>CM057339.1:445466614-446748545 GCA_030015575.1 Agapanthus africanus | reverse complement strand
TTCTGAAGGATGGACTTCGTGAGTGGATCTGCAATGTTATTCTCCGTATCTACTCTCTTCATCTCGATCTCCCGGCGATCTACGATCTCCCTGATCAGGTGGTACCGCCTCAAAATGTGTCTGGACTTCTGATGGGACCAGGGTTCCTTCGCTAAAGCTATAGCGTCGTTGTTGTCACAATACATAGGTATCGGATCAACAATGGTCGGAACCACCTGAAGTTTTGTGAGGAACTTCTTCATCCAGACAGCTTCTTTTGCGGCATCGCAAGCAGCTATGTACTCCGCTTCCATCGTCGAGTCAGCAACGTTGTCCTTCTTGGAGCTCTTCCAACAGACCGCCCCTCCATTGAGGGTAAAGACATAACCCGACATGGACTTCGAGTCATCCTTGTCACTCTGGAAGCTGGAGTCAGTAAAGGCCTCGATCTGGAGGTCTTTTCCGTCATACACCAAAAACCTCTCCTTAATCCTTCTTAGGTACTTGAGAATGTTCTTTACTGCTATCTAGTGCTTCTTCCCTGGGTTTGACTGATACCAGCTTACAACGCTCAATGCGTATGCTACATCTGGTCTGGTACACAATATCGCATACATTATAGAGCCTACCGTAGATGCGTAGGGTATAGTTGACATGCGAGCCCTTTCCAAATCAGTCTTTGGAGACATCTCTTTGGAGAAGGTGATTCCGTGACAAGCCGGTAAATTACCGTGCTTTGAATCTTCCATACTGAATCTTTTCAGTATGGTGTCAATATACCTTGACTGTGAAAGTCCTAACATCCTTTTAGATCTATCACGATAGATCTGGATCCCCAAAATGTAGTTGGCATCACCCAGGTCTTTCATGGAGAACCTCTGTGACAAGAATCCTTTGACTGATTGTAGCATAGGAATGTCATTTCCTATCAAGAGAATGTCATCCACATACAAAACGAGGAATACCATATTTCTCTCTACAATCTTACTATATATGCATGGTTCATCTGGATTTTTGATAAAGTCGAATTCTTTGACTGTATCATCAAAACAGATGTTCCAACTCCGCGATACCTGCTTTAATCCATAAATGGACTTAAGCAGCTTGCACACTTTCCCGCTCCTCCCACTCTGAATGTAACCCTCTGGCTGATCCATATAGACGCACTCTTCCAAATTTCCATTTAAAAAAGCCATCTTTACGTCCATCTGCCAGATCTCATAATCGTGGAAGGCGGCAATGGCAAGAAGGATCCGAATGGATTTGAGCATAGCCACAGGAGAAAAGGTTTCATCATAGTCCAAACCAGGTCTTTAACGAAAACCTTTTGTAACAAGTCTAGCATTATAGGTTTCAACCTGTTCATCCACACCAATCTTCTTTCTGAAGATCCATTTGCAGCCTACGGGTTTTACCCCTTCTGGAGCAATGTCCAAAGTCCATAATTTGTTATTGTACAAAGACTCTATCTCGGTCCGCATTGCATCCAGCCATTTTACCGAGTCTCCGCTCTGAATGGCATGCTGGAAGCTAGTAGGCTCATCATTGTCAATGATGCAATCCTCTTGATCCCCATCTATGAGAAAACCGTGGTATCTCTCGGGCGGATGAGACTGCTTACTACTTCTGCGGAGTGGCGCGGGGATGTCCGGTTCTTCTGAAATCTCTGGTTCTACCAAGCTTTCAGTAATAGCTTGTGGTTCTGGAATTTCTTCCAGTTCTATTGCGCTCCCACTTATCTGATTTTCTAAAAATTCAGCTTCCAAGAAGTGGGGATGTTGAGAAACAAAAACCTTTTGTTCCTCTGCGTAATTGAAAAGATACCCCCTGGAGTTCTTAGGGTATCCCACAAACTTACACAGTACTGAGCGTGCCTTGAGCTTATCTGCATGCTGCTTTTTTATAAAAGCTGGACATCCTCATGTCTTAAGGTACTTAAGGCAGGGTTTCCTCCCACTCCACATCAGATATGGTGTGGTAGGAACGGTCTTGGTAGGAACCTTTTTCAGAAGATATGCAGTTGACTCTAGTGCATAACCCCAGAAGGATCGTGGTAACTCAGCCTTACTCATCATGGAACGAACCATATGCAATAGGGTTCGATTCCTCCTTTCCGATACACCGTTGTGGTGTGGTGTGTATGGAGGAGTAAGCTGAGAGAGAATTCCATTCGCTTTTAGATAATCCAGGAACTCGGCACTCAAGTATTCACCACCTCGATCAGATCTTAGTGTCTTGATACTTTTGCCTGTTTGTTTTTCTACTCCATTCTTATATTCCCAGAATTTCTCAAAGGCCTCGGATTTATGCTTCATCAAGAAGACATGTTCATACCTAGAGAAATCATCTGTACAAGTAATGAAATAGGAATAACCACTTCGCGCATGTGTAGACATTAGACCACACACATCACTGTGTATGAGTCCCAAAAGCTCGCTCGCTCTTACTCCGTGTCCAGTGAACGGAGTCTTTGTCATCTTTCCCATGAGACAAGATTGACAAGTTGCATAAGACTGATATTCGAACGAATCCAAATATCCCTCTCTATATAGCTTCGTCGACCGTGTTTCATTAATGTGACCCAGTCTACAATGCAATAAGAAACCCTGATTTAGTTCCGGAGACTTTCTTTTAAGTGTGTTCTGGATACTGAAAACCTGAGCTTGATTTAATACGTATATTCCGTTATCTAATGTACCTGACCCAATCAAAGCTTGATTTAGGTGGATGTGGACCACATCGCTTACAAATGTAAAATCATATCCTTCCTTAGAAAGTAAGGATACAGATATGATATTACAAGCTAGACTAGGTGCATACAAACAGTTACGTAGAATCAATATCTGCCCACTTGTCAATCCTACATGATATTCCCCTACGGATTCAGCGTCCATGCTCATTTTGTTCGCAACTCTGAGAGTCATATCACCTATCCTGACAACTCTACGGTTTCTCAAAGCCTGTAATGAATTACAGATATGAGATCCTGATCTGATATCTAGTATCCAGGAAGTAGAGTTAATTGACATACAGTTTTCTATTACAAACACATCCGAAGTCGAAGCTACGACATGCTTCGAATCCTGGATTCTGGCTTTCAAAGCCCTGTAATCCCTCTGCCAATGCCCTTTCCCGTGACAATAGAAATATCCCTCCTTCCCTACTGTGAGCCCAAAAACTTTTGCCCTTCCCTGTCCTTCTATCTTACTGACACCGCATATTGGCTTTGTGGAGGTCTTCTTCTTCTCACCCTTTGCTTTCTCCTTGGATGCAGAAGAGGAAGATTCCACAATAAGCTGAGTGGGTGTCACCCTGGTTTCCTTCAGGATGCCCTCAACTGGAAGTACAACTTTCTTTCCTTGGGCAAAAGTAGATGGTAGGGACTGTAGAAACAAGTCAGCATATGACCTGTTTCCAACGTGGTCTCCAGGTCCGTGACCTCATCAATATAGCTAGTCATCGTAAGGACGTTGTCTCCTACAGATGACCCGATAGCCAACATCGCTTGAAGCAATTCCTTCGAGGTCTCATATCTTGCGATACGAGATTGCTCTCCATATAAAACTTTGTTATGGAGGAAGATAGAAGCTAAGCCATCTTCTCGTGCTGCCTCTGGTTTACACCATCTACTGAGGCCAACACGAGGCACTTGGCATTCGCACAGTTTTTTTCCGATGTCATACGGATATCAATATCCGTTACGGTGGAAACTAGACCTGGGACGGCAAGGGCTGAGTAGTAATGAGGTGTCCCAGCTTATCATAGGCAATGGACATCTGGACAGACCTTTGCCAGTCATTATAGTCAGATTCAGTCATTTTATTATCTAGATGTAACCTATGTCTGGTCACGGGATCGCTGCAAGAGAGAGAGAAGAAAACACTTAGCATGATGCTCTTGTAAGTTTAGATTGGTTTTTAATTTATCTAAACAGGATGTCTCCCACTGTTTCTCGAATCCTTCCTCAAACCATAAAAGAAGAATTAGTCAAGATTAATCTCACCGTACAATACTTTCTTAACCGTTCAGCCAGGCTAGTGTCAGTACTTCGAGGGGGTTTTATGACGCTTTCTTGAAGTTCCTTAATTAAATAACCTTTTTTCCCTGGAGGCGTAGCCCCGCTAACACTGTTCTAGACACCTACTTGGTTTATAACATTGATCGTTAAGTGAAGAATGTCCCGAGGAGTAGCAGATACTCACAGTAGGATCGGGATCCAAATATCATTGTGTGATAATGCTGAAGGAATCCTACCAACATTATCAAACTCCAAATGGTATGCAGCACTAGCAAGTTTCTGTTTCTTTAGAAACTACCGATATGGATTTTTGCCCCATGCTCTTATGACCTTGACAAAGGTCAACAAATCATAAGTCACATGTCAAGTTCTACCCATCATTGTCCAGGTTAATTTGAACCCACCCGTATATACCCTTGACGAAGGTCAACAAGGTAATACGACTGTCCCAAACCAATGCATCTATCTATGCTACATATGAACACCCAGCAGCTACCAATCACTATGCCTTGAAGAAGGTCAACAAACATAGCTTGAATACTATTGAATATTCATATGAAATGACGGAGGGCTACGGATGGTTTTGGAGAAACCGTGAACGTAGTGAACTTGATATAATCGAAGGAACCTGATAGCTTTTAAAAGGAGTGGTTTAAGCTCCGCATTTAAAAGTCTGTTGTTTTAAAATAACCGAGTGGTTTTAAAATTTGTTCCAACGATTCAGCTTTGGTTTGTTTGCTTTGCATTAATGTAATGCAGTCCCATCAATTAACCTACCATTGCAGAAAACAACGAAAATACAACGTACGCTTATGCCATCCGCATCGCCACTGGGCCTCGTCATCACCCGTTAGGTTACTTAACTAACGACAGAGCGGGGGCTGGACTAGCGCGGATGCAAAACATAAGCAACGTCTATTATATAATACATATATAATAATATCTATTCGCCAGACGCAATGATAGGCATTCCAGATCACATACGAACACATTGGATATACTTGGAATTCCGCGTTTCGTTTGAGCCTGTAACGAAAGACGGATTCCACGGTCGTGATGAATAGCCAAACCCCACCCTAGACCCCTACGTGTACGGTAAACTACCCGCCAAATACCCGAAGTGAAGCAACCTCCCTCAACAAAGTGAGTAGGCCACTCGGCACTTCAAAGTACCCGGTAGTTTGTGCACCCCACCTTGGGTCTATCCTAGGAGCAAAAACAGTAAAAGAAAATAATACAACGGTGGCTACAATCTCAACTTGGATGTGCCCCGCAAAAATAATATTACATCACTTTACAAATTTTACATCGAATGAAAGAATGAAAACCCTCATCTCACATCCCCAGCTATTCATCCACGACGATCCAACAAGTTCATATACACAAACCACCACAACATCATCACAAATATGTGCAACCCCGACTAATAGACATATAGCAATTAGTCAACATTTCCAAACACATATATACAACACAGATCTTGTAAAGTATCTACGACATTATAATTTCGCACGCAATTAGCTAACTTAAACAATTTTCCAAGACATGAAAATCCAGTGAGCTAAAGTTCAAAAACTGAAAGTTTTGAGCCAATCCGGGAGTCGAAACGAACTCAAAACCCGCCCGAATCTTCGTGGAGGTGAAGATACATGATAATAAATCGAATGGGGGGCCTCGAGTGATACCCACCCCTAGGTACCACCATGAGGTGGCCCCCAAAGGAGGGCGGACCTGAGAGCACCTGTTTCTGGTGCTCTCGGGTCACCAGCCCCCAAGGCCACCAAGTGGTGGCCTTGGGGGGTGGTCCCGGCCATTGGTCCACCCTGAGGTGTCCCCACGGTGCACATGCTTCACCCTGCGGCTTCTCGGTTCAAACCGTGAGCCCGCGGGGTGTGCAAACAACTCAAAACCTCACTTTTAAAAACTGTTTTTGTCGACAGTTTTTCCGCGACAAAAACGGCGGAATTCTAATATCGCTACAAGCTATATAGGGTTTATGAGAGGCTCTGATACCACTGTAAGTCAATGTTGCGCATCCCACGTGTTCGTGGGGAGGCCGAATTTGCAAAAAATGATTTTTACGAGCTTCACAACAAAGACTAGAACCAAGGATCGTCCATAAACCCTAACTGGCAAACTACTTGAGGTTTAACCACTCGGATTCGAATTTATACCTCATGATACTTGTCCTTCGGGTCTTCATCGCTATCCTCCTCGTCTACTGTAACGTTTTGAAAATCGTTTAGGTGAAATTTCGGAGAATCGGTAAAATAACGGGTGTTTTCCGTAAAAACCAAGATATAATCATTTTTTGACATAGACTTAAATATACATATTCTAACTATGTAATTACTAGTAATTGATGGTTAATGGGTCACTTGTAAAATTTCTAGTTTACTAAAATATTTTCCGAAATTAATTATTTTAAATATTATTTTAAGCCTTCACTAATACATTTAATTAGTGATAATTACAAATTGGAATGGGTTAATGCAAGTTTTTGTGCATCATGACACATTAAACTAAAAGGTAACATGTTGTATTTAAAATGAAATGGAATTGTTAAGAGGGTTATAGAAAATTGAAGAAAGGGTTTAAATGAAAAGGAAATATTAAACAATGAAGCATGGTGTTAGATAATGGAGGTATGGACTTTTTCAAGACTTCACAAACACACCCACACCCTCTTTCATTCCCCCTAGGCTGCTGGCCGAGCCACCTCATGCAGCCCCCTAAGTCTTCAACTTATTTTCACTTCATCACCTCTTCAAAAATAATATAATGTGAAGGGAATAAAATAGGTTAAAGATAAATTGAAGAATGGCTTTGTTTGACTTGGCCATAAACACTTTCCCGCTCTCTATCCTCACTCCCTTACCTATGGATGACCCCAATCCAGCAGCTCCCACATCAGCCCCCCTGTAGCGTTTTGAAAATCATTTCGGTGAAATTTCGGAAAATCGGTAAAATAAGGGTGTTTTCCGTAAAAAGTCAAAATATAAATATCTTTTATTATAAAATTAAATATACATATTCTAGCTATATAATTGCTAGTATTTGGTGTTTATTGAGCCACTGGTAAAATTTCTAATTTTCTGAAAAAATTTCCGAAATTAATTATTTTAAGCCGTCACTAATACATTTAACTAGTTAATGCTATGCAAAACTAATCTAATTGCTAAAATTCCTAATTGTAACATTTACAATATCCAAAATAATCTTTTATCCAAACTAGGTTTTTGTAAACTATTTGTATATGTGAGATAAAATTGTAGTGATGGTTTTAATGGGTAGATTAACTTGTAATTGAATAAAAAAATCTAATTTGGTCACTAGTTGCTAATTTGTTGGTTTAAAATTATGATAATTATGCTAAAGTGTTAACTAGGTTTTAGAAATTGAATTAAATTGTGGGTTTAAATTTTAAGTAATGGTTTCTATGGCATAATTAAGATATTAAGTTATCATCTTGGTCACTAGAATTGTTAAAACATCAAGTTTTGTACAAAAACAGTAAACCTTGCTTGCTAGGTTTTCGGAAAAATAGCTTTTAAAATGAGTTTGGGTTTTTTTTGTGAATTTTAACCTATTTCATATTAGTGTTTGTGAATGTGCAAATGAGTGTGTTTGGGTTTTTCTCGATGGTTTGACGTTTGTACATCGATATCGAGGGTTGGTTTGGCTATTCTTGCATGCATAGACGATAGGTTTTGACCTATGTGTGATACGCGTGCAGAATTAAGTTTCGTATACCGTTTCGATTTCGGATTTGGTTTTTATGCGTTACGATACGTGGCGACATGTAGGTACCCCAGGTGGACTTCAAGACGACAAGCAAGCGCGTGGCGACGTCGGCACCGGCGAGCTCAGATCAGGTGAGTAGATTTATATCTATGGGGAGAAGTCGGGTAGATGGCGTATAGCACCCCCGCAAAGTTGTGAGGAATGAGGTGATGTGGTAATGATATACTTTTATATGTTAATAGGAGATATAACCACCGAATAAGAGAAGCCTTAGGAGCTTATGGGTTTAGGGTTAGCGAAAATTGAAGAAATGACTTTAGAGGATTTCTTAGTCACAAAACCTAGAGTAAGGATTTGCATACACGCACACATATACACTTTCATATATCATCTTCTTGTGCGTAAATGGGAATGTGTATATATGTATATACGCATGGGTATGGGACTATGCATATACGCATGCATGAATGTTGAGGGTATTGTATGATATTTGGAGATGAGTCGATGAGGTTGGGCTTGAGGCCATGAGATCGGTGATGTGATATGGTCCGTATTTGAGATACGACATGATATTTTAGCGGGTTCTTTAAGCGTGGTTATTTCATACACACGCATGAATTTCATAGATGGTATCAGTATTGTATTAGACGTAGATCAGTACCCCGATCATGATATTTGATAACGAGGATACCAGATGATTAATGTGATAGATGTGACATTTGACCCGTACCCAGATTTGGGAGGCCGTACGACGGATTTACCGTACAAGCTATATATTGACGATAGATCCGACCTCTTGATTCGAGGATGTCATATTATATGTTGTGTCATACATGATATTATTGAGGCGGGATCACCGACTATTATATATATATATATATCAACTCAGATGTAGGTGGTTTCCGTACCCCTTTTGATTAGTTGTTAGTTAGACCTGTAGTTTACCTAGTAAATGTCAGACTGGACCCGAGTCATACCTATTTCCAAAACTGACGAATCGTGAGAATTTTAAAGACATACCAAGGGATACTACGGATATTTTAAACGACGTATCTTTTCTTAAGAACACTGTAGTCCTTATTTTCAAACACCACGATTCGTACTATATCAAACGGCAAAACAGTAAAACACATGTATAGTAAGGTAGATTTCTTGTTGTTACGTTATTATTCATGTTCCGCATATTATTGTTGTATTTACTATTCATTTTCCATATTTTGTTGTTATCGCCTCATTGCATGCCATTGTGTACGTAGTAATTATAAAACTATGTTGTTAGGACACCAGCTCCACTACCGATGACGTGTATGCTCCACGTACACTCGCTTGCCGGCTCACACACATCTTCATCGGTAATTGTCATGTCATGTACACTTTAGAAAATACCTTTTCATTGATATAGCTTGATAACTGATAGTCGCAATATGTTATAGCTTCCATATGCTAGTTTAAATATTGCATTCATTGCATGATATTAGGTGCATTCATATATTCATTGGTTATGCAGTATTATGGAGATTTATGCCCGTATTCACCGTTTATTGGTATCATGATTTTGATGATTTTGGATTTACATGAGATTTCTGGATTTAGGGGAAACCGTAAGAATTTAATAAAAGCTTAGTATCATCATTTTAAAAATGTAAATTGCGGTTTTCTCATGATGTATGAGTCGTCCACCATGAGTTTTCATGATTGCTGTTGGATTTCGAGACCCGATTCGAGGAGTTGGATGAATCGTCTCGGGTACATGGTGGGCCCGGTATGGTATCCCGGGGCAAGAAGCTCGAGTTGTATTCGATGAGCCTGGCAGGGGAGCACTACCTACCGGTGATATTATTTGGACTCGTCGGTTATCTGGAGGATACCGGCCGGAGTCATGAGATGGTTATAGGCTGATCCGTTCTGCCGGAGCCCGCGGGCCGATCCCGCAGATGATACGGATGCCTGAGATATTGATTTTGAGATTTGAGATATTGAGATTTGATACTGAGACTTATGTTTTGTGTTGATGCTTGACACTGATTTCTCTGTTGCATTCATTGATGATACGTGATTGACATACATATAGAAATCTCATTGATTAAAGAAAATAGTTGTCTCACTCATGATATATTCTGTTTCCATTCGTAATGCATTCATACATCATATATCTGATATGTTGCTATCTAGGGAACGGACTCGAGCAGGTAGTATTACACTATACATAGCTGGACCAGGATTTTTATTTGAGGATATTACCTGATATGACCTAGGATAGCGTTATGCATGTGATTTCTGCTCGTAGATGTTTTCTACTCACGAGTTGGCAACTCACCCCCATTGTGCCACAGTTCCTTGCAGGTTTTGCTGTACAGGTTCTTTGCGTCTTTGCTGGCACACTGTTCTTTTCGGGTGATTGCTTTGGCAGGTGGGTTCTTTGCATCAGGACCACCATTGTTTATTATTATTTCAGTTGTATCTAGAAACTCCATCAACCAGATTGTATATTTGAGAGAGTTAGAAGACCAGTTTGTTATTCTTTCGACCTTAGAGTCGCGCGTTGTATTATTATGTTTTTCATGCTGTTTTGAGTTTCTTTTGAGTTTTGATCCTCGCCCTTGGCGTTGTATATTATATTGCTTGCGTGGTTGTGACCGTCGATTGACGAAGGGCTAGCTCCCGCTTGGGGATGCCTTTTTATTGATTTCGTATACTATTCATGTTGTATCCCGTTTGGGGGCCAGTATTTACAAAGGAGACTCTGCCGAAATTTTCAGAAAATACTTGATGTTTTTAAAACGCATAATTCGGCTTATGCTATTAAAACTACTTGCTTTAAGTTGGTTTTTCCTTCAGTATACTGCTTCATTGGCTTTGATTTCTGGGTTTTTGCTTACTTAGATTACGTACGCCTCGAGACGTCCATAATTTAAGTGCCGGTCATGTTCCGTACTTTTCGGGTCGTGACAAAGTTGGTATCAAAGCGTTAGGTTTTACCTTCAGAGTGTAGGATGACCCTTGGTTAATGGATTAGGTAGCTTGAGTAGAGTGGCGTACCGTACATATGTTCCGCGGCATATTTACGATACGCTACTCCGCTTAAGAAGCCTTAGGATGTACATTTCCTTGAACAGTATTATATTCCTTCCTATGATCTAGCCTCATCGGTACCAGTTATGGATTTGCTGCCGCGATTACACGGGCAGAGAGTGCTGCGGCTAGAGTTGCAGTCAGCATGAGCTCGTCACGAACGAGGACTGACCAGGGCGTGATTCCGGGGATATAAGATTACATAGAGGCGTTGTTTTATTGCGTTTTCACGCTACGAGCGTTTGATGGATCGCTTTTATGAGATTTCTCGGACGTGTAGATCAGCACCAGAGGATTGGGCTACCGCTAGAGGCCAGCCAGAATGTGATGACCGTTAATGCACCGTATTTTGATGATTTAGGCATTGTTCAGCGTGCGGACGAATGAGACAGTTGCTGCAGCGAAGGATGAGATATCACCCCAGATGCTTGGAGCGATTGCAGCACGAGTTGTACATAGAGATATGATAGAAGGTCACTAGTCATCCGAGGATGAATGACTAGGACATGTGGTTCGTTCCCTTACCCCGATGCGAGGTCATCAGATAGATTGATTCCTGCTAGAGACGACTTCACGCAGGTACGTTGAAAGTCGATAGAGACGATCGAATGTCAGGAACCCATTTTCCAAGTTTAAAGTATTCGGGAAACAATGCAAGCAATTCTATGGACCCTCTAGAAGAATGAAACCCTAACTCGATTTAATGACCATGGAACGCCGGTGAACCTTAGGGTTTGCGGCAGTTTAGCGGTGCCATTAGTGAGGCTTGGGTCTGCCCTTCTACGGTTGGTCCATAGGTGTTGTGGCATATATTCGATACTATTAAACTGTACCTAAGATGTTGAGCTCTTGGGGGATTATGAGGTTGTGAAAAATCGATCGGATGATTCGAATTCATTCGGATATCAGGTGATGAGATGCATTGCTTGGGAGACTCCAGATACAAGTATAGCCGTTGGAGCGCAGTCCATGCAGCCACGAAGAAACGAGTCCGAATCAGTCGAAAGTAGAGAAAAGTGGAGTAAGAGGTTCGTACGAGATCTTGATGAGATGACGTTCCACTCCGCCGACATCAGAGATGTGATATGCAAGTAGAAGCGTTGACTATGGATATATCTTCCAGGAGGAGTCATGATGTGTATGCAGCCGTTCCGGAACAAGAAATAGATATAGTAAAAGGATGATCACTTCTGGGCAGTTCGGCAGAAACGAGACTTGTTAGTGTTTATGCCCTAGAAGGCCATTACTGTATCATACTAGCTTGTATATTACTTAATGGAAGCTTGGGATATTCACATGTATATAACAGTCTTGCTAAACATGGTAGTATGCTACTTGGTTTTTCTATCTTAATATGTGAGTGTACGTATTGATAGAGCTCTTAGGATCTTGCTTGTCTACCAGCGTTGTGATGGCAGTCACACTAGTGGGGGCTGGGTAGTCTACAAGCACATCCTTATTCAGGTCCCTGGTCGTTGGATTATCGAGACAGAGCATCGATACTCCGGAGTAGACTAGTATGTACGCTTCTCATCCCAGTTGGGGAGATGGTCTGTCCCACAGCCGTCAGTACGCCGTACTGGAGATAGTATACAGGTGCTCGTTAGGTTACGGGTACACCGGACAGGACTCACAGGGAACTGTTGGTTGGTTTTATACCAGTCGTCAGTGAACAGTTCCCAGGTGACATGAGTACAGCGTAGTCCGCAGACTTGAAACTGCTACTTCGCCTCGAGTGTGTCCCACTGTTCTTAGATTGCTACCCTACCACGGCTCAAAGGAGTCGTGCAAACAGGTAGCAGTTGGGTGCAGTCCCGAGCACTTGGAGGCAGTGGCGGTTAGACAGGATTCGTCCCTCCCGGTATTGGGAGTAGATATCGCGCTGTATCAGAGAGCCATTACGCAAAGTCCCTGGCCAGGGCAAGCGAGATTTGCTGGTAGGTTCCAGTAGTTTCTCAGGGTGTAATGGGCTTCCCTCCGACACGACTTATACAGCTATTAGGGGACTGACGCTTGCCGCCCCCCTAGGCCCGATATGCGATAATCTTAGACGAACGGACCGGACTGTATGGAGATTGTCACATCAGACTCAGTAGGAGTTCGGATGGGTTTCCTCATCGGCCTTCTTATCGACAACTACCTGGGGACCGTTACGTACAGCTAGTGCCGCTTGCGGTCTGTGGTTAAACCCATTGCCAGCATAGTAGTCGAGTCTCTAGAGTCCCACACAGAGAGTTTCCTACTCCAGGCGAAACGATATAGAGGTCGCATGGTTTTGCGACAAAGGGTTCGGACGCATACGTGCGTTTACGCGCGTACGACTTTCGGAAAGTTTTTACCAGTCGGCTTTGGTTTAAGCCAGTTACTGGTATCCGGTTATTGGATTTTTACAGTCTAAAGTTTTTCCGTATTTTTGCGGATTGGAGGGGCGTTCTCGTAATTGTACGAGAAGCTTCTAGAAGATGGTGACTAAGGAGGGTTATGTGTCATATACATTGAATGAGTTATAAGAGTCATGAGGGTGATTCATTCATCTCATTAATGTACATTTATTGCTTAATGACTCATGCTAATGAATCACCACTTGATATTTTATGAAGCATGATTATTCATCACTCTTTATTCTTTTCTTCTTATTAGAAAATGCTTCATATCTATTATGATACTCATAACTTTATTCTATTATCATTCTCACATTCTCTCTTCTCAAGCTCTCATCTTCAAAAGACTAATCCTTACACCTCATGAGTTGAGATCAAAGGATTAGAAAGACTAATCAATCCATAACCATCACTCTATTTCATTCTATCTTCTTTGATTAGAAATCCAAGAAGATTAGTTACCTCAAGTTAGAGGTTTAGTTTGGAGTTTTGCTCTCGGGTGGATCGTCTACTACTTCGAGAAGGCCGAGGAGAACAAGGAGTTCGTAAAGACGAAGGAGTTGGTTCATTAGGTATAATCCCTAAACACAGTAGTTTAGAAACACTTTGTGTTTGGTTATTTATAGTTTAGCTTCGATTCAAGCGGTTAGTCGATGTTCGTTCACTAAACAAGTTCGTTTTTGAAAATTCCACCTCCCCACAAGTATTGGGGTGTACTACATCGACTTACAGTGGTATCAGAGCCTCGCTAAACAATAAATAACTTAATTGCAAATTTGTACGAATTTCGAACGGAAAAACGAAGCCGGAAAACCCTAAAAAATATCAGTTTCTGTCGAATTTAAAATGATGTCCTAAAATTTTTCAGGCATGTGCAGAAAGCTGGAAAAGCATACAGGAGAACACCCAAGAAAATTGGGCCCATGACTCGGCTAAAGAGCCGCGGAAGCGCGGCGGATCCCAAGCGATCCGCCGCGGTTCCGCGGACGAGTTGCTGAGTCATGAACTCAAATTTCTTGTGTGGGTCCCCTGTGATATTTAGTGTTCTCTGTAATATTTTAATTTTGCTCAGGTTTCAGTTTAACAGAGCAGTTTTTGGAGCAATATTAAAGATGTTTAATCGATCGAAATTGTACAGTATTTGCATATTGGATTATATCTGTGATTGTTTAATGTGTTCGTAAACCTCCCCTAACTGCTAGTATGTCAGTTGGCAGGGGGTTGCACATTACTGTAATGGTTTTATCTGTTTGTGCATATAAACTGTATTGGACTGTTGTGGTGTATAGCCGGGATTTTGAAATGGGTTTTTATTTAATTCATTTGTTGTAAATGTAATTTGTTGTAATATTATTTTGCGGGGCACATCCAGGTTGCGGTTGTAGCCACCGATGTATTATTTCATTTTACTGTTTTTGCTCCTAGGACTGACCCAAGGTGGGGTACACAAACTGCCGGGTGGGTAGTTTGCCGTACCCGTAGGGGTCGAGGGTGGGGTAACGGCTATTCATCACAACTGTGTAATCTGTCTTTTCTTGCAGGCTCAAAAGAAATACAGATTGCTTGCAAATCCAATAAAGTTTATCTGTGTTCTGGAATGTATATCATTGCGTCAGACGAATGTAAAATATCTATATATATGATAGCTATTTAGACATCACTTATGTTTTACACCCACGCTAGCCCAGCCCCCGCTCTGTCGTTAGTTAAGTAACCTAACGGGTGATGACGGGACCCCGTGGCGAATGCGGATGGCATAAGAGGACGTTGTATTTTCGTTGTTTTCTGCAATGATAGGTTAATGATGGGACGCATTATCTATAATGCAAAGAAAAATAAACCAAAGTTTTAATCGTTGGAACAATTTAAAAGAAACCACTCGGTTATTTTTAAAACAGATATTTTTAAATGCGGAGCTTTAACCACTCCTTTTAAAAGCTATCAGGTTCCTTCGGTTATATCAAGTTCACTACGTTCACGGTTTCGCCAAAACCAGTCGTAGCCCTCCGTCATTTCATCTGGGTATTCAGTAGTATTCAAGCTATGTATTTTGACCTAACGCCAAGGCATAGTGTTTGGTAGCTGCTGGATATTCATTTGTTGCATAGATAGATGAGTTAGTTTGGGACAGTCGTATTATCATTTTGGCCGAACGCCAAGGATATATACGGATGGGTTCAAATTGACAAGATAATGATGGGTAGAACTTGACATGTGACTTATGACATTTTGACCTAACGCTAAGGTCATAAGAGCATGGGGCAAAAACTTATATCGGGAATTTCTAAAGAAACTGAAATTTGCAAAGAGATGCATACCATTTTGAGTTTGATGAATGTTGGTAGCATTCCTACAACATTATCAGACGATGATATTTGGATCCCGATCCTACTGTGAGTATATGATACTTATCAGGATATTCGTCACTTAACGATCAATGCTATAAACCTAGTAGGTGTCCAGAAAAGTGTTAGCGGGGTTACGCCCCCAGAGAAAAGAGGTTATTTAATTAAGGAACTTCGCGAAAGCGTTGGAAAACCTCCCTCGAAGTACCGACACCAGCCTGGCTGAACGGTTAAGCAAGTATTGTACGGTGAGAATAGTCCTGGCTAATTCTTCTTTTATGGTTTGAGGAAGGATTCGAGAAACAGTGGGAGCCCTCCAGTTTAGATAAACTAAAAACCACTCTAAACTTGCAAGAGCATCATGCTATAGAGTTTTCTTCTCTCTCTCCTAATTGCAGCGACCCTGAAAATGACTGGACTTAAGTTACTTTTAAAGAAAAATATACTGACGGGGCCAAACTATAAAGATTGGCTGCGGAATGTCAAAATGGCTTTGACCTATGACAAACTGGGGTACGTCCTCACCGCTACGGCACCTGCTGTCCCTGGTCCCAAATCCAGTAATGCGGATAAGAAAATCCGCAAAACCTGGGATTTAGATTGCGCGAGAGCCAAGTGCATCGTGCTTGCCTCGATGAACAATGAACATCAGAGGAGGCACGAGGATATGGACCTTGATGGCATATTTCTCCATACAAAGGAACTTTATGGAGAGCAATCTCGTATAGCAAGATACGAGACCTCAAAGAACTTGTTTCGAGCGAGGTTGGCTGTCGGGTCATCGGTAGGAGAACATGTACTAAAGATGATCGGCTATATAGAAGAGCTCGCAGACCTTGGGACGACTATGGATAATGAGCTCTATACAGACCTTATTCTCCAGTCCCTTCCTCACACCTACGCCCAGTTTATCCTGAACTTCAACCTTCAAAGAAAAGAAGTTGAACTTCCGGAACTCCTGAACATGTTAAGGAGTGCAGAGGGCACCTTGAGGAATTCAAGGGAAACACCCGCTATGTTTGTTGGCGGTACATCTTCTTCCGGGTCCAAGGCTATGGCCAAAGGAAGGAAAAAGAAGGCCGCACCCAGACCTAGAGGAGGTGTTAGTAAGGTGGGAGGGAAGGGAAAGAAAAAGTTTGCAGTACCGATAGTTGGCCAGGATGAGTGCTTCCATTGTCACAGGAAAGGGCACTGGAAGAAGGATTGCAAGGCGTGGAACGCCAAGAACCAGGAACCGAAGCAAGCTGTGGCTTCGACTTCAGGTGTGTTTGTAATTGAGAATTGTCTGTCGATCAACTCTACTTCCTGGGTATTGGATACCGGATCAGGATCTCATATTTGCAATTCATTGCAGGCACTGAGAAACCGTAGAGTGCTGAAGGAAGGTGATATGACCCTAAAGGTTGCTAACGGAGCTAGCGTGGGAGCTGCGTCCGTCGGGGATTATCACCTAGGATTGACGAGTGGACACATTTTGGTTTTACATAACTGTTATTTTGTACCAAGCTTAACGTGTAATATCATATCAGTTTCCTTGTTATCAAATAAAGGTTATGATTTCACGTTTGTAAGAGATGTTGTCAACATCCACCTTAATCATGGTTTGATTGGGTCCGGTACATTAAATAACGGAATATATGTTTTAAACCAACTCCAAATTTTCAATGTCCAGAACACACTAAAAAGAAAGTCTCCAGATTTAAATAAAGCTTTCTTATGGCATTGTAGACTGGGTCACATCAATGAGAGAAGGTTGACTAAGTTGCATAGAGAAGGATATTTGGACTCGTTCGAATATCAATCTTATGACACTTGTCAATCTTGTCTCAAAGGAAAGATGACAAAGACTCCATTCACTGGACAAGGAGTAAGAGCGAGCGACCTCTTAGGACTCATACACAGCGATGTATGTGGTCCAATGTCTACACATGCGAGAGGTGGTTTTTCCTACTTCATTACTTTCACGGATGATTACTCAAGATACGGATTCATTTATCTGATGAAACATAAATCCGAGGCTTTTGAGAAATTCCAAGAGTATAAGAATGAAGTAGAAAACCAAACCGGCAAAAGTATAAAGACACTTAGATCTGATCGAGGTGGTGAATACTTGAGTGCCGAGTTCCTAGGTTACCTAAAAGAGAAAGGAATTCTCTCTCAGCTTACTCCTCCGTACACTCCACAGCATAACGGTGTATCGGAGAGACGGAATCGAACCCTATTGGATATGGTACGATCCATGATGAGTAATGCTGAGTTACCGCGATCTTTCTGGGGTCATGCGCTAGAATCAGCGGCATATCTTTTGAACATGGTACCTACCAAGACTGTGCCTACCACTCCATATCAGATGTGGAGCGGGAAGAAACCCCATCTACAGTATATAAAGATTTGGGGATGTCCAGCTTTTGTTAAAAAGCAGCATGTGGACAAGCTCGAGGCACGATCAGTAAAGTGTTTGTTTGTGGGATATTCAAAGCACTCCAGGGGATATCTATTCTATTACGCAGAGGAACAAAAGGTGTTTGTTTCTCGTAATGCCCATTTTCTAGAACATCAGTTTTTAGAAAAGGAATCAAGTGGGAGCGAAATAGAACTGGAAGAAATTCCAGAACCACAAACTGCTACTGAAAGTTTGGTAGAACCGGAGGTTCAAGAAGAACAAGACATTCCCGCACCCCTCCACAGGAGTAGTAGGCCGTCTCATCCGCCTGAGAGATACTACGGTTTTCTCATAGACGGGGATAGAGAGGATTGCATCATAGATGATGATGAACCTACTGACTTCCAGCAGGCCATCCAGAGCGGCGACTCGGTACGATGGCTAGATGCAATGCGGACCGAAATGGAGTCCATGTACACCAACAAAGTATGGACTTTGGACTTTGCTCCTGATAGGGTAAAACCCATAGGATGCAAATGGATCTTCAAGAAAAAGATTGGTGTAGATGGACAGGTAGAAACCTATAAGGCTAGACTTGTTGCAAAGGGTTTTCGTCAAAGACCTGGTTTGGACTATGACGAAACTTTTTCTCCAGTGGCTATGCTCAAATCCATTCGGGTCCTTCTTGCTATTGCTGCCTTCCATGATTATGAAATCTGGCAGATGGACGTAAAGACGGCTTTTCTGAATGGAAATTTAGAAGAGAGCGTCTATATGGATCAGCCAGAGGGTTTCAATCAGAGTGGGAGCAGCGGGAAAGTATGCAAGCTGCTTAAGTCCATTTATGGACTAAAGCAGGCATCGCGGAGTTGGAACATCTGTTTTGATGAGACAGTCAAAGAATATGACTTTATCAAAAATCCAGATGAACCGTGCATATATAGTAAAGTTGTAGCCAGAAGTGTCGTATTCCTCGTCTTGTACGTGGATGACATTCTATTGATAGGAAATGACATTCCTATGCTACAATCTGTCAAAGGATTCTTGTCACACAGGTTCTCCATGAAAGACCTGGGTGATGCCTCTTACATTCTGGGGATCCGGATCTATCGTGATAGATCCAAGAGGATGTTGGGACTTTCGCAGTCCAGGTATATCGACACTGTACTGAAAAGATTCAGTATGGAAGATTCTAAGCGCGGTAATCTACCGGCTTGTCACGGAATCACCCTCTCCAAAGAGATGTCTCCCAAGACTGATTTGGAAAGGGAACGCATGTCTATTATACCCTACGCTTCTGCAGTAGGCTCTATAATGTATGCGATGTTGTGTACCAGACCAGATGTAGCTTACGCACTGAGCGTGGTAAGCCGGTATCAGTCAGACCCAGGGGAGAAACACTGGATAGCAGTAAAGAACATTCTCAAGTACCTGAGGAGGACTGAGGAGATGTTCTTGGTTTACGGCGGAAAAGACCTCAGGTTGGAGGCCTTTGCTGATTCCGGCTTCCAGAGTGATAAGGACGATTCCAAGTCCATGTCGGGTTATGTCTTTACCCTCAATGGAGGGGCGGTGTGCTGGAAGAGCTCCAAGCAGGACACCGTTGCTGACTCGACGATGGAAGCGGAGTATATAGCTGCTTGCGATGCCGCAAAAGAAGCAATCTGGATGAAGAAGTTCCTAACAGAACTTCAGGTGGTTCCTACCATAGTTGATCCAATACCTCTGTATTGCGACAACAACGGAGCTATAGCTTTAGCGAAGGAACCAAGGTCCCATCAGAAGTCCAGACACATCTTAAGGCGGTATCACCTGATCAGGGAGATCATTGATCGTCAGGAGATCGAGGTTCGGAGAGTTGCTTCAGAAGAGAACATTGCTGATCCATTCACGAAGGCCCTACCTCAGACGCAGTTCGAGAGGCTACTCGAGATCATTGGTCTTCGATATGCCAGTACATGGCCCTAGTGCAAGTGGGAGATTGTTAGTGTTTATGCCCTAGAAGGCCATTACTGTATCATACTAGCTTGTATATTACTTAATGGAAGCTTGGGATATTCACATGTATATAACAGTCTTGCTAAACATGGTAGTATGCTACTTGGTTTTTCTATCTTAATATGTGAATGTACGTATTGATAGAGCTCTTAGGATCTTGCTTGTCTACCAGCGTTGTGATGGCAGTCACACTAGTGGGGGCTGGGTAGTCTACAAGCACATCCTTATTCAGGTCCCTGGTCGTTGGATTATCGAGACAGAGCATCGATACTCCGGAGTAGACTAGTGTGTACGCTTCTCATCCCAGTTGGAGAGATGGTCTGTCCCACAGCCGTCAGTACGTCGTACTGGAGATAGTATACAGGTGCTCGTTAGGTTACGGGTACACCGGACAGGACTCACAGGGAACTGTTGGTTGGTTTTATACCAGTCTCCAGTGAACAGTTCCCAGGTGACATAAGTACAGCATAGTCCGCAGACTTGACACTGCTACTTCGCCTCGAGTGTGTCCCACTGTTCTTAGATTGCTACCCTACCACGGCTCAAAGGAGTCGTGCAAACAGGTAGCAGTTGGGTGCAGTCCCGAGCACTTGGAGGCAGTGGCGGTTAGACAGGATTCGTCCCTCCCGGTATTGGGAGTAGATATCGCGCTGTGTCAGAGAGCCATTACGCAAAGCCCCTGGCCAGGGCAAGCGAGATTTGCTGGTAGGTTCCAGTAGTTTCTCAGGGTGTAATGGGCTTCCCTCCGACACGACTTATACAGCTATTAGGGGACTGACGCTTGCCGCCCCCCTAGGCCCGATATGCGATAGTCTTGGACGAACGGACCGGACTGTATGGAGATTGTCACATCAGACTCAGTAGGAGTTCGGATGGGTTTCCTCATCGGCCTTCTTATCGACAACTACCTGGGGACCATTACGTACAGCTAGTGCCGCTTGCGGTCTGTGGTTAAACCCACTGCCAGCGTAGTAGTCGAGTCTCTAGAGTCCCACACAGAGAGTTTCCTACTCCAGGCGTACGACTTTCGGACAGTTTTTACCAGTCGGCTTTGGTTTAAGCCAGTTACTGGTATCCGGTTATTGGATTTTTACAGTCTAAAGTTTTTCCGTATTTTTGCGGATTGGAGGGGCGTTCTCGTAATTGTACGAGAAGCTTCTAGAAGATGGTGACTAAGGAGGGTTATGTGTCATATACATTGAATGAGTTATAAGAGTCATGAGGGTGATTCATTCATCTCATTAATGCACATTTATTGCTTAATGACTCATGTTAATGAATCACCACTTGATATTTTATGAAGCATGATTATTCATCACTCTTTATTCTTTTCTTCTTATTAGAAAATGCTTCATATCTATTATGATACTCATAACTTTATTCTATTATCATTCTCACATTCTCTCTCCTCAAGCTCTCATCTTCAAAAGACTAATCCTTACACCTCATGAGTTGAGATCAAAGGATTAGAAAGACTAATCAATCCATAACCATCACTCTATTTCATTCTATCTTCTTTGATTAGCAATCCAAGAAGATTAGTTACCTCAAGTTAGAGGTTTAGTTTGGAGTTTTGCTCTCGGGTGGATCGTCTACTACTTCGAGAAGGCCGAGGAGAACAAGGAGTTCGTAAAGACGAAGGAGTTGGTTCATTAGGTATAATCCCTAAACACAGTAGTTTAGAAACACTTTGTGTTTGGTTATTTATAGTTTAGCTTCGATTCAAGCGGTTAGTCGATGTTCGTTCACTAAACAAGTTCGTTTTTGAAAATTCCGCCTCCCCACAAGTATTGGGGTGTACTACATCGACTTACAAGACTTGGGAGAGACTTCGACAGGACCTTTCTGGAGATACTGAATGAGAAGACCTGGACCCAGGAGCAGTCATATGACGCACGCCCAGTAGGCCAAAGTCCGGCATCGTCGACGAGACATGTTATGAGTAACCATGATAGTTGACCAGAGATCTTTAGAGGATGCGTAAGAGCGGACTGCTTCCGTTATCGTTTCTATATTGGACCGTTGAGCCGAGGAGCTATGTACTTAGCAATCTGCAGTGAGAGACGAGAGCCTAAGGGCACTAGGCGACATGCCATGATCAGAAGGCAAGCAGATATCTTGCTCTGCTAGCATTGGATGCACCGACACCATCTCGACTTTAAAGGATGGACATATTGACGACAGTATTTATGGGTTGTGATTTTGTGATTAACCATCACGTATCCGTCACTTTGGATTTCAGTATTTTTGGGTGATTTATTTCATGACTGAGTTTTGATGACCGAGTTTCATGATATTTGATTTCATGCCTAGGGCATGCATATGATTTGACTTATTCTTTCGGCATAGTTTTCATGCACTTTTAATATTTGATTATCTTTTGTGCACGCCGATGCACAGGATGGTGAGATTTTATACCACGGTATACCTGATTGGGATTTTGATTGCAGTGTGTTGTATACCGTCGATTTCAATTGTGATATTCGATATTCATTTTCATGCACATTGTGCACTTGATTTGGATTTTGCGCATACTTAAGGCACCTGATGCGATTTAGGTGCACACCAGATGCACTAAATCGAGATTTTTCGTGCATATCAGATGCACCTGGTTTTACTGTCAGGCACACACGTTGCCTTTGACAGGTGTTTTCGTGCACACCCGTTGCACTTAGATTTTTTTTCTGTGCACATGTACGGCATATTCATGGATTTCGATTTACATGCGCACCAGACGCACGTGGCATTCATATATATTTGGGATTGATTTCTTTTGGAGCAGTATATTTTATGATACTTGCTATTTGGTTTAGTACTGAGCAGGTCTAGTCAGAGGACAGTACCTGAGTATATTTTGCATGCATTGGTAGTTATCGAAGGGATTTCCAAGGAGGAGCTATAGTCTCAGTATTTACCTATGTGTCAATGATGACACGAAACTGTTTAAAAGGGAAACCCTTCTAAATTGTTATCAAAAAGGCGGGACGTGTATGTTAAACAAGGATATATATATATATAGTTATTTTCTCACAATGGACGTCCGCCACTGTGCAGTGATACACACATCGCATAGCGATTTGAAAAAGGTTTGGCATGCATTGCTTCAAGATGTTTTAATGATGTTTACCTGTATAGTTCTGACGTTTACAGGTATAGTTTTGCTGTATATCATATTGATTTTCGTTTTGGATCTTGACATTGGTGTCTTCATCATAACTTCGATGATTGGGGGATGCTTGACGGAGTTTTGATTTTTGGTTTATATATCTATTTTTCATGCGCATGCATTGCGCTATGATGTGTTTTATGTATTTATGATTTCGGAGCACCGACGACTTGATGGTTTTGCTTAGATGTTTTAGTATTTGGGAAGAGTTTTAATTTAAATTCGGGGACCGAATTTCATTAAGGGGGGAAGATTGTAGCGTTTTGAAAATCATTTCGGTGAAATTTCGGAAAATCGGTAAAATAAGGGGGTTTTCCGTAAAAAGTCAAAATATAAATATCTTTTATTATAAAATTAAATATACATATTCTAGCTATATAATTGCTAGTATTTGGTGTTTATTGAGCCACTGGTAAAATTTCTAATTTTCTAAAAAAATTTCCGAAATTAATTATTTTAATATTATTTTAAGCCATCACTAATACATTTAACTAGTTAATGCTATGCAAAACTAATCTAATTGCTAAAATTCCTAATTGTAACATTTATAATATCCAAAATAAGCTTTTATCCAAACTAGGTTTTTGTAAAATATTTGTATATGTGAGATAAAATTGTAGTGATGGTTTTAATGGGTAGATTAACTTGTAATTGAATGAAAAATCTAATTTGGTCACTAGTTGCTAATTTGTTGGTTTAAAATTGTGATAATTATGCTAAAGTGCTAACTAGGTTTTAGAAATTGAATTAAATTGTGGGTTTAAAATTTAAGTAATGGTTTCTATGTCATAATTAAGATATTAAGTTATCATCTTGGTCACTAGAATTGTTAAAACATCAAGTTTTGTACAAAAACGGTAAACCTTGCTTGCTAGGTTTCGGAAAAATAGCTTTTAAAGTGAGTTTGGGTTTTTTGTGAATTTTAACCTATTTCATATTATAATTAGTGTTTGTGAATGTGCAAATGAGTGTGTTGGGTTTTTCTCGATGGTTTGACGTTTGTACATCGATATCGAGGGTTGGTTTGGCTATTCTTGCATGCATAGACGATAGGTTTTGACTTATGCGTGATACGCGTGCCGAATTGGTTTTCGTATACCGTTTCGATTTCGGATTTGGTTTTTATGCGTTACGATACGTGGCGACATGTAGGTACCCCAGGTGGACATCAAGACGACAAGCAAGTGCATGGCGACATCGGCACCGACGAGCTCAGATCAGGTGAGTAGATTTATATCTACGGGGAGAGGTCGGGTGGATGGCGTATCGCACCCCGCAAAGTTGTGAGGAATGAGGTGATGTGGTAACGATATACTTTTATATGTTAATAGGAGATATGACCACCGAATAAGAGAAGCCTTAGGAGCTTATGGGTTTAGGGTTAGCGAAAATTAAAGAAATGACTTTAGCGAATTTCTTAGTCATAAAACCTAGAGTAAGGATTTGCATACACGCACACATATACACTTGCATATATCATCTTCTTGTGCGTATATGGGAATGTGTATATATGTATATACGCATGGGTATGGGACTATGCATATATACATTCATATACACATGCATGAATGTTGAGGGTATTGTATGATATTTGGAGATGAGTCGATGAGGTTGGGCTTGAGGCCATGAGATCGGTGATGTGATATGGTCCGTATTTGAGATACGACATGATATTTTAGCGGGTTCTTTAGGCGTGGTTATTTCATACACACGCATGCATTTCATGGATGGTATCAGTATTGTACTAGACGTAGATCAGTACCCCGATCATGATATTTGATAATGAGGATACCAGATGATTAATGTGATAGATGTGACATTTGATCCGTACCCAGATTTGGGAGGCCGTACGACGGATTTACCGTACGAGCTATATATTGACGATAGATCCGCACTCTTGATTCGAGGATGTTATATGATATGTTGTGTCATACATGATATTATTGAGACAGGATCACCGACTATTATATATATATATTTATATATATATATATAAATATATATATATCGACTCAGATGTAGGTGGTTTCCGTACCCCTTTTGATTAGTTGTTAGTTAGACCTGTAGTTTACCTAATAGATGTCAGGCTGGACCCGAGTCATACCTATTTCCAAAACTGACGAATCGTGAGAATTTTAAAGACATACCAAGGGATACTACGGATATTTTAAAAGACGTATCTTTTCTTAAAAACACCGTGGTCCATATTTTCAAACACCACGATTCGTACTATTTCAAACGGCAAAACAGTAAAACTCATGTATAGTAAGGTAGATTCCTTGTTGTTACGTTATTATTCATGTTCCGCATATTATTGTTGTATTTACTATTCATTTTCCATATTTTGTTGTTATCGCCTCATTGCATGCCATTGTGTACGTAGTAATTATAAAACCATGCTGTTAGGACACCAGCACCATTACCGATGACGCGTATGCTCCATGTACACTCGCTTGCCGGCTCACACGCATCTTCATCGGTAATTGCCATGTCACGTACACTTTAGAAAATACCTTTTCATTGATATAGCTTGATAACTGATAGTCGCAATATGTTATAGCTTCCATATGCTAGTTTAAATATTGCATTCATTGCATGATATTAGGTGCATTCATATATTCATTGATTATGCAGTATTATAGAGATTTATGCCCGTATTCACCGTTTATTGGTATCATAATTTTGATGATTTCGGATTTACATGAGATTTCTGGATTTGGGGGAAAACCGCAAGAATTTAATAAAAGCTTAGTATCATCATTTTAAAAATGCAAATTACGGTTTTCTCATGATGTATGAGTCGTCCACCATGAGTTTTCATGATTGCTGTTGGATTTCGAGACCCGATTCGAGGAGTTGGATGAACCGTCTCGGGTACATGATGGGCCTGGTATGGTACCCCGGGGCAAGAAGCTCGAGTTGTATTTGATGAGCCTGGCAGGGGAGCACTACCTACCGGTGATATTATTTGGACTCGTCGGTTATCCGGAGGATACCGGCCGGAGTCATGAGATGGTTATAGGCTGATTCAATCTGCCGGAGCCCGCGGGCCGATCCCGCAGATGATACGGATGCCTGAGATATTGATTTTGAGATTTGAGATTTGAGATATTGAGATTTGATACTGAGACTTATGTTTTGTGTCGATGCTTGACATTGATTTCTCTGTTGCATTCATTGATGATACGTGATTGACATACATATAGAAATCTCATTGATTAAAGAAAACAGTTGTCTCACTTATGATATATTCAGTTTCCATTCGTAATGCATTCATACATCATATATCTGATATGTTGCTATCTGGGGAACGGACTCGCGCAGGTAGTATTACACTATACATAGCTGGACCAGGATTTTTATTTGAGGTTATTACCTGATATGACCTAGGATAGCGTTATGCATGCGATTTCTGCTCGTAGATGTTTTCTACTCACGAGTTGGCAACTCACCCCCGTTGTGCCACAGTTCCTTGCAGGTTTTGCTGTACAGGTTCTTTGCGGCTTTGCTGGCACACTGTTCTTTCCGGGTGATTGCTTTGGCAGGTAGGTTCTTTGCATCAGGACCACCATTGTTTATTATTATTTCAGTTGTATCTAAAAACTCCATCAACGAGATTGTATATTTGAGAGAGTTAGAAGACCAGTTTGTTATTCTTTCGACCTTAGAGTCGCGCGTTGTATTATTATGTTTTTCATGGTGTTTTGAGTTTCTTTTGAGTTTTGATCATCGCCCTTGGCGTTGTATATTATACTGCTTGTGTGGTTGTGACCGTCGATTGACGAAGAGCTAGCTCCCGCTTGGGGATGCCTTTTTATTGATTTCGTATACTATTCATGTTGTATCCCGTTTGGGGGCCAGTATTTACAAAGGAGACTCTGCCGAAATTTTCAGAAAATACTTGATATTTTTAAAACGCATAATTCGGCTTATGCTATTAAAACTACTTGCTTTAAGTTGGTTTTTCCTTCACACTACTGCTTCATTGATTTTGATTTCTGGGTTTTGGCTTACTTAGATTACGTACGCCTCGAGACGTCCGTAATTTAAGTGCCGGTCATGTTCTGTACTTTTCGGGTCGTGACACCCCCATTTTCTCCTCCCATTTCTCTTCAAAATTCATCATTTTGCCTCAAAAGTCAAGCTAAAACCTCAAAAATTCTTCAATCCAACTCTTGCACATTATTTCTTTGCCCAAGCTAGCATGAATCAAAGTGCAAGAGTGCATTTTGGGAAGGTAGATTGGCAAGCTAGATCTACAAATATGAGGTATAAATCTTAGCCCAATGTGTAAATTGTTGGTTTAATGCCTTAAGCTAACTTGTTTAGATAATTTTATGGTTTCAATTTCAAACTTGAAATTGAAAGATAAGGGTTTGAGTTTAGGATTAGAGTTTTTATCACTTGTTGAGAGTTGTAATGTGTAGTTGAACCTCTTAAGATTTGGAAAACCTAATCTAGTAGCTAATGGGTTAATTGTTACATTTAATTTGCCCAAATTGTGATTTTTTTGCAAACTAGATTTTTATAATTAATATAAAGAGGTGAGGTAAAATTATGGTAATGGTTTGTATGACTTGGTTAAGATGTTTAATGAGCATTATGGCCACTAGAATTGTTAAAATATTTAGATTGGTTAAAACATCAAGTTTTGAACTAAAAGGGAAAAATTGTGCTAACAAGGTTTTTGGATTAAGGTAATTTAGCGAGATTAAAAATTTAATAAATGTTTATGTGGCCTAATTAAGATAATTAGTGAATATTGTGACCTCTAGTTTTGCTAAAACATCAAGATCTGTATTAAAACGGTTAATGACCGCTTACTAAGCTTTTTGGAAATAAATCGACTTGATTAATTTTAAGGTTTGATGATTTACACCCTATTTCTTATAACTTTTAGTGAGTTGTGAAACCACGATTGGTACGTTTGGTTTTTTCTCGATCAATCGGCGTTTGTACGCCGATGTCGAGGGTTATTTGGTTCTTTTGCATGAGCGGACCATAGGTTTTGACCTATGTGAGATTCGTGTGTCGTTTTGGTCATGAGTCGGATTTTAATGCGATACGATGTGTTATGATATGTAGCTACCCTCACGAGGACTTCGAGACGACAAGCAAGCGTGTGGCGACATCGGCTTCGGCAAGAGAAGATCAAAGTGAGTAGATATATATCTACGGGGGAAGTCGGGTGGATGGCGTATAGCACCCCCGCAGTTTCGTTGTATAGATCGCGAATGCGTTATGATATATATATACACACACACACACACACACTTGTGTGTTATGAGAGGTGTACACTTAGTAAGAAATGCTAGGTGACTTTGGGATAGTTTTAGCATACTTGTAGGAAAACGCATTTAGTTAGTTTCTTAGTCGTGAAACCCTAGAGTTAAGAATTTCATATACGCACACACATACACTTGCATACATTTTATTACTTGTGCGTATATGGGGATATGTGTGTATGTGTATACACGTAGGTATGGGACTCTGTATATATATATATATACATATACATATACATGGATGATGAGGATAGTATACGATATTTGGAGATGAGTCGATAAGACTGGGCATGATGCCACGAGATCGGCGATATGTTTTAGTTCGTATTATGAGATACGACATGTTGTTATAGCGGGTCCTTAGGCGATGTGTTTTCATACACATGCATACATATATGTAGATAGTATCAGTATGTATTAGACTTTAGATCAGTACCCAGATCATGATATGATGATAAGGATACCAGATAAATGATGAGATAAATGTGATATTTGACCCGTACCCAGATTGGGATGTCGTACGATGGATTTACCGTACGAGCTATATATTGATGATAGATCCACACTCTTGACTCGAGGATGTCATGTTATATGTTGTATCTTATGTGATACTATTGAGGCGGGATCACCGACTATTATATGTTATATATATATATCGACTCAGATTTAGGTGGTTTCCTTACCTTTTCGATTAACCTGTTAGTTTAGTCATGTAGTTTACTTGTAGATGTTAGACTGGACTCGAGTTATACATATTTCAAAACTAACGAATCGTGAGTATTTTTAAACACAGGCCAAGGGATTCTACGGATATTTCAAAGGACATACATTTTCTTAAAAACACCGTAACCCTTATTTTCTAAACACCACGATTCGTGTTATTTTAAATGGCAAAACTGTATGACTCATATATATTAATGTAGATTCTTCATTGTTGTGTTCATTATTCATTTTCCGCATATTCTTGATATTCGCACCGCATTGCATGCTTATATGTATTTTATTGTTATATTGAAACCCATGTTGTCAGGACACCAGCACCATTACCAATGATGTGTATGCTCCACGTACACCTGCTTGCCGGCTCACACACATCATCATCGGTAATTGCCATGTCACGTACACATTAGAAAATACTACTTCATTAGTATAAAATGTTAGCTGATAGTTTCGACATGGTACTAGTGAGCTTGCTTTTATATGATAGCTTAGACATTGCATTTATTACTGTGATTTTCATGAATATTTATATATTCATCTGCCATGACATTTTGGGCCAGTCCGGATTGCCGGAGCCCAATATTATGAAATTCATTGTTTATTTACCCTTGAGATTTGGATTTCGAATTCCATGAGATTTCTGGATTTGGAGAAACCGCAAGGATTTTATAAACTGATTATCATTTTAAAATGAAAGTTGCGGTTTTCTCATGATATGATTTGAGATATGTCCACCATGAGTTTTCTCGGCTCTTGAGCAATATCATACACCCGATTCGAGGAGGAGGAGGAACCGTCCGTGGGTGCATGGTGGACCCGGGGCGGTACCCCGAGGCGAGAAGGTCGCAGATGATGGCATTGAGCCTGAGGCAGGGGAGCACTACTGACCGGTGATTGTTTTGTGACTCGACGGATATCCGGAGGATACCGATCGGAGTACAAGCCAGTCCGGATAGCCGGAGCCTGAGGTTTTGAGATTTGATGATATGGGCCAGTCCGGATAGCCGGAGCCCTAGATATTGAGATTCGAGGTTGCAGGCCAGTCCGGATTGCCGGAGCCTGAGATATTGAGATATTGGGATTTATGTTTTGTGGCGATGCTTGACACTGATTTCAAGTTGATTTCATTGATGATACCTCGATTTTTAAATATACAGAAATCTCACTAAATTAAGAAAACAGTTTTCACATTCATGATGCATTCTGTTTTCATTATATTGCTTTCATGCCTCATATTTATGATATGTTGCTACCTGAGACACTGACACGAGCACTTGGTATTACACTTATATATAGATGTTTACCCTTGCCACCTTATCATGCTTCAGACCATATCATATTGAGGATATATATTACTGATCGTATGACCTAGGATTGAGTCATACATACGATTTCTGCTCGGTGATGTTTTCTACTCACGAGTTGGCAACTCACCCCCGTTGTGCCACAGTTTCATGCAGGTTTTGCCGTACAGGTTCGTTGCGGCTTTTCTGGCACACTGCTTCCTTTCCGGGTGATTGCTTTGGTAGGTGAGTTCACTTGTATCGTGACCACCATTGTACTTTTATTATATTTCAGTTGTATCTAGTAAACTCCATCAACCAGGCTTGTATATTGATAGACTTAGAAGACCAGTTGTTTATTGTTTCGACCTTAGAGTCGCGCGTTGTATTATTATGGTTTTCTTGTTGATTTTGAGTTTCCTTTTAAGTTTTGATCCTCGCCCTTGGTGTTGTATATTATATTGCTTGCGTGGTTGTGACCGTCAATTGACGAAGAGCTAGCTCCCGCTTGGGGATGCCTTTATTCATAATATTCATGTTGTACCCTTTTTGGGGCCAGTATTTACAAAGGAGACTCTGCCGAAATTTTCGGAAAAGATATGATATTTTAAAAATGTTTACAACGACTTTTCAAAGTGATTATATGCAACTTTAAAACAAGTTTTCATTCACCTTCTTCTTTTAAATTGTTTAGATTTCTGGGTTTTGGCTTACTTGAATTAGATGGGGTCCTATAGACTTCATATGATTCAAGTGCCGGTCACGTGCCATTTCGGGTCGTGACAAAGTTGGTATCAGAGCGCTAGGTTAACCTTGGTTCGAGTCTATGTTTGACTATGCAGAGTCTAGGGCGTACATTTATTCGGAACCTAGGCTTGACCTTACGGAACTTAGACTTGGTCGAGGGGGTATTAGACCCGAACTTTCGTCGCATAGGTTGACCTTGGCTGCTGGAGTAGGTGACTTAAGGAGAGTGACGTACTGTGTGTATGTTCCGCGGCATACTTACGATACGCTACTCCGCTTAAGAAGCCTTAGGATGTACATTTCCTTGCACAGCATTATATTCATTCCTATGATCTATCCTCATCGAAATCGGTTTATGGTTTTGCTGCCACAATTACACGGGCAGAGAGAGCTACGGCTAGACTTGCGTCAGCATGAGCTCGTCACGGACGAGGACGGACCAGGGCGTGATTCCAGGGACACACGATTGCATAGATGTATCGTCCTATTCTGTTTTCGCGCCATGAGCGTTTGATGGATTGCTTTTACAAGATTTCTCGGACGTGCAGATCAGCACCAGAGGATTGGGGCCACTGGTAGAGGCCAGCCAGAATGTGACGACCGTCAATGCACCGATTATACTTGATGATTGAGGCACTGTTCATCGTGCAGATGAATGATTCAGTTGTTGCTGCGACTAACGAGATGTCGCCCAGATGTTTGAAGCTAATGCCGCACAAGTTGTACTTAGAGATTTGATAGAAGATCGCTAGTCACCCAAGGAGGAATGACTAGGACATGTGATTCGTTGCCTACCCCGATGCGAGATCATCAGATTGATTGATTCCAGCTAGAGACGACTTCACGCAGGTATGTTGAGAGTCGATAGAGACGATCGAATGTCAAAAACCCATTTTTCCAAGTTTAAAGTATTCGGAAAAACATGCAAGTAATTCCGTGGACCCTCTATAAGAATGAAACCCTAACTCGATATAATGACCATGAGAACGCTTTGAAACCTTAGGGTTTGCAATAGTTCGGCGGTGCCATTAATGAGGCTTAGGTTTGCCCTTCTACGGCTGGTCCATAGGTACTGTGGCATGTACTGGAATACTATTAAATTGTACTCATGATGTTGAGCTCTTGGGGGATTATGGAACTTTGACGAATCGATCGAAAAGTTCGACGTCGTGCGGATATCATGTGATGGGATACATTACTTGGGAGACTCTATATACGAGTATAGCCGTTTATAGCGCGGTCCTTACAGCTATGAAGAGACGAGTCTGAATCAGTCGACATTAGAGAAAAGTGGAGTAAGAGGTTCATACGAGATTTTGATGAGATGACGTTCCACTCCGTTAACATCAGAGATGTGATACGCATGCAGAGGCATTGTACATGGATATATCTTCCAGAAGGAGTCGTGATGAGTATGCAGCCGTTCCGGAATAAGAAACAGATTTAGTAAAGGGTGATGACTTCCGGGCAGTTCGGCAGAAACGAGATTTGGGGGAGACTTCGACAGAACCTTTCTAGAATACTATACGAGAAGACATGGACCCAGGATCAGTCGTATTGTGCATAACCAGTAGGCCAGAGTTCGGCATCGTCGACGAGACATGTTATGAGTAACCATGATAGTTGGCCAGAGATCTTTAGAGAATGTGCCAGAGCGGGACTGTTTCCATCATCTTTGATTTCGGTAATTTGGGTGATTTATTTGCATGATTGAGATTTGGTGCACTACAGTTGCACTTGACTTCGATTTGATGTCATTCGAGATGTTGATTTGGATTTTCATGCCTATGGTATGCATGTGATTTGACTTGTGATTTCGTCATAGTTTTCATGCACTTTTAGTATTTTGATTCGATTTTGTGCACGCTGATGCACATGGTTATGAGATTATATACCACGATATACTTGATTTGGATTGAGATATTTTGTACACCATCGATTTCGGTTGTGATACTCAATATTTGTTTTCGTGCACCTTGTGCACTTGGGTTGGATTTTGGGCAAACTTGACGCGCTTGATGCGATTTTGGTGCACGCCAGATGCACTAAATCGAAATTCTTCGTGCATATCAGATACACTTGATATTGCTGTCAAGCACACCCGTTGCCCTTGACAGGTGTTTTCGTGCACACCCGTTGCACTTAAATTTTGTTTCTGTGCACATGTATGGCACATTCATTGATTTCGATTTCTGTACGCACCAGACGCACGTGGCATTATTACATATACTATTGAGTATGATTTCTTTCGAGCAGCACGTTTTTATGATATTTACTATTTGGTGTAGTGACTGAGCAGGACTAGTCAGAGGACAGTACCTGAATATGTTTTTGCATGTATCGATAGTTATCGAAGGGATTTCCAAAAAGGAGCTATAGTCTCAGTATTTTCCTACGTGTCCGAGATGACACGAAACATTTTACAAAGGAAACCCTTCTAAATTATTTTTCCAAACGGCGGGACGTATGTTTAACAAAGGATATATATATATATATGCATATAGAATTATTTTCTTACAATAAACGTCTACCACTTGTGCTGTGATACGCGCATCGCACAGCAATTTGAAAAAGAGTTTGGCATGCATTTCTTTCAGATGTTTTGACGAAGGTACAACGATGCGTACTATGTACATGTTATAGTTTCGATGTTTATCATGTCGGTTTTCGTATTGGACTTTGACTTTGGTGTCTTTACCATGACTCCGATGATTGCGGGATACTTGACGGAGTTTTGATTTTAAGTCATATACTCGTTTTCATGCGGATGCATTGCGCTACGATATGTTTTATGTATTTATGATTTCGGAGCCCCGACGACTTGATTGTTTTGCGGAAATGTTTTAGTAATTGCGGGAGTTTTAAATTTAAATTTGGAGACCGAATTTCTTTAAGGGGGGAAGATTGTAACGTTTTGAAAATCGTTTAGGTGAAATTTCGGAGAATCGGTAAAATAACGGGTGTTTTCCGTAAAAACCAAAATATAATCATTTTTCGACATAGACTTAAATATACATATTCTAACATGTAATTGCTAGTAATTATTGGTTAATGGGTCACTTGTAAAATTTCTAGTTTACTAAAATATTTTCCGAAATTAATTATTTTAAATATTATTTTAAGCCTTCACTAATACATTTAATTAGTGATAATTACAAATTGGAATGGGTTAATGCAAGTTTTTGTGCATCATGACACATTAAACTAAAAGGTAACATGTTGTATTTAAAATGAAATGGAATTGTTAAGAGGGTTATAAAAAATTGAAGAAAGGGTTTAAATGAAAAGGAAATATTAAATAATGAAGCATGGTGTTAGATAATGGAGGTATGGACTTTTTCATGACTTTACAAACACACCCACACCCTCTTTCATTCCCCCTAGGCTGCTGGCCGAGCCTCCTCATGCAGCCCCCTAAGTCTTCATCTTATTTTCACTTCATCACCTCTTCAAAAATAATATAATATGAAGGGAATAAAATAGGTTAAAGATAAATTGAGGAATGGATTTGTTTGACTTGGCCACAAACACTTTCCCACTCTCTCTCCTCACTCCCTCACCCATGGCGAACCCCAATCCAGCAGCTCCTACATCATCCCCCCATTTTCTCCTCCCATTTCTCTTCAAAAATTCATCATTTTGCCTCAAAAATCAAGCTAAAACCTCAAAAATTCTTCAATCCAACTCTTACCCATTATTTCTTTGCCCAGGCTAGCATGGATCAAGGTGCAAGAGAGCATTTTGGGAGGCTAGATTGGCAAGCTAGATCTACAAATGTGAGGTATAAATCTTAGCTCAATGTGTAAATTGTTGGTTTAATGCCTTAAGCTAACTTGTTTAGATAATTTTATGGTTTCAATTTCAAACTTGAAATTTAAAGATAAGGGTTTGAGTTTAGGATTAGGGTTTTTATCACTTGTTGAGGGTTGTAATGTGTAGTTGAACCTCTTAAGATTTGGAAAACCTAATCTAGTAGCTAATGGGTTAATTGTTACATTTAATTTGCCCAAATTGTGAGTTTTTTGCAAACTAGATTTTTATAATTAATATAAAGAGGTGAGGTAAAATTATGGTAATGGTTTATATGAATTAGTAAAGATGTTTAATGAGCATTATGTCCACTAGAATTGTTAAAATATTTAGATTGGTTAAAGCATCAAGTTTTGAACTAAAAGGGAAAATTTGTGCTAACTAGGTTTTTGGATTAAGGTAATTTAGCGAGATTAAAAATTTAGTAATTGTTTATGTGGCCTAATTAAGATAATTAGTGAATATTGTGACCTTTAGTTTTGCTAAAATATCAAGATCTGTAATAAAACGGTTAATGACCGCTTACTAGGCTTTTTGGAAATAAATCGACTTGATTAATTTTAAGGTTTGATGATTTGCACCTTATTTCTTATAACTTTTAGTGAGTTGTGAAACCACGATTGGTACGTTTGGGTTTTTCTCGATCAATCGGCGTTTGTACGCCGATGTCGAGGGTTATTTGTTTCATTTGCATGAGCGGACCATAGGTTTTGACCTATGTGAGATTCGTGTGTCGTTTTGGTCATGAGTCGGATTTTAATGCGATACGATGTGTTATGATATGTAGATACCCTCACGAGGACTTCGAGACGACAAGCAAGCGTGTGGCGACATCGGCATCGGCAAGCGAAGATCAAAGTAAGTAGATATATATCTACGGGGGAAGTCGGGCTGATGGCGTATAGCACCCCCGCAGTTTCGTTGTATAGAACGCGAATGTGTTATGATATATATATATACACTTGTGTGTTATGAGAGGCGTACACTTAGTAAGAAATGATAGGTGACTTTAGGATAGTTTTAGCATACTTGTAGGAAAACGCATTTAGTAATTTTCTTAGTCGCGAAACCCTAGAGTTAAGAATTTCATACACGCACACACATACACTTGCATATATTTTATTACTTGTGCGTATATAGGGATATTTATATATATACACACGTAGGTAAGGGACTATGTATATATATATATATATACATGGATGATGAGGATAGTATACGATATTTGGAGATGAGTCGATGAGTCTGGGCATGATGCCACGAGATCGGTGATATGTTTTGGTTCGTATTATGAGATACGACATGTTGTTATAGCGGGTCCTTAGGCGATGTGTTTTCATACACACGCAAACATATATGTAAATGGTATCAGTATGTATTAGACTTTAGATCAGTACCCAGATCATGATATTGTAAGTCCATGTTGCCCACCCCGGTGCTTGCGGGGAGGCGGAAAACGGAATAAAAATCGGATTTTTACTACTTTAGGTAACATGGACTAGACAAAGAAGGATTTTTCTAAACAAAAACAAGCTAAAGCTAACTAGAAACTAGCTAAAGGGTAGAATGGTTATATCTAGGGCTTTATGTCCTTCTCTTCTTGCTCCTTGGAGTAGTAGAAAGGGATCACCTTTGTCGTCTTCTCACGTCGAAGAAGGATCCACCCGAAAGACTCAACCTTTGGCTTCAACTCCAAGCTAGAAACTAGGGTGCTAGAAGTGCTAATCCTGGAACCCTAGATGAGAGTAGAGATTATCAAGAAGAGGTTTTTCTCAAGCTCAAGTGTTTCTCAACACATGAGAGGGGAGAGCTTGAGGAAGAGGAAGAGCAAGAGAGAGAAAGTAAAAAATAGAATGAGAGAAATATGAAGCATTCTCACATATATGTGTGAATTATTGTAAATAGATAATTAGTGAGATAATTGTCATGGCTTAATCAAGACATGACCATTATCATTTCATTTTTAATGCAAATTGCAAGGATCAAAGAGCATCTTCCAAATGAAATGATGATGGTCAAAGTGTCAACCTAGGTCAACAAGTCAAGAATGTCAAATGGTCAACAACCATAACCATGCACAATTATATTAAACTAATATCAATTAACCATAATACACACATAAGCATTAGGGTTAATAAAATGACAATGGTCATTAACCCTAATCAAAGTCCTCTCCCTCTGTCTCAAGCAACTGTGCATACGCACCCGTATTCGTGATCCGAGGAACACGAATACAAAGAGATAAAACCAATCCCAAATCATATACTAGGATCTGGCTTAAACCAAAGCCCGCTAGTATAAGCTGTCCGGACAACAAACGTGCACAAGTGCGCGGATGTGAACGAACCCTGTCGTAAAACCATGCGACCTCTACTCATTTTGCCTAAAGGCGAATAGCTCTCTGTGTGGGACTCTAAAGACTCGACACTACGCTGACAGTGGGTTTAACCACAGACCGCAAGCGGCACTAGCTGTACGTAACGGTCCCCAGGTAGATGCCGATAAGAAGACTGACGAGGTGAACCCCATCTGAACTCCTACTGAGCCTGTATGTGACAGTCTCCGTACAGTCCGGTCTATTCGTCTGATACATCGCATGGCGGGCCTAGAGGGGCGGTGAACGTCAGTCCCCTAATAGCGGTACAAGTCGTGTCGGAGTGTAGCCCAGAACACCCTGAGATAACACTGGAAACCTACCAGTATATCTCGCTTGCCCTGGCCAGGGACTACTTGTGTAATGGCTCTCCTGGACACAGCGCGATGTCAACCCCCAATACCGGGAGAGACGAATCCTGTCTAACCGTCACTGCCTCCAAGTGCTACGGGACTGCACCCAAAAACTACCTGTTTGCACGACTCCTTTGAGCCGTGGTAGGGTAGTAATCAAAGTGCAGTGGGAACACACTCGAGGCGAAGTGACAGTGTCAAGTCAGCGGACTAAGCTGTACTCATGTCACCTGGGAACTGATAACTGACGATAGGTATAATACCATCCAACAGTCCCCAACGAGTCCTGTCCAGTGTATTCGTAACCTAACGAGCACCCGCATACTATCTCAAGTACGACGTACTGACGGCTGTGGGACAGACCGTCTCCCACGCTGGGATGAGAAGCGCATACGCTAGTCTACTCCGGAGTATCGATACCCTGTCTCAATAGTCCAACGACCAGGGACCTGTATAAGGATGTGCTTATGGATTACCCAGCCCCCACGAGTGTGAGCGCCATCACAACGCTGGTAATCAAGCAAAGATCCTAAGGGCTCTACTAATATGTATATAAGCGATATGCTAAAAGAAACACATGCACATATTGAAGTAGAGACAAACCAAGTAGCATACTACCATTTCGAGCAAGATTGTATATACAACTATGAATATCCCAAGCTTCCATCAAGTAATATACAAACTAGTATGATACAGTAATGGCCTCTAGGGCATATACACTAACAAATATGATGATAAGGATACCAGATAAATGATGAGATAAATGTGACATTTGACCCGTACCCAGATTGGGATACCGTACGAGCTATATATTAGTGATAGATCCACACTCTTGACTCGAGGATGTCATGTTATATGTTGTATCTTATGTGATACTATTGAGGCGGGATCACCGACTATTATATGTCATATATATATCGACTCAGATTTAGGTGGTTTCCTTACCTTTTCGATTAGCCTGTTAGTTTAGTCATGTAGTTTACTTGTAGATGTTAGACTAGACTTGAGTTATACCTATTTCAAAACTAACGAATCTTGAATATTTTCAAACATAGGCCAAGGGATTCTATGGATATTTCAAAGGACATACATTTTCTTAAAAACACCTAGCCCTTATTTTCTAAACACCACGATTCGTGTTATTTCAAATGGCAAAACTGTATGACTCATATATATTAATGTAGATTCTTCATTGTTGTGTTCATTATTCATTTTCCGCATATTCTTGATATTCGCACCGCATTGCATGCTTATATGTGTTTTATTGTTATATTGAAACCCATGCTGTCAGGACACCAGCACCATTACCGATGATACGTATGCTCCACGTACACCTGCTTGCCGGCTCACACACATCATCATCGGTAATTGCCATGTCACATACACATTAGAAAATACTACTTCATTAGTATAAAATGTTAGCTGATAGTTTCGACATGGTACTAGTGAGCTTGTTATTATATGATAGCTTAGACATTGCATTTATTACTGTGATTTTCATGCATATTTATATATTCATCTGCCATGACATTTTGGGCCAGTCCGGATTGCCGGAGCCCAATATTATGAAATTCATTGTTTATTTACCATTGAGATTTGGATTTCGAATTCCATGAGATTTCTGGATTTGGAGAAACCGCAAGGATTTTATAAACTGATTATCATTTTAAAATGAAAGTTGCGGTTTTCTCATGATATGATTTGAGATATGTCCACCATGAGTTTTCTCGGCTCTTGAGCGATATCATACACCCGATTCGAGGAGGAGGAGGAACCGTCCATGGGTGCATGGTAGACCCGGGGCGGTACCCCGGGGCGAGAAGGTCGCAGATGATGGCGTTGAGCCTGAGACAGGGGAGCACTACTGACCGGTGATTATTTTGTGACTCGATGGATATCCGGAGGATACCGATCGGAGTACAGGCCAGTCCAGATAGCTTGACACTGATTTCATGTTGATTTCATTGATGATACCTCGATTTTTAAATATACAGAAATCTCACTAAATTAAGAAAACAGTTTTCACATTCATGATGCATTCTGTTTTCATTATATTGCTTTCATCCCTCATATTTATGATATGTTGCTACCTGAGGCACTGACACGAGCACTTGGTATTACACTTATGTATAGATGTTTACCCTTGCCACCTTATCATGCTTCAGACCTTATCATATTGAGGATATATATTACTGATCGTATGACCTAGGATTGAGTCATACATACGATTTCTGCTCGGTGATGTTTTCTACTCACTAGTTGGCAAATAACCCCCGTTGTGCCACAGTTTCATGCAGATTTTGCCGTACAGGTTCGTTGCGGCTTTTCCGGCACACTGCTTCCTTTCCGGGTGATTGCTTTGGTAGGTGGGTTCACTTGCATCGTGACAACCATTGTACTTTTATTATATTTCAGTTGTATCTAGTAAACTCCATCAACCAGGCTTGTATATTGATAGACTTAGAAGACCAGTTGTTTATTGTTTCGACCTTAGAGTCGCGCGTTGTATTATTATGGTTTTCTTGTTGATTTTGAGTTTCCTTTTGAGTTTTGATCCTCGCCCTTGGCGTTGTATATTATATTGCTTGCGTGGTTGTGACCGTCAATTGACGAAGAGCTAGCTCCCTCTTGGGGATGCCTTTATTCATAATATTCATGTTGTACCCTTTTTGGGACCAGTATTTACAAAGGAGACTCTGCCGAATTTTTCGGAAAAGATACGATATTTTAAAAATGTTTACAAGGACTTTTCAAAGTGATTATATGCAACTTTAAAACAAGTTTTCATTCACCTTCTTCTTTTAAATGGTTTAGATTTCTTGGTTTTGGCTTACTTGAATTAGATGGGGTCCTATAGACTTCATATGATTCAAGTGCCGGTCACGTGCCATTTCGGGTCGTGACAAAGTTGGTATCAGAGCGCTGGGTTAACCTTGGTTCGAGTCTATGTTTGACTATGCGGAGTCTAGGGCGTATATTTATTCGGAACCTAGGCTTGACCTTACGGAATTTAGACTTGGTCGAGAGGGTATTAGACCCGAACTTTCGTCGCATAGGTTGACCTTGGCTGATGGAGTAGGTGACTTAAGGAGAGTGACGTACCGTGTGTATGTTCCGCGGCATACTTACGATACGCTACTACTCTTAAGAAGCCTTAGGATGTACATTTTGAAAGGTTCCTAGGCACCCTATAGTGGTCTCACAAGGCATCGAAAATGCCAATTTAAAATTTTACGGGTGCCGAGAGACCCTTATACGGATCTTTAGACTAGAATTCTAGGCGAAATAAAAACTTAGTTAACTACTTAACTAAAGGAAGAGAGCTACAACCTTTGTAGATCCGGATATCCACTTCCTAAGCTCCACGTGGGCGTCCTCTCGCTGTCCATCATGAATCCCGAACTCATTCGTCGGCTTCATCGGAGAAACGGGCGGAATAGGGCGTCGACTTCGTGTCAAAGACGATCTACGTCGAGGCATCACTAGTTCAAGCTCCGACTTCACAAAGTTGTGAAACTTGTGAAGTAAACACCCAAAACAACTTGGCAAGAGGTAGAGGGTGAAGAAATAGGAGGTGGGTTCACTTTAGAATTGGATTTCACTCACTTTTGCTCATGTTGCCATTGATGGCAACTAGTTTTCTCTCTTGAAGAAGAAGGAGAAGATGAAGCTAAAATATGATAAGTCTTGTGAAAATAGAAAAATAAATCAAAAAAAATCATATCTCAACCAAGGTTAAGTGTAGAGAAAAGACCATGGTTAATGAGAAGGGTTAGGGTTAAGCTAGAAAACAAAATGGTTTCTTTAGTCAAAGCTTCATGAAGCTTCAACAAGCTTCATGACAAAAAGAAACCATTATGTTTTCATTTATCCATTTAAATAAATAAAGAATGGATAAATAAATGAGAGAATAAATCAAAACCCTAATTATCTTCTTAACCATGGTTTAATTCTTTACACCTAACCATGTGAGCATGTATCATCAAACATGATACATATTTGTGCACAAAAAGTATATCACATATACAACTTGCACATCAAGTGAGAAAATCCGTATAAAGTGAACCAATACTAGTTAATGCAAAGTAATATATCAAATATATAATTATACATTAAATCATTAAATCAACATTTGATTCAATGATCCGGTCATGTCGCACATAACCGACTAGTATTCAATGTATCGATTTATCGAATCAATGATTCGATAAATAGGTCATATCGAATATAACCAATCGAAACATATATCGCGAGAATGTAATGCGGTATCACATACCCGCATTATTCTCGGTCCTGCACATATCTCATATGCGCTCCTATTTCGTTTCGCTTGAGCCAGGAAACCTCTGTGTAGGACTCTAAAGACTCGTCAATACGCCGGTAGCAGATGATGATCATATCAAGCACCCACAAGCCGCAAGCGGTCTGCTAAACGTAACGGCCATCCGGGTATTGAGCGATCAGAAGATCGACGAGCTAGCCTGCTCACACTCCTGTGAATCCAACCAGTAACACTTACCGTACAGTCCGGTCTGTTCGTCTGATACGTCGCATATCAAGTCTAGGGGTGGTATACGTCAGACCCCAATAACCGATAAGTCGTGCCGATGTGAGGCTCATAACGGGTCGAGAAACTACTGGTAACACTTACCAGCAAATCTCTGATCAGCCCTGGCCAGGGACTTCCCTGTTACGGCCAATCTAGCACAGCGCAACATCAACCCCCAATACAGGGAGAGACGAAACCCCTCCTATCGCTCATTGCCTCCATGTGACTCGGGACTGTACCCAAAGACCACCGTTTTGCACGCCCTCATGGACGTGGTAAGGTGGAGATCAAAGCACAGTGGGAATCACACAAGACTCTATGACGATCTCGGGTCTACAGACTAACCTGTACAAGTGTCACCTGAGAACTGCCATCTGACGTGAGGTATAATACCATCTGGGAGTTCTCGGCGAGTCCGTCCAGTGTACCCAGTCTCCACTGAGCACCCGTACACCATCTCTGATGTCAAACACCAATGGATATGGGATCATCCATCACCCATCTCATGGGTCGAGAAGCGTATACGCTAGTCTACTCTGGTATATCGATGCCCCGTCTCGATACACCCACGACTAGGGACCTTGAAGGATGTACTTATGGACTACCATGTCCCCACTAGTATGATCTGCATCATAGTCCAGGTAGTCAAGTACACATCCTAAGGGCTTTACCAACATGTAACTATAAGACAGTTTAAAGAGACAAGTGTACAAGTTAAGATAAAGAGTAACCAGATAGCATACTATCATATCGAGCAAGAAAGTCATCTCTATATATGTCCAAGCATCCAATATAATATACATAATCTGTACAATACTGGCCTCTAGGGCATACATACAACTAACAATCTCCCACTTGCACTAGGGCCAGCTGCTGTAGTATCGCATACCGAGCATCCCGAAGAGTCTCTCAAACTGTATCTGGGGAATGGCCTTCGTGAGTGGATCCGCCGTGTTGTTCTTCGTGTCAACTCTCCTGACCTCGATCTCCCGGCGATCAACTATCTCCCGGATCAGGTGATACCGCCTCAGAATATGTCTGGACCGCTGATGGGACCTGGGTTCCTTGGCCAAAGCCACCGCTCCATTGTTATCGCAATACAAAGGTATTGGATGCTCAATGGATGGAACCACTCCAAGTTCAGTAATGAACTTCTTGATCCAGACAGTCTCTTTGGCAGCATCGTTGGCAGTGATGTATTCAGCCTCCATCGTCGAGTCTGCCACGGTTTCCTGCTTGGAACTCTTCCAGCTAACCGCCCCTCCGTAAAGGGTAAAGACAAAGCCCGACAGCGACTTAGAGTCGTCCTTATCACTCTGGAAGCTCGAATCGGTAAAGGACTCCACTTGGAGCTCTCCGTTACCATACACCAAGAACATATCTCTAGTCCTTCGCAAGTACTTGAGAATGCTCTTCACAGCTGTCCAGTGACTCTCTCCAGGATCAGCTTGATACCTGCTCACTACACTTAGTGAGTATGCTACATCGGGTCTGGTACATAGCATCGCATACATGATAGAGTCTACTGCCGAAGTATAGGGTATCCCTTGCATGCGAGCTCTCTCCAAATCAGTCTTGGGAGACATCTCTTTGGAGAGAGTGACTCCAGAGATCGTGGGTAAGTTCCCACGCTTGGACTCTTCCATACTAAACCTCTTTAGTATGGTGTCAATGTACCTGGATTGGGACAATACCAAAATCCGTTTGGATCTATCTCTATAGATCCTTATTCCCAATATGCAGGAGGCATCACCAAGATCTTTCATTGAGAATCTTTGTGATAAGAAGAGCTTGACCGATTGCAGCATAGGAATATCATTTCCTATCAAGAGTATGTCGTCCACGTACAATACGAGGAAGACAACCTTACTCTCTGCCACCTTCTTGTAGATACAAGGTTCATCTGGATTTTTGACGAAATCAAACTCTTTGATAACGACGTCAAAGAAGATGTTCCAACTCCGCGATGCTTGCTTTAATCCATAAATGGATTTAAGCAGCTTGCACACCTTCCTGCTGCTCCCACTGCCTACGAAGCCCTCTGGCTGAGTCATGTACACGCACTCTTCTAAATCACCGTTTAGAAAGGCGTTCTTAACATCCATTTGCCAGATTTCGTAATCATGATATGCAGCGATGGCAAGTATGATCCGGATGGATTTAAGCATAGCCACTGGAGAAAAGGTCTCGTCATAGTCCGCACCTGGTCTTTGACGAAAACCCTTTGCTACAAGTCTAGCTTTGAAAGTCTCCACTTTCCCATCTACACCAAGTTTCTTCTTGAAGATCCACTTGCTCCCAATGGGTTTTACCCCTTCAGGAGCAACTTCCAAAGTCCATACTTTGTTGGTGTACATGGATTCCATCTCGGACCGCATTGCATCCAGCCATTTCACTGAGTCCCCACTCGTGATGGCCTGCTCGAAGCTAGTTGGGTCATCATCCTCCATGATGCAATCCTCGCTCCCACCGTCCATGAGAAAACCGTAGTATCTCTCAGGTTGGCGAGGAACCCTACTAGATCGGCGGAGTGGCTGGGGTTCATCGGGAACTACGGAATCCTCTGGTTCCACCAGATCTTCTGTTGTAGCTTCTGCAGCTGGAACCTCTTCCAGTTCTACCTCATGACCACTAATCTCTTTTTCAAGAAATTCCTTTTCTAAAAAGGTGGCATGCCGAGAAACAAACACTCTTTGTTCCTCAGGGTGGTAGAAGATATACCCTCGCGAATGTTTGGGATATCCAATAAACTTACACAGAATGGACCTTGCCGCGAGTTTGTCCGGATTTTGCGTTTTTACATAGGCCGGACAACCCCATATCTTAACATAATTAAGACATGGTCTCTTTCCTTTCCATATCTCATATGGAGTGGTCGGCACGGTTTTGGTGGGAACCATATTCAATAGGTCTGCAGCTGTTTCCAGTGCATATCCCCAGAAGGAAATAGGTAACTCAGCTGTGCTCATTATAGAGCGCACCATATCTAATAGGGTGCGGTTCCTCCGTTCTGATACACCGTTGTGCTGTGGTGTATATGGAGGAGTCAGCTGAGAGAGAATCCCATTCTCTTTTAGGAAGTCCAGGAATTCATTGCTTAAGTATTCTCCTCCTCGATCAGATCGTAGGATTTTATTACTTTTTCCGGTTTGGTTCTCAACTTCTTGCTTATATTCTCTAAATTTCTCAAAAGCTTCTGATTTGTGTTTCATCAGGAACACATATCCGAATCTAGAGAGATCGTCAGTGAATGTAATGAAGTACGAAGAACCATCCCTGGCATGTGTAGACATGGGACCGCATACATCACTATGTATAAGTCCCAAGAGTTCGGTAACTCTTTCTCCGTGTCCCGTAAACGGAGTTTTGGTCATCTTGCCTTTGAGACATGACTGGAAAGTGTCATAAGATGAAAATTCAAATGGATTTAAATATCCATCTTTATGCAACTTAGCTAGTCGTGTCGCAATGATGTGACCCAGTCTACAATGCCACAAGAAGGATTCGTTGAGTTCAGAACTCTTCCTCTTGTGTGCGTTTGTTATACTCAGAACTGTTGATTGATTTAGAACATAAATGCCATTGCATAACGTACCTGATCCAACCAACTTTTGGCTATGGAAAATGTTCATAACATTGTCCTGTAATACAAAATTATATCCCTCTTTACTCAACAAAGAAACCGATATAATGTTGCATATCAGGTTCGGCATGTAATAGCATTCGTTCAGAACCAATGTATTACCAGTTGGTAATACAAGGTGATATTCTCCGACAGTCTTAGCTGCAACAATTGCACCATTTCCAACTCTAATGTCTTTATCACCTTCTCCAAGTTCTCTACCTTTCCTTAGCCCATGTAACTGATTACATATATAGGATCCCGACCCGCTATCCAATACCCAGGACGTAGAGCAAATAGAGAAACAGTTCTCAGTAACGAACACACCCGAAGAAAATGCATCAACATGTACTTTCTTCATTCGGGTGGCATGGGAATCCTGGTATTCCCCTATATCCTGTTCATTCCTATAACTCTTATAGGAAAGAACGGAACCAACGTTCCCCAGCACAGTATAACATGCGGGTTCGGTCAATACATCCATATTATTATCTTGATTAAGGCATGAACTGGTCGCTACCTGGAGAGAGAGAGAAGAAAACACTTTAGCGTATGCTCGTGCAAGATCAGATTGGTTATTATCTTATCTAATCAGGATGGCTCCCACTGCTTTTTATCAAATCTTCCTTCAAACCCTAAAAAGAAAGACTAGCCGGGATTAATTACACACTACAAGTTCGCCAATCTTTCAGCCAGGCCAGTGTCGGTACTTTGAGGGAGGTCCCCCGTGCTTTCGCACGAACCTAATTAATGTAAATCTCGTTTTCCCAGAGGCGTAACCTCGTTAACACCTTTCTAGACACCTACTTGATCAGCTAATTGCAATGTGTAAAACTCTCCCAGGAGTAACTCTTACTCGCAGTGGATATCGGGATCCAACTATCTCATAGAAGGTATGCAATCTCATTGCAAATTTCAACACTTGAAATTCCCGATAATACTTTTGCCCCTAGCGTCCTATGACCTTGACGCAGGACAACAAACCATAGTGCGCTAGTCAAGTTCAACCCGTCATTTCCTGATCGAATTAAACCCACCCGTACGACCCTTGACGCAGGCCAACAAAGTCGCACGACTACCCTAATCCAATCTGCATCATATGCATAAGCAGATAAATACTAGTTAGCTACCGCACACTACGCCTTGACGCAGGCCAACAAACGTAGCACGAATACTAACTACTACTCATCTGAAATGACGGAACGCCAGGTTTTTCTGAAAACCATGAGCGTAATGAACTTGATATCGTTGTAGAATCAAATGAAGTTTTGAAATGGAGTGATTTTGAGGCTTTTCCAGTTTTGCTAAAGGAGTCACTCCCGGTGAAGGGATCTCGGTCCTTTCCTCGTCGACTGAGGTGCGGGATATATCATATATATCGCTGTGCAAAGCAAAAACCCAAAAGTAGTCAAAAGCAAAACCGAGTGTGTAGCATCTGCCAGTTATTGCTAAAGGAGTCACTCCCGGTGAAGGGATCTCGGTCCTTTCCTCATCGAATAAGGTGCAGGGTATATCATATATACCGCTGTGCAAAGCAAGAACTGTAGCTACCTGTTTTATTTTAAAATTCGATTCCACAACATCTTAGGTTTCTTATCTTTCATTAATCACATTAATGAAGTCCCATCATTTAAATACCTAAACATCACAGATAGATATGACGTACACTTATGCCATCCGCATTCGCCTCGATGTCCCCTCGTGCTCCGTTTGGTTAGGTAACTAACGACAGAGCAGGGCAGGGCTAGCGCGGGTGTAAAACATAAGTAACGTCTATATAATATATCATATATACTATATACTATATCCATCACAGAATCACATCACAGATATCGCAGCAGAATAATCATATGAAATATTGGATATACTAGGACGTCCGTGTTTTCAATACGAACCAGTATAAAACACGGATTCCACGGTCGTGATGAATAGCCAATCCCACACCCTTAGACCCCTACGAGAGCGGCAAGCAACCCTGCCAATTCTAGGGTTAGGAGACCCGGACTCGACTCCTCGAGTTGGTCTCCCACTGGACCCCAGAACCCGGTTACTTGTGCTCCCCTCCTTGGGTCTATCCTAATGCGGAAAAGTAAATAATATACAAAAGGTGACATCTTCCGCTACCTGGAAGTGCCCCAAATAAATGAATATTACATACAAGTTTTTACATGAATGAAAATGAAAAACACTCATCTCACATAAAAACCCCCCGGCTATTTAAACACGACGATCCAATATAACATATCCAGCAACACATAACATCACATGTCATCAACGTAAGTAAGTATGCATACCCCAATTGTCGTTGACGTATAACAACGAAACCGGCGATATGAACATACTACACTTACGGTCACAGAAAAGAAAGTGTAAAACTACAACAATTGGAATCCGCAACTTCTTTAGACATCGCATGCCTAATCAAATGAAATACTTAGACATCACATGCCTAACAGTTATGAACCCCGCATTTTAGTCTCATTATCGAAAACTCTTTTCAATCTCAAGGGAAACTAAACTGCTAGATTTAAAACATTCATTCAGTTATCACATAACTGTTTGTGAATTCCAATTATTGTATCCCATTCCGGATAAACAGAAAATGTTAAACTTTCCGATCGAACAGTCGAATACCCAAGTTTTCCCGATACAGCTCAACACATGAAATAAGTCTAACAACATTCAGTTCGTGCCTCAGTACCAATGGTCCAGCCGTAGAAGGGTCAAGCCAACGCCTCACATGTGGCACGCCGTACTGTCCCAAACCCGAAGGTTCAAAGGGCAGTTCAAGACGGTCACATAATCGAGTTAAGGTTTGTTGTCTTCTAGAGGGTCCATCGCGTTACATGCACTACTTAGAACGTTGTTAAACTACGGAAAAATCCAACACTTGGAAATTTCCCGACAGGGGAAAAATAGGGTATTTATATCCGGTCGAACTTTTTAACATATTCTAAAAATTATCCGGAAATACACTAAGACGAAATTTGATAATCTGATCGAAACTTTGATTCCCAATAGTACCCCAGAATACTCTTCTGTATAGTCACAACAAAAATATCCCAGAAAACACAGCATTGAATTATATGAGTTACTGTGCAGAAACCATCACATAAAGGAACAGTAAGGCCGCGGAACCGCCGCAGCATGCATAGCACGTGCCGCGGTTCCGTGGTGGAAAAGTTGATTCAGGCCCTCGTATTTCACAGTAATTCAAATAACACCCTGCTTGATTTTCTGCAGATTTTTAATTGACAAAAATCCCAATTTTTAGAAAAAATCCAGAGAGCATTTTAGGATTTTGGGTTTCGATCCGTTCGGATTTCAAACGTCGTCGGGACTTCGCCTAAGGCTCTAGCTAGGCTTTGATACCAGTAAAAGGTTCCTAGGCACCCTATAGTGGTCTCACAAGGCATCGAACATGCCAATTTAAAATTTTGCGGGTGCCGAGAGACCCATATACGGATCTTTAGACTAGAATTCTAGGCGAAATAAAAACTTAGTTAACTACTTAACTAAAGGAAGAGAGCTACAACCTTTGTAGATCCGGATATCCACTTCCTAAGCTCCACGTGGGCGTCCTCTCGCTGTCCATCATGAATCCCGAACTCATTCGTCGGCTTCATCGGAGAAACGGGCGGAATAGGGCGTCGACTTCGTGTCAAAGACGATCTACGTCGAGGCATCACTAGTTCAAGCTCCGACTTCACAAAGTTGTGAAACTTGTGAAGTAAACACCCAAAACAACTTGGCAAGAGGTAGAGGGTGAAGACATAGGAGGTGGGTTCACTTTAGAATTGGATTTCACTCACTTTTGCTCATGTTGCCATTGATGGCAACTAGTTTTCTCTCTTGAAGAAGAAGGAGAAGATGAAGCTAAAATATGATAAGTCTTGTGAAAATAGAAAAATAAATCAAAAAAAAATCATATCTCAACCAAGGTTAAGTGTAGAGAAAAGACCATTGTTAATGAGAAGGGTTAGGGTTAAGCTAGAAAACAAAATGGTTTCTTTAGTCAAAGCTTCATGAAGCTTCAACAAGCTTCATGACAAAAAGAAACCATTATGTTTTCATTTATCCATTTAAATAAATAAAGAATGGATAAATAAATGAGAGAATAAATCAAAACCCTAATTATCTTCTTAACCATGGTTTAATTCTTTACACCTAACCATGTGAGCATGTATCATCAAACATGATACATATTTGTGCACAAAAAGTATATCACATATACAACTTGCACATCAAGTGAGAAAATCCGTATAAAGTGAACCAATACTAGTTAATGCAAAGTAATATATCAAATATATAATTATACATTAAATCATTAAATCAACATTTGATTCAATGATCCGGTCATGTCGCACATAACCGACTAGTATTCAATGTATCGATTTATCGAATCAATGATTCGATAACTAGGTCATATCGAATATAACCAATCGAAACATATATCGCGAGAATGTAATGCGGTATCACATACCCGCATTATTCTCGGTCCTGCACATATCTCATATGCGCTCCTATTTCGTTTCGCTTGAGCCAGGAAACCTCTGTGTAGGACTCTAAAGACTCGTCAATACGCCGGTAGCAGATGATGATCATATCAAGCACCCACAAGCCGCAAGCGGTCTGCTAAACGTAACGGCCATCCTGGTATTGAGCGATCAGAAGATCGACGAGCTAGCCTGCTCACACTCCTGTGAATCCAACCAGTAACACTTACCGTACAGTCTGGTCTGTTCGTCTGATACGTCGCATATCAAGTCTAGGGGTGGTATACGTCAGACCCCAATAACCGATAAGTCGTGCCGATGTGAGTCTCATAACGGGTCGAGAAACTACTGGTAACACTTACCAGCAAATCTCTGATCAGCCCTGGCCAGGGACTTCCCTGTTACGGCCAATCGAGCACAGCGCAACATCAACCCCCAATACCGGGAGAGACGAAACCCCTCATATCGCTCATTGCCTCCATGTGACTCGGGACTGTACCCAAAGACCACCGTTTTGAACGCCCTCATGGACGTGGTAAGGTGGAGATCAAAGCACAGTGGGAATCACACAAGACTCTATGACGATCTCGGGTCTACAGACTAACCTGTACAAGTGTCACCTGAGAACTGCCATCTGACGTGAGGTATAATACCATCTAGGAGTTCTCGGCGAGTCCGTCCAGTGTACCCAGTCTCCACTGAGCACCCGTACACCATCTCTGATGTCAAACACCAATGGATATGGGATCATCCATCGCCCATCTCATGGGTCGAGAAGCGTATACGCTAGTCTACTCTGGTATATCGATGCCCCGTCTCGATACACCCACGACTAGGGACCTTGAAGGATGTACTTATGGACTACCATGTCACCACTAGTATGATCTGCATCATAGTCCAGGTAGTCAAGTACACATCCTAAGGGCTTTACCAACATGTAACTATAAGACAGTTTAAAGAGACAAGTGTACATGTTAAGATAAAGAGTAACCAGATAGCATACTATCATATCGAGCAAGAAAGTCATCTCTATATATGTCCAAGCATCCAATATAATATACATAATCTGTACAATACTGGCCTCTAGGGCATACATACAACTAACACATTTCCTTGCACAGCATTATATTCATTCCTATGATCTATCCTCATCGATATCGGTTTATGGTTTTGCTGCCACGATTACATGGGCAGAGAGAGCTACGGCTAGAGTTGCGTCAGCATGAGCTCATCACGGACGAGGACTGACCAGGGCGTGATTCCAGGGACACAGGATTGCATAGATGTATCGTCCTATTCTGTTTTCTCACCATGAGCGTTTGATGGATCGCTTTTACAAGATTTCTCGGACGTGCAGATCAACACCAGAGGATTGGGGCCACTGTTAGAGGCCAGCCAGAATATGATGACCGTCAATGCACCGATTATACTTGATTATTGAGGTACTGTTCAGTGTGCGGACGAATGATTCAGTTGTTGCTGCGACTGACGAAATGTCGCCCAGATGTTTGAAGCTAATGCCGCACGAGTTGTACTTAGAGATTTGATAGAAGATCGCTAGTCACCCAAGGAGGAATGACTAGGACATGTGATTCGTTGCCTACCCCGATGCGGGGTCATCAGATTGATTGATTCCAGCTAGAGACGACTTCACGCAGGTACGTTGAGAGTTGATAGAGACGATCGAATGTCAAAAACCCATTTTTTCCAAGTTTAAAGTATTCGGAAAAACATGCAAGTAATTCCGTGGACCCTCTAGAAGAATGAAACCCTAACTCGATATAATGACCCTGAGAACGCTTTGAAACCTTAGGGTTTGCAGCAGTTCAGCGGTGCCATTAATGAGGCTTGGGTTTGCTCTTCTACGGCTGGTCCATAGGTACTGTGGCATGTACTGGAATACTATTAAACTATACTCAATATGTTGAGCTCTTGGGGGATTATGGAATTTTGACGAATCGATCAAAAAGTTCGACGTCGTGCGGATATCATGTGATGGGATACATTACTTGGGAGACTCCAGATACGAGTATAACCGTTTGTAGCGCAGTCCTTACAGCTACGAAGAGACGAGTCAGAATCAGTCGACATTAGAGAAAAGTGGAGTAAGAGGTTCGTACGAGATTTTGATGAGATGACGTTCCACTCCGTTGACATCAGAGATGTGATACGCATGCAGAGGCATTGTACATAGATATATCTTCCAGAAGGAATCGTGATGAGTATGCAGCCGTTCCGGAATAAGAAACAAATTTAGTAAAGGGTGATGACTTCCGGGCAGTTCGGCAGAAACGAGATTTAGGGGAGACTTCGACAGAACCTTTCTGGAATACTATACGAGAAGACCTGGACCCAGGATCAGTCGTATTGTGCACAACCAGTAGGACAGAGTTCGGCATCGTCGACGAGACATGTTATGAGTAACCATGATAGTTGGCCAGAAATCTTTAGAGAATGTGCCAGAGCGGGACTGTTTCCGTCATCTTTGATTTCGGTAATTTAGGCGATTTATTTGCATGATTGAGATTTGGTGCACCACAGTTGCACTTGACTTTGATTTGATGTCATTCGAGATGTTGATTTGGATTTTCATGCCTATGGTATGCATGTGATTTGACTTGTGCTTTCGCCATAGTTTTCATAAACTTTTAGTATTTTGATTCGATTTTATGCACGCTGATGCACATGGTTGTGAGATTATATACCACGGTATACTTGATTTGGATTGGGATATGTTGTATACCGTCGATTACGGTTGTGATACTCGATATTTATTTTTGTGCACCTTCTGCACTTGAGTTGGATTTTGCGCAGACTTGACGCACTTGATGCGATTTTGGTGAACGCCAGATGCACTAAATCGAGATTCTTCGTGCATATCAGATGCACTTGATATTGCTGTCAGGCACACCCGTTACCCTTGACTGGTGTTTTCATGCACACCCGTTGCACTTAAATTTTGTTTCTGTGCACATGTATGGCACATTCATTGATTTCGGTTTCTGTGCGCACCAGACGCACGTGGCATTTTTTCATATACTATTGAGTATGATTTCCTTCGAGCAGCACGTTTTTATGATATTTACTATTTTGTATAATGACTGAGCAGGACTAGTCAGAGGACAGTCCCTGAATATGTTTTTGCATGCATCGATAGTTATCGAAGTGATTTCCAAAAAGGAGCTATAGTCTCAGTATTTTCCTACGTGTCCGAGAAAACACGAAACATTTTACAAAGGAAACCCTTCTAAATTATTTTTCCAAACGGCGGGACGTATGTTAAACAAAAGATATATATATGCATATAGAATTATTTTCTTACAATAAACGTCCGCCACTTGTGCTGTGATACGCGCATCGCACAGCAATTTGAAAAAGAGTTTAGCATGAATTTCTTTCAGATGTTTTGATGAAGGTACAACGATGCATACTATGTACATGTTATAGTTTCGATGTTTATCATGTCGGTTTTCGTATTGGACTTTGACTTTGGTGTCTTCACCATGACTCCGATGATTGCAGAATGCTTAACGCAGTTTTGATTTTAAGTTATATACTCGTTCTCATGTGCATGCATTGCGCTACGATATGTATTATGTATTTATGATTTCGGAGCCCCGACGACTTGATTGTTTTGCGGAAATGTTTTAGTATTTGGGGGAGTTTTAAATTTAAATTCGGGGACCGAATTTCTTTAAGGGGGGAAGATTGTAACGTTTTGAAAATCGTTTAGGTGAAATTTCGGAGAATCGGTAAAATAACGGGTGTTTTCCGTAAAAACCAAAATATAATCATTTTTCGACATAGACTTAAATATACATATTCTAACTATGTAATTGCTAGTAATTGATGGTTAATGGGTCACTTGTAAAATTTCTAGTTTGCTAAAATATTTTCCGAAATTAATTATTTTAAATATTATTTTATGCCTTCACTAATACATTTAATTAGTGATAATTACAATTTGGAATGGGTTAATGCAAGTTTTTGTGCATCATGACACATTAAACTAAAAGGTAACATGTTGTATTTAAAATGAAATGGAATTGTTAAGAGGGTTATAGAAAATTGAAGAAAGGGTTTAAATGAAAAGGAAATATTAAACAATGAAGCATGATGTTAGATAATGGAGGTATGGACTTTTTCATGACTTCAAAAACACACCCACACCCTCTTTCATTCCCCCTAGGCTGCTGGCCGAGCCTCCTCATGCAACCCCCCAAGTCTTCATCTTATTTTCACTTCATCACCTCTTCAAAAATAATATAATATGAAGGGAATAAAATAGGTTAAAGATAAATTGAGGAATGGCTTTGTTTGACTTGGCCACAAACACTTTCCCACTCTCTCTCCTCACTCCTTCACCCATGGCCGACCCCAATCCAGCAGCTCCCACATCAGCCCCCTATTTTCTCCTCCCATTTCTCTTCAAAACTTCATCATTTTACCTAAAAAATCAAGCTAAAAGCTCAAAAATTCTTCAATCCAACTCTTACCCATTATTTCTTTGCCCAAGCTATCATGAATCAAGGTGCAAGAGAGCATTTTGGGAGACTAGATTGGCAAGCTAGATTTACAAATGTGAGGTATAAATCTTAGCCCAATGTGTAAATTGTTGGTTTAATGCCTTAAGCTAACTTGTTTAGATAATTTTATGGTTTCAATTTCAAACTTGAAATTGAAAGATAAGGGTTTGAGTTTAGGATTAGGGTTTTTATCACTTGTTGAGGGTTGTAATGTGTAGTTGAACCTCTTAAGATTTGGAAAACCTAATTTAGTAGCTAATGGGTTAATTGTTACATTTAATTTGCCAAAATTGTGATTTTTTTGCAAACTAGATTTTTATAATTAATATAAAGAGGTGAGGTAAATTATGGTAATAGTTTGTATGACTTAGTTAAGATGTTTAATGAGCATTATGGCCACTAGAATTGTTAAAATATTTAGATTGGTTAAAACATCAAGTTTTGAACTAAAAGGGAAAATTTTGTGCTAACTAGGTTTTTGGATTAAGGTAATTTAGCGAGATTAAAAATTTAGTAAATGTTTATGTGGCCTTATTAAGATAATTAGTGAATATTGTGACCTCTAGTTTTGCTAAAACATCAAGATCTGTATTAAAACGGTTAATGACCGCTTACTAGGCTTTTTGGAAATAAATCGACTTGATTAATTTTAAGGTTTGATGATTTGCACCCTATTTCTTATAACTTTTAGTGAGTTGTGAAACCATGATTGATACGTTTGGGTTTTTCTCGATCAATCGGCGTTTGGACACCGATGTCGAGGGTTATTTTGTTCTTTTGCATGAGCGGACCATAGGTTTTGACCTATGTGAGATTCGTGTGTCGTTTTGGTCATGAGTCGGATTTTAATGCGATGCGATGTGTTATGATATGTAGGTACCCTCATGAGGACTTCAAGACGACAAGCAAGCATGTGGCGACATCGGCATCGGCAAGCGAAGATCAAAGTGAGTAGATATATATCTACGGGGGAAGTCGGGTGGATGGCATATAGCACCCCCGCAGTTTCGTTGTATAGAACGCGAATGCGTTATGATATATATATATATATATATATATATATATATATATATATATATATATACTTGTGTGTTATGAGAGGTGTACACATAGTAAGAAATGCCAGGTGACTTTAGGATAGTTTTAGCATACTTGTAGGAAAACGCATTTAGTTAGTTTCTTAGTCGCGAAACCCTAGAGTTAAGAATTTCATACACGCACACACATACACATGCATACATTTTATTACTTGTGCGTATATGGGGATATGTGTGTGTGTATATATATATACACGTAGGTATGGGACTGTGTGTGTGTGTGTATACACGTATACATATACATGGATGATGAGGATAGTATACGATATTTGGAGATGAGTCGATGAGACTGGGCATGATGCCACGAGATCGGTGATATGTTTTGGTTCGTATTATGATATACGACATGTTGTTATAGCGGGTCCTTAGGCGATGTGTTTTCATACACACGCATACATATATGTAGATGGTATCAGTATGTATTAGACTTTAGATCAGTACCCAGATCATGATATGATGATAAGGATACGAGATAAATAATGAGATAAAAGTGATATTTGACCCGTACCCGGATTGGGTTGTCGTACGATGGATTTACCGTACGAGCTATATATTGATGATAGATCCACACTCTTGACTCGAGGATGTCGTGTTATATATTGTATCTTATGTGATACTATTGAGGCGGGATCACCGACTATTATATGTTATATATATATATATATATATATATATATATATATATATATATATATATATATATCGACTCAGATTTAGGTGGTTTCCTTACCTTTTCGATTAGCCTGTTAGTTTAGTCATGTAGTTTACTTGTAGATGTTAGACTAGACTCGAGTTATACCTATTTCAAAACTAACGAAGCGTGAGTATTTTCAAACACAGGCCAAGCGATTCTACGGATATTTCAAAGGACGTACCTTTTCTTAAAAACACCGTAGCCCTTATTTTCTAAACACCACGATTCGTGTTATTTCAAATGGAAAAACTGTATGACTCATATATATTAATATAGATTCTTCATTGTTGTGTTCATTATTCATTTTCCGCATATTCTTGATATTCGCACCGCATTGCATGCTTATATGTGTTTTATTGTTATATTGAAACCCATGTTGTCAGGACACCAGCCCCATTACCGATGATGCGTATGCTCCACGTACACCTGCTTGCCGGCTCGCACACATCATTATCGGTAATTGACATGTCACGTACACATTAGAAAATACTAATTTATTAGTATAAAATGTTAGCTGATAGTTTCGACATGGTACTAGTGAGCTCGCTTTTATATGATAGCTTAGACATTGCATTTATTATTGTGATTTTCATGCATATTTATATATTCATCTGCCATGACATTTTGGGCCAGTCCGGATTGCCGGAGCCCAATATTATGAAATTCATTGTTTATTTACCCTTGAGATTTGGATTTTGAATTCCATAAGATTTCTGGATTTGGAGAAACCGCAAAGATTTTATAAACTGATTATCATTTTAAAATGAAAGTTACGGTTTTCTCATGATATGATTTGAGATATGTCCACCATGTGTTTTCTCGGCTCTTGAGCGATATCATACACCCGATTCGAGGAGGAGGAGGAACCGTCCGTAGGTGCATGGTGGACCCGGTGCGGTATCCCGGGACGAGAAAGTCGCAGATGATGGCGTTGAGCCTGAGACAGGGGAGCACTACTGATCGGTGATTGTTTTGTGACTCGACGGATATCCGGAGGATACCGATCGGAGTACAGGCCAGTCCGGATAGCCGGAGCATTAGGTTTTGAGATTTGATAATATGGGCCAGTCCGGATAGCCGGAGCCCTAGATATTGAGATTCGAGGTTGCAGGCCAGTCCGGAGCCTGAGATATTGAGATATTGGGATTTATGTTTTGTGTCGATGCTTGACACTGATTTCATGTTGATTTCATTGATGATACCTCGATTTTTAAATATACAGAAATCTCACTAAATTAAGAAAACAGATTTCATATTCATGATGCATTCTATTTTCATTATATTGCTTTCATACCTCATATTTATGATATGTTGCTACCTGAGGCACTGACACGAGCACTTGGTATTACACTTATGTATAGATGTTTACCCTTACCACCTTATCATGCTTCAGACCTTATCATATTGAGGATATATATTACTGATCGTATGACCTAGGATTGAGTCATATATACGATTTCTGCTCGGTGATGTTTTCTACTCACGAGTTGGCAACTCACCCCCGTTGTGCCACAGTTTCATGCAGGTTTTGCCGTACAGGTTCGTTGCGGCTTTTCTGGCATACTGCTTCCTTTCCGGGTGATTGCTTTGGTAGGTGGGTTCACTTGCATCATGACCACCATTGTACTTTTATTATATTTCAGTTGTATCTAGTAAACTCCATCAACCAGACTTGTATATTGATAGACTTAGAAGACCAGTTGTTTATTGTTTCGACCTTAGAGTCGCGCGTTGTATTATTATGGTTTTCTTGTTGATTTTGATTTCCTTTTGAGTTTTGATCCTCGCCCTTGGCGTTGTATATTATATTGCTTGCGTGGTTGTGACCGTCAATTGACGAAGAGCTAGCTCCCGCTTAGGGATGCCTTTATTCATATTATTCATGTTGTACCCCTTTTGGGGCCTGTATTTACAAAGGAGACTCTGATGAAATTTTCGGAAAAGATATGATATTTTAAAAATATTTACAACGACTTTTCAAAGTGATTATATGCAACTTTAAAACAAGTTTTCATTCACCTTCTTCTTTTAAATGGTTTAGATTTCTGGGTTTTGGCTTACTTGAATTAGATGGGGTCCTATAGACTTCATATGATTCAAGTGCTGGTCACGTTCCATTTCGGGTCGTGACATCTACGTAGGCTCCAAGGATCGATCCGTATCGTAGCTTCTTCAACGGACTTCTCAAGTCGAAGACGATCCACCCGAGAGTCTATAGTCCGAGCTCCACCTTAAAACCGAGGTAACTAGGGTAACAAGCTTGCTAAACTTGATGACCTAGGTGATGTAGAGTATGATGATGGATTTATTTATCTCTTGAAACCCTAGGATTCTCAACACATGAGAGCTTTTAGGGTTTTGTAGTGAGGAAGAAGAAGAGAGCTAGCATGAGAGCTCACTTGAGGAAAGAGAAAGTTTTTTGACAAATGATAATAGAAAATGTGATGGCTCTCTTGATTTGACCACAAGCATGTCAAGAAAATATCTCACCCAAAATATCTTGTGCCACAAAATATCTCACAAGAAATATCTAGTCAAAGAGTCAAACCAAGTCAAGTGGTCAAACCAAGTAGACATGCCACAATTATCATTTATAAATATAACAAATACTTTCCTCCACCCCATAATTGTTTTAATCAAGTCAATGATCAAAACCCTAATGAGGTGTCTCCTTCTATGCCCCTCTCATCCGTATATACATACCCGCATTCGTGTTCCGAGAAACACGAATACAAAGAGACGAAACTGATCCATCAATATAATACTAGGATCCGGCTTAAACCAAAGCCCACTAGTATTATCCGCCCGAACATCATACGCGCACAAGTGCACGTACGTGATCGAAGCCCTGCCGTAAAACCATACGGCCTCTACACCTTTTGCCCGGTGCAGGGAAACTCTCTATGTGGGACTCTAATGACTCGACACTACGCTGGCAGTGGGTTTAACCACAGGCCGCAAGCGGTACTAGCTGTACATAACGGTCCCCAGGTAGATGTCGATAAGAAGGCCGATGAGGAAAACCCATCCGAACTCCTACTGAGCCTGAATGTGACAATCTCTATACAGTCTGGTCTGTTCGTCTAAGAGTATCGCATATCGGGCCTAGGGGTGGTAAACGTCAGACCCCTAATAGCAGTATAAGTCGTGTCGGAGTGTAGCCCAAAACACCCTGAGAAATTACTGGAATACCTTCCAGTAAATCTCGCTTGTCCTGTCCAGGGACTTTGTGTAATGGATCTCCGAATACAGCACGATATCAACTCCTAATACCGGGAGAGACGAATCCTATCTAACCGTCACTGCCTCCAAGTGCATCGGGACTGCACCCAACTACTACCTGTTTGTATTAGTCCTTTGAACCGTGGTAGGGTAGTAATAAAAGTACAGTGGGAACACACTCGAGGCGAAGTATCGGTGTCAAGTCGACGGACTAAGCTGTACTCATGTCACCTGGGAACTGCTACCCGATGATAAGTATAATACCAACCAACAGTTCTCGATGAGTCATGTCCAGTGTACTCGTAACCTAATGAGCACCTACATGCTATCTCCAGTACGACGTACTAATGGCTATGGGACAGACCATCTCCCCTGCTAGGATGAGAAGCATATACACTAGTCTACTCCGGAGTATCGATGCCCTGTCTCGATAATCCTACGACTAGGGACCTATATAAGGATGTGCTTGTAGATTACCCAGCCCCCACTAGTGTGACTGCCATCAGAACGCTGGTAATCAAGCAAAGATCCTAAGGGCTCCACTAATATGTATAAGCGATATGCTAAAAGAAACACATGCACATATTGAAGTAGAAACAAACCAAGTAGAATACTACCATTTTGAGCAAGACTGTCAATACAACTGTGAATATCCCAAGCTTCCATTAAGTAATATACAAACCAGTATGATACAATAATGGCCTCTAGGGCATATACACTAACACCCACTTGTTCAGGAATCACTCTCTCCAAAGAGATGTCTCTCGAGACTGATTTAGAGAGGGCTCGCATACAAGGGATGATACCCTATGCTTTGGCAGACGGGTCAATCATGTATGCAATGTTATGTACCAGACCAGATGTAGCTTGCTCACTAGGTGTAGTGAATAAGTATCGAAAAGATCTTTAGGAAAACCACTGGACAGCTGAAGAACATTCTTAAGTGCTTGAGAAGGACTAAAGAGATGTTCTTGGTGTATGGTAACGGTGAACTCCAGATGGAGTCCTTTACCGATTCGAGCTTCCAGAGTGATAAGGACGACTGAAAGTCAGTCTCGGGTTTTGTCTTTACCCTCAATGGACGGATGGTATGTTGGAAGGGTTCCAAGCTATATACCGTAGCAGACTCGTTGATAGAGGCTAATTACATCGCTACCAACGATGATGCCAAAGAGGTTGTTTGGATGAAAAAGTTCATATGATGAACTTGGTTCCTACCATTGGGCATCCAGTACCTGTGTATTGGGATGACAATGGAGCTGTGGATTTGGCCTAGGAACCCCGGTCCCGTCAGTGATCCAGACATATTCTTAGACAGTATCACCTGATCAGGGAGATAGTTGATCTCTGCGAGATCGAGGTCAGGAGAGTTGACACAGAGGATAACACAGCGGATCCACTCACCGAGGCCATCCCCCTATTCGAGAGACTTTTGGGACGTTGGGTATGAGATACTACAACAACTGGCCTTAGTGCAAGTGAGAGATTGTTAGGAATATGTATACCCTAGAGACCATTATTGATGATATAGTGGATGCTTAGACATATATATATAGTACTTTTGTAACACTTTAGAATACGGATAGTGTTAATTAAGAGATAATACGGGTTTTTAATGAAATTTAACTAATAAATATTTTCTTCACATTTTATTTAATTAATTAATATTTTATTTAATTTATTTTTTTTAAACTTGAACACATATGTGCGTGTTGAATTAGGTTTAATGAGGTGTTAACCATACTTATCTAGACATGGCACACTTAAACATTTCTCTAAACAAGCATACTACATCTTAACTTGTCTATCTATTTAAAATTTTACAAACAAAGGTTAATTCTATTTTTTTAAAGGAAAGAAAAGGAGAATAGAAGGGAATAGAAGAGAAGAAGGTTTGAATTCTAGGGAGACTTTGGGGGGGTGGATGCCATTAATGGCTTTAATAGGAGGGAGAGTGAGTATATGTAACGTCTTCAAAATAATAAAATATGATTTTTGGGAAATTTTATAATTTAATATTATTTTAATGAATATTTTAATATTCTGGTATAATTAAATACAGATAAATGGGGAAAAATTATGGAAAATTCTAAAATAAGGTATTTTAAGGAATTGCCTCGTTTTCTGTGCATGCCCCCATTTTCTCTAGTTTTGACCCTGAGTATGTCTAGTTTTGACTGATTCCATCTAGGGTGAAATCTGGGTTGATTTTCCTATGTTGGTGTATAATTTGGGACTTGTTTTAGCATGGATTTTGGTATTTGGTGATTCATTCCTGTCGGGTGGCGTTTGGACGTCAACGACAAGTGGATTTTGATTGTGTTTACATGCGAGTCGATAGGTTTTTACCTATGCGGGTAGCGTGTGCTATTTTGGTTTTCGATGTGATTTTCATGTGCTTTAGCATTGTGATATACTTGTAGGTACCCCGCGTGATGTTGAGGCAAAGGAGGTGAAGATAGCGACATCGGCTTTGGCACACGAAAAGCAAGGTGAGTAGATTATATCTACAGGGGGAAGTCGGGTGGATGGCGTATAGCACCCCCGCAGTCCGTAGATAGATTATTATGTAGTTATCGTGATATTAGGTGTATTATGGATAGTACAGGGTTAGAAGTGACTAGTGCAGTTCATAATCGCGAACCCTAGGATAGAATTACACCTATACACACACCCTTGCTTATCACTTGTACTTGCACTATGATTGATGATATGTGATGACTTTGGAGATGAGTCGATGATGTGGGCTTGGTGCCCTGGGATCGGTGATTTGATACGATTCATATGTGGGATATGACTTGTGATTCTTGCGGGCTTGGGATATGTGTTTACCCCCGCATGCATACTTTACTGATGTTATCGTTTTGTACTAGACATAGAGTAGTACTCCAGACTATATGTTCTGATGATGGTGATATCTGTTATGTGATGAGACAGTGAGATGTTGACCCCTACCCAGCTTTTGGGGATGCCGTACGATGATTTACCGTACGTGCCGATATTGATGATAGATCCGCACTCATAACTCGAGGATATCTTATGATATGACATTGAGGCGAGATCACCGACTATATATCTTTATATATATACCGACTCAGATTTAGGTGGTTTCCACACCTACCCCTCCTGTTTGACCTGATACTTAGGTGTAGTTGCATAGTAGATACTTCACTGTGGTGTTGACTACTAGATTTCTGCATCTTCATGCTATTCGCATTGCTGGCATATGTTCATTGCTATATTATTATCATGCTGTTAGGACACCAGCACCATTATCGATGATGCGTATGTTCCACGTACACTATTTGCCGGCTCACACACTTCATCATCGATAATTGCCATGCCACTACACTGTAGTACTATTGCATTCATGAGATGATTCTTCCTTCGACATATGCACATTACTATTCCATGTTGCATGATTTCCGATATGATTACTGTTCTTTACATGTCGCATACGTCATGGATTGACTGCATAGCACATCGCATTGGATTTACTTCCTGATGTTGGATTTTCATGTGATTTCTGGTTTTTGAGGACCGTGGGGTTATTTAAGAAAAGAGGCACTTTTATGAAAACCCGGTACCTCGTGATATGATATTTCGGTGCGTCCACCACGCGTTTTCTCGGTGCTGAGACGTGTGCTTGAAACCCGATTCGAGGAGGTGATGATCCGTTTGCGGGTTCGTGGTGGGCCCGGTATGGTTCCCCTCGGCGAGATTATCGATGGGTTTGCCGATTGAGCCTGGAGGCGGGCGAGTACCTACCGGTGATTGTATTTGAGCTCGGCGGATATCTGGAGGATACCGGCCGCAGTCGAGAGATGGGCTGACCCGTACTGCCGGGGGCCGAGGGCCGATACCGCAGACGGAGCCCAGAGATGGACATGGGTTGACTCGTACTGCCGGGGGCCGAGGGCCGATACCGCCGACGGAGCCCCATATGGATGAGGATTTACGTGTCGATGCTAGGCACGGGTTTTCATGATGTTTTTCCATGATATTGTTTATATCCTCATACTTGCATACTTGATGCTTATCGTCAGTGGGTGACGAGTGGACGGGTTCCACATACATACAGACATGGATTATATACAGACTTGGATTATATACAGACTGGTTTTACATTGATCATACTTTATTTGTATATATAACAGGGTATGAGGGCGCTGTTATATATACCCTTACACCAATATTAGTGGTATGGGACGCTAATATATGTGTATTGATATCATTGATATTTCTTCATGGTTACTTCATGCAGACATACCTTACACTGATGACATGTAATTACCTGAGTACCTGGCACTACATACATGATTAGATGTTACCTTGCCACCCTATTACACTCAGATGTACTCTTGTGGATTATATTATTGATCGTTGACTTAGGTTTATGTCTTGCATTCGGTTTCTGCTTGTAGATGTTTCTATTCACGAGTTGGCAACTCACCCCCGTTGTGCCACAGTTCTTGCAGGTTCTGCCGTACAGGTTCTATTGCGGCATTTCTGGCACACTTTCTTCTTGCGGGTGACTTGCTTTGGTAGGTGGATTCTTTCGCATCAAGAACCACCATTGTATTTATTTATTTCATTGTATCTAGAATTTCCATCAACCAAAACTTGTATTGTTTCAGACCTAGACTAGTGATGTATTATTTCGACCTTAGAGTCGCGCTTAGTAGTATTGCGTTTTTTTCTTATTGCTTTTGAGTTTTCTTTGGATTTGATCCTCGCCACTAGGCGTTGTATATTATTGCTGCATATGTGGTTGTGATCGTCGATTGACGAAGAGCTAGCTCCCGCTTGGGGATGCCATTATCATTGCATACATATTGTTATACTTGTTGTACCCCATTCGGGGCCAGTTTTTCAAAAGAAACTCTGCCGAAATTTTTAGAAAAGACTTTATTGTTTTCAAAACGTACCTTCGGCTTAGTTATTTAAAAACCTTGATTTCAAACCTGTATTTCTTCACTTCTTTAAACCAGTTTTCTTTACTTATTCTCAAAAATGGTTTTAGATTTCTGGGCTTTTGGCTTACTTGGATCAGATGGAGTCCTATAGGCTTCATATGGTTCAAGGGCCAGTCACGTGCTCTTTCGGGTCGTGACAAAGTTGGTATCAGAGCGCTAGGTTGACCTTGGTTCGAGTCTGAGTTTGACTATGTGGAGCCTAGGGCGTTGTTTATATACGAAACTTAGGCTTGACCTTACGGAACTTAGACTTGGTCGAGGGGGTATTCGACCCGAACATTCGTCGTATTAGGATGACCCTTGGTTGATGGATTAGGTGACTAAAGTAGAGTGACGTACCGTTGGTATGTTCCGCGGCATACTTACGACACGCCACTCCGCTTAAGGAACCATAGGATGTACATACTTTCGAGATCAGTGATTCTCTTCATATCCTGGATTATACATCCATTTGAGATCCCCGATTCTATTAGTTTCATGATCATACCTCCATTGATGCTGTTCCTTCCTATGATCATGTATCCACTTTGGATCTGTTGTTTCCTTTCTTGCCATTGATGTGCTCTCTTTGATACTCGACTGAGGTTCCTGTCGCCATGTTTGAGCGCAGTTTGGGCTGCTGCTAGGGTTACGGCCGGTGTGAGCTCGTTTGGTACGAGGGCCGACCATTGTGTTTTCTGGTGACATGGGAACGTCTCGAGTTAGTGTTGGTGATTGTGACCTCTAGTGGAGGCGAGTGCTTAGTCTTGCACCGGATGATCGGGCCATTGTTAGAGCTGCCAGTTGAGAGAAGACTGTTGATGTACAGCATACCTCAGAGATTGTGATGTCGCCTACCGTGCAGACAGATGGACCAGCTGTGGCTGAGATTGACAGGATGTTGCTTTCGGAGCTTACGAGCTGAGATTGCCGGAGCTTTCGGGCAGTCATGCGACTGATGATAGCTAGTCTACCCGATTTGAGAGACGAAGGTGATTCGTCCGATTTTGCGCCAGAGCGGGCCCAGATGAGTTGAAGATTTCCAGTGTGGAGAGTCTTACTCAGATCTAGAGCAGACCGACTCAGAGATGACCGCTTATGTATTGCCTTTCCTGGAGGATTGAGGCGTTGTTCGGCGTACAGGCGTATGAGCCAGTTGCTACTGCAAATGACGAGATATCGCCCAGATGGTTGGAGCTACTGCAGCATGAGCATGTTCTTGGAGTTATGATAGCGAGTCGCTAGTCACCGAGGATGAATGACTAGGACGTGTGGTGAGTTTGCTTACCCGATGCGAGTCATCAGGTGGATCGATTCCAGATAGAGACGACTTCACGCAGGTTCGTTGAGAGTCGATAGAGACGATCGAATGTCAGGAACCTATTTTCCAAGTTTAAAGTATACGGAAAGACATGCAGGTGATTCTATGGACCCTCTAGAAGAATGAAACCCTAACTCGACTTAATGACCGTGTGAAAGCCTTTGAACCTTCGGGTTTGCGGCGGTTCCTCGGCGCCATTAGTGAGGCTTGGGTTTGCCCTTCTACGGCTGGACCACCGACGCTGTGGCATGTACTCGATACTATTAAACTGTACCCGAGATGTGAGCTCTTGGGGGATTATGAGGATCTGGCGAGTCGATCGGATGGTTCGACATCTTCGGATATCGTGATGGGACACTGCTTAGGAGACTCCAGATGCGAGCATAGCTGTTGGAGCACAGTACATGCAGCCATGATGAGACGAGTCCGAATCAGTCGACATTGACGCAGAGTGAAGAAAAGAGTTCGCAAGATATTTCGACGAGATGACGTCCCACTCCGCTGACATCAGAGATGTGATACGCACCCCGAGGCGTGGTATGTGGATAGATCTTCCAGAAAGAAGCGCAATATGTATGCAGCCGTTCCGGAATGAGCTTTAGCTTCAGCATCGGATGACGACTTCCGGGCATTTCGGCAGGTTTGAGATTTGAGAAGGAACCTCGACAGGACCTTTCTGGAGTACGATACGAGAAGACCTAGACCAGGAGTGGTCGTATTGCGCACACCCAGCAGGACAGAGTTCGGCATTGTCGACGGGGTAGTCGACTAAGTTCGGATAAAGAAACTTACCCAGATGCGTTGCGGATTGACCAAGGACGGACGAGTGATAAGTATTCCTCCGATGGTTGGGACGTGTTCCCGAGGACCAGTTCGGCCTGACATCTTCTACGGAATGATGAAGCTACAGAGTACGCGATTTCGAGTCCGTACGAGAGACTTCAGATTGACTGCGGCCGAGAACAGTGCGGTGCATCGTAGCTTAGCATGACGCCATAATGGACGGCGATAGATACAGGTGGAACAAGAGGTTCGTGTGAGACACTGACGAGCTGTCATTGCTTCCCGTCGAGACTAGAGACCTGATATGCTTACAGAGACGTTGGGATGTGACCAGTTTCTGAGAAAATATTGTGCTGAGGACACAGGTGTCTTTTGAGCGAGAAGAGGTTGTGCAGGAAGGCCAGCCTCTGTACAGATCGGCATAGGCATGCTTGGAAGAGACCTTGAGCAGGATCCCTTCGAGGACATTGCTGCCATGATGATTGCACCCAGGATCAGATGTGTGACGTGCTTTCAGAGAGCCAGAGGCCGACGCCAGTGATATGCTGCCTTACGAGTGGTCGTGAGGTTTGACCGAGAGGTGACCAGAGAAGTGCCAGAACGGAATCGTCCCCGTTAGCACATCTGACAGGGCCGATGAGCCGGTTGACTGTGAGATTGGAAATCCACGGAGAAGATAAGGACCCAGAGAGCCAGAGGACGCCAGATCGTGAGCAAGAGGCAGGTAGATATCCTGCGCTGCTAGCAGTGGATTGCACCGACTCCTTCTCGACCTTGAAGGAGGAACTACCGACGACGGTATTTATGATTTGTGATTTTGTGATTCGATTATCACGTATCCGTCATTTTGGATTTCGGTATTTTGGGCGTTCTGTTTGCATGATTTAGTTTTGATGACTGAGTTTCATGATATTTGATTTTGTGCACCATGGTTGCACCTACTGGGTATTTATACCTTGTACATAGTTATTACTCTTGAGCTGTTGATTGCGATTTCATGCCTATTTTATACTGGTGATTTGATTTACGTTTCCAGCAGAGTTTCATGTAATTTTAGTATTTTGATTTTGCACTCGGTATAGCTTATATGTACTTGTAGTGCATCGATATGTGTTTTGTGCCCGCAGCTGCACACGTTTATGATTTTCTTCATATCTGGATACACTTGGTGTTGCTGCTTACGTATTTGAGTTATTGCTTGGTATTTGTGCATGGGATGCACCAGTTCTATACTTCGTGCATTTGTCGCACCAGTTTTATGTTTCTTGCGTTTATCGCATCAGATTTATATTTCGTGCCTTTGTTGCACCGGATTTATATTTTGTGCATTACGATTGCACCTGACTTCGATTTGATGCCTTTCGGTATGTCGATTTTGATTGTGATATTGATGTGGATTCTTGCACTCCGTGCTTTGGGGTTTGACTTACGCATATTCGACGTTGCTATTGGATTTTGTGATTCCGTGCATATTGAGTGCGCAGGGTCTAGATTTTCATTCGTGCATGATGGATGCACCGATTTGGATTTTCGCGCATGTTGGGCGCATGTTTTGAGATACGATTTTGGGGCACACCAGATGCACTAAATCGAAATTCTTCGTGCATTTCAAATGCACCTGTTTTGGCTGTCAGGCACACATGTTGTCTATGACAGATGCTTCGTGCACACCCGTTGCACCTAGATGTTGTTTTGTGCACATGTTTAGCGCATATATGGATTTTGATTTCCGTGCGCGTCAGACGCACAGGGTGGTGTTATGTGCATTTTTGGAATTTATTCCTTTTGGAGCAGTACATTTTTATGATGTGGGATATTTGCTTTCATACTGAGCAGGACTAGTCAGTGGACAGTGCCTGGATATATTTTGCATGCATCGATAGTTATCGAAGGGATTTCCGAAAAGCGAGCTATAGTCTCAGTATATACCTACGTGTCCGATATGACACAAAACGTTTTAAAAACAAGGAAACCCTTCTGATTATTTTCAAAATGGTGGAACGTGCTTATTAAACAAAGGATATATATACACATATATAGTTATTTTCTTATGAGAAACGTCCGCCACTGTGCAGTGTTACGCGCATCGCACAGCGACTTAAAAAGATTTGGCATACAGTTGCATCAGCTAATTACATGTATAGATTGGGTGTCTACATGTATAGTCTTGGTCCATATCATATTGATTTTGTATTGGATTTGACATTGTGTCGTTACCATAACTCCGATGATTGCGGATGCTTGATGGAGTGTTGCTTTTGAGTTATCTGCTCAGTACTCATGCGCATACATTGCGCTATGATGTTTTATGTATAGATGATTTCGGAGCCCCGATGACTTGGAATTTGTATTGAAATATTTCAGTATTTGGGGGTTTAAATTTAAATTCGGGGACCGAATTTCTTTAAGGGGGGTAGATTGTGACGTCTTCAAAATAATAAAATATGATTTTTGGGAAATTTTATAATTTAATATTATTTTAATGAATATTTTAATATTCTGGTATAATTAAATACAGATAAATGGGGAAAAATTATGGAAAATTCTAAAATAAGGTATTTTAAGGAATTGCCTCGTTTTCTGTGCATGCCCCCATTTTCTCTAGTTTTGACCCTGAGTATGTCTAGTTTTGACTGATTCCATCTAGGGTGAAATCTGGGTTGATTTTCCTATGTTGGTGTATAATTTGGGACTTGTTTTAGCATGGATTTTGGTATTTGGTGATTCATTCCTGTCGGGTGGCGTTTGGACGTCAACGACAAGTGGATTTTGATTGTGTTTACATGCGAGTCGATAGGTTTTTACCTATGCGGGTAGCGTGTGCTATTTTGGTTTCCGATGTGATTTTCATGTGCTTTAGCATTGTGATATACTTGTAGGTACCCCGCGTGATGTTGAGGCAAAGGAGGTGAAGATAGCGACATCGGCTTTGGCACACGAGAAGCAAGGTGAGTAGATTATATCTACAGGGGGAAGTCGGGTGGATGGCGTATAGCACCCCCGCAGTCTGTAGATAGATTATTATGTAGTTATCGTGATATTAGGTGTATTATGGATAGTACAGGGTTAGAAGTGACTAGTGCAGTTCATAGTCGCGAACCCTAGGATAGAATTACACCTATACACACACCCTTGCTTATCACTTGTACTTGCACTATGATTGATGATATGTGATGACTTTGGAGATGAGTCGATGATGTGGGCTTGGTGCCCTGGGATCGGTGATTTGATACGATTCATATGTGGGATATGACTTGTGATTCTTGCGGGCTTGGGATATGTGTTTACCCCCGCATGCATACTTTACTGATGTTACCGTTTTGTACTAGACATAGAGTAGTACTCCAGACTATATGTTCTGATGATGGTGATATCTGTTATGTGATGAGACAGTGAGATGTTGACCCCTACCCAGCTTTTGGGGATGCCGTACGATGATTTACCGTACGTGCCGATATTGATGATAGATCCGCACTCATAACTCGAGGATATCTTATGATATGACATTGAGGCGAGATCACCGACTATATATCTTTATATATATACCGACTCAGATTTAGGTGGTTTCCACACCTACCCCTCCTGTTTGACCTGATACTTAGGTGTAGTTGCATAGTAGATACTTCACTGTGGTGTTGACTACTAGATTTCTGCATCTTCATGCTATTCGCATTGCTGGCATATGTTCATTGCTATATTATTATCATGCTGTTAGGACACCAGCACCATTATCGATGATGCGTATGTTCCACGTACACTATTTGCCGGCTCACACGCTTCATCATCGATAATTGCCATGCCACTACACTGTAGTACTATTGCATTCATGAGATGATTCTTCCTTCGACATATGCACATTACTATTCCATGTTGCATGATTTCCGATATGATTACTGTTCTTTACATGTCGCATACGTCATGGATTGACTGCATAGCACATCGCATTGGATTTACTTCCTGATGTTGGATTTTCATGTGATTTCTGGTTTTTGAGGACCGTGGGGTTATTTAAGAAAAGAGGCACTTTTATGAAAACCCGGTACCTCGTGATATGATATTTCGGTGCGTCCACCACGCGTTTTCTCGGTGCTGAGACGTGTGCTTGAAACCCGATTCGAGGAGGTGATGATCCGTTTGCGGGTTCGTGGTGGGCCCGGTATGGTTCCCCTCGGCGAGATTATCGATGGGTTTGCCGATTGAGCCTGGAGGCGGGCGAGTACCTACCGGTGATTGTATTTGAGCTCGGCGGATATCTGGAGGATACCGGCCGCAGTCGAGAGATGGGCTGACCCGTACTGCCGGGGGCCGAGGGCCGATACCGCAGACGGAGCCCAGAGATGGACATGGGTTGACTCGTACTGCCGGGGGCCGAGGGCCGATACCGCCGACGGAGCCCCATATGGATGAGGATTTACGTGTCGATGCTAGGCACGGGTTTTCATGATGTTTTTCCATGATATTGTTTATATCCTCATACTTGCATACTTGATGCTTATCGTCAGTGGGTGACGAGTGGACGGGTTCCACATACATACAGACATGGATTATATACAGACTTGGATTATATACAGACTGGTTTTACATTGATCATACTTTATTTGTATATATAACAGGGTATGAGGGCGCTGTTATATATACCCTTACACCAATATTAGTGGTATGGGACGCTAATATATGTGTATTGATATCATTGATATTTCTTCATGGTTACTTCATGCAGACATACCTTACACTGATGACATGTGATTACCTGAGTACCTGGCACTACATACATGATTAGATGTTACCTTGCCACCCTATTACACTCAGATGTACTCTTGTGGATTATATTATTGATCGTTGACTTAGGTTTATGTCTTGCATTCGGTTTCTGCTTGTAGATGTTTCTATTCACGAGTTGGCAACTCACCCCCGTTGTGCCACAGTTCTTGCAGGTTCTGCCGTACAGGTTCTATTGCGGCATTTCTGGCACACTTTCTTCTTGCGGGTGACTTGCTTTGGTAGGTGGATTCTTTCGCATCAAGAACCACCATTGTATTTATTTATTTCATTGTATCTAGAATTTCCATCAACCAAAACTTGTATTGTTTCAGACCTAGACTAGTGATGTATTATTTCGACCTTAGAGTCGCGCTTAGTAGTATTGCGTTTTTTTCTTATTGCTTTTGAGTTTTCTTTGGATTTGATCCTCGCCACTAGGCGTTGTATATTATTGCTGCATATGTGGTTGTGACCGTCGATTGACGAAGAGCTAGCTCCCGCTTGGGGATGCCATTATCATTGCATACATATTGTTATACTTGTTGTACCCCATTCGGGGCCAGTTTTTCAAAAGAAACTCTGCCGAAATTTTTAGAAAAGACTTTATTGTTTTCAAAACGTACCTTCGGCTTAGTTATTTAAAAACCTTGATTTCAAACCTGTATTTCTTCACTTCTTTAAACCAGTTTTCTTTACTTATTCTCAAAAATGGTTTTAGATTTCTGGGCTTTTGGCTTACTTGGATCAGATGGAGTCCTATAGGCTTCATATGGTTCAAGGGCCAGTCACGTGCTCTTTCGGGTCGTGACAGTATAGCACTCACATACACTCACCTCATACACTCACACTCACATACACTCACCTCACAACGCATATACCCTCAATTCCTTCACAAAATATCTCATTCTCACCTCACTCTCTCAATTATTAATCCCAACTCAGTTGCTCCTCTCTCTTTCACTACACATCAAGTTCTCCATTTAAATTATATGTTTGCATCATAATCCAAAACCTAAACCTCCATCAACCTCACTAAAACCTTCATTAATCTTCCTTGTGATGACTTGGAGCTTGGAAAGCTAGGATTTTTCCCAAGTTTTGGTGAGGTAGTGATCTTTGACTCTTTATTAGGCTATATGAAGTTTTTATGCTTATTAGTTTCAGGTTCTAAACACTAAGTTATAGTTTCGTGCGCATATCGTATTTTTAGGGTCATTTTGAGTCACTGTGATCTGCTACGACCACGAATTTTTACTGGAAAAAGTAGCAGTGTAGTAGTGTTTTACTAGAGGCCCTGAGTGTTCACCTGAAACCCTGACCCAACCATGCACTGTTCGACCGGCGACAATTAGGGAAAATCCGGCGAGCTCGGCCGTATGGGGGACTGGGGTGTTAGGTTTTTGTGGGTAGCTGTCTGTGTGCTATCCCAGGTGTTTGGTACTGCTAGATTTTTAGGTTTTGACAGTGGGTAAAATCTGGGAGCACTTAGCAAAATTTAGGCGTTTCGGCAAAGTGCGATACGATTGATCCGACGTAGTTTTAGTGTTTCGGGTAGCTTGCTTTCGTGGACTTGTTTTGATGTTGTCACTACACACGTTAGCCGCTAAGCGAACCCTTTTGTAGCTTAAGGGAATCGATTCATTAAATTGGCGTTGTGTTCGTTTGTTATTGCGTAGTTTGCTAAATCCACGCGTTATTGTGTTTTGTGTTAATAGGATCGCAGGCGGGGACTTCGGACGCTGCGAAGAAAGGAAAGCAGGTGGTTGGATTTACTTAGCTCGAGATCATCGGTGAGTAGATTTAACATCTACGGGGAAATCGCCCGTATGGCGTTAAGCGTCAGGGCTAGATATAATATTATAGCCGCATATTTATACGCATACATGTTGATTGTGCATAAGCATTATTGCATACCATTACTTGTTGTACCTTGACTTAGTACCTAGTGGACACTGCACCATTACTGACGGTTCTTGTTGCATGAGTACTAAATTGTACGCTACACCCACACCGTCGGTAATTGTCATGACACGCACAACCTATACACTGTTCCCTCATAAAATATCAATAGGCATCACGTGCTCACACATGACCAAGGGTCACGTGCTGACACGTGATGGTTTCCTGGGAACTCTGTTATAATAGAATTGAATTCTAAATTAACAGGAGTCACGTGCCCGCACGTGATGAGCCTTTAAACCCACTGAAAGGGATTAAAAGATATAAGAAGACAGCAGGGAATACCCCAATGGGGCATCACGTGCTCACATGTGACCAAGGGTCACGTGCTGACACGTGATGGGTTCCTGTGATCTCTAATTTATAGAGTTAAACTATAGTCAAACGGTCAATCAGGGGAATCACGTGTCCAGACGTGATAGGCCCTTCAACCCACTAAAAAGGAATTAAAAGATATAATAAAAACTAAGGAAAAACCCCAATGGGGCATCACGTGCTCACGCTTGACCAAGGGTCACGTGCTGACACGTGACGATCCTTAGTTTTTTGAAACAACAAAATTAAATTATGGGTAAAGTGTTAATCAAGGGGGGTCACGTGCCAACACGTGATGGGTGCCTAAACTCTTTCTAGTTAAACGAGAATATACTAAAACAGCAAGGAAAAATCCCAATGGGGTATCATGTGCTCACACATGACCAAGGGTCACGTGCTGGCACGTGATAAGTTCCTTTGATCTCTACTTTATAGAATTGAATTCTAAATCAAACGAAAATGTAACAAAACAGCTAAGGAAATACCTCAATGAGGTATCATGTGCTCACACGTGACCAAGGATCGCGTGTCGACACGTGATAGTTTCCTAAGATCTTTACTTTATAGAATTAAATTCTGAATCAAACAAAAGTGTAAACAAAACGGCTAAGGAAAGACCCCAATGGGGCATCACGTGCTCACACGTACCAAGGGTCACGTGCTGACACGTGATGGTCCTTTAGCCCAGTTAAAAGACAGAATTAAATTCTGAATGAAAGAGGGTCACGTGCCAACACGTGACGGGTCACTGGGCTCTTTAACTGATAGAATTGAATACTATTTCAATGGTCAAACGTTGGGATCACGTGACAACACGTGATGGGCTTTAAAAGCCTTATGAGTTAACAGAATTAAATTCTAATTAAGGGAAATCAAAGACCCTAACTGAGAAAATATTTCTTTAAATCTTTTCAAACAAAAAAGATGGTGCTCTGTAAAATAGAGCACCGTTGGATTAAAAATCCAATGGTGATTAAAAATCACCAATTTATGGAAAGATTTTATACAAGGAAAGATTTCCCTGAAATTCACCAAGAATAACAAACAGAAAATCTTTTGGATTAAAAATCTAGGGGTGAATAAAATTCACTGAGTGATCTAAAAGATCATGTTAGTTACAAAAAAACAAAATCTTTCAATGAAAGATTGACTAAACAAATTGATTCTTTTCCTTCTTCTATAAATAGGAGCCAAGGAGAGGAAAAATGGAGAATTTTTGGGATCTTGAAATTTTCTAAAAGCAAATAGCAGAGAAAAAAGAAAGGAGAATTTAATTCTCAAGAAAGAAAACCCTATGTGAGAAAAGAGAAAGGGATCAAAGCTTCATAAAATAAAAAAGATAATTTAATTCTCAATCTAAGAGTTTAACACTTCTACAAAAAAGAACTTAGTTCTTCCTCTGGTTGAAGATCTGCAGTAGCAAATCTCCCCATAGGTTGAGAATTTAATTCTCATCGGGTTGAGATTTTGCCATGCAGGTCCAAGACTTAGAGGGGGAATTGAGTTTAGAGAATTTAATTCTCCCAAGATAAAATTAGGGTTTAACCCTATATGAGAATTTAATTCTCCCAAACTCACAGGAATTTAATTCCTTCTAGATGAAACTAGGGTTTAACCCTATCTGATAATTTAATTCTCCTAAAATTATAGGAATTTAATTCCTTCAAGATGGACAAAACTAGGGTTTAACCCTAATTGAGAATTTAATACTCTCAAATTTACAGGAACTTGATTCCTCCTAAAATGAAATTAGGGTTTAACCCTACAGAGAATTTAATTCTTTTACATATATGAGAATTTAATTCCCCTAAAAGGAAATTAGGATTTAACCCTACATAAGAATTTAATTCTTTCACAATAGGAATTTAATTACTCCAAAAGCATAATTAGGGTTTAACCCTACAGAGAATTTAATTCTTAAAAAATAAGGAGACTTAAAAGATCTCCATGCATGCAAAGAATTAAAGTCACGTGGCCCCACGTGACCCCTGAAAAGATCCCCAAAAATGAAAAGGAAAAAGCTTTGAGGCAATGCCTCACGTGCCCCCACGTAACCTCCAAAACAAAGAGAATAAAAGCAAAGGAAATGTGGGCTTTGGGCGCTCTCACGTGTTACCACGTGACCCCTAATAAATGCCTTAACAAATCAGCGCATGAGTTCCTATCACGTGCCCACACGTGATGGCTAAAAATTAAAAGTATTCAACACTTATTTGCAGACTTGAGAATAGAACAAAGGGGATTTGGCCCCACGTTTGGGTACCCTCACGTGTCCCCACGTGACCCTTTCCTCTCTATTGTTTAACATTAATTTGACAACTTCATTTCCAGTGTTTCACACTGTCATTTTCTAGTGTTTAACACTAAATTGAGAATTGTATTTCCAGTGTTTAACACTGTTGTCTTCTAGTGTTTAACACTAATTTGAGAGTTGTATTTCCAGTGTTTAACATTGTTGTTCTCTAGTGTTTAACACTAGTTTTAGCCAAATCGGCTAATTTTCCAGAGGCAAAAGACTCCCCTTCAACTGAATCTCAAAATTGAGTAAAATTCAGAGCTATAATGTTCCATGCTTAGTCAAAGATAAAAATGTTATCAAAGTCCTCAAACTCTTGTTTAGCATTGCTAAATGATGTGGGCTTGAAACCAGACAAGTGTTAATGGTCCAACAAAGGGCCAACTCTTCAAATTTGATTGGACTTAGCCCAAGTTGGCCATAAGTCCTCAATTCAGACTTAACTGAGCCAATGTGCTCATAATTTAATTAATTGATCTTAGTTCCAAATTGAACTACAGATTACTTAATCCACTTTGGTTTGAGGTACATCTCTTCACTCCTCTGATATTTGTCGTTGTAATCCTTCAACGTCTTCAGAGATGTGACGGGTCCTGACAACCACATATTTCACAGACTATGACGTCTCTAAACTACGTACTGTGGGGTCCTTAAACTCATGGACTATGATGTCCTTAATCTCGACCGTGATATCTTTAAACTAACATTGGACTGTGGGGCCCTTAAACTCACGGACTATGATGTCCTTAACCTCGACCGTGATGCCTTTAAACTAACACTGGACCGAGATGTCCTTAAACTAACATTGGACCGTAATGTCCTTAAACTAATCGACCGCAATGTCCCTAAACTAAATAATAGAGCTCAAATGCTCTCTTGTTGGATCTAAACGATCCCGTTAAGTTGATCTTAGTCTAAAATTAGACTAACGTAACCTTAACAAACGTTTAAGTTGAGCTTAGTCTCAAATGAGGATAACGTATCCTTAAACCCAACCCCCAAACCCAAATCTAAGAAGATACAGATTTGGACTAGTCCACGCCCTACGGGCGACAACATAAATTAGTCTCCGTATACAATCCACGGGCAACCAAAAAAAACTAACACCCACGACACGAAGTGACCATCTGGAGAAGGAGAAAGTGGTTACCGTGATGCGGTAGAGTAATTAACTGCAGGGGCTTGCGCCTGCAGGGAAGAGCGTCCCCACAATCAAAAAGAACCCTCAAACGAGGGGGAATCTGACAAAGTCTGCTACATCGGACCCATCCGTTTAAACCTTCGATACATGGTGTCATAAATCAACTTGGCATCTTCGAAGAGGTGGACGGATAGCACCAAATAGCATCTGCCCTCGGAATTCAGGCCCGGACGTCCCAACGTCCCGGTCGCGTCTTTCGGAGGGGAACAGATTCTGGCATGGCCCGGTGGGACCTTTTCCTCTTTCCACTCCACACTTCGTGTGTCGTGTTCGCGAACGAATCGCGGTTTGCTAATGGTTGCCCTTGGGTTCGAGGTACTGAGATTTGGCATTTTGCTTGGTGCAGAAAGCGAAGAATCAATGGCATCAACTTGCGCGAAGTGTTCCAACTGCAACTGCAACCCACGTTCCGCCTCATCTGGAAGCATAGCTTACGGGCCCCAAGCGGCTTCTCTGTTCACGATGCCGGTGGAACAGGTCACTCAGGCCACCACTGGATTGTTTTTCGGGACCATGCTCCCGCCAACAAGCTTCAGCACCCCTATACCAACACCAGAAGCTCCCAAGAAGTCGGTCTTTGATCGGCTTGCTACTACCGCGGCCCCTCTCAATGGGTCGCCCAGCTCCAGCGCCTCAGTCTTCGCCAGATTGGGCCAAAGTTCATATGGGCCCATGATGAAGCCTGCAGTACCAGAAAAGGTTGTTCCGAAGAGGATAGCCATCCCTGCTTCCGAAGTCGTCAAGGTGGCTTCTCGTGCTAAAGGGTCGGCCTTCACAAGACTGACTGTTTCGGCTCTCATGCCCGCTCCTGCTCAAAGGTCTGTATTTGACAGGCTAGACACTGCTACTGGACGAACCTCGGTCTTCAAGAGGCTGGTACCAGCAGCGCCTCACCTGAACCGGGGGCAAGACGAAGTCACCCCTCAAGCTGAAACAATCCCAACAGCTCGACGCGCTCGATGTCGCCACTGGCGCCGAGTAAGGAAGGCTGGGGGTAACTCCCCCTCTGGGCTAACTCCACTTGCCCCAACGGTGGAAGTCAATGCTGCTATTCCAACCGGGAACAGTTTTGAATTGCTGAACAAGGTGCGCAGGAACTCTCCTACTACCGTACTGAAAAGATCTCCTCCACCGGTGGAGAATGTTACAGAAATAAAGCCAGATCAGCCCCCTCAACGGCTGTCCTCCAAAGTTTACAAAGGCTGGCGACGGGTCCAAGAGTCGGTGATTGATCAAGACTATCCCCGTCGACAGAAGAAGCTGAAGGTCAAGCAGGAAGAGAACCGTCCTGGCGAGCCATGAAGGACGACAACCACCTAGGTGCCCGCTGCAACGGCCCCCTCAACGTCAACTGCTCAAAAGAGAAGGAGGCCAGAGAAGGCCCCTATGACTACGGCAGACCACAAAGACACTGAGCCCAAACGCCCCAAGTCTGAGGGCATAATGATGCATACTGTTTACATGGCTTCCGGAAAAGAGGAAAGCCGCGCTTCGACGGGTCATCGACCGCTCACCCGATCCGTGACAAAAGCCCAGGAGCAGCAACAGAAGCTTCAGGAAATGCTAACGCAAATGGCCGCACTCACCGGACCAAAAGAAAACCCGGAGTCGTCATCGGAGCAGCGTCACGAACAAGAAACCGATGCTGACTTCCTACGCAAAGTCCTCGAAAAGAAGGACAGAGAAGCTGCAGAACAAGCTGCCAACATAAAACGAATGGCGCTTCTCTTCCAAGACATGGTTGGGATGATGTTACAGCCGGATTCCCCAGCTGAAGACCCTCCGATCATTATTGAAGACGACAGAGGGAAGACATCGAATCCTCCCCCGGCTCTTTCGGCAGCCAAAGAAGAAACTATTTCCAAGGCCGCTCTGGATGACTATATTGCTCAACAAATACGAGCTCACCGGGCAAATGAAGCGGCTGGCCAAGTCGTTAAAACTGGGCGACCATATCCAGGCCGGTATGACCAAATAAAATACCCGCCGGGATACACAATCCCCAAATTCCATGTGTACAAGGGGACAGGAAATCCCGATCAACATGTCGCTCAGTTCAGGGCTCTTTGCGGCAACATCGGGGGTGATGATAAGCTTTCGCTCCGCCAATTCGTCGGCAGCTTGTCGGAGACGGCATTTGAATGGTACTCCGAACTTCCAAACGACTCCGTCAAGACTTTCGCAGAAATGGAGTTGTTATTCACCCAGCGATTCGTAAGTGCTAGTGAACGCACCCCAATAACGGCATTGATCAATGCCAGGGTAAAGCTAGACGAGACATGGGTTCAATACGCAATCCGATGGCAGAATATGTGGTCGAAATGCGAGCAGCGCATCGAAGAAGCACCAGCGGTAGGCATGTTCGTGGGCACCCTAGACCCTCATGCAACTATTTCACAATTCATGATGTTCTTCAAACCAACCACGTTCCAAGATTTAATCGACAAGCTAGCCCAGATGGACCAGATGGGTCATAGACCGTCTCCTCCAAAGCCGGAGCCGCGAAACGAAAAGGGTAAAAGGAAGGCGACCTTCGTTGCGAATACCCAACAGCAGCATAGTGCCCTAAAACTAACGAATCAACTGGAAGAGAGATGGCGCTATTATAATGAAAAGATGAAGCGTCCTTATTCGTTCCCTCGGGACAAAATGAAAAGACTGTTCGAACTGGCGATGCGCAACAAGCTCATCAATCTGCCAAATCCTAAGCGACCGCTACAACCCAGCGAGGCTAATAGTCCCAATTATTGCCCTTACCGCCAAACGGTAAGTCATCCAATCGAAGATTGCTTCGTCTTTAAGGGATAGATCGAGGATCAATACCAACAAGGCAAGTTTGCGTTGTCCGAGAATTGGAAGGTGCACCCACCACAGCCGCACGCTCCTAAGAAGACAGACACGCCGGGGGCATCATGCTCTTTCATAGAAGAAGCTCCATGGGAAATCACTCTTTCAGCCAAAACAAAAAGAATGATGAAGGATCTCCACACATTCCCAGCAATCAAATGGAAGAATTCGCTGGAACCCGAAATTATCAAGAGAATGTTGAAACCGCGCCCAACTCCAAAAATTGGTGGTGATAGCCAAAGCACTCACACCCAGCCGTCAAAGTCTTCGAAAAAGAAGAAGAAGACCATAAAGCCCGTGAATCCTGGTGACAGGCACGCGGACCTGCAAAATCATATTGACGCACTGGAAGAGTATAACCAGAAGGCGCGGACTCCAGTCACACTCCAATAATTTCTCAGTCACGTCCTCGAAGACGGAGATGATGGAGAAGACTCGTCGGATAAATCTGAAGATTACGTAGCAAGTTTCCATGTGATCTCTCACTCGTCGATAAACGATGAAGAAGTCCCTTACACAGAGAAACTGGAGACAGGTCCTGATCTGAAACTCTTAGGGCCATCAGACGAAATGATTGATGCGTTCCTGAATGAAGCGCTACTTCAAAGCAAAGCTGCCCAGGAGCGTAAAATGTCCATATTTGAAAAAGTCAAACGTCGGCGATTGGACGAAAGGGTTGCAACGCTCCAGCCAAATAAAAATGCATCCGCCACAAATAAAAGCAGGTTCAAGATGAGGAAGAGGTTCGCCAAAGCCGTATCAATGGGAATGAAGCCACCACCCTCCGAAGGAGACATTCTTGGTGAAGCAGAAATGCATCCTAGCTACTGTTTATATCATCGAAAGATTGCGCACCCTACCGAAGAGTGCAACGCTTTTAAAAAATGGTGGCAGAGATATGTCACTCACCGGCAACATTTTAAGCGGATGAAACGCAAAACTCGTCGGGAACAAAGAGATACGGCCTAGGAGCGTAAAAGAACTACCAGCACCTGTCACATGGTCGACACTGGGGGATCTCAAGTTCTCGCCTTCAGGAGCGACTCTGACAAAGAAATGACTCTTGGCCCTCTCTTCAAAGAATCCACCTCGGGAAAAGAGGAAGAACCGAAGACCTGTGAAAATATTCAGCTGCGCAATCGTACGCTGCCCGAAAAGAATCTCGGACCCACGAATAGAAAAGATAAGGGAAAAGAAAAAGTCTCTAAGGATATCGCCCTGGATGACCAAGTCGTCAAAGAGCTGACAGCCAAGGACCCGCCAAAGAAAAGTAAGGTGGACTACAACGTTCTGGCACACTTGAGGAAGATACCCTCGCAGCTCAGTATTCTCGACGCCCTTATGCTATCCAAAGAGGCAAGGAATTCTTTAATCAAGGCATTACAAGAGCCCGAACAATTCCAAGCTTTCCTCGCCGAAGAAAAGATGAAGAACGAGCTAGAAGAAGTACACACAGCCGATATCACCTTCGGCGATGAAGACCTCCTCCTTGGGACATGCGAGCACAACCGTCCCCTATATGTCTCCGGATACTGTTACGATATAAAGATAGGTAAAATCCTGGTTGAAAATGGGTCTTCCGTCAATATCCTCAACGTGAGAGTATTGAAGGAAATCTGCATGAGCGTTCAGCACCTCGCTCGTAATAAAATCACCATCTCCGGTTTCGACTCCCAGTCATCATGGACTCTCGGGTCTGTGATACTGATGCTGCGCTTCGGTCTACTCGTCACGGATATTAAATTTCACGTCATTGACGCTAAGACCTGCTATAATGCTTTGCTCGGAAGGCCCTGGTTACACGAGTACAACATCATCCCTTCTACACAACACCAGTGTATAAAGTATTTCAAAGATGGTCTCGAGTACACTGTGATGGGGGAGTTGAACCTATTCTCCATGAACGAAGTCCGAAAGTATGAAGATGCAAAATACTTCTTACCATATTTTAAGGACACGGAAAGATGTCACAAACCGAAGAACAAAACTATCACCACTATTCCAGTCTTCGGGAGTGATACCGAGGAAGAAGAAGAGATAGTTTATTCAGGGCAGCCCCAACGCAACAACCCCAAACCGTCCACCCCCATGTTGATCTTCGGCAGTGACTCGGAAGATGAAGTTAACGCCATATTTTCCGCTCGACCGTCAATACAAGCCTTCGCTGACAATAATCAGAGTTTGCAAATCACCATTGTTCCGCGGGAGCATTACAAAGAGCTCGATGCACTTGAAGCTTATAGTGTGCAAGAACTGCAGACATTTTACATCCCTCTCAGGCGAAAAGGTGAAGAGGCGATCCTATTCTACCGATCCGTGGAAACTAAAGTGGAAAAAAGAAATCTGGCACGGCGTCGATTCCACGCTCGACAGACTCCAGCCCATCCATCTGCCTAGATATTACTTGGAAGGCTTGAGAAGGCTATTGAAGCGCTAAAGGGTACCCTTCAGACAAACTACTCGACAAGCTCGATTCTACAACAAGATTTGGGACGTCCCCGGGACTCAACGAAAGTTTCCTAATGGGAGAATGGAAACGGTCGGGCTCGGATATGTCCAACCCAAGAAACGGGAACGAGTCTATGGTAGCTACGTCATATATGACTTTGATGAAGAAGAGGACGCCCTGTCAGAAAACGCTAACCCTGAGCCAAAACGAGATCCTACCATGAAAATGTCGAGTCCGTCGTTCGAAGAACAAATGGACAAGCTTATCGGGGAAGCGGGTCAAAAGATCCGGGATGACCATAACCGTGAAATGGCCATTTACGAGAAAGCCAGGACGCAGCACCTCCTTCAGCAGGTCACGGAGAATGACAATGCTCTTCCTTATCAACCCGTCATACAAAAGGCCCGACGCAGAAGCAAAAATAAATCAAAGAGCGGGAAAGGTGTTCGACAGCGACAAAGCGGGACCAAGAAGCCACACGATCGGGAATCGAGCAAGCCGGATTCGTCTCTCATAAAGAAGATGGGTCGAGCATACTCTTTTCCTCAGAATAAAACACGGAAGATACTTGATCTCGCTATAAAACATCAGATGATTACACTTCCGGAGTCCAAACACCCCGAGCAAGCCAACGAGGTTTCTCACCCAGACTATTGCTCTTATCACCGAGCGATAGGACATCCTCTCGAAGACTGCTTCACATTTAAAGATTGGGTAGAAGACCAGTATCAGCAAGGCAGGTTCGCTCTATCCAGCAGCTGGAGGGTAACCCCGCCGCAGAAGCATGAACCCAAAGCCGCGAGACTAGAACCAGATCAACATCGGTCTTGGAAGCGAGCTCGTACCTGTCACGTGATAACGCTGTCAGAAGAAGAACTCGAGAATATGGATGACCTCCCCTGGTGCTTCGAAAACGATGATGACGAGGTGATCTCCGAGTTTCCACCGGCGCCAAAAGAGCTGGAAGATGGAATACATACTACTGCGGATAATCTCAAGAAAATTAACTTGGGGACGACAAATGACCCACAACCGATGTTCGTCGGTGAGCTTTTGTCTGAAGAAAAGGTGGCTACGCTTAAAGACGTGCTCATGCAGTATAAAGATTGCTTTGCATGGAACTATTCAGAGATGCCGGGAATCGATCCAGAAATAGCCGTCCATAAATTGGCGATATCTCCGAACATCAAACCAGTCAAACAAGCGCCGAGACGAATGCGGCTCGAGCTTGAGATGAGTATTAACACCGAGGTCAAGAAGCTAATCGACTCCGGCTTTATCCAAGAGGTTCAGTACCCTGATTGGATCGCCAACATCTTCCCAGTGATGAAGAAAAATGGGACGGTTCGCATATGCGTGGACTTTCGGGATCTCAACAAAGCTTGCCCAAAGGACGACTTTCCAGTACCGGTCACCGAACTGATGATAGATAATACGTCCACTCACGAAATCTTTTCCTTCATGGGCGGCTCATCAGGATACAATCAAATAAAGATGCATCCTGAGGACCAGAAGCATACCGCTTTCCGGACTCCTTTGGGTATATTCTGCTACAAGGTGATGCCTTTTGGTTTAAAGAACGCCGGCGCTACCTATCAGAGGTCCATGACGAAGATTTTCGATGACCTCATACATGAAATCGTCAAATGCTATATCGACGACCTCGTAGTTAAAAGCAAATCATACGAGGAACATTTAGAGCATCTGAAGATCGTGTTTCAGCGCCTTCGGCAATACAACTTGAAGATGAACCCTCTCGAATGCGCGTTTGGAGTTTCTTCGGGCAAGTTCCTGGGATTCATCGTCCGACACTAAGGCATCGAAATAGATCCATCAAAGATCAAAGCAATCATGGAAATGCCTCCGCCAAGGACTCTCAAGCAATTGCGGTCTCTCCAAGGGAAGCTCGCGTATATCCGGCGGTTTATAGTCAATCTTTCAGGCAAGTGTCGTCCTTACAGTCACCTGATGAAGAAGGGAACCCCTTTTGTCTGGGATCGCAAATGCCAAAACGCACTGGACGAAATCAAGCAATACCTGCAGAATCCACCAGTACTGGCCGCTCCCGTTAAAGGAAAACCTCTCGTCCTGTACACAACAGCCCTTAAAGGTTCTTTAGGCGCGTTGTGGGCACAAGAAAACGACCAAGGGAAGGAGAGAGCCCTTTATTATCTGAGTCGAGTTCTTATGAGGGCAGAAAGCAATTACTCTCCCATTGAAAAACACTGCCTGGCGTTGATCTTTGCAATAACGAAGCTCAGACACTATGCATTGGCACATGAGGTCCATCTCATATCAAAGGTGGATCCTCTCAAATATTTGATGTCAAAGGCCATATTAACGGGACGACTCGCTAAATGGGCCCTGCTCTTAATGGAATTCTCGGTGACATACCAACCCCTCAAGGCGGTGAAAGGCCAGGCTATCGCCGACTTCCTCGCTGAACATCCAATACCTGCCGATTCTCCCTTGAACTGCGACTTGCCAGACAAACACGCGTTTGACACGATCGATGGAGAGAGAAGAGAGAATGATACCCAATGGGAACTCTATTTTGATGAGGCGTCTTCCATAAAGAAGCGTAAACAAAACACCCCCATAATCAAATCAGGGGTAGGCCACATCTTCGTAACTCCACAAGGAGGGATAATGCACTTTGCCTTCTCCTTAACAAAGCCGAGGATAAACAATGAAGCCGAATATGAAGCTTTGATAGCAGGTCTCGAGATCTCCATCGACATGGGACTTGAAAACCTGCTTATATACGGAGACTCCCAACTGGTCGTTAGTCAGGTAAACGGTGACTATCAGACATGCAAACCAGAGTTGGTGAAGTATGGCGAGAGAGTGCAGCAACTGCTGACTCAAATTCCCTCATACACCCTGGAAAGCATACCGCGTGCGGAAAATAGCAAAGCGGATGCATTAGCTAAGCTCGCTAAAGAACTGGCTGACGAAAACCTTGATGACGTGAGGATCGTTGTGCAAAGCCGTCGGGTTCTTGCACCGGCAGAAATATCTCCGGAGTCTCCCAAAGAAAAGGGTGCTACCGAGCAAACAGCCTTACAAATAAAAGACCAGGAAAAGGTTAAGGATTGGAGAGAAGTCTTTATAGACTACTTCAAATCCCGTCGAACACCTGAAGATGCGTCCTCAAGGCATCAGCTTATGAAACGAGCTCTATCTTTTGCCTTCGTCAATGATACCCTGTATAAAAGGTCATTTGATTCTCTATGGCTAAGATGCCTGGGACCTGAAGAGGCGAAACGAGTCGTCCAAGAAACTCATGACGGACTCTGCGGTTCCCATCAAGCCGGCCCAAAGATGAAACAGAAGATCAAACGGATGGGTTATTATTGGCTTACGATGATCCAAGACTGTCTCGAATACGCAAAGCAGTGCCACTCGTGCCAGATTCATGGGGACTTTATCCATCAACATCCAAATCCACTACATCCAACAATGGCTAGCTGGTCGTTCGAAATGTGGGAAACCTACATAATCGGCCCCATCGAACCAGCGTCGTCCAGAGGACACCGATTCATTTTGGCGACAACTGATTACTTCTCCAAATGGGCAGAAGCAGTACCGCTGAAAGAAGTGAAGATGGAGAATATCCTCCATTTCTTCAAGACACGCGTCATTTATCGGTTCGGAACTCTGAGATGGATCATCTCCGATAACGGGCCAGCCTATAGAAGCCACAAGATCAGCCGCTTCGCACAACAGCATAACATAGACTGGAGATACTCTTTGGTCTATAATCCATGAGCTAACGGTCTAGCTGAGGCTTTCAACAAGACCTTTACGAAGATTGTGAAAAAGACGGTGTCTCGAAATAAGAAGGACTGGCATGAGAAACTACATGAAGCTCTCTGGGCGTATCGAACTACGTTCAAAACGGCTACGAACACAACGTCGTACGTATTGGTATTCGGTACAAAGGAGGTACTCCCCCTCGAGATAAAGATACCCTCTCTACGAGTGGCAGTTCATTACGAGCTAACAGACGAAAAGAATGCTCACATTCGGCTTGAAGAACTCGACGCCCTTGATGAAACCCGGCTCATAGCGCAACAAAATCTGGAGGCTTATAAAGCAAGGATGACGCGCTCATATGAGAAATTGACTAGGCCGAGAACATTCCGCCAAGGCGAACTCGTGCTAGTGGTCAAGAGACCCATGATCCCCAATCGTGCTAAATGGAGGAAATTCGAGCCGAACTATAAAGTCCCGTATATCATAGACAAGGTCTACCAGGGTGGAGCCTATCTACTCATGGACATGCATGGCGAAAGGCCCTTCAGACCAATAAACGGTCGCTTCCTAAAAAAATACTACGCCTGACGAGTTACGGCCTAGTTCAATGATAGATGACGACGACTATGTTCGCTCGCTATCTTCCTAAGCCTAAACTCTATAAGTAGTAGCCGGCTTACGGACCGAAACGTCCTTAAACTAACAGCGGACCAAGATGTTCTTAAAACTAACAATGGACCGCAATGTCCCTAAACTAACCGTTGACCGAGACGTCGATAAACTACTGTGGATTGCAGCATCCCAAGGCTAATATAAAAAAGAGAGAAAATAAAGAATGAAAAAATAATAAAAACGGTATGTCCATAAGCAAAAGGGCACGGATGAAAACCCGAAAGGGATCCGTGAGTAAAAACAGCAGGGCTATCGGCGAGTGTTTGTGAAAACCCGAAAGGGTGCAACCTCGTTAAAAGACGCTTGCAGGGTCCTCTCGACATTGTGAGGAGAAACCACCCGCGTGAGATCCTTACGACTCACAAGGGAGCAACACACTTAGGGATCCCCACGATTCCTAAGGAGAAATTATACTTGCGAGATCCTCACGACTCGTAAGGAGAACCCTCTTATCAGACCCTCACGGCTCATAAGATTCAAAAGTCTTAAGCTACAGGGATCTGAACCTGTTCTTAAGCAGCCACCACAACCTCCGATACTGCCCTACAAGCGGCTCAATGTTGACCCTTGTATACAATCCACGGGCGCGAATAAACATTTCCCTGACAAAGTCCCATCCGTGGCTAGGGATATGTCTACACGGCGAACAACCCTTGTAAGTCCTCTCGACTTATAAAGAGAAAACACTCTTGTAAGATCCTTATGACTTATAAGAGAACATGCACTTAGGAATCCTCATGATTCTTAAGGAGAAAACGCACCTACGAGATCCTCACGACTTGTAGGGAGAATTACCCTAATGAGACCCTTACGGCTCATAAAGTCAAAAGCCTTAGTCGACAGGATCTTAACCCTGTTTACTAAGCCACCTTTGTTCAACATCGACAAAGGCAAATGATGATTCGCTCCTGGCAATATCCCAGTTGTAGCGGTACTGATGCCGAAATCGGTGTCTAATTCCAAGCTTGCAGCAAGAAGCTAGCGAGCCACACATGCATACGAAATAACCGAAATGATGGGGCAACTTGCAACAAAATCAGCAAGTAAAAATATATGCATGCAAAATAGCCGAAATGATTGGGCAACTCGCAATAAAAAGCAGCGAGTAAAAATAAAATAAATAGCCGAAATGATTGGGCGCCGCGAAAAATAGCCGAAATGATTGGGCAATCACGACCTTCGCGATATAAAAGCTGAAATGATAGAGCATCGCGGAAAGAAATAAAGAAAAATAAAATTTATGCCCTACAGGTGATATCACATCAATCCCTGTATACAATCCAGGGGCGCAAACAAAGAGGGAATCACACCTTTCCTCCCCAAGCCTCATCAGAAGACGAAGCTAAATCCTAATGGTTCACAAATAGCCTGGAGATCATCTCAACATTCGTCTCATTCCAACAGACTCAACATCAAGCAAAGCGGAACAGCGGCAACCCCCAGTTCCATGACTCGGCGGAGCACAAATAACCGAGAGTCAAACCCCGACTCCATGAAATGCGGATAAAGTCAACTCTTCCTGGCTACGTGGAACGCGGCTTATGTCAATCCTAACCCCGTAGGAAACGTCCAGAGCGGATGCTGGTCCTCGCAGAGCATGGCAATGACCTCGTATGAAGCATCCAGAGCGGAGCCTGGTCCTCGCAGAACACGGCAGTGAACCCGTAGGAAGCATCCAGAGCAAAATTCCTGGTTACGTGGAACGTGGCTTATGTCAATCCTGACCCCGTGGGAAACGTCCAAAGCGGATCCTGGTCCTCACAGAGCACGGCAATGACCCCGTGTGAAGCATCCAGAGCGGAGCCTGTTCCTCGCAGAATACGGCAGTGAACCCGTGGGAAGTATCCAGAGCAAAATTCCTGGTTACGTGGAACGCGGCTTATGTCAATCCTGACCCCGTGGGAAACGTCCAGAGCGGATCCTGGTCCTCGCAGAGCACGGCAATGACCCTGTGTGAAGCATCCAGAGTGGAGCCTGGTCTTCGCAGAACACGGCAGTGAACCCGTGGGAAGCATCCAGAGCAAAATTCATGGTTACGTGGAACGCGGCTTATGTCAATCCTGACCCCGTGGGAAACGTTCAGAGCGGATCCTGGTCCTCGCAGAGCATGGCAATGACCCCATATGAAGCATCCAAAGCGGATCCTGGTCCTCACAGAGCACGGCAACGACCCCGTGTGAAGCATCCAGAGCGGATCCTGGTCCTCGCAGAGCACGGCAATGACCCCGTGTGAAGCATCCAGAGCGGAGCCTGGTCCTCGCAAAACACGGCGGTGAACCCGTGGGAAGCATCCAGAGCAAAATTCCTGGTTATGTGGAACGCGGCTTATGTCAATCCTGACCCCGTGGGAAACGTCCAGAGCGGATCCTGGTCCTCGCAAAGCACGGCAATAACCCCGTATGAAGCATCCAGAGCAGAGCCTGGTCCTCGCAGAGCACGGCAATGACCCCGTGTGAAGCATCCAGAGCGGAGCCTAGTCCTCGCAAAACACGGCAGTGAACCCGTGGGAAGCATCCAGAGCAAAATTCCTGCTTACGTGGAATGCGGCTTATGTCAATCCTGACCCCGTGGGAAATGTCCAGAGCGGATCCTGGTCCTCGCAGATCATGGCAATGACCCCGTGTGAAGCATCCAGATCGGAGCCTGGTCCTCACAAAACACGGCAGTGAACCCGTGGGAAGCATCCAGAGCAAAATTCCTGGTTACGTGGAACGCGGCTTATGTCAATCCTGACCCCGTGGGAAACGTCCAGAGTGGATCCTGGTCCTCGCAGAGTATGGAAATGACCCCGTGTAAAGCATCCAGAGCAGAGCCTGGTCCTCGCAGAACACGGCAGTGAACCCATGGGAAGCATCCAGAGTAAAATTCCTGGTTACGTGGAACGCGGCTTATGTCAATCCTGACCCCGTGGGAAACGTCCAGAGCGGATCCTGGTCCTCGCAGAGCACGGCAATGACCCCGTGTGAAGCATCCAGAGCGGAGCCTGGTCCTCGCAGAACACGGCAGTGAACCCATGGGAAGCATCCAGAGCAAAATTCCTAGTTACGTGGAACGCGGCTTATGTCAATCCTGACCCCGTGGGAAACTTCCAGAGCGGATCCTGGTCCTCGCAGAGCACGGCAATGACCCCGTGTGAAGCATCCAGAGTGGAGCCTGGTCCTCGCAGAACACGGCAGTGAACCCGTGGGAAGCATCCAGAGCAGAATTCTTGGTTACGTGGAACGCGGCTTATGTCAATCCTGATCCCGTGGGAAACGTCCAGAGCGGATCCTGGTCCTCGCAGAGCACGACAATGACCCCGTATGAAGCATCCAGAGTGGATCCTGGTCCTCGCAGAGCACAGCAATGACCCTATGTGAAGCATCCAGAGCGGATCCTGGTCCTCGCAGAGTACGGCAATGACCCCGTGTGAAGCATCCAGAGCGGAGCCTGGTCCTCGCAAAACACGGCAGTGAACCCGTGGGAAGCATCCAGAGCAAAATTCCTGGTTATGTGGAACGCGGATTATGTCAATCCTGACCCCGTGGGGAACGTCCAGAGCGGATCCTGGTCCTCACAGAGCACGGCAATGATCCCGTATGAAGCATCCAGAGCGGAGCCTGGTCCTCGCAGAGCACGGCAATGATCCCGTGTGAAGCATCCAGAGCGGAGCCTGGTCCTCGCAAAACACGGCAGTGAACCCGTGGGAAGCATCCAGAGCAAAATTCCTGGTTACGTGGAATGCGGCTTATGTCAATCCTGACCCCGTGGGAAACGTCCAGAGCGGATCCTGGTCCAATTGAGGAGCGACAGCCGCCGCTGCAGGCTCCAAAGAAAGGACAGTGGCCTCAACTACCTGTCCCATAGCCCCCGAGCCGTCCCCAGAAAGATCCATTGAAGACGCCTCTTCAGAGAGAGCAAGCGCCGGGAGAATGGAGACCATCAATGGGAGCTCCGTGGCAGGAAGCACAGCTACATCAACCCCCTCCACACTTATTAGTGTCTCATCAGGGATATCTGTAGAGCCCGTAATCGAAGCGCGACTTGAACCCACGTCCTCTTCCATGGCTGAAGTCCCTGCAAAGTTTTCACGAAGATAAGGATATATATATATATAATGAGCATGGCAAAATAATACAAAAAGATATATAAACATACCGATGTGTAAAGGAGCTTCTAGTATGGCCTTTTCAAGACGGCGTCCTTCGCCAGAAGTCGTGCTCGCCGAGGCTCGAGGGTGGATTCGTGACCACCAGTCCACAATGAAAGCACGTCTTCAGCATCGGCCGAGATAGGTTGTTTAAGGGCCCTCTCACCCCATTCCTCCAAAGGGCCTATGAATCGCCGTCGTATTAATGGAGGGTCTTCATAAAAGATAACGGCATGGTAGGGTCTTTTTGGGATCCTTACATTCTCAGTCTCAAGCTGTGAGCATCTTATGGTCTCAGCCAATTGTGCGGCTTCCTCGGCAGATGAACCTGGAAAAAGAAGACCATCATCCGGCGCTATCATGGATATTGTTTCGTCTTGAACGATAGGCTCGGATTCTACTAAAAGATCGTACAAACGGGTGATTGTCTTCTTCCTCCTCTTCGACCCAGAACTAATACCAGAAGATGCCTACTTCTTTTCCCTCGAAGCTCTGGTACGACGCTGACCCACTTCACCTTCAATATCCTCGCTTGGCGGTGCTATCGAGGACAACACGGCCATTGTCGACGCCGTGGACGATGATACTGCTACCGGCACCCTATTAGCTCTTGATTGAGCCCGACTTTGCAGTGGCATACCAGTTGTGGGAGTTAAGTCCACTTCTGCCGCCCTCGGAATAATTACAACACTGGTATCTCTCAAGGGAGGACGAACCGTTGCACGCGGCTGCGGCGGAACTCCCTTGGCTTGAGTCGGAATGGGAGCGCTGTATCCAAGAAGCACCCTCTTCTCCTCAGCAATAACTGGACTGACCCGATGAAGGTACCAGCCCGTGAAAGACCCCACACATCGAGGAATATGATCAGCTTCAGGGATAATGAAGTAAGAACCAGTGTTCAGCCGCATAAAGTGATGAGCGGCGTCACAAACAGCTTCAGGCGATGGGCTAGGCGCCACTGTAAATGCCTCGAAGGGGACGCCCTGATCATATCCAAGCTGTCGGGCAAAGCGGTGTGGGTTGTACCACATAAAAAGGGCCGCACCGTTCTGACGAAATACCAGATAACCTGGTCTGATCGCGTACAGGTGCATGGCTTCCCTGGGCTTCAGAGAGTACCCCCTCTTTCGACAAGTCGTGGAGCTGTTGAATCGGTCCTGAGGGAGCAGATAGGGCTCGATCGATGAATACCATTCCGCCCGTATTAGTATAGGGAGTGATCAGCACACGAATAGCCCCAAACTGAGTCGGGTCAGGAGCAGAAGCGTCCACCAGCCGCATGAGTCGCGGAAAAGTGTAGGCGTCATAAAATTTGGGTCTTTGATGCGCAGCAAAGGCCCCCAACACGTGCATCTCAATCCACGACGTGAAGTAATGAAAAGAGAAATATACCACATCTACACCTGGAGTTGAGGTATTAGCCGCGGCGCCTAACCCATGAAATAGATGCGCTAGCCCTGGAATTCCGACAGCTAGTCGTGTTACCTCAGCAATGCGATGAGCAGGGTAAATAACCGAGGCTCTCATGAAACGGCGATGCATGGGAATGACGAACCAGCTAAACCAAACGCTGATGAAGCCCACAAAGAAAGTCTCCTCATCCATACCAGGAGCTGCAATCGACTCGAAAGATACCGCCGACATGACGGGAATGTAATACTGCGGCAAGTCCTCTTCCTTAGTCGGCCGCCTGTTTAAACCAAACCCAAAGGGGTCGTTAATGTTCGCGAACTTCGGAGCCGTCTTTTATAGGACATCCTCGCGAAGGAAACAAGCGATAAAACTTTTAAAAGTGACGCCCTGCTCCTCTGACTCCATGAACAGTTTGTCAAAAATACTCAGGGTCTTGATCAAACTCGGGCGCTTGTGGCGGACGGCGTTCTCGGTAGACAGGCTGTCAAGCATTGCAGGCTCGGTTTCGAAGACATATTCATCAAGAGGCAGCAATTCTTCATAAAGTGTCCCCCTGACCGGCAGCCCTGAGATCTCGCGAAATTCTTCCAGAGAAATCGAAACTTCGCGGTCCCCTAGAAGGAAGTGTTGGTGGGAATATTCCATTGGTTCAAGAAGGCCTTTACCCACCAGACATGGGGAGATTGGTAGTGGAAAAGGGATGCATATATCGCCTGATAAAGACCAACCCTCTGCAGTCACGCGCGATGGGCGGACAGGATATAACGAGCCCAGAGAAGGTAGCACGTGGGATGTCGAGGGGTAAGCCCTATCTTGTAAATCTGTCCCCATGGCTGGGCCTGGCCCTGGAAAATACGGCGCCCCAAAATATCTATAGCCAGCACCGGATGGTTCGGAATACCAGTTGTTGAAGGTTCAAGCCGTCCCATAGGGGTCCAATTCGGCATCTCCACAGCAAAGGAAGTCCATGTAGGATCCATTGGCAGAAACAGACGGGTAGGCTCCGTCGGTATCTCGCAAAGAAAACTGCGGCGACCGCGGATGATGTGACCGTACCAGGTCCCCCATAACAGCAAGTTGGTGCGACTCGGGTCATGAGCCCTGATCATAGCCATTACTTCCTCGTCAGACGGTGACTGAGGAAAAGCAGCCTCCGAGCGAGTGAAAGGGAAGTATGGAACAAAGTCGTTACGCCTGAAATAAAAGAAGGGGAAACCGTTAAGCAAAGCTAACACGTGTTTATAAAGGCATATATGAAAAGACGGTGGAAGAAAGAAACAGGGGACTCATTTTATGGGACCACTGGTTACAAAACACATGGGTCCCACAAAATCAAGATGGCGGCTTACTAATAATGAGGCAAAGCAATCACTATGAGAACAAAAGGAAGATTCTCAATAAATGAACAGTGGATTTTCAAATGACCCTACACATTCCCCAAAAAGAAATCCATCTTGGACTCCGTAAAAAATCAAGCAGAGCAAGGGAATTAAATTCCCATAAAACCCTACTGCAAATCCCCTCTTTTTTTTGTTGCAAGGAAACAACTCAGGGCAAGAAAACCCCAAGAAGTTCCCTGTGAAGAACTGAGTTCTTAGAGGAATTAAATTCCTTTTGAGCAGAGGAATTAAATTCCCGGAAAATTGGCAGAGCTAAGCTCTTGGAGGTGGAATTAAATTCCAGAGAGAGGACAAGTTTCATCATCAATTCCTTAAGATCAAAGAAACCCTAGAAAAAGGGGTTTATTATTTAAAATTGGACATCTTTGAAGAACTTAAGAAAAATGGGTTCTTGTTAAAGGGAAAAGCCCTTGGTATGGATTTAAAATCCAACGAAGATTTCTACGAAAAGTTCTTCAGACGTTCAAGACCATTACCTGAAAAGAGGAAATCTTTTGAGCAGAGTTAAACTCTAGAAATTTTCGAAACAGAGAACTAAGATCTGAGAGAGAGAATTAAATTCTCAAGACAAGAGAAAGCAAGGAAGAAAATGAGCAAAGTGGAAGCGCTTCTGAAGGGACGCTGGCATTTATAGAATGTGATGGGAAATGGTTCATCTTCCCCTTTCCCTAGGCAGATCCAACTGCTGCAAAAGGTGACAGCGTTGCACTCACGTGCAAACACGTGAGAACAACGCTGTGGGGGCATTTGTTGCCTCATAAAATATCAATAGGCATCACGTGCTCACACGTGACCAAGGGTCACGTGCTCACACGTGCTGGTTTCCTGGGAACACTGTCATAATAGAATTGAATTCTAAATTAACAGGAGTCACATGCCCGCACGTGATGAGCCTTTAAACCCACTGAAAGGGATTAAAAGATATAAGAAGACAGCAAGGAATACCCCAATGGGGCATCACGTGCTCACATGTGACCAAGGGTCACGTGATGACACGTGATGGGTTCCTGTGATCTCTAATTTATAGAGTTAAACTCTAGTCAAACAGTCAATCAGGGGAATCACATGTCCATACGTGATAGGCCCTTCAACCCACTAAAAAGGAATTAAAAGATATAATAAAAACTAAGGAAAAACCCCAATGGGGCATCACGTGCTCACGCGTGACCAAGGGTCACGTGCTGACACGTGACGATCCTTAGTCCTTTGAAACAACAAAATTTAAATTCTGGGTAAAGTGTTAATCAAGGGGGGTCGCGTGCCAACACGTGATGGATGCCTAAACTCTTTCTAGTTAAACGAGAATATACTAAAACAGCAAGGAAAAATCCCAATGGGGTATCACGTGCTCACACGTGACCAAGGGTCACGTGCTGGCACGTGATAAGTTCCTTTGATCTCTACTTTATAGAATTGAATTCTAAATCAAACGAAAATGTAACAAAACAGCTAAGGAAATACCTCAATGAGGTATCACGTGCTCACACGTGACCAAGGGTTACGTGTCGACACGTGATAGTTTCCTAAGATCTTTACTTTATAGAATTAAATTCTGAATCAAACAAAAGTGTAAACAAAATGGCTAAGGAAAGACCCCAATGGGGCATCACGTGCTCGCACGTGACCAAGGGTCACGTGCTGACACGTGATGGTCCTTTAGCCCAGTTAAAAGACCGAATTAAATTCTGAATGAAAGAGGGTCACGTGCCAACACGTGACGGGTCCCTCGGCTCTTTAACTGATAGAATTGAATTCTATTTCAATGGTCAAACATTGGTATCACGTGCCAACACGTGATGGGCTTTAAAAGCCTTATGAGTTAATAGAATTAAATTCTAATTAAGGGAAATCAAAGACCCTAACTGAGAAAATATTTCTTTAAATCTTTCCAAACAAAAAAGATGGTGCTCTGTAAAATAGGGCACCGTTGGATTAAAAATCTAATGGTGATTAAAAATCACCAATTTATGGAAAGATTTTATACAAGGAAACATTTCCCTGAAATTCACCAAGAATAACAAACAGAAAATCTTTTGGATTAAAAATCTAGGGGTGAATAAAATTCACTGAGTGATCTAAAAGATCATGTTAGTTACAAAAACAAACAAAATCTTTCAATAAAAGATTGACTAAACAAATTGATTATTTTCCTTCTTCTATAAATAGGAGCCAAGGAGAGGAGAAATGGAGAATTTTTGGGATCTTGAAATTTTCTAAAAGCAAATAGCAGAGAGAAAAGAAAGGAGAATTTAATTCTTAAGAAAGAAAACCCTAGGTAAGAAAAAAGAAAGGGATCAAAGCTTCATAAAAAAAAGAGAATTTAATTCTCAATCTAAGAGTTTAACTCTTCTACAAAAAAGAACTTAGTTTTTCCTCTGGTTGAAGATCTGCAGAAGCAAATCTCCCCATAGGTTGAGAATTTAATTCTCATCGGGTTGAGATTTTACCATGCAGGTCCAAGACTTAGAGGGGGAATTGAGTTTAGAGAATTTAATTCTCCCAAGATAAAATTAGAGTTTAACCCTATATGAGAATTTAATTCTCCCAAACTCACAGGAATTTAATTCCTTCTAGATGAAACTAGGGTTTAACCCTATCTGATAAATTAATTCTCCTAAAATTATAGGAATTTAATTCCTTCAAGATGGACAAAACTAGGGTTTGACCCTAATTGAGAATTTAATACTCTAAAATTTACAGGAACTTGATTCCTCCTAAAATGAAATTAGGGTTTAACCCTACAGAGAATTTAATTCTTTTACATATATGGGAATTTAATTCCCCTAAAAGGAAATTAGGGTTTAACCCTACATAAGAATTTAATTCTTTCACAATAAGAATTTAATTCTTTCATAATAAGAATTTAATTCCTCCAAAAGCATAATTAGGTTTTAACCCTACAGAGAATTTAATTCTAAAAAAATAAGGAGACTTAAAAGATCTCCATGCATGCAAAGAATTAAGGTCACGTGGCCCCACGTGACCCCTGAAAAGATCCCCAAAAATGAAAAGGAAAAGGCTTTGAGGCAATGCCTCACGTGCCCCCATGTGACCTCCAAAACAAAGAGAATAAAAGCAAAGGAAATGTGGGCTTTGGGCGCTCTCACGTGTTACCACGTGACCCCTAATAAATGCCTTAACAAATCAGCGCATGAGTGCCTATCACGTGCCCACACGTGATGGCTAAAAATTAAAAGTATTTAACACTTATTTGCAAACTTAAGAATAGAACAAAGGGGATCTGGCCCCACCTTTGGGTACCCTCACATGTCCCCACGTGACCCTTTCCTCTCTATTGTTTAACATTAATTTGACAACTTCATTTCCAGTGTTTCACACTGTCATTTTCTAGTGTTTAACACTAAATTGAGAATTGTATTTCCAGTGTTTAACACTGTTGTCTTCAAGTGTTTAACACTAATTTGAGAGTTGTATTTCCAGTGTTTAACACTGTTGTTCTCTAGTGTTTAACACTAGTTTTAGCCAAATCGGCTAATTTTCCAGAGGCAAAAGACTCCCCTTCAACTGAATCTCAAAATTGAGTAAAATTCAGAGCTATAATGTTCCATGCTCAGTCAAAGATAAAAATGTTATCAAAGCCCTCAAACTCTTGTTTAGCATTGCTAAATGATGTGGGCTTGAACCCAGACAAGTGTTAATGGTCCAACAAAGGGCCAACTCTTCAAATTTGATTGGACTTAGCCCAAGTTGGCCATAAATCCTCAATTCAGACTTAACTGAGCCAATGTGCTCATAATTTAATTAATTGATTTTAGTTCCAAATTGAACTACAGATCACTTAATCCACTTTGGTTTGAGGGTACATCTCTTCACTCCTCTGATATTTGTCGTTGTAATCCTTCAACGTCTTCAGAGAGGTGACAGGTCCTGACAACCACACATTTCACAGACTATGACGTCTCTAAACTACGGACTGTGGGGTCCTTAAACTCATGAACTATGATGTCCTTAATCTCGACCGTGATGTCTTTAAACTAACATTGGACTGTGGAGTCCTTAAACTCACGAACTATGATGTCCTTAACCTCGACCGTGATGTCTTTAAACTAACACTGGACCGAGATGTCCTTAAACTAACATTGGACCGTAATGTCCTTAAACTAATCGACCGCAATGTCCCTAAACTAAATAATAGAGCTCAAATGCTCTCTTGTTGGATCTAAACGATCCCGTTAAGTTGATCTTAGTCTAAAATTAGACTAACGTAACCTTAACAAACGTTTAAGTTGAGCTTAGTCTCAAATGAGGATAACGTATCCTTAAACCCAACCCCCAAACCCAAATCTAAGAAGATACGGATTTGGACTAGTCCACGTCCTACGGGCGACAACATAAATTAGTCTCCGTATACAATCCACGGGCAACCAAAAATAAAATAAACACCCACGACACGAAGTGATCATCTGGAGAAGGAGAAAGTGGTTACCGCGATGCGGTAGCATAATTAACTGCAGGGGCTTGCACCTGCAGGGAAAAGCGTCCCCACAATAAAAAAAAAAACCTCAAACGAGGGGGAATCTGACGAAGTCTGCTACATCGGCCGCATCCGTTTAAACCTTCGATACATGGTGTCATAAATCAACTTGGCATCTTCGGAGAGGTGGACGGATAGCACCAAATAGCATCTGCCCTCGGAATTCAGGCCCTGACGTCTTAACGTCCCGGTCGCGTCTTTCGGAGGGGAACATACACATATGCGGTATTGTATTGTTATTGACATTGAGACGTTGATTCTTGTTCTATTGCACATATGAAATGCATCGTGCATACATAGCTACATGTACACCTTTATATGATGTTGCATTAGATTTTGGAGGAATTAGGAACCGCATGATATATTTTAAAAATGGATTCATTTAAAAGAGCGGTTTTCTCTTGATATGATATTTCAGTGCGTCCACCATGAGTTTTCTCGGTTCTGAGACTTGTGTTAGAAACCCGATTCGAGGAGATGGATGATCCGTTGCGGGTTCATGGTGGACCCGGTATGGTACCCCGGGGCAACAAAGGTATGTTGTGCAGTAGACGATAAGCCTGGCAGAAGGAGTACTACCTACAGGTGATAGTTTGGACCTGGCGGTTATCCGGAGGATACCAACCGAAGTCGTGGGATGGATATGGGCCGATCCGGACTGACGGAGCCCGTGGGCCAATCCGGACTGACGGAGCCCGAGTTATGTGGATTTACGTGTCGATGTTGGACACGGATTTTCATGATGTTTCGAGTGTTGATGTTGGACACTCAGGTTCCATGAGATTTACAGTTATGAGAGCCGATCAGAGCGACGGTGCCTGAAGTATTGGGATTTGGGGTGTCATTGATGGACACCGGGTTTTCCACGATGATGATTCATCGGTGATTATATGTTTTATCCCATACTCGGTAGTTATTTGATATGTATTGGTTCATGTAGCTGTAGTACCCTGATGGTGTACCTTGATCATGATTGTTGCATATCCATATTGACATACTTATGCTATCAGATTGCATATGATAGATTATCGTTGTTCGTGCATACTTGTAATTATCTGTATGATGTTACTTGCTATTCATGAGTTGGCAACTCACCCCCGTTGTGCCACAGTGTTTTGCAGGCTTGACCCTCAGTATAGTCGCTGCAGGGCTTCTCATTTTTCTTCTACGGATAACGCTGTTGTTGGTCGTCATTTTGGATAGGTGGGTGGTTTTGCGGTTATCCGTATGATCTTATTGTGCATCTTATTGTATCTAGTACTCTCCATCCACCACTTTCATGTATATTGACTTAGAGACGAGTTTGTGAGGATCGGTGTTGTATTATTTGTGACTTTGGGTGTCCAGCTCGTTCAGTTGACTGTTTTATTATATTGTGATGTTTTTTCACTTCCTTATTGCTTATTCCTTCACTACGGCATCGTATATATATATATATTATATAAACTTGTTGTGGTTGTTTCCGCCCTTGGGCGTGATTTGCTCCCGTTTGGGGATGCTTTACTTATATACTGTGTTTGTATCCGTTTCGCGGCTAGTTTTTACAAACAAGGTGCTGCCGAAATTTTTAAGAAAATAAACTTAAGCTTTAAAGACTTTTACTTGAGATTTCCAAATGTTTTTAACAATATTTTTATCACTTACTACTTTTGACGGTTTTGATTTCTGGGTTTTCGGCTTACTTAAATTGCGTTATGCCTGTTGACGTCACGTGGTTTAAGTGCCGATCACGTGCCAAACTTTGGGTCGTGACAACTTTCTTGCTCGACATGATAATATGCTATCAGGTTATCTTGATCTTAACATGTAGACTGGTATTTATACTGTCCGTCTCTTACATGTTGATAAAGTCCTTAGGATATGTACTTGACTACCAGGATTATGATGAGATCATACTAGCGGGGACAGGGTGGTCCAAAAGTGCATCCTATAATCAGTTCCTAGTCGTGGGAATATCGAGAATAGGGCATCGATATTCCAGAGTAGACTAGTGTGTACGTTTCTTTTCCCTTAGAGGGCGATGGTTGATTCCACAACTATTGATGTGTGAAGTCAAAGATTGTACGCAGGTGCTCATTGGAGAATGGGTACACCGAACAGGACTCGCTGAGGACTCCTATGTAGTAGTATACCTATCGTCAGATAGCAGTCCTCTGGTGACACTGGTACAGGTTAGTCTGTAGACCCGAGATCATCATAGAGTCTTGTGTGGCTCCCACTGTGCTTTGATTTCCTCCCTACCACGGCTCAAAGGAGTCGTGCAAACAGGTGGATTTTGGGTACAGTCCTGAGTCACATGGAGGCAATGAGCGATGGAGGGGTTTCGTCTCTCCCGGTATTGGGGGTTGATGTTGCACTATGCTCGATTGGCTATAACTGGAAGTCCCTGGTTAGGGCTGCTGCCGAGATTTACTGATAAGTGTTATCAGTAGTTTCTCGAACCGTTATAGGCCAGACATCAGCATGACTTATCACGTTACTGGGGACTGACGTTTACCACCCCTAGACATGATATGCGACATATCAGACGAAGAGACCGGACTGTATGGTAGTGTTACTGATAGGCTTCATGGAGACTATGGACGAGCTTGGTTGTTGATTTTCATATCGCTCAATACCCGGGTAGCCGTTACGTCCAGCTAGTACCGCTGACGGCTGGTGGGTGACTGATGTGATCATTACCTACTGCTAGCGTATTGACAAGTCTATAGAGTCTCACACAGAAGTTCCCTGGTTCAAGCGAAACGAAGTAGGACACATATGTGATATGTGTGTGGGCCTGATTAAATACGTGTATGTGATACCGTATTGTAATCTGGCAGTTATCTGTTATCGGTTCGGTTATATGTGATATAACCATATTGTCGAATCAAGTGTTGATTTGATAATGTGATATACAGATAAATGATATTAGTCGGTCATATGTGATATAACCGGAGTATTAAATCAAGTGTTGATTTAATAATGATATACATTATATGTGATATAATTATATCTTAACTAATATCATTAGCTCACTAATTATTCTTCATTATATATATATATATATATATATATATATATATAAAGCATGGCTTGATTTTCTATTTTTGAGAAAAATAGAAATGAGGTGTAAATTAAGAGTATGGTTGCAAACATGAGAGTTATATTTGTTTATTCATCTTGACTCGCTATTCAAGCATGGTTGCAATTTTATATTGCAAAATTTCATGCTTGAATGAGTGGGGGCAAGAGTTGCTATTCATTCTACTCTCATTCTCAACACTTAGCCATTTTGCTTGCTTTGCTCGTATGGTTGCTCTCTAGCTTATTCTTCTTACTCAATCCCATGGTTCAAGCTTCAACCCTCACATGTGATGTGAACCATAAAGCTTGAACACAAACTAGTGAGCAAATTAAACCCCTACTTCACCATCACACATTAGATTAGCTATTTGATGTGGAGTGTTGCCTTCACTAATGAGATTAGTGAAGGGTTAGCTTGAGCTTGTGGACTTCGGGTGGATCGTCTTTGGCGCAAAGATCATGAAAGAAGTTCGTTCAACTCGAAAAGGAGCCTAGTAGAGTCGCGTAGATTTCAATCCGGAGCTATTGAAGAGAAGGACTCGAACTACAAAAGTTGTATACTCTTTTCTTCTCTTTAGTTCTTCGCATCATAAAGGCAAACCCTAAATAATCTAGTAAAGATTTTGTTAGTCTAACTTAGCACCTAATAAAATTAAAATTTGGCATGCTTGATGCCTCTAGAATCTCATAGTTGTGCTAAGGTCGATTTTCAGTGCAATCAGCGTATAAAGACATACCTCTCGTGTCTTGCATGAGTTAGCGAAACAAACAATATCAAACAACATTGTTAGTTCAGATAAGTTTCATGGCATTTTTAAAGTTCATTAGTGTTATCTCAACAACCCCTAAAAAGCCGATGGCGTTTTATAAAATTTGTCGTATTTTTGGATTAATTGCAAATAATAACCCTGAAGATTATATCGTGCAACACTTGTCACTTCTTAACTAGCTTAATATCACAAAACCCCAAGGTTAGCCTACGCTATACATATGCCTTAAAAATAGAAATTAAAAGTGACCAACACATGAATGTTACATGGTAATAGACCAGTTGAAGGATGAAACAATCTTTTTATGACTTATTAAGGAAAAATTTGTCATTATTCTTTTACTAATCTCAAGATATTAAATGCTGATAGATCTGGCTGATAAATAACATATAAGGTAAAATGATGTATCATTTAAATGACATGAATTATATAAAATGAATTGACAATAGCCAAGACATGACATCACATCCACTCCATGCCTTTTTTCTACCTGCAGCCATTTAAAATTAATGTCTTAACCCCATTACTCTATCTATTTATCTATAATCTATCTAAAATACTCTACTAAATCAAAATGAGCAAAAGTTTTGATAGTTCTCTTTTGAATATGTATGCACTCATTTTATTTTTATTTACATTTTTTACATGATGTAATACCTATTTGATGGTAAGAGTAGATTTTATAAGGAAAAAAACATGGCAATATCATGATATCCATCACACAATTTATTATGGTTTTCTCTCTCATATTATTGATTTACACAATTCTTTAAAATTTAAGCTCATTTATTAGTTATTATTAAAAGAAACGAGTAAAGAGAGATTAAATTGTCTCATAATTCTAGAGTAGTTCATAACTCGTTTTATTTTTATTTGGTTTTTTACATGATGTAAAAGCTATTTGATGGTAAGAGTAGATTTTATAAGGAAAAAAACATGGCAATATCATGATATCTATCACACAATTTATTGTGGTTTTCTCTCTCATATTATTGATTTACACAATTCTTTAAAATTTAAGCTCATTTATTAGTTATTATTATTATAAAAAAAATGAGTAAAGAGAGATTAAATTGTCTCATAATTCTAGAGTAGTTCATAACTCGTTTTATTTTTATTTGCTTTTTTACATGATGTAAAAGGTATTTGATGGTAAGAGTAGATTTTATAAGAAAAAAGCATGGCAATATCATGATATCTATCACACAATTTATTGTGGTTTACTCTCTCATATTATTGATTTACACAATTCTTTAAAATTTAAGCTCATTTATTAGTTATTATTACTAAAAAAATGAGTAAAGAAAGCTTAAATTTTCTCATAATTCCAGAGGAGTTCATTCAAAAAGTCTGCACTCATTTTATTTTTATTTGCTTCTTTACATAATGTAAAAGCTATTTGATGGTAAAAGTAGATTTTATAAGAAAAAAGTAAGGCAATATCATGGTATCTATCATAAAATTTATTGTGGTTTTCTCTCTCATATTATTGATCTACACAATTCTTTATCATTTATTAGTTATTATTGTTTTAAAAAATGAGTAAAGAGAGATTAAATTATCTCATAATTCTACAAGACACTTCTCATCTTTCATTCAAAAAGTCACACATTCTAATTAAATACTTTTTTGGAAATTTTTATTTTTGTTGGAAAAGTCAGATATTCTATTAAAAAATGTTTTGGTTGGTAGTCCTCTTTTGATATATGGACATTTTTTATTTTTATTCTCTTTTTCACATGATGTTAAAGCTGTTTGACGGTAAGAGTAGGTATCAATAAGAAAAAAGGATGGCAATATCATTGTATCTATGACACAATTTATTGTGATTTTCTTTCTTATATTATTGATTTACACGATTCTTTAAAATTTAAGCTTATTTATTAGTTATTATTAAAAAGATTGAGTAAAAAGAGATTAAATTATCTCATAATTCTTGAGGAGACTTCTCATCTTTCATTCAAAAAAATCATACATTCTAATTAAGTGGTTTTTTTGGGAAATTTTATTAGTAGAAAAGCCCCATATTCTATTAAAATAATATTTAAGAAAAATATATTATATAAGTAATTAAGTTCTATGATGTCACGTCCCGAAAGTACGGAACATGACCGGCACTTAAACTACGAAACGTCTCGAGGCGTACGTAATCCAAGTAAGCCGAAAACCCAGAAATGCAAACCAAGAAAAGTAGTAGAGTGAAGGAAAACCAATTTAAATAAGTAGTTTTAATAGCATAAGACGAATTATGCGGGTTTCTAAAAACATCAAAAATTTCCTGAAAATTTCGGCAGAGACTCCTTTGTAAATACTGGCCCCCAAACGGGATACAACATGAATAGTATACGAAATCAATAAAAAGACATCCCCAAGCGGGAGCTAGCTCTTCGTCAATCGACGGTCACAACCACACAAGCAATATAATATACAACGCCAACGGCGAGGATCAAAATTCAAAAGGAAACTCCAAACCACAAGGAAACCACAGAAATATAACGCGCGACTCTAAGGTCGAAGGTGTAGGGTTCCTAGGCACTCTCAAGGGGTCTCACAAGGCATCAACCATGCCCGTTTCTTTAACTACGGTGCCGAGAAACCCTAGACTACGGATCGTTAGCTAGATGTCTAGGCGAAATAGAAACTAGTTAACAAATAAACTACAAGGAACGGAAATACAACCTTTGTAGATCCGTTTCTCCACCTCCATAGCTCCGCAATGAAGTCACCTCGCTGTCCAAGTCTAACTCCGGGCTCTAGCGTCGGCTTCATCGGAGAATGGACGGGCTAGGTCATCGACGACGTGCCGAAGATGATCTACGTCGAAACATCACTAGATCAAGCTCCACCTTCACCAAGCCATGAAAACTTGTGAATGAAACACACTCTACTACTTGGCAAGAGGTAGAGAATGAAGAAATAGGAAGTGGGTTCTCTTTAGATTTGGATTTCTCACTCATTTGCTCAATTCACCATTGATGAAGTGAAGCTTCTTCATCTTGAAGAAGAAGAAGAAGAAGATGATAATGAATATGATAAGTTATTCTAAAATGAAAAGAATAATGAATTCTTATCATAATAGAACCATGGTTAGGTGTAGAGAATTAATTAGGGTTAAGTGGAATGGTTAGGGTTAAGGATGAGACAAAGTGGTCACAAAGTCAAAGTATTCATGAAGCTTCATGAAAGAACAAAGAATGCCACCATTTTATCATTTCCTTTTCCTTTTCCAAAAGAATAAATAAATGAATAAAATGAATAAGCAAATAATAAACCCTAACCATTTCATTAACCAAGGTTTAATTCTTTATACTTAACCAATTTTACATGCACCATCAAACATGATACAAGCATGTGCACAAAATCATATCACATATATAATGCGCACATCCGAGCGAGAAAATCCATTTAAAGTGAACCGATACTAGTTAATGCAAAGTAATATATCAAATATATAATTATGCATTAAATCATTAAATCAACACTTGATTTAACGATCCGGTCATATCGCATATAACCGACTAATATCCAATGTATCGATTTATCGAATCAATCTTCGATTCGATAACTAGGTTATATCGCATACAACCATTCGACACATTCATCGTGAGAATAGAATACGGTATCACATACACGCATTATCCTCGGTCCCGCACATATCTCATATGCGCTCCTATTTCGTTTCGCTTGAGCCAGGAAACCCCTGTGTAGGACTCTAAAGACTCGTCAATACGCCGGCAGCAGGTGATGATCATATCAAACACCCACAAGCCGCAAGCGGTCTGCTAAACGTAACGGCCACCCGGGTATTGAGCGATCAGAAGATCGACGAGCAAGCCCGCTCACACTCCAGTGAATCCAACCAGTAACACTACCGTACAGTCCGGTCTGATCGTCTGATATGTCGCATATCTCGCCTAGGGGTGGTAAACGTCAGACCCCAATAGCTCGATAAGTCGTGTCGATATGAGGTCTATAACAATTCGAGAAACTACTGGTAACACTTACCAGTAAATCTCAGCAACCCTGGCCAGGGATTTCCTGTTATAGCCAATCGAACACAGCGCAACATCAACTCCCTATACCGGGAGAGATGAATCCCCTCCTATCGCTCATTACCTCCATGCGACTCGGGACTGTACCCAAAAACCACCGTTTTGCACGCCCTCTTGGATGTGGTAAGATGGAAATCAAAGCACAGTGGGAACCACACAAGACTCTATGACGATCTCGGGTCAACAGACTACTCTGTACCAGTGTCACCAGAGAACTGCCATCTGACGTAAGGTATAATACCATCTGGGAGTTCTCGGCGAGTCCGTCCAGTGTACCCAGTCTCTACTGAGCACCCGTATATCTCCTCTGATGTCATACACCAATGGATATGGGATCATCCATCGCCCATCTGTATGGGTCGAGAAGGTACACGCTAGTCTACTCTGGTATATCGATGCCCCGTCTCGATACACCCACGACTAGGGACTTTGAAGGATGTACTTATGGACTACCCTGTCCCCACTAGTATGATCTGCATCATAGTCCAGGTAGTCAGGTACACATCCTAAGGGCTTTACCAACATGTAATAGAGAGACAATCTTTGTACACGTTAAGGTAAAGAGCAACCAGATAGCATACTATCATGTCGAGCAAGAAAGTCCTCCCTATATATGTCCCAGCATCCACTACAATATACATCCAATGTACAGTAATGGCCTCTAGGGCATACATATAACTAACAGAAGGAATAACATCACTGGTCTCTATCCCAAAATAAATACATGTTTGGTTGATGGAACTTCTAGATACAACAGAGTAATAATATACAATTTATATAATGGGGGGTACGATACAGGTAAATCCACCTAATAGCAAATCACCCGAAGGAAACTATGCTCGCAAGCCGTAATGAAACCTGTACGGCAAACCTGCAAGAAACTGGGGCACAACGGGGGTGAGTTGCCAACTCGTGAATAGAAAAATATCTACGAAAAGAAATCGCATAAATAACGCAACCTAGGTCAAAGATCATAACATATCCTCAATTATATATATAACATGCAACCTATAACAAGGCTAGGGTAAATATCTAACCCGAGTGTAATCTCATGTGCCCGTGTCAGTGCCTCAGGTAGCAATATATCATATGAATGAGGTATGAATGCATGAAAACAGAATACATATAAATGAAGAACTGTTTTCATAATTTAGTGAGATTTCCTTTGTATTTTTAAAATGAGGTATCATAATGAAATCAGCATAAAACAGTGCCTAGCATCGGCACAAAACGTAATCCCAAAATCTCGATATCTCTGTATCACAGTCTCTGTACCTCAATATCTCGAAATCTCAATGTCTCAATCACAATATCTAGGGCGCCGTCAGTCCAGACCGGCCCCTACCATCCATCTCAAGACCACGACGGTATCCTCCGGATATCCGACGCGTCGGGTAAAATCACCGGTAGGTAGTGCTCCCCTGCCAGGCTCACATCGTCATCATCACGCGCTTCTTGCCCCGGGGTACCTTACCGGGTCCACCATGTACCCGAAACGGTTCATCCGTCTCCTCGAATCGGGTCTCGAAATCCATCAGCAAACTCATGGTGGACGACTCATACATCATGGGAAGAACCGCACTTTTTTATTTAAAAAGAGAGAAATCAGTTTATATAAGTTTTGCGGTTTTTTTCCCCCAAATCCAGAAAATTTCATGGAAATCCGAATCCAAATCATCAATAGCATGCAAAACCATGAATATAGGCATAACAATGAATAACAGTATGCATGAAGTGACAAGTAATAACTACAATGTTAAGCTGGCATATAAGGCAGGTACACTAATATCATGTCAAATTACTAACTAACAAGCTAAGTCAAGCAATAATATTTTCTAAGGTGTACGTGACATGGCAATTACCGATGAAGATGTGTGTCAGCCGGCAAGTAAGTGTACGTGGTACATACGCATCATCGGTAATGGTGCTGGTGTCCTAACAATATGATATCAACATTGCAATAAGAAATTATAACATAAGTATGCGATGCGAAGCGAACCACAATAATAAGCGGGAGCTGAATACTAGACGCAGCCGTGACTAACCTGCATTAATCTAATATAAGTCCTACAAATGGTGCCTTTTGAAATAACACGGATCATGGGGTTTTGAAAATAGGGGCTACGGTGTTTTTATGAAAAGATACGTCTTTTGAAATATCCGTAGGATCTCTTGGGCTGTCTTTTAAAATACCCATGATTCGTTAGTTTTTGAAATAGGTAAGAATCGAATGTAATCTAACAACTAAACTAACTAAAGGGCTAAGCTAACAAGCTGGACTACAGGTAAGGAAACCGCCTAACATCTGAGTCGATACATATACATACCTGTATATATATTAGTCGGTGATCCCGCCTCAATAATATCATATCCGATACCATATCTATAATCAGACATCCCAAGTCAAGAGTGCGGATCAATCATCAAAATATAGCTCGTACGTAAATCCGTCGTACGGCATCCCCAAATCTGGGTACGGGTTAATATCATATTCATCACACTATTCATCTAGTATCCTCTTTATCCAAGATCATAGTCCAGGGTACTGACATATGTCTAGTACAATACTAATATCATCAATATAGTCATGATCTGACAACTGATCGACAGTCTCGTACAAACCGATATCACAACCACAAAACAAATCTCATCGACTCAGCTCAATCCCAAGTATCGTCCTCATATCCGTATGTGAACACATAGTCCCATACCCATGTGAACACATAACTATAAAGAAACCCATGAGCACATATAAATAGGAATGTATGCAAGCATGTATGTGTGTATGTATGTGTGCATGTGTAGTGCAACACTACCCTAAGGTTCGCAACACTAAAGTAATCCAACACACCAATATCCATCCTAACATCGTTATTAATCCCAAATAACATATAATAATTGTTGGTGTGTATACGCATCCGTATACACCACCACGGACTGCGGGGGTGCTATACGCCATCCACCCGACTTCTCCCCGTAGATATAAATCTACTCACCTGGTCCTCGCTCGCCGGTGCCGACGTCGCCATGCGCTTGCTTGCCGTCTCGAAGTCCACATGGGGGTACCTACATATCATAACGCACCGCATCGCATTAAAATCCGACTCAAGACCAAAACGACACACGAATCCCACATAGGTCAAAACCTATGGTTGCTTCCACAAATCAACCCAAAAACCTTCGACATCGGCGTACAAACGCCAGACCATCGAGAAAAACCCAAATACACTCATTTGCACATTCACGAACACTAATTTTAATATAAAATAGGTTAAAACTCACAAAAACCCCAAATTCACTTTAAAAGCCGTTTTTCCGAAAAGCTAGCAAGCAAAATTACCCGTTTTAGTACAAAACTCGACGTTTAACAATTCTAGCGGCCATAATACTTAGTAAATAACTTAAATAAGTCATATAACCCATAACCACAATTTAATCTCATCAAACTATATACGTTCAAAAAAACTAGTTTGCAAAAATACTGATTTTAACTCTTTTTAAAGCAAAATTCACAATTTAACAATTAAGCTTGGTTTTGCATATACTATAGTATGAAACTACCCATTAAATTGCTAACGAGGTGATAAAACCCTAACCATAATTTTAATCCCACGTTCTAATTCAATTTTCAAAAAACCTAGCAAGCATCAAAAAAGAAAATATGCGCAAACATCGCGGATTGGCGACAAAAAGGTCACAACACCGCACAATCACCCGATCCACACTACTAGCTACCTACAACACTCAAATATCCCATCTACAATGCCTCAAATCTCATTTCCAAATCAACCCCTTCTCTTGATTTTCCTAAAATAAGCCACCACAACTAATTTAACACTTCTAATATCTAAATTAGCATATACAAACTACAATTTAAACATTAGGTTAGAGTTTTACCTCCCAAGATTGAAATCCTAGGTTTCCCTAGCCTCCATAGACACCATCATTCTCCATACTTTAAAGCAATTTTGGCTTAAGAAGGGAATAGCATGAGGATTTGCTTAGAATTTGAGAAGAAATTTGTAGATTTTTCATTTGAATTTTGTGAAGAAATTGATGTGAGAAGAGATGGAACAAGGAGGGGGGAGAGGGCTGTTTCGGCCAGCAAGGAGGAGGTGGGGAAGAGTGAGGGATTTGTGTGAAAAAGTCTAAGTCAAAGCCCATCCAATCACTTAAAACCCATACCTCAATATAATATATTAAACCTTATCATTTCCAACCACTTTAAAATAAGTTGAAGAAGCAAAATTGGAGGGGGGAAAATTTGGGCTGCTGCCATGGTGGACTCGGCCAAGGGGTTGGGGTGAGGATTTGTGAAAGTTTGCAAGGAAATTTTGTGCAAAAAGACCCTCTCAAGTTACCAAATTGCAAGCTTTCGCTAATTTCACCAAAAAAGCCTTTTTCGATATTTTCTAAACCGTTTTGGCAAACGATTTCATTTCAAAAACCACATGATAAAATTTTATTTAATGTTTTATGATGCACAAAATTTGTTTCAACTCATTCCAATTTGTAATTTTCCCTAATTAAATGTATTAGTGACAGCTTAAAATAATAATAAAATAAATTTTTTCCAGAAAATTTGAAATTTCACCAGTGGCTCAATAAACACCAAATACTAGCAATTACATAGCTAGAATATGTATATTTAATTTTTATAATAAGATATTTGCATTTTAACTTTTTACAGAAAACCCCCTTATTTTACCGATTTTCCGAAATTTCACCGAAACGATTTTCAAAACGCTACAATCTTCCCCCCTAAAAAAATTCGGTCCCCGAATTTAAAGTAAAACTCCCCCCAAATACTAAAACATCTAAACCAAAACCATCAAGTCGTCGGGGCTCCGAAATTGTAAATACATAAAACAAATCGTAGCGCAGCGCATGCGCATGAAAAATGAGCATATGACTCAAATCAAAACTCAGTCAAGCATCCCGCAATCATCGGAGTCATGGGGAAGACATCAATGCCAAATCCAAAGCAAAACCAATATGATATAACTCGAAACTATACATGTAAATATTGAATCTATATATGTAAGTATCTAAAGGAAATGCATGCCAAATCTCTTTAAGTCGCTATGCAACGCGTATAACACTGCACAGTGGCGGACGTCTATCATAAGAAAATAACTATATACCTATATGCCTTTGTTTGAAATGTACGTTCCGCCGTTTTGGAAACAATTTAGAAGGGTCTCCTTGTTTTAAACATTTCGTGTCATATCAGACACGTAGGTAAATACTGAGGCTATAGCTCGCTTTTTTTTTTTGGAAATCCCTTCAATAATTATCAATGCATGCAAAATATATTCAGGTACTGTCCTCTGACTAATCCTGCTCAGTACGAAAACACATAGCAATATCATAAAAACGTACTGCTCTATAAGAAAAATCAATCCCAAAATACGCGTATGAATACTACGTGCGTCTGGTGCGCACGGAAATCAAAATCCAAATATGTGCCATACATATGCACAGAAACAACATCTAAGTGCATCGGGTGTGCACGAAATATCTGTCGTAGGCAACATGTGTGCCTGACAGCAAAATCAGGTGCATCTGACATGCACGAAAAATCTTGATTTAGTGCATCTGGTGTGCACCAAAATCACATCTCAAAACATGCGCTCAACATGCGCGAAAATCCAAGGCAGGTGCATCTATCATGCACGAAATCATGAAATCCAATATCAAGCGCCGAACATGCGCAAAATCAAATCAGGTGCACAAGGTGCACAAAACAAATATCGAGTAACACAATCGAAATCGAAGTCCAGTGCATCTAAGTGCACAAAAGGCGTATCACTGCACTGCAAGCATATATAAACTATACAGAGTGCAGGAACCAAATCGTGTGCGTGCATACGCACAAAATCAACTCAAATGTCTAAAACCGTAAAATCACAAACATGTGAAACCAAAGCACGAAGACGATATCAAGTGCAACACTGTGCAAAGATCGTAAATCCTCAATCATCAAAATCAAATCATGCGAATAAATCACCCAAAACATCGAAATCAATAATGGCGGAATAGTACCGCTCAAGTGCATCCTCTAAGAATCTCGGGCCAACTGTCGCGGTCTCTAGTGGGATGTCTCGTTGATGATCATGAACTCTGGCCTGCTAGTGTGCGTAACAATGACCACTCCTGGGTCAAGGTCTTCACTGTGAATTACCAATCTCTCGGTCCATCGGCTCATCGGCCCTGTCAGGTGTGCTAACGGGGATGATCCCGTTCTGGCACTTCTTTGGTCATCTCTCGGTCAATCATCGCGACCACTCGTAAGACAGCATATCACTGGCGTCGTCCTCTGGCTCTCTGAATGTACGTGACACATCTGATCCTGGGTGCAAGTATCATTGCAGCAGTGTCCTGGAAGGAATCCTGCTCACGGTCTCTTCCATGTCTCGTCTCTGCCAACCGTCCGGAAGTCATCTTCCTTTCCTATATCTGCATCTTGCTCTGGAACGACTGCATACTCATCGCGACTCCTTCTGGAAGGTAAATCCAAGTACCATGCCTCGGCATGCGTATCGCATCTCTGATGTCGGCGGAGTGTAACGTCGTTTCATCTAGATCTGGTACGAACCTCTTACTTCACCTTTCTCTAATGTCGACCGCTTCGGACTCGTCTCGTTGTGGCTGCATGGACTGAGCTCCAACGGCTATCCTCGTATCGGGAGTCTCCCAAGAAATGCATCTCACCACCTAGCATCCGAATTAAGTCGAACCATCCGATCGAGTCGTCAAAACTCATAATCCCCCAAGAGCTCAACCTCTTGGGCACAATTTAATAGTATCGAGTACATACCACAGTATCGGTGGTCCAGCCGTAGAAGGGCAAACCCAAGCCTTACTAATGGCGCCGTAGAACTGCCGCAAACCCGAAGGTTCAAAGGCTTTCACCCGGTCATTAAGTCGAGTTAGGGTTTCATTCTTCTAGAGGGACCATAGAATTGCCTGCATGTCTTTCCGACTACTTTAAACTTGGAATAATAGGTTTCTGACATTCGATCGTCTCTGTCGACTCCCAACGTCTCCGCGTGAAGTCGACTCTAGCTGGAATCAATCTATCTGATGACCTCGCATCGGGGTAGGCGAACGATCCACATGTCCTACTCATTCATCCTCGATGACTAGCGACCTTCTATCATCTCTTAGTACAACTCATTCTGCACTAACTCCAGCATCTGGGGCAATATCTCGTCGTTCGCAGCAATAACTGGCTCGCTCGTCTGCACGCTGAACAATGCCTCGACCATCATGAATAAGCAACACACCAACGGTCATCAAAATCTGGCTGGCCTCTATCATTGGCTCAATCCTCTAGTGTCGATCAGCGCATCCGAGTAAACTCATAAAGGCGATCCGCCAAACGCTCGTGGCGCGGAAACACAGTCAAAAGACACATCTCTACAATCGTGTGTCGCCGGAATTTTGCCCTGGTCAATCCTCGTTCGTGACGAGCTCGTGCTGACCGGAACTCTAGCTGTAGTTCTTCCTGCCCGTAATCGGGGCAGCAAACCATAACTGGTACTGATGAGGCTAGATCGGAATGAATATAATACTGAGCAAAGAAATGTACATCCTAAGGCTCCTTAAGTGGAGTGGTGTGTCGTAAGTATGCCGCGGAACATACCCACGGTACGTCACTCTACTTTAGTCACCTATTCCATCAACCAAGGGCCATCCTACGCTCCGAAGGTAAAACCTAACGCTTTGATACCAACTTTGTCACGTCCCGAAAATACGGAACATGACCGGCACTTAAACTACGAAACATCTCGAGGCGTACGTAATCCAAGTAAGCCGAAAACCCAGAAATGCAAACCAAGAAAAGTAGTAGAGTGAAGGAAAACCAATTTAAATAAGTAGTTTTAATAGCATAAGCCGAATTATGCGGGTTTCTAAAAACATCAAAAATTTCCTGAAAATTTCGGCAGAGTCTCCTTTGTAAATACTGGCCCCCAAACGGGATACAACATGAATAGTATACGAAATCAATAAAAAGGCATCCCCAAGCGGGAGCTAGCTCTTCGTCAATCGACGGTCACAACCACACAAGCAATATAATATACAACGCCAACGGCGAGGATCAAAATTCAAAAGGAAACTCCAAACCACAAGGAAACCACAGAAATATAACGCGCGACTCTAAGGTCGAAGGAATAACATCACTGGTCTCTATCTCAAAATAAATACATGTTTGGTTGATGAAACTTCTAGATACAACAGAGTAATAATATACAATTTATATAATGGGGGGTACGATATAGGTAAACCCACCTAATAGCAAATCACCCGAAGGAAACTATGCCCGCAAGCCGTAATGAAACCTGTACGGCAAACCTGCAAGAAACTGGGGCACAACGGGGGTGAGTTGCCAACTCGTGAATAGAAAAATATCTACGAAAAGAAATCGCATAAATAACGCAACCTAGGTCAAAGATCATAACATATCCTTAATTATATATATAACATGCAACCTATAACAAGGCTAGGGTAAATATCTAACCCGAGTGTAATCTCATGTGCCCGTGTCAGTGCCTCAGGTAGCAATATATCATATGAATGAGGTATGAATGCATGAAAACAGAATACATGTAAATGAAGAACTGTTTTCATAATTTAGTGAGATTTCCTTTGTATTTTTAAAATGAGGTATCATAATGAAATCAGCATAAAACAGTGCATAGCATCGGCACAAAACGTAATCCCAAAATCTCGATATCTCTGTATCACAGTCTCTGTACCTCAATATCTCGAAATCTCAATGTCTCAATCACAATATCTAGGGCGCCGTCAGTCCAGACCGGCCCCTACCATCCATCTCAAGACCACGACGGTATCCTCCGGATATCCGACGCGTCGGGTAAAATCACCGGTAGGTAGTGCTCCCCTGCCAGGCTCACATCTTCATCATCACGCGCTTCTTGCCCCGGGGTACCTTACCGGGTCCACCATGTACCCGAAACGGTTCATCCGTCTCCACGAATCTGGTCTCGAAATCCATCAGCAAACTCATGGTGGACGACTCATACATCATGGGAAGAACCGCACTTTTTTATTTAAAAAGAGAGAAATCAGTTTATATAAGTTTTGCGGTTTTTTTCCCCCAAATCCAGAAAATTTCATGGAAATCCGAATCCAAATCATCAATAGCATGCAAAACCATGAATATAGGCATAACAATGAATAACAGTATGCATGAAGTGACAAGTAATAACTACAATGTTAAGCTGGCATATAAGGCAGGTACACTAATATCATGTCAAATTACTAACTAACAAGCTAAGTCAAGCAATAATATTTTCTAAGGTGTACGTGACATGGCAATTACCGATGAAGATGTGTGTCAGCCGGCAAGTAAGTGTACGTGGTACATACGCATCATCGGTAATGGTGCTGGTGTCCTAACAATATGATATCAACATTGCAATAAGAAATTATAACATAAGTATGCGATGCGAAGCGAACCACAATAATAAGCGGGAGCTGAATACTAGACGCAGCCGTGACTAACCTGCATTAATCTAATATAAGTCCTACAGATGGTGCCTTTTGAAATAACACGGATCATGGGGTTTTGAAAATAGGGGCTACGGTGTTTTTATGAAAAGATACGTCTTTTGAAATATCCGTAGGATCCCTTGGGCTGTCTTTTAAAATACCCACGATTCGTTAGTTTTTGAAATAGGTAAGAATCGAATGTAATCTAACAACTAAACTAACTAAAGGGCTAAGCTAACAAGCTGGACTACAGGTAAGGAAACCGCCTAACATCTGAGTCGATACATATACATACCTGTATATATATTAGTCGGTGATCCCGCCTCAATAATATCATATCCGATACCATATCTATAATCAGACATCCCAAGTCAAGAGTGCGGATCAATCATCAAAATATAGCTCGTACGTAAATCCGTCGTACGGCATCCCCAAATCTGGGTACGGGTTAATATCATATTCATCACACTATTCATCTGGTATCCTCTTTATCCAAGATCATAGTCCAGGGTACTGACATATGTCTAGTACAATACTAATATCATCAATATAGTCATGATCTGACTACTGATCGACAGTCTCGTACAAACCGATATCACAACCACAAAATAAATCTCATCGACTCAGCTCAATCCCAAGTATCGTCCTCATATCCGTATGTGAACACATAGTCCCATACCCATGTGAACACATAACTATAAAGAATCCTATGAGCACATATAAATAGGAATGTATGCAAGCATGTATGTGTGTGTGTATGTGTGCATGTGTAGTGCAACACTACCCTAGGGTTCGCAACACTAAAGTAATCCAACACACCAATATCCATCCTAACATCGTTATTAATCCCAAATAATATATAATAATTGTTGGTGTGTATACGCATCCGTATACACCACCACGGACTGCGGGGGTGCTATACGCCATCCACCCGACTTCTCCCCGTAGATATAAATCTACTCACCTGGTCCTCGCTCGCCGGTGCCGACGTCGCCATGCGCTTGCTTGCCGTCTCGAAGTCCACATGGGGGTACCTGCATATCATAACGCACCGCATCGCATTAAAATCCGACTTAAGACCAAAACGACACACGAATCCCACATAGGTCAAAACCTATGGTTGCTTCCACAAATCAACCCAAAAACCTTCGACATCGGCGTACAAACGCCAGACCATCGAGAAAAACCCAAATACACTCATTTGCACATTCACGAACACTAATTTTAATATAAAATAGGTTAAAACTCACAAAAACCCCAAATTCACTTTAAAAGTCGTTTTTCCGAAAAGCTAGCAAGCAAAATTACCCGTTTTAGTACAAAACTCGACGTTTAACAATTCTAGCGGCCATAATACTTATTAAATAACTTAAATAAGTCATATAACCCATAACCACAATTTAATCTCATCAAACTATATACGTTCAAAAAAACTAGTTTGCAAAAATACCGATTTCAACTCTTTTTAAAGCAAAATTCACAATTTAACAATTAAGCTTGGTTTTGTATATACTAGAGTGTGAAACTATCCATTAAATTGCTAACGAGGTGATAAAACCCTAACCATAATTTTAATCCCACATTCTAATTCAATTTTCAAAAAACCTAGCAAGCATCAAAAAAGAAAATATGCGCAAACATCACGGATTGGCGACAAAAAGGTCACAACACCGCACAATCACCCGATCCACACTACTAGCTACCTACAACACTCAAATATCCCATCTACAATGCCTCAAATCTCATTTCCAAATCAACCCCTTCTCTTGATTTTCCTAAAATAAGCCACCACAACTAATTTAACACTTCTAATATCTAAATTAGCATATACAAACTACAATTTAAACATTAGGTTAGAGTTTTACCTCCCAAGATTGAAATCCTAGGTTTCCCTAGCCTCCATAGACACCATCATGTTAGTGTTTATGCCCTAGAAGGCCATTACTGTATCGTACTAGTTTGTATATTACTTAATGGAAGCTTGGGATATTCACATGTATATAACAGTCTTGCTAAACATGGTAGTATGCTACTTGGTTTTTCTATCTTAATATGTGAGTATACGTATTGATAGAGCTCTTAGGATCTTGCTTGACTACCAGCGTTGTGATGGCAGTCACACTAGTGGGCGCTGGGTAGTCTACAAGCACATCTTTATTCAGGTCCCTAGTCGTTGGATTATCGAGACAGAGTATCGATACTCCGGAGTAGACTAGTGTGTACTCTTCTCATCCCAGTTGGGGAGATGGTCTGTCCCACAGCCGTCAGTACGTCGTACTGGAGATAGTATACAGGTGCTCGTTAGGTTACGGGTACACCGGACAGGACTCACAGGGAACTGTTGGTTGGTTTTATACCAGTCGTCAGTGAACAGTTCCCAGGTGACATGAGTACAGCATAGTCCGCAGACTTGACACTGCTACTTCGCCTCGAGTGTGTCCCACTGTTCTTAGATTGCTACCCTACCACGGCTCAAAGGAGTCGTGCAAACAGGTAGCAGTTGGGTGCAGTCCCGAGCACTTGGAGGCAGTGGCGGTTAGACAGGATTCGTCCCTCCCGGTATTGGGAGTAGATATCGCGCTGTGTCAGAGAGCCATTACGCAAAGTCCCTGGCCAGGGCAAGCGAGATTTGTTGGTAGGTTCCAGTAGTTTCTCAGGGTGTAATGGGCTTCCCTCCGACACGACTTATACCGCTATTAGGGGACTGACGCTTGCCGCCCCCTAGGCACGATATGCGATAGTCTTGGACGAACGGACCGGACTGTATGGAGATTGTCACATCAGACTCAGTAGGAGTTCGGATGGGTTTCCTCATCGGCCTTCTTATCGACAACTACCTGGGGACCGTTACGTACAGCTAGTGCCGCTTGCGGTCTGTGGTTAAACCCACTACCAGCGTAGTAGTCGAGTCTCTAGAGTCCCACACAGAGAGTTTCCCTACTCCAGGCGAAACGATATAGAGGTCGTATGGTTTTACAACAAGGGTTCGGACGCATACGTGTGTTTACGCACGTAAGACTTTCGGACAGTTTTTACCAGTCGGCTTTGGTTTAAGCCAGTTACTAGTATCCAGTTATTGGATTTACACAGTCTAAAGTTTTTCCGTATTTTTGCGAAAAGGAGGGGCGTTCTCGTAATTATGCGAGAAGCTTCTAGAAGGTGGTGACTAAGGAGGTTAAGGTGGCATATGGAATGATTGTGATTAGTGAGTCACCTTGATGATTCATAGAAGTCTTTTGTCCATCTAATGAATCATCACTAGATATTATCAAGCATGGTTGTTAAATTGATATTTATTCTTTTCATGTTAAAACAATATGCTTGATATATATCATCTTTACTCACTATTCTCATTTCATTATCATCATCATCTTCTCTCTCCTCAAGCTCTCCCTCTTCAAAGACTAATCCTCCCCTCTCATGAGTTGAGTACAAGGATTAGTAAGACTAATTAATCCATAACCCTCTCTATATTACACCTAGCTTCTTTGATTAGCACTTAAAGAAGTTTAGTTGCCTCAAGTTTAGAGGCTAAGCTTGGAGTAAAGCTCTGGGGTGGATCGTCTACTACTTCGAGAAGGCCGAGGAGAACGAGGAGATCGTAAAGACGAAGGACTTGGTTCGATAGGTATAATCCCTAAGCATAGTAGTTTAGAACAACTATATGTTTGGTTAGTTATCGTTTAGCTTCGATTCAAGCGGTTAGTCGATGTTTGTTCACTAAACAAGTTCGTTTTTGAAAATTCCGCCTCCCCACAAGTATTGGGGTGTCATACATCGACTTACACATCATTCTCCATACTTTAAAGCAATTTTGGCTTAAGAAGGGAATAGCATGAGGATTTGCTTAGAATTTGAGAAGAAATTTGTAGATTTTTCATTTGAATTTTGTGAAGAAATTGATGTAAGAAGAGATGGAACAAGGAGGGGGGAGAGGGTTGTTTCGGCCAGCAGGGAGGAGGTGGGGAAGAGTGAGGGATTTGTGTGAAAAAGTCTAAGTCAAAGCCCATCCAATCACTTAAAACCCATACATCAATATAATATATTAAACCTTATCATTTCCAACCACTTTAAAATGAGTCGAAGAAGCAAAATTGGAGGGGGGAAAATTTGGGCTGCTGCCATAGTGGGCTCGGCCAAGGGGTTGGGGTGAGGATTTGTGAAAGTTTGCAAGGAAATTTTGTGCAAAAAGACCCTCTCAAGTTACCAAATTGCAAGCTTTCGCTAATTTCACCAAAAAAGCTTTTTTCGATATTTTCTAAACCGTTTTGGCAAACGATTTCATTTCAAAAACCACATGATAAAATTTTATTTAATGTTTTATGATGCACAAAATTTGTTTCAACTCATTCCAATTTGTAATTTTCCCTAATTAAATGTATTAGTGACAGCTTAAAATAATAATAAAATAAATTTTTTTCAGAAAATTTGAAATTTCACCAGTGGCTCAATAAACACCAAATACTAGCAATTACATAGCTAGAATATGTATATTTAATTTTTATAATAAGATATTTACATTTTGACTTTTTACAGAAAACCCCCTTATTTTACCGATTTTCCGAAATTTCACCGAAACGATTTTCAAAACGCTACATATGATATGACTTGATATAAGTAGGATGTCATAATTACATAAGGTGAATTTAATTAAAAAAGAAATAATATGGGAAAGTTGAAAGGTTATTTTAATATTTTTGAAACCGGATTAATTTATTAATTTTAGTGATAAAATTCGTATGATTTGGAAGATACATTTAAAATTAGAAAATATGATTGATTAATTTTCATATTAATTTAGGAATATTTAAGGATGGATGCTTACAAATACATTATGTTTTAGAAATATGAACAGATTAGAAATGAATTCCATTTAAGGAAGAGTTAATTGGGAATGTTCAAGACAATTACTACAAAACATGAAAAGACAAATTATTAAAATCATTTTATGCAATTCCTTTCCAAGAGTTCTCTTGTAGTTTCTATATAAACCCACATTCTTCTATCTCTCTCTCTCATTTTCTTTCTCTTTTCTCATTAATTTTTATAAATGAGATTTAATATAATAAAGTTATTTTCTCTTCATTACTAATATTTAACATTTTATCTCATTTTTCTTTTCTGAGTACTACAAATTGGAAGATACGATCAATTCCGATGGTAAACTAATAATATCTCGATTGCTTTCGAACTTTTTATTGTCTTTAATAATTTATTTTGCAATTTTAAATTATATTTATTTGTGAAGTTTATTGTTATTTATTTCTTATTATTTTTTGTTTATTGTTGCAGAGATTAAAAGACAATCAAACTTTTGCATACAGATTCCTCCTCTCTTTTTAGAAGATGTTTTGTATGTTGACTATAGTGCCCTCAAGGCAATTATCATAGTCGCGGACTTGTGATTATGATGATTGAGTGAGGACCTATACCGATAAAACAGTCTTACTCAAGATGATAGTATGTTATCTGGTTTGCCTTTATCATCATGTACATGTTGATAGAACCAATAGGATTCTTGCTTGACTGCCAGTATTATGATGAAGATCATATATGTGGGAGCTGGGGTCTATAAGCACATCCTTAAATGTCCCTAGTCGTAGGAGTATCGAGACCAGGCATCGATACTCCAGTGTAGACTAGTGTATACTGATCGAGACCCCGACGAGAGGCGGTGGCCAGGTCTCACAAGCCATTGGTGTTAGTTTGTTCACCTAAGATAGTATGCAGGTGCTCATTGGGTTATGAGTACACTGGACGGACTCGCCGGGAATCTGCTAGTTGGTATTATACCTATTGTCAGATAGCAGTTCCCAGGTGACATGTGTACAGGTTAGTCTGTCGACCTGAGATCGTCATTTGTCTCGTGTGAGTTCCCACTATGCTTTGATTACTACCCTACCACGGCTCAAAGGAGTCATGCAAACAGGTTTTAGTTGGGTACAGTCCCGAGCCACATGGAGGCAGTGATCGGATCGTCGGGGATTCGTCTCTCCCGGTATTGGGGGTTGACGTCGCATTGTGTACGGATGGCCATCACCAGAAATCCATGGCCATGGTGAACGAGAATTACCGATCCAGGATCGATAGTTTCTCAGGTGGTGATGGGTTACATGCCGACACTAAATATCGCGTTGTTAGGGGGTCTGACTTTATCCACCCCTCTAGACTCGATATGTGATGCTCTTAGACGAACAGACCGGACTGTACGGATATTGTCACTGACGGGCTCAGTAGGGTTCAGGATGAGTTTGCTCGTCGGCCTCCCTTTCGCTCAATACCTGAGTAGCCGTTACGTACAGCTAGTGCCGCTGACGTGCTTGTGGTTAAACCCACTGCCAGCGTATTGACGAGTCTTTAGAGTCCCACACAGAGGGTTTTCACGGTTCAGGCGATATGGTGTACATGGCGTATGTTGATACATACAGGTGTCCGATTAAATATGTGCACTTGCTGCGCAGACTTTAATCGGACGGTTGATAATACTAGCGACTTAGGATTAAGCCGGATTATTAAATCGGGTTTTGATTTAATAATTTACATATGTATTTATATATATGTGTTCTAGTATTATTGTTCACTATTCGTTTTCTCTCTCGGCTATTCGTATTTTGGTACGAATACGCGTATATGTATTTCGATACATGTACCGGAAAGTATTCCGTATTTTATACGGAATAGCTTCTAGAAAGTACCACATCATTTGTATGAATTTCCATTTTTGGAAAATTCATTTGACTCACAAATGAGGTGGAGGGGTGACATGGCATGAACATGGTCAAGGCATGGTTTTGTGCATGTTGTGAGGCATGTAGCAAAGCATGGTTTGCATTGTTTATTTGTAAAAAGAAAATGACTTTTTTGTGAAGGGGAGAGAGGGGGGGACGGCCACTTATTGGTGAATGGGGTTCATTTTGTTTTTGGGGATTAATTCATGACACTTGCATTACTCCCTCACTCTCTCATTCACACAAAAGCCTTCACCATTTTGGTTCATGCCAAGTCTTCATCACCTTCTTCTTCATCTTCTTGCATTGCTCACTTGAGCTTTTATGAAGAGAGAAAAATATAGTGAAACATCCTACACCCCCCCACTCTCCGTTGCTAGCGACCTCGGAGCGTCGGTTGCTTCGTTCGACGAAGCTGGAGCTTGCGCCGTTTTCCTCGGGTGGATCATCGGAGATGGAGGAAGACCGGCAACCAAACATCATCAAAGGATCGCTAGGAGGTTGGAATGAAGGACGAAGGACTTGGATCATCTCGGTATAACAATTCTAACTCTTAGTTTAATTTCCTAGTTTAGGGTTTAAGGTCGATCCGGAAATCGGGTCGCGTTAGCGCCGATTTAGAAAAATTTTGTTCCGCATTTTGGCCGCGTTTTGACGGCCGGGGCGCTGCCGGGATCCAACATGGTATCAGAGCCACCCTTTAAACCCTGCTAGCATTTTTAAATATGCTTAATAGATCGATCGACGGAATTTACGAAATCACGATTCCATTTTTCACAGTTTCTGCCGATTTTCTAAAGTGTTCAAAAAATTATTTGTTGTATCTTAAAAATCCGTGCAGGCAAATTTAAGGGTACTGTAAAAATTTGGGCTCGTGATTCCATAAAAGCGCCGCAGATACGCCGCACATAGCCCTTTTTGGCGGCGGTTCCGCGGCGGTTTAGTGGCAACGGGCTACCAAATTATTTCTTTAGCCCCCTGATGTGAAATTGTGATTTTTGTGATATACTGTTTTGGCCCAGATTTCTGTGAAGTGTTGTTTTGCTATTGGGGCCAATTTGGAACTTAGTCGATCGATAATTTAAGTGTGCTTTTAACAGTACATACATTATATTCTGCAACCGTGAATGTCATTTGATCGGTAAACTCGTCTAATTGCTATATGTCTTTTAGACGGGTTTGCGAACGTGACATTCACGTTGATGTTCTGTGATGTGCTGTGATGTTGGTTGGATCGTCGTGGTGGATAGCTGTGGTGCAATGTTAGTACAGTTTTATTTCATTTGTACATTTGATATTGTGGGGCGAGCGTCCGACCTGTGGACTGTCGTCACTGCCAGTTTGTATATTATTCTTTTGGGGCACGACCAGGCTGAGGTCGATGTCACCCTTGTATATTATTTTATTTTCTGTACTAGGATTACCCCAAGGTAGAGTGCACGAATAGCCGGGTTCTAGAGGGCAACTGGTCCGCATCTCAAGGCATTCAGACGAAGGAGACCTTACTCTAGAATTGGCGGGCTATTCGCCGCACTCGTAGGGGGTATAGGTGACCCAGGAGGGGTGCTCAAGTTACCGGATTCCGTGAAGTGCTGGGTGGTCCATTCACGTTGCTGAAGGGGGCTGCCTCACTTTTGGTTTTGGCGGGTAACTTGCCGCGCTCCTAGGGGTCTAGGTTTCATTGCACTGGCTATCCATACGACAGTGAACGTCGGGTCTCACTCGCGGCTCAAGTGAAACCCGGGGCTCCAGTTTATCCACCATTCTGTGTTGTTTCTGTGATGTTTCAGTGATGTTGCTTTATATCATGCCTGGGACGAATGTTATATATATATTTATATATACTAGTAGATGTTGTATATGTTTTGCACCCGCGCTAGCTCAGTCCCCGCTCTGTCGTTGGTTAAGTAACCTAACGGGTGATGACGGGACCCAGTGGCGAATGCGGATGGCATATACGTACATTTTATTTTTGTTCTTTTCTGGTGTGATTAATTGATGGGACTGCATAGATTCTTATCAATGCAAGGATAAAACAAACCTATATATGATGTTGTTGGAACCAAGTTTTTAAAAACTGACATTACAGACGTTCTTTTTTGCTTTGCATCGTGGTATTCATTTGGAATATCCTGCACCTCATTCGACGAGGCAAGGGCCGAGATCCCTTCATCGGGAGTGACCCCTTGAGTAAAAGTTTGCGTCAACGTAATAACTTCACTATAGTCGATTATTTTTGCTTTGCATCGTGGTATTCAGTTTGGGATATCCTGCACCCCATTCGACGGGGAAAGAGCCGAGATCCCTTCACCGGGAGTGACCTCTTTAGCAAAAGTTTTCGCTACTATATATTTAAAACCACTCGGTTCCTTCAACGATATCAAGTTCATTACGTTAAAGGTTTTTCGCCAAAAACCAGCCGTAGCCCTCCGTCATTTCAGAATAGTATTGCTTAGTGATCAGTCGAAAATAATGTATTTTTAACACGGCAATTTCTCTATCATTTGCACTCATTTAGAAGTGTTCGGTATTCATATTTCACATATTAGCAAATCGGTCGTAAAATATCAGATTGCATGTGTTAGACTCTAAAACCGACATTTCTGAGGAAATTGTGTGTTTATCATGGCATCGCATCATCCCTGTATTTGCGCAACACTTGTGTCGAGATTTGTGCAGGAAATTGCAGGAGCAAAGCCAAAAGAAGCTGATAAAAAAATACGCCAGCTCAATGATTTCAGATCTGGTAGCAATTCAGAGGGAGAAATACAAATCAACACATCAAAACAAGGCCCAAATAGTATATAGAGAATTACTAGAAAAGTTGGAAGCCCAAGGCCCACAAAGAGCCGCGGATCCGCGGCATGAGCCTGCTTGGGCCGCGGATCCGCGGCGGTTCCAAAGCTTCAGCTCTCCATTTTTGCTGCAAAACTTTTATCTCAGGGCCTACACCTCATTTTGACACGTCAAATTCCAGAATTCTCCAGAGTCTTCTGCCAGATCAGCAAAGATCATTAAGCAAGGTTAATCTTAATTAAGCTCCTAACAAACTATTTCTAGAAGCTCCCTCCTAACTAATCACATCTAGAAGCTTCTCCTCTAACTAACTTTTGGAGGGAAATTCAAATTTCCTCAATAAACTTTTGGAGGCAAACTTAAAATTTGAAATCCTAGATCTAGGGTTTGGATATCTATAAATAGAAGCCTAGACCTAGGGTTAAAGGCTGATCAATCTTAATCAATCTTTAGGTAATCAATCTTGATAATCTTTAGTTAGTTGTTCTCCCATTCCTAAATCTCTATTCTCTTCATCTTCTTCCACAAGTCTAGCGACAAGGCTTGAGCGAAACTCTAACCCTAATTCCACTCCAAATTCAAGATCTTGAGTACCAATCAAGCGAGAAGCCTTCAACTTTTTAGGAGCCGAGCCGATCTCCAACCGAGCAAGTGATCCAAGCCGATCCGCGACTCACGGAGCCGAGCGAAGCCAAATCGACGATCGAGTTCTTCCTCTTGTAGTTCTTGAGCGAATGTAATGAAATTGTTGATATAAATAAAATGTGAAATTCTTTAATCTTGCTTTCTTTTAATTCTTGCATCATGATTCGATCTCAATTTGTGATTGTAGTTCTTGTGATGATGTTTGAGTAAAACTCCGCTCGTAAAAGAGTCGAGACGATCAATAGAATGATGATGTAACAAATCTTAAAATGATTTTTAAGTCCTACGAGTTTTGTAAACCCTAGCAAGTTCAAGAATCGATGACCTAGTTTCGTAGCGATGCTTTCTTGATTGTGATCGCTCGAAATTAAGGATCTACGATCGTTTCTGTTGGAGATAGTGCCCTCATAGTCAATTATTGAATCGCAGGTACGTGATTGCAATGATTGCGGAGGACCTATACCGGTAGGACAATCTTACTCGAGATGATAGTATGCTATCTGGTTTGCCTTTATCAGTCGTGTACATGATCAGGTGACCGATTACATGTTACACTTTGATAGAGCCCTTAGGATCTTGCTTTACTACCAACAGTATGATGGCGATCATATACGTGAGAGTTGGGTGGTTTATACGCATATCCTTAATTGTGGTCCCTAGTCGTGGGAGTTTCGAGACAGGGCATCGATACTCCGGAGTAGACTAGTGTATACAGTCGAGACCCCGACGAGGGGCGGTGGCCGGTCTCACAAGCCACTGGTGTTAGTTGGATCACCTAAGATGTATACAGGTGCTCATTGGGTTATGAGTACACCGAACAGGACTCGCCGGGAATCTGCTAGTTAGTACTATATCTATCATCAGATAGCAGTTCCCTGGTGACATGTGTACAGGTTAGTTCATCGACCTGAGGTCGTCATTTGTCTCGTGTGAGTTCCCACTGTGCTTTGATTTCTACCCTACCACGGCTCAAAGGAGTCGTGCAAACAGGTAGTTTTTGGGTACAGTCCCGAGCCATATGGAGGCACGTGAGCGGATCGGCAGGGGATTCGTCTCTCCCGGTATTGGGGGCGAGGTCGTGCTGTGTCTAGGAGAGCCATTACACAAAGTCCATGGCCATGGCAGGAGATTTACTGGTAGGTACTCCAGTAGTATCTCAGGGTGTTATTGGGCTTCAGTCCGACACGACTTATACTGCTATTGGGGGTCTGACGTTACTAGCCCCCTAGGCAGATATGCGATACTCATAGACGAACGGACCGGACTGTATATACATTGTCACTGTTAGGCTCAGTAGGGATTTCCGGATGAGTTCGCTCATCGGCATCCCTTGAGGTCAGTCCATGGGCAGCCGTTACGCATTGCTAGTGCCGCTGACGGTTTGTGGTTAAACCCACTGCTAGGGTACTGACGAGTCATTAGAGTCCCCCACAGACAGTTTCCCAAGTTCGGGCGAAACGTTGTAGAGGCCGTATGGTTTTATGGCAGGGTTCGGAAAATGCACGTGCGTTTACGCACGTGTTATTTTTCGGGCAGATGATACTGGTCGGCTTTGGTTTAAGCCGGATCCGAGTATTATATTGAGTAGGTATAATATCTTTGTCTCAGTTGCATTTGTATTCGGTCGTAATACAAATGCGGGTATATTTATACTGTTTCGGGGTTATCCTGAAAGTCGTTTCAGGATCACTTTTGGAAGTTGCCAGTTTCCAGTTTTCTATCAGCCGTCTTTTAACATTCGATTAAAGACGGATTTATCTTTTCTTGAGATGAGTGTGGATTCTTCTAGAAAATTCTAGAGAGAGTGACTCGACATGGTAAGTCATTAGTGCATTAATGGTGTCATTAATGTTTTTGGTGACTAGGTTTTTTGATTCAATGTTTCTTTATGACTCATGCTTTAGCTTTAATGGGTTTTGTTAACCTTAGGATATTTTGTGAGAAGCTTTCATCTTATGGTTACCTCTCCCCTCTCCTACACTCACCTCCCTCCATCTATATATGGCTGGCCCCCTCCTCTCTCTCACTTGATGTTTTCATTTGTAAAAAAGATATGATAGTATTTGGGGTGCATGGAATTTTACAGTCCATTTCATTCCATCACCCAATTCCCGAGGCAACTTCATTAACCGATCGTCCACGGATTTGGACGAAGTGAGACAAAGTCATCTACTCATTCTCTACATCATTCTTGGTCGTCTCTTTTAGCAAACATGACGATCGAGTTGCCTCAAGTCAGAGGCGGGAGCCCGTTTAAAGAATCGTCGACGTGGTGCCACCTCGACGAGGAGATCGGAGATCGACGAGATCGGAGCAGCCGCAACGGAGCGTGGGATGATGGTTAAAGAACGAAGGACTCGGATCGTTCGGTATAACCTTTCTACACTCTTTACAGTTTGTTAGTGTTAGTTGTATGTATGCCCTAGAGGCCAGTATTGTACAGATGTTGTATATTATATTGGATGCTTGGACATATATAGAGATGACTTTCTTGCTCGATATGATAGTATGCTATCTGGTTGCTCTTTATCTTAACATGTACACTAGTCTCTTTATACTGTCTTATAGTTACATGTTGGTAAAGCCCTTAGGATGTGTACTTGACTACCTGGACTATGATGCAGATCATACTAGTGGGGACATGGTAGTCTATAAGTACATCCTTCAAGGTCCCTAGTCGTGGGTGTATCGAGAAGGGGCATCGATATACCAGAGTAGACTAGCGTATACGCTTCTCGACCCATGTGATGGGCGATGGATGATCCCATATCCATTGGTGTTTGACATCAGAGATGGTATACATGTGCTCAGTGGAGACTGAGTACACTGGACGGACTCGCCGAGAACTCCCAGATGGTATTATACCTCACGTCAGATGGCAGTTCTCAGGTGACACTTGTACAGGTTAGTCTGTAGACCCGAGATCGTCATAGAGTCTTGTGTGATTCCCACTGTGCTTTGATCTCCACCTTACCACGTCCATGAGGGCGTGCAAAACGGTGGTCTTTGGGTACAGTCCCGAGTCACATGGAGGCAATGAGCGATAGGAGGGGTTTCGTCTCTCCCGGTATTGGGAGTTGATGTTGCGCTGTGCTCGATTGGCCGTAACAGGGAAGTCCCTGGCCAGGGCTGATCAGAGATTTACTGGTAAGTGTTACCAGTAGTTTCTCGACCCGTTATGAGCCTCACATCGGCACGACTTATCGGTTATTGGGGTCTGACGTTTACCACCCCTAGACTTGATATGCGACATATCAGACGAAGAGACCGGACTGTATGGTAAGTGTTACTGGTCGGATTCGCAGGAGTGTGAGCGGGCTAGCTCGTCGATCTTCTGATCGCTCAATACCTGGGTGGCCGTTACGTTTAGCAGACCGCTTGCGGCTTGTGGGTGCTTGATATGATCATCATCTGCTACCGGCGTATTGACGAGTCTTTAGAGTCCTACACAGAGGTTTCCTAGCTCAAGCGAAACGAAATAAGAGCGCATATGAGATATGTGCGGGAGCGAAAATAATGCGTGTATGTGATACCGCATTTCATTCTCGCGTTAAATGTTTCGATTGGTTGTATGAGATATGACCTAGTTATCGAATCATTGATTCGATAAATCGATGCATTGAATACTAGTCGGTTATGTGCGACAAGACCGGATCATTGAATCAAGTGTTGATTTAATGATTTAATGTATAATTATATATTTGATATATTACTTTGCATCAACTAGTATTGGTTCACTTTAAACGGATTTTTCTCACTTGATTTACACATTGTATATGTGATATACTTTTGTGCACATATAAGTATCATGTTTGATGATACTTGATCATATGGTTAAGTGTATGGAATTAAACCATAGTTAACTTGAGATTAGGGTTTTAATTATGCATTTATTCATTTAATTGTTTATTCATTTATTTGGATAAATCTTAAGTGGAGAATGGTGGCATTTCTTGTTTTATGTTGAAGCTTCATGAAGCCTTGACTTTATGCAACCATTCTTGTCCACTAGCTTAACCCTAACTCTCCAAATAACCATGGTTGATTCTCTACACTTAACCTTAGTTAGAATTATGATAAGTATAGATTTTTCTTTTCATTTTAAATAACTTATCACAATTCTAGCTCTTCTTCTTCTTGATCTTCAAAAGAAAAACTTAGATGCCATCAATGGCTACTTAAGTTCTAGTGAGAGAATTCCAAATCTAAAGTGAACCCATCTCCTATTTCTTCACCCTCTACCTCTTGCCAAGTTGTTTTGGGTGTTCTCTTCACAAGTTTCACAACTTTGTGAAGTCGGAGCTTGAACTAGTGCAACCTCGACGTAGATCGTCTTTGACACAAAGCCGACGACCTATTCCGCACGTTTTTCCGATGAAGCCGACGAATGAGTCGAGGATTCATGATGGACAGCGAGGGCATGACCACGTGGAGCTAAGGAGGTGGAAATCCGGATCTACAAAGGTTGTAGCCTCCGACCTTTAGTTAATTTGTTAACTAGCTTTATCATTTCGCCTAAACATCTAGTCTAAGATCCGTAGTCTAGGGTTTCTCGGCACCAAAATTTTTAAATTGGCATGTTCGATGCCTTGTGAGACCTTACTAGAGTGCCTAGGAACCTTTCAATGGTATCAGAGCCTGGCTAGAGCCTTAGGCGAAGTCCAGACGGAGTTTGAAGTCCGAACGAACCCGAAAACCCATTACAAACATGCTCTCTGTATTTTTTCTAAAAACGTGGATTTTTCCAGATTAAAAATTGCCAAAAAATTCAGCAGGGAATTTAATAAGTTACTGTGAAGCACGTTTTACTAAATCAACTACTTAGGCGCGGAACCGCGGCCCCCACCATAGGAAGCGCGGCGGTTCCGCGGCCACTGTGCTGATTTACAGAAAGTGGTTTGCACAGTAATTCATTTCATGTAGTGCTGAGTCTTCTGGGAATGTTTAATATTCATTCAAGAGTTGAATTTTCTGGGGTTGTTTTGGGGATTCGGTATTTCGATCGGATTATCAAATTTCGTCTTTGGTGTTTTTCCGGATAATTTTCAGAATATGTTAAAAAGTTCGACCGGATATAAATACCCAATTTTTCCCCTATCGGGAAATTTCCAAGTGTTGGATTTTTCCGTAGTTTAACGACGTTCTAAGTAGTGCAAGTAACGCGATGAACCCTCTAGAAGACAACAAACCTTAACTCGATTATGTGACCGTCTTGAACTGCCCTTTGAACCTTCGGGTTTGGGGCAGTACGGCGTGCCACATGTGAGGCGTTGGCTTGACCCTTCTACGGCTGGACCGTCGGTACTGAGGCACGAACTGAATATTGTTAGACTTATTTCATGTGTTGGACTGTATCGAGAAAACTTGGGTATTCGACTGTTCGATCGGAAAGTTTAACATTATCTGTTTATCTGGAATGTGATACAATAATTGGAATTCACAAACAGTTATGAGATAACTGGATGAATGTTATAAATCTAGCACTTTAGTCCCATACGATATTGAAAAGAGTTTTCGATAATGAGACTAAAATGCGGGGTTTGTAACTGTTAGGCATGTGATGTCTAAAGTGGTTGCGGATTCCAACTGTTGTAGTTTTACACTTTCTTTTCTGTGACCGTAAGTGTAATATGTGAATCGCCGGTTTCGTTGCTATACGTCAACGACAATTGGGGTATGCATGCTTACTTACGTTGATGACATGTGATGTTATGTGTTGCTGGATATGTTATATTGGATCGTCGTGTTTGAATAGCCGGGGGTTTTTATGTGAGATGAGTGTTTTTATTTTCATTCATGTAAAAACTTGTATGTAATATTCTTTTATTTGGGGCACTTCCAGGTAGCGGAAGTTGTCACCCTTTGTATATTATTTACTTTTCCGCATTAGGATAGACCCAAGGAGGGGAGCACAAGTAACCGGGTTCTGGGGTCCAGTGGGAGACCAACTCGAGGAGTCGAGTCCGGGTCTCCTAACCCTAGAATTGGCAGGGTTGCTTGCCGCTCTCGTAGGGGTCTAGGGGTGTGGGATTGGCTATTCATCACGACCGTGGAATCCGTGTTTTATACTGGCTCGTATTGAAAACACGGACGTCCTAGTATATCCAATATTTCATATGTTTATTCTGCTGCGATATCTGTGTTGTGACTCTGTGATGGATATAGTATATAGTATATATGATATATTATATAGACGTTACTTATGTTTTACACCCGCGCTAGCCCTGCCCTGCTCTGTCGTTAGTTACCTAACCTAACGGTGCACGAGGGGACATCGAGGCGAATGCGGATGGCATAAGTGTACGTCATATCTATCTGTGATGTTTAGGTATTTAAATGATGGGACTTCATTAATGTGATTAATGAAAGATAAGAAACCTAAGATGTTGTGGAATCGAATTTTAAAATAAAACAGGTAGCTACAGTTCTTGCTTTGCACAGCGGTATATATGATATACCCCGCACCTTATTCGATGAGGAAAGGACCGAGATCCCTTCACCGGGAGTGACTCCTTTAGCAATAACTGGCAGATGCTACAGACTCGGTTTGCTTTTGACTGCTTTTGGGTTTTTGCTTTGCACAGCGATATATATGATATATCCCGCACCTCATTCGACGAGGAAAGGACCGAGATCCCTTCGCCGGGAGTGACTCCTTTAGCAAAACTAGAAAAGCCTCAAAATCACTCCATTTCAAAACTTCATTTGATTCTACAACGATATCAAGTTCATTACGCAATAGGTTTTCAGAAAAACCTGCGTAGCCCTCCGTCATTTCAGATAGGTTACATATAGTATTCGTGCTACATTTGTTGGCTTTCGTCAAGGTGTAGTGTGCGGTAGCTATGTGCTGTTTATCTGCTGCATATGATGCGACTGGATTAGAGTAGTCGTACGGCTTTGTTGGCTTTCGTCAAGGGTCGTGCGGGTGGGTTTGATTCAGTCAAGAAATGTACGGGTTGAACTTGACTAGCAGGCTGTGATTTGTTGGCTTTCGTCAAGGTCATAGCACGCTAGGGGCAAAAGCATTATCGGGAATTTCAAGTGTTGAAATTTGCAATGAGATTGCATACCTTCTATGAGATAGTTGGATCCCGATACCCACTGCGAGTAAGAGTTACTCCTGGGAGAGTTTTACACATTGCAATTAGCTGATCAAGTAGGTGTCTAGAAAGGTGTCAACGGGTTACGCCTCTGGGAAAACGAGGTTTACATTAATTAGGTTCGTGCGAAAGCACGGGGGACCTCCCTCAAAGTACCGACACTGGCCTGGCTGAAAGATTGGCGAACTTGTAGTGTGTAATTAATCCCGGCTAGTCTTTCCTTTTAGGGTTTGAAGGAAGATTTGATAAAAAGCAGTGGGAGTCATCCTGATTAGATAAGATAATAACCAATCTGATCTTGCACGAGCATACGCTAAAGTGTTTTCTTCTCTCTCTCTCCAGGTAGCGACCAGTTCATGCCTTAATCAAGATAATAATATGGATGTATTGACCGAACCCGCATGTTATACTGTGCTGGGGAACGTTGGTTCCGTTCATTCTTATAAGAGTTATAGGAATGAACAGGATATAGGGGAATACCAGGATTCCCATGCCACCCGAATGAAGAAAGTACATGTTGATGCATTTTCTTCGGGTGTGTTCGTTACTGAGAACTGTTTCTCCATTTGCTCTACGTCCTGGGTATTAGATACCGGGTCAGGATCCCATATATGTAATCAGTTACATGGGCTTAGGAAAGGTAGAGAACTTGGAGAAGGTGATAAAGACATTAGAGTTGGAAATGGTGCAATTGTTGCAGCTAAGACTGTCGGGGAATATCACCTTGTATTACCAACTGGTAATACATTGGTTCTGAACGAATGCTATTACATGCCGGACCTGATATGCAACATTATATCGGTTTCTTTATTAAGCAAAGAAGGATATAATTTTGTATTACAGGACAATGTTATGAACATTTTCCGTGACCAAAAGTTGGTTGGATCAGGCACGTTATGCAATGGCATTTATGTTCTAAATCAATCAACAGTTCTGAGCATAACAAACACACACAAGAGGAAGAGTTCAGAACTGAACGAATCTTACTTGTGGCATTGTAGACTGGGTCACATCAATGTGACACGACTGGCTAAGTTGCATAAGGATGGATATTTGAAACCTTTCGAATTTTCATCTTATGACACTTGCCAGTCATGTCTCAAAGGAAAGATGACCAAAACTCCATTTACGGGACACGGAGAAAGAGTTACCGAACTCTTGGGACTAATACATAGTGATGTATGTGGTCCCATGTCTACACATGCCAGGGATGGTTCTTCGTACTTCATTACATTCACTGACGATCTCTCAAGATACGGACATGTGTACTTAATAAGACACAAGTCTGAAGCTTTTGAGAAATTTAGAGAATATAAACAAGAAGTCGAAAACCAAACCGGAAAAAGTATTAAAATCCTTCGATCTGATCGAGGAGGTGAATACTTGAGCAATGAATTCCTGGACTTCCTAAAAGAGAATGGGATTCTCTCTCAACTGACTCCTCCATATACACCACAGCACAACGGTGTATCAGAACGGAGGAACCGCACCTTATTAGATATGGTGCGCTCTATGATGAGCACAGCTGAGTTACCTATTTCCTTCTGGGGGTATGCGCTTGAGACAGCCATACATCTATTGAATATGGTCCCCACCAAATCTGTGCCTACCACTCCATATGAGATATGGAAAGGGAAGAGACCAAGTCTTAACTATGTTAAGATATGGGGTTGTCCAGCCTATGTCAAACGACAAAATCCGGACAAACTCGAGGCACGGTCTGTTTTATGCAAATTTGTAGGATATCCCAAGAATTCTCAAGGGTATATCTTCTACCACCCTGAGGAACAAAGAGTGTTTGTTTCTCGGCATGCCACCTTTTTAGAAAAGGAATTTCTTGAAAAAGAGATTAGTGGTCATGAGGTAGAACTGGAAGAGGTTCCAGCTGCAGAAGCTACAACAGAAGATCTGGTGGAACCAGAGGATTCCGTAGTTCCCGATGAACCCCAGCCTCTCCGCCGATCTGGTAGGGTTTCTCGTCCACCTGAGAGATACTACGGTTTTCTCATTGATGGTGGGAGCGAGGATTGCATCATGGAGGATGATGACCCAACTAGCTTCGAGCAGGCCATCACGAGTGGGGACTCAGTGAAATGGCTGGATGCTATGCGGTCTGAGATGGATTCCATGTACACCAACAAAGTATGGACTTTGGAAGTTGCTCCTGAAGGGATAAAACCCATTGGGAGCAAGTGGATCTTCAAGAAGAAACTTTGTGTAGATGGGAAAGTGGAGACTTTCAAAGCTAGACTTGTAGCAAAAGGTTTTCGTCAAAGACCAGGTGTGGACTATGACGAGACCTTTTCTCCAGTGGCTATGCTTAAATCCATCCGGATCATGCTTGCCATCGCTGCTTATCATGATTACGAAATCTGGCAAATGGATGTTAAGACCGCCTTTCTAAATGGTGATTTAGAAGAGTGCGTGTACATGACTCAGCCAGAGGGCTTCGTAGTCAGTGGGAGCAGCGGGAAGGTGTGCAAGCTGCTTAAATCCATTTATGGATTAAAGCAAGCATCGCGGAGTTGGAACATCTGCTTTGACGTCGTTATCAAAGAGTTTGATTTCGTCAAAAATCCAGATGAACCTTGTATCTACAGGAAGGTGGCAGAGAGTAAGATTGTCTTCCTCGTATTGTACGTGGACGACATACTCTTGATAGGAAATGATATTCCTATGCTGCAATCGGTCAAGCTCTTCTTATCACAAAGATTCTCAATGAAAGATCTTGGTGATGCCTCCTGCATATTGGGAATTAGGATCTATAGAGATAGATCCAAACGGATTTTGGGATTGTCCCAATCCAGGTACATTGACACCATACTAAAGAGGTTTAGTATGGAAGAGTCCAAGCGTGGGAACTTACCCACGATCTCTGGAGTCACTCTCTCCAAAGAGATGTCTCCCAAGACTGATTTGGAAAGAGCTCGCATGCAAGGGATACCCTATGCTTCGGCAGTAGGCTCTATCATGTATGCGATGCTATGTACCAGACCCGATGTAGCATACTCACTAAGCATAGTAAGCAGGTATCAAGCTGATCCTGGAGAGAGTCACTGGACAGTTGTGAAGAGCATTCTCAAGTACTTGCGAAGGACTAGAGATATGTTCTTGGTGTATGGTAACGGAGAACTCCAAGTGGAGTCCTTTACCGATTCGAGCTTCCAGAGTGATAAGGACGACTCTAAGTCGCTGTCGGGCTTTGTCTTTACCCTTTACGGAGGGGCGGTTAGCTGGAAGAGTTCCAAGCAGGAAACCGTGGCAGACTCGACGATGGAGGCTGAATACATCGCTGCCAACGATGCTGCTAAAGAAGCTGTCTGGATCAAGAAGTTCATTACTGAACTTGGAGTGGTTCCATCCATTGAGCATCCAATACCTTTGTATTGCGATAACAATGGAGCGGTGGCTTTGGCCAAGGAACCCAGGTCCCATCAGCGGTCCAGGCATATTCTGAGGCGGTATCACCTGATCCGGGAGATAGTTGATCGCCGGGAGATCGAGGTCAGGAGGGTTGACACGAAGAACAACACGGCGGATCCACTCACGAAGGCCATTCCCCAGATACAGTTTGAGAGACTCTTCGGGATGCTCGGTATGCGATACTACAGCAGATGGCCTTAGTGCAAGTGGGAGATTGTTAGTTGTATGTATGCCCTAGAGGCCAGTATTGTACAGATGTTGTATATTATATTGGATGCTTGGACATATATAGAGATGACTTTATTGCTCGATATGATAGTATGCTATCTGGTTGCTCTTTATCTTAACATGTACACTAGTCTCTTTATACTGTCTTATAGTTACATGTTGGTAAAGCCCTTAGGATGTGTACTTGACTACCTGGACTTTGATGCAGATCATACTAGTGGGGACATGGTAGTCTATAAGTACATCCTTCAAGGTCCCTAGTCGTGGGTGTATCGAGACGGGGCATCGATATACCAGAGTAGACTAGCGTATACGCTTCTCGACCCATGTGATGGGCGATGGATGATCCCATATCCATTGGTGTTTGACATCAGAGATGGTATACGGGTGCTCAGTGGAGACTGAGTACACTGGACGGACTCGCCGAGAACTCCCAGATGGTATTATACCTCACGTCAGATGGCAGTTCTCAGGTGACACTTGTACAGGTTAGTCTGTAGACCCGAGATCGTCATAGAGTCTTGTGTGATTCCCACTGTGCTTTGATCTCTACCTTACCACGTCCATGAGGGCGTGCAAAACGGTGGTCTTTGGGTACAGTCCCGAGTCACATGGAGGCAATGAGCGATAGGAGGGGTTTCGTCTCTCCCGGTATTGGGAGTTGATGTTGCGCTGTGCTCGATTGGCCGTAACAGGGAAGTCCCTGGCCAGGGCTGATCAGAGATTTACTGGTAAGTGTTACCAGTAGTTTCTCGACCCGTTATGAGCCTCACATCGGCACGACTTATCGGTTATTGGGGTCTGACGTTTACCACCCCTAGACTTGATATGCGACATATCAGACGAAGAGACCGGACTGTATGGTAAGTGTTACTGGTCGGATTCGCAGGAGTGTGAGCGGGCTAGCTCGTCGATCTTCTGATCGCTCAATACCCGGGTGGCCGTTACGTTTAGCAGACCGCTTGCGGCTTGTGGGTGCTTGATATGATCATCATCTGCTACCGGCGTATTGACGAGTCTTTAGAGTCCTACACAGAGGTTTCCTAGCTCAAGCGAAACGAAATAGGAGCGCATATGAGATATGTGCGGGAGCGAGAATAATGCGTGTATGTGATACCGCATTTCATTCTCGCGTTAAATGTTTCAATTGGTTGTATGAGATATGACCTAGTTATCGAATCATTGATTCGATAAATCGATGCATTGAATACTAGTCGGTTATGTGCGACATGACCGGATCATTGAATCAAGTGTTGATTTAATGATTTAATGTATAATTATATATTTGATATATTACTTTGCATCAACTAGTATTGGTTCACTTTAAACGGATTTTTCTCACTTGATTTACACATTGTATATGTGATATACTTTTGTGCACATATAAGTATCATGTTTGATGATACTTGATCATATGGTTAAGTGTATGGAATTAAACCATAGTTAACTTGAGATTAGGGTTTTAATTATGCATTTATTCATTTAATTGTTTATTCATTTATTTGGATAAAGCTTAAGTGGAGAATGGTGGCATTTCTTGTTTTATGTTGAAGCTTCATGAAGCCTTGACTTTATGCAACCATTCTTGTCCACTAGCTTAACCCTAACTCTCCAAATAACCATGGTTGATTCTCTACACTTAACCTTAGTTAGAATTATGATAAGTATAGATTTTTCTTTTCATTTTAAATAACTTATCACAATTCTAGCTCTTCTTCTTCTTGATCTTCAAAAGAAAAACTTAGATGCCATCAATGGCTACTTAAGTTCTAGTGAGAGAATTCCAAACTAAAGTGAACCCATCTCCTATTTCTTCACCCTCTACCTCTTGCCAAGTTGTTTTGGGTGTTCTCTTCACAAGTTTCACAACTTTGTGAAGTCGGAGCTTGAACTAGTGCAACCTCGACGTAGATCGTCTTTGACACAAAGCCGACGACCTATTCCGCACGTTTTTCCGATGAAGCCGACGAATGAGTCGAGGATTCATGATGGACAGCGAGGGCATGACCACGTGGAGCTAAGGAGGTGGAAATCCGGATCTACAAAGGTTGTAGCCTCCGACTTTTAGTTAATTTGTTAACTAGCTTTATCATTTCGCCTAAACATCTAGTCTAAGATCCGTAGTCTAGGGTTTCTCGGCACCAAAATTTTTAAATGGGCATGTTCGATGCCTTGTGAGACCTTACTAGAGTGCCTAGGAACCTTTCAGTTAGTTTAGCAATAATGGCAGATCCGGGTTAAAGTATACGATAGCGCCAGTTAAAAAGTTTTTGTTCCGCATTTGGCGTCTGTAGACGGCCGGGGCGCTAGCGTAGACTTACATTGGTATCAGAGCCTAACCATTTTGCTATACTAACTTGTGCTAACGCGTTTAAAACATCGATCGAACCGGAAAACTAAAAACTGCAATTTCTAACTTCACAGTTTCTGTTGTTTTTAAATGATCTCCTAAAATTTTTCTACATGTCTCAGAAAACTGTGCAGGCTTTTCTAAGAACCACGACAAAATTTGGGCACACGACTCCACCAAACCGCCGCGGAAACGCGGCCAAACCCATGGTTTGGCCGCGCATCCGCGGCCACTTGGTGAACTCATGCTCCCAAATTTGTACAGTGGGTTCTTCTGTGGGAATTGAGGTTTTTGGTATATATATTTTGGCCCCAGGTTTTGTTACTGTTCACCAGTAAGTCGTGGGGCCCACTTTGTGATATTTGGTCGATCGAAATTTAAACATGTTAGTTTACAGTGCTTACATTCCGACCGGGAATGTCATTTGATCGGTAAACCGCGTCCGATTGCTATAGTTCTTTTAGACGGGTTTGCGAACGTGACATTCGCGTTGATGTTCTGTGTTGTGCTGTGATGTTGCGGATTTGTCGTGGTGGATAGCAGTGTGCATTGGTAGTACAGTTTGTGTTTATTTGTACATTTGATATTGCGGGGCGAGCGTCCAACTTGTGGACTGCCGTCACTGCCTGTTGTATAATATTCTTTTGGGGCACGACCAGGTTGCGGTCGATGTTCCTATTGTACTATTTTTCATTACTGTACTAGGTTTTGCCCCGAGACGGAGTGCACGGATAGCCGGGTTCTGAGAAGCAACGGGTCCGCATCTCATGGCTTTGAGAGGCAGAGGGGCCCCACTCTAGAATTGGCAGACTATTCGCCGCACTCGTAGGGGGTACAGGTTGACCCAAGGAGGGTGCTCAAGATTACCGGATTCCGTGAAGTGCTGGGTGGTCCATTCACTATGCTGTAGGGGGCTGCCTCGCTTCAGGTTTTGGCGGGTAACTTGCCGCACCCGTAGGGGTCTAGGTTTCATTGCACAGGCTATCCACACGACAGGGGAACGTTGGGTTTCAGCAGCGGCTCTGTGAAATCCGGGGATCCCAGATTATCTGTATTGTTCTGTGATACTTATTACTTTTCTGTAATGTTGCATACTATCACGCCTGGAGCGATTATTGTATATTGGTTTATATACTATTAGATGTTGTATATGTTTTACACCCGCGCTAGTCCAGTCCCCGCTCTGTCGTTAGTTAAGTAACCTAACGGGTGATGACGGGACCCAGTGACGAATGCGGATGGCATATACGTACATTTTATTTTCGTTCTTTTCTGGTGTGATTGATTGATGGGACTGCGTTGATTCTGATCAATGCAAAGTAAAACAAACCTGTTTGGATGTTGTTGGAACAAATTTAAAAAGTGTTATTGCAAAGACGTTTCCTTTTGTTTTGCATAGCGGTATTCAGTGGAATATCCTGCACCTCATTCGACGGGGCAAGGGCCGATATCCCTTCACCGGGACTGACCCCTTGGGCAGAAGTTTGCGTCAGCGTAATAACTTCACTATAGTCGATTACAAGTTGCTTTGCATAGCGGTATTCAGTGGAATATCCTGCACCTCATTCCACTAGGAAAGAGCCGAGATCCCTTTACCGGGAGTGACCTCTTTAGCAAAAGGTTTTCGCCACTATATTTTAAAAAGCTATCAGGTTCCTTCAGTGATATCAAGTTCACTACGTTAAAGGTTTTTCGCCAAAAACCAGCCGTAGCCCTCCGTCATTTCATATGAATGGTCAGTAGTATTCAAGCTATGTTGGTCTGGCCCTTAGCTAGGACATAGTGATTGGTAGCTGCTGGGGTGTTCACATGTTGCATAGATAGATGCGTTGGTTTGGGACAGTCGTACAGCCTTGTTGGCCCTTAGTCAAGGGCGAGTACGGGTGGGTTCAAATTAACAAGATAATGATGGGAAGAACTTGACATGTGACTTATGATGGGTTGGCCCTTAGTCACGATCATAAGAGCATGGGGTAAAAATCATATCGGGAGTTTCTAAAGAAACTGAAACTTGCCAGGCATGCGCGTACCTTCTGGAGTGTGATAACGCGAGTGGATTCCGTCACGTTATCATGCGATGAGAGTTGGATCCCGATTCCCACTGATGAGTTGGTTTACACTTCGGGTGATCCCGATTGATTCTTCTTTCAGGTTTGGGGGAGAATTTGACAGGACAGTGGGAGCTTTCCGGATTAGATTAAGTGATGACCATTCTGATCTAGGTTAGAGTGCACGCAGAGTGTTTCTTTTCTCTCTCTCTTTGGCAGCGACCTTTGACCGACCCTAGACTATGACTCAGTGACCAGGTTGACCGAACCTTCTTAAAATACTGGCTTTTGGATTGTCTGAATTGCATAAGTCATTGCCACTCCTTCTTTTACCCTTTGAATTTCTCAGAACACCCGTATTACTACGGATATCCACTTCCATTGGATAGATCCATCGTATGGTTATATACGAACTCGAAGGGACTTCTTCGAGGATGGATCCAGGTTCAGGAGAAATAGAATTGGTTTATTCAGTTGTCTTTTATTATCACCTTCTCTCAGGTTGCGAGAGCTCCTTGGTTTAGGAGAGTACACCTATTACGCTTATTGGATAGTCTTATTCCAAACCATAGGCTGGTGCCGAAAGGTAGGGAATGAAGAAAACCAATTAGCCTAAGTAGGGTGTGCAGAAGGTAATATGTAAAGACAAAATAAAGGGATTAGAAAGAGGGCAAAGTAAATTGCGACTGATATCATTCACGACCAAACCGCGTACTTCATCGCCTCTCCCATTTCACCTTTAAAGGGATAAGGTATTATTCAGTTGTCTTTTATCATCACCTTCTCTCGAGATGCGAGTACTCCTTGGTTTAGGAGGGTACACCTATTATGCTTAATGGATAGTCTTCTTCCAAACCATAGGCTGGTGCCGAACGGTAGGGAAGGAAGAAAACCATTTAGCCTAACGATGGTGTACAGAAGGTAACGACTAAAGACAAATAAAGGGATTTGGAGAGACGGCAATAAAATATACGGTTGAAGTCATGAATTGGATTATGGAAGAGGCATTGCTATGAATACCAGGATACCCCTACGAAACATTTTCATGTTTCAGTGCATTGTTAAAAGAAAAACCGTTTTCCCGATTAGACACTTACTCCAAGGGTATGTATTTACCAGGTTTCATTCTCATATCTGTATGGTTTTACAGATGATGAGTGGGAGTAAGTTATTGGGAATTAGGTGATTATCCTCATTATATAGGAATTCGTTGTAATTGGTGATATTTGAGGAAATCGCCAGGGTACAGTTTTCAACCTACGACGCACAGGTTATGAGTTGTTTAACTCAGTGGACTTATACAGAGTATTGTATGTTGTCCAGTGTCCATCAGGACAAAGGGATAGGTCCTCGTACTATGTTCTGTTTACTTATGACTTCTCTAGTTTTTAGACAAGTGTTTCGTAGAAATACAAGGTCTAAGTTTTGAGAAGTTGTGGGTATAAGAATAAAGTAGAGAACCAGGTGTCACAAGTATCGGGATTCTTCAAAGAGATCGAAGATGTAGATTCTTGTGATTGGTATTCAGATGATAGTGATGGTTTTGAGAAACGAGTTTTCTCTTTCAGGTTACTCATAATTGGATGGATTCCTAAGTTGAGTAATGCTGATTAGCCTCTTTCCATTAAGTTGATATGCACTGGAGACAGCTGCATGATTTGAATCTGGTTCCAATTAAATAAGTGCCAAAGTTTCTGTATTGGATATAGAATGGATCATACCTTAAAAGATATTAAGGTACGGGGAGTTGTCCAGCTTATGCTTAAAACCAGACTCTGGATAACTCAGGGCACGTTTCTGTAGTGGCTGTTTATGGGTTGACCCTGGCTATGACGAGGGTTGATATTCTACCATTTGGAAGATCAATAGTGATATTGTGCTTGACTCGCCACAGTTTTAGTAAAATGGATCTTTTCAAGAAAACAGTAGTGGGAGTATGGTAGAACTGAAAGTGATTCCAGAACCGCGAACGATTACGAAAAATTTAATAGGACCTATATATTCAATCAGATTTGACATTCCAATAGCCACTCCGCAGATATGGTGGGTAACCTCAGACACCCAAGAGGTACTTCGGTAGCCTCAAGGACGGTGACAGGGAGGTTCTTGTCTACCCAGACTTGACACTACTGTTGTTCCAGGCTATGAGACCCGGTAGGAGGGTTGTCGTATTCAGTGGGAGCATCGGAAGCATAGTGGGCAAGTAGCTTATGTCTATTTATAGACTAGAGCAGTTATAGCGGAGAAAGATCATCTAATTTTGATGTGACAGTCATGGGTTTGACTTCAATCAGAATAAGGGATGGATCTGTTAAGAAGGTAGTAGGATGTGATGTCATGGTATCTGGATGACATACACAGAGTAGGAAGTAAAATTCTAATACTACGATCGGTTGAACTGTGGTCGTCACACAGTTGTTTCTCCAGACAGGATATGGATATAATATTTGACATTCTGGTTTCTAGATCTATGGTTTTAGATCTGGATTTGGGTAGTTTCCCAATGTAGGTACTTTGACAGTATTCTAATGGTTTTTAGAATAGATGACTCCTAGCATGGTGGTGTACCTGCAGGTGATGGAGTCACCCTCTCTAAAGGTGTCTTACAGACTAAAGGGGAGAAGGATGTGCATGATTGGCAGATCACTTGCTTAGGCAATTGAGTCAATCATGAGATGTCAAGTACCACACCAAATGTTGGTTTTGCACTAGATGCGATGAGTTTATATTAATCCAATCCTAGAGAAACATAAGGAAGCAGTTTTTGAACATAAGTGCATGTTCTACGGATTTGATGACGGCAGCCTCCTTCGGGAGACGATTATCATTCCAAGCTTCAAAGGTGACATGGATGACAGAGTGATTGTCAGAGTTATAGTTTTCCCTCTGACGAAGAGGGACAATATTATGGACAGGTGGTCCAAGAGGATACTGTGGGTGGCATGGTGCCCGATACTGATTAGGTTCAGTGATCGATACAGTCTAAGAAGTTTGGATTTGGAGTTCATTTATGAACTAGGTCCCATCTGATATCCAGACATATTCTAAGACAGGTATTACTCGATTCGGGAGATGGCTTTCTCCGCGAACTTGAGATTTAGAGAGACATAGAAAGAAACTTCTAGGCGGATCCACTCACTAAGGCTATTTCTCGAACACAATAGTTTTACAAACGGGCTTTGTGATACTGATTAGTAGAGGAGTTGGATGTTCGGTTTCACACGGGCTGTGAGTAGTCGACATCGCAATAATTAGCCTTGAGTGCAAGTGGGAGATTGTTGGAGATAGTGCCCTCATAGTCAATTATTGGATCGCAGGTACGTGATTGCAATGATTGCGGAGGACCTATACCGGTAGGACAATCTTACTCGAGATGATAGTATGCTATCTGGTTTGCCTTTATCAGTCGTGTACATGATCAGGTGACTGATTACATATTACACTTTGATAGAGCCCTTAGGATCTTGCTTTACTACCAACAGTATGATGGCGATCATATACATGAGAGTTGGGTGGTTTATACGCATATCCTTAATTGTGGTCCCTAGTCGTGGGAGTTTCGAGACAGGGCATCGATACTCCGGAGTAGACTAGTGTATACAGTCGAGACCCCGACGAGGGGCGGTGGCCGGTCTCACAAGCCACTGGTGTCAGTTGGATCACCTAAGATGTATACAGGTGCTCATTGGGTTATGAGTACACCGGACAGGACTCGCCGGGAATCTGCTAGTTAGTACTATATCTATCGTCAGATAGCAGTTCCCTGGTGACATGTGTACAGGTTAGTTCATCGACCTGGGGTCGTCATTTGTCTCGTGTGAGTTCCCACTATGCTTTGATTTCTACCCTACCACGGCTCAAAGGAGTCGTGCAAACAGGTAGTTTTTGGGTACAGTCCCGGGCCATATGGAGGCACGTGAGCGGATCGGCAGGGGATTCGTCTCTCCCGGTATTGGGGGCGAGGTCGTGCTGTGTCTAGGAGAGCCATTACACAAAGTCCATGGCCATGGCAGGAGATTTACTGGTAGGTACTCCAGTAGTATCTCAGGGTGTTATTGGGCTTCACTCCTACACGACTTATACTGCTATTGGGGGTCTGACGTTACTAGCCCCCTAGGCAGATATGCGATACTCATAGACGAACGGACCGGACTGTATATACATTGTCACTGTTAGGCTCAGTAGGGATTTCCGGATGAGTTCGCTCATCTGCATCCCTTGAGGTCAGTCCATGGGCAGCCGTTACGCATTGCTAGTGCCGCTGACGGTTTGTGGTTAAACCCACTGCCAGGGTACTGACGAGTCATTAGAGTCCCCCACAGACAGTTTCCCAAGTTCGGACGAAACGTTGTAGAGGCCGTATGGTTTTATGGCAGGGTTCGGAAAATGCACGTGCGTTTACGCACGTGTTATTTTTCGGGCAGATGATACTGGTCGGCTTTGGTTTAAGCCGGATCCGAGTATTATATTGAGTAGGTATAGTATCTTTGTCTCAGTTGCATTTGTATTCGGTCGTAATACAAATGCGGGTATATTTATACTGTTTCGGGGTTATCCTGAAAGTCGTTTCAGGATCACTTTTGGAAGTTGCCAGTTTCCAGTTTTCTATCAGCCGTCTTTTAACATTCGGTTAAAGACGGATTTATCTTTTCTTGAGATGAGTGTGGATTCTTCTAGAAGATTCTAGAGAGAGTGACTTGACATGGTGAGTCATTAGTGCATTAATGGTGTCATTAATGTTTTTGGTGACTAGGTTTTTTGATTCAATGTTTCTTTATGACTCATGCTTTAGCTTTAATGGGTTTTGTTAACCTTAGGATATTTTGTGAGAAGCTTTCATCTTATGGTTACCTCTCCCCTCTCCTACACTCACCTCCCTCCATCTATATATGGCTGGCCCCCTCCTCTCTCTCACTTGATGTTTTCATTTGTAGAAAAGATATGATAGTATTTGGGGTGCATGAAATTTTACAGTCCATTTCATTCCATCACCCAATTCCCGAGGCAACTTCATTAACCGATCGTCCACGGATTTGGACGAAGTGAGACAAAGTCATCTACTCATTCTCTACATCATTCTTGGTCGTCTCTTTTAGCAAACTTGACGATCGAGTTGCCTCAAGTCAGAGGCGGGAGCCCGTTTAAAGAATCGTCGACGTGGTGCCACCTCGACGAGGAGATCGGAGATCGACGAGATCGGAGCAGCCGCAACGGAGCGTGGGATGGTGGTTAAAGAACGAAGGACTCGGATCGTTTGGTATAACCTTTCTACACTCTTTACAGTTTGTTAGTTTAGCAATAATGGCAGATCCGGGTTAAAGTATACGATAGCGCCAGTTAAAAAGTTTTTGTTCCGCATTTGGCGTCTGTAGACGGCCGGGGCGCTAGCGTAGACTTACAGTTTCTTGAATTTACTAGAGGCTAGAATATGAATGATATCGATGAAAGAACAAGGGATAGGATGAAACCCTAGTTTCACTAGAAATCCCTAATTCTTGTCGATCATCATCGATCTAGTATCAATTCATCGAAGGATAAGAATACGTAATTGTAAGATTACATCACATCTATAGATCCGATCGATTCCTACGTGCCTCATTTCGATTCTTGATATTTGGTTGGAAAAATCATCAAACTATCAATTCTTGATTCTATCTTTTTCTTGTTATTAGATCTAGATTTTTCTAATTCTTGAACTTCAATTCTTTAAATCATGAATTGTTTTGTTTTCTTTTCTTTCTCTTAAAGTTTTGACTCATCTAATTCATAAGACGAACGATTACACTGTCCCTGTGGACGATCCGCACTCACCTACAATCTACATCCGGCACCGTAGTTGATTGCGGTGAAATAATTTTTGGTTGTGGTTTCTTTACAATTTTCCAACTACACAATCCGAAATCGTTTTCAATCAAATGGCGCCGTTGCCGGGGATCATTTGAATTGATTTACAAAACAAGAATTTATTACAATCACTTAGTATTCGTGCTACGTTTGTCGTTGCTATTCGCCGAGGCGTAGTGTGCGGTAGCTCTGTAATACTTTTCTGTTGCATGGATATGTGGATTGGTTAGGACAGTCGTACGACTTTGTTGATTATTCGTCAAGAGTCGTGCGGGTGGGTTTAATGCAATCAAGATAATGACGGGTTGAACTTGACTAGGACCTTTTGATTTGTTGATTATTCGTCAAGGTCACTTGGGTCCTATGGGTAAAAACACATATCGGGAGTTTCAAACATACAGGAAACTTGCCAGGCTTGCGCATACCTTCTGGAGTGTGGTGACTTAAGTGGCTTCCATCAAGTTATCATGCGATGATAGTTGGATCCCGATTCCCACTGATGAGTAGGATTACTCCTCGGGTGATTCCGACTAATTCTCCTTTTGGGTTTGGAGGAGAATTCGAGGAAACAGTGGGAGCCATCCAGATTAGATAAAATGATTAACCATTCTGATCTAGGTTAGAGTGCACGCTGAGTGTTTCTTCTCTCTCTCTCTCTGGCTGTGATTATGACCCGACCTTTGACTAAAACTCATGAAACCAAGTTGACCGAACCTTCTTAAAACACTTTGGCTTTTGGAATGTTACGGTGTCACATACATCATTGCCGTTTCTATATCACTTTTGCATTTTTCCAGAACACCCTGTATTACTACGAACGTCCACTTCCATTAGATAAATCCATCGTATGGTTATATACGAACTCGAAGGATCTTTTTTCGAGGATGGATTCTGATTCTGGAGAGATTGAATAGGATTATTCGGTTGTCTTTTCTCTTTACCTTCTCTCAGGTTGTGAGGGCTCCTAGGATTAGGAGAGGGTACACCTATTAAGCGTATTGGATAGTCTTCCTCCAGACCATAGGCATGTGCCGAACGATAGGAAAGGAAGAAAACCAATTAAGCTTAAGTGTGGTGTACAGAAGCTAATAAGTAAAGACATATAAAGGGAATAGAATAATGGCAAAGGAAATGCGATCACCATCATTCATGACAAAGACCGAGTATACCCCTGCCACTCCTACATCCACTTTGCTTTTCTCTGGGACACTCCGTATCACTACGGATATCCACTTCCATTGGATAAATCCATCGTATGGTTATATACGAATGGATTCTGATTCTGGAGAGATTGGATAGGATCATTCAGATGTCTTTTTCCATTACCTTCTCTCAGGTTGCGAGGGCTCCTAGGATTAGGAGAGTACACCTATTACGCTTATTGGATAGTCTTCTTCCAGACCTTAGGCTGGTGCCGAAGGGTAGGGAATGAAGAAAACCAATTAGCGTAAAGAAGGAGTACATAAGATAATAAGTAAAGACATAATAAAGGGATTGGAGTGAGGGAAGGTAAAGTATATGGTTACTGTCGTGAATCAGGATAGTGGAAGAGACGTTGCTAGGAATACCAGTTAACCCTTTTTGAAACATTTTCATGTTTCAGTTTTACTATGCGATGTTAATTGAAAACTGATTTCCCAATAAGAATCTAACTCCAGGGTATGTATTTACCAGATCAGTTTCTCACATCTGTATGTTATTACAGATGGTGAGTGGGAGTAAGATATTGGGAATTGGGTGATTAGATCCTCATTATATCAGAATTTGTAGTAATTGGTGATATTTGAGAAAGTCATCTAGATTTTGCCGGATGGCAAATATTTGGTTTTGAATATCCGTTGTTATGCACCAATTTCAAACTGGTATATCTGTACATTTATTTTATAAAGTGAGATATAACTTTTTGATATTGTGTCTATGACATTTACCTATATCAGTTGGTGATTAGGTAAGGTGCATTCAACAGCGGTGTAACTCTTCTTAACCAAAGTACAGTTTTTCAACCTACGACGCACAGAGTTTGAGTTATTGGACTCAGGGGACTTATACAAAATATTGTATGTTGTCCAGTGTCCGTTAGGACAATGGGGTTGGAACTCGTACTATATTCTGTTTACTTGTGATTTCTCCAGTTCTGGACAAGTATTTCGTTGAAATGCATGGTCCAGATTTTGAGAAGTTATAGGTATAAGAATAAAGTAGAGAACCATTTATTGGAAGTATCGGGATTCTTCAAAGTATTCGAAGATGTAGATACATGTGTTTGGTATTCAGTTAATAGTAATGGTTTTGAGAACTTGCTTCTCTTTCAGGTTACTCATATATGGATGCACTCCTAGATGAGTAACGTTGATTGTCCTCTTTTCATTTGGATGATATGCACTGGAGACAGATGCATGTTTTTGAATATGGTTCAAATTAAATTAGTGATTTTGTTTCTATATTAGATTAATATAGAATCAATTTATATCTTAACGATGTTAAGGTATAGGGAGTTGTTCGGCTGATGCTTAAAATCGGAATCCGGATAAACTCAAGGCATGTTTCAGTAATGGCTGTTTGTGGGTTATCCCGGGCTTTGACGAGGGATAACTTTTCTACCATCAGGAAGATCAATATTTATATTGTTCTTGACTCGCCACATTTTTAATAAAATGGATTTTTCAGAAAAACAGAAGTGGGAGTATGGTAGAACTGGAAGTTATTCCAAAACTACAAACGATTACTGAAGATTTAATAGAACCTAAGAATTCAATTAGTTTCGACATTCCATTAGCCACTCCGCAGTTTTTGGTGGGTAACCTCAGGCGCCCGAGAGGTAATTCGGTCTTCTCAGTGACGGTGACAGGGAGGTTCTTATTTACCCAGACTTCCCATTGCTGTTGTTCTAGACTATAAGACCCGGCAGGAGAATGAGTATAGCGTCATTAAACTAGCTTTAGAAGTGCACGTGTATATTACTCTGCCAGAGGGTTGTTGTAGTCAGTGGGAGCAGCAGAAGCATAGAGGGCAAGTAGCTTATGTCTATTTATAGACTAAAGCAAGTATAGCGGAAACATATCATCTAATTTTGATGTGACGGTCATAGGCTTTGACCTCATCAGAATAGGAGATGGATCTGGTAAGAAGGTAGTAGGGTGTGATGTCCGAGGATTCGGGATGACATACACTTAATAGGAAGAGATATTCCTATACTACGATCAGTTGTACTTTGGTTGTCACACAGTTGTTTCTCCACATAAGATATGGATATAATATCAGGGTTTCTGGTTACTAGATCTATGGTTTTAGATCTAGATTTGGGAAGTATCCTAATCTTGGTATTTTGATATTAAATGGGCGACTCCTGGCATGGTGGTGTACCTGCAGGTGATAGAGTCGCCCTCTCTAAAGGTATCTTACAGACTAAAGGGGAGAGGAATCTGCATGATTAGCATATCACTTGCTTAGGCAATTGAGTTAATCATGAAATGTCAAGTACCACACCAGATATTGCTTTTGCACTAGATGCAATATGCAGATATATTAATCCAATCGTGGAGAAACATTGGGAAGCAGTTATTGAACATGAGTGAATGTTCTAGGGAAATGATTACGGCAGCCTCCTTTAGGAGACGGATATCATTTCAGGCTTCCAAGGTGACCTGGACGACAGAGTGACTGTCAGAGTTATAGTTTTTCCCTCTTTTAAGGGACAGTATGTTGGACAGGTAGTCCAAGCGGATACTGAGGAAAGGCATGGCGCAGGATACTGATTAAATTCAGTGGACGATATAGTCTAAGTAGTTTGCTGGATTTGGAGTTCATTTGTGAACTGGGTCCCATCAGATATCCAGAAAAATTCTAAGACAAGTATTGCTCATTTCGGGAGATAGTTTTCTCCGCGAAGTTGAGATTAAGAGAGATACAGAAAGAAACATTGGAGCGGATCCACTCACTGAGGCTATTTCTCGAACGCAATCATTTTCGCAAACAGGTTTTGCGAAACTGATTAGTAAAGAAGTTGGGTGTTCGGTATCACACGGGCTGTGAGTATGCGACATCGCAATAATTGGCCTTAAGTGTAAGTGGGAGATTGTTGGCTATAATGCCCTTAAGGCAATTACCATAGTCACGGACTTGTGATTATGATGATTGAGTGAGGACCTATACCGATAAAACAGTCTTACTCAAGATGATAGTATGCTATCTGGTTTGCCTTTATCATCATGTACATGTTGATAGAGCCCATAGGATTCTTGCTTGACTGCCAGCATTATGATGGCGATCATATATGTGGGAACTGGGGTCTATAAGCACATCCTTAAATGTCCCTAGTCGTAGGAGTGTCGAGACCGGGCATCGATACTCTAGTGTAGACTAGTGTATACTGATCGAGACCCCGACAAGGGACGGTGTCCAGGTCTCACAAGCCATTGGTGTTAGTTTGTTCACCTAAGATAGTATGCAGGTGCTCATTGGGTTATGAGTACACTGGACGGACTCGCCGGGAACCTGCTAGTTGGTATTATACCTATTGTCAGATAGCAGTTCCCAGGTGACATGTGTACAGGTTAGTCAATGACCTGAGATCGTCATTTGTCTCGTGTGAGTTCCCACTGTGCTTTGATTACTACCCTACCACGGCTCAAAGGAGTCGTGCAAATAGATTTTAGTTGGGTACAGTCCCAAGCCACATGGAGGCAATGATCGGATCGCCGGGGATTCGTCTCTCCTGGTATTGGGGGTTGACTTCGCATTGTGTACGGGTGGCCATCACCAGAAATCCATGGCCATGGTGAACGAGAATTACCGATTCAGGATCGATAGTTTCTCAGGTGGTGATGGGTTACATGCTGACACTAAATATCGCGTTGTTAGGGGTCTGACTTTATCCACCCCCTAGACTCGATATGCGATGCTCTTAGACGAACAGACCGGACTGTACGGATATTGTCACTGACGGGCTCAGTAGGGGTTCAGGATGAGTTTGCTCGTCGGCCTCCCTTTCGCTCAATACCTGGATAGCCATTACGTACAGCTAATGCCGCTGACGTGCTTGTGGTTAAACCCACTGCCAGCGTATTGACGAGTCTTTAGAGTCCCACACAGAGGGTTTTCACGGTTCAGGCGATATGGTGTACATGGCGTATGTTGATACATACAGGTGTCCGATTAAATATATGCACTTGCTGCGCAGACTTTAATCGGACGGTTGATAATACTAGCGACTTAGGATTAAGCCGGATTATTAAATCGGGTTTTGATTTAATAATTTACATATGTATTTATATATATATGTGTTCTAGTATTATTGTTCACTATTCGTTTTCTCTCTCGGCTATTCGTATTTTGGTACGAATACGCGTATATGTATTTCGATACATGTACCGGGAAGTATTCCATATTTTATACGGAATAGCTTCTAGAAAGTACCACATCATTTGTATGAATTTCCATTTTTGGAAAATTCATTTGACTCACAAATGAGGTGGAGGGGTGACATGGCATGAACATGGTCAAGGCATGGTTTTGTGCATGTTGTGAGGCATGTAGCAAAGCATGGTTTGCATTGTTTATTTGTAAAAAGAAAATGACTTTTTTGTGAAGGGGAGAGAGGGGGGAACGGCCACTTATTGGTGAATGGGGTTCATTTTGTTTTTGGGGATTAATTCATGACACTTGCATTACTCCCTCACTCTCTCATTCACACAAAAGCCTTCACCATTTTGGTTCATGCCAAGTCTTCTTCATCTTCTTGCATTGCTCACTTGAGCTTTTATGAAGAGAGAAAAATATAATGAAACATCCTACAGCCCCCACTCTCCGTTGCTAGCGACCTCGGAGCGTCGGTTGCTTCGTTCGACGAAGCTGGAGCTTGCGTCGTTTCCCTCGGGTGGATCATCGGAGATGGAGGAAGACCGGCAACCAAACATCATCAAAGGATCGCTAGGAGCTTGGAATGAAGACCGAAGGACTTGGATCATCTCGGTATAACAATTCTAACTCTTAGTTTAATTTGCTAGTTTAGGGTTTAAGGTCGATCCGGAAATCGGGTCGCGGTAGCGCCAGTTTAGAAAAATTTTGTTCCGCATTTTGGCCGCGTTTTGACGGCCGGGACGCTGCCGGGACCCAACATTGTACCGAGCAGGAATTATCATTGATGTTTGTTTTTATGAAGCGGACAATTTGATAAATTTCATGTACTTGAGATCTAATGAAGGGAACATTAAAGGATAATATTGGTTGATTTAAGATTTTTTATAAACATTATTTTAATATATTTTAAATATTATATGTGAAACTATTTGTTAATTTTTATTTATTTATTTTTGTTTTATGGTTGCAAGAATTAGGACATTCAAGCCATTTTTTATGAACAAATACATAATGTATGTGTGTGTGAGAGAGAGAGAAAAGAGAATAAAGAGAATAAATTGTATCTATTTACCATATTTCAAAGTGAATAAAAAATACAATTTAGGCAATGTTTGACATTTATTTTATCACGAGACATATCAAATTTTAAGTCTTTTCATCTGTTGAAATAAGCATAATTAATATAAGAAAAGAAAATTTGTAAATAATCTTACCTCTTTGGTTTTTTATTTATATACATTATGATGGGTAATTTTTCAATGTATTTCTTTAATTTATTCTAACAAGAATCAAAAGAATGAACTTTCTTATTTAACAAGTTATTTATTCTAAAATTATACATTTTAAGGGACGCTTAATTTTGTTTTTATCAACCACACATTTTGATTTTATCAAACAATTAGGATTTGTCATATTTCCACATGCATAGCACATGCAAAAAAACTAGTATAATAGGAAGTGGAGTGAATGAAGACAAAAGAAAAAGAATCTCTTGCATAATGGCATCTCTGTAGAAGCATTATTTTTTATGCTTTACTCTTTTGCTTTTGTACTTGTTCATATTTATATTGAGGGTAAATTGTTGAAAAACCCCAGCCCCAAATAAAACCTGTCAAAAAGTCCCTGGTCTTTTTGAACAAGTTAAAAAATTCTAGGTCCATCATTTTTTCTATCATATACTCACTATATGGGGTATTTTAATATATTCCAAAAATATCCTTAAAAACTCATTCATTCACAACCGTTCAAAATTTCTCTTTTTCTCACTCTCGCTCGATCTTAGAGAACCCAATTCGCCTCTTGTCGGAGGCGGCGGAGGCTTCGCCATCATCGTCACTACATTTGCCGTCGTCGTCATTCTCTCGCTCGATCAAAGATAACCCAATTCGTCACTCGTCGTCGATCTCAGAAACCCCTCGTTCTCCCTAATTCTAGCTACGTCGCTGACGATCCTGTCGTCCTTTTCTTTGTTCTAGGGTTCTGTGTTTCCTTTACTCGATAAATACGCTGCCGACGACGAGCTAGGGTTCCATCCTCCGACCACCTTCGACTCTGAATTGGTTAAGGCTTTCATGCCTCTCACCTCTCTTCTCTACTCATGCTTTTTCAGCTCAAGGAACCGATTGGAAAATCGTATGTTGTTTATTCTTTAGTGCTCATGTGCCTCTCTTAGCAAGGGATTTTGTCCCTAGGTCTCCTTGAGCCCTGATCTCTAAATCTCTTATTATTTGCTTCAATCCAAGAAAATTATCTATTTGCTTCAATTCAAGAAAATTATCAATTTGCCATGGTTATGGGTTATTTTAATTTGGTTTTCAAATTTTTTGCTATGATGTTTAAAACCTGAGCAAATTTTGATTGATATGAAGGTTTTGCATCGAATTAGGAAGGATTTATCTTGTTCTCACAAAATTGGGCAATACTTATTGGCTTGGTTGCAAATTGATGAGATTTGAATGTTAATGATCAAACCGACTGCCTTTTTAGTCTCAAGGTTCCAACATTTGGTGATGGTATCATGAATTTGGCTTCAAATATGATATTCTTGTTTTAATTTTGGGATATCTGTCATTAATTTTCAATTTTGGGCCAAATTGATTGCTTTTGCTATAAAATAACTCATCGGCAATAATGATTTTAGCCTATGTAGAATGATTTATTTGAGCTTTCTGTGCCATGTAAGATTGATTCGGTGGCGATGATGATTTGCCAGGAAGCTCCAAATTTATTGATATGGCAAGGCAAGATTGGGTTGCATGCAAATATTGCATCAACCATTTTGCATCCATCTTGTTATTTGTTATCCGAGCTCCAAACTCAAACAAGGCCATGTTGTTAGAAGCTGGTATATCTGAGCCTTATCATTAGTATGTATCTCTATACCACAAACCTGTGGTTTGCAAACTGTGCATGTTAAACTTTCAGTTCTGAAATGGTTGTTACCAAGTAATTGTGGCAGCAACTGCGGCTGCTGCTTCAACCGGTGCTTTTGTTGCTGGCGGTGGTTGTGGCAGCGGCAGCGGTTGTGGTATAGAGATGCTGATTTGGATCTTGACTTTGCTTAAAGCTTAAGAAGTTACAACCCTTGACAATATAAATATGCTTTGATCATGGTGTTCTATGATACAAGACTAATTAAACAAATTAATTAACACACTCTGTGTGTGTGTGTGTGTGAAATTTTTAAGTTACAATTCCTCGATTTCTTAACCGATTAGCATGTGGGAGATACTGTGCGTTTTAGAGGTTGCGGACAACTTATTAGAGTTTACAGGCAACTGCTTAGAAGTTACAGGCAACTTTTATAAATGTTACATGCAACTTATTAGAAATTACAGGCAATTGTTATAAATGTTGCAGACAACTCGGTAGATGTTACAAGCAACTTAGTAAATGTTATAATCAAGTTAATAGATATTGCAGACAAATTAGTAACGCAACTTATTAGAACTTATAGGAAACTTACTAAAAGTTACAGGCAGGTGATTAGAACTTACAGGCAACTTAGTAGATGTTACAGACAACTTATAAATATGTAAACTCTTTATAAGGGATGGACTCCTTCGTCAAGATGGCAGATAACTTGATGAAATCTTGGGCCCCTGACACAGTAGTACCTCCATTTGCCTTTATGAGGTCGTGGATAATGGTAATGCATATTCATCTTATCCGGTTCTTCTGATTACATTCATCAATTTATTAACAAGTTAAATACTTATGGCAGGAGATGATTGTTGATCCTCATGACTCCAGAAAGGTGCACTTCAATAGTAGTGGATGGAATATAAACGTTGACAATGTATGGCATTCTCCATCTATTCATATTATGACCCCGATGTGTCATAACTTTCATTAAACGTTGCTTGTTATAGACTCTAACGAAAAGGAATTGCGGTATTATTCTTCACTTGTGCGTAACCCCCATTGGGAGGAAGGGGTTAGGATATATTTGTGGCACCTACTCAATTTTAGGGCGAAGAAATTCGACAAGTATGGGGGTTTCAATACATTTCACTTTACTAGTGTCTCTTTCCCGATACAAAAGAATTCGTAAGCAGTATTTTCTTTACAAGTTTTTTTAACATTTCTGATTGTTAAGGGTTATAACAATATATGTTTGTTAACATTATTGGTTAACAGTTCTGATTGCGGCGTGTTCATCTACTTATTTATGAAGGCATTGATCAAGAGTCGGCGGATTCCGGATGCCCTGGAGGGAAAATGGTCGATTTAGTGGCGGCCGATACTTACGGCACAACTTCTATTCACGAACGAGAAAGAAATGGCTTGATATTGTTTCAGTTTTTGTTTGGCCGAAATTTGAACTCTTTGTTATTCATGTATTCATCTATTTGTATTTGGCCGATGTTCGCCGATATTATTATTTGTTTTAAGTGAGGATGTTAAATTGCTTATATGTTACTGGTTTATCTAATAAATGTCAAAAATCATTGACGTGTTTATTTTTATATTACCGATGTTGGCTGATATTGTGATACAAATGATATTTTTGTTGATGTTATCTGCTTTATATAACCAATGTTGGTCGATACTGTGATATGAATGATATTTTTGTTGATATTATCAGTTTTATATTGCCGATGTTGGTCGATATTGTGATACGAATGATATTTTTATTGATATTATCAGTTTTATATAGCTGATGTTACAGACAATTTATTAGAGGTTACAGGAAACTTATCAGAAGTTATAGGCAAGTACTTAGAAGTTACAGACAAGTGTCTAGAAGTTATAGGCAAGTGGTTAGAAATTACAGGAAATTGCTTACAAGTTACAGGAAAATGGTTAGAACTTACAGACAAGTACTTAGAAATTACATGCAACTGCTTAGATTTTACAGGAAACTGCTTATAAGTTGCAGAGAACTAATTAAAATTTATACGCAAATGGTTAGAAATTACATGCAAGTGCTTAGAAGTTACATGCAACTCATTAAAATTACAAACAAGTTGTTAGAAGTTATAAGCAAGTGGTTACAAGTTACATGTAATTCATTATAAGTTACAGGTAACTAATTAGAAGTTATAAGCAAGTTGTTAGCATGCAAGTTCTTACAAGTTACATGCAACTTATTAGAACTTACATGCAACTGGTTAGAAATTAAAGGCAAGTGCATATAGATTACAGGCAACTGATTAAAAGTTACAGGAATATGGTTACAAGTTACAGGTTAGTTCTTACAAGTTCCAGGCAATTACTTATAGGTTATAGACAACTGCTTAGAAATCAGAGGCAGGTGGTTAGATGTTACAAGTAAGTGCTTAGATATTAACATATTATTGCTTGCATCCATGTAAATATTACAAGCAACTTATTAAATATTAAAAACAAATCTTCTTAGATATTAGGAAAATGCAACTGCTTAAAAGTTACAGGCAACTATTGAGAAGTTACATGTAACATTTTTAGAAGTTACATGCAACATGCAACTGCTAATAAGTTGCTTGTAACTTGTCTGTAACTTTTAATAAGCTGCATGTAACTGCTAAGCAGTTGCGTGTAATTTCTAATAACTTGCATGTAACTTCTAATAAGCTACATGTAATTTCTAAGCAGTTTCATGTAACTTTAAATAACTTGCATGTAACTTCTAATTAGCTGTATGTAAGTTCTAAGCAGTTGCCTGTAATTTCTAATAAGTTGCATATAATTTCTAAGCACTTGCATGTAATTTCTAACCAGTTGTATATAACTTCTAAGCAATTGCTTGTAAGCTTTAATATCATTAAGAATACATCAACAATTTTTTATATCAACAAAAATACATCAATATCGGTTATATAAAACCAAAAACATCAATAAAAATATCATTAATAACACAATATCGGCCAACATAAGCTATATAAAATTAACAAAAAATATCATTCATAACACAATATTAGCCAACATTGGCTATATAAAACTGATAATATCAACAAAAATATCATTCACAATATCAGCCAATATCGACGATATTAAAGTAAATAAGTCAACAATTTTTTACATTCATTACACAATACTCTTCATTGGCTAATATCGACGAAATAAAACCAGTAACATCTAAGACGACTACATCATTCATTCACCAAAATATTGTTCAATGTTGATCAACTAATCCACAAAATTCCTTAACCCTACATTAGCAACAAAAATCATCATTAACAAAATGAAAAGGAAAATCAACCAAAAAAAAAAGAAAGAAAATCTTGGTGGAAAAGAGTGGGACCAAGAACTCATCCCCTTCCCAAGTGTTGGGGTCAAAAATCATACCCCGTTGATCAAATCAAAACCAAAGTCAACACCCAAGCCAAGTGGGCCCAAGCTCAGATCAAGCCTGAGCAAAGAAGGGCTACGCCATGAAGAAACAAAAATTATGTAGTGAATAAATGAAAATGTAATTCTTCGAAAATGAACGTAAATTAAATGGGCAAGAAGCCAAATTTTGTAATGCTCATGGTTTATGTGTAAAAAAAATGAGCACATAAGGTATGGGGAGACACAAGTGCCATTTTGTAAAGCCCAAGGGCCAAAATGTAAAGTGTGCCTATAAAAGGCAAACATGATGAAGAAACGAACAACTTCTGATTTCTCAAAATAAACCTAGGGTTTTGTGCCGCTCTCTCTCTCTCTCTCTCTCTCTCTCTCTCTCTCTCAAGGTCTCCTACTTCTTCCTCCTATCTTTTTCAATTAAATCCAAAGCAAATCTTCTCCCTTTTCCAAAACAAAATTGATTTTGGCCATTAATCTACTAAGAAGAATACAGATCTCCTATCAAAATCAACAAAGGAGTAACTTTTTTCTCTCCGCCTCTCTCCTCATGATCCAATAGAGGAAAGGAGAAAGGGGGAAAGAACCACGTCAAGACCCATTTGCACACGTCTCGAGGCCTCATTGAAGGGGAAAAGAGCCCAACTTGTGCATCAAAATTTTGTGTTTGGGGCTGTAACTCCATTGGGTTTCGACCCTTACTTGCACCATACTAGGTACGCACCTCGTTAGGTGCCCATTTGGCTAGATGCGTACCATGTTGGGTGCACATTGTGCCAGCTGCGCGCACCGGCCCAGATATGCATCTCGCTAGGTGCGCACCTCCCTAAGTGTGCATCTTACTGGACCGTTTGGCCCATTCAAGACCCTTTGGCCCCTCACTCTCGTATCTCGCTAGGTGCTCACCGTGCTAGATACGCACCTTTTCAGGTGCGCACCTTGCCAGGTGCGCATGTGGCACACATGCATCCCTCACTTCTGTCTTTCTTGTAAATATTTTACAAAAAAAATGAATAAAATGAACATGCCCCACACTCAAAAGCCTTCACCCTTTAGAAAATTTTTCTAACGAGACGCTGCCCCGCAAGATGGCTGCTAGCTTCCTTGACCCCCAGCCCGCTATCCGGGTAGCAGGACCCCCGTAAACTTTGAGAGGCCCCCGATATGCCCAAAACACTCTCAAGACACACATATACGCATACTGCACATTGAATTCACATGATCTGTTTGACCTGTTAATCGGAGGTTCGCTCGCTCCAAAAGCGAGAGGTAATTACCGGTAGTTTAGTTCGCGATTGCCGGAAATTTGGATCTCCACGATCAATAAACCCCTGTCTACCCCAGGCAGGAGGAATCTGTAATACGCCTGACAAGCAACGCGCATTCTTATCGCAATAGGGTGACGAAAAACACTCTACACCAAGCTTGGACCTCATCATCTCTACGAAGTAGTTGAGGATGAGGTCGGCGAAGACGACGTGGCCATGGACACGACGACGGTGGGCATGGGGAAGGAGAAGAGGTCGGAGAGGGTCTGCTTGAAGAGGATGAAGAGGAGTGGGACCCGATCAAAAAAGGAGATGCAGGCCTAGTCGTGGTGGGGGGAAAGAGGAGAAGATCCGGCGGTGAGGGACGATGGATTGGAGGTCATAGGCGGCAATCGAAGCGAGAGAGGAGTAGATGGTGATGAGGCGAGAGTCGTCGACGGCGGCGATGGAGAAGGTGAGAGAGGGGGGTTTTTAAAGAGAGAGAAATAGGGAATTTTTTTAGAAAATGGGAGGAATTTTTTGAAGAGCAGTTGTGAGGAGAAGAGAAGAAGGGTATTTTCTGTCACTTCATCTCACTAATAATAGCAGGCCTGATTCAGATGAGGTCCAAGGGTTTTCTCATAAAGTTTTGGAACAATAGGCCTTTTTTTACTATTTCGAAAATACCAAGGAATTTTTGACAACTCCCGAATGAGCCGGGTTCTTTTTGACAATTTTTATATGGTGCTTATGGGCTTATTCATGAGAGCCCGAAAACACAAATAAATATTTAATAGTTAGTTATTTGAGAGAATTGATACATTAAACTTTTTTTATTAATTATTATAATTAGTTTGCATGTTAAAATGTTATCCACTATTATAATTATAATTAGTTTATGTTATTAATATATTAATAACGGGTTGTTGATGGCTATTACCGAATTATATGATTGGAGCCTTGAATGTTATTAATTATTATGTGCTAGATTGTAATTAATCACCTTATGTGCTGAAATGTGAAAGTAATAATAATTTTATTTGAGAGAGTCAGCCTATTAAAAAATGTTATTAATTATTATAATTAGTTTATGTGCTAAAATGCTATTGATTATTATAATTAGTTTATGTGCTAATATGTTATTAATTATTAATAATGGATTATTATTGAGCTATTACTAATTTATGTTATGCCCGTTATTAATTATTATGTACTAAAATGTTATTAATAACATTTATGTGCTATTAGGGTGAAGATAATAATAAGTTGTTTTAGACTATATAAGTTTAATAATATAGCTTGGAAATAATAGTTATCTATACATCAATTAAATAGATAAGCATAAAAACTAGGCTGATTTTTGAAAAAATCCGTCTACATATGTAATTTCTTTTATTTGATAATTTTTCCTCCTGAGGCGTATAGGTTGTCTTGTATAACATAGTTTTTTTATAATGTTATAAAAGCTAGGTTTCATTTTATAAAAAACTTCGCTGTACATGTATGCTTTCTTGATTGATTGCGACTTGGAGAGGTTGACTATGAATATATGCGTTAATTTTGATAATTAGTTTTCTAGGGATCTATATTGTTTGCCTAATTAAAAGTCCTTTTGTCATTATTTAATTCCTACGTGTTTAAAAATACATCAGATCTTTCCTTGTAACCTACGTTTTTGAAATGGAGTTCATATTACTTTTCTATTTTATTGTTGAATAAATTTGAGTATTGATTTTTCTTTGGATAAATTGTCAAAAAAACCAATCACTTTTTTCCGTTGTCAAACACCCCCGGCCTCGAAACTGTAGTTAAAACCCTTCTGAAAACTTTTCCTACAGTATCTACATAATAGCCTGCTATATCTAACCAATTCATACAAACTATTTAGATAATGCAGGAAATTATTTAGATATCGCTGACAGCTGCTTAGATATCACAGAAAACTAGATATAGCAGGAAACTACTAGAAATCACAGCTAAAGGAGGTTTTGACATCAAAAACTTTTTAAGGGAGGGTTTGACACTTTCAAGGCCAAGGGGTTTTTGACTATAGAAAAAATTGCTTGGTTATTTTTGACAATTTACACTCTTTTTATTTAAAAGCAAGTATATGTTAATTTTATATTCACACTCTCAATTTATGTGAGAATGAGATGCTTTATGAAAATGAATATATTATTTTATAAACTAAATGGTACTTATTTTTCTTTTGAAAATTGAAAACGCTAATACTTTTAAATTTATGTTAAAGCAAGCAATTCCATTTGATAAAGCAATCAAACAAACGTCAAAAAAAATTGCCTTGCGGTTAAAACAAAAATATATTGGATCACGTTTGATCCTACACGCATTATGTGTGGGGTCCATGCTAATGGACAATTATAGTGGTCATAATCAATAAAAATTTCATAACAGCTTAAACTAACTCCTTTTTTTTTCCTTTTTTTTAAAAAAGGCAAAAATATAGCATAATAAATCAGCAAACTACTCCATCATGATTCTATACATTTTACATGTGCTCTAAAGTATCCTCACTCCAGCTAAGTTTGCACTGTATTCTTTATATTAGATCATACAAGTGAGCAACCATACCAAAAAATTTAACTAAATAAAAATTCAGCTAAAACCAAGCCACAAACAAAGCTAGGCTATCTGATGATGCTGAACAAGTCTTCAGCATTGAGGTCCCCGTGAAGAAAGCATAAGATGAAAAAAAATATTTCAGTTAAATATTAAAGGAATAGGGAGCATGATCCCTTACCATGCAAATCCAACTGTCCATATTAATGTAAAATATGAAGGCCATGGTTGTGTAGGTCCGATGAGGAATCCAAACATTTTTTTATGGTAAAGGTGTTTTCCCTACCAAGCTAAGGGATGAGCGCCAACTAAGAAAGCCCTTGCGCGGTAGGCGTCAGAAGTAGGGCAGCCCTTTGAGGAATCCAAAGGCTGGGGTTTACAGAGCAGGATAAAAGCAAAGCAAGGGATCCTAGTTCAAAGAATAGGGTCCATATGGTGCTTTGTTAATTGTAACCAAAGGATATTGATTCCTTGTACCTCCTGTCAAAACTCGGTTCCATTATCTTTTATATTTGGTGGACTTCATAAAACCAATCATCAATCCTGCGGCTAGGTCATAATAAAATTTAATGTTCATGGATATCGATCATTCAAGAACAAATGTAAGGGATGCCAAAATGAGATGGGTGAATTGCATAAAACCATCATCTTTACCCTGTCTAGCAATATTAGCATATCACACCCCTGAGGTCAGTCTCGAAATGACATAGAACATGATCATTGTCTAACTCAGGGGTGTCACGTGCTTATAAAATTAGTTAAGGTGTAATAAGTGCTACAGGAAACAAAGATTAGGAGTGTTATATGAAATTAAACATAAAGAGAGAGAGCAATGTAGCTCTTTCACTTTGTGAGTGCCACTATAGCATAGTAGCAAAGCATATTGCTCTCAAGCAATAGGTATGTGGTGCAAACCCCCCATTGCATCAAGTTACAGTATATTGAAGAAGGATTAATTTGCGTATGGCACCCCTCATGTACAAAATCAATCATGATTATAATGCAATTAACCCAAAAAAGACTGCTATTTCACCTCCTATGGCTTGACAAATCGAGTTATTTTCGCGAGCACGCTTCTTAGGTTACGGACGCCAGCACCGGACTTGGAGCTCACCATCGCCTATTCATCAACAAAATCAATCGTGATTATAATAACCCGATACAAATAGTGTATCCCTAATGTGCATAAGAGGCAATGAGAACTCACCACTGGATTAATTATTGACTTGTTTTTCTTGAGATTCTGCCACGGAATTAGAGTTAGGAATGACGATGATAAAAAAGGCATGGACATCATTTTTTGAAATTATGTCTTTACCTCTTGAATTTGCATAGCACGGCGGGCAACATCTATGGGGAAAACTAAATCGGTCTTGGTTAACACAATGTGGTAAGGTGTCTTAGATCTGTGGAAAATATCATCAGCATTTATTCATGACATGGGAAAATAATAGGCACCTAAAATAAGATAAACCCAGCAGTGGTATGTGTTATATCAACACAAGTAAAATTATTCCAATCAATTACTGTGTAATTTATCGGTTAACTTACATGGAGGAATTTACCAGTTTTTGTGGAAAGGTTTACCAGTTTGACATGTTGATTATGGCTATATGGGGCCTGCAGGGACACTGCAGGCCTCATGGGGCCCAGGGGCTGTGTAAAAAAGCCTCAGGGCCTGCAGTCTGGACACTGCAGTTATGGGCATGCAGTGTCCTTGCTAGCCCTGTGTTTCCTCGTCGATTATATGCTTGGCAAATTTTTAACGGTAACCAGATACATATACTAATATTTGATCTCTTCGTACTAATATCTGATCTATTCAAGAACTACTCTGTCCCACTTGATTGACATCTCCTTTTTCCAAAAGCCAAACTGGCATTCCTATATAATTCAACCTTACTCCATAGCCGGCTTTCTCTTTAATATAGACCTTTTCCTTTCATTCCATGATAAACCACAGATATGGAAAACCACGGTTGCTTTTGAATTTCTCATAGATGATAAATATTACAAACCAAATAAAAAAAGTCTGACTGTCTAGTGTATACTGGTTGCTTAATGAACCCATGTTAACATGGTTTCAGACCCAACGATAACTTGGGTTTTACCAAGTAACCTTCACTGGTATCATCTTCATTATCAAAATAAAATGTGAGAGAGGTTATGGTTTCACTTTGTTCATTTCATTCTTTCTAAGTGCAACTTCATAGTCTAGTACATTTAACAAAGATCTATCTATTTCTAAGGCTTAAAAATTATTCGGATACTATTTTTTTTTAGTGAACTAAAGAACTATGACATAAAATATTGTTATGCAAGTAAAACCAACTGAAGAAACAACATAATGTCATTCACATATTACGATATGCAATGCATGCATGCTTGAATGCATTCAGAAAAAAAATGATGTGATATTGTGTACTTTGTGAGCCATCAAATGCACACAGTAGTAATTTTACTTATTAAAACTTAAATACAGTAAACTAAAGACATAAAAGTACAAAAAATCATGCTTAAAACGATACATATAATGCTATTAGGATGAGAAACAAGTGTACATAATACCTTTCCATCAAATCAATAAGTTCGTGATCCCTTGGTTTCATTCCCCATTTGGTGTCGATAAGAAGACACACCCTCTGTAGACCAACCCTTGTAGAAACATACTCTTTCACCTACAAAGTTGAAGATTTTTATCAAAAGATAATCAAGAAATATTTCTTGAACAGATGGCATATGCATCTAATAAATATCAACAGCCTCACAACATGGCCAAAAATATCATCATGAAAAATCCCCGGCATAGAAAAAGATACAAAATTGCTCATTCAGCTTCCAGAAAGAAAGAAGCCAGAAGAGGCGAATTAAGATTGAGAATCCAAAGTCAGTTTCCCTGCACGATTCATCGTCCACTCCAGGACTGTTTCATCCTCCAGAAGGGCGGAGTGCAAAAGCTCATCGGCCTGGGACCATCCGTATACGCCCCATGTATCCAAGCCATCGAAGGAGTCTAAATGAGATAAGCTCTCTTTCAAATGGCAAACAGATTCCATGTGCAATGATATGGTCATCTAAAAGTTGGATCTCCATCAACTCTTCCTCAATTATGCATCTTCGGACTTTGCGCGCGCGCGCGCGCACACACATATATATATATATATAGAATAATATAGGAAAGAGGCCATAGGAGGGAATTTCCTCCTATGACGTCGAAAAGATACACCCTCCACCATTTTTTCCGACGATCGGCATCCATCATATTCATCCTTATCATCTTAAGAGGTGTGGATACACTAAATTTCATGCGATTCTACCGCTTTTTCACCATTGATTTCATGGGTGCAAAATTAACGGTTTACCGACAATAGAACCTTTTACATTGATAATTCAACGGTGAAAAAGTGGTAGAATCACATGAAATTTGGTGTATCTATATCTTAGATGATAAGGAAGAAGATGATGAGTGCCGATCATCGGATAAAATCGTGGAGAGTATTTTTTCAACGCCATAGGAGAATTCCCCCTTATGGCACCTTTCCTTCATTATATATATAGAGAGAGGGGGGAAGTGTTTATGAGGTGGCACCTTATTCTAAGAAATGAGGCGTCGTCTTAGAATTTGACTTTACACCATGTTTTCCAGTGATCGGCATGGTTCAACTTGATCTCCATAATCTAGATCATAGGAATACTAAATTTCATATGTTTTCGATATGTTTACCCTCGCTTCAGATGATTGCAAAATTAACGGTTTTCCGACAATAGAACATTTGACAAAGCTAAATCTATGAGCAAATTTTATCGAAATCGCATGAAACTTAGTGTATCCATGTTTTACACCATGGAAACAAAATGAATGGTACCGATCATTCACAAAATGGCGAATAGTCAAATTTTAAGACGGCGCCTCATTTATTAGAATAAGGTGCCACCTCATAAACACTAACCTCATATATATATATATATATATATATATATATATAATCAATGGCGGACCCAAGAATTTTCACTAGAACAGGCACCAAAATAAAGTAAGGCGTTTTGTTAAAAAGTTAAATCTAAATATTATATAAAAATCGTCAAATAATTTGAAAAGTGGTAGAAAAATTTAAAATTTAATTTAATTACAAATGTCGAAAGATTTTTTCCTTAAAAAACACAATAAAATTTATAACCACCTTAATATAATTTTAAAAGGAAGGCTAATAATCCCACCTTATTCTCAAAAGAATAAAATAAATAAAATCAAAAATGATTTTGTGGGTTATGGGGATTGAACCCAAGACCCATTGTTGGGAAGCAAAGTGTTTTACTATTTGAGCTAAAACAACCTTTTATTAGTTTGATGCCATATATATATATATATATATATATATATATATATATATATAGAGAGAGAGAGAGAGAGTGATCCATTGCAAACCGGTCCGCGTTTTTTAAAAACGGGAACTCTCGATCTGCGGCATATTTGAACGATCCGATCTGTTCAAGTTGATCACCATATCCACAAATATACATGTATGAAAAATCAAAGTATTTAAAGACCTTTAATATATTCATCGATGGATGAAAAAATGAACGTCTTTCGATATTGCAACATAAACTTTATCTGATGCATATGTTAGAGATCTTTAAATCTTTTAATTTTTCATAAACGTATATTTAAGGGTAGGATGATCAACTTGAACGGATCGGATCGTTCAAATATATCGTAGATCGAGAATTCCCGTTTTTTAAAAAACGCGGACCGGTTTGCAATGGACCACTCCCATATATATATATATATATATATATATATATATATATATATATATATATATATATATATATATATTGTATGTCCTCAAAACACTTCTGGTCGATATTAGTCTCTTTTTTCTCGAAATTTCAGCAGAGGCATATGCCCCTTCTGGCTTCTACTTGGATCCATCCTTAAGAATAACGAAGGGCAAAGGCCCTGAGAGAGGATTTCTTCCTATGACATCGAGAAAAGTCTATCCTCCAATGTATATTTCGACAATCGACACTTACCATATTCATTTTCATCGACTAAGATGTAGATACACCAAATTTAATATGATTCTAACATTTTTTCACCGTCAATCAGTGAGTGCAAAATATACAGCTTTCTGATGATAAAACATTCATAGAATTTTCACATCACTGGATCAACGGTGAGGTGTTATAATCATATGAAATTTGATGTATTTACATCTTAACCAATGAAGATGGATATGGTGGGCGCCGATCGTCGAGAAAAATGGTAGAGGTTGTACTTTTTACGACGTCATTGGAGGATTTTTCCTCTTAGGCCCCAGCCCCTCTCTCTCTCTCTCTCTCTCTCTCTCTCTCTCTCTATATATATATATATATATATATATATATATACATGTTATCAGCTCGAGCTAACCGAAAAAATCGTTAGATCACGTCTAAATTGGCCCAACACAACCGTCAATTGATGATTCAATCCGTCTACCTTGTTCTACACATGAAGTGTTCGATGTGTATAAAAATTTGGTCGATTTAAAGCCTTCCACGTGCTGGTTCAAGTGATGTGTGTGAGAGAGAGAGAAAGATGGTGAGAGAGATCGTCTAAAACTAAGATCTGTGTCAACTCGTTCTCAATTATGCATCTCCTTCATTTTATCGCGTGCACACAGGCATGTGTGTTAAGTATGTATATATGTGCGCACGCCATGCACATGCCCCTATTCAGCTTAAGCTTTCTAGATATACTCAAGGTCCATCCTCATATTTTCATTTCCACATTGTTCATCATTTTTAACTTGGTCCCAATGAAGCACGAATACTTTTATATGCCTTACGAATCGTCTCCGATCGCGTATCGAAATCCGAAACTCTTCGAAACTCTCGGATTCTTTTGGATTCGCTCAAACTTGTAAATATCACACCAAGCTCTCTCGAATCGACACCTCTACTCTTTCTCTTGAAAATTAAGGCTCTCAAAAGTTTGAAAGTGCACTAAATATCTAACATGATCCCATTATTTAAATATATTATTATATATTGGTATTTATATCTTAATATATATTCATATTTATTTAATTTAAAATAGATAAAAACGTATCATGTATTCTAGGTTTTCGGAAAATTGCGAATTCATAAATCCATATTGTATCGTATCTCATATCTGAACCCATGCTACATAGCTTGGGCCCCTCTCTTGTCAAGATGTCAATTCTTTTATGCGAAAATGTTGATATTTATGATTGTAGGAGATAATTATCTCAATATTTTTTTATCCTTCATGCTAAAAACTCATGGGACCAAGAAAAGGATAATGTATATGAGGGCCATGAATGATTCTAAGGCTGATAAAAGGATAATGGATGCATAACAAGGATAATTTTAAAACAGTTATTTTTCCTTTCATAGACGTAAAGCAGAATATAAATGTTTGTTTTTGCAAATGAAGAAAGAGGACGGCAATAATTATATTTCCTGTAATATTCTTCAGATATCATGTGATTAAAAAACAATGGAAAATTTAAAAATTAACAGAAACAGAAAGTCAGAAACATTGCTCTTAATGTCGGTACTCACAAGCTCTTCCCAGGCATCTTTGACTTCTTCCTTTGCATAAGCAAAACCATACCCAGGCAAATCAACTAGACATAGTTTTGGGGCAAGGCTGAAAAAGTTGATTGTCTGTATAAAGTTTATTAAACCCATCAGCAGTCATGTGTAATTAATTACTAACCCCAATAGACCAAATTGAGGTTGATATGTAAATGTGCGCTAACCTGAGTGAGGCCAGGCTTATCCGATGTCCTGACCACTCCCCACTGTCTCGTAAGCGCATTTAGCAGAGATGACTTTCCAACATTTGATCTTCCTAAATGGCCAAATAAATTGTAATAGAACTAACAATTTATATCGTTACCCAAAGAAAGGGCGAAATGATATATAAAAAATATACACGGAATAAGAAGAATTAATGAAAAGGTTATGAATGTAGCTTTAACACACAAGCAAATATACTCCACAAGCCAACACATATCAGGTGCAAAAATAAGCAGCGTTTAAGACTTATTGATCTACTGACCCGTGCATGTTTAAACCAGTAAATTACAGGTAGAGGAATAGCGGGATTTATAAAAGATTGTGGAGATAAGGTTTGGATTTAGTAAAACATGTTTAGGGAAAGAAAACCAAGGGAAAAGCAACATAAAGAGGGAAGCCCAAATACAAAGGCAACATTATTGTAAGCACAAAATGGCTCATTAGCATTTATTTAATATTAATTTCTGATTAATCATGAGCTTACAACTAAGGAGGACCTGAATAATCATTTATCGATTAGTGAGATGTACTGCGTCATTCAAAACATAGGTAACCTGTGGCTAAGCAACAGTTAAAGGCTGTTAAATGTAGAGCTGAGATATGAGAAGAAAACAGCTTTAGCATCGAAAACCAATTAACATAAATATGAAAATATGAATATAAATCAAATGGTTCCATGCCGGCAAAACAAATTGGCATGACAAAAAACACACATTAGCATACAATTTGTTCAAACAAATATCGGCATGAACCTAGTTATAGCATTAGCAACCACATACTTCACTTGACTGAAAACAATATCTGCAACATACCTGCAAATGCCATCTCTGGAATCAAAGGGGGAGGAAAAGATGAGGAAATCTTTGCAGCAGCAAAAAATTCCAACTTATTCTTGAATACCTATGGGGAAATATACCCCAAGCAATGAAACCATACAAGTCTTACAAAGCAACTCTTGTTGATAGCACTCAAAATTAAAGATAAAGCAATCCCTTTGATACACTATAACATTGCATGACATATCAATAATCCGCAATGGAGAAATATTGATAGTTAAGTTTCAATGATGCAAGAAGGATCATACATTATCTTCGATCCGTTCTCTTTCTGTACTTGTAGAAAAGGGAATGTTATCTAAAGGCGCAGACAGCTTGACATTGTAACCTGCATCCTTCAATTCATTCAAGCGTCTACGACCCAAGAGCTGTTAACATCAAAAGTAAATAGTATGGTTTTCTTTATAGCATGGGTACCCAAAAAAATTGAAAAAGAAGTCGAAACGGAAAGAAAAAGCTCTGTTAGTTCAATATACATTATCTTCAACAAATGAAAGAATTGAGGGGCTTGGCTGTATAGCACGAAACTGAGCATTCTTTGATATGTCAGAATCTTTTTCTTCATTCTTGTCTGCATTTCATGTGAATACGATAGCATGAACATAACAAAAATGATCGGTAAAGTAGAAAAGTATATTACAGTTGTATGGATCTTACATTATTTATTAAATGAAAAGTCTGCATTACCAGTAGCTTTATCAAAGTTCCAAGTGGGGAAATATGAGTAGCTAATTTAACCCTAGGATCACATATGTTAACGATATACTAAACAAAAAATTGTTTTAGAGATCAGCACTTGAAATCATCGCCTGAGATGGCAACAATTGCATGGCACAACGAAAAACTTCGGAACAAGTTGGAAAAATACATATTGTGAGTGGTTACATGTAAATGTGTAACTTATAAAATTATGGACAGCGTCGATGATAAACTTTTCTTGGTACTTGCAATATTGCAGGTTACAACAAGCCTTGGCAGAGGCCTTAGGGTGACACGTTGAATTGATCTAACAGGAAAAACTTTTCTTAGTACTTGCAATATGCAAAAGCGTGCTATAGGTGTTTCAAGTGTTGGAAATGCACAAGGGATATGATGTTGAAATTTCTCTCGAAATCAACCCATATATGTGCTATTTCAATCTTATAAGCAGGGGTGGATGCAAGAATTTTGTTAAGTGGGAGATGACAACACGGTTATATTGATATATCAACTAAATAATATATATAAGAATTATACAATTTAAAAAGTAGATAACAAGCTTTAAAATAATTTATTAGTAACATCGAAAGTTTTTTAATTCATGAAGGTGCAATGGAACTCATACATTGAATAAATTTTTTAAAAAAAATTGTGCAAGTATTGGGAATTGAACCCAACGTCTTTTTCAAGAAATTGATAATAGACTCTATTATTGTGTTTTATAGAATAAATATGTATAACATATATTCTAAAATGTTACACTTGCTTGCAACCGATATTAATTTTCTAATTTCTTTTTGAAAAATTCAGTGGGGGCACTTGCCCCATCTTGACCCTTAATAGATCCGCCCTTTCTCACAATGTTGTTATGGTTTTAATGGCTTCTAGATGAGATGAATTTCACTTCCTATACCACTGGAAATTCAACTTGGCTGCAAGTACCTTGGTAGTTAATTCTAGTGTCTGTGCCGAAAATCCTTAGATTAGATTGCAAAAATTAATCAACGTTGTTTTCTTAAAAATAAATAGAAAGTATAATTAAAAAATTAAAGCACCTGCAATTAGTGTTGTCGAACCTGCAAGTGTTTGTGTAAGAACTTGGTCACATAGTGCCAATCTCTCCATTGGTTTTCTTTTTCAAGAGAAAAATCGAGTCTCTCAATTTAAATAGCTTCACTCAGGAAAACTATGTAAATACAAGAAAACAGACGCGATAAAATTGGCAACAAAAGAAAGATGTGATGTTTCATGCAAAATTAAAATAGTAATAAAGCAGACACACACATGCACACACGCACACGCGTGTGTGAATGCAGGCGCGCGTGCACACACATAGTAGAAGGCAGAATAGCATTTACTCACCATCAATAGGAGCAGAATCATCTAATCTCTTATTAGAGATATCATATGGATCAAGCTTAATAACTCTCTTTTTCTTCTTCATAGGAGCATTTTTCTCTGCAGAGCCATCATCTGAACTTATTTTCCCAACTCTTAGTTTCTTCCCAGATTTGTCGAGCACTCGTTTTTGGTGCCTAACTGATTTCTCTTCTGCAATTTGCTCGTCTTCATCTTCATTTTTAGTTTTCTTTTCCAAAACCTCTCCCTTAGACCGATCTCGATCATTAACCAACTTTTGCTTCTTATCCATCTTCTTCCATTTCAATCTGAGTTTAGCAGAAGAAGCTTCAACCGAATCAACACTCTCATCTGTTTCTTCCTTTTTATCATCAATTTTCCCACAACGACCATAATCCCTCTTACTCCTAACATCACCTCTCATTTCACGAGCGGTTGTATTGCTTGTTCTTGCTTCAGACTCATCCCCATTTACATCTCTCCTCTTTCGACCTACGTTTCTCTCTCTTGCTTTAAGTTGATCAATCACTTCACTTCTCAAGGGTATCCGCTCACCGTGACGACCTCTTCTCATTTCATGAGGCCTACTCATGCTTTTCGTCTCTTCATCAGTACCGTCTCTTGAAAAATCTCTTCTATTTCTATTTATGGGTCTTCTTCCAAATATCATATCATCACTATCTCTACCGTTTCCACCAAATTTTTTCTCAGTGCACAAAGGTCTCCTTTCATTACCTCTCATTTCACGGGTCTCTCTCGGATTTCTCATACTTGCTTCAGGATCATCCCTAGAAAGACCTCTTCTATTTCTAACGATGGGTCTTCTTCCAAATGTCCTGTCATCACTATCTCTGCCATTTCTACCAATTTTTTTCTCAGCGAACAAAGGTCTCCTTTCATTACCTCTCATTCCTCGGGTCTCTCTCGGATTTCTCATACTTGCTTCCGGATCATCCCTAGAAAAATCTCTTCTGTTTCTATCCAGAGGTCTTCTTCCAAATGTCCTATCATCACTATCTCTACCTCTTCTATCAAACTTTTTCTCGCTAAATAAAGATTTCATATCTTCTCTTTCGCCGTGTTTTCTATAGGAATCATTGCCTCTCGAACCAAATTTATCATTTTTCCTTTTACTGGATGATTTGCCACCATTAAGGCTTTTCTTCAAACGGGTTGCGAGCGCCATTCTCCAAACACAAACCTATCAAATTTAAAACATGGGCATAACTTTCGTAGTTAAAAATTGAAGAATAAATGGTCAAATATCAAGAAAAAGTTGTGAACTGGTTCAAAATGACAAGAAGTTAAAGTTACAAATGAACTCACTCTCTGCTAAATATTGAGATGGAGATATTATAGGAATAGGTCGTAGATGATGAAGAAAACATACCAATAAATGAATGAAGCCTTAATGAAATATTTGTGTTTTTCTCTTTCTTTGGTTCCTACTAACTTTTGCTACTCTCTTCTTATGATCAATCGTTGTTGCCTTAGTTTTGGTTTAAGTGCGGCTTTGAAGGAGAGACATTAAGCGAGGAAAGAACTTTGATTTAGGGTAAATTTTACTTAAACCCATCCACCTTTTGGTTTTGAAATAACGGTATCTTAAACTTTAAAAATGCTATAAAACCCTGTTGAGGATATTTTTTGTAAAAAGGTATTTTTGTCAAAAAATATTATATTCCGTTCATTTTGAATTTATTCAGTCCATACGTAATGTATTTTGGTATTATTCGGTCCAATTGTGGTTTGCACGAGTTAATCAAACTAACGATTTCATACATATTGATAGTTCGGAAAGGTTTTATAGTATTTTTAAAATTTAATAAGGTTATCTCAAAAACCCCAAAAGATGAATGGGGCTAAGTAAAATTTACCTTTAGCTTACTACAACGCCCACCAAAGGCCGTGTGTGAAGAAAACGGATATATTACACTTAAGTATCTTGATGTCAAACGAACGGGTCGGGTCATCGGCAGGTAGTGGGTAAAACGGATACAGTTAAAAATGCCTGGAATTAAACATATGTTAAATTTCGTGCCCATGACCCGACCTACTATGGTTGGGAGGGTGACCCGCGAATAGATAAGCGGGTCATCCATGTACGGATTAACGGTTAACTTAAACTATCATGAAACATTTTTTGCAATTTAAATGAAAAAGAATTGCTTATTCTTATACATTAACAATGTTAATTAAAGAGAATATATACATTCACATGTACATACCCACAAAAAATCTTAATGGCATTCCTAAATATTTTAAGGGTTTTTAATAAATGCTCCCTCAAAACTTTGATAATTACTGAAACCCCCCCTAATAATTACTAAAAAACTTGGGTAATTACCGAAACACCCCCAAAAAAATTAATAATTACTATTTACTCTCCTAAAATCTTTAAATTGCTACCTTTTACCCCCTCTAAGATTTCCCTCCAAAAATAACGTCGCCATTAGGAATTTTTTAATACTCCCTAATTTCCTTAGATTTCATTCAAGAATCGAGCTTTTTTCTATTTCAAAACTTTATTCTCAACCAGGTTTAGCTTCTCTTTCTTTGATTTAGATTTTTCATTTATCCTTATCTTGCGAATCTGACTACATTCGCATTCTATTGGTGTATGGGAAGAAAAGGTTGAGAAAGAAAATCCTGCTTTCATAACGAATCGAGTTTTGATAAAGCAAATTCCTAACCCTAATTTGATTTGAGGCCGAACTTAGGATTTTAGATGTAAGAGGGGGGTTTGGGGGTCTTAAAACCCTATCCCAGACATCCCTCCATTAAAATGCCTAATGAACTGACAGAAAAGGAATCTTTTTGCCAAGTCGGCGGACCTCTTAGAAATCATTTAGAATTTTAGGAGAGTAAATAGTAATTACCAAGTATTATGGGGCTTTTTAGTTATTAGCTAAGTTTTGAGGAACCATTTAGTAAAAAAACCATATTTTAAATGTAAAATATTTATTCTCATGAAAATTAATGAAATATCTTTGACTTTATTCAATACAGGTCAGGTAAAACCCACAGGTCGGGTAAAAACCACGAACTCGCGGGTTAGGTTAACTCGATGATACTTGTAAAAGGCAGGTCAGGCATGGGTAATATTCTAACGGGTAATAAAACTTTGACCATACCCATGGGCTAAACGGGTAATGGACTGTTATTGACTCCTCTAACCCTTAGCTATCACGGCTTTACACTAAAATAACTTAAAGCTTTTTTATTACAGGGAAAAACCTAAAGCTAAAATACGTCAAAAGTAGCACTTAAGGTCTTTTATAGTAATTAAAAAAGGCAAGAATGCAGGAACACACACCCCCTTTCCCGAAGAATAGGAAACCACATGAACTTGAAAACATACACTCTACCCCCACAAATTTAACGTCGTTAGTTTTTAGTGTGTCTCCCAAAATTACTTTCAGGCCTTTCTTCTCCAAATTATTTTCACTCGTTTTCTTTTTCTCCTTTCTTCGTCCAACTAGTCACACCACCTCTATCTATTTATTCTCTTCTCCGCGAAGTGAGCATGAAGAAATTATGGATTTAGAATGATGAAAAAAAGAAAAGAGAACATTAAGTTAATCCATTAAATTTATTAGAAGAGCATTTTCGGTATAAAAATCATACTTAAGGATAAAGTGTGTTTTTTTTCTAATTTAAGAGGTTTTCTTGTTTTTCACGAGGAAGGTTTCCTGTATTTTAGCCTTAAAGGTACTTTAATGTATTTTGGTAAAGAATCATGATGGTTAAGAATATTTGGAGTAATTTACTCATGAAGAAAAAAGCAGTTTATGTTACTTTATTTCCTAAATTTTCTAAACCTCAAATAGTTTTAAGATGATTTCAGAGTTTCTTACTTCTTTTTTCTCTTTCGGGAATTTTGTTATGATAATGTCAGCAACTCCAGAGACATGGTATATGAGCAAAAATGTAGAATTGCCTCGGTGTCATCAATGTTCAACTTCGTTGAGACGTATGAAAAAACGATTGAACGGTAATAATTTGCGACCAAATCAGGTTGACACATTTTTCTGATAAAAGAGTTTGGTGGACCACGACAATGAAAGTGACGAAGCAAAGAAAAGAAAGGAGGATATTTTTGGCTCTGGATTTAACGAAAGCAGGGTCAAACTAGGGAAAGAAATAAATGTTGAAGGGGTTTGGATTTTCAAGGCTCAAACCCTCTGATGAGACTCGATATCGTGACTCTCCAGATGCTGGCACGTCGCAGATGACGTGTCCCGAATCCTACAAGACATGACCATGAACTTCGGTTGGGGATCACACCTCGGGCCTACGACCCGAGGATTCTCCCGACCTTCGGTGGCCTTCCAGACCACCCAGCTCGCCCCCGAGCTATCGCAGAACTAAGATGCCTCGGTCTCCCGCCCGTTCCCGAGCCTCCCGCCGAGCTCATATTCCTCGGTCTCGCCAGCACCGACCACTGGCACCTCCGCCACGGCTCCGCGAATGTCGCCACGCGCGAGATATCCGCTGCCCACGATCCCACGTCCCACGCCATCACGATCCCCCATTAATGAGCATGTCTCGTCATTAATGCGGGACCCCGCCTATCACGCGGGCGTGACGCGAAGGGCGTAACGGCCGGCAAGATTCTTGCGCCCGCCTGCCTATTGTTGCCGCTATATAAACCACTCTCTCAGACGATCGAGGTAAGCCATTTTTACTCCACTAGGCCGTTACTCTGCTAAAATATCCGGTCTAACTTGATCGTTGGAGGGTCCTCGGTGGCACAACTACCCCGGGACTTCTTTGCAGGTAGCTCGGTCACAACCACTCAAAACCCATTGAGATCCACACGCTCTAGGAGTCAACCCTCCAACTCAATCTCAGTCGTCCATCAGCGCTCGCAGCAGATCAACGGAAGATAATATCTGAAGGAGATCTTGAGATCCATCAGTTGGCGCCGTCTGTGGGAAAGTAGTTCCACTCAACCAAAGTTCATCTTCCGATTTCAACCTCGTGGCGAGCGATCACCGCGACGATCCAAACGATAGCCGCCGTCTCCAGCACAGCGGAGGCGCAGACGAATCTCCACCCCCGAACGCCATTAACGCCCTAGCCGCTCGGATAGATCGGCTCGCGTCCGTCGTGGATGCCCTCGTCCGTGTCCAAACGGCCAGACAAGCTCCCCAGGTCGCCGTTTCCCCACCTCGGGAACGAGATCCCCACAGAGGGAGGAAGACTCTGCCCGCGTTGGCACAACCAATCACCGCCACGCTGTCTCCAACAGCCGCAGGTCCCCCGGGACGACATACTCAAGTACCCGGTAGGCGCCGCATAGCTTAACCCCAAGGTCTTACAACAGAGCGCCTCGCCTCGAGCCCCGTCACGCCCCTGTCCCTCCCGAGGAGGTGTCTGTCAGCTCGCCTGCACCCAGGCATGACCGACGCACCCTCCCTCGACAGGGTCGCGCACACGGGGGTTGCCACGGCAGCTCGAAAACGACGTCGCCGGGAGACCTGAAGAACGTCATCGAGCGGAATCGGGGCCGTGGCCATGCAGAGGCCTCCAGCGGCAGGGGCCAAAGATCGGAGTATGCCGACTCATCTGGATACCACGGCCGACTCGACGCCCTCGAAAAGAAGATCGAGGGCATGCACCGGGGAAGTCGTCATTCGAGCGACGGGGCTAAGTACGCCACCGACTCGCTCACGAAGCCCTTCACAGAGGAGCTCCTCGCCGTCCATGTCTCCTCCCGGAACAAGCCCCCGAAGGTCTCACTCTTCGACGGGAAGTCCGACCCGAAGGACCATTTAGACGCTTTCACGGCCGGGATGAGTTTCCAGGATTGTTCCGACGCCGCCCAATGCCGCGCTTTCCCGGCCACTCTCATCCGCTCCGGACGAGATTGGTTCTGAGGACTTGCGCCATGCTCGATCTCAACCTTCGACGAGCCGGCCACCCAATTCTTCGGGCACTTCGTCGGGAACAGACGTCAGAATCGGACCGTCGACCATCTCTTCACAATAAAGAGTGGGGACAAAGAAAGCTTCAAAGGGTACGTAACCCGCTACTACAACGCCCTCTTCGAAGTCCCGGAACACAAGGACGAGACGGTCATCACGGCACTAAGGTCGGGTCTTAGGCACAAGGAGTGGTTACGCTCCTTTGCATTAGCGCAACCTAAGACCATGGCCGAGGTGAAGGCCTGGACCGAACGAGAAATACAGCTTGAATCCGAGGTGAATTCCAACCTACCCCGGACAGAACAAGTTGATCAGAAGAAAAGGGGCCGCGAAGAGAAAAGGAAGCTTGAGCGGCCGAAGCCCTACTCCCCGAAGTTTCAGGAGTACACCCCGCTCAACGTCTCCCAGACGGTATTGCTGGAGGAGGCAATAGGCGAGAGGTTCTTTAAGCTCCCCCCAGTCTCGCACATGGCGGCAAAGCGCACCCGGGGCCCCTACTGTGGCTTCCACCGGTCGCAAGGCCACTCCACGGAGAACTGCAAGCAGCTCCGAGACTACATCGAGGAGCTAATCTGCTCGGGACACCTCGCAACGTACTTACGGGACAAGCGGCAAGCTGACCGTGAACAAGAGCAACGTCCCCCTCCCGGTGAATTAACAATCGGCTAAATCATGGTCTTGTCAGCGGGGAGTACGACGAATACCTACGAGGCTCAGCGCCCCATACCAATCGACGGGACTGGCGGCCATCTAAGGAAGAAGGCCAGGGCAGCCGAGCCGATCGTTTTTAACGACGAGGACCTCCACGGTATATCCCTGACCCACAACGACCCGCTAGTGATCACAGCTCGGGTCCACTGCTACAAGGTGCAGAGGATACTGATGGACTCTGGAAGCTCGGCGGCCATCCTATTTTACGACTGCTTCTTATAAATGGGACTCACCCCGTCGGACCTAAGGCCGACCACCCACGTCCTGTCAGGGTTCACCAACCACTCCATCCCGGCGGAAGGGGTAATCACTCTCCAATTCAACATCGGGGAGGTCGGCCGTACGCGCACCGTGCCTGTATAGTTCATCGTAGCGAAAATCCCGTCGGCCTACAACATCCTCCTCGGCCGCCCAACGCTGAACTCCCTCAGGGCCCAGATATCGACCTACCACCTGGCGATGAAATTCCCGCTCGACCAAGGCGGGATAGGTCGGGCCTACGGAGACCAACGAACTGCGAAGGTTTGTTTCACTGCAACCTCGACGACCGAGCGGACAAAAAACGATGTTGAGGGCGAAGGTGACATCAAGGGTTCTCTGGACACTCAAGACGAGCAGAAAGAGGTCCGAATGACCCCAGTGGAGCCACTGGCAGAGGTCCCCCTCGTTGAAGAGGACGGCGAACGAACCATAAAGATCAGGTCACTTCTGACGAGGGCCCAACGGGACGATCTAGTTCATTTCCTAAGGAACAACTCCGACGTGTTTGCCTGGGCACCTGCTGACATGCCTGGGATTGACCCCAAAATCATATCTCACAAGCTCAGGGTAGATCCTACGGCCCGACCCGTCAGGCAGAAGAAGCGAAGCTTCGCCCCGATCAAGCAGAAGGCAATCGAGGACGAGGTAGACAGGCTTCTCGCCGCCGACTTCATTCAGAATGTGCCATACTCCAAATGGTTGGCGAATGTGGTAATGGTCAAAAAGTCTAGTGGGGAATGGCGAATGTGCGTCTTTACCGACCTCAATAAGGCCTGCCCGAAAGACAACTATCCCCTCCCTCGGATAGATCAGCTCGTCGATAGCTCGGCGGGCCACGAGCTACTTAGCTTCATGGATGCCTTTTCTGGCTACAATCAGATCCGTATGAATCCGGCGGACGAAGATCTCACCTCATTCACAACGAACCGGGGGTATACTGCTATAAAGTAATGCCTTTCGGCCTCAAAAACGCCGGAGCCACGTACCAACGCTTGGTCAATCGCATGTTCAAACCCCAGATCGGCAGGAACATGGAAGTCTATGTCGACGACATGCTCGTCAAGTCGGTATCGTCGGTTGACCACGCCAAGGATCTGGGCGAGGCCTTCGACGTCCTCCGCAAATTCAAGATGAAACTGAACCCCGCCAAGTGTGCATTCGGGGTCACCAGGGGAAAGTTCCCCGGTTTCATGGTCACTCACCGCGGGATCGAAGCCAACCCGGAGAAAATCAACGCCATCCTCAACATAGCCGCGCCAAAGACCAACGTCGAGATCATGCGGCTGACAGGACGGGTAGCCGCCCTGTCACGTTTCATGTCGAGGTCTGGGGAGAAGTGTCTCCCATTCTTCAAGGCTCTAAGAAAAATTCCAAGATTCTAGTAGTCGGAGGAGTGCCAAACCGCCTTCGACCAATTGAAGAGGCACCTTGCAACTCCACCACTGCTCACCCGACCGGTTGAAGGGGACGAGCTATCGCTATATCTGGCGGTATCCGACCAAGCAACAGACGCAGTACTCGTCCGAGAGGTCGACGGAGTCCAGAAGCCGGTGTACTATGTGAGCCACACCTTTAAGGACGCAGAAACGAGATACCCATCCATAGAGAAGATCGTCCCGGCACTCGTCGTGGCCTCAAGGAAGCTGCGGCACTATTTCCAGGCGCACACCGTCCTTGTTCTTACCGAGCGCCCTTTGGGGGCTATCCTCGCCTCACCCGAGTCCTATGGCCGCTTAGAGAAGTGGAAATGGGAATTGTCCCAATTCGACAAAAAATACCGCCCGAGGCAGGCCATCAAAGCACAAGCCCTGGTTGACTTTATCGTCGAGTGCACCATCCCCAGCAAAGAGCCGGAGTCAACAACGGCCCCCGCAGCTCAAATCTCGGTCGATGGGAAGCCCGACTCCGTCCCTGATTTGATCCTTTACGTCGACGGGTCCTCGACCGAGGAAGTCTGTGGTGCCAGACTCATCATTCAGGGCCCAAACGAGGCAAAAATGGAGTATTCTCTAAAGCTCGGGTTCAAGGCCACAAATAACGCGGCGGAATACGAAGCTTTGCTGGACGGACTATGCATAGCCTCCGGACTGGGGCTGAAAACGATCCGGATCCGCAGCGACTCCGCCCTAGTCGTTGGCCAAGTTATCGGCCGATTCGAGGCACTAGAGCCTCTGATGGTGAAGTATATGGCCGAGGTAAGAAGACTGCGAAAGGACTTCAACGAAGTCCAGGTAGAGCAGATCCCCAGACAGCTCGACGCCCAAGCCGACGCCTTGAGTAAGCTGGCTTCATCCTACTCGGCCAACAACAAGAGGAGCATCCTCTTCGAGGTCTTGCCACGGCCCAGCGTGGAAGACGGGGAAACAATACTTCAAGTGTATACAGCCCGCGAGGAAGACCGGGACTGGAGAAAGCCCCTCATGGAATTCCTGAGGGAAGGTACGCTCCCGGAAGACCGTGGAGAAGCCCGCCGTCTCCGAGCCAGAGCTCGCCATTTCGTCTGGAGCAATGGGAACCTCTACAAGAAGTCTTTCACTCAGCCCCTGATCCGGTGCGTCGACCCCCACGAAGCCGACTACGTCCTCCGTGAGATCCACGAAGGGGTCGGCGGCGCGCACCAAGGGGCCCGAACCTTAATCCAGAAGGTATTACTCCAGGGGTACTACTGACCGACCATTCATCAGGACGCCCAGAAGCTGGTCAGGAGATGCAAGAGCTGCCAACTCCACGGAAGCATACCTCGCCTTCCCGCTACCGAGCTAACCGCCCTAACCTCCCCATGGCCGTTCTCCCAGTGGGGAATAGACATGATAAGCCAGTTCCCTACCGGTACGGGCGGACACAAGTACGTCCTTGTCGCGGTGGATTACTTCACGAAATGGATCGAGGTCATTCCCATCAGGAAACCGGACGCCACCATGACTATTAAGTTCCTGCAGAACAATGTTATACTCCGGTTCGACATCCCGATGTGCATTATCACTGACCACGAAACAAATTTCGAAAACAAAAGGGTTAAGGAATTTTGCAGCGAATATCACATCCTCATGAAATTTGCCGCGGTCGCACATCCCCAATGCAACAGACAAGCCGAGGTCGCTAATCGGAACGTCCTCCGAGGTCTTCGGACACGCCTAGAAGGCAGCCAAGGTAGTTGGGTCGAAGAATTGCCCCGGGTCTTATGGGCCCTCCGCATGTCGAAGAAAACCCCCATCGGGGAAACCCCTTTCAGCCTCTGCTACGGAACCGAAGCAATGGTCCCAGCGGAGATCGGGCTCCCCAGTCACCGGGTCGAGCACTTCAACGATGAAGCGAACACCTCGGCACTCCGAACTAACCTGGACATCTTATTGGAGAAACAAGACCGGGCTCAGATCAGAGCCGCCGCCTATCAACAGCAAACCGCCCGCTACTACAACGCGCGAGTCAAGCGTCGCTTCTTCAAGACCGGAGATTTAGTCTTGAGGCGGAACGAGTTCGTCGATCAAGGCAAGCTGCATAAATTTTCTCCAAAGTGGGACGGTCTTTTCCTCGTCTCCGAGGCCCTGCCCGGCGGAGCCTACCGCTTGCAAGACGCGGATGGGCGCATGTTTCCACGGCCTTACAACGCCGAGAAGCTCAAACTGTACCAATAAAAAGAATACCTACTAGCGTGTATTTCTTTTTCCACTAAGGCAATGTAAACTTTTCTCAAATTCTTTTTGTTTACATAATAAGAAGGGAACAATAACACATTGCAAAAAAGAAGAGTTTGTTTATTCCAAAGGGTACTATGGGCTCCTCAGCCTTACAGAAAAATAAAGAAAAAGTTACAACAGAGGAGGAACGGGATCAAGGAAGTACTCCCGGTAATACTCGGAGCGGATTTCCGCTAGCCAAGCCCTAGCCTCCGCAGCCCGCTCCCGACGATGTTGCACGCTAACTCGGGACGCCACGGAATCACCCGACACTGCGCCCTCTGCACTCTGGCTCACGACGTACCTCATTTTGAAGCACTCCAGAATGAGGGCCAAGGATCGGTCGTGCCTGGCCTTCAAGATAAGGCCGAGCAAGAAGATCGAACGCACCTTGTCGAGCGCCTCGTCCAGCAACTCCTCGGAGAGAGGGTTGTCAAAACCCGGGGACCTCCTCCAAATCACGTACATCAACAACTGTAGGAAGGACGACCTCCGAGGGAGAAGCCGACCGAAGTGACCTTCGAGACGCTGAACCACCCCCCGGTGCCCTTCCTCAGCCAGAGACCGATCATACAAAGAGACGTCGCCAAATGTGATAATCTTTTCGATTGAATACCTGCGCCCAGTCATCTCAAAAGAAAACACTGTCGAAGGAGTCGCCGTCTCCTCTCTATTTATAACCTCAAACAAAATTCTTGAGGGCCCAGATTTGCGCGCACATGGGCGCAAATCCCGGGATCCATCAAGATTACTCCAATGCCGCGACGCCACGTGGCAGAACTGACGCGGCTTCCCGAAACGTCACGTTTTCCCCAAGTTTTCCTGACACGTCCCTGGGACGGTCGCTCCTCCCAACGCTTACGGACCAACGAAGGGTCGGACGAAACCTCACAAAACCGAGCAGCTACCCTGCTCGGTCCATCCTTAGCTGGTAATCTCCTACCCCACGACGCCAAGAATCAAAGCCCTCATCAAGAGGCAACCGAGCAGCTACCCTGCTCGGTTATCCCTGGCTGGTAGTTCCCTACCCACCGACGCCAGAGATCGAAGCCCTCGCCAAGAGGCAACCGGGCAGTAACCCTGCTCGATCCATCCTTCGCAAACCACTACTTGAATTCTTCAACAGGGCAATGTAATTTCTTCTAAGTTCTTTCTATCTAAGCAAAAAAAGGACAACACAGTCGAGCATTGCAGAAAGGAAGGATTTTATTGATTCAAAAAGATATTTTAGGCTCCTCAGCCGTACATTCAAAGAAAAAAATTACAATAGCGGAGGAAGAGGGTGCAGGAAACATTGCTCGTGGTACTCCAAGGATATTTCCTCCAGCCGAGCCCTAGCCGCCTCGGACCTCTGCCTCTGATGCCGTCCACGAACGTCAGTGTGATGCCCGAGTTGGTAGCCCTCAAGGACGAGCGCCACCGAGCGATCCCGCCAACCCGCCGAAATCAGGCCGAAGCGGCATAAAGACCTCAGCTTACCAACCGCCTCGTCCTTCAGCTGCTCGGACAAGGGGTTGTGCAGCCCCGGCGACGCCCTCCAGATTGAGTACATCAACAACTGGAGGAGGGGTGAGCGACGGAGAAGCGGTCGGCCAAAATGGTCCTCAATGCGGCCTATGACTACTTGCACTGTATCCTCGGTGCAATACTGGTCGTACAGGTACACGTCCAGGAAAGTTATGATATCAGGGATGGTGAAAGGGAAAGTGTCCATTCTTACGTTTTGGAGATGGAGAAAAGAGTGCTCAAAAAGACCTCCGCTTTATAGCCCCACTGCGCCCTCAAGAGTCCAACAGTCGCTCGTGTCTTCCGCAAGTACCGCCACGCGGCGGACATCCCGCCTTTCTCGGCGAAATCGAAACGACGCGACTCTTGCGCTTCGCCTCCCCCCACGCTTTAATATCACGTGTCGACCGCGACGGTCACTCTTCCCGATGTTCAAACGCCGGGAAAGATCGGATAGAACCTCACGGCTCCACCGGGCAGCTTCCCTGCCCGACCCGTCCTTAACAGGCTTAGCATGCCCCATACGGCCCCACCCGCGCTAAGGATCAAAGCCCTCGCCAAGAGGCACCGGGCAGCAACCCTGCCCGGCCCGTCCTTACCGGGCCCCTTACGGCTCCTCCCACACTAAGGATCAAAGCCCTTGCCAAGAGGCACCAGGCAGCAACCCTGCCCAGCCCGTCCTTAGCAGGCCCCTTACGGCCCCTCCCGCGCTAAAGATCATTAGCCCTCGCCAAGAGACAACTGAGCAGCTCCCCTGCTTGGTCCATCCTTAGCTGGTAATGTCTTACCCCACGCCGCTAACGATCCGAAGCCCTCATCTAGAGGCCGCCAAGCAACTACCCTGCTCAACTCCCAACACGCCTTACCAAGCGATCTCCACCTCGACTTCGGGACCATGGAGATACCGTCCTTTCACCGGTCAATTCAACTCGACGTGCGACCGCTTAACGAAAAACGGGCCTAACATGAAAGCAGTACCATGCAAATACAAATGTTTACCACAAACAAAAGGAAAATGTGCACGCAAAGACTGCTGCAAAAAGATTTTATTCATAAAGTCAAAAGTCTTTACAAGGGTATTATGGGCTCCCCAGCCTTACAAAATGCCCGGAGGCTTACAAAATTTCAGAGCAACAAAAGAAAATAGGAAGGCGAGGGGCCTCAGGCCTCAGGGCCGAGGAGAATCCCGATGAGCCGCGCGTCCACTACGACCACCGGGGCGGCATCTTTAGGGTCGGCACCCACCACAGGAGCCTCAACGCCGGTAGCCGGGGGAACCGACTTCTCCCCAACGCTCCCGCCGGGGGCCTCTTCCCCGGCATCGTCTCCAGGGGCGTTCCCCTGCGCATCATTCTCGAGAGGGTACGCGGCCCGGAGATCGCCGTCGGGGAACTCCGGCATCTGAGCCTTGACAGCGTCGAGGGCGTCGTGCCAAATAACGCCGCCGGCTGCAGCAAGGTCGGCGTAGAACAGGTCCAACTTCTTGTAGCTCTCCACCGCCTCAGACGCCAGAAGCTCAGCCCTCGACGCCCGAAGCTTGGCACACCTCATCCCCTCCTTCGCCGCGTCATTCTCTTTCCGGAAGGCACTCGCTGTCTTCTTCATGGTGGCGATGAGCACCTTGGAGTCCTCCAACCGGGCCTCGGAGCCTCGGGCGGCCTCTCGGTACCGGGCGACCTCCCTGTTCCCGGCCTCCACCCGGTCTTCAAGGGCAGTGAACCTCTCCATCGCAGCCTCCAGCTCCTGTCTTAAGCTTTCCTCCCGCGATGAGAACTCGCCCGGCCCGCATCGCCGGAATAATCTCCTCGTCCTCCATGTTGACGACGAGGGCGGCGTGCTGGAGGACCTGAAGAAAGAAAGAGGGTCAAAAAGGGAAGGGAAGCACCCGATCACGCGAACAAAAATGCTGAATGAAGAACCAGGTGAAGTGCGAGCACTAACCTGCACGGCCCCTTGAGCTATCACCGCCATTTAGGCCCGGAGGGTCCCTCAAGGGATCGTGCCCCCGGCCGACCTCTCCATATCCGAGAGCAGGCTGTCGGCGATGGAAAGCCCCAAGGGCACCTCAAAGCGAAGCTCCCCATCGTCCACAAGGATCGGGGAAGCCGGGGAGCGGGGCGCCCTCCTGTGAAACCTCTTGAGGGACAGCACGGGAGAACCCTCCTCGTCTCCCATCTTATGGGCCCGAGGCTCTTGCTCCCGAGCACGCTTTCGAACCGACGCACGACTGGACTCGGGGGCCCGAGGCTCGCTTGGGCGCCTGGGTGGAAGGGCCAGCGGCGGAGCTGGAGCAGACGGCGGGCGAGAAGGGCCAGCGCCTTTGGGCTTCTTCCCCTTCTTCACATCAACCACTGCCGCCCGGAACTTGCTCATATCCATAGGTCCTGCATAAGACAATACGAGGAGTCAGCGATGCAGGCTTACTACTAACCTTGGTGACGGTAGCAATAGTCGAAGTATTCTTCCCAAAAAACGATGAACTGCTCAAACCTTTGGAAGACGAGAAAAAGTTGCCTTTCATCCTATCAAAGTACATACTCCTACTTGATGTCGCCTTATTCCCATTATCCAAGGCTTGTGATTTCAAACTCTCAACCATAGCCCTCTGCCTCTCGATCTCGCTCTTCTTATCAAACTCCCGTTTCTTCTCGCTCTCTCTACTCACCCTCTTCTCTATTTCTTCAGCATCCGAATTACTTTTACCCGACGCCTTATCCTTATCTTTCTCCCTCCTCCACTCTCTTTTTCTCCGCTCATTCTTCTTCCTACTCTCTCTTTCCCCATCAACACTCGGCAATTTCTTAACCCGCGATTTCTCCGCTTCCAGCTTTTCATCTCTCAACTTTTTTCGTTCCTCTACCAACCTCGCGACTTCTTCTCTTTGCTTTCTTTCTTCTTCCTCCAGCATCTCTCTCTCAAGCCTCGCCTGTCTCTTCTCCTCAGCCTTTCTCTTAGCCTTGTCTCCTATACTCTCTTGAAAACTCCCCTCATTCTCCCCTCACTTATTCGAGAACCCTTTACTCTCCCCATCCAACAAATCATTATCCCTCAACCCAACCCTTAAAACCTTTCCCCAAACCCATCTCAAGCTAAAAAAGAACGACCCAATCAAACCGCACCCATACACCAACACCCCCGAATACGATTTCTCCGTTAACCCCTTATCATTGACCCAATACCTCGGTATCGAAATCGAGTCCCTATGCCAGTCCTGCCACCCGGGCAAATCCAAGACGGGTCTTTTCGATGTATGCCCACAATAACTACACATGAATTTCCCACCACCGGGGTTCTGATCTCTATACGGGGTCAAGCAGTTCCGGCACCTACGCATAGCCGATTTCTTCAGCTTCTGGAGCTCAATGGCCTGAGTCTTGCGCCGCTCCCGGATCCTAGCAGAGCGGCTGGCCCGCCAGATAGAGAGCTGCGGCATCAAGACCTCATACCAAAGGAGAGTGACCAGAAGAACGCTGACGTAAGCCAACCTAGGGCTCGTGACTTCGAAGCGGTAGCCTGGAGGCAGGAGCTGGGACAAAGCCCAGAGGATTATGAGAGGGATTACAAGCCATGGGAGCATGGTGGCGACTCGACGAGACCACCGCTGGACGACGCAGAGTATGCACATTATCAGCAAACCCTAAAAATGGAATTGGGGACGAGGCGAGAGATTTAGGGTTCCGATTTCAAAAAAAAGGGAAGAAATTGCTTGGGAAAAAAGCAAGATGCCTAATTTGGAAACCCTACGTTTGGAATAATAGTGGCGTGAATCTATCCTTTTTTGGGGCGGTTCAGACGAAGGAAAGGATCAGATTAGGGCTGGGGTTTGTAGAGAGAGCGAGAAGCGAAGAGAGAGAAACTTACGGTTTGGGGAAATTATGGTAAAAACCCTAGCAGCAGCAACGACGACTTGTTGTGTCCCTCGTTCATGGCTTTTTCGAGAAGAAAAAAGAAATTGAGAGGAAAAATGAAAAGATAAAGGGCCGGTAATATTTTATGTTCTTTTCTTTTTTTTCTTTCCCTATTTTTTGTTTTATCTGTTTCAGTTTTTCCCCCTCGTATTGTAATAAATTAAATAATTGAGCAAAAAGTTCGGGTTAAATCCTTGTTTATGTTGTATCCTATAATCAACTAACAATATGTATCATCAAAAGGTTTCTACATGGAAGACATGGTTGGGTTCTGATTTGCAAACTTTTAGTCATACTTTGGATTAAGGAATAAAGTTTACATGATCGGATTTAAACAATCGGAACAAAATCCGGTTATCAGTGTTGTATTCTATTTAGTTGTTGTATATTAGTATATTCACTTTCTTATTTGCTTGTGTAGCGAATGGAGGTAGTTTTGCAAGCAATCAATCAATCAGTTTTTATTTGCAAATTCAGAGTATCATACATCATATTGATATATTGAGCAAGTGGTTCGAGATTCAGTCTTTGCTTGTAGCAAGCAACGATGACTTTTTATTAAGGGATGTGATGAGGGGGGAAACAGGTAGGATGGTTTTCACAAGCGTTACTGATATTATATGCGTGTCTCGGTGGCACTGATCGGAAAAGAAAAAGTTCAGGTAACCATTTCAAAGGCCGAAAAAAGTTTGTATTTAGCTGATAATATTTATTTTCTTTCTTTCTTTGTTTTTATTGTGGATGATGGAATTCTTGCAAGGCATGGTTACCATTTCTGATTTGCAAATTTAGACATACAACCTCTTACACTAATAATATCTTGGCAGCAATATCACGAGATAAGGTGGTTGGGCTATGAACATGTGACATCATGTTTGTGCCACTCAAAACTTTTTTACAAACTGATGGTAGAATTTTGCAGTTAATTTTTTTAATAGAACAGGCATAATTTTAACTATTGTAAAATCATGCTATACCCAAAATGTAAAGGTTGGGGTTGCAACATGCAACGATGAATATGAACCAGATGAAAGTTGAGTTGTTGATGTGAGCATCAGCATTTTGTAAAAGAAAAGAATACGGTGGCCTAGGAATTCTTGATCTGAAGGATTTTGATACTGATTTTCTTGCAAAATGGGTATGAAGGATTTTGAACGATGATAATGAGCTTTGGGTCACATGTTAGAAATCATGTAATTCTGCTACAAAAATTTGGAGGTTACTAAATATAAGAAATAACATGGTGTGGAAGAATATGTCTCTTGATGAGATTTTATTATCTATAAATTGTCGTTGGGTATTGAGTAGTGGCTAAATAATTCGATTTTTGGTTGGATCAGTGGATGGGAAAGATCTCTTTGAAGTCTATATTTTTCCAAAGTTTTTGAACCAATGATAAATAATGAAGTTGTTATCAGCGAATTGGGATATTTATATTCAAATGGATAGCATTGGAGGTTATGGAATATTTCATTATTAAAGGATAAATTTTAAATTGATACTATGAACTTTAGCCACTTTCTCTCAAAGCTACTATAAACTTCTAAAATGATGCAAAGCTACTACGGGCTTTCCTTGTACCAAGAAAACTCCATGATGGGCTTAACATGGGTTAACTGAAAGTATAAAATGAGAAAATACCCGACATATAATAATTTTAAAACAGAACATTTCTAGAAGAAAATAATTTTTTGCTCACGAAAACAATATGAACCGATGGAATTTGGCAGTGTAAGGTGTACACTAATTTTTTTAAGAGAATAGTTAGTTTTTTTAATCTAATATTTCCTGGACATTTCAATCATTTACTCTTTTTTCTTAAACTTATGTTAGCCCCTTAAGCGAGTTTCTCATACAAAGGAAAGTTCATGATAGTTTTGGGGGAAAGTGGCTAAAGTTCATGTTATCAAATTGAAATTTAGCCATTATTAAATTATGTTATCAAGGGGAAAGTGGCTAAAGTTCCTGAGTCAATGGCACATTAATGGTCATGTGCTATATCCAACTTTCTGCTAGAGCTTTAGGAATATGTCTTAAAGATTTCATTGGAGTCGGCCAAATCTCCACTAAAGCATAGGTGAGTATTTTTAGGCATGCTTGCAACCAAGTACCCAACATCCCAGATGTAAAGAACTTCATTAAGGCTCCAAGCCATCCTCACATTATGAGTTCCTCACGCATGCTTGCAACCAAGGACCCAGTATCCCAGATGTACAGAACTCATTAAGGCTCCAATCCATTCTCACATCAGTTCGTCTAGGTTACATAATTTTGTTGGATATAGGCGTCCTTAAAGCAATTATTATAATTGAAGGAGAACATATACAGAGAACGATCTTACTCGAGATGATAGTATGTTACTTGGTTTGTATTTATCTTTCATGTGTATACGTTTACTAGTTATCACGTATCATTAATGCATGATGATAAAGCCCATAAGATATTTGCTTTACTACCAGGATTATGATAAGAATCATACTAGTGGGGTCTGGTAGTCCATAAGCATATCCATAAAAGCTCCTAGTCGTGAGAGTATCGAGATAGGACATCGGTACTCCAGAGTAGACTAGTGTATACGTTTCTTGACCCCGATCGGGACAATGGCTGGTCCCATAGCTATTGGTGTTCGACACCGAGATTGTATGCATGTGCTCATTGGAGAATGAGTACACTGAGCGGACTCGCCGAGAACCACTGATGGTTTTATACCCATGTCAGATAGCAGTTCTCTGGTGACGATAGTACAGGGTAGTCCCTTGACATGAGATCGCCATAGTGTCTTATGTGTGTTTCCACTATACTTTGATTACTACCCTACCACGACTCTGTTGAATCATGCAAACGGGTTTTAGTTGGGTATAGCCCCGAAGTACACGGAGGCAGTGAGCGGCAGAAGAGATTCGTCTCTCCACGGTATATGGAGTTGATATCGCACTGTGCATGATTAACCATAACCAGAATCCTTGACCAAGGTGATTGAGATAAACTGATAAGTATTATCAGTTGTATCTCAGGTGATTAAAGCACGACTTATCGTGTTATTAGAGGTCTGACAGTTTTCACCCCCCAAGACCTGATATGCGATACTCTGTGACAAAGAGATCAAACTGTATGACACTCGTCGCTTATAGGCTTTGTTGGATTCGGATGACTCGACTTACCTCTCTGTTTCATATCTGGATAGCCGTTACGTACAGCTAGTACGGCTAACGTGCTTGTAGGTTAACCCGTGCGGGGATTGAATCTGAAAGTGTTTAAGATTCAATCGGATATGATTCTGTTTAACCTAGTGCCAGCGTATTGTCAGGTTTTTAGAGTCGCACAACGAAAGTGCCTGCCCAGGCGAAATGATGATGTGTCGTGCATTGGGGATATGCACGGGGGTTCAATCGAATACGTGTATGAGATATGCGTAATTTAATCGGACGATGGATAATACTGACCAACTTATTCCTAAGCCAGAATATTAAGTGAAGTGTTGACTTAATAACAGTATATGTGATATGGTTTCCAGTATTGTGTATATGATACACGCTCTCTCTATATTATTGGTAGTTGATACCGATGTATTGTTATGTATACGATAAGTAACATGTGTATGTATTTGATACATGCATTATTCTCTTTATGATTATATATTATTATTATTATGTATATGGATACATAATACGTATATGTATATGGATACATATACTCTCATTTATACGCATTGGACATGTATGATACATGCTTTGTATTTTTATACGAAATGTATTCGCATTTTGATACAAATACATTTACTTTGTCAAAATGGTGACATATTAGCATGTGGGTCACACACTCTATTTGGATAGGGTTATGGATAAGAGAGTATGGATATATATCAATTAAAGAAAAACGAATAAGAAAAGAATAGAAGGATGAGACGGGGAGTATATGTGTGATAAACCCACACCCTCTTTACACAATTATCTACACTCTTTTATTCTTATATTTTGTAGAGAGAACACACACTTCTTCCTCTCTATTTTTTCATGGAGATGAAGGGAAAAAACACATCTTCGCTACCTCATCAATCCTAGCAAGATTATAAGCTAGTTACTTCACTAAAGTGGTGAAGTTGTAGTTTTGAGCATCGGTTCTTTCAAGTGGGTCTTCTTTGACGAGATGGTCGGCCTCCTAGCTTGTTTGTGATGCCGATAGAGACTAGCATGAGTCCAAGAAGAGGTGGCTAACGCGCTACAAAGGTTGTATCCTCCACTTTCCTTCTCAAGTTCTCTTTTAGCTTCAAGTTTTATCTTTTGGGTAAGATTCTAGTTTAGGGTTGCTTTAGCTATCCAGATTTTTTGAATTATCGCTTCCACCGCGTTTTAAAACCCCGCTAGACGAGCTAGGCAACCCATCAATGGTATCAGAGCCGTACCAAAAGATATTAACTTGTTTAGATGAAGTTAGAGTTTCGAATCACGAAAACTTGCCGATTTTCAATTCCTAATTCAAGCCACCGTTCGTTCTTCAAAACTCGTCCTGAAATTTTTTTAAACGGTACCATTGGATTGTGTTTAGTTTTAAAAAGATGTGGTAGGAACCCAGGCACACAATTCATATTTTGGGCCACCCATATCGGTTTTCTAGCGGCCAAGATGTCGAATTATGGGCCCAGGTTCCTACAGTGGTTTCAATGCATGGAATTGGGATTTTTGGAATACTTTGATTTGTCCCAGATTTTGATTTGATCATCGAAGTGTTCGGAAAGTTTTGTGATCGAAACTATATCGTCGTTTTTGTTTCGTGGATAAAAAAATGTGTTGTTAAACATCACCGAATTGATGTGATCGAATCAACGGGGTTGCACATTAGTTATTTTGCGATATTGCGATATATTGTTGTTGTGTTATAGTTAAACGGATCGTCAGATGAATAGCCCCTCGTGTGAAATACTTGTATAATTGTTATATGTGTGTGTTTCATTTATTTAGGACGAGCGGCCGGACTGTGGTCGTCGTTGCCACTTGTTGTATACTTTTTCATTGGGACACTTCCGGGTTGAGATTGATGGCGTCATTTGATGTATATTTTTCGATTCATGTACTAGGATACCCCGTGGAGAAGTGCACAGATCACTGTATTCTAAAATACAATGGATGGCAATCTCAAGGAGTTGAGATCCGGGTTATCCTATTCTAGAATTGGCGGATGGTTCGCCGTGCTTGCAGGGGGTTAAGCATGAAATATAGTTTGAAAAATATTATAATTTACGCATGAAATTTTGATAGGTATTGATTGTTGCAAAATATAGTTTGAAAATATCATAATTTACGCATGAAACGTCGTCGCCAAGCGGATACAACAAATCTGGAATTTACTGTACACCTTACCTTATAAAATTCATTATAAATCATAGAAAAATCATTAACACGTGTTCTTTAGTTCGTTACAAAGCTAACTCAGAATACTGTAACCCTGTGAAAGAATTACTTACAAAATAAATTGTTTAAATAGCGTAAAGTGCAAATGAAAGTGCCTTTGAACTGTTGTCCAGGGGAATTCCATCTGTAAACTTTCAACTTCGAACATTCATAACTTTTTGTAAGAACAACCTGAGATGCTTTAACTTATAAAAATGAAAACCTTATTGAATTAGCTTTGTTTTAGTATATGACACGTCCTTTTTGGATAACGTTTGTTATTTTTAAGTTATTTTACAAATCAGGATGACATTGAATTTCTGAATGGAACTTTCTTGTGCATGGTTAATCAACACCACTTTTATTGTTATTAATCGGATTGAATATGTTATCATTGTTGATACTATTATCTTAATCTTGTACATGATATGATTACGTTACCCCCGACATGCTTGTATACCGATTTATGACATATACCACCGCTATCCTGTTATTTTTACTGTATTGGTATCGTTATCATGCCAGTACATACTTACCATATAATGTTTACCATTACCAACAATCCTGATATTGACTTGATTGACCTGATCTGTTGTCCACATGGACGTAACATGTACATGTGTGTTCCTGTGTTGGCATTAGGTAGATATTATTTCTATACTTGACATAAACATGAAAACCTGGGGAAAATGGGGAAATCAAAAATGAAATCCGACTTGTAACTCAACAGTTATTGATTGCTAGAGACCGATCAGTCGATACGAGCTTTGGGCTCCGAAATGATGATGCTGATATCATTCATCTATACATGACATTGTTTTACTGCCTAACGGCACGTCTCGGATTTAGCCCCGAGAATCATGACCATGATCCCGGACACGCACGGGATGCAAGTGAGTTACATCGAGAATTCTATTGATTGGTTTCAAATACCTTTAGGATAGCTAATCTAGCGACATGGACCCTTAGAATACGCATGATAAGATTGATATTGATATCTTGCTTGTTGCATCACATATATTGTTATTGCTTATTGTTTATACTTATGACATCGAGTCCTTGCACATGGTATATTCTATCTTATAGTGGTTTTATTATGATGATATTTATAACGCACTGACGTCTGGGTTTTGCATGGCCCGGATACTTGACCTTATCACAGGAGAATTATGATTATTTCGACAGAATTGTCGATCAGTGAGAAGTATCCTATTGATCTAGTTCTTATTGATGGTTTATGTATTCTTTTTCCTTGGATCTTTATTGCTTCCGCTATGTTTCCTGTTATCGTTTCTTGTGGCTATTGGACATGTTTAGAGATAGATATTTATATTATTGTTCTTGATTACTGATTGGCAGCCGTAATATGACTATGAGAGGGTGTTTCCTTACCATATGTAGCACGATTGGCTTTGTTACGTTCCCGAATTGTGTATTTTGGGAAGCGGGGCGTGACAACAGGGTAGTCTCTTGACCTGATTTCGCCATAGTGTCTTGTGTGTTCACGCTATGCTTTGATTATTACCCTACCACGACTACTGAGTCGTGCAAACATGTTTTAGTTGGGTTAGTCCCGAAGCACATGGAGGCAGTGAGCAGCCGAAAAGATTCGTCTCTTCCTGGTACAGGGAGTTGATATCGCACTGTGCATGATTAACCATAACCAAAAATCCTCGACCGAGGTGATTGAGATAAACTTATAAATGTTATCAGTTGTATCTCAGATAGTTATGAGTTTTATATCAGCACGACTTATCGTGCTATTAGGGGTCTGATAGTTCCCACCCCTAGACCCGTCATGCAATTCTCTATGACAAAAGGACCGGCATGTATGGCACTCGTCACTTATAGGTTTTGTTGGGTTCGGATGAGTTTGCTCGCCGACCTACCTCTCTGTTCAATACCTGGATAGTCGTTACGTACAGCTAGTGCCGCTGACGTGCTTGTAAGTTAATCCGTGAGGGGATTGAATCTGAAAGTGTTCCAGATTCAATCAGATATGATCATATTTAACCTACTGCTAGCGTATTGTCAGGTCTTTAGCGTCCCACAACGAAAGTGCATGTCCAGGCGAAATGATGATGTGTCGTGCATATGAGGATACGCATGGGGGTTCGCTCGAATACGTATGACATACGCGTAATTTAATCGGACGGTGGATAATACTGGTCGGTTTATTCCTAGACCGGAATATTAAGTGAAGTATTGACTTAATAACCGTATATGTGATATGGTTTCTAATATTGTGTATATGATACACACTCTCTCTATATTATTGGTATTTGATATCGATGTATTGTAATGTATACGATACATAATAGGTGTATGTATTTGATGCATGCATTCTTCTCTTTATGATTATATATTATTATTATGTATATGGATACATAATACGTATATGTATATGGATACGTATACTCTCATTTATACGTATTGGACACGTATAATACATGCTTTGTATTTTGATACGAAATGTATTCGTATTTTGATACAAATACATTTACTTTGTCAAAATGGTGACATATTAGCATGTGGGTCCCACACTCTATTTGGATAGGGTTATGGGTAAGAAAGTATGGATATATATCAATTAAAAAGAAAAGAATAAGAAAAGAAGAGAAGGATGAAAGGAGTGTGTGTGATAAACCCACACCCTCTTTCTTAACTTGCGCACAATTATCTACACTCTTTTATTCCTCCCGTATTTTGTAAAGAGCACACACTTCTTCCTCTCTATTTTTGGGGGAAAACACATCTTCACTACCTCATCAATCCTAGCAAGATTATGAGCTAGTTACCTCACTAAAGTGGTGAAGTTGTAGTTTCGGACATTGATTCTTTCAAGTGGATCTTCTTTGGCGAGATGGCCGGCCTCTTCTTAACTGTTCATGATGCCGATGGAGACTAGCATGATTCCAAGGAAAGATGGTTAACGCGCTACAAAGGTTGTAGCCTCCACTTTCCTTCTCAAGTTCTCTTTTAGCTTCAAGTTTTATCTTTTAGGCAAGATTCTAATTTAGGATTGTTTTAGCTCTCTACATTTTTTGAATTATCGCTTCCGCCGCGTTTTAAACTCCGCCAAGCGAGCTAGGCAACCCATCAAATTTTTGAACCAAAAATCACATTACTAGTAGCAAATTTTTGAACTAATAATTTAATTACATGGTAAATTTAATAAACTTGAAACCCACCGTTGCCGGTCCCAAGTCCGGATGAGAAAGGGTGAGGGTTGTGGTAGACTTGTGACAGCCAACGTAAAACTGTCACATTCTATAACATGAACCATAATAAGAATATCGTTGGGGCGTCCCCTACTCAGCGACACGCTACATCGGATCCCGGATGTGGTGTTAAGTATGCAAGGGCTTCTAGGTCGTCGTCCAGAAACGGCACGCTACATCGGACCCCGGACGTAGTGACAAATAAGCAAGGGTTTCATAGGATCCGCCTGGCTTCTTGGAACATAGGTTCCCTTACGGGTAGACTAATAGAATTAGTGGGGATGATGATTAGGAGGAGAGTTGGTATTATGTGTTTACAAGAAACTAAGTGGGTAGGTGAAGAGAGTAGAGTCATAGAGCCTTGGGGTTATAAGCTTTGGTATACAGGTAAAGATAAAAATCGTAATGGGGTAGGCATAATCATAGATAGACGGTTGCTTGAGGATGTAGTTGAGATTAGGAAAAAGGTGATAGAATTTTACTGGTTAAACTTATTCTAGATGGAGAGATCCTTAATATTATTAGTGCTTATGCACCACAGATAGGTCTTGATGACGCTAGTAAGCGTCTATTCTGGGAGGATTTAGACCAGATGGTGCAAAGTATACCTAGTGGAGAGAAGTTATCTATTGGTGGTGATCTCAATGGACATGTAGGTACTGGTCGTAGTGGGTTTGATACTATCCATGGAGGTTTTGGTTTTGGACAAAGGAATGAAGTAGATGGCCCGATTCTAGATTTTGTCTTATCTTATGACTTGATCTTAGCAAACACCTGGTTTAGGAAAAAGAGAATCTCACCTTATCACTTTTAGGAGCGGATCAAATGCTAGTCAAATAGACTTTTTTCTGACGAGAAGAATAGATAGAGGTTGTTGTATCGACTGTAAGGCAGTGCCAGATGAGAGTGTAATCACTCAACATAGACTTTTAGTTCTACATTTTCGATTTAGAAAAGGACCTAGGAAGATTAGACGTAAGGTAGAGCCTAGAATTAAATGGTGGCGATTGAAAGAAGGTAACCAAAAGGTTTTTATAAATCGTGTAGTTCAAGAAGCGGATTGGCAGTCAAAAGATGATTCGGACAGAACATGGAACAAAATGGCTAGTTGTATCAAGAGAGTAGCTAGAGGGTAGCTAGAGATCTACTTGGTGGGTCGAGAGGTGGTGCTCTACCATCTAAGGACACATCATGGTGGAATGAAGAAGCAAAGGCTGCTATTAAAATTAAAAGGGATTCTTATAAAGATTTGAAGAAAAGTAGAGCTGTGGAGAGATTTGAAAAGTATAAAATGGCTAAAAAAGGAAGTTAAGAAAGCTGTTCGGGAAGCTAAATCTAATGTCTACAAGGAGGTGTACAAGAAATTAGACACTAAAGAGGCTGAAAATGATATATACCGGATTGCTCGAATGCGGGAAAGGAAGACCAGAGACTTATGTACGGTAAAGTGTGTCAAAAATAAAAATCGGAAGGTTTTAGTTCGAGATGAAGATATCAAGGAAAGGTGGAGAGATTATTTTGACAAATTGTTCAATGAGAGCTTTACTAAGAATTTGGATGGACTTGTCTTTCAATCTCAAGATATAAACCGTGATTTCATGCGTAAAATAAGACTACCTGAAGTTAAAGAAGCTTTGAACAGAATGAGTTTAAGAAAAGCGGTTGGTCCTGACGGGATTCCTATCGAGGTTTGGAGATGCTTAGGAGAAATAGGCGTTAAATGGCTGACAGATCTGTTTAATAAGATTTGGCAGACAAAAAAGATGCCAAATGAATGGAGGAAAAGTATCCGTATACCTATCTACAAGAACAAGGGTGACATACAAAGTTGCTCAAACTACCGTGGAATAAAACTTATGTGTCACACCATGAAACTTTGGGAGAAAGTGATTGAACACATGCTAAGGAAGGATATTACGATAACAGAGAACCAGTTTAGGTTCATGCCTGGACGATCGACGACAGAGGGTATTCATTTGCTTCGTCACCTTGTCGAGCGTTTTCGAGAGAGGAGAAGAGATTTTAATATTTATTGATTTAGAGAAAGCATACGACAAGGTACCTAAAGAGGTATTATGGGGACAATGATGAAGAAAGGGGTTCCCGTCAAGTATATTGACATAATCAAGGATATGTACGATGGAGTAGTGGCAAATGTCAGAACTTGCGACGGCCTAACTTGTGATTTTCCGATTACAATTGGTTTACATCAAGGATCTGCATTAAGTCCATTCCTGTTTACCATCGTGATGGATGAGCTTACTAGAACTATCCAAGATGAGGTATCTTGGTGTATGCTATTCGCTGATGATATTGTTATAGTAAATGAGACGAAAACAAGGGGTTAATGCCAAATTGGAATTAAGAAGGCAAACATTGGAATCTCGAGGGTTCAGATTGAGCAGGCCCAAGACAACATATATGCATTGCAAATTTAGAAAACAGAGAAGTCAAAACCATTTTGGTATAACATTGGAAGGACAAAAGATATCACCGAGCGATCAGTTTAGATATCTAGGTTCCATCATCCAAAAGGATGAGGAGATCGATAGTGATATTAATCAAAGGATCCAAGCTGGTTGGTTGAAATGGAGGAGTGCAACAGGGATTTTGTGTGATCGTAACTTTCCGTTAAAATTGAAAGGGAAGTTTTATCGGAGTGTTATTCAGTCTGCCTTATTATATGATACAGAATGTTAGGCTCCTAAGAAGCATCATACACAGAAGATGCACGTAGTGGAGATACGCATGCTTCGTTGGATGTGCGGTAAGATTAGAAAAGATAAGGTGCGAAATGAGGATATGCATGCAAAAGTTGGTGTAGCACCTGTGGAGGAGAAGATGCAGGAAAACCAGCTAAGATGGTTTGGTCATGTGCGACGCAGATTTATGGAAGCACCGGTTCGACGAATAGATACTCTCGATATGGGCAATGGCAAAAGGGCAAAAGGGAGACCGAAGAAAACATTGATGGAGGTGATACGAAACGATATGGTTGCCAAAGGCCTCAATGAAAGTATATTGTTCGATAAGAGTGAGTGGAGGCAGAGGATTCATGTGCTGGACCCGGCGTGATTCTCATGTTGGTTCATGTAGCCTACCCCATATGCTTGGGATAAAAGGCTCAATTGTTGTTGTTGGTAAATTTAATAAACTTACATAGACTTAAGACCCATACAAGTGGAAGTCTTATCGACCAGATCTTTTTTCAAACCTTTTGCAAACGCATCAGCCGCATTCTCTGAAGATCAGACGTCAATCACCGAGATGACTCCGTGGGTTATCAACTCATTCAAATACCCATGCTTTAGACGAATTGTCCACTTCTTTCCATTGAATAACGAGTTAGCTGCCACAACACTCGTTTCTCGTTGTCTGAATAGATAGTGATTACCGCTCCTTGTGGTTCCTTCAATGGAAGATCTCTCAGAAGATATCTGAGCCTTTCAACTTCATCTCATGCAATAGCCAAGGCATAGAACTTAGACTCCATCGATGACTGAGCGATCATTGTTTGGTTTTTAGACTTCAAGGAGACGGCCGCTCCTCCCATAGTGAAGACAAACTCTCCAGTTGATTTGCACTCGTTTGGCTTCAAGCACCAACTTGCACCAGAGAAGCCTTCAACTGTAGCTGGATGCCCGTAGTAGAACAAGCTCTGCTTCAAAGTTCCCTTCAGATACCTCACCAGCCTCTGAATCACATCCCAGTGTGCTTGCCCTGGATTGCTCGTAAACCTACTAAGCATCCCAACGGCGAAAGCGATATCAGGACTTATGCAGCTTATAGCGTACATCAAACTCCCAATAACTCGTGCATACTCAAGCTACTTTACCGATTTTCCAGTGTTAGGTTGAAACTTCTTGCTGTAGTCGTATGGAAGAACTAACTCTAGTAAATCGAAATAATTATACTTCTTAAGCATGTTCTCTATGTAGTGAGATTGAGATAGGCCTAGACCATGCTCGGTATTCAGAATTCTGATTCCCATAATCACATCTGCAACTTCAAGGTCCTTCATATTGAATTGAGACGAAAAAACTTCTTTAGAGAACTGACTATTTGCAAATCGGTCCCAACAATCAACATATCATCAACATATAGGCAGATCACTACCACTTTATGGTCAACGACTTTCACATACATACACTTATCAAATTCGCCGATACGAAACCCATCGCTCAGAATGATCTTACTAAACTTCTCGTGCCACAACGGAGCTTGCTTCAATCTATAGAGAGACTTGATCAACTTGTAGATTTATTATTTAAGCCGTCAATAATAAATCATTCTGGTTGATCCATATAGATCTTTTCTGTAAGATCGCCGTTCAAGAAAGCAATCTTCACATCCATCTGAAGAATGATATGACCCTGGCTCACCGTCCAAGCAATCAGAACACGGATGGTTGTCATTCGGCAGACAACATAGATGCCAAAGAAATCGACTCTTTCTTTCTGAGTGAATCCTTTGCCACCAACCTTGCTTTGTACTTCTTTATAGCAGGTCAATTTCTTTGATATTTATGTTGTCTGCCGAATGGCAGCCATCCTCTACGGTCTTACGCCTTCAGGTAAATCCGTGAGCTCTCAAGTATGGTTGTGAATTAGCGAGTCAATCTCATCCTCCACGGCTTCCTTCCAAAGAAGAGCATCTGTGGATTTCACACTTCTTCAAAAGTTTGAGGGTCACCTTCAACATGAAAAGTGATGAAGTCGTCTTCAAAGGTTTTAGCCTTTCTAAGACTTTTAGAAGGAGGAGGTTCTGTAGCTTCTGAAGCAGCTTCTTTTTCGGGAGGAACAATTTCTGGAATTGAAGTCGACTCTTCCACTTCAGAGTTCTCGAAAGAGTTCTTGAGTTTGATGAACTTATCCTCAAAGAATTCTACATTGCGAGCTTCAATGATAGAATTGGTGCCTACATCTAAAAATCTGCTAGCATCACTGTCGGCAGCAAATCCTAGAAATACACACTTGTTTGCCTTCGGTCGCAGCTTTGACCTTCTAATATCTGGCACTCTGACATATGCCAGACACCTTCACACTTTGAGTGTATCTAAGGAATCAGGATAACCCAAGAACTCATGTGGAGTAGAATTGGTCTTAGTATAAGGGACCCGGTTCAGGATCCGGTTGGCCATCGGTAAAGCTTCTCCCCAACAGCATGTCTAAAGTCCAGATGTGATCAACATCAAGTTCACCATCCCGTCAGTGTGTGATTCTTTCTCTCTGCAATCACATTGGACTGCTGAGAATAAGGTGCAGTGATTTCAACAATTATGCCATGCTCCTTAAAGTAAGCATGTGTCTCTCTGGAACGATATTCGCCTCCTTGATTGCTCCTGAGTTTCTTTATTGATTTACCAAGTTGCTTTTCTATGCGAGTTCGAAAACCCTCGAATTTGCTGAATGCTTCGTTTTTAGACTTCAGCAGGTAAACATGGCAAAAGCGGGAGTGATCGTCGATGAAAGTAATGAAGTATTTCATGCCTCCTCTTGTCACGAAGCTTTTAAAGTCGCAGGTGTCTGAATGAACTAAGTTTAATAACTCAGTGCTTCAGATGACACTAAGAATGGCTTTCTGGTCATTTTAGCTTGAACACAGATTTCATATTTCCTAGATTTATCACCCCCACAAATTGGTAATAGTACCAACTTTGTCATGTTAACTATTTTCTTAAAGTTAACATGATCAAGCCTGTGGTGCCAAAGAGTAAAAGAGTACCCACTAACAGCTATTTCATTAATCGAGGAAATTGGGTACATGATACTTAGTTTATACATTCCATCAATAAGAAAGGCATTTCTGAAATACTCTTTCTTGAAAGATAACACGGTTTTTCCGCCTTGAAAATCTACCCGCATAATTGCACCGCAGAGCAAGCTTCCAGAGACAAAGTTCTTCGCAATAGATGAAACATGCTTCACATGCTTCAAGGTCAGAGCCTTTCCTGATGTCAGAATGAGGATCACCATTCCAATCCCATGAACAGCCGTGATGGAGTGATCATCCATTGTCGCAACCTTTTTGGTAGGAACATAGGAGGAGGAGATCCTTGTTGGCGTGTAGACATGACAGGTAGCTCCAGTGTCGAACCACAAGTCTTTGTTGAAGAAGAACTTCGTCGGAGAGACCATCGCAACAAAGTTCTGAATCTGCGCGATCCGATTGATATTTTCCTTCTTGTCCTTCTTAGGTGCCTTGAAGTCTCTAGCGAAATGGCCTAACTTGCCACAGTTGAAACAACCGTCCTTATGCTTGAACTCTTTCTTCTGAACATTCAAATTGCAAGTCTTATTGTTCTTGTTTTTCTTTTTCTTCTTGAAAAAGGCGAGGTTTGGTTTGGAAGAAACCAGATTAGCAATCACCTTCTACTTGGAAAGCAACTCGTTTTTGGAACGAGTTCGGACTTCGTCTTCAATTCGAATATACCTTTTGAGGTCCTCCAAAGACACCTACTTCTTTCTTCTATGCATGTCAAATGAGAATGACATCCATGAAGGAGGAAGCTTATTGATGATAGCTCCTGCAATGAAAATATTAGCTAAAACAATCTTTTCATCTTTTAATTTCATTACAATCTTTTCAAGTTCCTTCAAATGCGGGGGCACTTCTTTATCATCTTCAAATTTAAGGTCGAGAAACTTGTCGCTGAGATGAGTTTTGGAAAGTTTCTCATCTTTATATTGTTGCTCCAAAGACTCCCAAATCTCCTTAGCAGAAGACTTTTGAGAGTAGACATCGGCGAGATGGTCGGCGAGGGGTAGTTCATCCAAAAATGGTTGTCGCGCTCCTATTTCTTTTTATCCATCGGAACCTCTTTGAAGTCTGGTTTGTCGGTGGAGACAACGTAATAGATATTTAGGAGTTGCATCTCAAATATCGTCTAGCGACGCCAGGCGTAGAAGTTTATTCCGTCGAAACTTTCGAGCTTTAAGGCAGTTAAGCCCCATTGTTCTTGCGGCGTCCATTTATTATGCAGAAATTTGCTTTAAGAATGTTGGAGTAGGGGAGCAAAAATGGACAACAAAATTGAATTTTCGATTCTGAAAAACTTCTCTGCAAAGAAACAATTGAATTGTGGCGAGCTGTTGTGCGTCCTCGAACGCGGAACTTAGAGCAAATTCGACATACTCCGTGCAAGGATTCCCAAAACCGAACTGCTCCTAGGAACAACAACCTGAGTACTGGTGTGCACCAACCAGCTACTCTGAACTTTTGGGCCGCGGTAATCGGATCTCTTTGATCTTTGATGCACAAACTAAGCTCTCTGAATTTTGACCGACTTAATTTCGGTGTTTCTCAACCCTCTGTAATACAGCCCGGTTACAGCCCGAAAAATTATCCGACTGCAACCAACTCTCCTTAGTGTTTAGAAGATTTTCTTCTTCGATGATTCTCAACAATGAGATTCAAAGGGGTATTTATAGGATTTAAAATCAGTGTGTGAACTCACCAAAAAAGCAATTCAAAATATGTCCCGTACTGTAGCAATTACTGCTGCCGATGGTTACTGCAGCACACTGTAGTAGTTACTGCAACAATCGCGGCTGACGACGATTACTGCAGCAATTGCTGCGCATGCGAGTTACTGTAGCAATTAACGTGCATGTCAGTAATTACTGTAGCAGTTTCGTCTGGCACTGTAGCAGTACAAATTGCATCTTTTAACCTCTCAGTCCAATTAAGCCTATCCCGCTCCAAACCCAAGCCTAAGTCTACTAGTTTTACCTATGAAGGATATTATTAATTCAAATCTTTCCGCTCGCAAGATTCGAATTCTTGACCTGTTGAAGTGAAAATGTTAAAATCCACTGGGCTACTAAGTCTGTTTGGTTAATAAGTAAAATCGATAACTAGAAGTTTGAAACTTCACCAAGACTTTTACTAAATGATGAAAAATCCAATCAAGGTCCAACATTACTATCGGTTTGTTAACTCTTATTTAGTGTCAAATCCGTTGCTCCGTAATTTATCGACGTTACTCCTGTCTTAAATCACAATATCCAAATTCTACTAGGCAGGAGTGTTAACAATAAAAAAAATACATGAAATTATGTTCAGCTCTAGATATAACTAAATGAAATGTGATCCAAAAAGAGAGCCCACAATCATCAACTAAAGTGAAATGTGCTCCAAGGTTCAGCTTTTAAATAAATAAAGCTCATACCCTAGATTTAGAGACACCGGGCAGCGAGAAAATAAGCGTCGAGAGCGGCGCAGCAACAAGAATCAAAACAAGCGATCCAACAAACAACCCAGGCAAATTCCCCAACCCCAAAGAGATCGCTCCATCGTCTCTTAGAGGCAAAATCACGAAATACGCGCTCAAAATCTGAAATTCCCCATTCCTTGTTCATATCAATCAACTAACTGATACAAAAAAAATTTATATCAAATCGATCAAAGAGATTAGGGTTTTGAGACTTACGAAGAAGAAGCAAGAGGAGGAGTGGATGAGAGGTGGGATCTCGTGGGGATGAACTGAGACGATGGAGGCGATGATGGCTTCCACGCGAGATCGAATCGCCAATGTTGAGGTTGTGAATTTGAAAGATGAGATATTTCAGGGGAGAATTGAGTTTGCCCTGCTGGGTGTTTAAAATGGGATCTGGTTAATTTGCAAAAACATACCAAATCTGTTGCTAATTGTACCTATCTATCCAAAAACTTTCATGATTTTTTAGAGCACAACTACGGTTCACTTATGTTGAGATGGATACATTACATCCTCTTTTATGAATAATCAATATTGTCCGTCTTGATCTTCGGATTTTAAAACTAGGAAAAACATTTCTTATTATTGGACTTCTTATTGATTTATGTCTGTAAGAAATTTTATTGCCGAAATATCATTCACGTAGCAACCAACCAATGGTCCAAATCTCATGAAGTTTATTGTATCTTGTTTTACCTTGTGGAAATCAAACTGGACAGTGCTATAAGAGCATGTTTGGTTGTCCGAAAGTAATATTGAAATTGCTTCCAAAAAAGATATCATGGAAGTAGACCTAAATTTTACCTCTAGTGTTTGTTTGTATGCTTTTTGAAGAAAGAAGTAAAAAAGTTTGTTGGGCTCCGTTCGGCTTTGCCTCCAACTTGGCCTTCTAGTAAGTAGGATCAGGTTTGGATGGTCTGAACATATATTACACGTGCTCATACGCAAAATGTCCTATCTGTTCTAGTAGGATCAGGTTTGGATGGTCCGAACCCGCTTCGCTATCTGACATGTCCTATCTGTGATCCACTTATTTTACCGATTCATAAGACGGCTGGCTTAAATCGCTATATATCATGTTCAAACAACCCAACCCCATAACTTGACCTAAACCTAACGCGAGCAACGCTACAACGTTCTTTAAACTCTCTTCTTCTCAACACTGTTAAAAAGGCCTAAAGTGCGGCTCGAAATCGTCTCGTTAAAAGTTCGTTGGAGCTTGATCGGCAACTAAACGAGCCAAGTTTGAAGAAAAATCTAAGTTTGGGGAAATAAATGAACAAATACGAACATAATAGGCTCGAGCTCGACTCGTTTAAGGCTTGTGTAGGCTCAAATAATACGTACGGTATTCGGTAATAATAATAAGATGATTTCTCATTCGTCAATTTTAGATCATAAACATTAACTTGTTGATGTTAACTAAATACTCAGATCATAATAAATGCCACGTCAAATATTGTTATGCTATAAGATTCAAGAATTTAGATAATAAGTAACTTTAAATTTAATCGACGAGACTCTAAACAAGTTTTGAACTCGTTTATTTAGTTATAGGTTTATTTTTTCGCTAGCCCTCCATACTTCAATATTTTTCTCTGTCCCCTCTTAGTTAGTATTTACTTGTAGCCTCCTGAACCTATAAGCCACTCCTGTTACCTCTCTTAATTGACAAAAAGTATCTTTCTAGAATATTCTGTTAACACCGTTAGAGATTAACGACAACACATTGGGAGAGGACATATATTACCCCAAAAGCCTATTTCCATCATCCAATATTTTCCATATGTTCCAAATCAGGGCTTTCTAATTTAGGGCTTCTTTTCCCTCTCCGCCGAATTGGCCATGAATTCAAATTCCAGTTCCACACCCTTATACGCAGAATTATAGGGGTCCACATTTGATTGATTGCGGTTATATTGTGTGGGAGAAGAATCTCATGAAGAATTGCATTGCATTTGAGATGAAAAGAATTATTAGCCCCTGAGTTAAAGGGAATTTTTTCCGAGATGAAGGGGAAAATTGGTGCGGGGACTTTGAAGCTTTAAAATGGGATTTTGAGATGATTATGCATAAAATAGAAATGGTAGAGAGGAAGTTGAAAGCGACAAGTGGAAATTGACAAATTAATGAAAAAATTCAACTTCTTGTAGGCATTTGTACATTTGCTTTTGTGTTTTATGTGTGTTAGTGCCATGAAAATGTATTTGAATTTTATTGCTTTTTGTTAAAGTAATGTTAATGTATGGAAGTTCTGTAATGGTTAATGGAGTATATTTTGAAACTTATAAAATAGGATTGAGGGTAATATATGTTCCCCCAATGTGTTATCCTTAATCCCTAACAGTGCTAACAAAATATTCTAAAATGATACTCTTTTGTCAATTGAGAGGGGTAATAGGAGTAACTTATAAATTTAAGGGGGCTACATGTAAATACTAATTATGGGGGACAGAGAAAAATATTGAAATATGGAGGGCTAGCGGAAAAAACCCTTAGTTATAATAACTATAATTCTTGCCGGTCACCTTTGTCAAATAGAATATTAAACATCGATCTGATTTTTTCATATGCTTTTGTAATATTTTTATCGCTAGTTTTCTAGATTTTAAATTGGCATGGTTCAGACTCGTTGGACATTAAGTGAACCAAGCCTAGACAAATTTTTAAGCTCATTCAAATAAATGACTTGTTTGGCTTGTTTAACAGCCCTTTCTCACCACCTGAAGAGGCCAAAAATGGATCTCGGCTCTTTCCTCGTCGAATGAGGTGCAGGATATTCCAAACTGAATACCACGACGCAAAGCAAAAAGTAATCGACTATAGTGAAGTTACTATCCTGACGCAAACTTCTGCCCAAGGGGTCACTCCCGGTGAAGGGATCTCGGCCCTTGCCTCGTCGAATGAGGTGCTGGATATTCATAACCGAATACCGCTATGCAAAACAAAAGAGAACGTCCTTATAATAACAGCTTTTTTGAAAAGTGTTCCAACAACATCATATATAGGTTTGTTTTATCCTTGCATTGATTAAAATCAATGCAGTCCCATCAATTAATCACACCACAAAAGAACGAAAATATAATGTACGTGTATGCCATCCGCATTCGCCACTGGGTCCCGTCATCACCCGTTAGGTTACTTAACCAACGACAGAGCGGGGACTGGACTAGCGCGGGTGTAAATCATATACAATTTCTACTAGTATGTATATATCAATATATAATAATCGCTCTATGCGTGATAAATGCAATATCACAGATAAGTAATTAGCATCACAAAATAATACAGATAATCTGGGAGCCCCGGGTTTCCTTTGAGCCGCAACTGAAACCCGACGTTCCTCTGGTCGTGTGGATAGCCTGTGCAATGAAAACCTAGACCCCTACGAGCGCGGCAAATTACCCGCCAAAACCAGAAGCGAGGCAGCCCCCTTCAGCAAAGTGAATGGACCACCTAGCACTTCACGGAATCCGGTAACTTGAGCACCCCTCCTTGGGTCAACCTGTACCCCCTACGAGTGCGGCAAATAGCCCGCTAATTCCAGAGTGAGGCCCCCTCCTTCTCAACGCCATGAGATGCGGACCTGTTGCCCTCCAGAACCCGGCTATCCGTGCACTCCATCGCAGGGTAATCCTAGTACAGAAAATAAAATATGTACAACGGTGATATCGACCTCAACCCGGTCATGCCCCAAACAAATAATATACAAACAGGCAGTGACGGCAGTCCACATGTCAGACGCTCGCCCCGCGATATCAAATGTACAAATGAAACTAAACTGCACTATCATTGCACCCACGCTATCCACCACGACGAATCCGCAACACAACACAACACAGAACATCAACGTGAATTGCACGTTCTGTAAGTCTACGGTAGTGCCCCGGCCGTCTTTCAGACGCCAAAATGCGGAACAAAAACTTTTATAACTGGCGCTATCTCATACTATAATCTGGATCTGCCATTAACGCTAAACTAACAATCTACAAAGAGGGAAGAAAGGTTATACCGAACGATCCGAGTCCTTCGTTCTTTAACCATCATCCCACGCTCTGTTGCGGCTGCTCCGATCTCGTCGATCTCCGATCTCCTCGTCCAGGTGGCACCACGTCATCGGATCTTTAAACGGGCTCCCGCCTCTGACTCGAGGCAACTCGGTCATCAAGTTTGCTAGAAGAGATGACCAAGATTGATGTAGAGAATGAGTAGAAGACTTTGTCTCGCTTCGTCCAAAGCCATGGACGAATGGTTAATGAAGTTGCCATGGGAATCGGGTGATGGAATGAAATGAGCTGTGAAATTCCATACACCGAAACTATCATAATCTTTTAAACAACAACCATTCCTTTTTTCTACAAAGTGAGTGTGTATGAGAGAGGAGGAGGGCCGGCCACATATATAGAGGTGGGGGTGAGTGTAGGAGAGGGGGAGGTGACAATAAGAAAAAATATCTAGTGTGAACACAAAGTGTGAACACAATTAATGAAAATGATGAATCATTAGCCAAGTCATCATGCATTAATGGAATCATTAAATGCAACCATGACTCACTAAACGCCTCACCACTTCTAGAACCTTCTAGAAGCTTCCACACTCATCTCAAGAAAAGATAAATCCGTATTTAACCAAATGTTAAATACGGCTGATAGAAAACTGGAAACTAGCAACTTCCAAAAGTGATCCCGAAACGAATTTCAGGATAACCCCGTAACTATATAAATATACCCGCATTTGTATTACGACCGAATACAAATGCAACTGAGACAAAGATATTATATCTACTCTGTATAATACATGGATCCGGCTTAAACCAAAGCCCACCAGTATTATCTGCCCGAAATATGACACGTGCGTAAACGCACGTGCAATTTCCGAACCCTGCCATAAAACCATACGGCCTCTACAACGTTTCGTCCGAACTTGGGAAAAAAATCTGTGGGGGACTCTAATAACTCGTCAGTACCCTGGCAGTGGGTTTAACCACAAGCCGTCAGCGGCACTAACTGTGCGTAACGGCTGCCCATGGACTGACCTCAAGGGAGGCTGATGAGCGAACTCATCCAGAAACCCTACTGAGCCTAACAGTGACAATGTATATACAGTCCGGTCCGTTCGTCTATGAGTATCGCATATCCGGCCTAGGGGGCTAGTAACGTCAGACCCCCAATAGCTGTATAAGTCGTGTCGGAGACAAGCCCTGAACACCCTGAGATACTACTGGAGTACCTACCAGTAAATCTCACCTGCCTTGGCCAAGGACTTGGTGTAATGGCTTTCCTAGACACGACACGACCTCCACCCCCAATACCGGGAGAGACGAATCCCCTGCCGATCCGCTCACGTGCCTCCATGTGGATCGGGATTGTACCTAAAAACTACCTGTTTACACGACTCCTTTGAGCCGTGGTAGGGTAGAAATCAAAGCATAGTGGGAACTCACACGAGACAAATGACGACCTCAGGTCGATGAACTAACCTGTACACATGTCACCAGAGAACTGCTATCTGACGATATGTATAATACCAAGTAACAGGTTCCCGGCGAGTCATGTCCGGTGTACTCATAACCCAATGAGCACCTGTATACATCTTAGGTGATCAAACTGACACCAGTGGCTTGTGAGACCGGCCACCGCCCCTCGTCGGGGTCTCGACTGTATACACTAGTCTACTCCGGAGTCTCGATGCCCTGTCTTGAAACTCCCACGACTAGGGACCACTATTAAGGATGTGCTTATAGACCACCCAACTCTCACTTATATGATCGCCCTCATACTGTTGGTAGTCAAGCAAGATCCTAAGGGCTCTATCAAAGTGTAATTGTGATCAGTCACCTGAACCTATACACAACTGATAAAGGCAAACCAGATAGCATACTATCATCTCGAGTAAGACTGTCCTACCGGTATAGGTCCTCCTCAATCATTGCAATCACGTACCTGCGATCCAATAATTGACTTTGAGGGCACTATATCCAACATCTTCACAAACCCGTCTAAAAGAACTATAGCGATTAGACAAGTTATACCGATCAAATGACATTCACGGTCGCAGATAAAAATGTATGTACTGTAAACTTTAAACAATGTTAGAAATTATCGAGTTCGAAATAACCCCGAATAGCCCCAAACAAGTAGATAACTCCATATCAAAACTAGGCTAAACAAACAATATCACTGAACCAACTTTCCACAGACCAGAACACACACGAAATACGAAGTCCAGACTCTTCATTTAGGCCGGCCGGCTCGGAAAAAAGGCTAATGTGGCCGTTTCAAATTATGTGGAATTGGCTCATATTTGGTGTGTGCTCTCATGGTCATATCGGTAGTCTTCTGCAGTTGTTTAAATAATTTTTGAAGACCAAATGAAATTCGACAGAAACTGGAATTTTCAGTGCAGTGTATTGGAGTTGTTTCGGTTTCGATAGTTTAACATTGTCTAAACCAACTAGTATACGGTTAATGGGTTGGCTCTGATACCATGTTGGGTTACGGCAGCGCCCCGGCTATCAATTCGTGGCCAAATGCGGAACAAAAATTTGTAAAACTTGGCGCTACCACAACCAATTACCCGGATCGTGCCATTAACCGTTTACTAGAAAAACTGTAAAGTGTTCAGAGATTATACTGATCGATCCGTGTCCTTCAGTCTTCAATCTCTTTCCAAGCTCCTCGCGGCTGCCCCCGATCAAGCTCGCTCTCCGGTCTCCCTCGTCGAAGAGGATCCACCTCGGGGATTCTTAATACGGGCTCCCGCTTCAAACCGAAGCAACTCGGACATCAAGTTTGCTAGCCGAGATGTCCAAGGTGAAGTAGAGATAGTGTGTGAATACTTTGTCTCAAAACACCCAAGGATTTGGGCGGAGGTAAATGAAGTTGCCATGAGGTGTGAAGAAAAATGTGAGCAAAGGATTTTTGGCTTCTTCAAAAATGGGCTCGGCCAAGAAGCAATTTTTTTTCTCCGTGGATTTGTAAAAATGAAGTGGTGAGGATGATTAATTTTCTAAGCAACACAAGAATTAAAAACCCCCACCAAAAATCACAGCCACCAACTTTTCCTTGCTCAAAAAAAATCTCAGCCACTCACCCAAAATATCAACATAAAAATCTCATCCACTCCAAAAAACATTCAATGCCAAAATGAGTCATCATGACACCAATAGTGTGCACCATGCCTATGAAATTTTTCCCGGCCACAATTCCCAAAGCCCACAAATTGATGAAGGAAAAAACAGCCAAAAAGACGAGTCACCAAATTAGCCCAAAAATAACTCACAAATTCCACACATAAATATTAAACCAAATGTTTAAGTCGAGGAAAAAAAATTGGTAACTTCAAAAGTAATCTCGTAACGAATTACAAGAATACCTCTCGTCCGTATATACATACCTGCATCGGTATTCCGACTGAATACGAATACAACGAGACGAAAATATTCCAACAATCTAATACTATGATCCGGCTTAAACCAAAGCCCACTAGTATGATCCGTCCGATCATGATCCGTGCATAAGTGCACGTATATGATCGAACCCTGCCATGAAACCATACGGCCTCTATAACGTTTCGCCCGAACTAGGGAAACCCTCCGTGTGGGACTCTAAAGACTCGTCAATACGCTGACAGCGGGTTTAACCACAAGCACGTCAGTGGCACTAGTTGTACGTAACGACTGCCCAGGTATTGAGCGAAAGGGAGGCCGACGAGCGAACTCATCCTGAAACCCTACCAAGCCTGACAGTGACAATATCCGTACAGTCCGGTCTGTTCGTCCATGAGTATCGCATATCAAGTCTAGGGGGTGGATAAAGTCAGACCCCTAACAACGCGATGATTCGTGTCGGTGTGAAACCCATCACCACCCGAGAAACTACTGATCCTAGATCAGTAATTCCCAACTACCTTGGCCAAGGATTTCTGGTGATGGCCACCCGTGCACTGCGCAACATCAACCCCCAATACCGGGAGAGACGAATCCCCGACGATCCGCTCACTGCCTCCATGTGGCTCGGAACTGTACCCAACTAAAACCTGTTTGCACGACTCCTTTGAGCCGTGGTAGGGTAGTAATCAAAGCACAGTGGGAACTCACACGAGACAAATGACGATCTCAGGTCGACAGACTAACCTATACACATGTCACCTGGGAACTGCTATCTGACAATAGGTATAGTACCAACTAGCAGGTTCCCGGCGAGTCCGTCCAGTGTACTCATAACGCAATGAGCACATGTATACTATCTTAGGTGAACAAACTAACACCAATGGCTTGTGAGACCTTGCCACCGCCCCTCGTCAGGATCTCGATCAGTATACACCAGTCTACACTGGAGTATCGATGCCCAGTCTCAATACTCCCACGACTATGGACATTTAAGGATTTGCTTATAGACCACCCAGCTCCCACGTATATGATCGCCATCATAATGCTAGTAGTCAAGCATAAATCCTATGGGCTCTATCAACATGTAATAGTGATATGTAATACCACATAAAGCATGTACATGATGATAAAGACAAATCAGATAGCATACTATCATCTCGAGTAAGACTGTTCTACAGGTATAGGTCCTCCCTCAATCATCATAATCATCTACCCGCGACTATGATAATTGCCTTGAAGGTACTATAGCCAACAATCTCCTACTTGCACTTACGGCCTATTATTGCGATGTCGCATACTCACAGCCCGTGTGATACCGAACACCCAACTTCTCTACTAATCAGATTCGCAAAGCTCGTTTGTGAAACTATTGTGTTCGAGAAATAGCCTCAGTGAGTGGATCCACTCTAATGTTTCTTTCTGTATCTCTCTATATCTCAACTTCGCGGAGAATAACCATCTCCCGAAATAAGCAATACCTGTCTTAGAATATGCCTGGATATCTGATGGGACCCAGTTCACAAATGAACTCCAAATCCAGTAAATTTCTTAGACTGTATCATCCACTGGATTTAATCAGTATCCTGCGCCACGCCTCCCTCAGTATCCGCTTGGACCACCTGTCCAAACTACTGCCCTTCGTCAGAGAGAAAACTATAACTCTGACAGTCACTCTGTCATCCAGGTCACCTTGGAAGCCCGGAATAATAACTTTCTCCCGTTAGAGGCTGCCGTTATCAAATCCCTAGAACATCCACTTATGTTCTATAACTGCTTCCGAACGTTTCTCCAGGATTGGATTGATATCAACTTATTGCGTCTAGTGCAAAAACAACATCTGGTATGGTACTTGACATCTCATGATCGACTCAATTGCTTAAGCAAGTGATATGTCAATCATGCACATCCCTCTCCCTTTTAGTCTGTAAGACACCTTTAGAGAGGGTGACTCCATCACCTGCAGGTTTACCACCATGCCAGGAGTCTTCCATTCTAAAATACCTTCAGAATACTGTCTAAGTATCCAGATTGATACACTTCCCAAATCTAGATCTAAAACCATAGATCTAGTAACCAGAATGCTTGATGTTATATCCATATCCTTTGTAGAGAAACCACTGTGTGACAACCACAATATAACCGATCGTAGTATAAAAATTTCACTTCCTACAACGTGCATGACATCCAAATACCAGGACATCACACCCTACTACCTTCTTAACAGATCCATCTCCTATTCTGATGAAGTCAAAGCCTATGACCGTCATATCAAAAATAGATGATCTATTTCCGCTATATTCGCTTTAGTCTATAAAAAGACACAAGCTACTTGTCTACTATGCTTCCGCTGCTCCCACTGACCACAACAACCCTCTGGCAGAGTCATATACACGTGCACTTCTAAAGCTAGTCCAGAACGACGCTATACTCATCCTCTTGCCGGGTCTCATAGTCTAGAATAGCAGTAATGGAAAGTCTGGGTAAACAAGAACCTCCCTGTCACCGTCTTTGAGGATACCGAAGTACCTCTCGGGCGCCTGAGGTTACCCACCATATCTGCGGAGTAGCTAATAGAATGTCAAAACCGATTGAATCTTTAGGTTCGATTAAATTTTCAGTAATCGTTTACGGTTCTGGAATCACTTCCAGTTCTACCATACTCCCACTACTGTTTTCTGAAAAAATCCATTTTGCTAAAACTGTGGCGAGTCAAGAACAATATCACTATTGATCTTCCAGATGGTAGAAAGTTACCCCTCGTCATAGCCCGGGATAACCCACAAACTACCATTACAGAAACGTGCCTTGAGTTATCCAGAGTCTGGCTTTATGCATAAGCCGGATAACTCCAAATACCTTAACATCGTTAAGATATGAACCATTCTATATACAATATAGAAACAGAGGCACTGATTTAATTGGAATCAGATTCAAATCATGCAGTTGTCTCCAGTGCATGTCAACTAAATGGAAGGAGGCTGGTCGGCATTACTCAACTTAGGAGTGAATCCAAATATGAGTAACCTGAAAGAGAAGCAAGTTCTTAAAACTATTACTATCAACTGAATATCAAATACAAGTATCTACCTCTTCGATCACCTTGAAGAATCCTGATACTTGCAACACATGTTTCTCTACTTTATTCTTGTACTTATAACTTCTCAAAACTTGGACCTTGTATTTCTACGAAACACTTGTCTAAAATTTGAGAAGTCACAAGTAAACAGAATATAGTACGAGAACCAACCACTTTGTCCTACTAGACAACATACAATACTTTGTATAAGTCCCCTGAGTTGAATAACTCAAATCCTGTGCGTCGTAGGTTGAAAATTGTACTATGGTTATGAAGAATTACACCGTTGTTTAATGCTCCTTACCTAACCATCAACTGATATAGGTAAATGTCATGGACATAATTTCAAAAAGTTATCTCTCTTTATAAAATAAACATACAGATATATCAGTTTGAAATTGGTGCATAACAACGGATATTCAAAACCAAATATTTGTCGTCCGGCAAAAACCCAGACGATTTGCTCAAATATCACCAATTACAACGAATTCCGATATAATGAGGATAATCACCTAATTGCCAATAACTTACCCCCACTCATCATCTGTAAAACCATACAGATGTGAGAATCATACCTGGTAAATACATACCCTGGAGTAAGGGTCTAATTGGGAAATCAGTTTTCTATTAACAACGCATAGTGAATCTGAAACATGAGAATGTTTCGAAGGGGTATCCGGGTATTCCTGGTAATGCATCTTCCACTATCCAGATTCATGACTGTAATCGTATATTTCTTTGTCATCTTTCCAAATCCCTTTATTTGTCTTTACTCATTTCCTTCTGTACACCACACTTAGGCTAAATAGTTTTCTTCTTTCCCTACCGTTCGGCACCAGCCTATGGTTTGGAAGAAGACTATCCAATAAGCGTAATAAGTATACCCTCTTAATCCTAGGAGCCCTTGCAACCTGAGAGAAGGTAATGATAAAAGAAAACTGAATAAACCTTATTCCTCTTTCTCCTGGACTGGAGAAATGCAAAGGTGAAGTAGGAGTGGCGATGATATGCATTTTACTTTGCCCTCTTTCTAATCTCTTTATTTGTCTTTACTTATTACCTTCTGTACACCACGCTTAGACTAATTGGTTTTCTTCATTCCCTACCTTTCGGCACCTGCCTATGGTTTGGATGAAGACTATCCAATAAGCGCAATAGGTGGTACCTAATCCTAGGATCCCTCATAACCCGAGAGAAGGTAAAAGGAAAAGACAACTGAATAGTCCTATTCATTTTCTCCAAAACCAGAATCCATTCTCGAAAAAGTTCCTTCGAATTCGTATGTAACTATACGATGGATTTATCCAATGGAAGTGGATGTTCGTCGTGATACGGAATGTTCCGGAGAAAAGCAAAAGATAAAGTAGGAGTGGCAATGAAGTATGCAACTCAGACAATCCAAAGGCCAAAGTTTAAGAAAGTTCGGTTAACTTGGTCACTGAGTTATAGTCCAGGGTCGGGCCATGGTCGCTGCCAAAGAGAGAGAGAAAGAAACACTCAACGTGCATTCTAACCTAGATCAGAATGGTTAATCACTTTATCTAATCAGGATGTCTCCCACTGTATCCTCAAATTCTCCTCCAAACCTAAAAGAAGAATTAGTCGGGATCACCCGAGGAGTAAACCAACTCATCAATGGGTATCGGGATCCAACTATCATCGCATGATAACTTGATGGAATCCACTCAAGTCACCACACTCCAGAAGGTATGCGCATGCCTGGCAAGTTTCAATTTCTTTAGAAACTCCCGATGTAATTTTTACCCCTAGGACCCAAGTGACCTTGACAATGCCAACATATCAAAGAGTCCTAGTCAAGTTCAACCCGTCATTATCTTGATTGCGTTAGACCCACCCGTACAAGTCCTTGACAATGCCAACATAACCGTACGGCTGTCCTAACCAATCCACATATCCATCGATAGAAAAGCATTACAGAGCTACCTAAAACTACGCCTCGGAAATGCACGACATACGTCGCACGAATACTAAGCAATACTAATCTGAAATGACGGAGGGCTACGGCTGGTTTTTGGCAAAAAACCTTTAACGTAATGAACTTGATATCGTTGAAGGAACCAGATAGCTTTTTATAAATACATAGTAGCGAAAACCTTTGCTAAAGAGGTCACTCCCGGTGAAGAGATCTCGGCTCTTTCCTCGTCGAATGAGGTACAAGATATTCCAAACTGAATACCATGACGCAAAGCAAAAAGTAATCAACTATAGTGAAGTTATTATCCTGACGCAAACTTCTGCCCAAGGGATCACTCATGGTGAAGGGATCTCGGCTCTTGCCTCGTCGAATGAGGTGCTGGATATTCATAACCGAATATCGCTATGTAAAACAAAAGAGAACGTCCTTGTGATAATAGCTTTTTTGAAAAGTGTTCCAACAACATCATATATAGGTTTGTTTTATCCTTGCATTGATCAAAATCAATGCAGTCCCATCAATTAATTACACCACAAAAGAGCGAAAATATGATGTACGTATATGCCATCCGCATTCGCCACTAGGTCCCGTCTTCACCCGTTAGGTTACTTAACTAACGACAGAGCGGGGACTGGACTAGCGCGGGTGTAAAACATATACAACATCTACCAGTATATATATATCAATATATAATAATCGCTCTAGGCGTGATAAATGCAACATCACAGATAAGTAATAAGCATCACAGAACAATACAGATAATCTGGGAGCCCCGGGTTTCCTTTGAGCTGCAACTGAAACCCGACGTTCCTCTGGTCGTGTGGATAGCCTGTGCAATGAAAACCTAGACCCCTACGAGCGCGACAAGTTACCCGCCTAAACCAGAAGCGAGGCAGCCCCCTTCAGCAAAGTGAATGGACCACCCAGCACTTCACGGAATCCGGTAACTTGAGCACCCCTCCTTGGGTCAACCTGTACCCTCTACGAGTGCGGCGAATAGCCCGCCAATTCCAGAGTGAGACCCCCTCCTTCTCAACGCCATGAGATGCGGACCTGTTGCCCTCCAGAACCCGGCTATCCGTGCACTCCATCGCGGGGTAATCCTAGTACAGAAAATAAAATATGTACAACGGTGACATCAACCTCAACCCGGTCGTGCCCCAAACAAATAATATACAAACAGGCAGTGACGGTAGTCCATAGTCGGACGCTCGCCCCGCGATATCAAATGTACAAATGAAACTAAACTGCACTATTATTGCACCCAGGCTATCCACCACGACGAATCCGCAACACAGTCCAACACAGAACATCAACGTGAATGTCACGTTCACAAACCCATCTAAAAGAACTATAGCGATTAGGCAAGTTCTACCGATCAAATGACATTCACGGTCGCAGATAGAAATGTATGTACTGTAAACTTTAAACAATGTTAGAAATTATCGAGTTTGAAATAACCCCGAATAACCCCCAAACAAGTAGATAACTCCATATCAAAACTGGGCTAAACAAACAATATCACTGAACCAGCTTTCCACAGACCAGAACACACACGAAATACGAAGTCCAGACTCTTCATTTAGGCCGGCCGGCTCGGAAAAAAGGCTAATGTGGCCGGTTCAAATTGTGTGGAATTGTCTCGTATTTGGTGTGTGCTCTCATGGTCATGTCGGTAGTCTTCTGCAGTTGTTTAAATAATTTTTGAAGACCAAATGAAATTCGACAGAAACTGGAATTTTCAGTGCAGTGTATTGGAGTTGTTTCGGTTTCGATAGTTTAACATTGTCTAAACCAACTAGTATACGGTTAATGGGTTGGCTCTGATACCATGTTGGGTTACGGCAGCGCCCCGACTATCAATTCGTGGCCAAATGCGGAACAAAAATTTGTAAAACTTGGCGCTACCACAACCAATTACCCGGATCGTGCCATTAACCGTTTACTAGAAAAACTGTAAAGTGTTCAGAGATTATACCGATCGATCCGTGTCCTACGGTCTTCAATCTCTTCCCAAGCTCCTCTCGGCTGCCCCCGAACAAGCTCGCTCACTGGTCTCCCTCGTCGAAGACGATCCACCTCGAGGATTCTTAATACGGGCTCCCGCTTCAAACCGAAACAACTCGGACATCAAGTTTGCTAGCCGAGATGTCCAAGGTGAAGTAGAGATAGTGTGTGAATACTTTGTCTCAAAGCACCCAAGGATTTGGGCGGAGGTAAATGAAGTTGCCATGAGGTGTGAAGAAAAATGTGAGCAAAATTTTTTTAGCTTCTTCAAAAATGGGCTCAGCCTAGAAGCAATTTTTTTCCTCTATGGGTTTGTAAAAATGAAGTGGTGAGGATGATTAATTTTCAAAGCAACACAAGAATTAAAAAACCCCACCAAAAATCACAGCCACTAACTTTTCCTTGCTCAAAAAAAATCTCAGCCACTCACCCAAAATATCAACATAAAAATCTCATCCACTCCAAAAAACATTCAATGCCAAAATGAGTCACCATGACACCAACAGTGTGCACCATGCCTATGAAATTTTGCCCAGCCACCATTCCCAAAGCCCATGAATTGATGAAGGAAAAAACATCCAAAAAGATGAGTCACCAAATTAGCCCCAAAAATAACTCACAAATTCCACACATAAACATTAAACCAAATGTTTAAGTCGAGAAAAGAAATTGGCAACTTCAAAAGTAAACTCGTAACGAATTACAAGAATACCCCTCGTCCGTATATACATACCTGCATCCGTATTCCGACTGAATATGAATACAATGAGACGAAAATATTCCAACAATCTAATACTATGATCCGGCTTAAACCAAAGCCCACTAGTATGATCCGTCCGATCATGATCCGTGCATAAGTGCACGTATATGATCGAACCCTGCCATAAAACCATACGACCTCTACAACGTTTCGCCCGAACTAGGGAAACCCTCTGTGTGGGACTATAAAGACTCGTCAATATGCTGGCAGTGGGTTTAACCACAAGCACGTCAGTGGCACTAGTTGTACGTAACGGCTTCCCAGGTATTGAGCGAAAGGGAGGCCGACGAGCGAACTCATCCTGAAACCCTACCAAGCCTGACAGTGACAATATCCGTACAGTCCGGTCCGTTCGTCCATGAGTATCGCATATCGAGTCTAGGGGGTAGATAAAGTCAGACCCCTAACAACGCGATAATTCGTGTCGGTGTGAAACCCATCACCATACGAGAAACTACTGATCCTAGATCAGTAATTCTCGACTACCTTGGCTAAGGATTTTTAGTGATGGCACCCGTGCACTGCGCGACATCAACCCCCAATACCGGGAGAGACGAATCCTCAACGATCCGCTCACTGCCTCCATGTGGCTCGGGACTATACCCAACTAAAACCTGTTTGCACGACTCCTTTGAGCCGTGGTAGGGTAGTAATCAAAGCACAGTGGGAACTCACACGAGACAAATAACGATCTCAGGTCAACAGACTAACCTGTACACATGTCACCCGGGAACTGTTATCTGACAATAGGTATAGTACCAACTAGCAGGTTCCCTGCGTGTCCGTCCAGTGTACTCATAACGCAATTTATGGCGTGAGGGCCTGAGCGAATACAGAACCAATGAAGGCTTATTCATGGCGCCGGATGATATCGATCTCGAGGCTTCCATCGCGGTTTCAAAGCAACTAGCTCACGATGAGGTAGCACAAATCACCATCGCACAATCAGGTATCCTTCGGTCATATCTTTCCGCGGTTATTTTAATTTCTATGCTTTGACTAACGCTTTCTTCTTCAACAGGTATCTCCGCCGAAGGAGCTCTTACAGCTTCCCTCAAGACTTTCGAAGAGGAGGAAAGGCTTCGCGCTTGATTGGGCCTCGGTATATTTCGGTTCATTGTGCCTTCATTCCCTTCTTTCTTTATGGATAGTCTGACCCCCCTTTTTTTTATTACAGGGACTACTTCGACTCAGGTTCTCCCGAGTGCGGTGCCAATCCCGCATGGTGACGCGGCGATGCTCCCAAGGCCGGCTGCCGAAGTCCCAGCTCCCCCAGTATTGCCGAAAGAAGCTTCGCTCAAACGGCCGACGGCGGATGCCGTAGAGGCTCCAGAGGCAGAACTTGGTTCGGACGATGACGTCTCCCTGACGGAAGTCTTGAGGAGGTCACTTCTCGCTGCCAAGGCCGACAAGAAGCGTAGAAAGCGCGCAGCTAAGAAACGTGATGCCGCTTTGGCTATAGGCGCAGGCTCAAGCGCTATTCCATCCGTCGCTATTTCCTCCGAAGATACTCCAGCTGCCCTGTCTACCGTTCATAGACAGGTTTTGCGCTCGGCTCGGGAGGCAATCGAAAAGCCGCCTCAAGGTAACCTAATACTGGGTCTTCTTATTAAAATTTGATCTTCAAATTCTTATATATCATATCCTGCAGGGCTAAGTCTTGGCGATGAGGCAGCAGGTGAGATGACGGCAACCACCGATCCTGAAGTGGCCACTCTTTCTCAGGAGTCTGGGACTGTCCCAATTGCTACTCTTTCCCCTTACGGTTCCCTGCCATCGCCCGGAATTGCGAGTGTCACGATGGCTCTCGTAGAATCGGGGGATGAAGCCACTGGTGCCGAAACCGTCCCCCCAAATGAGACAGAAGAAGTCGCGACGCTTGGTGATGCTTCCGTCGCAGTTTTGGCTAATGACCAGTTTGGTAGGTCTCAGATCGCTGCATTCTTTTCGTTTTGCAATCCCTTTGGGTCCCTTCTGATGACATTTTGTTTATTTCGAATGTAGGTGTGGTGAGCGCAGAGGTTGTGCCACCTGAAGAAGCATCATCAGTTGCCACTCTGACGGTCGTTGTCCCTTCGTCTTCTCTTACATCCTCTCATATGCTGGAAGGTATGGGTTTGCGATTTGCCTAATTTAAATTGTGGATGTCATCTTCCTTGTACTAACCATGCATTGTCTCAACCTTGTAGGAGTTCTTTTCGATCATCTGTATCAAGTGTTGAACCCGCACTTCTCCTTCCAGTCGGAAGTTAGTCTGCCTGCTGGTGCCGGTGAGTGTCTTTTCTCACCGACGTCTTTTCTTTTCTTTAATGGGTATCCCTGCCGTTGTTAACTTTAGATTGATTACAACACTACAAATTGAAGGAGGGGACGAGAGAATCGTCGCGCCACCAGTACTCCCGGTTCTGCCACCTGCCGTAGCCGGTATAGTAACCTTCATCGCTCTAGCATCTTCTTTATCTCTTAAGCCGATATCTGATTATGATTTGTTTTACAGCAATCACACCGACTCCATCTCCCTTCGAGTCTCAGATTCTCATGTCGGCAGGGCCTTTTGCTAAACGCCCTTCTTCCAGGGGTGCTGATTATAGCCTGTGAATGTTAAGTGAGTCCGTTGAGGACCTTGACGCCGAGGCCCACGTATTTGCTGCAGATTTTTCTGCCGAGGTTAATCCCATGCTGGTGACGCTCGTGCACTTCCATAGTGAGGGTGTCGTCGAGTCTTGGGTTAATCATTGCAAGAAGATTGAGCCTGTCTGTATGAGATTGAGCTCAGGCATCATCATCTATCATTAACCTAGGCCGTAACTCGTCAGGCGTAGTATTTTTTTAGGAACCGGCAGTTTATTGGCCTGAAGGGTCTTTCGCCATGCATATTCAAGAGAAAGTAAGCCCCGCCTTGGTAGACTTTGTCTATGATGTACGGGCCCTCATAGTTCGGCTCGAATTTCCCTCATGCACGATTGGGGATCATAGGTCTCTTGACCACTAGCACGAGTTCGCCTTGGCAGAACGTTCTCGGCCTAGTCAGTCTCTCGTATGAGCGCGTCATCTTTGCTTTGTAAGCTTCCAAGTTTTGCTGCACCATGATGTTAGTTATATGTATGCCCTAGAGGCCATTACCGTACATTGGATGTATATTGCAGTGGATGCTGGGACATATATAGGTAGGACTTTCTTGCTCGACATGATAGTACGCTATCTGGTTGCTCTTTATCTTAACATGTATACTTTCTGTCTCTCTGATTACATGTTGATAAAGCCCTTAGGATGTGTACTCGACTTCCAGGACTATGATGAAGATCATACTAGTGGGGCCTGGGTAGTCAATGAGTACATCCTTCATTGTTCCTAGTCGAGGGAATATCGAGACGGGGCATCGATATTCCAGAGTAGACTAGCGTATATCTTCTCGACCCATGCGATGGGCGATGGATGATCCCATATCCATTGGTGTTTGACATCGAAGATGGTATACGGGTGCTCAGTGGAGACTGGGTACACTGAACGGACTCGCCGAGAACTCCCAGATGGTATTATACCTCACGTCAGATGGCAGTTCTCTGGTGACACTGGTACAGCTTAGTCTGTTGACCCGAGATCGTCATAGAGTCCTGTGTGTCTCCCACTGTGCTTTGATTTCCACCCTACCACGGCTCTACTGAGTTGTGCAAACAGGTGGTTTTTGGGTACAGTCCCGATTCACATGGAGGCAATGAGCGATAGGAGGGGATTCGTCTCTCCCGGTATTGGGGGTTGATGTTGCGCTATGCTCGACTGGCCATAACAGGAAATCCCTGACCAGGGTTGCAGTGATATACTGGTAAGAGTTATCAGTAGTTTCACACATGTCATGGACTTCACGTCGGCATGACTTATCGAGCTATTGGGGTCTGACGTTTACCACCCCTAGGCGAGATATGCGACATATCAGACGAACAGACCGGACTGTACGGTAAGTGTTACTGGTTGGATTCACAGGAGTGTGAGCGGGCTTGCTCGTCGATCTTCTGATCGCTCAATACCCGGGTGGCCGTTACGTTTAGCAGACCGCTTGCGGCTTGTGGGTGTTTGATATGATCATCATCCGCTGCCGGCGTATTGACGAGTCTTTAGAGTCCTACACAGAGGTTTCCTGGCTCAAGCGAAACAAAATAGGAGCGCATATGAGATATGTGCGGGACCGAGAATAATGCGTGTATGTGATACCGTATTTCATTCTCGCGATGAATGTGTCGAATGGTTGTATGCGATATAACCTAGTTATCGAATCAAGGATTGATTCGATAAGCCGATACATTGGATACTAGCCAGTTGTATGCGATATGACCGGATCATTGAATCAAGTGTTGATTTAATGATTTAATGTATAATTATATATTTGATATATTACTTTGCATTAACTAGTATTGGTTCACTTTAAATGGATTTACTCACTTGGTTTGTGCACATTGTATATGTGATATATTTTGTGCACATGATTGTATCATGTTTGATGATACATGCAAGCTAGGGTTAGTGTAAAGAATTAGACCATGGTTAAGTTTATGATTAGGGTTTTCTTTTTATTTACTTATTCATTTATTTATTCTTTTTGTTTATTTTGGAAAAAGGAAATGATAATGAAAATGGAATGGTGGCTTGATTTGTTTGTAGTTGAAGTTTCTTGAAACTTTGACTAAGTCACCATTCTTGTCTCATCCTTAACCCTAACCATTCAAGTTAACCATGGTCCATTCTCTACAACTAACCAAGGGTTAGTAAATGATAAGTATTGATTTATTTATCATTTACATAACACTTATCATATTCTTTATCATCTTCTTCTTCATCTTCAACTTGAAGAAAGCTTGCACCTTCAATGGCAACTAGCCTAAATGAGTGAGAAATCCAAATCTAAAGTCTACCCACTTCCTATTTCTTCATCCTCTACCTCTTGCCAAGTAGTATAGGGTGTTTCCTTCACAAGTTTTCATGGCTTGGTGAAGTTGGAGCTTGTTCTTGCGATGCCTTGACGTAGATCATCTTCGGCATCGTCGTCAATGACCTAGCCCGCTTTTTCTCCGATGAAGCCGACGCTAGAGCCCAAGATACGATTTGGACAGCGAGGGGACTTCATCACGGAGCCTAGGAGGTGGTGGACCGGATCTACAAAGGTTGTAGTCCCTTTCCTTTAGATACATTTCCGTTTACTTGCTTGTTTCGCCTATATATCTAGTTAACGATCCGTATTAGGGTTTGTAGGCACAAGGAATTTTTGATTTATGCATGTTTGATCACTTGTGAGACCCCATTAGAGTGCCTAGGAACCCTTCAGTGGTATCAGAGCCTAGCTAGAGCCTTAGGCGAAGTCCCGACGGAGTTAGAAGTCCGATCGACCCAAAACCCCGACTTGAAAAATGCTCTCTGGACAATTCTGTAAAATGTGGATTTTTGTAGATTAAAAATATTCAGAAAAATCAGCAGGAAGATATAAGGGTTACTGTAAAATTCGAGGGCCTGATTCCATAAAGGCGCCGCGGATCCGCGGCATGAGCATGCTCATGCGGCGGATCCGCGGCCATTTTGTCATCTTGTGCATCCAATTTTGCACAGTAATTCTTAGTTGTCTGTGCTGGTTTTCCTGGGGATTTTTAATAATTATTCCAGAGTTTTATTTTCTGGGTTGTATTGGGGACTCGGTGTATTCGATCAGACTGTCTAATTTTTGTCGGTGTGCTTTTCCGGGTATTTTTAGAATATGTTAAAAAGTTCGACCGGATATAAATACCCACTTTTTCCCCTGTCGGGAAATTTTCAAGTGTTGGATTTTTCCGTAGTTTAACGACATTCTAAGTAGTGCAAGTAACGCGATGGACCCTCTAGAAGACAACAAACCTTAACTCGATTATGTGACCGTCTTGAACTGCTCTTTGAACCTTCGGGTTTGGGACAGTACGGCGTGCCACATGTGAGGCGTTGGCTTGACCCTTCTACGGCTGGACCGTTGGTACTGAGGCACGAACTGAATGTTGTTAGACTTATTTTATGTGTTGAGCTGTATCGGGAAAATTTGGGTGTTCGATTGTTCGATCGAAAAGTTTAGCATTTTCTATTTATCCGGAATGTGATACAATACTTGGAATTCGCAAAGAGTTATGAGATGACTTGATGAATGTTATAAACATAGCAGTTTAGTCTCACTTGATCGGTTGCCACGGAATTTTGATGCGATCAAAAGTCCGTTGCAATCACGTAGCGTACGCGGATACTCGCCGGGTAAACTTAATAGACAGCCTCACTCCATAGCCCCGACCAAGTGACTGTAGGAGAACCCCGTCGCCGAAAGCATCCGTTTGGGTGCTCGAGGTGCGGTGTTCCGCCTTGGTGCACTTGGTCGACGGCGTCGGGGGTGCGGCCGCCTACTGAAGTTTGCGACGAGCATTCGATCAGAACGTCGGGAATCCTGTTGAATTGCCCGACTTGATATTGAAAAGTGTTTTCGATTTTGAGACTAAAATGCGGGGTTTATAATAGTTAGGCATGCGATGTCTAAGTAATTCATTTGGTCAGGCATGCGATGTCTGAGGAGGTTGCGGATTCCAACTGTTGTAGTTTTACACTTTCTTTTCTGTGACCGTAAGTGTAATATGTGATATCGCCGGTTTCGTTGCTATATGTCAACGACAATTGGGATGGACATATTTATTTACGTTGATGACATGTGATGTTATGTGTTGCTGGATATGTTATATTGGATCGTCGTGTTTGAATAGCCGGGGGTTTTTATGTGAGATGAGTGTTTTTCATTTTCATTCATGTAAAAACTTGTATGTAATATTCTTTTATTGGGGCACTTCCAGGTTGCGGAAGTTGTCACCATTGATGTATATTATTTACTTTTCTGCACTAGGATAGACCCAAGGAGGGGAGCACAAGTAACCGGGTTCTGGGGTCCAGTGGGAGACCAACTCGAGGAGTCGAGTCCGGATCTCCTAACCCTAGAATTGGTAGGGTTGCTTGCCGCTCTCGTAGGGATCTAGGGGTGTGGGATTGGCTATTCATCACGACTGTGGAATCCGTGTTTTATACTGGCTCGTATTGAAAACACGGACGTCCTAGTATATCCAATATTTCATATGTTTCTTCTGCTGTGATTTATCTGTGATGTGATCATGTGATGTTCTGTGATAGATATAATATATAGTATATATGATATATTATATAGACATTGCTTATGCTTTACACCCGCGCTAGCCCTGCCTCGCTCTGGCGTTAGTTACCTAACCTAACGGTGCAGACGGGACATCGAGGCGAATGCGGATGGCATAAGCGTACGTTATATTTATCTGTGATGGTTAGGTGGACTTAAATGATGGGATATTCATTAATGAGATTAATGAAAGAAAATAAACCTAATTGATGTTGTGGAATGGAATTTCAAAATAAAAACAGGTAGCTGCAGTTCTTGCTTTGCATCGCGGTGTTCCTTGTAGAACATCCTGCACCTTATTCGATAAGGAAAGGACCGAGATCCCTTCACCAGGAGTGACTCCTTTAGCAAAAACTGGCAGATGCTACAACCCTCGGTTTGTCTTTTGATCGCTTCTATAGTTTCTGCTTTGCACAGTGATATATGTGATATATCCCGCACCTCATTCCACAAGGAAAGGGCCGACGATCCCTTCACCGGGAGTGACCCCTTTAGCAAAACTAGAAAAGCCTCAAAAACATTCCATTTAAAAACCATTTGATTCCGCAACGAGATCAAGTTCAAAGCGTTAAAGGTTTTCATAAAAACCAGCCGCAACCCTCCGTCATTTTAGGAAGTAGAGTACTTAGTATTCGTGCTGTGTTTGTTGACCATAGTCAAGGCACAGTGTACGGTAGCTAAGTGATGTCTTCCTACACCGCATATGATGCGATTAGTTAGGACAGTCGCGTGACTTTGTTGACCTTAGTTAAGGGTCATGTGGGTGGGTCTGATTAATCACGAAATGACGGGTAGAACTTGACTAGTACTTATGATTTGTTGACCATAGTTAAGGTCATAGGTGCTAGGGGTAAAAACCTTTATCGGGAGTTTCAAGTGTTGAAACTTGCAATGAGATTGCATACCTTCTATATGATAGTTGGATCCCGATACCCACTGCGAGTAATTGTTACTCCTGGGAGAGTTTTGCACTTTACAATTAGCCGATCAAGTAGGTGTCTAGAAAGGTGTCAACGGGGTTACGCCTCTGGGAAAACGAGGTTTACTGTAATTAGGTCCGTGCGAAAGCACGGGGAACCTCCCTCAAAGTACCGACACTGGCCTGGCTGAAAGATTGGCGAACTTGTAGAGTGTAATTAATCCCGGCTAGTCTTTCCTTTTAGGGTTTGAAGGAAGATTTGATAAAAACAGTGGGAGTCATCCTGATTAGATAAAATATATAACCAATCTGATCTTGCAAGAGCGCACGCTGAGTGTTTTCTTCTCTCTCTCTCCAGGTAGCGACCATATCACGCCTTAATCAAGATAATAATATGGATGTATTGACCGAACCTGCTTGTTATACTGAGCTGGGGAACGTTGGTCCCGCTCCGACTTATAATTGTTATAAGACCGAGCAGGAAATAGGGGAATACCAGATTTCCTATGCCGCCCAAACGAAGAAAGTGCATATGATGCATCTCCTTCTGGTATGTTCATTACAAAGAACTGTTTCTCAGTATCCTCTGAATCCTGGGTATATGATACCGGATCAGGATCCCAGATATGTAAGCTGTTACATAGGGCTACAAAAAGGTAGAAAAACTGAGAACGGGTGATAAGTTTCATGAGACAGAAACCGGGGCAAGTGTTGCAGCCAAGTCTGTTGGTCACTGTCACCCTGTATTACCAATACATTGATTCTGAACAAATGCTATTAGATACCGAACCTAATATATAAAATCATATCAGTCTCTTTATTAGTAAAGAAATGATATAATTTTGTATTGTTGGATAATGTTTTGAACATTTCCTATATCAAAAGTTGATCGGTTCAGGCACGTTATCTAAAAGCATTGACGTTCTAAATCAAACTACAGTTCCTTGTATATTGAACACACATAAGAGGAAGAGTTCAGAAATGAACGAATCCTTCTTGAGGCATTGTAGACTAGGTCACATCAATGCGACCCGACTAGCTGAAGTTACATTTTAGATGCCTATTTAAATCAGTTTGAATTTACATCTTGTGAAACTTGCCAGTCATGTCACAAAGATTAGATGACCATAGCTCTGTTTATTAGAAACAGAGAAAGAGTTAGTAAACTCTTGGGACTGATACATGATGATGTATGTAAAGTCTCCTATCTACACATGCCAGGACTGGTTCTTTATACTTCATTATATTCTCTGATAATCTCTTAAGATTCAGTCATATGTTCCTGTTGAAACATAAGTTTGAACCTTTTGAGATATTCACAGAATATAAGTTAGAAGTAGAGAACCAAAATACGGGTATAAGTATTATGTCCTATGATAAGATCAGGGAGGAGAATACTTGTGCATAGAATTCCTGGACTATTCTAAAGGAGAATGAGATTCTCTCTCAGTGTTACTCCTCTGAATACACCACAGCACAACGGTGTATCAGGGCGGAGCAATTGCACAATATTAGATATGGTGTGCTCTATGATGAGTATTACTGAGTTACCTATTTCCTTTTGGGGTTATGCACTTGAGAAGCTGCATACCTATTGAATTAGGTTTGAATCAAATCAGTGCCTACCACTCCATATGAGATATGGTATGGGAAGAACCCATCTCTTAAGCGAGTTAAGATTTGGGGTTGTCCGGCTTATGTTTAAAGCAAAATCCGGACAAGATCGAGGCAGGATCAGTTCTGTAGAACTGGAAAGGTTCCAGCTATATAAAACTGCAGTTGATGATTTGACAGAACCAAAGGATTCTATAGTTCCCGACGAACCTCAGCCTCTCCGCCGATCTAGTAGGGTTCCTCATCCGCCTGAGAGATACCTCGGTTTCTCGATGACAGTGGGAGCGAGGATTGCATCATGAGATGATGACCCAACTAGTTTCGAGCAGGCCATCGAGAGTAGGGACTCTGTAAGAATGGCTGAATGCTTAGCGATCTGAGATGGAATCCATATACACCAACAAAGTATGGACTTTGGTTGCTATATCTGAAGGGTTAAATCCCCATCAGGAGCAAGTATATCTTGAGAAGATTACTTGGTGTAGATGGAAAGGTTGAGACTTTCAAAGCTAGACTTGTTAAAGGTTTTCGTCATCGACCAGGCACGGATAATGATGAAACCTTTTCCATGGAATATGCTTAAGTCCATCCAGATCCTACTTGCCACGGCTACATACCATGACTGCGATATCTGGTGGTTGGGTGCCATGACTACTTTTCTAAATAATGATTTAGAAGAGAACGTCTATAAGAACACAGCCAGAGGGCTTCGTAAACAGTGGGAGCAGCGGAAATGTGTGCAAGTTGCTTTACATAATGAAGCAGGCATCGCGGAGTTGGAACGTCTATTTTGATGTGATAGTCAAAGTGTTTGACTTCATCAAAATGGTAGACGAACCTTGTATATACAAAAGGGTAGTAGAGAGTAAGGTGGTCATCTTCGTATTGTACGTAGACAACATACTCTTGATAGGAAGAGAGTTTCCTATACTACGATCGGTCAATCTCCTATTATTACAAGGATTCTCCAAATAGGATCAAAGTGATACCTCCTAAATCCTGAGTTTTTATCTATGAGATAGATGTAATTGGATGCTAGGATTCTCACTAGATGTAGTGAGATGGTATCAATCGATCCTGGGGAGAATCACTGGAAGAGTTCCAGGGTGATAAAAATGACTGAATGTCAGTCACAGGCATTGTCTTTACCCTCAGTAAAGGGACGGTATGTTGGAAGAGTTCCAAGCTAGATACCGTGGAAAACTAGACGATAAAGGCTGGTAACATCGCTATTGAAGATACTACCAAAGAGAAAGTTTGGGTGTATATTGGTTCATAAGAAGAACTAGGTTCCCGCCATTGTATGACAATGGAAGTGTGGCTTCGGCCCTGGAACCCTGGTCCCATCAGTGACCCAGACATATTCTGAGGAAGCATCACCTGATCATGGAGATAGTTGATCTCCGGGGTGATCGAGGTTAGGAGAGTAGACTCAGAGGACAACACGGCGGATCCACTCACGAAGGCCTTTTCCCCGAGAGAGACTCATATGGGATGGTTGAGTATTAGATACTGCAACCACTGCTACAGATGGCCCTAGTGCAAGTGGGAGATTGTTAGTTATATATATGCCCTAGAGGCCATTACTGTACATTGGATGTATATTGCAGTGGATGCTGGGACATATATAGGTAGGACTTTCTTGCTCGACATGATAGTACGCTATCTGGTTGCTCTTTATCTTAACATGTATACTTTATGTCTCTCTGATTACTTGTTGATAAAGCCCTTAGGATGTGTACTCGACTTCCAGGACTATGATGAAGATCATACTAGTGGGGCCTGGGTAGTCAATGAGTACATCCTTCATTGTTCCTAGTCGAGGGAATATCGAGACGGGGTATCGATATTCCAGAGTAGACTAGCGTATATCTTCTCGACCTATGCGATGGGCGATGGATGATCCCATATCCATTGGTGTTTGACATCGAAGATGGTATACGGGTGCTCAGTGGAGACTGGGTACACTGAACGGACTCGCCGAGAACTCTCAGATGGAATTATACCTCATGTCAGATGGCAGTTCTTTGGTGACACTGGTACAGCTTAGTCTGTTGACCCGAGATCGTTATAGAGTCTTATGTGTCTCCCACTGTGCTTTGATTTCCACCCTACCACGGCTCTACTGAGTTGTGCAAACAGGTGGTTTTTGGGTACAGTCCCGATTCACATGGAGACAATGAGCGATAGGAGGGGATTCGTCTCTCCCGGTATTGGGGGTTGATGTTTCTCTATGCTCGACTGGCCATAACAGGAAATCCCTGGCCAGGGTTGCAGTGATATACTGGTAAGAGTTATCAGTAGTTTCACACATGTCATGGACTTCACGTCGGCATGACTTATCGAGCTATTGGGGTCTGACGTTTACCACCCCTAGGCGAGATATGCGACATATCAGACGAACAGACCGGACTGTACGGTAAGTGTTACTGGTTGGATTCACAGGAGTGTGAGCGGGCTTGCTCGTCGATCTTCTGATCGCTCAATACCCGGGTGGCCGTTACGTTTAGCAGACCGCTTGCGGCTTGTGGGTGTTTGATATGATCATCATCCGCTGCCGGCGTATTGACGAGTCTTTAGAGTCCTATACTGAGGTTTCCTGGCTCAAGCGAAACGAAATAGGAGCGCATATGAGATATGTGCGGGACCGAGAATAATGCGTGTATGTGATACCGTATTTCATTCTCGCGATGAATGTGTCGAATGGTTGTATGCGATATAACCTAGTTATCGAATCAAGGATTGATTCGATAAGCCGATACATTGGATACTAGCCGGTTGTATGCGATATGACCGGATCATTGAATCAAGTGTTGATTTAATGATTTAATGTATAATTATATATTTGATATATTACTTTGCATTAACTTGTATTGGTTTACTTTAAATGGATTTACTCACTTGGTTTGTGCACATTGTATATGTGATATATTTTGTGCACATGATTGTATCATGTTTGATGATACATGCAAGCTAGGGTTAGTGTAAAGAATTAGACCATGGTTAAGTTTATGATTAGGGTTTTCTTTTTATTTACTTATTCATTTATTTATTCTTTTTGTTTATTTTGGAAAAAGGAAATGATAGTGAAAATGGAATGGTGGCTTGATTTGTTTGTAGTTGAAGTTTCTTGAAACTTTGACTAAGTCACCATTCTTGTCTCATCCTTAACCCTAACCATTCAAGTTAACCATGGTCCATTCTCTACAACTAACCAAGGGTTAGTAAATGATAAGTATTGATTTATTTATCATTTACATAACACTTATCATATTCTTTATCATCTTCTTCTTCATCTTCAACTTGAAGAAAGCTTGCACCTTCAATGGCAACTAGCCTGAATGAGTGAGAAATCCAAATCTAAAGTCTACCTACTTACTATTTCTTCATCCTCTACCTCTTGCCAAGTAGTATAGGGTGTTTCCTTCACAAGTTTTCATGGCTTGGTGAAGTTGGAGCTTGTTCTTGCGATGCCTCGACGTAGATCATCTTCGGCATCGTCGTCGATGACCTAGCCCGCTTTTTCTCCGATGAAGCCGACGCTAGAGCCCAAGATACGATTTGGACAGCGAGGGGACTTCATCACGGAGCCTAGGAGGTGGTGGACCGGATCTACAAAGGTTGTAGTCCCTTTCCTTTAGATACATTTCCGTTTACTTGCTTGTTTCGCCTATATATCTAGTTAACGATCCGTATTAGGGTTTGTAGGCACAAGGAATTTCTGATTTGTGCATGTTTGATCACTTGTGAGACTCCATTAGAGTGCCTAGGAACTCTTCACATGAGCCGGGTTTCGTCAAGGGCATCGAGCTCCTCAAGCCGAAGATGAGCATTGTTTTCGTCCGTTAGTTCGTAATGAACCGCCACTCGTAAGGAGGGTAGCTCTATCTCCAAGGGAAGTACTGCTTCTGCGCCGAATACCAATGCATACGGCGTTGTGTTTGTGGCCGTTTTGAACGTAGTTCGATGTGCCCAGATAGCTTCGTGCAATCTTTCATGCCAGTCCTTTTTATTTTTGGACACCGTCTTTTTCACAATCTTCGTCAAGGTCTTGTTGAAAGCCTCAGCCAGACCGTTAGTTCGGGGATTATAGACCGAAGAGTATCTCCAGTCTATATTATGTTGCTGTGCGAAGTGGCTGATTTTGTGACTTTTGTAGGCTGGCCCGTTATCAGAGATAATCCGTCGCGGAGTGCCGAACCGATAGATGACGTGTGTCTTGAAGAAATGGAGGATATTCTCCATCTTCACTTCTCTTAGTGGTACTACTTCTGCCCACTTAGAGAAGTAATCAGTTGTCGCCAATATGAACCGGTGTCCTCTGGATGACGCTGGTTCGATGGGCCTGATTATATCGGTTCCCCACATTTCGAACGGCCAGCTAGCCACCGTTGGGTGTAGCGGACTTGGATGCTGGTGGATGAAGTCTTCGTGAATTTGGCATGAGTGGCACTGCTTCGCATATTCGAGGCGGTCTTGGATCATCGTGGGCCAATAGTAGCCCATCCTTTTGATCTTCAACTTCATATTTGGCCCGGCTTGATGAGAACCGCAGAGTCCGTCGTGAGTTTCTTAGACGACTCTCTTGGTTTCTTCAGGTCCCAGGCATCTCTTATACAGAGTATCATTGACGAAGGCAAAAGACAGAGCTCGTTTCATGAGCCGATGTCTCGAGGATGCATCTTCAGGTGTTCGACGGGATTTGAAGTAGTCTATAAAAGCTTCTCTCCAGTCCTTAGCCTTTTCCAGGTCTTTTGTTTATAGGGCCATTTGCTTGGTCGCTCCCTTTTCTTCAAACGACTCCGGAGATATTTCTGCCGGTGAAAGAACCCGACGGCTTTATACCACGATCCTTACGTCAGCCAGTTCTTTAGCGAGTTTAGCTAACGCGTCCGCTTTGCTATTCTCCGCTCGCGGTATGCTTTCCAGGGCGTAGGAAGGGATTTGAGTCAGCAATCGTTGCACTCTCTCACCGTACTTTGCCAACTCTGGTTTGCACGTTTGATAGTCGCCGTTTACTTGACTAACGACCAGCTGGGAGTCTCCGTATATGAGGAGGTTTTCGATTCCCATGTCGGCAACGATCTCAAGACCTGCTATCAAAGCTTCATATTCGGCCTCATTGTTCGTCCTCGGTTCTGTTAAGGAGAAGGCAAAGCGCATTATCCCTCCTTGTGGAGTCACGAAGATGAGGCCTACCTAAGATTTGATTATGGGGGTGCTGTGCTCTCGCTTCTTCATGGAAGATGTCCCGTCGAAGTAGAGTTTCCATCGGGTGTCACTCTCTTCTTTCTCCCCATCGATCGTGTCAAACACGTGCTCGTCTGGCAATTCGCAATTTAAGGGTGAGTCGGCAGGTATCGGATGCTCAGCGAGGAAGTCGGCGATGGCCTGGCCTTTTACTGCCTTGAGAGGACGATATGTTATCGAGAACTCCATCAAGAGAAGTGCCCATTTAGCGAGTCGTCCCGTTAGTATGGCTCTTGACATCAAATATTTGAGAGGATCCACTTTTGATATGAGATGGACCTCATGCGCCAACGCATAGTGCCGGAGCTTCATTATTGCAAAGATTAACGCCAGGCAATGTTTTTCAATAGGGGAATAATTGTTTCTGCCCCCAGGAGAACTCGGCTCAAATAGTAGAGGGCTCTCTCTTTCCCTTGGTCATTCTCTTGTGCCCATAGCGCGCCTAAAGAACCTTCAAGGGCTGTTGTGTACAGAATGAGAGGCATTCCCTTGACCGGAGCGGTTAGCACCGGAGGATTCTGCAGGTATTGCTTGATTTTGTCCAGTGCGCTTTGGCATTTGCGATCCCAGACGAACGGGTTTCCCTTCTTCATTAGGTGACTGTAGGGGTGGCATTTGCCGGAGAGGTTAGCTATGAACCGTCGGATGTAGACGAGCTTTCCTTGGAGAGACCGCAGTTGCTTGAGAGTTCTTGGCGGAGGCATTTCCATGATCGCCTTGATCTTTGAAGGGTCTATTTCGATGCCCCGATGTCATACGATGAATCCTAGGAATTTGCCGGAGGAAACTCCGAACACGCATTTGAGAGGGTTCATCTTCAGATTGTATTTCCGAAGACGTTGGAACACTACATTCAGATGCTCCCAATGCTCCTCGTGCGATTTGCTTTTAACCACGAGGTCATCGATATAGCATTCAACGATTTCATGTATGAGGTCATCGAAAATCTTTGACATGGCCCTCTGATAGGTAGCGCCGGCGTTCTTCAGACCGAAGGGCATCACTTTGTAGCAGAATATGCCCAAAAGGGTCCGGAAAGCAGTATGCTTCTGATCTTCGGGATGCATCTTTATTTGATTGTACCCTGATGAGCCGCCCATGAAGGAGAAAACTTCGTGAGTGGACGTGTTGTCTATCATCAGCTCGGTAACCGGTACAGGAAAATCATCCTTTGGGCAAGCTTTGTTGAGGTCTCGAAAGTCCACGCAGATGCGCACTGTCCCATTTTTCTTCATCACTGGGACGATGTTGGCGATCCAGTTAGGGTACTGAAGCTCTTGGATGAAACCGGGGTCGATTAGCTTCTTGAATTCGGCATTGATGCTCATCTCAAGCTCAAGCCGCATCCTTCTTGGTGCTTGTTTAATTGGCTTGACGTCCGGAGATATCGCCAACTTGTGGACGGCTATTTCTGGATCTAATCCCGGCATCCCGGAATAGTTCTACGCGAAGCAGTCTTTATACTGCATGAGCACGTCTTTGAGCGTAGCCACCATTTCTTCAGATAATAACTCACTGACGAACGTCGGCCGTGGGTCGTTTGCCGTCCTCAAGTCGATTTTTTCCAGGTTATCTGCAGTAGTATGTATTCCATCTTCCAGCTCTTTTGGCACTGGTGGAAACTCTGAGATCACCTCGTCATCATCGTTTTCGAAGCACCAGGGGAGGTCAGCCATATCCTCGTGTACTCCTTCTCCTGACAGCGTTATCGCGTGACAGGTACGAGATCGCTTCCAAGACTGATGTTGATCCGGCTCTACTCTCGCTGCGTACGTGGCTTTCGGTTCATGCTTCTGTGGCGGGATTACCCTCCAACTGCTGGATAAAGCGAACCTGCCTTGCTGATACTGGTCTTCTACCCAGTCTTTGAATGTGAAGCAGTTTTCGAGAGAATGTCCTATCGCTTGGTGATAGGAGCAATAATCCGGGTGAGAGACCTCGCCTACTTATTCGGGGTGTTTGGATTCTGGGAGCGTAATTGTTCACCGCTGAATACAGAGAAGAAACGTGTAGGTCGTCTTGCCTGAATTTGGGGGCAGATGTTATTTGGTTTTATCCGTCCACCTCTCCAAAGATTCCAAGTTGATTTATGGCACCGTGCATCGGAGGTTTGGACAGATGCGGCCGATGTAGCAGACTTCGTTAGATTCCCTCTCATTGTGAGGGGTTTTTGATTGTGGGGACGCTCTTCCATGCAGGCGCAAGCCCATGCAGTTAATTACGCTACCGCATCGCGGTAACCACTTTCTCCTTCTCCAGATGGTCACTTCGTGTCGTGTGTGTTTGTTTTGTTTTTGGTTGCCCGTGGATTGTATACGGAGACTAATTTATGTTGTCGCCCGTAGGGCGTGGATTAGTCCAAATCCGTATTTTCTTAGATTTGGATTTGGGTTGGGTTTAAGGATCGTTAATCTCATTTGAGAGTAAGATCAACTTAAACATTTGTTAAGGATACATTAGTCTAATTTTAGACTAAGATCAACTTAACAGGATCATTTAGATCCAACAAAAGAGCATTTGGGCTCTATTGTTTTAGCTTAGGGACTTTGCGGTCCACAAGTTTAAGGACATCATAGTCCATGAGTTTAAGGACCCCACAGTCCGTAGTTTAAAGACGTCATAGTCTGTAAGGTTTAAAGACATCATAGTCTATGAGTTTAGGGACCTCACAGTCCATGGTAGTTTAAAGACATCATAGTCTATAAAATTTAAGGACATCATAGTCCATGAGTTTAAGGACCCCACAGTCTGTAAAGTGTAAGGACATCATAGTCCATGAGTTTAAGGACCCCACAGTTCGTAGAATGTCTGGTTGTCGGGACTCGTCACCTCTCTGACGACGTTGAATGATTACAACAACAAATATCAGAGGAGTGAAGAGATGTACCCTTGAACCAATATTGGTTGAGATATTTGTAGTCCAATTTGGGACTAAGATCAATGATTTATGAGCATATGGGCTCAATTAATCTGAATTAGGGTTCTGTGGCCACTTTGGGCTCGGCCCATTTAGTTAAAATGTTAAACATTTAATAATGCTGAGCATTGGTTTGGGCTCTGACAATCTTTTTGTCTTTGAGTGCTGAGCATTCATTATAGCTCTGGGGCTTTTATTTAGAGAACAGTTTATGTTCTCTTAGCGCACACGTGAGGAGCACGTGGCGCGCTTGGCGCTGTGCACCAGTCAATGAGCGCAGAGCGCTTCTGTTGGGTAGCGCACACGTAAGGAGCACGTGGCGCGCTTGGCACTGGTCACCAGATTTGGAGCGCTAAGGCGCTTCTTATGAAGTAGCGCACAAGTGAGGAGCACGTGGCGCGCTTGGCGCTTAGCGCCAGTCAATGAGCGCAAAGCGGTTCTGTTAAGTAGCGCACACATGAGGAGCACGTGGCACGCTTGGCGGTGAGCGCCAGTCAATGAGTGCAAAGCGCTTCTTGTGAAATTTGGAGCGCAAAGCGCTTCTTTAAATTTGGAGCGCTAAGACTCTGCAGTGCTGTGCACTAGATTTGAAGCGCTGAGGCGCTTCTTTTAGAACGCTAGGGCTCTTTTAGGCGGCTTTGCGCTCTGAGAATTGAATTCTCTCTTATAAGAGACTTTGTCTCATGGATCTAAGAATAACATTCTTATTTTATAGGAGATTTTATAATCTCTTATGTTTTTGGTAAAAGGCTTTGCCTATACGGATCTGTGATCCTAAGAGAATTGAATTATTCTCCCCCCTTTTTATAATAAAATGTTATGATCTTTTTTGTGAAAGACAATTTGTCTTATAGATCTATGATCTGTCATAAGAACTAAGTTCTTTTTCTGGTGAGATGTTTTGATCTCTTTACCTTGAAGAAATTCTTCTTCTGTCAAGAGCATGCTCTTCTCTCTGAACTTTTTCAAAGTTTGTGTGTGTGTGGGGGGGGTCCTCTATATGAGACTTGAAGTCTTGGAGCCTTTATATAGGGTAGGCTGATTTGTTGAATCAGTTGAAGAGATATTTTCTCTAAATGATCTGAGGATTTCCCCACCGTTGGATCTTTGATTCAAGGGCTTCTGTTTTACAGAAAACAATCTTCTTGTTTTTAACAAGATTGGGAAATCTTTTCCCATACAGAATTTATTCTGTATTTTGGTGATTTTTTAATCACCATTGGATCATTGATCCAATGGTGCTCTAATTTTCAGAGCATAATCTTGCTTGTTTAGAAAGATTCTGAGGAATGTTTCCTCAACAGATTTTTATTCTGGTCAATTGATGATTTTTAATCATGTTCGTTGGATCTTTGATCCAAGGGCCGAGAACATTTTGTTCTATTGCTAGCACTCACGTTCTTTGCACGTGGTACGCTGCTTAGAGTGCAACGCTCTCAGCGCTAGCGCTCACGTGCTTTGCACTGTTAGTTATATATATGCCCTAGAGGCCATTACTGTACATACGATGTATATTGTAGTGGATGCTTGGACATATATAGGGAGGACTTTCTTGCTCGACATGATAGTACGCTATCTGGTTGCTCTTTATCTTAACATGTACTCTGATTTTCTCTATGTTACATATTGATAAAGCCCTTAGGATGAGTACTTGACTACCAGGACTATGATGCGGATCATACTAGTGGGGACAGTGTAGTCGCCAAGTACATCCGTCAAATGTTTCTAGTCGAGGGTGTATCGAGACAGGGCATCGATACACCAGAGTAGACTAGCGTATTCGCATCTTGACCCATATGATAGGCGATGGATGATCCTATATCCATCGGTGTTTGACATCAAGGATGGCGTACGGGTGCTCAGTAGAGACTGGGTACACTGGACGGACTCGCCGAGAACTCTCAGATGGTATTATACCTCAAGTCAGATGGCAGTTCTCTGGTGACACTGGTACAGGTTAGTCTGTAGACCCGAGATCGTTATAGAGTCTTGTGTAATTCCCACTGTGCTTTGATTTCCATCATACCACATCCAAGAGGACGTGCAAAAAGGTGGCTTTTGGGTGCAGTCCCGAATCACATGGAAGCAATGAGGGATAGGAGGGGATTCGTCTCTCCCGGTATAGGGAGTTGATGTTGCGCCGTGTTCGATTGGCTATAACTGGTAATCCCTGGCCAGAGTTGCTGAGATTTACTGGTAAGTGTTATCAGTAGTTTCTCGAACTGTTATGGACCTCATATCGACACGACTTATCAAGCTACTGGGGTCTGACGTTTACCACCCCTAGGCGAGATATGCGACATATCAGACGAAGAGACCGGACTGTACGGGCGTGTTATTGATTGGATTCGCAGGAGAATGTACAGGCTTTCTTGTTGATCTTCTGCGCTCAATACCTGGGGGGCTGTTACGTTTAGCTGACCGCTTGCAGCTCGTGGGTGTTTGATATGATCATCACCTACTGCCGGTGTATTGACGATTCTTTAGAGTCTTACACAGAGGTTTCCTAGCTCAGGCAAAAAAGAGTAGGAGCACATATATGATATGTGATACCGTATTAGATTCTCGCGATATGAGATATCGGCCGGGTATATGTGATATAGCCGGGTCATCGGACCAAGTGTTGATTCGATGAACTGATACAGATTATATTAGTCGGTTATTTGTGAAATAGCCGGATTATCGGATCAAGTGTTGATTCGATAATTTAATGTATAATTATATATTTGATATATTAAATTACATTAACTGATATAAGCTCACTAAAAGATTCTTTTTCTCGCTCGGGTAATACATTGATATATATGCGATATATGTTAATTGTATTATTTTATTTTGTTACAATAAATATTGTATATGTGATATATAATATTGTAACATGATATGATTACTAATGCAACATGTTTTGTGGAGATTAAATAAGGTTAGGGTTTGATTTGGGTTAGTTCTTTCTTGAACCTTCTAGAAGGTTTCCTTTTGTTTCTTGCAAAGATATTATGATGGATATTTTGTGAGATATTTTCTTTACCCAAACCATACCCTTAACCCTAGTTAACTCTCTACATGGGTTAGCCTTCGCATATTGAACCATGGTTGCATTTGTAATCATTATTACATTTTCATTATTCATCACAAAAGGAATTTCCTTCTTCTTCTTCTTCCTTGAGCTTTGAGAAAGCTTTCTGGGTTTTCTTTATGTGATGATTTAGTGTGAGAAATAGAAAATAAATGAGAGCATAAATCCTACTTCATCATCCTAATCTATCTTAGCCATTTAGATTAGGGTGTTCACTTCATTAGTGAGTGAGAGCTTGTGTTAAAGAAACTTCAAGGTAGATCATCTTTGTTATCGAAGATCAGAAGCAAGCTTGCATCTTTTTCTTCGTGGAGCCTCTCTAGAGTCCGGATACTCGATGTTCGTAGCGAAGGGACCTCAACACGGAGCTTTAGAAGTGAAGGACCGGACTGCAAAGGTTGTAATCCCAAAATCTTAGTGTTAAAGTATTTAACATGCTTTGTTTCACCTAATCTCTAGTTTAAAGATCTTGGATAGGGTTGTTCGGCACGTTTAAATTTTAAATCGGGCATGGTTGATGTCTTATAGACCCTTGTGAGAGTGCCTAGTAACCCTACAGTGGCATCAGAGCCAAGCTAGAGCTTTAGGTGAAGTCTAGGCGAAGTTTAAAGTCCGATCGAACTCCAAATACCCGTAAAACCCTAGTTTCTGGAAATTTTTCAAAAATGTTGATTTTTTCATATTAAAAATACTAAAAAAATCAGCAGGGTATTTTAGGAATTACTGTGAAAAACGAGCATTTAATACCATTAAACAGCCGCGGGACCGCAGCAATGACATGGCTTGCGCGGCGGTTCCGCGGCCGTACAGTGCACTTATTGTTTTATTTTTGCACAGTTAAATCCGTATCTACTTCCTGATTCTTCTGGGAATTTTTAATTTTTACTCAAGTGTTGAGTTTTCTCGGTTGTATTGGGAGCTCATTGATTCGATCGGAAAGTTTAACTTCGTTTAATTTTTTCCGGGTAATTTTAGAACGTGTTAAAAAGTTCGAACGGATATCAATAACTCACTTTTTCCCCTGTTGGAAATTTTTTCAAAAGTTGGATTTTTTCTCGAGTTTGAAACTTCCGGAAAATCATGCAAGTAACATGGTGGACCCTCTAGAAGAACACAAACCTTAACTCGATTATGTGACCGTCTGAACCGCCTCTGAACATTAGGGTTTGGGGCAGTACGGCGTTGCCACATGTGAGGCGTTGGCTTGACCTTTCTATGGCTGGACCATTGGTACTGTGGCATGTGATGGATATTTTTTGAACTCCGCTCAAGTGTTGTGCTGTTTGGGAAATCTTGGGTGTTTGTTTATTCGATCGGAAAGTTTAACATTGTCTATTTATCTGGAATGTGATACAATATTTGGAATCCACAAGTAGTTATGAGATAACTAATTTGAATGTTATAAATCTAGCAGTTTAGTCTCATTTGATCGGTTGCCACGGGATTTTGATGCGATCAAAAGTCCGTCGCAATCACGTATCGTACGCGGATACTCGCCGGGTAAACTTAATAGATAGCCACGCCCCATAGCCCCGACCAAGTGACTGTAGGAAAACCCCGTCGCCAAAAGTATCCGTTTGGGTGCTTGCGGCAGCGGTGTTCCGCCTTAGTGCACTTCGTCGACGGCATCCGGGGGTGCGTCCGTCTACTAAAGTTTGCGACGAGCATTCGATCAGGATGTCGGGAATCTTGTTGAGTTGTCCGACTAGATATTGAAAAGTGTTTTTGATAATGAGACTAAAATGTGGGGTTTATAATTGTTAAGCATGCGATGTCTAAAGAATTAATTTGGTTAGGCATGCGATGTCTAAGGAGGTTGCAGATTCCAACTGTTGTAGTTTTACACTTTCTTTTCTGTGACCGTAAGCGTCGTATGTGGTGTATCGCCGGCTTCGTTGTTATACATCAACGACAATCGGGATATGCATACTTGCTTACGTTGATGATATGAGATATTATGTGTTGCTGTGATATGTTATATTGGATCATCGCGTTTTGAATAGCCGGGGGTTTTATGTGAGATGGGAGTTTTTCTTTTTCATTCATGTAAAATTCATTTGTATGTAATATTCTTTTATTGGGGCACTTCCGGGATGAGGATGATGTCACCATTTTATATTATTTACTTTTACGCATTAGGTAGACCCAAGGAGGGGAGCACAAGTAACCGGGTTCCAGGGTCCAGTGGGAGGCCATCTCGAGGAGTCGAGACCGGGTCTCCTAACCCTAGAATTGGCAGTGTTGCTTGCCGCTCTCGTAGGGGTCTAGGGATGTGGGTTTGACTATTCATCGCGACCGTGGAATCCGTGTTTTATACAGACTCGTATTAAAAACATGGACCTCCTAGTATATCCAATATTTCATATATGTTCTTCTGCTGCAATGTTCTGTGATGAGATCATATTACTGCCTGAGACGAATGTTTATATTATATATATGAGATATATGTTATATTGTAGATTTCGTTTCAAATGTGATGCTTGTGAAGCATAATAAAATGAGACTTCATTAATGAGATTAATGAAACTAAAAGAAACCTAAAGATATTGTAGAAACTTGTCTTAAAAACTGGTAGCTCTAGTTCTTGCTTTGCATAGCGGTGTTCCTTGTAGAACATCCAGCACCTTATTCGATAAGGAAAGAGCCGAGATCCCTTCACCGGGAGTGACCTCTTTAGTGAAACTAGCAGATGCTACAAACACGGTTTGTCTTTTGATTGCTTCTATAGTTTTTGCTTTGCATAGTGATATTTGTGAAATATCCTGCACCTTATTCGATGAGGAAAGAGCCGACGATCCCTTCACCAGGAGTGACCTCTTTAGCAAAACTAGAAAAGGCCTAAAAAACATTCCTTTTAAAAATCACTCGATTCTACAACGATATCAAGTTCATTACGCAAAGGGTTTTCTTAAAAACCTGTCGTAGCCCTCCGTCATTTCAGATAAGTCCTACTTAGTATTCGTGCTACGTTTGTTGACCTCCGTCAAGGCGTAGTGTGCGGTAGCTGACTAGTATTTATCTGTTTATGCATATGATGCAGATTGTTTTAGGGTAGTCGTGCGGCCTTGTTGACCTCCGTCAAGGGTCGTGCGGGTGGGTTTAATTCAATCAGGAAATGATGGGTAGAACTTGACTAGCAGCCTATGGTTTGTTGACCTCCGTCAAGGTCATAGGACGCTAGGGGTAAAATATTATCGGGAATTTCAAGTGTTGAAATTTGCAATGAGATTGCATACCTTCTATGAGATAGTTGGATCCCGATACCCACTGCGAATAAGAGTTACTCCTGGGAGAGTTTTACACATTACAATTAGCCGATTAAGTAGGTGTCTGGAAAGGTGTCACGGGATTACGCCTCTGGGAAAACGAGGTTTATTTTAATTAGGTCTGTGCGTAAGCACGGGGAACCTCCCTCAAAGTATCGTCACTGGCCTGGCTGAAAGATTGGCGAACTTGTAGAGTGTAATTAATCCCGGCTAGTCTTTCCTTTTAGGGTTTGAAGGAAGATTTGACTAAAACAGTGGGAGACATTCTGATTAGATAAATTAATAACCAATCTAATCTTGTAAAAGCGCACGCTGAGTGTTTTCTTCTCTCTCTCTCCTGGTTGCGACTATGTCACGCCTTAATCAAGATAATAATACAGATGTATTGACCAAACCCGCTTGTTATACTGTGCTAAGGAACGTTGGTCCCGCTCTAACTTATAATTGTTATAAGACAGAGCAGGAAATAGGGGATTACCAGAATTCTCGTGCCACCCAAACGAAGAAAGTGCATGTTGATGCATCTTCTTCGGGTGTGTTCATTACACAGAACTGTTTCTCAATATCCTTTACGTCATGGGTATTTGATACCGGATCATGATCCCACATATGTAATTTGTTACATGGGCTACAGATAGGTAGAGAACTGAGAACATGTGATAAGTTTCATGAGATAGAAACGGTGCAAGTGTTGCAGCCAAGTCTGTTGGTAGTTATCACCCTGTATTACCAGAATACATTGATTCTGAATGAATGTTAATTAGATACCAAACCTAATATACAACATCATATCAGTCTCTTTATTAGTAAAGAAGGATATAATTTTGTATTGTTGGATAATGTTTTGAATATTTCCTATATCAAGAGTTGATCGGTTCAGGCACGTTATCTAAAAGTATAGACGTTCTAAATCAAACCACAGTTCTTAACGTACAAAACACACACAAGAGCAAGAGTTCAGAAATGAACGAATCCTTCTTGAGGCATTGTAGACTAGGTCATATCAATGCGACCCAACTAGCTGAAGTTACATATAGATGCATATTTAAATTAGTTTGAATTTACATCTTGTGAAACTTGCCGGTCATGTCACAGAGATAAGATGACCACAGCTCCGTTTATTGGAAACAGAGAAAGAGTTATTGAACTCTTGGGATTGATACATGCTGATGTATGAAGGTCCCCTGTCTACACATGCCAGAACCGGTTCTTTGTACTTCATTACATTCACTGATGATCTCTCAAGATTCAGACATATGTTTCTGTTGAAACACAAGTCCGAAACTTTTGAGATAATCACATAATATAAGTCAGAAGTAGAGAACCAAAAACGGGTATAAGTATTATGTCCTTTGATGAGATCAAGGAAGAGAATACTTGAGCATGGGATTCCTGGACTATTCTAAAGGAGAATGAGATTCTCTCTCAGCATTACTCCTTCGTATACACTACAGCACGTCGGTGTATCGGGGCGGAGCAGACGCACCCTATGTGATATGGTGTGCTCTATGATGAGTACTACTGAGTTGCCTATTTCCTTTTGGGAGTTATGCACTTGTGAAGCTGCATACCTATTGAATAGGGTTCCAATCAAATCAGTTGCCTACCACTTCATATGTGATATGGAATGGGAAGAGCCCATATCTTAAGTAAGTTAAGATTTGGGGCTGTCCAGCCTATGTCTAAAAAGCATAATCTGGACAAGCTCGAGGCAAAGTCAGTTCTGTAGAAGTTTGTTAGATATCCCAAGCATTCGCAAGGGAATATCTTCTACCAAACCGAGGAACAAAAGATATTTTGTTTCTCAGCATACCACCTTTGTGAAAGGGAATTTCTTATGAAGAAATTATTGGTCATGAGGTAGAACTGGAAAGAGTTCCAGCTATACAAACTGCAGCTGATGATTTGGTAGAACCAAAGGATTCAATAGTTTCCAATGAACCTCAGCCTCTCCGCCGATCTAGTAGGGTTCCTCACCCACCTGAGAGATACTTCGGTTTCTCTATGACAGTGGGAGCGAGGATTGCATCATGAGATGATGACCCAACTAGTTTCGAGCTGGCCATCAGGAGTGGGACTCTGTAAGAATGACTGGATGCTTAGCGATCTGAGATGGAATCCTTATACACCAACAAAGTATGGACTTTGGTTGCTTAATCTGAAGGGTTAAATCCCCATCAGGAGCAAGTATATCTTGAGAAGATTACTTGGTGTACATGGAAAAGTTGAGACTTTCAAAGCTATGCTTAAAGTCCATCCAGATCCTACTTGCCACGGCTACATACCATGACTACGATATCTGGCGGTTGGGTGTCATGACTGCTTTTCTAAATGTTGATTTGGAAGAGAGCGTCTATAAGTACACAGCCAGAGGGCTTCGTAGACAGCGGGAGCAGCGGAAACGTGTGCAAGATGTTTTATGTGATAAATCAGGCATCGCGGAGTTGGAACATGTGTTTTGATGTGGTAGTCAAAAATTTGACTTCATCAAAATGGTAGATGAACCTTGTATATAAAAAAAGGTAGTAGAGAGTATGGTGGTGATCCCCGTAGAGTACGTGGATGACATACTCTTGATAGGGAAGGAGTTTCCTATGCTACGCTCGGCCAATCTCCTCTTATCACAAAGATTCTCTATATAGGATCAAGTGATACCTCCTAAATCCTAGGTTTTATATCTATGAGATAGATCTAAATGGATGTTAGGATTCTCACTAGGTGTAGTGAGATGGTATCAATCGATCCTGGGGAGAATCACTGGAAAAGTTCCAGGGTGATAAGGACGACTGAATGTCAGTCGCAGGCATTGTCTTTACCCTCCGTGGAGGGACGGTATGTTGGAAGAGTTCCAAGCTAGATACCGTGACTTACTAGACGATTAAAGGCAAGATATATCGTTACCAAAGATGCTACCAAAGAGGCAGTCTGGATATATAAGTTCATGAGATGAACTTCATTCCTACCATTGTGTGACAATGGAGTTGTGGCTTATGCCAAGGAACCCCCGTCCCATCTGAAATCCAGATATAATTCTTAGGCAGTATCACCTGATCATGGAGATGGTTGATCTCCAGGGAGATCGAGGTTAGGAGAGTAGATACAGAGGACAGCAGCGCGGATCCACTCACAAAGGCCTATTTCCCAATAGAGACTTTTATGGGATGGTTGAGTATGGGATACTTCAACCACAGCTGATTGTTGGGTATGCGATACCACAACAGATGGCCCTAGTGCAAGTGGGATATTGTTAGTTATATGTATGCCCTAGAGGCCATTATTGTACATACGATGTATATTGTAGTGGATGCTTGGACATATATAGGGAGGACTTTCTTGCTCGACATGATAGTACGCTATCTGGTTGCTCTTTATCTTAATATGTACTCTGATTGTCTCTATGTTACATGTTGTAAAGCCCTTAGGATGAGTACTTGACTACCAGGACTATGATGCGGATCATACTAGTGGGGACAGTGTAGTCGCCAAGTACATCCTTCAAATGTTCCTAGTCGAGGGTGTATCGAGACAGGGCATCGATACACCAGAATAGATTAGCGCATACACATCTTGACCCATATGACGGGCGATGGATGATCCCATATTCATCGGTGTTTGACATCAAGGATGGTGTACGGGTGCTCAGTAGAGACTGGGTACACTGGACGGACTCGTCGAGAACTCCCAGATGGTATTATATCTCACGTCAGATGGCAGTTCTCTGGTGACACTGGTACGGTTAGTCTGTAGACCCGAGATCATCATAGAGTCTTGTGTGATTCCCACTGTGCTTTGATTTCCATCATACCACGTCCAAGAGGGCGTGCAAAAAGGTGGCTTTTGGGTACAGTCCCGAATCATATGGAGGCAATAAGCGATAGGAGGGGATTCGTCTCTCCCGGTATAGGGAGTTGATGTTGCGCTGTGTTCGATTGGCTATAACTGGAAATACCTGGCCAGGGTTGCTGAGATTTACTGGTAAGTGTTATCAGTAGTTTCTCGAACTGTTATGGACCTCATATCGACACGACTTATCAAGCTACTGGGGTCTGACGTTTACCACCCCTAGACGAGATATGCGACATATCAGACGAAGAGACCGGACTGTACGGGAGTGTTACTGATTGGATTCGCAGGAGAATGTACATGCTTGCTTGTTGATCTTCTGCGCTCAATACCTGGGGGGCTGTTACGTTTAGCAGACCGCTTGCAGCTTGTGGGTGTTTGATATGATCATCACCTACTGCCGGCGTATTGACGGTTCTTTAGAGTCCTACACAGAGGTTTCCTGGCTCAGGCAAAAAGGAGTAGGAGCACATATATGATATGTGCGGGACCGAGAACAATACGTGTATGTGATGCCGTATTAGATTCTCGCGATATGAGATATCGGCCGGGTATATGTGATATAGCCGGGTCATCGGATCAAGTGTTGATTCGATGAACTGATACAGATTATATTAGTCGGTTATTTGTGAAATAGCCGGATTATCGGATCAAGTGTTGATTCGATAATTTAATGTATAATTATATATTTGATATATTAAATTATATTAACTGATATAAGCTCACTAAAAGATTCTTTTTCTCACTCGGGTAATACATTGATATTTATGCGATATATGTTAATTGTATTATTTTATTTTGTTACAATAAATATTGTATATGTGATATATAATATTGTAACATGATATGATTACTAATGCAACATGTTTTGTGGAGATTAAACAATGTTAGAGTTTGAGTTGGGTTAGTTCTTTCTTGAACCTTCTAGAAGGTTTCCTTTTATTTCTTGCAAAGATATTATGATGGATAATTTGTGAGATATTTTCCTTACCCAAACCACACCCTTAACCCTAGTTAACTCTCTACATGGGTTAACCTTCTCATATTGAACCATGGTTGCATTTGTAATCATTATTACATTTTCATTATTCATCACAAAAGGAATTTCCTTCTTCTTCTTCTTCTTCTTCCTTAAGCTTTGAGAAAGCTTTCTAGGTTTTCTTTATGTGATGATTTAGTGTGAGAAATAGAAAATAAATGAGAGCATAAATCCTATTTCATCATCCTAATCTATCCTAGCCATTTAGATTATGGTGTTCACTTCATTAGTGAGTGAGAGCTTGTGTTAAAGAAACTTCAAGGTAGATCATCTTTGTTATCGAAGATCGGAAGCAAGCTTGCATCTTTCTCTTCGTGGAGCCTCTCTAGAGTCCGGATACTCGATGATCGCAGCGAAGGGATATCAACACGGAGCTTTAGAAGTGAAGGACCAGACTACAAAGGTTGTAATCCCAAACTCTTAGTGTTAAAGTGTTTAACATGCTTTGTTTCACCTAATCTATAGTTTAAAGATCTTGGTTAGGGTTGTTCGGCACGTCTAAGTTTTAAATCGGGCATGGTTGATGCCTTATAGACCCTTGTGAGAGTGCCTAGTAACCCTACATGCACGTGGTCCGCTGCTTAGAGTGCAGCGCACTTGGCGTTGCTATGAAGCGTTGCTTCATTTAAAATTTTGAAATTTGAACAGAGCTTTGCTCTGATTGGGGAAACAAATGCCCCCCCACCGTTGTGCTCACGTGGCCTATACATGAGTGCAGCGGTGGCATCATCTATACCATTGGATCAACTCAGAAGTTGAAACGGCATCTCAGTACCTATAAATAGGGCCTTTGGCCCTTGAGATGATCTATGTTCATCTTCTTTCTTGTTTTCTGAGAATTAATTCTCTTTCAGAGCATAGCTCTTTCCCTTAAGAAATTTATTAAGTGTCAAAACTCTGCCCAACTTAGGTAAGAATTGAACTTTTTAACAGATCTTTGCTCACCTTAGATCGTAGATCTAAAAATATATTTTTAGGGTTTTACCCATTAACAGAGCCATGCTCATCTTTAGATCAGAGATCTTCAAGATATAATCTTTTTATTTTAGGGTGATTTTAACCTATGAACTGGAACATTGTTCATGAAGAACTCTTAGAGTTCACAGATCTTGAAGATCTTGGAATTTTTTGATTCATTAAAAGCTTTATTTTAAGTTTTCTGATGGGTTATTCCATCATTTTTACAGAGCATGGCTCTTAGAATTTTTCTTGAGGAATTTTTATTCCTTTCATCATCAGAGCTGACAGATGTCACTCTGTTGAAGAGCACTGCTCTCAATGGGAGATTTACTCCTTGGCCCGAGGGGCCCTCATTAAATGAGAATCTTTTGAGGATTTCCTCATTTAATGACAGTCTCATCAAATGATGAGACCGTTTTATTAATGATGAACTGTCATCTAGATTGAGTGGGTCCCCTTTGGTCCCTTTCACTGCATTGCAGTGCGGTACGAATTTAAAGTACCTAGTGATAGAACTTAAACTGTAGTATTGATGGCTGAAAATTTTGTTCTTTTCTGCGTATGTACTATGTCTTTCGACACTTCTTTCCCGTTCGTCCGTTCGGAAGGCGGATTCCCCGAAGCGCCTGTGGATAGGGAAGTCTTCGCGTTGATCAAATATCATGACCCAGAGAGAAAGAATCTTCATCTATGGGGTAGATGGTACTGTCAAATTATCAGGGGCCGACGGAGCTTTTCTTGTATGACGCCTTCGGAGCCTATCTCGGCGATCCCTTACGCAGATGCACCCCCGATAAACTATGCCGTGGAGGAGGTCAATTGGATTTCAGAGGGTCTCCTTCAGCCTTCTATGGATGCAATACCCGTACAGCCGCTGACGACTTTGGATACTCTAGGACGGCGTATATGCCAGGGTGAGTCGCGCCCTTGGGGACAGCCATATAACATAGGCTTAACTCCCCGTCACCCAGCCGGATATCTGCAATGGGCCCGCTATATTTTGTCGGCTAAGAAGTCGCAACTGCTGAAGCTTGGGTTGTATCCCGCGATTTACGCTTCTCTTTTTCAATATTCTACGCCTCCTGCCTGGTGGGTCAAGGCTTTTCTGGAGCAATGGAACATTCCGACCCACACCTTCCTTTTGTTGGATCGAGAAGTTTCAATTTCTTTAGAGGAGTTTGCAGAGGTCTCTGGCTTACCTGTTAGAGGAGAGCACTACGAGGAGCTACTTCCTTCGGACGAGTACATCTTTGCCACCAAATCAGTGGTAATGGGCCTTACCCCAGAGAATGCTATTCAACACCAATTCCCGAGTTTGATAAAGGTGTTGAATATCTATGAGAGCCTTTTTCTCGAATCCGGAGGCCATGGGGTTAATTTCACAGAGTTCATCGCCCGTTTTCTCCGCTCAGAAGTCCTGTCGAAGGAAGTCGCGAAATTTGCCAAACTCGACGATCCTTTTGGTTTCGGTTTGGACAACCAGCTGACAGCGGAGGCGGATCAGAGAAATTTCTTTCTCCCCAACACCCCGGCCGTCTCTTTCACAGAACTTGCAGCTCCTGGAATTGACAAAGAAACGTTCTTTTTGGGTTTCCTCGGGCTATGGCTAAGCTGGTTTGCGTCGGTTTTTTATCCAGCTCACCGAATGGTTGTTGGGATGCAAGTGGCCGTCGAGATCGCTGGGTTAGCCCATTTGTATCACGGCCTCAGCTTGGCAGCAGACACTACTGAACCAGGGGTGCAGCACGTAAACTTCTCGATGCATTATTTTATGTCATGGATCGAGCTACATGTGCTTACCGTTTTCGGTATCCATAAAAGGCCTTGCTTCTACGACAAGTGTAACTTCCCTTGGATCATGCGGCTAGTTGACACATCTATTGTAAATCTGACACAGCGTGGACCTAGGGGTTTTCTCCTTCTTCCGCGCACGGTTGGAGATGGCATGACCTTTACCGATAAGATTCTGACCGTTGGCCAGGAATCCGCAAAAACGGTGTAGCCATTGCAGGACATCTTTAATGACGGGGTCTCTATCTTGAAAGCTCGGGAGATTCTTCATTTATACTCCATCAGGCCGGGCTTTCTCATGTTTAGGCAGAATGATTCGGTGTTGTTCATGAGATACAACCCGCATCATTTCGCCCAGCAGTTAAGCTATAATCAGGGCGTCCTGCTTGAGGCCTTCTTGGCAGAACCGACTGCTACTGAAGAAGGTATCCGGAGCGCGTTGCATCATTTTATGCAGTTGAACACCGACTCTAATTTCTTTATTAGTGAGCCGAGTTGCGTTCCAAAAGCCCTGAACGTATATGTGGCGTGGTACCAGCATTCGATGGGCACCGTTATTAGGGAGGAAAAGCGATTGCTGCTTGATCGTAAGTGGACCACCTCGGCTGGTAATCCCGCCGTTCCCTTGAAACGACGGACCATTGTCCGTCCTCCCTTGAGGGAAGCTGCTGCGGCTGTGGTACCACGTGTTATCCCTGAGCTACCCGCACCCCGTGTACCCAAAAAAACGGTAGTTGCAACGTCTCCTGAGTCGGGTGTGGGTACGGAAATTGGGACTCGTCGCCCAAAGTTGCCCGCCAAACGTAAGCTCTTGTTGTCGGCTGCCGGCGCTCGCTCGCAGAAGAAAAAGAAATCGATACTTTCCGCAGACGTTGTATTCGGCCAGGAGCCTCATGCTCCTTACAGCGAGGGCCTGAGTGAGTACGGGACCAACGAGGGTTTATTCATGGCGCAAGATGATACTGATCTGGAGGCTGCCATCGCAGCTTCCGAGCGACTAGCTAGCAACAAAGCATGACTGATCATCCTCGCACAGTCAGGTATACTTCCGCCATATCTTTGCGTGGTTACATCGCACATTTTTTTATTATCATGCTTTGACTGACACTTCTTTTTCAACAGGCGTCTCCACCGAAGAGGCTCTCGCGGCTTCGCTCAAGACTTTTGAAGAGGAAGAGAGGCTTCGCGTTTCGTTGGGCCTTGATATATTTCGGCTTACTGTGTTTTCATTTCCCTTTTTTATGGGTAAACTAACTCTTTTTTTTTCTATCTTATTGCAGGGACTACTTCGACACAGGTTATCCCGAGTGCGGTGCCAATCCCGCATGGTGACGCGGCGACGCTTCCAAGGTCGGCTATCGAAGTCCCAGCTTCCCCAGTATTGCCAAAAGAGGTTTCACTTAAGCAACCGATGATGGACGCCATAACGGTTCCAGAGGTAGCTCCTGGCTCGGACGATGACGTCTCCTTGGCGGAGGTCTTAAGAAGATCAGCTCTCACGGCCCAGGCAAAAAGGAAGCGCAGAAGGCGTGCAGCAAGAGAACGTAACGCCGCCTTGGTTGTAGGTGCGGGCTCGAGCACTGCTTCCCCTATCCCTGCTTCTTCAGAGGGTGCTCTGGTCGCCCTGTCTACTGCTCATAGACAGGCGGTACGCGCGGCTCGGGAGGCGATTGAAAGGTCGTCCCAATGTAACGTAACACTAGGTCCTTTTATTAGAGTTTGATCTTCAGATTCTAATATATCATACCCTGCAGGTCTAAGTCCTGATGAGAAGGTGGTGGGTGAAATGACGGTAACCACCGAGCCCGAAGCGGCTACTCTTTCTCAGGAGTCCGGGACTGTCCCAATTGCTACTTGTCACGACCCGAAATTGGCACGTGACGGCCCTAATACTACGCAACGTCTACAGGCGTAACGCAGTAAAAGAAAGCCAAAACCCAGAAATCTAAACCATTAAAAGACAAGAAAAAGATAAGAACATTTTTAAAAGTCTTTGAAATCACAACCCAAATTCTTTAAAAGTCCAACTTTCTTTCTTTAAAATTTTGGCAGCACCTCCTTTGTAAAAACTGGCCCCAAAATGGGTACAGCATAAATAAAATAAAGCATCCCCAAACGGAAGCAAATACACGCCCAAAGGTGGAAAACAACCACCACAACAAATACACGACGCCGTAGCGAAGAAATAAAAGACGATAGAAAGGAAACTGTATAAAAGACAACAAGTCACAAATAATATACAATATCGTCCTCACCAAGTCTCTAAGTCAACAAGAAAATATAGTAGATGGAGAGTACAAGGATACAACGAATATACAATACAACAATACAGATAACCACAAAACCCACCTAAGCAAAACTGCGCACTATGAGCTGAAGCGGTATCCGCAGCAAAATGTGATCATATAGATGAATAGCCAGCCTCGACTACTCTGGAGAACACCCTGCAAAACAACTGTGGCATAACGGGGTGAGTTTCCAACTCGTGAATAGTAAATAACATATGCAGGTAATCGCAAGTATGTACGTACAGCGTGAATCTAACATGTGCAACTAATAGTAATAAGAGATCATATGAATGCAGTAATCATGAAAGGTACACTAGCAGGTACAACTAATACATGAAGCAATAATAATATGACAATGTATTTATGCAACAGTCATAAAAGGTACTCAAGCAGGTACAAATAACACATGAAACAATGCATATAAAATGAAGTATGTAAATGCAACAATCATGAAAGGTACACTAACAGGTACAACTAATACATGAAGCAGTGCATAAACAATAACTGTGAAGTATGGAATGAAACATGCCATTTCCAGGGAATCCTGACATCGTGGTCGGACTCTATCAAGACAATCCAAATTACAAATCCTCAAATCAGCCCCCAAATTGGCTCTCATATCATGTAAGTCTCATGTATCCTGAATGTACAAAATCAGCAATCTCATATATGTCCTGTATCCAATCTCAAATAAATCTCATATATCCCAAATCCAATATCAAGTGAATCTCATATAACCTAAATATAATTGCATGAATAAATATGATGATGTATATAAAATACTATATCGAGCACATAGGCCCCGAGTACATAAGCCCCACACATCGACCATATAGGCCCCTCACATCGAGCACATAGGCCCCGAGCACGTAGGCCCCTCTCATCGACCATATAGGCCCCTCACATCAAGCATATAGGCCCTGAGCACATAGGCCCCTCTCATCGACCATATAAGGAATACGTGTATTTGCATATATCCTCATGATGATATATGATGTAGGTGTGTATATATATATATATATATATATATATATATATATATATATATATATATATATATATATATATATATATCAGCGTCCCATACCACTGATATATATATATATATATATATATACGATGGGTTTACATATATATATCAGCGTCACATACCACTGATATATATACATAGGAGTAAAACAATCCAGAAAACATCATATGAAAACCATATCTCAAAGCCAAATCCATGAATATAATATATGCACATGAAACAGTAATACAAGCATATATGGAAAAATCGCTATTAACTGCAACAATTTATAAAATAAAACGTGCGGTTCCTAAATTCTCCGAATCTATATAACATCAAGTAAAGGTAAACATGCAGCTATGTCATTATATGTGTATGCACCTATCGCTAATAGTACAATACCCTATAGGTATACAGGTATGCTATATGTCATATGCGTAAAGAAATATGAATCAATGTCTCAATGTCCCTAACCAAACGATATCATATAGGTATGTGTATTGTGCGTAAGATAGCAATTATTGACGGTGTGTGTGGCACACAATCAGTGCTCGTGCAACATAAGTCGTCAATAATATGTGCAGTGTCCTAAGGATACCAGTCGAAGCACAACAATCACTAAGCAATAAGGGTATGCGCAAACTATATATATGAAATAGAAAGTGCGACAATATTAATATCTCTAGCCCAGACGCATAACGCCATGCGGGCGATTCCCCTGTAGATGTTAAATCTACTCACCGTGGTCTCGTGCTAAGTGTAGCCGACTACTTGCTTCCCCTTCCTTGCGGTGTCCGACGTACCCGCCTGCGAACCTAGAATTTACACAAAGAATACACATAAGCCAAAATCCTGCAAAAACGCGATATCAAAACCAAACGGGAAACTCGCGTCGCGAACTAAACGCGTGAATCCGATACGCTAAAACGTGTGAATACGCGTCTGAAACTATCCCGACACGCGGTGACACGCAGCAAACACTAAACCCACACACATAACACACGTGTCGCGCAAGCTTAAAAGTATAGGAAATACGGTATTTTGCTCCAGATTTTGATACAGACAGAATTGGAAAAAGTTGCATACACCAAAGACCTTAAATATGTAGCAGACTCCCACAGCCCAAACCCCGACACCCACACTCACCATCTGGCCGCAATTTGCGGCCAGAACCCTTTAATTTGCGGCCTGGATTGGGAATGGTGGTCTCGTGCTTCGTGTGTGTGGTCTAACTCTAGTATACATGCTCCAGTAAATGCAACTTTTGCCTGAAGCAACCGGGTTGAAAGCAGATAAAAAAAAGCACAAATCTTAACTAAAACGCTAATTTAACACTAATTTAATACAAAATGTTATTTTAGTGTAACCTGAGAAATTAACTTGGTTTAAACAACATTAATGGCACCTAATTAAGTTAATCAAACCATAAAAACCCTAATTTAACTTAATCTCCACTTAAACCACATAATTAGCATAAAAACCCATTAAAACACTAATTTAAGCTAACCACACTACAAGTTTAGCAAAGAGGTAAATAGGATAGGCTTTATACCTCAACTTGGTCCTAGGAGGGATCAATCTTGCTGTCCTTGCATCAAGAACTAAAAAGGGAAGGGTTTTGGGTGTTCAACAAGAGGTTTAGTGAAGAAAAGATGGATTTTTGACATGGAAATGTGCTTGGATGCAAGAATGAGAAGAAGAAGAAGAAGAGGGAAAGGGGAGGGCTTTGTTGTTGCTGCTGCAAGTATTAGAGAGAGAGAGAGTGTGTGTGTGCAAAGAAGTCAAAAGCCCATGCCTCAATATAATATCCCACCATGCCTCTTTATCAATTCTTTTCTATTTTCTTTTATAGTTTTAGTTTTGTTTTGGGGTTACAAAAGAAATTGGGACAAAGAGGGAAAAAGAATAATGGTAGACATGTTAAAACTTAACCTAGGGTGAAAATGTGCATGCTACACAACTTTTTTTTTGGAAAAATTAATTAAGGAAAATTCTAATTAAGTGAACACTAAGCTAATTATAATTAATAAAACCCATTTATATATAAAAACATACCTTATCACAATTAAATTAGATTTATTCCGGTTTATGTGGAAAATAACTATTAACGAAGTTTTATGAAAAACACGCATTATCGCTAACTAACACGAAATTAACCTAAACGAATTTCAAAGCGTTACAATCTTCCCCCCTTAAAGAAATTCGGTCCCCAAATTTTAAAAAAAAATCTAGCTACGTGTACCTTCAAAGAGATGAGTGCAAAACTCACAATTCTCGCTCGCATCCTCCTAAGTGATCACCTCACTATACTGCTACGCCCAAGAAAACCCTCACAGATGGCATGGCCCTTGACCGAAGTTTCTCCACCTGCCGAGCCATTAACACAATTGGCTGCTGGTGAACGAAAGATCGCGTCCAAACTAAATGGTCTGATGCTGAATCATGTGAGAAAGGTCATGAAGGTAATTGCAAGGCATCGACATAAGGAATACGGGGTGAATACTTAATAATCTGGGCGGAAGTGCCAAATTAAAGGCAACGGAACTAACTCGCTCTAAGGATCTCAAAAGGACCTACAATTCTGGAATAAGCTTCCCAAAACTCAACACGTCATTTATCGGAAAATCCATAGGAATACATGATTTCCCACTGTGAACTCAAGTCTGCGACCACCACGGTCGGCATAAGACTTCTGTCTGCACTGGGCTGTTCTCATCCTAACCTGAACCAACTGGATCATCTCCGAAGTCTCTAGACAAGCTGGGGTCCCAAAAATCCTACTTACGCAGAGTCAGAAGAACAGACTGGTGATCGACACGACATAACAACTAAGCCTAAAGGTTGCCAATTGGAGTGCCTCCTGATAACTGCTATCGAAGGAGAACCCTAACAATGGCAAGTGACGATCCCAACTGCCGACAACAATTAGTACGCACGAACAAGCACATCTTCCAGAGTCTGTATAGACCGCTCTCACAACCTCGTCCTGTGGATGGAAAAGCGGAGCTAAAGCTCAACCAGTACCCAAGGCTTCCTGAAGCTCCTGCCCAAGACGGCAAGCGAAAAGGGTGCCTCAATTGGATACAACGCGTGAAGGAACTCCGTGCAACGCACAAACTTAACAAAGAACAACTGAGCAAACCGAGTATAACCGGACAACAAACACCAAATGGAGTCACACCCTGTCTAGTCCTGGGTAGACACCATAACAAAATTCGTAGAGGTCTGCTCTCATTCACACTCCAGAACGGTTAAAGGTTGCAATTCTCCAGCCGGTCTCAGATGCTCAACCTTAGCTCACAACAAGACGGACACCTAGAAACGAAATTCGAAACTTCACTCTTCATCCCTGCCCACCCGTAACTATCTCACAAGTCACGTCAAATGTTGGTGGAACTTGAATGAACACAGAAAGCCGACCGATGTGCCTGCTCTAGGATTTCGCGTCTCTGCCCAATAATATCAGTTACACAAACGCGTCCCTAAACTTAGCACACCCTTGTCACAAATCAAGGACTCCAAATCATTACCCAGTCGAGTATGCTCCAGAATTTCTGACAACCGAGCATCGGCGGGCAGTGCTTCACGAAAGCGATTAAGGAAAAGTGGTCGGGCGCGGACATGAGCAAGCTGTCCCCTTAGTAGAGGCGAACTTAAGCTGTACTCAACGATCGCACAAGGACTGTAAATCTGCAGAAGACTGTCTCAACAATCAAAACCCACTGTAGGAAGATGTACATTAAGCTCTGGTGGTCCGTGAAAATCTGACACGACTCTCCGAACGAGTAGTGTTTCCAAATCTCCAACACAAGACCACCGCGGCCATCTCTAGATCATGAGTAGGATATCCTGCTAGTACTTCCTCCAAATGTAAGGAAGCAAAAGCGATAACTCTATAATGCTGCATCAACGCAAATTCGAGCCCCACTCGCGAAACATCACAGTTAAACAACAAGTTCGCCCGAACCAGAAAGCAAAGAAAGAATAGGGTTTTGATTATTTATTCATTTATCTTTCTTATTTATTCATTTTGGAAAAAGAAAAAGGATAAATGAATGGTTGAATGTTTTGTTTGCTAGTTGAACATTCATGAAGGTTTGACTTAGTCTCCTTTTTTGTTCTTATCCTTAACCCTAACCATTCCATTAACCATGGTCTTTTCTCTACACTTAACTAAGGTTAAAAGTATGATAAGATTTAATTCTTATTCTTTTTATTATTAAGACTTATCATATCTTCTTCTTCTTCTTGATCTTCTTCAACATGAAGAAAAGTTTTCTAGTTCAATGGCAACTAGCCAAATCAAGTGAGAAATCCAAATCTAAAGTCTACCCACTTCCTATTTCTTCATCCTCTACTACTTGCCATGTACTAGAGTGTGTTGTCTTCTCAAGTTTCTCGACTTGGCGAAGGCGGAGCTCGTTCTTGTGATGCCTCGACGTAGATCATCTTCGGCATCGAACCAACGATCAAGCCCGCCCATTTCTTCGACGAAGCCGATACTTGAGTTCGGGGTTCGATTTGGACAGCGGAGGGAGATCATCGTGGAGCTTAGGAATTGGTGGACCGGATCTACAAAGGTTGTAGCCCCTTTCCTATTTCTATATTTCTGTTTACTTACTTGTTTCGCCTAGATATCTAGTAAACGATCCGTATTAGGGTTTGTAGGCACCCGTAAAATTTGATTTGTGCATGTTTGATCACTTGTGAGACTTCACTAGAGAGCCTAGGAACCCTACAGTGCCTAGCTAGAGCCTTAGGCGAAGTCCCGACGGAATCAGAAGTCCGATCGACCCAAAACCCGACTTGAAAAATGCTCTCTGGACTTTTCTGTCAAATGTGGATTTTTGTGAATTAAAAATATCCAGAAAATTCAGCAGGAAAATCTAAGGGTTACTGCAAAATTCGGTGTACTGATTCCTTAAAGTCACCGCGGATCCGCGGTATGAGCCTGCTCATGCGGCGGTTCCGCGGCGCTTTTGTCGTATTATGCATCTAATTTTGCACAGTAATTCTCATTTATCTGTGCTGGTTTTCCTGGGAATTTTTAATATTTATTCCAGAGTTGTATTTTCTGAGTTGTATTGGGGACTCGGTGTATTCGATCGGACTGTCTAATTTTGTCGGTGTGCTTTTCCGGGTATTTTTAGAATATGTTAAAAAGTTCGACCGGATATAAATACCCACTTTTTCCCCTGCCGGGAAATTTCCAATTGTTGGATTTTTCCGTAGTTTAACGACGTTCTAAGTAGTGCAAGTAACTCGATGGACCCTCTAGAAGACAACAAACCTTAACTCGATTATGTGACCGTCTTGAACTGCCCTTTGAACCTTCGGGTTTGGGGCAGTACGGCGTGCCACATGTGAGGCGTTGGCTTGACCCTTCTACGGCTGGACCGTTGGTACTGAGGCACGAACTGAATGTTGTTAGACTTATTTCATGTGTTGAGCTGTATCGGGAAAACTTGGGTGTTCGATTGTTCGATCGAAAAGTTTAGCATTTTCTATTTATCCGGAATTTGATACAATAATTGGAATTCACTAATTGTTATGTGATAACGGAATGAATATTATAAACATAGCAGTTTAGTCTCACTTGATCGGTTGCCACGGAATTTTGATGTGATCAAAAGTCCGTCGCAATCACGTAGCGTACGCGGATACTCGCCGGGTAAACTTAATAGACAGCCTCACTCCATTGCCCCGACCAAGTGACTGTAGGAGAACCCCGTCGCCGAAAGCATCCGGTTGGGTGCTCGCGGCAGCGGTGTTCCGCCTTGGTGCACTTCGTCGACGGTATCAGGGGTGCGGCCGCCTACTAAAGTTTGCGACGAGCATTCGATCAGAATGTCGGGAATCCTGTTGAATTGCCCGACTCGATATTGAAAAGTGTTTTCGATTTTGAGACTAAAATGCGGGGTTTATAATTGTTAGGCATGCGATGTCTAAGTAATTCATTTGGTCAGGCATGCGATGTCTGAGGAGGTTGCGGATTCCAACTGTTGTAGTTTTACACTTTCTTTTCTATGACCGTAAGTGTAATATGTGATATCGCCGGTTTCGTTGCTATATGTCAACGACAATTGGGATGCGCATATTTGCTTACGTTGATGACATGTGATGTTATGTGTTGCTGGATATGTTATATTGGATCGTCGTCTTTGAATAGCCGGGGGGTTTTTATGTGAGATGAGTGTTTTTCATTTTCATTCATGTAAAAACTTGTATGTAATATTCTTTTATTGGGGCACTTCCAGGTTGCGGAAGTTGTCACCGTTGATGTATATTATTTACTTTTCTGCACTAGGATAGACCCAAGGAGGGGAGCACAAGTAACCGGGTTCTGGGGTCCAGTGGGAGACCAACTCGAGGAGTCGAGTCCGGGTCTCCTAACCCTAGAATTGGTAGGGTTGCTTGCCGCTCTCGTAGGGGTCTAGGGGTGTGGGATTGGCTATTCATCACGACCGTGGAATCCGTGTTTTATACTGGCTCGTATTGAAAACACGGACGTCCTAGTATATCCAATATTTCATATGTTTCTTCTGCTGTGCTTTATCTGTGATGTGATCATGCGATGTTCTGTGCTCTGTTCAGATAGATGTAGTATATAGTATATATGATATATTATATAGACGTTACTTATGTTTTACACCCGCGCTAGCCCTGCCCCGCTCTGCCGTTAGTTACCTAACCTAACGGTACACGAGGGGACATCGAGGCGAATGCGGATGGCATAAGTGTACGTCATATTTATCTGTAATGTTTTGGTAATTTAAATGATGGGACATTCATTAATGAGATTAATGAAAGAAAATAAACCTAATAGATGTTGTAGAATCGAATTTCAAAATAAACCAGGTAGCTACAGTTCTTGCTTTGCATCGTGGTGTTCCTTATAGAACATCCTGCACCTTATTCGATAGGGAAAGGACCGAGATCCTTTCACCGGGACTGACTCCTTTAGCAATAACTGGCAGATGCTACAACCCTCGGTTTGTCATTTGATCGCTTCTATAGTTTCCGCTTTGCACAGTGATATATATGATATATCCCGCACCTCATTCAACGAGGAAAGGGTCGACGATCCCTTCACCGGGAGTGACCCCTTTAGCAAAACTAGAAAAGCCTCAAAAACATTCCATTTAAAACCATTTGATTCCGCAACGAGATCAAGTTCAAAGCGTTAAAGGTTTTCACAAAAACCAGCCGCAACCCTCCGTCATTTTAGGAAGTAGAGTACTTAGTATTCGTGCTGTGTTTGTTGACCATAGTCAAGGCACAGTGTACGGTAGCTAAGTGATGTCTTCCTACACCGCATATGATGCGATTAGTTAGGACAGTCGCGTGACTTTGTTGACCTTAGTTAAGGGTCATGTGGGTGGGTCTGATTAATCACGAAATGACGGGTAGAACTTGACTAGTACTTATGATTTGTTGACCATAGTTAAGGTCATAGGTGCTAGGGGTAAAAACCTTAATCGGGAGTTTCAAGTGTTGGAATTTGCAATGAGATTGCATACCTTCTATGTGATAGTTGGATCCCGATACCCACTGCGAGTAATTGTTACTCCTGGGAGAGTTTTGCACTTTGCAATTAGCCGATCAAGTAGGTGTCTAGAAAGGTGTCAACGGGGTTACGCCTCTGGGAAAACGAGGTTTACAGTAATTAGGTCCGTGCGAAAGCACGAGGAACCTCCCTCAAAGTACCGACACTGGCCTGGCTGAAAGATTGGCGAACTTGTAGAGTGTAATTAATCCCGGCTAGTCTTTCCTTTTAAGGTTTGAAGGAAGATTTGATAAAAACAGTGGGAGCCATCCTGATTAGATAAAATATATAACCAATCTGATCTTGCAAGAGCGCACGCAGAGTGTTTTCTTCTCTCTCTCTCCAGGTAGCGACCATATCATGCCTTAATCAAGATAATAAAACGGATTATTGACCGAACCTGCTTGTTATACTGAGCTGGGGAACGTTGGTCCCGCTCCAACTTATAATTGTTATAAGACAGAGCAGGAAATAGGGGAGTACCAGAATTCCTATGCCGCCCAAACGAAGAAAGTGCATATGATGCATCTCCTTCGGGTGTGTTCATTATAAAGAACTGTTTCTCAGTATCCTCTGCATCCTGGGTAGAGGATACCGGATCAGGATCCCAGATATGTAAGCTGTTACATAGGGCTACAAAAAGGGGTAGAAAAACTGAGAACGGGTGATAAGTTTCATGAGACAGAAACCGGGGCAAGTGTTGCAGCCAAGTCTGTTGGTCACTGTCACCCTGTACTACCAGTACATTGATTCTGAACAAATGCTATTAGATACCGAACCTGATATACAAAATCATATCAGTCTCTTTATTAGTAAAGAAAGGATATAATTTTGTATTGATAATGTTTTGAACATTTCCTATATCAAAAGTTGATCGGTTCAGGCACGTTATCTAAAAGCATTGAAGTTCTAAATCAAACTACAGTTCCTAGTATACAGAACACACACAAGAAGAAGAGTTCAGAAATGAACGAATCCTTCTTGAGGCATTGTAGACTAGGTCACATCAATGCGACCCGACTGGCTAAAGTTACATTTAAGATGCATATTTAAATCAGTTTGAATTTACATCTTGTGAAACTTGCCAGTCATGTCACAAAGATTAGATGACCATAGCTCTGTTTATTAGAAACAGAGAAAGAGTTAGTAAACTCTTGGGACTGATACATGATGATGTATGTAAAGTCTCCTGTCTACACATGCCAGGACTGGTTCTTTATACTTCATTATATTCTCTGATAATCTCTCAAGATTCAGTCATATGTTCCTGTTGAAACACAAGTCCGAACCTTTTGAGGTATTCACAGAATATAAGTTAGAAGTAGAGAACCAATAACCGGGTAAAAGTATTATGTCCTATGATGAGATCAGGGAGGAGAATACTTGTGCATGGCATTCCTGGACCATTCTAAAGGAGAATGAGATTCTCTCTCCGTACTACTCCTCTGAATACACCACAGCACAACGGTGTATCAGGGCGGAGCAATTGCACAATATGAAATATGGTGTGCTCTATGATGAGTAGTACTGAGTTACCTATTTCCTTTTGGGAGTTATGCACTTATGAAGTTGCATACCTATTGAATAGGGTTCGATTCAAATCAGTGCCTGCCACTCCATATAAGATATGGTGTGGGAAGATCCTATCTCTTAAGCGAGTTAAGATTTGGGGTTGTCCGGCCTATGTTTAAAGCAAAATACGGACAAGATCGAGGCAGGATCAGTTCTGTTGAACTGGAAAGGTTCCAGCTATACAAAACTGCAGTTGATGATTTGACAGAACCAAAGGATTCTATAGTTTCCGACGAACCTCAGCCTCTCCGCCGATCTAGTAGGGTTCCTCATCCGCCTGAGAGATACCTCGGTTTCTCGATGACAGTGGGAGCAAGGATTACATCATGAGATGATGACCCAACTAGTTTCGAGCAGGCCATCAAGAGTAGAGACTCTGTAAGAATGGCTGGATGCTTAGCGATCTGAGATGGAATCCTTATACACCAACAAAGTATGGACTTTGGTTGCAATATCTGAAAGGTTAAATCCCCATCAGGAGCAAGTAAATCTTGAGAAGATTACTTGGTGTAGATGGAAAAGTTGAAACTTTCAAAGCTAGACTTGTTAAAGGTTTTCGTCATCGACCAGGCGTGGATAATGATGAAACCTTTTTCCAGTAGCTATGCTTAAGTCTATCCAGATCCTACTTACCACGGCTACATACCATGACTACGATATCTGGCGGTTGGGTGCCATGACTGCTTTTCTAAATACTGATTTAGAAGAGAACGTCTGTAAGTACACAGCCAGAGGTCTTCGTAAACAGTGGGAGCAGCGGAAACGTGTGCAAGTTGCTTTACATAATGAAGCAGGCATCGCGGAGTTGGAACGTCTGTTTTGATGTGATAGTCAAAGTGTTTGACTTCATCAAAATGGTAGACGAACCTTGTATATACAAAAGGGTAGTAGAGAGTAAGATGGTCATCTTCGTATTGTACGTAGACAACATACTCTTGATAGGAAAAGAGTTTCCTATACTACGATCGATCAATCTCCTATTATCACAAGGATTCTCCAAATAGGATCAAAGTGATACCTCCTAAATCCTGAGTTTTCATCTATGAGATAGATGTAATTGGATGCTAGGATTCTCACTAGATGTAGTGAGATGGTATCAATCGATCCTGGGGAGAATCACTGGAAGAGTTCCAGGGTGATAAAGACGACTGAATGTCAGTCACGGGCATTGTCTTTACCCTCAGTAGAGGACGGTATGTTGGAAGAGTTCCAAGCTAGATACCGTGGCAAACTAGACGATAAAGGCTGGTAACATCGCTATTGAAGATACTACCAAAGAGGAAGTTTGGGTGTATATTGGTTCATAAGATGAACTAGGTTCCTACTATTGTATGACAATGGAAGTGTGGCTTAGGCCCTGGAACCCTGGTCCCATCAGTGACCCAGACATATTCTGAGGAAGCATCACCTGATCATGGAGATAGTTGATCTCTGGGATGATCGAGGTAAGGAGAGTAGACTCAGAGGACAACACGGCGGATCCACTCACGAAGGCCTTATCCCAGAGAGAGACTCATATGGGATGGTTGAATATCAGATACTGCAACCACTGCTACAGATGACCCTAGTGCAAGTGGGAGATTGTTAGTTATATGTATGCCCTAGAGGCCTTTACTGTACATTGGATGTATATTGTAGTGGATGCTGGGACATATATAGGTAGGACTTTCTTGCTCGACATGATAGTACGCTATCTGGTTGATCTTTATCTTAACGTGTATACTTTCTGTCTCTCTGATTACATGTTGATAAAGCCCTTAGGATGTGTACTCGACTTCCAGGACTATGATGCAGATCATACTAGTGGGGCCTGGGTAGTCAATGAGTACATCCTTCATTGTTCCCAGTCGAGGGAATATCGAGACGGGGCATCGATATTCCAGTGTAGACTAGCGTATATCTTCTCGACCCATGCGATGGGCGATGGATGATCCCATATCCATTGGTGTTTGACATCGAAGATGGTATACGGGTGCTCAGTGAAGACTGGGTACACTGAACGGACTCGCCGAGAACTCCCAGATGGTATTATACCTCACGTCAGATGGCAGTTCTCTGGTGACACTGGTACAGCTTAGTCTGTTGACCCGAGATCGTCATAGAGTCTTGTGTGTCTCCCACTGTGCTTTGATTTCCACCCTACTATGGCTCTACTGAGTTGTGCAAACAGGTGGTTTTTGGGTACAGTCCCGATTCACATGGAGGCAATGAGCGATAGGAGGGGATTCGTCTCTCCCGGTATTGGGGGTTGATGTTGTGCTATGCTCGACTGGCCATAACAGGAAATCCCTGGCCAGGGTTGCAGTGATATACTGGTAAGAGTTATCAGTAGTTTCACGAATGTTATGGACCTTACGTTGGCATGACTTATCGAGCTATTGGGGTCTGACGTTTACCACCCCTAGGCGAGATATGCGACATATCAGACGAACAGACCGGACTATACGGTAAGTGTTACTGGTTGGATACACAAGAGTGTGAGCGGGCTTGCTCGTCGATCTTCTGATCGCTCAATACCTGGGTGGCCGTTACGTTTAGCAGACCGCTTACGGCTTGTGGGTGTTTGATATGATCATCATCCGCTGCCGGCGTATTGACGAGTCTTTAGAGCCTACACAGAGGTTTCCTGGCTCAAGCGAAACGAAATAGGAGCGCATATGAGATATGTGCGGGACCGAGAATAATTCGTGTATGTGATACCGTATTCTATTCTCGCGATGAATGTATCGAACGGTTATATGCGATATAACCTAGTTATCGAATCAAGGATTGATTCGATAAGCCGATACATATGATACTAGTCGGTTATATCCGATATGACCGGATCGTTAAATCAAGTGTTGATTTAATGATTTAGTGCATATTTATATATTTGATATATTACTTTGCATTAACTAGTATTGGTTCACTTTAAAAGGATTTTCTCACTTGAATTGTGCACATTGTATATGCGATATAGTTTTGTGCACATGTTTGTATTATGTTTGATGATACATGCTTGCTTGGTTAAGTGTAAAGAATCAAACCATGGTTTAAGTTAATGATTAGGGTTTTGATTATTTATTCATTTATCTTTCTTATTTATTCATTTTGGAAAAAGAAAAAGGATAAATGAATGGTTGAATGTTTTGTTTGCTAGTTGAACATTCATGAAGGTTTGACTTAGTCTCCTTTTTTGTTCTTATCCTTTACCCTAACCATTCCATTAACCATGGTCTTTTCTCTACACTTAACTAAGGTTAAAAGTATGATAAGATTTAATTCTTATTCTTTTTATTATTAAGACTTATCATATCTTCTTCTTCTTCTTGATCTTCTTCAACATGAAGAAAAGTTTTCTAGTTCAATGGCAACTAGCCAAATCAAGTGAGAAATCCAAATCTAAAGTCTACCCACTTCCTATTTCTTCATCCTCTACTACTTGCCATGTACTAGAGTGTGTTGTCTTCTCAAGTTTCTCGACTTGGCGAAGGCGGAGCTCGTTCTTGTGATGCCTCGACGTAGATCATCTTCGGCATCGAACCGACGATCAAGCCCGCCCATTTCTTCGACGAAGCCGATACTTGAGTTCGGGGTTCGATTTGGACAGCGGAGGGAGATTATCGTGGAGCTTAGGAATTGGTGGACCGGATCTACAAAGGTTGTAGCCCCTTTCCTATTTCTATATTTCCGTTTACTTACTTGTTTCGCCTACATATCTAGTAAACGATCCGTATTAGGGTTTGTAGGCACCCGTAAAATTTGATTTGTGCATGTTTGATCACTTGTGAGACTTCACTAGAGTGCCTAGGAACCCTACAGTCCAAGTCCCATGTGGAGAAACTACTGTGTGACGACCAAAGTATAACCGATCGTAGTATAGGAGTTTCTTTTCCTATTCTGTGTATGTCATCCAAATACCATTACATCACACCCTACTACCTTCTCAACAGATCCATCCCCTATTCTGATGAAGTCAAACCTATGACTGTCACATCAGAAATTGATGATCTATCTCCGCTATATCTGCTTTAGTCTATAAATAGACATAAGCTACCATTCCACCAATGCACTACGGCAACCCTCTGGCAGAGTCATATAGACGTTCACTTCTAAAGCCAGTTTAGAACGACTCTATACTCATCCTCCTGCCGGGTCTCACAGTCTGGAACAACAGCAATGGCAAGTTTGGGTAAACAAGAACTTCCCTGTCACCGTCCTTGAGGCTACCGGAGTACCTCTCGGGTGCCTGAAGTTACCCACCGTATCTGCGGAGTGGCCAATGGAATGTCAAACCAGATTGAATCTTTAGGTTCCTATGAAATCTTCAGTAATCGTTTGTGGTTCTGGAATCACATCCAGTTCTACCATACTCCCACTACTGTTTTCTGAAAAAAAAAATCCATTTTTATTAAAACTGTGGCGAGTCTAGAACAACATCGCTATTGATCTTCCAGATGGTAGAAAGTCAACCCTCGTTATAGCCTGGGTCAACCCACAAACAGCCATTACAGAAACGTGCCTTGAGTTGTCCAGTGTCTGGTTTTAATCATAAGCCGGACAACTCCCCGTACCTTAACATCGTTAAGATATGAACTGTACTATATCCAATATAGAACCAGAGGCACTGATTTAATTGAACCAGATTCAAATCATGCAGCTGTCTCCAGTGCATGTCAACTAAATGGAAGGAGTCCTATCAGCGTTACTCAACTTAGGAATGCTTCCATTTATGAGTAACCTGAAAGAGAAGCAAGTTCTCTTAATCATTACTATCAACTGAACACCATACACAAGTATCTACATCTTCGATCACTGCAACACCTTAGGATTTGTTTAATGACTAAATATATTTAAATAATGAGTTTTAATAAAAAGTTTACCAAATTGTGTTTCAAATATTTTTCCTAATTTAATGAATATTTTTCCAAAATTTTCATAGGCTTGCACACACATGTGCATGTAAACTAGGGTTTTTAAATGAGTTTTTACCATAATTATTAACCATGGTGGGTTAATCATGGGATTAAGTCTTTTGGGTTATAAGTGAGTTTAATTAGTTAGTTAAAAGTAACTTTAATTTGAATTTGGTTAAGTGTTGACTTGTGTGTGAGAGAGAGAGTGCATCATGGCTTTAGGCCATGCTTGCATTAAATGAAGAGAGAGAGAGGAGGGTTGACACTTGAGTGTTGGTTGTTTTTCTCTCATTTCTTTGTTTCTCTCAAACTCTCACACACTCACACACACTTACCTCTCAACCCCCAGCAGCAGCCACAGCAGCAAGCACAGCAACCACACCAAACTGAAGCCTGAAGCAGCAGCAACAGCCAGAGGCTGTAGCATCAGCAGCAGAGAGCAGTAGCAGCAGCACAGTGAGCAGCAGCAGCACCAGCACCAAGTGCAGCCCCTTCCCTTCATCTCTTCTTCTTCCTCCAGCTCCCTAGGGTTAAGTATGAGGTATATTTCCTAAACTTATTCCCTAGTTAGCTTAGTTAGTGTAGTTTTGCATCGGTTGGTGGTTTTTAGTGCGTTTTAGTGCGATTTGAGGTGTTTAGTGGGAACTTTGTGCTAATGTGATGTGTTATGGTTTCAGTAGGTTGTTAGTGAGTTGTTGAGGCCATATTAACCTAGTTTAACCCTAGTTACACTAAAATACCACCAGTTTCCCTATTTGATGCAATTTATCGTATTTGTGCAAATTTGAGTTTTCTGGAACTGCTTTTGACCCGGTGAGTTCAGAATAAATTTGAGAAGACTGCAGTGTAGTGGTGATGTGCTGATACCCTAGTTTTAACCCGACCCCCTAACTGCTACAGTAGGCCGCCAATTATTTCGTTCTGGCCTCCAATTGCGGCCAGATGGGTGGGGTTTTGGGTGTTGTTTGGTCCTATAGGTGTCTGCTAGTGTGTAGAGTGCTGTGATATATATTTTTGTAAGTTTAGTTCTGTGTAAAAATCTGGGACCAAATACCTGTTTTGCCGTTTTTCTAAACCTTCGCGACACGCGTGATACGTGAGTAGGTTTGGGGTTTCTGCGTATCGCGACGCGTCGGGGTAGTTTCAGGCGCGTGATCACACGTTTTAGCGTATCGCGCACACGCGTGATTGGTTTGCGGCATGGGTTTCTAGTTGGACCCCAATACCACGTTTTTGGTGAAATTGAGCTTATGTGTGGTATATGTTATGTGATTTTAGGTTCGCAGGCGAGTGAGACGGACGCTGCGAAGAAGGGCAAGCAAGTGGTTGGATACACTTAGCGCGAGACACGGTGAGTAGATTTAACATCTACGGGGATATCGCCCGCATGGCGTTATGCGTCAGGGCTGATAGGACCTTATTACTATATGTTGCACTTACCTCATGTACTGTCATTGCATATTGCATTCCCTACTGTATGTATGCTTAGAATTGATAGAACACCGCACCCTTATTGACAGTTCACGTTGCACAAGCACTATCTTGACATGACATTCATACTTGATGCATATATCACATCGGATCATTATGCTGTAGCTCATCTTTTATGTGACTTGACATGACATTCATACTTGATGCACATATCACATCACGTTTACTTGCATATGGGATGGGATTACATGTGATTTCTGGATTTAGGAACCGTGGCCCTTTTCAAATATGTAATCATTTAAAAACCCGGTTCCCTTGATATGATATTTTGGGGCGCCACCCCGTGCTTTCTTTCTCGGTGCTAGAGTGGATATATTGAGAGAGGGATGATCCGGACTGACGGATTCCCGATATATTGAGAGAGGGATGACCCGGACTGACGGATTCCCGATATATTGAGAGAGGGATGACCCGGACTGACGGATTCCCGATATATTGAGAGAGGGCTGACCCGGACTGACGGATGCCCAATATGTTGAGAGAGGGCTGACCCGGACTGACGGATGCCCGATAGAGGATGATTTGCGTGTCGATGCTAGACACGAGTATTTATGTTATTTGGGTGCCGATGTTGGGCACTCGTGATTCTCAGGGATATACAGGATATGAGGGCCGATGGAGTACCGGCGTCTGGGATGTTGGGATTCGCGGTGCATACATACATATGTAGTCCACCTCGACACTTCGTGTAGATACTATATTCCCATGCTCAGCATTCATTATCGCATCTCATCCTGTAGCTATATCACCTGATAGATGACTTGCATGATTATTATACATACTGCTTACCTCGCATTGATATCATCTGCTGGCATTTGTTAGAGTAGCGCTGTACGTGCATGCTCGCGATTACCTTTATATGTTATCTCTATTCACGAGTTGGCAACTCACCCCCGTTGTGCCACAGTATTTGCAGGTTGCCCTTGGGAGTAGTCACGGCTGGCTGTTTACCGCATCTTTTGGCACAGATACCATTGCTGAGGCGAGTTAGCCTTTTGCTGTTAGGTGGGTTTTTGTACGGTATCTGTTACCTTTCAGTTGTATATTGATGTATCTAGTATTCTCCATCTACCTTTCTGTATTGACTTAGAGACAGTTGTGAGGACGATATGTATGATACTATATTCTGGTGTTGAGCTCGCATGTGAGCTGACTTTATTTTATGCAGTCTTGCCTTTTATGATATTGTCCTTGCTTTACTGTGTATTCTTCGCTACGGCGACGTATTATCATATGGTGATGCTTCATTCATTTTACTTGTCATTTCTGTTACACCTTGCTTTTACCCGATTTGCGGGGCAAATGTTTAAAAAGGAAATGTTACCAAAATTATAAAAGTTACAACTCCTGAACTTAAAAGGATTTCTACTAAATTAATAAGATGTTTTTCGGACACGCATGACTGTTTTTACGAAATGTTTTAAATCACTCTATATTTATTGGTTTGATTTCTGGGTTCGGCTTACTTAGCCGCGTTACGCCTGTAGACGTTGCGTGGTTAAGTGCCGGTCACGAGTCGAAACTCTCTGGTCGTGACAATCACTTTGAAGAATCCCGATACTTGCAATACCTGGTTCTCTACTTTATTCAAATACCTATAACTTCTCAAAATTCGGACCCTGTGTTTCCACGAAACGCCTGTCTAAAAACTAGAGAAGTCATAAGTAAACCGAATATAGTACGAGGACCAACCCCTCTGTCCTGATGGACCCTGGACAACATACAATACTCTGTATAAGTCCCTTGAGTCTGATAACTCATTCACTGTGTGTCGTAGGTTGAAAACTGTATTTATGGTTATGAAGAATTACACCGTTGTTTAATGCTCCTTACCTAACCATCCACTGATATAGGTAAATGTCACAGACATAATTTTAAAAAGATATATCTCACTCTATAAAAATAGACATACAGATATATCAATTTGAAATTGGTGCATAACAGCGGATATTCAAAACCAAATATTTGCCGACCGGCAAACAGCCCAGGTGATTTCCTCAAATATCACTGATTACAACGAATCCCGATATAATGAGGATGATCACCCAATTCCCAATAGCTTACTCCCACTCATCATCTGTAAAACCATACAGATGTGAGAATCATACCTGGTAAATACATACCCTGGAGCAAGTGTCTAATCGGGAAATCGGTTTTCCTTTAACAGTACACAGTGAAACTGAAACATTGAAATGTTTCGATGGGGTATCCTGGTATTCCTAGTAATGCCTCTTCTAGATTCACGACTGCAATCGTGTAATTCTTTGCCACCTTTCCAAATCCCTTTATATGTCTTTAGTCATTACCTTCTGCACACCCCTTAGGCCAAATGGTTTTCTTCCTTCCCTACCGTTCGGCACCAGCCTATGGTTTGGAAGAAGACTATCCAATAAGCATAATGGGTGTACTGTCCTAATCCTAGGAGCACTCGCAATGCGAGAGAAGGTGAAGATAGAAGACAACCGAATAAACCTTGTTCCTATTTCTCCTGAACCAGAATCCATCCCCGAACTGGAACAAGTTCCTTTCGAGTTCGTATATAACCATACGATGGAGTATCCAATAAACCGTGGATCTTCGTAGTGATACGGAGTGTCCTGGAGAAATACAAAGGTGAAGTGGGAGTGGTAATGAAATACCTGGTTTGGTCGTGAATAGCAGTCGCAGTTTACTTTGCCCTCTTACTAATCCCTTTCTTTGTCTTAACTTAATACCTTCTGTACACCATCGTTAGGCTAATTGGTTTTCTTCATTCCCTACCGGTCGGCACCAGCCTAAGGTTTGGAAGAAGACTATCCAATTTGCGTAATAGGTGTACTACTCCTAAACCAAGGAGTACTCGAAACCTGAGAGAAGGTAAAAGGAAAAGACAACTGAATAGTCCTATCCGTTTCCTCCAGAACCTGAAACCATCCTCAAATAAATTCTTTCGAATTCGTATATAACCATACGATGGTTTTGTCCAATGGAAGTGGACGTTCGTAGTAATACGGGGTGTCCTGGAGAAAGGGTAAAAGTAGGAGTGGCAATGAGGTTTGCAACTCTGACAATCCAAAAGCCAGTGTTAAGAAGGTTCGGTCAATTTTGGTCACTGAGTCATAGTCTTAGGGTCGGGTCAATGGTCGCTGCCAAAGAGAGAGAGAAAAGAAACACTCAGCGTGCACTCTAACCTAGATCAGAATGGTTACCAATTTATCTAATCTGGAAACCTCCCACTGTCACCTCAAATTCTCCTCCAAACCTGAAAGAAGAATTAGTCGGGGTCACCCGAGGAGTAAACCAACTCATCAGTGGGAATCGGGATCCAACTATCATCGCATGATAACGTGACGGAATCCGCTCACGGTGTCACACTCTAGAAGGTATGCGCATATCTGGCAAGTTTCAGTTTCTTTAGAAACTCCCGATGTGATTTCTGCCCCATGCTCTTATGACCTTGACTTTGGCCAACATATCATAAGTCACATGTCAAGTTCTACCCGTCATTCTCCAGGTTAATTTGAACCCACCCGTACCTACCCTTGACTTTGGCCAAAATGGCAGTTCGACTGTCCCAAACCAACGCATCTATCTATGCTGCATATGAATACCCCAATAGCTACCAATCACCGTGCCTTGACTTTGGCCAACATACACAGCTTGAATACTATTGACCACCCATATGAAACGACGGAGGGCTACGAATGGTTTCTGGCGAAAACCTTTAACGTAATGAACTTGATATCGTTGAAGGAATGGATAGCTTTTAAAAATATAGTGACGAAAACCTTTGCTAAAGAGGTCACTCCCGGTGAAGGGATCTCGGCTCTTTCCCCATAGAATGAGGTGCAGGATATACCAACTGAATACCACGGTGCAAAGCAAAAGTAATCGGCTATAGTGAAGTCATTGCCCTGACGCAAACCTTTTGTCCAAGGGGTCACTCCCAGTGAAGGGATCTCGGCCCTTGCCTCGTCGACTGAGGAGCAGGATATTCCAACTGAATATCACGATGCAAAACAAAAGTAAACGTCCTTGCAATAACAGCTTTTTGAAAAGTATTCCAACAACATCAGATTAGGTTTGTTTTTAACTTGCATTGATCCGAATCAATGCAGTCCCATCAATTGATCACACCAAAAAGAACGAAAATATACTGATGTACGTATATGCCATCCACATTCGCCACTGGGTCCCGTCATTACCCGTTAGGTTAGCTAACTAACGACAGAGCAGGGACTGGACTAGCGCGGATGCAAAACATATACAACATCTACTAATATATATACCAATATATTATATTTCGCTCAAGGCGTGATAAAATGCAACATCACAGAAATGTACAGCATCACAGAACAATACAGATATCTGGGATCCCCGGGTTTCACAGAGCCACTACTGAAACCCGACGTTCCCCTGGTCGTGTGGATAGCCTGTGCAATGAAATCCTAGACCCCTACGGGCGGGGCAAGTTACCCGCCAAAACCTGAAGCGAGGCAGCCCCCTTCAGCACCGTGAATGGACCACCCAGCACTTCACGGAATCCGGTAACTTGGGCACCCCTCCTGGGTCAACCTGTACCCCCTACGAGTGCGGCGAATAGCCCGCCAATCCTAGAGTGAAGCCCCCTCCATCTCAATGCCATGAGATGCGGGCCCGTTGCCCTCTAGAACCCGGCTATCCGTGCACCCCACTTGGGGTAATCCTAGTACAGAAAGTAAAATATACATACAACGGGTACATCGACCGCAACCTGGTCGTGCCCCAAAATAATAATACAATCAGGCAGTGACGGTAGTCCACATGTCGGACGCTCGCCCCGCAATATCAAATGTACATAATACAACCACAACTGTACTAGCATTGCATCCAGGCTATCCCCCACAACCGATCCGCAACATCACAGCAATACACAGAACATCAACGTGAAAGTCACGTTCGCAAATCCGTCTAACCGGGCTATAGCAGTCAGACTGGATTTACCGATCAAGTGACATTCACGGTCGCAGATATAATGTAAATACTGTGAAAAATGTGTTTATAATATCCGATCGATCAAAATTATAACAAGTGGGCCCCAAGTACTACTGTAGCACATCAAGAAATTCTGGGCCCAAAAATAACATTCCAGAAAACACATTTTCAACTCAGGAGCATTCTGCAAAAGTTTGGGGGACTGAACAGTTAAAGTCGCGGCGGAACCGCGGCCCAAGCATGGGTTTGGCCGCGGTTCCGCGGTGGTTTGGACTGTTCACGAGCCTAAATTTTCACAGAACTCTTAAAAAACCCTGCACATCATTCTGAGACAACCTGAAAAATTTTTGGACTTCAAAAAATTTCGACAGAAACTGATGTGAAGAAAAATACGGATTTTGGAAAATTGTTCGATCGGAAATGTAAAACACATTAGACAAAACTAGACTATGTTAATGGCGAGGCTCTGATACCACTGTAAGTGCACGGTGGCGCCCCGGCCTCCATCCCGAGGCCAAATGCGGAAGCGATGGCTAACTTTAATTTTCTTGAACCGGCACCACTGCGCACTAATACCCGGATCGTGCCATTAACTAGTCCTAGCTAAGTACAAGATGGGGAAGAGAGATATACCGAGTGATCCGAGTCCTCCGGTCTTCTCGCCGTCGTCCCGATCTCCCGCGGAATGTCCGGTCTCCACCTCCTCGCCGGAAGGGCACCACGTCGCCTGCATCTTTTACGGGCTCCCACCTCTATACCGAGGCAACTCGGGCACGAAGTTGGCGATCCGACGTGCCCAAGGTTTGCTGTAGAATGTGTAGAACTTGTGTCTCATTTTGGGATTCATGGAGGTGCCATTTTGGTGGAGGGATGATACATAAACTATGTAGAGGAACATGGGGATTTTTGGAGCATGAAATGAACCAAAAACCCCAAGCCAAAAAAATGGGCAGCCCCCATGAGGGAATGGCCGGCCAACACCAATGGTGGGAGTGAGAGGAGGGTCAAAAATAATGGGAGCCACACACCAATCATACAAGAGAGAGAGAAATGGTTATCATATGAAGAAATGATCATAAAGGAACACCAACACTCCACCAACCTCACCCTTCATCATCACCAACAATCATGTCCTACAAAAGTCAAGCCATGATGAAGATAGAAGTCAAGGTCAAAGAAGAGCTATCATGATACAACAATATGCAATCACCTCCCTCCACAAATGCTTATTTGCACAATTGCAAATAAGCCCTCCTCCACCAATTTTCGGCCATTGAAAGATACAAATGAAAATGGCCGACACGAAAAGCAAACTGGCAACTCCAGAAAACTGGTCCCGTAATAAATCACAGGAAAACCCCGATACTATGTATACACACCCGCATTTGTATTCCGACCGAAATACAAATGCAATGAGACAAAATCTACACTGTACTATACTAGGATCCAGCTTAAACCAAAGCCGGCTAGTATTATCTGTCCGATCCTGATCCGAGCAATACCGCACGTATTTGATCGAACCCTTCCATATATCTATACGGCCTCTAGTACTGACCGTCCGATCCTGATCCGTGCAATACCGCACGTTTCTGATCGAACCCTGCCATATCTTCATACGGCCTCTACAGCGTTTCGCCCGAAACTTGAGTAACTGAATGTGGGGGACTCTAAAGACTCGTCAACACCTTGGTTGTGGATTTAACCACTAGCACGTCAGAGGTATAAGCCAATACGTAACGGGCTACCAGGTATTGACCAAAAGGGACGTCGATGAGCGAACTCATCCTGACACCCTACTGAGCCTGTCAGTGACAATATCCGTACAGTCCGGTCCGTTCGTCTATGAGCATCGCATGGCGGGCCTAGGGGGTTGGTAAAAGTCAGACCCCCAAAAGCGGTACAAGTCGTGTCGGAGTGTAGCCCAGAACACCCTGAGATACTACCGGAATACTTACCAGTAAATCTCCTGCCTCGGCCGAGGGCTTCGTGTAATGGCTCTCCTAGACACAGCGCGACCTCACCCCCAATACCGGGAGAGACGAACCCCAGAAGATCCGCTCACTGCCTCCATGTGGCTCGGGACTATACCCAACTAAAACCTGTTTGCATGTCTCCTTTGAGCGTGGTAGGATAGTAATCAAAGTACAGTGGGAACTCACACGAGACAAATGACGAACCTCAGGTCGATGAACTAACCTGTACATATGTCACCAGGGAACTGCTATCTGACGTCAGGTATAAGACCAACTAGCATGTTCCCGGCGAGTCCTGTCCGGTGTACTCATAACCCAATGAGCACCTGTATACATCTTAGGTGAACCAACTGACACCAGTGGCTTGTAAGACCGGCCACCGCCCCTCGTCGGGGTCTCGACTGTATACACTAGTCTACTCTGGAGTATCGATGCCCTGTCTCGAAACTCCCACGACTAGGGACCTTTTAAGGATGTGCTTATAGACTACCAGCTCCCACGTATATGATCGCCCTCATACTGCTGGTGGTCAAGCAAGAATCCTAGGGGCTCTATCAACGTGCAATAGTGACCTGTAAGGTCACCTAAAGCAGTACACGATGATAAAGGTAAACCAGATAGCATACTATCATCTTGAGTAAGACTGTCCTCCTGGGATAGGTCCTCCCTCAATCATTGCAATCATGTGTCTGTGATCCAATAATTGACTCTGAGGGCACTATCTCCAACAGAACGAAAGGAGACGAAGTCGACGAGGAAAGGCCGACGAGATGGTCGGTCGGCGGAGTTAAGGTTTGCAAGTGGGCGTGCATGCTCGGGAGAGGAGAGGGATGCGCGGAGGTGAGTACGAGGGTGAGGAGGAGGGCAGATGTCAAAGGTGGAGGCGCGGTCGTAGAGACGGCAACATCGGCGCGCGGCGACAGGGTGCAGGCGACGCGTCGATGGGTTGCGCGAGAGGAGAAGGGAAGACGAGGGAGGAGGTCGAGGTCGGGGAGAAGGCGATGGCGGGGTGATGGGAATGGTGAAGTTTTCCGGCGAGATGGGGGTTCTTGGTGCTCGGGAGATGGGTTCACGCTTCGTGTGGGAAAGGAGGAAGAAGATGAGCGAGGAGAGAGAAGGGTACGTGGGTGTGAGATATGGTTTAGTTGAAGAAAAGATTTAAAGGAAAAATAAAATATTATAGTAGAAGAGAGAGAGGAGAGAGACAGAGAGTGGGCGTGGATGCACAGGATTGATGGTTAAGAATATATATGAATATATATTCTGGTTAGATTAAGGTGTAAAAGCAGTTATATAGATTAGAATATAATATTATATTATTAGTCTGTTTAGAGATTTTGGCGAACACAAACTTACTCCAAAACACGCCCGGGTCGGGTCTAAAATTTCAGGTTTAAAATATGAAAATTATATGCAGCTTCCAAATTACAAAATGAATGCTCAGTTAAAGAAAAAGCATGCCCCCAAGAACGGATGCACACATGTGCGCGTAGCCATCCAAACACGTCCGTTTCACTGAACGGGACGAGAACAAGGTGCGCGGACGCTACCACGGGGTTAGGGGTACCATGCAGGCTATGAAATGCAATTTTAATTTATTTTCCGTGACTTAAAAGTTATATGATAAAACATGCGATGTCAGATGAAATGCCAATATGCAGTGTATACTAGATGCACGTGTCAATGCAACAAACCAGGGCACCTATAAATATAAATCAATCAAGTTCAAGCAAGCGGGTCGGGTCGAATGCAATGTAAAATGTAACCTACCATTCGCACCCCAAACACGATAAATCAAGAAGGACCACGGATAATTAAATACAGAACTGGAATTGGTATAAGTGAACTCGGGTGTTACAACTTTTCTTTTAAGTAGCGCTTCATTCAGGAACACATCAATTATTTCATCTGATGGCCACAGGAGTCCTGGCTCAGGACCTGCCCCTAGTTTCTTTGTGCAAGGGGCTTCTTCATTGTCTAGCGATGAATGAGAGATCACATAGCAGCTTGCTACGTAATCTTCAGATTCATCTGATGAGTCTTCTCCATCATTTCCGTCCTCAAGGACGTGGCTGAGAAACTCTTGAAGCGAGATTAGAGTCCGCGCCTTCTGGTTATACTTTTCCAGCGTGTCAATCTGTTTCTGTAGGTCCATGCGCTTGTTGCCAGGCTTCACAGGCTTCTTGGATTTCTTCTTCTTTTTCGAAGATTTCGACGGCTGGGTGTGAACACTTTGACTATCACCACCAATCTTTGGAGTTGGGCGCGGCTTCAGCATCCCCTCGATGACCTCAGGTTCCAACGGATTCTTCCATCTGATTGCCGGGCATGTCTGGAGATCATTCAGCATCCTTTTGGTTTTGGCCGAAAGAGCCACCTCCCATGGAGCTTCTTCAACAAAAGAGCACGTTGCCCCCGGTGTGTCCATCTTCTTAGGAGTGTGCGGTTGTGGTGGGCTTACTTTCCACTTTTCGGACAGCGCGAACTTGCCCTGCAGGTACTGATCTTCGATCCATCCCTTAAAGACGAAGCAATCTTTGATCGGATGGCTTACAGTTTGGTGGTAAGGGCAATAATTGGGATTATTCACTTCGCTGGACTGCGCTGGTCGCCTTGGATTCGGCAAATTGATAAGCCTGTTGCGCATTGCCAACTCGAACAGCCTTTTCATTTTATCCCGCGGGAATGAGTAAGGACGCTTCATTTTCTCATTTTAATATCGCCGTCTCTCCTCTAATTGATCCGCTAGCTTTGGGGCAGTGGGCTGCTGTTGGGTGTTCGCAACGAAGGTCGCCTTCCCGTTACCCTTGTCGTTCCGCGGTTCCAGCTTCGGGGGAGACAGTCTATGACCCATCTGATCCATCTGGGCCAGCTTGTCGATTAAGGCCTGGAACGTGGCTGGTTTGAAGAACATCATGAACTGTGAAATAGTTGCATGAGGGTCTAGGGTGCCCACGAACATGCCCACCGCTGGTGCTTCCTCGATGCGCTGTTCGCACTTAGACCACAGATTCCGCCATCGGATTGCGTACTGAACCCATGTCTCGCCCGGCTTCACCCTAGTATTGATCAATGCCGTTATTGGGGTGCGTTCACTAGCACTTGCAAATTGCTGGGTGAACAATAACTCCATTTCTGCGAAGGTTTTGACGGAGTCGATTAGTAGTTCGGAGTACCATTCAAACGCCGTCTCTGATAAGCTGCCGATGAATTGGCGGAGTAAAAGCTTATCATCGCCCCCGGTGTTGCCGCACAGAGCTCTGAACTGGGCGACGTGCTGGTGGGGATTACCTGTCCCCTTGTAGACATGGAATTTCGGGATGGTATATCCCGGCGGGTATTTTATCTGGTCATACCAGCCTGGATATGGTCGCCCAGTTTTCACGACCTGGCCAGCCCCTTCATTTGCCTGGTGAACTCGTATTTGTTGAGCAATATAGTCACCCAAGACGGCCTTAGAAATGGTTTCCTCCTTGGCTGCTGAAAGAGCCGGATGTGGATTTGATGTTTCTCCTCTGTCGTCTTCGAGGATAATCGGAGATCTTCAGCTGGAGGGTCCTGCTGGATCATCATACCCACCATGTCTTGGAACAGAAGAGCCATTTGCTTTATATTGGCCGCTTGTTCCGTAGCCACTTTGTCCTTCTTCTCAAGCATTCTCCGAAGGAACTCGGCATCAGTTTCCTGCTCTTGGCGTTGCTCCGAGGATGTCTCTGGGCTTGCTTTTGGTCCTGTGAGCTCGGCCATCGCAGTCATCATCTCCTGAAGCTTCTGCTGCTGCTGTTCCTGAGCTCTTGTGATGGATCGGGTGAGTGTTCGGTGGCCCGTAGAAGCACGGCTATCCTCCTTCCCGGATGCCATGTAAATAGTATGGACCGTTATACCCCCAGACTTAGGGCGTTTGGTCTCAGTGCTTTTGACATTTGTCGCAGGCATGGGGATCTTCTCCGGCCTTCTCTTCTTATGAGCGGTCGAAGCTGAGGGGGCCATCGCAGTGGGCACTGATTGATCATAAAATTCGAGACTGTGTAAATCACATCAAATGATTCCCGATAACGGTTTCATTTGATCGATGAAAGTTTCTTTGTGTCGGTAATTAGAAAATTGAATAAAATTCACAATCAAAGAATTATATTTGACCGCAATCAATTACGGTGTCGGTTGTAGATCGTAAGCGAGTGTGGATCGTCCACAGGGATTGTGCGATTCGTTTTTATATTTGATTTATTTGAATTGAAAAGTTAATCGAAAAGAAAACAAAACATGATTCAAGATTTTATCAAATGTTTCAAGTGTCACTATTCTAATCAAGAATCAAGAAAATGATAAACAATCGAGAATCAGGGTTTCGATGTATTTCCAACCAAATGTCAAGAATCTAAATGAGGCTCGTAGGAATCGATCGAATCTATAGACGTGATGTAATCTCAAGATATCATGTTCTTGTCCTTCGAAGAATTGATACTAGATCGATGATGATCGACGAGAGTTAGGGCTTTCTCGTGAAACTAGGGTTTCATCGTTTAACCCTTGTTCTTTCGTCGATATCATTCACATTCTAGCCTCTAGCAATTTCAAGAAACGATCGTAACTCCCCAATTTCGAGCGATATCAATCAAGAAAGCATCGCAACGAACTGGGTTGTCGGTTCTTGAACTTGCTAGGGTTTACAAAACTCGTAGGACTCAAGAATCGATTTAAGATATATTACATCATCATTCTATTGATCGTCTCGACTCCTCGACGAGCGGAGTATTACTCAAATATCACAACAAGAACCACAACTAGAAATTGAGATCGAATCATGATGCAAGAATTTAAAGAAAACAAGATAAAAGAATATCACCTTTTATTTATATCAACAATTTGATTACAGTCGCTCAAGAACTACAAGTGGAAGAACTAAATTGTCGAATTGGTTTCGCTCGGCTCCGTGAGTCGCGGGTCGGCTTGGACCACTTGCTCTATTGAAGATCGGCTCCGCTCATAAAAGGTTGCAAGGCTTCTTGCTTGATGGGGTACTCGGGATCTTGGCTTTTGATTGGAATTAGGGTTAGGGTTTCACACAAGTCTTCTCACTAGACTTGTGGAAGAAGATGAAGAAAGAGAGTGAATGGATCTAGATTGATACTAAAATTGGGGATCCTTTTACAAGTGAGCCTAGGGTCTTATTTATAGATCTCCCAAACCCTAGGTCTAGGTTTGAAATTACAATTCCCTCCAAAAGTTTGTTGAGGAGCTTATAGAATTAGTTTGTTAGGAGCTAGCTTAGGTTTTAAGCTAGGATTAATTAAGCTTAGAAACCCTAGTTTGCTGAACTGGAAGAAGTCTCTGGAGACTTCTGGAACTTGAAGTATATGAGCTGAATATGGGCCCTGAATGAAGAATTTTGATGCAAAGCTTAGGTGCTGACGTGGCAAGACGGCCGCGGAACCGCGGCGCAAGCCGGCTCCGGCCGCGGTTCCGCGTCCATGTTGGCTCCTTGGGGCTTGGTTCTTCTGGTGTGGTCTTGTGATGATATCTGGGGCTTCATCTGATATGTTGAATTGTATTTTGCCTTTTGGATTGCTACCAGAACTGAAATCATTGAGTTGGCGTAATGTTTTAGCGGTGTCAATTTGAGCAAGCTTCTGATAATCCTGCACAGGCTTCGAAACACGGGTTGCGATATATAGAAATGATGTCATGCAATGAAATGTAGTCAATTTCCCTAGAAATGCCGGTTTTAAGGTCTAACACATGTAATCTGATATTCTGCGACTGTTTTGCTAATATGTGAAATATGAATACCGTACACTTCTAAATGAATGCAAATGATAGGGAAATTGCCGGTTAAAAGATGCAATATTTTCGACTAATCAGGCACCCAGATAGCTTTTCGTGGCTTGGCAGGATGTCTTTCTTCTTGTTGAACCTTCGCCCTTTTTTGTCGGCGAGGGTAATCTTGATCAACCACTGAGTTCCGGACCTACCGCCAGACTATGTAGATCTTGGAGGATAGTCGTTGAGGGGACTGTTCTGGCTTGGCTTCCGCAACATTCTCCACCGGAGGAGGAGATCTTTTCAGTACGGCGGTGGGAGAATTCCTGCGCACCTTATTCAGTAGCTCGAAGCTGTTCCCGGTTGGAACAGCAGCATTGATTTCCACCGTTGGGGCTGGTGGAGTTAGCCCAGAGGGGGAGTTGCCCCCGGGCTTCTTTACCCGGCGCCAGTGGCGACGTCGAGCATGTCGAGCTGATGGAGTTGGTTCGATGACGAGGATGGCCTTGTCTTGCCCCCTGTTCAGGTGAGGGGCCGTTGCTGGTGTCAGCCTGTTAAAGACCGATGTCCTTTGAGTAGCAGGAGCGGGAGTAGGAGTTGGGACAGTCAGTCTCGTAAAGACCGACCCCTTGGCAGGAGAAGTCGCCTTGACGACTTCGGGAGCAGGGTTGGTTACTCTCTACAAAATAACCTTCTCTGGGATTGTAAGCTTCATTGTGGGCCCATAGGAATTTTGGCCCAATCTGGAGAAGACCGAGGCGCCGGTGCTGGACGACCCGTTGAGAGGGGCCGCAGTAGGTGTAAGCCGACCAAAGACCGACTTCTTGGGAGCTTCCGGTGTCAGCAAAGGAGCGGTGAAGCTCATTGGCGGGAACATGGTCCCGAAAAACAACCCTGTGGTGGCTTGAGTGACCTGTTCAATCGGCATTGTGAATAGGGAAGCCGCTTGGGGCCCGTAGGCTATGCCCCCAGTTGAGGCAGGATGCGAGTTGCAGTTGCATGTGGAACACTTTACGCAAGTAGATGCCATTGCTGTTCTGCTTTCTACGCCAAGAAAGAAACCAAACCTTAGTAACTCGAAACCCAAGGGAAACCATTGGCAAACCGCGATTGGTTCGCGAACACGACACACGAAGTGTGGAGTGGAAAGAGGAAAAGGTCCCACCGGGCGTGCCAGAATCTGTTCCCCTCCGAACACGGAGACGCGACCACGCGGGTCCGTCTTGCCTGAGATTCGGGGCAGATGCTAATTGGTGCTATCCGTCCACCTCTCCAAAGATGCCAAGTTGATTTATGGCACCATGTATTGAAGGTTTAAATGGATGCGGCCGATGTAGCAGACTTCGTCAGATTCCCCCTCGTTTGAGGGGGTTTTTTGATTGTGGGGACGCTCTTCCCTGCAGGCGCAAGCCCCTACAGTTAATTACGCTACCGCATCGCGGTAACAACTTTCTCCTTCTCCAGATGGTCACTTTGTGTCGTGGGTGTTTGTTTTATATTCGGTTGCCCGTGGATTGTATACGGAGACTAAGTTATGCTGTCACCCGTAGGACATGGATTAGTCCAAATCCGTATCTTTCTTAGATTTGGGTTTGGGGGGGGTTGTGTTTAAGGATACGTTAGCCTTATTTGAGGCTAAGACCAACTTAAACGTTTGTTAAGGACACGTTAGTCTAATTTTAGACTAAGATCAACTTAACGAGATCGTTTTGATCCAACAAGAGAGCAATTGGGCTCTATTGTTTAGTTTGATGACATTGCGGTCGGTAATTACTTTAAGGACATTACGGTCCAATGTTAGTTTCAAGACATCGCGGTCGAGGTTAAGGACATCCTAGTCCGTGAGTTTAAGGACCTCACAGTCCGGTGTTAGTTTTAAGACATCACGGTCGAGGTTAAGGACATCATAGTCCGTGAGTTTATGGACCTCACAGTCCGATGTTAGTTTTAAGACATCATGGTCGAGGTTAAGGACTCCACAGTCTGACGTTAGTTTTAAGACATCACGGTCGAGGTTAAGGACATCATAGTCCATGAGTTTAAGGACCCCACAGTCCGTAGTAATGTGTGGTTGTCGGGACCCGTCACCTCTCTGAGGACGTTGAAGGATTACAACGACAGATATCAGAGGAGTGAAGAGATGTACCCTCGAACCGGGTGTAAATTGATTAGAAGAGCAGGTGTGCTCAGTTCAATTTAAATTGAGGACTTATGGCCAGAATTGGGCTAAGCCCAGTTAAAAATGTTTTAACATTTTATTTATGTGTTGGCTATTATTAAGCCTTTATTGGGCTCGGCCCTTTCCAATAATGCCAAGCAGTGGGCTCTGACATTTTGTCTGGAATTAAATGCATAGCATTTATCAGGAACAAAGTGGTATTCTGACAGTGCGCCACGTGGCGCGTCAGGCGCTTTGCACCATTTAAAGAGCGCATTGCGCTTCTGGTGGTTAGCGCACATGAGGAGGACACGTGTCGCTTAGTGCTAAGCGCTAGTTTGTTAGCGCATTGCGCTTTTGATTTATGAGTGCGCTCCGCCAGTTTATGGGTGCGCCAGTGAAGGACACGTGGCGCGCTTGGCGCTGAGCGCCAACCCAAGAGCGCAGTGCTCTGTTTCAGGAGTGCAAAGCACAAACTGTGTCTGTGGTTGACACGTGGCATGTTTTGGCGCTGTGCGCCGGTACAATGAGCGCAAGGGCGCAGTTCATGAGTGCAAGGCACTTTTCAATAGAGCAAAGCGCATCTGATCGATTTCAAGAACACAGAACAAATTTTATGTTCTTCTAAGGAGGCTTTGCCTCAAGATCCAAGAACAAAGGTTCTTGTTCTTATCAAAAGGCTCTGCCTTTATAGATCAAAAGATCTGTGAATGAAGTAAAGTACTTCTTTATCTTAAGGATTGGATCTTTTAATCCTTTATATTTAATCAGAGATCTCGGTCTTTTTTATAGTTCTAAGATCTTTTTAGAAGAGGATTCTTCTTTTTTTACGAGATGTTTCATCTCTGTTTTTCAAAAAGTCAGTTCTTTACCTTTCTTTTCCTTTTGAATTCTTCTCAAAGTTTTCAGAGAGTTTTTTCTATCGCTCTTCTGTCTTTTTAGACTTGAAGTCTTGGGGCCTTTATATAGGGCCAATTGATTTGTTAAATCAGTTGAAGAGATCTTTCTCTGATTGATTTGGGGATGTTCCCCACCATTGGATCTTTGATCCTGGGCTTCTGTTTTACAGAAGGCAACCTTCTTGTTTTTAATAAGATTGGAAAATCTTTCCATGCAGAATTTGTTCTGTTTTTTGGTAATTCATTATTTACTATTGGATCATTGATCCAGAGGTGCTTAAAGAACAATCTTGTTATTTGGAAAGATTTTGAGAAATCTTTCCTTAACAGAATTTAATTCTGGTTAATCAATGATCTACCATCATTATCAGATCCTTTGATCCAACGGTGGGAATTTTTAATTCCAGCGCTGGCGCACTTACGTTAGACACGTGGCGCGCAGCACAGAGCGAAGCGCAACTGCGCTAGCGCACTCGTGCTTGACTCGTGGCGTGCAGCGCGTAGAGCGCTGGATCTGAAGCGTTGCTCCAGCAGAGCGCTGGATCTGAAGCGTTGCTTCAACAGAGGTGTCTTTTCACCTTCCTTTTAAGTCAAACTTATATTCCCGAGAATCTTTCACTTCCCAATTTTGGAAATAGTTCCATTGTGCACAAAATTTTATGTGCTTCGTCTTTATAACTCGAAGCAAAGCTTCTTCCTTTTCTCATCCCCAAAGAACTTTCTTAACTATGGCTTGTAACCACCCTCATGCTCGTAGACAACCATAGGAAGTGCCCATTCAGGACCTTGTTCCTCGCTTTGCTACGCGCTTGGTGGATCCTTCTTTTACGGATGAGCAGTGCGACGCTGCGCTGCACGATCTTTTGACTCGTGTGGGGTCCCCTCTTCCCCCACACTCTATCTAGCTTCGGATGATCCTTGCGTCGGTGCTTGATGACATCCCCCCTCACCCAGCGGAGATGACCTTGGCGATGCTCGATGCGGCTGAAGACAAGCTCGAGTGTTTCCATGTGGCGTGCCTGATTACTCGGGCTCTGAAAGATTGCTCGGTTCACCTGTTGAGCGAAATAAGAGCCTGGCGGGCTATCATGTCTGCTTTTGCGGATGAGCACGGCGCCAATCGGTGGGGAGCCACTCCTCGTGAGAATCGGCGTTTTGATGTGCTGGAGAAGGCGGCGAGGGAGTTTGAAAATTTTGTTTATTGCTTTGTTCACCCTTGTGCTATTGATCCCTTGTTTGGTGATCTTTTTCAAATGTAATAATAATAATAATAATAATAATAATAATAATAATAATAATAAAATATTTTAATTCAGTATTTCAATATCTGTTAAGTATTCTCTTGTTTTCAATTCTTTGTTATTCCTCTGTAAGATGTTTATGCGCTGCATAATCATGAAGCGTCGCTTCGTTTTTCAATCTTGGAAACAGAGCTTTGCTCTAACTTTGGGGGGCGCAGCGCAATTGCGCTAGCGCTAGTGTATTCGTGTTTTGACACGTGGCGCGTAGCGCGCCTAGCGCTAGCGCACTCGTGTTCGACACGTGGCGCGCAGCACAGAGCGCGGCGCAACTGTGCTAGCGCACCAGTGTTAGACACATGGCGAGCAGCACAGCGCGCAGGGTAACAGCGCCAGCGCACCTTTGTTAGACATGTGACGCGCAGTGCCTGGCTCAGAACCTGAAGCGTTGCTTCAATTATGGCCCTTAAATTTCTAAACAGAGCTTTGCTCTGATTGGGGGGAGAAGAAGCGTTGCTTCAATTCCAGTCTTGGAATTTGAACAGAGCTTTTCTCTGATTCGGGGATGCAGAAGCGTCGCTTCGTTTCCAGTCTTAGAATTTGAACAGAGCTTTGCTCTGATTGGGGGAAACATGCGCTAGCGCCAAGTGCGCTGCACTTTAAGCAGCGCACCATGTGCAAAGCACGGGTGCGCTAGCGCTTGAACTAAAAGCTCCCCACCGTCAGATCAAAGATCTAATAAAGATGATAAATCATCAATTAACCAGAATAAAATTTTGTTAAGGAGAGATTCCTCAAAATCTTTCCAAACAAAAAGATTGTGCTCTGTAAATCAGAGCACCGTTGGATCAATGATCCAAAGGTGATTAAAAATCACCAAAATACAGAATAAATTCTGTATGGAAAATATTTCCCAATCTTGTTAAAAATAAGAAAATTGCCTTCTGTAAATCAGAAGACCTTGGATCAAAGATCCAACGGTGGGGAAATCCACAAATCAATTAGAGAAAAAATCTCCTTAACTGATTGAGCAAATTAGCTTGCCCTATATAAAGGCCCCTAGACTTCAAGTTTCATAGAGAGGATCCCCCCACAAACTTTGAGAAATCTCAGAAAGAAGAGCCAAGCTCTCGGTAGAAGAAGAAGATTTTCTTCAAGGTAAAAATAAACAGAGAGATGAAATCATCCCATATTAAAAAGAAGAATTCACTTCTTTCTTTAAAATCATAGATCCACAAGACTAAGGTCTTTCAAAAAGAGATCAAAGGATCTCATTATAAAATAAGAAGAAGAACATAATTCTTCTCATAGATCATACATCTACAAGACTAAGGTCTTTTACAAAATGAGATCAATACATCTCAATATAAAAGGAGGGGGAGAATTATTCAATTCTCTTAGGATCACAGATCCATAAAGGCAAAGACTTTCACCAAAATATAAGAGATTGAACATCTCCTGTAAAACTAAGAACTTTGTTCTTAGATCTATGAGACAAAGTCTCTTAAAAGAGAATTTAATTCTCAGCGCATAACGCCGCATAAAAGAGCATTAGCGCTCCATATTAAAAAGAAGCATCTCAGCGCTCCTGACTGGCGCAAAGAGCCAAGCGCACCACGTGCTCGTTACGTGTGTGCCACTAAACAGATAGCGCTTTGCGCTCATAAAATAGCGCTTTGCGCTCATGGACTGGCGCTCAGCGCTGAGCGCACCACGTGCTCCTCACGTGTGTGCCATTGAACAAATAACGCTTTATGCTCATGAACTAGCGCTTTGCGCTTAGGGTCTGGCGCTCAGCGCCAAGCGCGCCACGTGCTCCTCACGTGTGCGCTACCCAGCAGAAGCGCTCTGCGCTCTTTGACTGGCGCAAAGCGCCAAGCGCGCCACGTGCTTCTCACGTGTGCGCTGATGGAACATAAACTGTTCTTTAATAAGCCCAGAGCTATGATGAGTGCTCATCACTCAATAAAAGACATAAATACTGTCAGAACCTAAATGAATGCTCAGCATTGTTAAAAGGGCCGAGCCCAAACAAATGTTCAGCAGCCCAAACAAATATTCAACATTTTAAACCTAAATGGACTTAGCCCAAGATTGGCCATAAGTCCTTAATTCAGATTAACTGAGCCCATCTGCTCATTAATCTTTTGATCTTAGTCCCAAATTAGACTGTAGACCTCTCAACCAATATTGGTTCAAGGGTACATCTCTTCACTCCTTTGATATTTGTCGTTGTAATCCTTCAACGTCTTCAGAGAGGTGACGGGTCCCGATAACCAAACATTTCATGGACTGCGGGGTCCTTAAACTCATGGACTATGATGTCCTTAACCTCGGACTGTGGGGTCCCTTTAAACCCACAGACTATGATGTCCTTAACCTCGGACTGTGGGGTCCCTTTAAATCCACGGACTATGATGTCCTTAACCTCGGACTGTGGGGTCCCTTTAAACCCACGGACTATGATGTCTTTAACCTTGGACCGTAATGTCCTTAAACTAATCGACCGCAGTGTCTCTAAACTAAACAATAGAGCTCAAATGCTCTTTTGTTGGATCTAAATGATCCTGTTTAAGTTGATCTTAGTCTAAAATTAGACTAACGTATCCTTAACAAATGTTTAAGTTGATCTTAGTCTCAAATGAGACTAACGTATCATTAAACCCAACCCCAAACCCAAATCTAAGAAGATACGGATTTGGACTAATCCACGCCCTACGGGCGACAATATAAATTAGTCTCCGTATACAATCTACGGGCAACCAAAAAAAAACAAGCACACACGACATGAAGTGACCATCTGGAGAAGGAGAAAGTTGTTACCGTGATGCGGTAGTATAATTAACTGCAGGGGCTTGCGCCTGCAGGGAAGAGTGTCCCCACAATCAAAAACCCCTCAACAAGGGGGAATCTGACGAAGTCTGCTACATTGGCCGCATCCGTTTAAACCTTCGATACATGGTGCCATAAATCAGCTTGGCATCTTCGGAGATGTGGACGGATAGAACCAAATAGCATCTGCCCTCGGAATTCAGGCCCCGACGTCCCAATGTCCCGGTCGCGTCCTCCGGCGGGGAACAGTCATGCCATCTCCAACCGTACGCGGAAGAAGGAGCAAATCCCTAGCTTCCCTCCGTATTGGATTTACAATAGATGCGTCAACTAGCCGCATGATCCGAGGGAACTTACACTTGTCATAGAAGCAAGGCCTTTTATGGATACCGAAAATGCCAAGTACATGTAGCTCGACCCATGACACAAAATAATGTATCGAGAAGTTCACGTGCTGCACCCCTGGCTCAGTAGTGTCTGCTGCCAAGATGAGGCCGTGATACAAATGGGCTAAGCCAGCGATCCCGACGGTCACTTGCATCCCAACAACCATTCGGTGAGATGGATAAAAAACGGACGGCCTCATATGGCGAGGGTGCATCTGAAGCGCAAACTAGCTTAGCCATAGCCCGAGGAACCCCAAAAAGAACGTTTCTTCGTCAATCTCAGGAGCTGCAAGTTCTGTGAAAGAGACGGCCGGGGTGTTGGGGAGAAAGAAATTTCTCTGATCCGCCTCCGCTGTCGGCTGGTTGTCCAAACCGAAACCAAAAGGACCTTCGAGTTTGGCAAATTTCGTGACTTCCTTCGACAGGACTTCTGAGCGGAGAAAATGGGCGATGAAATCTGTGAAATTAACCCCGCGGCCTCCGGATTCAAGAAAGAGGCTCTCATAGATATTCAACGCCTTTATCAAACTCGGGAATTAGTGTTGAATGGCGTTCTCCGGGGTAAGACCCATTACCACTGATTTAGTGGCAAAGATGTACTCATCCGGAGGAAGCAGCTCCTCATAATGTTCTCCCCTAACCGGTAAGCCAGAAACCTCTGCAAACTCCTCTAAAGAAATTGAAACTTCTCGATCCAACAGAAGGAAGGTGTGGGTCGGAATGTTCCATTGCTCCAGAAAAGCCTTGACCCACCAGGCAGGAGGCGTGGAATACTGGAAGAGAGACGCATAAACCGTGGGCCCATTGCAGATATCCGGCTGGGTGACGGGGAGTTAAGCCTATGTTATATGGCTGTCCCCAAGGGCGCGACTCACCCCGGCATATACGCCGTCCTAGAGTATCCAAAGCCACCGGCGGCTGTACGGGTATTGCAGCCATAGAAGGCTGAAGGAGACCCTCCAAAGTCCAATTGACCTCCTCCATGGCATAGTTTATCGGGGGTGCATCCGCATAAGGGATCGCCGAGATAGGCTCCGAAGGCGTCACACAAGAAAAGCTCCGTCGGTCCCTGATAATTTGACTGTACCATCTACCCCATAGATGAAGATTGTTTCGCTCCGGGTCATGATCTTTGATCAACGCGAAGACTTCCCTATCCACAGGCGCTTCGGGGAATCCGCCTTCCGAACGGAAAAAGGGAAACGAAGTGTCGAAAGACATAGTACCTGCGCGGAAAAGAACAAAATTTTTAGCCGTCAATGCTACAGTTTAAGTTCTATCACTGGGTGCTTTAAATTCGTACCGCACTGCAATGTAGTGAAGGGACCAAAGGGGACCCACTCAATCTAGATGACAGTTTATCATTAATAAAACAATCTCATCATTTGATGAGACTGTCATTAAATGAGGAAATTCTCAAAGGATTCTCATTTAATGAGGGCCCCTCGGGCCAAGGAGTAAATCTCCCATTGAGAGCAGTGCTCTGCAACAGACAGATATCTTTCATAGTTAATCACGAGGGGAATAAAATTCCCCCCAAAATTTCTAAAGAGCAATGCTCTGTAGGGAAGATGAAGCAATCCATCAGGAAACCCTAAAAAGCAAAGCTTCTACAGAGTAAAAACTCCAAGTTCTTCAAGATCTGTAAATAAACCCTTAAGTTCTTCATGAACAATATTCCAGTTCATGGGTTAAAATCACCCTAAAAAGATTATATCTTGAAGATGAGCATAGCTCTATTAATGGGTAAAACCCTAAAGATATATTGTTAGATCTATGATCTAAGGAGAGCAAAGCTCTGCTAATAGGTGAAACCCTAGATTATAAAATAATCTCTTCAAAAGATTTGATCTTTTACCTAAAAATTTGACAGAGTTCTGTCTCTAAGAGAGTTCTTAAAACAGATAGCTATGCTCTAAAAGAGAATTAATTCTCAGAAAAAACAAGGAAGGAGATGAACAGATGTCATCTCAAGGGCCAAGGGTCCTATTTATAGGCACTGAGATGCCATTTCAACTTCTGAGTTGATCTAATGGTATAGATGATACCACCGCTGCACTCACGTGTGGGCCACGTGAGCGCAACGGTGGGGGGGGCATTTATTTCCTCAATCAGAGCAAAGCTCTGTTCAAATTTCAAAATTTGAAATGAAGCAACGCTTCATAGCAGCGCCAAGTACGCTGCACTATAAGTAGCGTGCCACGTGCAAAGCATGTGAGCGCTAGCGCTAAGAACCCTGCACTCTAAGCAGCGCACCATGTGCAAAGCACGTGAGCGCTAGCGCTAAGAGCGCCGCACTCTAAGCAGCGCACCACGTGCAAAGCACGTGAGCGCTAGCGATAGAATAAAATGTTCTCGGCCCTTGGATCAAAGATCCAACGAACATGATTAAAAAATCATCAATTGACCAGAATAAAATTCTGTTAAGAAAACATTCCTCAGAATCTTTCCAAACAGGAAAGATTATGCTCTGAAAATTAGAGTATCGTTGGATCAATGATCCAATGGTGATTAAAAATTAACAAAATACAGAATAAATTCTGTAAGGGAAAAAATTTTCCAATCTTTTTTAAAAACAAGAAGATTGTCTTCTGTAAATCAGAAGCCCTTGGATCAAAAATCCAACGGGGGAAATATCCCCAAATCAATTAGAGAAAAGATCTCTTCAACCGATTCAACAAATCAGCCTACCCTATATAAAGGCCCCAAGACTTCAAGTCTCAAAAAAGAGGAACCCCCCATAAACTTTGAGAAATTTCAATGTCAAAGAGTAAGTTCTCAGAAGAAGAAGATTTTCTTCAAGGTTAAAAAAAGAACAGAGAGATGAAATCATCTCATATAAAAAGAAGAATTTACTTCTTTTTCTAAGATCATAGATCTATAAGACCAAGGTCTTTCACAAAAAGAGATCAAAGTATCTCATCATAAAAAAAATAATAAGGGGAAGAACTTAATCTTCTTCAGATCATAGATCTATAAGACAAATTGTCTTTCACAAAAGAGATTATAATATCTCATTATAAAAAGGGGGGAGAATAATTCGATTCTCTTAGGATCATAGGTCCATAAAGGCAGAGCCTTTCACCAAAAACATAAAAGATTGAAACCTCTCCTATAAAAAAAATAAGAACTTTTGTTCTTAGATCCATGAGACAAAGTCTCTTATAAGAGAGAGAATTTAATTTTCAGGGCGCAAAGCTGCCTAAAAAAAAGCCCTAGCACTCCAATCAAAAGAAGCGCTTCAGAGCTCCAAAACTAACGCATAACATTGCAGAGCCTTAGCACTACAAATTTCACAAGCAGCGCTTTGTGCTCATTGACTGGCGCTCAGCGCCAAGCGCGCCACGTGCTCCTCACGTGTGCGCCACTTAACAGAAGAGCTTTGCGCTCATTGACTGGCGCTCAGCGCCAAGCGCGCCACGTGCTCCTCATGTATGCGCTACTTCATAAGAAGCGCCTTAGCGCTCCAAATCTGGTGACCAGCGCCAAGCGCGCCACGTGCTCTTCACGTGTGCGCTAAAAGAACATAAACTGTTCTATAAATAAAGCCCAGAGCCATAATGAATGCTCAGCACTCAAAGACAAAAAAGATTATCAGAGCCCAAACCAATGCTCAGCATTATTAAATGTTTAATATTTTAACTAAATGGGCCGAGCCCAAAGTGGTCACAGAACCCTAACTCAGATTAATTGAGCCCATACGCTCGTAAATATTTGATCTTAGTCCTAAAGTGGACTACAGATCTCCCAACCAATACTGGTTTGAGGGTACATCTCTTCACTCCTATGATATTTGTCGTTATAATCCTTCAACGTCTTCAAAGAGTTGATGGGTCCCGACAACCAGATATTCCACGGACTGTGGGGTCCTTAAACTCATGGACTATGATGTCTTTAAACTTTACAGATTATGATGTCTCTAAACTACCATGGACTGTGAGGTCCTTAAACTCATATACTATGATGTCTTTAAACCTTACAGACTATGACGTCTTTAAACTACAGACTGTGGGGTCTTTAAACTCATAGACTATCATGTCCTTAAACTTTTGGACCGCAAAGTCCCTAAACTAAAACAATAGAGCCCAAATGCTCTTTTGTTGGATCTAAATGATCCTGTTAAGTAGATCTTAGTCTAAAATTAGACTAACGTATCCTTAACAAACGTTTAAGTTGATCTTTGTCTCAAATGAGATTAACGATCCTTAAACCCGACTCAAACCCAAATCTAAGAAAATACGGATTTGGAATAATCTATGCCCTACGGGCGACAACATAAATTAGTCTTTGTATACAATCCACGGGCAACCAAAAACAAAATAAACACACACGGCACGAAGTGACCATCTGGAGAAGGAGAAAGTGGTTACCGCGATGCGGTAGCGTAATTAACTGCAGGGGCTTGTGTCTGCAGGGAAGAGCGTCCCCACAATCAAAAACCCCTCACCATGAGGGGGAATCTGACGAAGTCTGCTACATCGGCCGCATCCGTCTAAACCTTCGATACACGGTGCCATAAATCAACTTGGCATCTTCGGAGAGGTGGATGGATAAAACCAAATAGCATCTGCCCCCAAATTCAGGCAAGATGACCTACGCGGTTTCGTCTCTATATTCGGCGGTGAACAGTTGTGTTTGTGGCCATTTTGAACGTAGTTCGATACGCCCAGAGAGCTTCATGCAGTCTCTCGTGCCAGTCCTTTTTATTTTTAGACACCGTCTTTTTCACGATCTTCGTCAAGGTCTTGTTGAAAGCCTCAGCAAGACCATTAGCTCGAGGATTATAGACCGAAGAGTATCTCCAGTCTATATTATGTTGCTGCGCGAAGCGGCTGATTTTGTGACTTCTGTAGGCTGGCCCGTTATCGGAGATAATCCATCGCGGAGTGCCGAACCGATAGATGACGTGTGTCTTGAAGAAATGGAGGATATTCTCCGTCTTCACTTCTCTTAGTGGTACCGCTTCTGCCCACTTGGAGAAGTAATCGGTTGTTGCCAGTATGAACCGATGTCCTCTGGACGATGCTGGTTCGATAGGCCCGATTATGTCAGTTCCCCACATTTCGAACGGCCAGCTAGCCACCGTTGGATGTAGCGGATTTGGATGCTGGTGGATGAAGTCTCCATGAATTTGGCACGAGTGGCACTGCTTCGCATATTCAAGGCAGTCTTGGATCATCGTGGGCGAATAGTAGCCCATCCTTTTGATCTTTAACTTCATCTTTGGCCTGGCTTGATGAGAACCGCAGAGTCCGTCGTGAGTTTCTTGGACGACTCTCCTCACTTCTTCAAGTCCCAGGCATCTTAGCCATAGAGAATCAAATGATCTCTTATATAGAGTGTCATTGAAAAATGAGAAGGATAGAGCTCGTTTCATGAGCTGATGTCTTGACGACGCATCTTCATGTGTTCGACGGGATTTGAAGTAGTCTATAAAGACTTCTCTCCAGTCCTTAGCCTTTTCCTGATCTTTTATTTGTAGGGCCGTTTGCTCGGTCGCTCCCTTTTCTTCGGACGACTCTGGAAATATTTCTGCTGGTGCAAGAACCCGACGGCTTTGCACAACGATCCTTACGTCATCGAGGTTTTTGTCAGCCAGTTCTTTAGAGAGTTTAGCTAACGCATCCGCTTTGCTATTTTCTGCGCGCGGTATGCTTTCCAGGGCGTAGGCAGGGATTTGAGTAAGAAATTGTTGTACTCTTTCGCCGTACTTTACCAACTCCGGTTTGCACGTCTGATAGTCGCCGTTTACTTGGCTAACGACCAGTTGGGAGTCTCCGTATATGATGAGGTTTTCGATTCCCATGTCGACAGCGATCTCAAGACCTGCTATCAAAGCTTCATATTCGGCTTCATTGTTCGTCCTCGGCTCTATTAAGGAGAGGGCGAAGTGCATTATCCCTCCTTGTGGAGTCACGAAGATAAGGCTTACCCCCGATTTGATTATAGGGGTGTTGTGTTGTCGCCTCTTCATGGAAGATGCTCCATCGAAATAGAGTTCCCATCGTGTGTCACTTTCTCTTCTCTCCCCGTCAATCGTGTCAAACACGTGCTCGTCCGGCAACTCGCAATTTAGGAGTGAATCGGCGGGTATCGGGTGCTCAGCGAGGAAGTCGGCGATGGCCTGGCCTTTCACTGCCTTGAGGGGTCGATAAGTTATTGAGAATTCCATTAAGAGTAGGGCCCATTTAGCGAGTCGTTCTGTTAGTATGGCTCTTGACATCAAGTATTTGAGAGGATCCACTTTTGATATAAGGTGGATCTCATGTTCCAAAGCATAATGCCGGAGCTTCGTTATCGCGAAGATTAACGCCAGGCAGTGTTTTTCAATGGGGGAGAAGTTGTTTTCTGCCCCAGGAGAACTCGACTCAAATAATAGAGGGCTCTCTCCTTCCCTTGGTCGTTTTCCTGTGCCTATAGCGCGCCTAAGGAACCCTCAAGGGCTGTTGTGTACAGGATGAGAGGCTTTCTCTTGACCAGAGCGGTCAGTACTAGCGGATTCTGCAAGTATTGCTTGATTTCATCCAGTGCGCTTTGGCATTTGCGATCCCAGACGAACGGAGTCCCCTTCTTCATTAGATGACCGTAGGGGTGGCATTTACCAGAGAGGTTGGCTATGAACCGCCGGATATATGCGAGCTTCCCTTGGAGGGACCACAGTTGCTTGAGAGTTCTTGGCGGAGGCATTTCCATGATCGCCTTGATCTTTGATGGGTCTATTTCGATGCCCCGGTGTCGTACGATGAATCTTAGGAATTTGCCTGATGAAACTCCGAACGCGCATTTGAGAGGGTTCATCTTCAGGTTGTATTTCCGAAGACGTTAGAACACTATTTTCAGATGCTCCCAATGCCCCTCGTGCGATTTGCTTTTCACTACAAGGTCATCAATATAGAATTCGACGACTTCATGTATGAGGTCATCGAAAATCTTCATCATGGCCCTCTGATAGGTAGCGCCGGCGTTCTTCAGACCGAAGGGCATCACTTTGTAGTAGAATATGCCCAAAGGGGTCCGGAAAGCAGTATGCTTCTGATCTTCGGGGTGCATCTTTGTTTGATTGGAAGGAGAAAACTTCGTGAGTGGACGTGTTGTCTATTATCAGCTCTGTAACCGATACAGGAAAATCATCCTTTGGGCAAGCTTTGTTGAGGTCTCGAAAGTCCACGCAGATGCGCACTGTCCCATTTTTCTTCATCACTGGGACGATGATGGTAATCCATTCAGGGTACTGAACCTCTTGGATGAAGCCGGAGTCGATTAGCTTCTTGACCTCGGCATTGATGCTCATTTCAAGTTCGAGCCGCATTCTTCTTGGTGCTTGTTTGACTGGCTTGATGTCCGGAGATATCGCCAATTTGTGGACGACTATCTCTGGATCTAATCCTGGCATCTCGGAATAGTTCCATGCGAAACAGTCTTTATACTGGATGGGACGTCTTTTAGCGTAGCCACCTTTTCTTCAGACAATAGCTCACTGACGAACGTCGACCGCGGGTCACTTGCCGTCCCCAAGTCGATTTTCCTGAGGTTATCTGCAGTAGTATGTATCCCATCTTCCAATTCTTTTGGTGCTGGTGGAAACTCTGAGATCACATCGTCATCATCGTTTTTGAAGCACCAGGGGAGGCCAGCCATATCCTCGCATACTCCTTCTCCTGACAGCGTTATCGCGTGACAGGTACGAGATCGCTTCCAAGACCGATGTTGATCCGGTTCTACTCTCGCTGCATACGTGGCTTTCGGTTCATGCTTTTGTGGTGGGTTACTTTCCAACTGCTGGATAAAGCGAACCTGCCTTGTTGATGTTGGTCCTCTACCCAGTCTTTGAATGTGAAGCAGTCTTCAAGAAGATGTCCTATTGCTCGGTGATAGGAGCAATAGTCTGGGTAAGAGACCTCGCCTGCTTGTTCGGGGTGCTTGGACTCTGGGAGTGTCATCTTCTGATGTTTTATGACAAGATCGAATATCTTTCTTGTCTTGTCTTGGGGAAAACAATATGCTCGACCCATCTTCTTTATAAGAGATGAATCCCAGCTGCTCATTCTCGATCGCGTGGCTTCTTGGACCCGCTTTGCCGCTGTCGAACGTTTTTTCCGTTCTTTAGCTTGTTTCTAACTCTGCGTCGGGTATTTTGTATGACGGGCTGGCGACGAGGAGCGTCGTCATTCTCCGCAGCCTGCTGAAGGAGGCGCTGCATCCTGTCTTTCTCATAAATGGCCATTTCGCGGCTATGGTCATCCCGGACCTTTTGACCCGCTTTCCTTATTAACTTGTCCATCTGTTCTTCAAACGACGAACTTGGCACTTTTGCGGCGGGACCTCGTTTTGGTTCAGGGTTAGCGTCTTATAATAGAGCATCTCCTTCTTCATCAAAGTCATGTATAACGTAGTAGCCATGGAATCGCTCCCGTTTCTTGGATTGAACATATCCAAGCCCGATCGTTTCCATTCTCCCATTGGGCAATTTTCGCTGAGTTCCGGGGATGTTCCAGATCTTGTTGTAGAACTGAGCTTTTTGAGCAGTCTGTTTGAAGGGTACGCCTTGGCGCCTCAACAGCCCTTTTAATCCTTCTGTGTAGTATCTGGGCAGACGGATGGGCTGGAGTCTGTCAAGCGTAGAATCGGCGCCATGCCAGATTTCTTTCTCCACTTTGGTTTCCGCGGATCGATAAAAGAGGATCGCCTTTTCATCTTTTCGCCTGGGAGGGACGTAGAACGTCTGCAGCTCTTGCACACTGTAAGTATCGAGTGCGTCGAGCTCTTTGTAATGCTCTTGCGGAACCATGGCGATCTGCAAATTTTGATCATCTCCAATGAATGCTTGCACTGATGGACGAGCCGAGAATACTGCGTTGACCTCGTCTTCAGAGTCACTGCCAAAGACCAGAATAGGGGTAGACGGTCCCGGTTTGTTGTATCGGGGAGGTCCCGAATAGACCATCTCTTCTTCTTCTTCGGTATCGCTCCCGAAGACCGGAATGGTGGTGATAGCTTTTTGTTTATCCTCAGGTTTATGGCATCTTTCCGTGTCTTCAAAGTCTGGCAGAAAGTACTTTGCGTCCTCGTACTTTCGGACTTCATTTACGGAGAATGGGTTCAGTTCCCCTGTCACAGTGTATTCAAGCCCATCTTTGAAGTTCTTCATACACTGATGCTGTGTAGAAGGGATAATGTTGTACTAATGTAACCAAGGCCGGCTGAGCAAAGCGTTATAGCAAGTCTTAGCGTCAATGACGTGGAACTTGATATCAGTGACGAGCAGCCCAAAGCGTAACATCAGTATCACAGACCCAAGCGTCCGTGATGACTAGGAGTCGAATCCGGAGATAGTGATTTTATCCCGAGCGAGGTATTGAACGCTCATGCAGATTTCTTTTAGCACCCTCACATTTAGGAGATTGACAGAGGACCCATTGTCTACTAGGATCTTCCCTATCTTGATGTCATGGCAGTATCCGGTGACATACAGGGGACGGTTGTGCTCGCACGTCCTGAGGAGGAGGACTTCATCGCCGAAAGTGACGTCAGCAGTGTGCACTTCTTCCAGCTCGTCCTTCATCTTTTCTTCGGCAAGGAAAGCTTGGAACTGCTCGGGCACTTGTAGTGCCTTGATCAAAGAATCTCTTGCCTCTTTAGATAGCAGAATGGCATCGAGAATGCTTAGATGCGAGGGTATCTTCCTCAGGTGTGCCAGAACGTTGTAATCCACCTTGATTTTCTTGGGTGGGTCCTTGGCTGCAAGCTCTTCGATGACTCGATCATCGAGGGCGATATCCTCAGGGACTTTTTCTTTCCCCTTATCCTTTTTGTTCGATCCCTTGTTTGCGGGTCCGAGATTCTTTTCAGGTAGCGTGCGATTGCGCAGCTGAATGTTCTCGCAGGTTTTCATCTCTTCTGTTTCAGAGATGGATTCTTTGAAGAGATGGCCGAGGGCTATTTCTTCATCAGAATCACTCCCGAAAGTGAGAACTTGCGATCCCCCAGAATTAACCATGTGATATTCACCGGCTGTTCTTTTATGCTCATCTGTCGTGCTTCTTTGTTCCCGACGAGTTTTGCGCTTCATCCGCTGAACGTGTTGTCGGTGGGCAACATATCCCTTCCACCAGTTTTTAAAGGCCATGCACTCTTCGGTAGGGTGTGCAATCCTCTGATGGTATAAACAGAAGTTAGGATGTACGTCCACTTCATCAAGATGTATACCGCCAGGAGAATTTCCTCTGAAAGAGGGCAACTTCATTCCCTTTGACAGGGCTCTAGTGAATCATTTCCTTGTCTTAAGTTTGCTTTTGCTGGTGGCCAAAATACTCCTATCCGGTTGGGGTATTTCAATCCTTTCGTTCAGTCGCCGTCGTTTGGCTTTTTCGTATGTGGCGACTTCATGCTCTCGGTCAGCTTTGCTTTTCAGAAGAGCTTCATTCAGGAACACGTCAATCATCTCATCTGACGGTCCTAGGAGTTCCGGTTCGGGATCTGCCCTCAGTTTCTCTACATCAGGAGCTTCTTCACCATCTACCGGCGAGTGAGAGATCACGTGGCAGCTTGCCACATAATCTTCAAGTTCATCTGACGAGTCTTCTCCCTCGTCTCTGTCACTATCTCCGTCTTCAAGGATGTGGTTGAGAAACTCTTGAAGCGTGTCCGGGGTTCGCGCCTTCTGCTTATATTCTTCCAACGCGTCAATATGTTTTTGCAGGTCTGTGCGCTTGTCACCATGCTTCACGGGCTTTTTGGTCTTCTTCTTCTTCTTCGAAGAATTTGACGGCTGGGCCTGAGCGTTTTTCCCATGGCTATTAATTCTTGGCGTCGGGCGCGGCTTCAGCATTCCCTCAATGACCTCGGGTTCCAGCGGATTTTTCCACCTGATCGCCGGGCATGTTTGATGATCCTTCAGCATTCTTTTCATCATTGCTGAAAGAGCGAACTCCCATGGAGCTTCTTCTATAAAAGAAATTGATTCCCCCGGCGTGTCCATCTTTTTAGTAGCGTGTGGCTAGGGTGGGCTCACCTTCCAATTCTCAGACAGCGCGAATTTGCCCTGTTGGTATTGGTCCTCAATTTAGCATTTGAAGATGAAGCAATCTTCAATTGGATGGCCTACTACTCGGTGATAAGGGAAATAATTGGGATTGTTGACATCACCGGGCTGCAATGGATGTCTCGGATCCGGCAGATTGATGAGCCTGTTGCATATCTCCAGCTCGAACAATCTGACGTCTTAACTTTTCGTTGAGGAATCGATGTCTATTGCTTTGGCGATCAGCTGGTTTTGGACCAGTCGGCTGTTGCTGAGCATTGGCGACGAAGGTCGCTTTCCCTTTTCCCTTTTCACTCCGCGGCTCCGACTTCGAAGAGGAAGGCATGTGGCCTATCTGGTCCATTTGGGCCAGCTTGTCAATCAAGGCCTGGAAAGTAGTTGGCTTGAAGAACATCATGAACTGGGATATAGTCGCTTGCGGATCAAGAGTACCCATGAACATGCCTACCGCCGGCGCTTCTTCGATGCGCTGCTTGCACTTCGACCATAGATTCCGCCACCGTATCGCGTACTGAACCCATGTTTCGCCTGGCTTCTCCCTGGAATTGATCAATGCTGTGATTGGGGTGCGTTCGTTAGCGCTTGCGAAACGTTGGGTGAACAGCAATTCCATCTCCGTAAAAGTTTTGACGGAGTCGTTAGGAAGCTCTGAGTACCATTCGAACGCTGTCTCCGCCAAGCAGCCGACGAATTGGCAAAGCAGTAGCTTATCATCCCCCTCCAGTGTTGCCGTAGAGAGCCCCGAACTGAGCGACATGTTGATGGGGATTGCCTGTCCCCTTGTACACATGGAATTTAGGAATTGTATATCCTGGCGGGTACTTTATTTGATCGTACCAACCCGGATAGGGTTGTCCAGTTCTGACGACTTGGCTGGTTGCTTCATTCGCTTGATGAGCTCGTATTTGTTGAGCTATATAATCATCGAGCGTGGCTTTGGAGATGGTCTCCTCCTTGGCTGCTGACAGAGCCGGCAGAGGATTTGATGTTTCTCCCCTATCGTCTTCAAGGATAATCGGAGGATCTTCGGCTGGAGGGTCCGGCTGTATCATCATGCCTACCATATCTTGGAATAGAAGGGCCATCTGTTTTATATTGGCCGCTTGTTCCGCGGCCTCTTTGTCCTTCTTCTTAAGCATTCTCCGAAGGAATTCGGCATCAGTTTCCTGCTCATGACGCTGCTCCGAGGATGTCCCCGGGCTTTCTTTTGGCCCAGTGAGTGCGGCCATCTGTGTTAACATTTCTGGAGCTTATGTTGCTGTTGCTCCTGAGCCTTTGTCACTGATCGGGTGAGCGGTCGGTGACCCGTAGAAGCACGGCTATCCTCCTTCCCGGATGCCATATAAACAGTGTGCACCACCATGCCCCCAGACTTGGGGCGCTTAGATTCAGTGTTCTTGATATTCGTCACGAACACGGGGACTTTCTCCGGCCTCCTTCTTTTGTGGGCGGTCGAAGTCGAGGGAGCCGTTGTAGCGCGCACCCGAATAGATGACATCTCCTGTGGCATGACAGGGTGGTCCTTCTCCTGCCGAACTTTCATCTTCTTCGGTTGGCGGGAGTAGTTTTGGTTGATCACCGAGTTTTGGACTTGTCGCCAAACTTTATGAATTTTAGAGGATAGCCGCTGAGGGGGCTGCTCTGGCTTCACCTTTGTAACGTTCTCCATAGGTGGAGGAGACCTTTTCAGCACGGCCGTCGGGGAGTTCTTGCGGACCCTCCTGAGTGGTTCAAAGTTGTTCCCAGTTGGAACAGCAGCATCAATTTCCACCATTGGAGCTGGCGGAGTCAGTCCAGAAGGAGAGCTTCCCCCAGCCTTCCTTACTCCGCGCCAGTGGCGACGTCGAGCATGTCGTGCGGCCGGGATCACCTCTGTTGTTGGATGAGCCTCCTCATGCCCCCTGCTTTGAGGAGAGGCTGTTATTGGCGCTAGCCTGTCGAAGACTGACGTCCATTGAGAGGGGATAGTCAGTCTTGCGAAGGCCGACTTTCGAACAAGGGAAGCAGCCTTCGTGACTTCGCGTGGAGTAGGAGCTGAAATGGCCAGTCTTGTGAAGACCGACCCCTTAGCAGGAGAAGCCGCCTTGGTGACTTCAGGAGTAGGAATGGCTATCCGCTTCAGGATAACGCCTTTTGGTATTGCGGGCTTCTTCAAGGGACCATATGAGCTTTGGCCCAGTCTTTTGAAAACTGAGGCATTAGACTTGGGCGACCCGTTGAGAGGGGCCGCGGTAGTTGTAAGCCGATCAAAGACCGAATTCTTTGGAACTTCGTGCGTCGGCAGTGGAGTGCTGAAGCTCATTGGTGGGAGCATGGTCCCAAAGAATAGCCCTGTGGTGGCTTGTGTCACCTGGTCTACCGGCATCATAAAAAGGGAGGCCGCATGAGGCCCGTAGGTTACTCCTCCAGTGAGGACGGGATGGGAGTTGTTGCAGTTGGTGCAGTTGAAAGCCATTGATATTTTATTTTTTGCACGAAGCAAGACACCAAATCTTAGTACCTCGAATCCATGGGCAACCACATTAAACCGCGATTCGTTCGCGAACACGACACACGAAGTGTGGAGTGGAAAGAGGAAAAGGCCCCACCGGGCGTGCCAGAATTTGTTCACCGCCGAATACAGAGATGAAACCGCGTAGGTTGTCTTGCCTGAATTTAGAGGCAGATGCTATTTGGTTTTATCCGTCCACCTCTCCGAAGATGCCAAGTTGATTTATGGCACCGTGCATCGGAGGTTTGGACAGATGCGGCCGATGTAGCAGATTTCGTCAGATTCCCCCTCATTGTGAGTGGTTTTTGATTGTGGGGACACTCTTCCTTGCAGGCGCAAGCCCCTGCAGTTAATTACGCTACTGCATCGCGGTAACCACTTTCTCCTTCTCCAGATGGTCACTTCGTGTCGTGTGTGTTTGTTTTGTTTTTGGTTGCCCGTGGATTGTATACGGAGACTAATTTATGTTGTCGCCCGTAGGGCGTGGATTAGTCCAAATCCGTATTTTCTTAGATTTGGGTTTAGGTTGGGTTTAAGGATCGTTAATTTCATTTAAGACTAAAATCAACTTAAACGTTTGTTAAGGATACGTTAGTCTAATTTTAGACTAAGATCAACTTAACAGGATCATTTAGATCCAACAAAAGAGCATTTGGGCTCTATTGTTTTAGTTTAGGGACTTTGCGGTCCAAGAGTTTAAGGACATCATAGTCCATGAGTTTAAGGACCCCGCAATCCGTAGTTTAAAGACGTCATAGTATGTAAGGTTTAAAGACATCATAGTCTATGAGTTTAGGGACCTCACAGTCCATGATAGTTTAGAGACATCATATCCTATAAAGTTTAAGGACATCATAGTCCATGAGTTTAAGGACCCCACAGTCCGTAAAGTTTAAGGACATCATAGTCCATGAGTTTAAGGACCCCACAGTCCGTGGAATGTCTGGTTGTCGGGACCCGTCACCTCTCTGACGACATTGAAGGATTACAACGACAAATATCAGAAGAGTGAAGAGATGTACCCTTGAACCAATATTGGTTGAGAGATTTGTAGTCCAATTTGGGACTAAGATCAAAGATTTATGAGCATATGGGCTCAATTAATCTGAATTAGGGTTCTGTGGCCACTTTGGGCTCGGCCCATTTAGTTAAAATGTTAAACATTTAATAATGTTGAGCATTGGTTTGGGCTCTGACAATCTTTTTGTCTTTGAGCGTTGAGCATTCATTATAGCTCTGGGGCTTTTATTTATAGAACAATTTATGTTCTCGTAGCGCACACGTGAGGAGCACGTGGCGCGCTTGGAGCTATGCGCCAGTCAATGAGCACAGAGCGCTTCTATTGGGTAGCGCACACGTGAGGAGCACATGGCGCGCTTGGCACTGATCACCAGATTTGGAGCGCTAAGGCGCTTCTTATGAAGTAGCGCACACGTGAGGAGCACGTGGCGCGCTTGTCGCTGAGCGCCAGTAAATGAGCGTCAGTCAACGAGCGCAAAGCGCTTCTGTTAAGTAGCGTACACGTGAGGAGCACGTGGCGCGCTTGGCGATGAGCGCCAGTCAATGAGCGCAAAGCGCTTCTTGTGAAATTTGGAGCGCAAAGCGCTTCTTTTAATTTGGAGCGCTAAGGCTCTGCAGCGCTGTGCGCTAGATTTGAAGCGCTGAGACGCTTCTTTTAGAGCGCTAGGGCTCTTTTAGGCGGCTTTGCACTCTGAGTATTGAATTCTCTCTTATAAGAGACTTTGTCTCATGGATCTAAGAACAAAATTCTTATTTTATAGGAGATGTTTCAATCTCTTATGTTTTTGGTAAAAGGCTTTGCCTTTACGGATCTGTGATCCTAAGAGAATTGAATTATTCTCCCCCCTAGTTTGTCTAATGAATGTCAAAAATTGTTTACCTGTTTACTTTTATATTGCCGATGTTGGCCAATATTGTAATACAAATGATATTTTTGTTGATATTATCTACTTTATATAACCAATGTTGGCTGATACTGTGATATGAATGATATTTTTGTTGATATTATCAGTTTTATATTGCTAATGTTGGTCGATGTTGTGATATGAATGATATTTTTGTTGATGTTATCAGTTTTATATAGCTGATGTTACAGGCAATTTATTAGAGGTTACAAAAAACTTATCAGAAGTTATAGGCAAGTGCTTAGAAGTTACAGACAAGTGCCTAGAACTTATAGGTAAGTGGTTATAATTTACATGAAATTGCTTACAAGTTACAGGAAAATGGTTAGAACTTACTGTAACATTTCAGAAAAGTAAAATATTATTTTTGGGAATTTTTATAATTAAATAATAAATATATTGAATATTTTAATATTGCGGTATAATTAAATACCGATAAATCGGGAAAATTTTGGAAAATTATTGAAATTACTAAAAAGAGGGTGCTTTATTGGATTTAAGAAAATTATGAAAAATTATGATTTATTTGACACTATTTTAATGCTAATCGCGATTAAATATCGCTAATCGTGCTTTAATCCGGTTTTGTGCACATGACATGCACCATGTCACATTTTAACACTTGTTGCATTTTCTTTCATGGTTGTTTCCTCATTCATGCATGGTTGTTGTTTTTATGAAAAGAAAACAAAAGAAAAGAAAAAGAAAAGGAAAAGAAAATGTTAAACAATGAGGCATGGGGAGACATGAAAGTATGGGCTTAGGAGAGAGAGAGGGTGAGGGGTCATTTGGACTTTGGCTCATTGTTATCTCTTCATTTTCTCTTCATCATTCTTCTCCCTTCTCACACCATGGCTGCCCCCATCTCCATCCCCCTCTTCAACCCTCAAAACATCCCCAAAATCAACTCAAAAGTCCATCTCCATTTCACAAAAAACATGCACAAGACCATTGCAATCACTTTGGACCAAGAAAAATCCAATTTTGAAGACTTGGGGCAACTCAAGAATTTTCTTGAGTTGCCAAATGAGGTAATTTCTGCACCCTTAGTATTGTATTTCGATTACCTTAGTAACCATACAAGTTTAAAGGTGTTTTATATCGGTTTAATGAACATTGAAATTCCTAGAGAGGGTTAGAGTTTAATTTGAGTCGTGTTAGTGTAATTGGGCATTAGTGATGACCTTAAACCCTTCTATGATGTTAGAAACCCAGACCAATTTGAAACAAACCCAATTTACTGAAAACAGAAACTTCCAATGTCGGTTTTGTGAGTTTTTGTGGTGTGCAGGGAAATCTGGGATGACCTGGAATAATTACGAGTTAAGCAAACAACCCCAGTAGACTAGAATTGACCTTAGGAACCCACTGTAGCAAGACAAACCCCATTGGAGACCCCCTGGTCAGCGAGCTCGGATTTTAGGGTAGAGTGGTCGGCCACTTGGTGGAGTTAGGGGTCAGGGTTCTTTCAGTAGCTCACGTACACCCTATATATCATCCCAGTGTTGTTTGCTTACCTTGTTTTTCCCTGAACTAAAATCTGGAACATGTTTTCAAGGTTGCTGCCTTATGTTTTGCGATGTGTTTGAAACTAAGTTTTGGTATTTGGTTTTGTATTCGATCACTTGACGTTTGTACGTCGAAATCGAGTGTTATTTGGTGGATTTGCGAGAGCAAACCATAGGTTTTGACCTATGTGAGTTCCGCGTGTCGTTTTGGTTTTGATTTGGATTTTAATGCGATACGATACTTTGTTAGGTACCCACATGTGGACTTCGAGACGACAAGCAAGCGAGTGGCGACGTCGGCATCGGCAAGCGAAGATCGAGGTGAGTTGACAACGGGGGAAGTCAGGTGGATGGCGTATAGCAACTCCGCAGTTTCGTAGTATATAACACATATGCGTTATGTTATATTATATATATATATATATATACTTATGTAGATTGTGTTGGAGATAGTTCCCTCAGAGTCAATTATTGGATCACAGGCACGTGATTGCAATGATTGATGGAGGACCTATGCCGGTAGGACAGTCTTACTCAAGATGATAGTATGCTATCTGGTTTACCTTTATCATCGTGTACTGTTTTAGGTGACCTTACAGGTCACTATTGCGCGTTGATAGAGCCCCTAGGATTCTTGCTTGATTGCCAGCAGTATGAGGGCGATCATATACGTGGGAGCTGGGGTCTATAAGCAAATCCTTAAAAGGTCCCTAGTCATGGGAGTTTTCGAGACAGGGCATCGATACTCCAGAGTAGACTAGGGCGGTGGCCGGTCTTACAAGCCACTGGTGTCAGTTGGTTCACCTAAGATGTATACAGGTGCTCATTGGGTTATGAGTACACCAGACAGGACTCGCCGGGAACATGCTAGTTGGTCTTATACCTGACGTCAGATAGCAGTTCCCTGGTGACATGTGCACATGTTAGTTCATCGACCTGGGATCGTCATTTGTCTCGTGTGAGTTCCTACTGTACTTTGATTACTACCCTACCACGGCTCAAAGGAGTCGTGCAAACAGGTTTTAGTTGGGTACAGTCCCGAGCTATATGGAGGCAGTGAGCGGATCTGCAGGGGTTCGTCTCTCCCGGTATTGGGGGTGAGGTCGCGCTGTGTCTAGGAGAGCCATTACACAAAGCCCTCGGCCGAGGCAGGAGATTTACTGGTAGGTATTCCAGTAGTATCTCAGGGTGTTCTGGGCTACACTCCGACACGACTTGTACCGCTTTTGGGGGTCTGACTTTTACCAACCCCCTAGACCCGCCATGCGATGCTCATAGACGAACGGACCGGACTGTACGGATATTGTCACTGACAGGCTCAGTAGGGTGTCAGGATGAGTTCACTCATCGACGTCTCTTTTGGTCAATACCTGGTAGCCCGTTACGTATGGCTAATACCTCTGACGTGCTAGTGGTTAAATCCACAACTAAAGTATTGACGAGTCTTTAGAGTCCCCCACAGACCGTTTCTCAAGTTTCGGGCGAAACGTTGTAGAGGCCGTATGGAGATATGGCAGGGTTCGATCATATACGTGCGGTATTGCACGGATCATGATCGGACGGATAGTACTAGCGGGTTTTGGTTTAAGCCGGATCCTAGTATTGTACAGTGTAGATTTTATCTCATTGCATTTGTATTCGGCCGGAATACAAATGCGGGTATGTATATACAGTCGCGGGGTTTTCCTGTAATTTATTACGGGATCAGTTTTCTGAAGTTGACAGTTTGCTTTCCGGTTTCGGCCATTTTCCTTTGTTTCTTTCTTTGGCTGAATTTTGGTGGAGGGGGTTATTTGCAATTGTGCATGGAGAAGACTTTTTCTGATAGCTTCATGATGGTTTAACCATCATTTGACTTTTGGTTCATCATGGTTCTTGCCTCTCATGATTACCTTTTTATTCATCATGGTTGTTGATGATGGGAGTTGATTTGGATTTGATTGTGATCATGGTTTATCATCATCACCCTTTCTCTCTCTTGCATGATGTTGGGGCTCATTTTTTTCATTCTTATTCACTCCATTCTCTCATTCCTCAAGTATGAGGCCGGCCACATATTGATGAGGGGCTGTTCATATTTTGATGAGGGTGATTTTGATCTCTTTGGCTTTGCAAAAATCCCATAGCTCCATCTCCAAAAGTTCATCTCATTCCTCCATAAAAAACCATGGCAACTTCATACCCCAATGAGACAAAGCTTTCTACACTTCATTTACAGTATCCTTGGGCACGTCGATTCGCCAACTTCGTGCTCGAGCTGCCTCGGTCCAGAGGTGGGAGCCCGTAAAAGAACCCGGCGATGTGGTGCCCTTCCGACGAGGAGATGAAGACCGGAGATTCCGCGGGGAGATCGGGATGACGACGAGAAGACCGAAGGACACGGATCGCTTGGTATATCTCTTTACCCTTTCTTCAATTTGCTAGTAGTAGGTTAATGGTCTGATCCGGGTTTAAAGTACGCGGTAGCGCCTGCTTAAAAGTTTAAAGAAAATTTTTGATTCCGCATTTTGGCCTCGGACAGACGGCCGGGGCGCTGCCATGCACTAACTTGGTATCAGAGCTACGCCATTAACCTAGTCTAGCTTGCTCTAACGTGTTTACAAGTTCGATCGATCGGATTTTCCAAAAACCGTATTTTCATGCATCAGTTTCTGTCGGATTTTTGCAGTGGTCAAAAAATTATTTGGTATATTGTAAAAATACGTGCAGGTTTTTTTATAAATTCTGTGAAAATTTGGCCGGCTGATATTACTGTAGCGCGGCGGATCAGCGGCCAAAACCACGTTTTGGCCGCGGATTCGCCGCCGTTCTGTGTCCAAACAGCACCAAGTTTCTACAGTGGGTTTATGACATGGAAATAGGGTTTCTGGTATATTCTTTTTGGGCCCAGATTTATTTTAAGTGCTACAGTAGTGCTTGGGGCCCACTTCGGGAAATTTAGTCGATCGAAAATTTTAAACAAGTTAGTTCACAGTATTTACATTATATCTGCGACCGTGAATGTCATTTGATCGGTAAATCCTGTCTAACTGCTATAGCCCTTTTAGACGGATTTGCGAACGTGACATTCACGTTGATGTTCTGTGTTGTGCTGTGATGTTGCAGATTGTCGTGGTGGATAGCCTGGATGCAATGGTAGTACAGTTTGGTTTATTATGTACATTTGACATTGCGGGGCGAGCGTCCGACATGTGGATTGCCGTCACTTCCTGTTTGTATATTATTCTTTTGGGGCACGACCGGGCTGAGGTCGATGTACCCGTTGTATGTATATTTTACTTTCTGTACTAGGATTACCCCACAGTGGGGTGCACAGATAGCCGGGTTCTAGAGGGCAACGGGCCCGCATCTCATGGCATTGAGACGGAGGGGGCTTTACTCTAGAATTGGCGGGCTATTCGCCGCACTCGTAGGGGGTGCAGGTTGACCCAAGGAGGGGTGCCCAAGTTACCGAATTCCGTGAAGTGCTGGGTGGTCCATTCACGTTGCTGAAGGGGGCTGCCTCGCTTCAGGTTTTGGCGGGTAACTTGCCGCGCCCGTAGGGGTCTAGGATTTCATTGCACAGGCTATCCACATGACCAGGGGAACGTCGTGTTTCAGTAGCGGCTCTATGAAACCCGGGGATCCCAGATATCTGTATTGTTCTATGATGCTTATTACATTTCTGTGATGTTGCATTTTATCACGCCTTGAGCGAATATTATATATTGATATATATACTAGTAGATGTTGTATATGTTTTGCATCCGCGCTAGTCCAGTCCCCACTCTGTCGTTAGTTAAGTAACCTAACGAGTGATGACGGGATCCAGTGGCGAATGCGGATGGCATATACGTACATCATTATTTTCGTTCTTTATTGGTGTAATCAATTGATGTGACTGCATTGATTCGGATCAATGCAAGCTAACCAAACCTATTCTGATGTTGTTGGAACAATTTTTCAAAAAGTTATTATTGCAAGGACGTTCTCTTTTGTTTTGCACAATGGTATTCTGTTATGAATATCCAGCACCTCAGTCAACGAGGCAAGGGCCGAGATCCTTTCATCGGGAGTGACCCCTTGGACAGAAATTTGCATCAGGGTAATAACTTCACTATAACCGATTACTTTTTGCTTTGCATCGTGGTATTCAGTTGGAATATCCTGCACCTCATTCTACGGGGAAAGAGCCGAGATCCCTTCACCGGGAGTGACCTCTTTAGCAAAAGGTTCTCGTCACTATATTTTTATAAAAAGCTATGCAGTTCCTTCAACGATATCAAGTTCATTACGTTAATGGTTTTTCGCCAAAACCAACCGTAGCCCTCCGTCATTTCTTGCGGGTGTTATTTAGTATTCGTGCTGCGTTTGTTGACTCTGTCAAGGCGTAGTGTACGGTAGCTAAGTGGTGCTTGTTTGTTGCTTAAATGGGATTGGTTAGGACAGTCGTGCGGCCTTGTTGACTCCGTCAAGGGCACGTACGGGTGGGTTTAATGCAATCCGGAAAATGACGGGTTGAACTTGACTAGGACTCTTTGATTTGTTGACTCCGTCAAGGTCACTTGGATCCTAGGGGTAAAAACACACATCGGGAGTTTCTAAAGAAACTGAGACTTTCCAGGCATGCGCATACCTTCTGGAGTGTGGTGACTTGAGTGGATTCCGTCAAGTTATCATACGATGATAGTTGGATCCCGATTCCCACTGATGAGTTGGTATACTCCTCGGGTGATCCCGACTAATTCTTCTTTCAGGTTTGGAGGAGAATTTGACGATACAGTGGGAGGTTTCCTGATTAGATAAAGTGATAACCATTCTGATCTAGGTTAGAGTGCACGCTGAGTGTTTCTTTTCTCTCTCTCTCTCTTTGGCAGCGACCATGACCCGACCCTAGACTATGACTCAGTAACCAAGATTAACCGAACCTTCTTTTAACACTGGCTTTTGGATTGTCAGAGTTGCAAATCTCATTGCCACTCCTACTTTTACCCTTTTCTCCAGGACACCCCGTATTACTACGAACGTCCACTTCCATTGGATAAAACCATCGTATGGTTATATACGAACTCGAAAGAATTTATTCGAGGATGGTTTCCGGTTCTGGAGAAAACGAATAGGACTATTCAGTTGTCTTTTCCTTTTACCTTCTCTTAGGTTGCGAGTGTTCCTTGGATTAGGACGGTACACCCATTACGCTAATTGGATAGTCTTCTTCCAAACCATAGGCTGGTTCCGAACGGTAGGGAATGAAGAAAACAATTTTGCCTAAACGGTGTGCAGAAGGTATTAAGTAAAGACAAATAAAGGGATTAGTAAGAGGGCAAAGTAAATTGCGACTGCTATTCACGACCAAACCAAGTATTTCATTACCACTCCCACTTCACCTTTGTATTTCTCCAGAACACTCCGTATCACTACGAAGATCCACAGTTTATTGGATACTCCATCGTATGGTTATATACGAACTCAAAAGGAACTTGTTCCAATTCGGGGATGGATTCTGGTTCGGGAGAAATAGGGATAAGGTTTATTCGGTTGTCTTTTATCTTCACCTTCTCTCGCATTGCGAGTGCTCCTAGGATTAGGACAGTACACCCATTATGCTTATTGGATAGTCTTCTTCCAAACCATAGGCTGGTGTCGAACGGTAGGGAAGGAAGAAAACCATTTGGCCTAAAGGGGTGTACAGAAGGTAATGACTAAAGACATATGAAGGGATTTGGAGAGATGGCAAAGAAATATACGGTTACAATTGTGAATCTGATAATGGAAGAGGCATTACTAGGAATACCAGGATACCCCTACAAAACATTTCAATGTTTCATTTTTACTGTGTACTGTTAATGGAAAACTGATTTCCCAATTAGACACTTGCTCCAGGGTATGTATTTACCAGGTATGAATCTCACATCTGTATGGTTTTACAGATGATGAGTGGGAGTAAGTTATTGGGAATTAAGTGATCATCCTCATTATATCAGAATTCGTTGTAATTGGTGATATTTGAGGAAATCACCTGGGTAGTTTGCCGGACGTCAAATATTTGGTTTTGAATATCCGCTGTTATGCACCAATTTCAAATTGATATATCTGTACGACTATTTTTATAGAGTGAGATATACCTTTTTTGAAATTATGTCCATGACATTTACCTATATCAGTGGATGATTAGGTAAGGAGCATTAAACAGCGGTGTAATTCTTCTTAACCATAAGTACAGTTTTCAACCTACGACACACAGGGTTTGAGTTATTAGACTCAGGGGACTTATACAGAGTATTGTATGCTGTCCAGTGTCCATTAGGACAGAGGGGTTGGTCCTCGTACTATATTCGGTTTACTTATGACTTCTCTAGTTTCTTAGACATGTGTTTTGTAGAAATGCGAGGTCCAAGTTTTGAAAAGTTATAGGTATAAGAATGAAGTAGAGAACCAGGTATTACAAGTATCGGGATTCTTTAAGGTGATCTAAGATGTAGATACTTGTGTATGATATTCAGTTGGTAGTAATGATAAAGAGAACTTGCTTCTCTTTCAGGTTACTCATAATTGGAAGCATTCCTAAGTTGAGTAACGCTGATCCGCCTCTTTCCATTTAGTTGACATGCACTGGAGACAGCTGCATGATTTAAATCTGGTTCAATTAAATCAGTGCCTCTGTTTCTATATTGGATATAGAACAGTTCATATCTTGACATTGTTAAGGTACGGGGAGTTGTCCGGCTTATGCTTAAAACCAGACTCTGGATAACTCAAGGCACGTTTCTGTAATGGCTGTTTGTGGGTTGACCCGGGCTATGACGAGGGTTAACTTTCTACCATCTGGAAGATCAATAGTGATATTGTTCTTGACTCGCAACAGTTTTAACAAAAATGGATTTTTCAGAAAACAGTAGTGGGAGTATGGTAGAACTGGAAGTGATTCCAGAACCACATACGATTACTGAAAATTTGATAAGAACCTAAAGATTCAATTTGGTTTGACATTCCATTGGCCACTCCGCAGATACGGTGGGTAACCTCAGGCACCCGAGAGGTACTCCGGTAGCCTCAAGGACGGTGATAGGGAGGTCCTTGTTTACCCAGACTTGCCATTGCTGTTGTTCCAGGCTGCGAGACCCGGCAGGAGGATGAGTATAGCGTCGTTCTAAACTAGCTTTAGAAGTGTACGTGTATATGACTCTGCCAGAGGGTTGTCGTAGTCAGTGGGAGCAGCGGAAGAATTGGTGGACAAGTGGCTTATGTCTATTTATAGACTAAAGTAGATGTAGCGGAGATAGATCATCTATTTCTGATATGACAGTCATAGGTTTGACTTCATCAGAATAAGGGATGGATCTGTTAAGAAGGTAGTAGCGTGTAATGTCCTGGTATTTGGATGACATACACAGAGTAGGAAGTGATATTCCTATACTACGATCGGTTATGCTTTGGTTGTCACACAGTGGTTTCTCCACATAGGACTTGGATATTATATCAAACATTTTGGTTACTGGATCTATAGTTTTAGATCTAGATTTGGGTAGTTTCCCAATCTGGGTACTTAGACAGCATTCTACAGGTGTTTTAGAATGGACGACTCCTGGCATGGTAGTGTACCTGCAGGTGATGGAGTCACCCTCTCTAAAGGTGTCTTACAGACTAAAGGGGAGAGAGATGTGCATGATTGGCAGATCACTTGCTTAGGCAATTGAGTCAATCATGAGATGTCAAGTACCACACCAGATGTTGTTTTTGCAGTAGATGCAATAAGTTGATATTGATCCAACCCTGGAGAAACATTCGGAAGCAGTTTTAGAACATAAGTGGATGTTCTAGGGATATGATAACGACAGCCTCATTCGGGAGACAGTTATCATTCCAGGCTTCCAAGGTGACCTGGATGACAGAATGGCTGTCAGAGTTATTGTTTTCCTTCTGACGAGGGGCAGTATTTTGGACAGGTGGTCCAAGGGGATACTGAGGGAGGCATGACGCAGGATACTGATTAAGTTCAGTTGACGATACAGTCTAAGAAGTTTGGATTTGGAGTTCATTTATGAGCTAGGTCCCATCAGATATCCAGACATATTCTAAGACAGGTATTGCTCATTTCGGGAGATGGCTTTCTCCGCGAACTTGAGATAAAGAGAGACATAGAAAGAAACATCAAGGCGGATCCACTCACTGAGGCTAATCCTCGAACACATTAGTTTCGCAAACTGGTTTTGTGAGACTGATTAGTAGAGGAGTTGGGTGTTCGATATCACACGGGCTGTGAGTATGCGACATCGCAATAATTAGCCTTGAGTGCAAGTGGGAGATTGTTGGAGATAGTGCCCTCAGAGTCAATTATTGGATCACAGGCACGTGATTGCAATGATTGATGGAGGACTTATGCCGGTAGCACAGTCTTACTCAAGATGATAGTATGGTATCTGGTTTACCTTTATCATCGTGTACTGTTTTAGGTGACCTTACAGGTCACTATTGCGCGTTGATAGAGCCCCTAGGATTCTTGCTTGACTGCCAGCAGTATGAGGGCGATCATATACATGGGAGCTGGGGTCTATAAGCAAATCCTTAAAAGGTCCCTAGTCGTGGGAGTTTTCGAGACAGGGCATCGATACTCCAGAGTAGACTAGTGTATACAGTCGAGACTCCGACGAGGGGTGGTGGCCGGTCTCACAAGCCACTGGTGTCAGTTGGTTCACCTAAGATGTATACAGGTGCTCATTGGGTTATGAGTACACCAGACAGGACTCGCCGGGAACATGCTAGTTGCTCTTATACCTGACGTCAGATAGCAGTTCCCTAGTGACATGTGTACAGGTTAGTTTATCGACCTGGGATCGTCATTTGTCTCGTGTGAGTTCCCACTGTACTTTGATTACTACCCTACCACGGCTCAAAGGAGTCGTGCAAACAGGTTTTAGTTGGGTACAGTCCCGAGCCACATGGAGGCAGTGAGCGGATCTGCACGGGTTCGTCTCTCTCGGTATTGGGGGTGAGGTCGCGCTGTGTCTAGGAGAGCCATTACACAAAGCCCTCGGCCGAGGCAGGAGATTTACTGGTAGGTATTCCAGTAGTATCTCAGGGTATTCTGGGCTACACTCCGACACGACTTGTACCGCTTTTGGGGGTCTGACTTTTACCAACCCCCTAGACCCACCTTGCGACGCTCATAGACGAACGGACCGGAATGTACGGATATTGTCACTGACAGGCTCAGTAGGGTGTCAGGATGAGTTCGCTCATCGACGTCCCTTTTGGTCAATACCTGGTAGCCCATTACGTATGGCTAATACCTCTGACGTGCTAGTGGTTAAATCCACAACCAAAGTATTGACGAGTCTTTAGAGTCCCCCACAGACCGTTTCTCAAGTTTCGGGCGAAACGCTGTAGAGGCCGTATGGAGATATGGCAGGGTTCGATCATATACGTGCGGTATTGCATGGATCATGATCGGACGGATAATACTAGCGGGTTTTGGTTTAAGACGTATCTTAGTATTGTACAGTGTAGATTTTGTCTCATTGCATTTGTATTCGGTCGGAATACAAATGCGGGTATGTATATACAGTCGCGGGGTTTACCTGTAATTTATTACGGGATCAGTTTTCTGAAGTTGCCAGTTTGCTTTCCGGTTTCGGCCATTTTCCTTTGTTTCTTTCTTTGGCTGAATTTTGGTGGAGGGGGTTATTTGCAATTGTGCATGGAGAAGACTTTTTGTGATAGCTTCATGATGGTTTAATCATCATTTGACTTTTGGTTCATCATGGTTCTTGCCTTTCATGATTACCTTTTTGTTCATCATGGTTGTTGATGACGGGAGTTGATTTGGATTTGATTGTGATCATGGTTTATCATCATCACCCTTTCTCTCTCTTGCATGATGTTGGGGCTCATTTTTTTTCATTCTTATTCTCTCCATTCTCTCATTCCTCAAGTATGAGGCCGGCCACATATTGATGAGGGGATGTTCATATTTTGATGAGGGTGATTTTGATCTCTTTGGCTTTGCAAAAATCCTATAGCTCCATCTCCAAAAGTTCATATCATTCCTCTACCAAAAACCATGGCAACTTCATACCCCAATGAGACATAGCTTTCTACACTTCATCTACAGTATCCTTGGGCACGTCGACTCGCCAACTTCGTGCTCGAGCTGCCTCGGTCTAGAGGTGGGAGCCCGTAAAACAACCCGGCGATGTGGTGCCCTTCCGACGAGGAGATGAAGACCGGAGATTCCGCGGGGAGATCGGGATGACGACGAGAAGACCGAAGGACACGGATCGCTCGGTATATCTCTCTACCCTTTCTTCAATTTGCTAGTAGTAGGTTAATGGTCCGATCCGGGTTTAAAGTACGCGGTAGAGCCGGTTTAAAAGTTTAAAGAAAATTTTTGATTCCGCATTTTGGCCTCGGACAGACGGTCGGGGCGCTGCCGTGCACTAACAGATTAAGATGTGCTTATGTTGCTAGACATATTTTAGATGACTTTGGGTTAGTTTTGTGTATTTGGATGATAGCGCCGATAGTTAGTTGTAGTCGCGAACCCTAGATTAGAGATTACACCCACACGCACACACACAAATGCATACCTTTATTTTACTTGTGCGTATATGGGAATATGTATATATATACACACACATGGGTATGGGACTATGTATGTGTGTGTGTGTGTGTATACACACACACAGATATACATGGATGATGAGGATAGTACTTGGGATTGGAGATGAGTCGATGGGATTGGACTTGGGGCCATGAGATCGGTGATGTGACGTGGTTCGTATTATGAGATACGACACGATGTTTAGCCGGCCTTTAGGCGTGGTGTTTTCATACACACGCATATATATATATATATATATATATATATATATATATATATATATATATATATATATATATATATATATATATATATATATATATATATAGTAGATGGTATCGTTATTGTACTAGACGTAGATCAGTACCCCCAGATCATGATATATGATAAAAAGGATACCGGATGAATAATGAGATAATGTGATATTGACCCGTACCCAGATTTGGGATGCCGTGCGATGGATTTACCGTACGAGCTATATTGATGATAGATCTGCACTCTTAACTCGAGAATGTCATATTATATAGGGTATCGTATGGGATACTATTGAGGCGGGATCACCGACTTATATATATATATATATATGTATGTATGTATGTATGTATGTATGTATGTATCGACTCGGATTTAGGTGGTTTTTCCTTACCCTTTGATTAGTCTGTTAGTTTAGACCTGTAATTACCTGTAGACTAGTTTATATTATCGCATATTCATTATTGTTGTGTTTATTATTTAGCTCCCGCATATTATTGCTGTTCTCATCGCATTGCATGCTTATAATGTGTTTTCACATGTTAGTATTGAAATCATGCTGTCAGGACACCAGCACCATTACCGATGATGCGTATATTCCACATACACTTACTTGCCGGCTCACACACATCATCATCGGTAATTGCCATGTCACGTACACTTTAAAGAATATTATTTGATTGATATCGCCTGTTAGCTGATAGTCTCGACTTATCATTATTGTGCTAGTTTAGACATTGCATTCATTATTGTGATACTTCATGCATATTTATTATTCATTGTCATGCATTTTATTTAGGGCCAGTCCGGATTTGCCGGAGCCCAATACTTTTTAATTCATTGTTATTTATTATCGAGATTTGGGTTTTCCATGAGATTTATGGATTTGGAGTGTTAGTGTATATGCCCTAGGGGCCATTATTGTATCATACTAGCTTGTATATTACTTAATGGAAGCTTGGGATATTCACAGTTATATTAACAGTCTTGCTAAACATGGTAGTATGCTACTTGGTTATATCTATCTTAATATGTGTGTACGTATTGATAGAGCCCTTAGGATCTTGCTTGACTACCAGCGTTGTGATGGCAGTCACACTAGTAGGGGCTGGGTAGTCTACAAGCACATCCTTTTTCAGGTCCCTAGTCGTAGGATTATCGAGACAGGGCATCGATACTCCGGAGTAGATTAGTGTGTACGCTTCTCATCCCAGTTGGGGAGATGGTCTGTCCTACAGCCATCAGTACGTCGTACTGGAGATAGTATGCAGGTGCTCGTTGGGTTACGGGTACACCGGACAGGACTCATAGGGAACTGTTGGTTGGTATTATACCCGTTGTCAGTTAACAGTTCCCAGGTGACATGAGTATAGCATAGACCGCAGACTGGACACTGCTGCTTCGCCTCGAGTGTGTTCCCACTGTTCTTAGATTGCTACCCTACCACGGCTCAAATGAGTTGTGCAAACAGGTAGCAGTTGGGTGCAGTCCCGAGCACTTGGAGGCAGTGGCGGTTAGACATGATTCGTCTCTCCCGGTATTGGGAGTTGATATCGCGCTGTGTCTGGAGAACCATTATGCAAAGTCCCTGGCCAGGGCAAGCGAGATTTACTGGTAGGTTTTCCAGTAGTTTCTCAAGGTGTAATGGGCTTCGCTCCGACACGACTTATACCGCTTTTAGGGGACTGACGCTTGCCGCCCCCAAGGCCCGATATGCGATAGTCCTAGACGAACAGACCGGACTGTACGGAGATTGTCACATCAGGCTCAGTAGGAGTTCGGATGGGTTTCTTCATCGGCCTTCTTATCGACATCTACCTGGGGACTTTTACGTACAGCTAGTGCCGCTTGCGGTCTGTAGTTAAACCCACTGCCAGCGTAGTAGTCGAGTCTTTAGAGTCCCACACAGAGAGTTTCCTTGCTCCGGGCGAAACAATATAGAGGTCGTATGGTTTTACGACAAGGGTTCGGACGCATACGTGTTTTTACGCACGTACGATGTTCGGACAGTTTTTACTAGCCGGCTTTGGTTTAAGCCAGATTCTAGTATCAGATTATTGGATTTATACAGTCTAAAGTTTTTCCGTGTTTTCACGGATAGGTGGGGCGTTCTCGTAATTTGGCGAGAAGATTCTAGAAGGATGATGACTTGGGGGTTAAGGTGACATTTGCATTTATTGATTTAGTGACTCATTTGTGTGATTCATCCATAGAGTTAATGATGCATTTAATGGCTAATGACTCATGAGATGAATCACACAAGGTGAATGAATGAAGCATGGTTGATAAATCATTTGATTTATTCATTTAATAAATCATCATGCTTCATATATTCAAAATGAGTTATTATTTCATTTCATTCTCACTCTCACCTTCTCTCTCCTCAAGCTCTCTCTCTTCAAACCCTAACCCTAACCTCTCATGTGTTGAGATCAAGGATTAGTAAGACTTGTTAATCCCTAATCACACTCTATATTACCTAGGTGACTTTGATTAGCAATTTGAGTAACCTAGTTTCCTCAAGTTAGAGGCAAAGCTTGGAGTAGAAGCTCTCGGGTGGATCGTCTATTACAAAGAGGAGGCCGACGAGGAGGTGGTTAACGAGAAGAAGAAGGATTTGGTTCATTAGGTATAATCTTCTTTCAGTGTAGCTAATTACTCATATGTTAGTGTTAGTTATAGTTTAGCAACGATCATTTCGGTTAGTCGATATTAGTTTAAAGAAAAAGATTGTTTTTCATATTTCCGCCTCCCCGCAACTCGTGGGGTGTACAACGTCGACTTACAGTGGTATCAGAGCCTCGCTAAACCATAACTAACTTGTTAGCAAAGTCGTTAGAAATTCGATCGCAAAACGAACTGGAATAAACATCATTTTTATCAAGTTTCTGTCGATTTTAAAACAGGGTCTAAAATTTTTTCAGGGACCCTTAAAATTACAAGCAGGGAAACTTAAGAATACTGGAGAAATTTGGGTTCCTGAATCGGCCAAAGCGTCGCGGAACCGCGGCCGATCCAAGAGATCGGCCGCGGATCCGCTGCCGAGTTGGGGTCGAGTCAGCCCAAAATTCCCCAGAACTCTTCTGTGATAATTTTGTTCTTTTTCGAATGTTTTGTTTCTGCTCAAGTCTCAGGTGCACAGAGAAGTTTTTGGAGTAGAATCAATTGTGTTTGCTCGATCGAAATTCTACGATGTTTAGCTTATTTGATTATATCTGTGATTTGTATAATGTGTTCGTAAACCTCCCCTAACTGCTAGTATGTCGGTTGGCAGGGGGTTGCACATTTCTGTAATGATTTTACTGTTTGTGTTTATGAACTTGATTGGATCGTTGTGATGATTAGCCGGGGTTTGAGATGGGTTTTTATATTCATTCATTTGATGTAAATTGTAATATGATGTAATATTCTTTTGCGGGGCACATCCAGGTTGCGGTTGTAGCCACCGTTGTATTATTTCATTTACTGATTTTTGCTCCTAGAATAGACCCAAGGTGGGGTGCAAAAACTACCGGGTACTTTGAAGTGTTTAGTGGCTTACTCACGTTGTTGAGGGAAACCGTTTCACTTCGGGTACTTGGCGGGTAGTTTGCCGTACCTGTAGGGGTCTAGGGTAGGGTAATGGCTATTCATCACAACTGTGTAATCCGTCTTTCGTTGCAGGCTCAAAGGAAACGCGGATTGCTTGTATATCCAATAATGTTCATCTGTGATCTGGAATGTCTATTATTGCGTATGTCGAATGTACAATATCTATATATGATAGCTATTTAGACGTCGCTTATGTTTTACACCCGCGCTAGCCCAGCCCCCGCTCTGTCGTTAGTTAAGTAACCTAACGGGTGATGACGGGATCCAGTGGCGAATGCGGATGGCATAAGAGAACGTTGTATTTTCGTTGTTTTCTTCAATGATAGGTTAATTGATGGGACGCATTATATTAATGCAAAGAAAATAAACCAAAGTTGAATCGTTGGAACAATTTAAAAGAAACCACTCGGTTATTTTAAAACAGAGAATATTTTTTAAATTGCGGAGCATTAACCACTCCTTTTTAAAGCTATCAGGTTCCTTCGATCATATCAAGTTCACTACGTTCACGGTTTCGCCAAAACCATTCGTAGCCCTCCGTCATTTCATTTGGGTATTCAGTAGTATTCAAGCTATGTATTTTGACCAACGCCAAGGCATAGTGTTTGGTAGCTGCTGGGTATTCATTTGTTGCATAGATAGATGAGTTAGTTTGGGACAGTCGTATTATCATTTGGCCAACGTCAGGGGTATGCACGGATGGGTTCAAATTAACAAGATAATGATGGGTAGAACTTGACATGTGGCTTATGACATTTTGACCAACGCCAAGGTCATAAGAGCATGGGGCAAAAATTTATATCGGGAATTTCTAAAGAAACTGAAATTTGCAAAGAGATGCATACCATTTGGAGTGTGATGAATGTTGGTAGGATTCCTTCAGCATTATCACACGATGATATTTGGATCCCGATCCTACTGTGAGTATATGCTACTCATCAGGAGATTCGTCACTTAATGATCAATGCTATAAAACCAAGTAGGTGTCGAGAAAGGTGTCAGCGGGGCTACGGCCCCAGAGAAAAGAGGTTATTTAATTAAGGAACTTCGCGAAAGCGTTGGAAAACCTCCCTCGAAGTACCAACACCGGCCTGGCTGAACGGTTAAGCAAGTATTGTACGGTGAGAATAGTCCTGGCTAGTTCATCCTTTTTGGTTTGAGGAGGGATTCGAGAAACAGTGGGAGCCATTCAGTTTAGATAAACTAAAAACCACTTTAAACTTGCAAGAGCATCATGCTAAAGTGTTCTCTCTCTCTCTCTCCTAATTGCAGCGACCCAGAAAATGACAGGACTTAAGTTACTACTAGAAAAAAATATATTGACAGGGCCAAACTATAAAGATTGGATGCGGAATGTCAAGATGGCTTTGACCTATGAAAAATTGGGGTATGTCCTTACTGCTAAGGCACCTGCTGTCCCTGGTCCCAAATCCAGTAATGCGGATAAGGAAATCCGCAAAACCTGGGAGTTAGATTGCGCGAGGGCCAAGTGCATCGTGCTTGCCTCGATGAATAATGAACATCAGAGGAGGCACGAGGATATGGATCTTGATGCCATATTTCTCCATACAAAGGAACTTTATGGAGAGCAATCTCGTATAGCAAGATACGAGACCTCAAAGAACTTGTTTCAGGCGAGGTTGGCCGCCGGATCATCGGTAGGAGAACATGTCCTAAAGATGATTGGCTATATAAAAGAGCTCGCAGACCTTGGGACGACTTTGGAGAATGAGCTCTATACAGACTTGATTTTCCAGTCCCTTCCTTCCACCTACGCCCAGTTTATTCTGAATTTAAACATTCAAAGAAAAGAAGTTGAACTTCCAGAACTCCTTAACATGTTGAGGAGTGCAGAGGGCACCTTGCAGAAGACAAGGGATACACCCGCTATGTTTGTTCGCAGTGCTTCTTCTTCCGGGTCCAAGGCTAGGGCCAAAGGAAGGAAGAATAAGGCCGCCACCAAACCTAGAGGAGGTGTTAGTAAGATGGGAACGAAGGGAAAGAAAAAGATTGTGGTGCCAGTAGTGGCAAAGGATGAGTGCTTCCACTATCATAGGAAAGGGCACTGGAAGAAAGATTGCAAGGCTTGGAACGCCAAGAACCAGGAACCGAAGCAAGTTGTGGCTTCGACTTCAGGTGTGTTTGTAATTGAGAATTGTCTGTCAATCAACTCTACTTCCTGGATATTGGATACCGGATCAGGATCTCATATATGCAATTCATTGCAGGCACTGAGAAACCATAGAGTGCTGAAGGTTGGTGATATGACCCTGAAGGTTGCTAACGGAGCTAGCATGGGAGCTGTGTCCGTAGGGGATTATCACCTTGGATTGACGAGTGGACATATTTTGGTTTTGCATAACTGTTTTTGTGTACCTAGTTTAATGTGTAATATCATATCAGTTTCCTTGTTATCAAAAGAAGGTTATGATTTCATGTTTGTAAGCGATGTTGTTAACATCCACCTAAATCATGGTTTGATTGGGTCCGGTACGCTGGATAACGGTATATATGTCTTAAACCAATTACAGATTTTCAATGTCCAAAACACACTAAAAAGAAAGTCTCCAGATTTAAATAAAGCTTTCTTATGGCATTGTAGACTGGGTCACATCAATGAGACAAGGTTAACTAAGTTACATAAAGAAGGATATTTGGATTCGTTCGAATATCAAACTTATGCCACTTGTCAATCATGTCTCAAAGGAAAGATGACAAAGACTCCATTCACTGGACATGGAGTAAGAGCGAGCGAGCTCTTAGGACTCATACACAGCGATGTATGTGGTCCAATGTCTACACATGCAAGAGGTGGTTTTTCCTATTTCATTACTTTTACGGATGATTACTCTAGGTACGGATTCATTTTCTTGATGAAACATAAATCCGAGGCTTTTGAGAAAATCCAAGAGTATAAGAATGAAGTAGAAAACCAAACCGGCAAAAGTATCAAGAAACTGAGATCTGATCGAGGTGGTGAATACTTAAGTGCCGAGTTCCTAGGTTACCTAAAAGAGAAAGGAATTCTCTCTTAGCTTACTCCTCCATACACTCCACAGCATAACGGTGTATCGGAGAGACGAAATCGAACCCTATTGGATATAGTACGTTCCATGATGAGTAATGCTGAGTTACCACGATCATTCTGGGGTTATGCGCTAGAATCAGCTGCATATCTTTTGAACAGGGCTCCTACCAAGACTGTGCCTACCACGCCATATCAGATGTGGAGTGGGAAGAAACCTTATCTTCAGTATCTGAAGATATGGGGATGTCCAGCTTTTGTTAAAAAGCAGCATGCGGACAAACTCGAGGCACGATCAGTACAGTATAAGTTTGTGGAATATCCAAAGAACTCCAAGGGGTATTATTTCTATTACGCTGAGGAATAAAAGGTTTTTGTTTCTCGTAATGCCCATTTTCTAGAACAGCAGTTTTTAGAAAAGGAAACAAGTGGCAGCGAAATAGAACTGGAAGAAATTCTAGGACCACAAACTACTACTGAAAGTTTGGTAGAACCGGTAGTTCAAGAAGAATAGGACATTCCCGCACCCCTCCGCAGGAGTAGTAGGCCGTCTCATCCGCCTGAGAGATACTACGGTTTTCTCATAGATGGGGATAGAGAGGATTGCGTCATTGATGATGATGAACCTATTAGCATCCAGCAGGCCATCCAGAGCGGTGACTCGGTACGATGGCTGGATGCAATGCGGACCGAAATGGAGTTCATGTACACCAACAAAGTAGGGACTTTGGACATTGCTCCAGATGGGGTAAAACCCATAGGATGCAAATGGATCTTCAAGAAAAAGATTGGTGTAGATGGACTGGTGGAAACCTATAAGGCAAGACTTGTTGCAAAGGGTTTTCGTCAAAGACCTGGTTTGGACTATGACGAAACTTTTTCTTCAGTGGCTATGCCCAAATCCATTCGGGTCCTTCTTGCCATTGCTGCCTTCCATTATTATGAGATCTGGCAGATGGACGTAAAGACGGTTTTTCTTAATGGTAATTTAGAAAAGTGCGTCTATATGGATCAGCCAGAAGGCTTCAATCAGAGTGGGAGCAGCGGGAAAGTGTGCAAGTTGCTTAAGTCCATTTATGGACTAAAATATGCATCACGGAGTTGGAACACCTGTTTTGATGAAACGGTCAAAGAATATGACTTTATCAAAAATCCAGATGAACCATGTATATATAGTAAAATTGTAGCACGAACTGTCGTATTCCTCGTCTTGTACGTGGATGACATTCTATTGATAGGAAATGACATTCCTATGCTACAATCTGTCAAAGGATTCTTGTCACACAGGTTCTCCATGAAAGACCTGGGTGATGCCTCTTATATTCTGGGGATCCGGATCTATCGTGATAGATCCAAGAGGATGTTGGGACTTTCGCAGTCCAGGTATATCAACACTGTACTGAAAAGATTCAGTATGGAAGATTCTAAGCGCGGTAATTTACCGGCTTGTCACGGAATCACCATATCCAAAGAGATGTCTCCCAAGACTGATTTGGAAAGGGATCGCATGTCTATTATACCCTATGCTTCTGCGGTAGGCTCTATAATGTATACGATGTTGTGCACCAGACCAGATGTAGCTTACGCACTGAGCGTAGTAAGCAGGTATCAGTCAGGCCCAGGGGAGAAGCACTGGATAGCAGTAAAGAACATTCTCAAGTACCTGAGAAGGACTAAGGAGATGTTCTTGGTTTACGGCGGAAAAGACCTCAAGATCGTGGCCTTTGCTGATTCCGGCTTCCAGAGTGATAAGGATGACTGTTTCCCCCAATCAGAGCAAAGCTCTGCTGCAAATTCAAAATTCAAATTTTGAAGCAACGCTTCAAATCCCGGGCGCAACGCGCCACGTGTCCGGCGCTGATACGTCAGCGCAGCGCCAAAGAAGGCGCTCCCAATCAGAGCAAATCTCTATTTTAATGAAGCAACGCTTCAGCTGCGCAAGCACTGCGCTGCGCGACACGTGTCAGCGCAGTTGCGCTGCGCTCTGCACTGCGCGACACGTATCAGCGCAGATGCGCTAGCGCAGTTGCGCTGCGCTCTGCGCTGCGCGACACGTGTCACGCGCTGGGGCATCTGCGCCAAACAGAATTAAATTTCTAAGAAATCTTTTCTGTTCTTGTTAAAACAAGAAGATTTTCTTCTGTAAAACAGAGGCCTTCGGATCAAAGATCCAACGGTGGGGAAAATTCACCAAATCACTCAAAGAATGATCTCTTTAACAAATTTAACTAATTTATGGGCACTATAAAAAGGACCCTAGACCTCAATTCAAAAAAAGGGGAGAAGAGATTTTTTAAAAAAAGTCAAGAGCTTCAAACAGAGAGAACTCTGAGAAAATTCCAAGAAAAAGGTAAAGAACCTTCATAAAATAGAAGAAATTTCTTCTAATAGATCATTGATCTAAAAACAAGATCAATGATCTTTACATAAATGAAAATAGTGCTTTGCACTTCTTATGAACCTCTGGTTCTTGAAAACAAGAAAACAACTAAATTAAAAATAGTGCTTTGCACTTTTATGAACCTTTGGTTCTTTAAACAAAAAGAAAAAACTTATTTTTCTTTGATCTAAATTAGATCAAGAAAACAAATAGTGCTTTGCCCTTCTGTTCTTGAATCTAAAAGATTCTTAGTGCTTTGCACTTCCAAACTGCGCCGTTGCGCTCTTAAGAGAGCGCCACGTGTCAGCTACTGAACTTGCGCTACGCGCTCTTGAAATAGAGCTTTGCTCTCTGGAATTGGCGCAACTCACCAGAGCGCGCCACGTGTCAGCAGCGCAACAGCGCAGCGCACTGCGCTGTTGCGCTTGCGCTCGCCAGAGCATGACACGTGTCCTCACCACAAGCGCTTGCGCTCAGTGATTGGCGCAAAGCGCCTGACAAATGCAATGCATTTCACTTCCTGAAGGGCCAAGCCCAATTAAAAGGCTTAACAGGCCTAATAAATAAAATGCTGTGCATTATTTGAAAGGGCGGAGCCTAATTGAAAGGTCCAATGGACCAAAATAAATGATCTGCATCATAATAAAAAGGGCAGAGCCCAGTCAAAATGGGCATAAGTGGCCTGAAGTAATGCAATGCATTATTTAAGTGTGGGCAAAGCCCTAGCACAGGTCTAATAGACCAAAAATAAATAAGGGTGTTGAACATTTTCAACTGGACTTAGCCCAATTTTGGCCGTAAGTCCTCAAATTAAATTGACTGAGCACGCCTGCTCCCTAAATCAATTTATATCTGGTTCGAGGGTACATCTCCGAGCTCCTCTGACACCTATCGTTGTAATCCTTCAATGACGTCAGAGAGGTGACGGGTCCCGACGACCACATACGTCAATATGGACTGCGGGGTCCTTAAACAATGGACCGAGACGTCCTTAAACTAATATTGGACCGAAACGTCCTTAAACTAATATTGGACCGAGACGTCCTTAAACTAATATTGGACCGAGACGTTCGTAAACTAATATCGGACCGAAACGTCCCTAAACTAATAATGGACCACTACGTCCCTAAACTGGAATAATAGAGCCTCCAAATGCTCTTTTGCCGGATCTAAACGGTCCCGTTTAAGTTGATCTTAGCCCCAAATACGGCTAACGTATCCTTAGACATTTAAATGAATGATAAAACTCCAAATCAACTTTGGTTCAAGGGTACATCTCTGAACTCCTCTGACACCTGTCGTTGTAATCCTTCAACGACGTCAGAGAGGTGATGAGTCCTGACGGCCATATATTAAATGAATCACTACGTTAAGTTGATCTTAGTCTAAAACAGGACTAACGTATCCTTAACGAACGTTTAAGTTGATCTTAGCCGCAACGCGACTAATGTATCCTTAAACTAAAAACACTAAACCCAAATCTAAGTAAATACGGATTTGGACTAATCCACGTCCTACGGGCGACGGCATTACTCAGTCTCCGTATATAATCCACGGGAAACCACAAACAAAACAAACACACACGACACGAAGTGAAATTCTGGAGAAGGAGAAAGTTGTTACCGCGATGCGGTAGCGTAATTAACTGCAGGGGCTTGCGCCTGCAGGGAAGAGCGTCCCCACAATCAAAAACCCTTCACCCTGAGGGGGAGTCTGACGAAGTCTGCTACATCGGCCGCATCCGTCTAAACCTCCGATACACGGTGCCATAAATAAACTTGGCATCTTCGGAGAGGTTGACGGATAAAACCACATAGCATCTGCCCCGAATCTCAGGCAAGACGCAAAGTCCGCGCCGCCATTCGGAGGGTAACAGATTCTGGCATGCCCGGTGGGACATTTTCCTCTTTCCACTCCACACTTCGTGTGTCGTCTTCGCGAACCAATCGCGGTTTGTTAAATGGTTGCCTTTGGATTTTCGAGTTACTAAGATTTGGTCTTTTGCCTGGCGCCGAACTCAAGATTCAATGGCCTTCAACTGTACCAACTGCTCGAAGTGCCACTGCAACATACGCTCCACCTCCCCCGGAGGTGTAGCATATGGGCCCCAAGCGGCTTCCTTCCTCACTCTGCCAGTAGACCAGGTGACCCAAGCCACCACTGGCTTATTCTTCGGGACCATGATCCCACCGACAAGCTGCTCTATGCCAATACTTGCACCGGAGGTGAACAAGAAGTCGGTCTTCGACCGGCTCACTGCCACGACGGCCCCTGTTAACGGGTCGCCCGCTACCAAGCCGACAGCCTCTGTTTTCACCAGGCTAAATCAGAACTCTAAATTGGCTGTCCCAAAGAGGGCAACGGCCGCTGTTCCGGAAGTCGTTAAGGCGTCTTCTCCCGCCAAAGAGTCAGTCTTTTCAAGACTGATGATTCCTGCTCCTGCCCCTGCACGAAGATCTGTCTTTGACAGATTGGATATTACCCCGCAAGGGACAACCTCAGTTTTTAAAAGGTTAACACCGGCGGTGCCTCATTCAGACAGGGGGCAAAAAGAAGTTTTCTCTATCTCTGAGCCAATCCCAACGGCTCGTCGTGCTCGACGTCGCCATTGGCAACGAGTGAGGAAGGCAGGGGGCAACTCCCCCTCAGGGATAACTCCACCGGCTCCAGCGGTGGAAGTCAACGCTGCTGTTCCAACTGGGAACAGCTTTGAACTGCTGAGGAGGGTACGGAAGAACTCTCCAATCGCTACATTGAAAAGATCTCCTCCACCTGCGGAGAGAGTTTCAGAAACGAAGCGAGAACAGCCCCCTCAACGGCTGTCTTCAAGGATTTATAAAGTTTGGCGAAGGGTTCAAGACTCTGTGATTGACCCAGGTCACTTTCGTCGCCAGAAAAAGGCGAAGGTGGAAGAAGACAAGGATTGTCCCATTAAACAGCAGGGGACAGCAGCTGCTAGGGTGCCCCCTTCAATGGTTCCTTCAACCTCAACGGCCCACAAAAGAAGGAGGCCAGAGAAAACCCCCGCGTCAGCGGCAAAAGTTAAAAACGGTGAACCTAAACGCCCCAAGTCAGGGGGGCATAACAGTTCATACGGTTTACATGGCATCGGGAAAAGAAGACAGCCGTACATCCACGGGTCATAGACCGCTTACACGGTCAGTGACCAAGGCTCAGGAGCAGCAACAGAAGCTCCAGGAGATGATGAACGCTATAGCCGCACTTACAGGGCCGAAAGAAACCCCGGAAACATCCTCAGAAGAACGTCAAGAACAAGAAACGGACACCGAATTCCTTCGGCGCGTGCTAGAGAAGAAAGATAAAGAAGCTGCGGAGCAGGCAACCAACATAAAGAAAATGGCCCTCCTGTTCAAGGATATGGTGGGTATGATGATTCAACAAGATCCACCTGCTGAAGATCCCCCGATCATTCTTGAAGACGATAGGGGAGAGACATCGAATCCTCCACCGGCTCTATCCACAGCTAAAGAAGATACCATATCAAAAGCTGATTTGGATGAATACATCGCCCAGCAAATACGGGTGCATCAGGCGACTGAAGCAGCCGGTCAGGCCGTAAAGACGGGGCGGCCATATCCGGGTTGGTACGATCAGATTAAGTACCCGCCAGGTTATACAATTCCTAAGTTCCATGTCTACAAGGGGACGTGCAATCCTCATCAGCATGTTGCCCAGTTCAGGGCGCTCTGCGGCAACACCGGCGGTGACGACAAGCTGTTGCTTCGCCAGTTTGTTGGAAGCTTATCAGACACGGCGTTCGAGTGGTATTCTGAACTCCCAAACGAATCTATTAAAACCTTTGCGGAGATGGAGCTGCTGTTCACTCAACGTTTTGCAAGTGCCAGTGAACGTACCCCGATGACGGCACTGATTAACGCCAGGGTAAAACCCGGCGAGACGTGGGTTCAGTACGCTATACGATGGCGGAATTTATGGTCAAAGTGTGAGCAGCGCATTGAAGAAGCTCCCACGGTTGGCATGTTTGTGGGAACCCTCGATCCACAAGCAACCATCTCGCAGTTTATGATGTTTTTCAAGCCGACTACCTTCCAGGCCTTGATCGACAAATTAGCACAGATGGATCAGATGGGCCATAAACCTCCTCTTCCAAGGATGGACTCCCGAAATGACAAAGGGAAGGGAAAAGCGATCGTCGTCGCTAATGCTCAACAACAACCTAGCGACCCGAAGGCAGTGGCTCGTCAAAATAATGTGCGCCCTACGTACCCCTTGAGGATAGGATGGGACGTCCTTATTCCTTTCCCCGCGATAAAACGAGGAGGTTATTCGAGCTGGCGTTGCGCAACAGACTCATAAATCTGCCGGATCCAAAACGTCCGTTGCAACCAAGTGACGTCAACGAGCCTAACTACTGTCCTTATCATCGAGTACTAGGCCATCCAATCGAAGATTGCTACGTTTTCAAGAATTGGCTTGAAAACCAGTACCGACAGGGCAAGTTCGCATTATCTGACAAATGGAAGGTGAATCCCCCACAGCCCCACACCTCTAAGGGAACGAATACGCCGGGGGCAACATGCTCCGTCATTGAAGAAGCTCCTTGGGAGGTTGTATTATCAGCCAAGACAAAGAGAATGCTAAACGATCTTCAGGCATGTACAGCAATCAAGTGGAAGAACCCGTTAGAACCGCAGGTCATTGAAGGGATGTTGAAACTGTGTACAACTCCAAAGACTGATGGTGGTGGCTCAAACACTCGCAACCAGCCGTCAAAATCTTCGAAAAAGAAGAGGAAGAAATCTAAGAAACCCGTAAAGCCTGGCGACAAGCGCACGGACTTACAAAAGCAAATTGACGCGCTGGATGAATACAACCAAAAGGCGCGGACTCCCATTACGCTCCAAGAGTTCCTCGATCACGTCTTTCAAGAAGAAGATGAGGGAGAAAGTTCATCAGATGAATCCGAGGAATATGTAGCGAGCTGTCATATGATCTCCCATTCAATCACGAACGATGAAGAGACTTCCGGCACTAAAGCGCTGGGGGCAGATACTGAATCAAAAATTCCGGAACTATCAGTCGAAATGATTGACGCGTTCCTTAACAAAGCTCGACTGAAAAGTAAAGCTAATCGAGAACGCGAAATGGCTATATTTGAAAGGGCCAAGCGCCAGCGACTTGATGAAAGAGCTGAGGCGATCCCGCTGGAGCAAAACGCCTTCGCTACCGACAAAAGCCAATTCAAGATAAAGAAAAGGTTTGCTAAGGCCACATCAATGGGCATGAAACTACCATCATCGGAGGGAAAAATTACTGGTGAAATAGAAATGCACCCCTCCTTTTGCTTATATCATCAGAAGGTTTCGCACCCTACTCAAGAATGCAAAGCTTTCGATAAATGGTGGCAAGGATATGTTGCTCGTCAACAACGCTTCAAGCGGGAAAAGCGTAAAACTCATCAAGAGCAAAGAGATACGACCGAAGAACTTAAAAGAACTACCGGCGATTGTCGCATGGTTAACACTGCCGGGTCACAAGTGCCTACATTCGGGAGCGATTCTGATGAAGAGTTGGAACTCGCCCCTCTCTTTAAAGAGTCAACTTCGGGAAAAGAAGAAGAGCCAAAGGTTTGCGAAAATATCCAGCTACGCAATCGGACGTTACCTGAAAAGAATCTCGGACCCTTAAACAAGAAAGATAAAGGGAAAGAAAAGGTCTCTGAGGATATTACTCTAGATGACCAAGTTGCGGAAGGGCTAACCGCCAAGAATCCGCCGAAAAGAAATAAGGTGGATTACAATGTCTTGGCGCATCTGAGGAAGCTTCCCTCACAACTCAGCATTCTTGATGCCCTGTTACTATCAAAAGAGGTGAGGGATTCTTTGATCAAAGCGCTACAAGATCCGGACCAGTTCCAGGCCTTCCTGGCCGAAGAAAAGATGAAGGATGAGTTGGAAGAGGTGCACACGGCCGACGTTGCTTTTGGCGATGAAGACCTTCTCCTTGGGACGCGCGAACACAATCGCCCTCTCTATGTCTCAGGATACTGCCATGATATAAAGATAGGCAAAATCCTGATCGATAATGGATCGTCTGTTAATCTCCTCAACGTGCGGGTGTTGAAGGAAATCTGCATGAGCGTCCAGCACCTTGCGCGGGACAAGATCACCATCTCCGGGTTCGACTCCCAATCATCAAAGACTCTTGGATCTGTGATATTGACGTTACGCTTTGGGTTGCTCGTCACAGATATTAAATTCCATGTCATAGATGCCAAGACATGTTACAATGCTCTGCTCGGATGACTATGGTTACACGAGTACAATATCATCCCTTCTACACAGCATCAGTGTATGAAATATTGTAAGGATGGTCTCGAGTACACTGTGGCAGGAGAATTGAATCCATTTTCCGTGAATGAAGTTCGTAAGTATGAAGATGCCAAATACTTCTTGCCGAGTTTCGAAGACACAGAAAGATGTCACAAGCCTGAGAACAAAACCAACGCCACCATCCCTGTCTTCGGCAGCGATACCGAAGAGGAAGAGGGTATAACTTATTCGGGTCCGCCCCAATACACCAAGCTGGGACCATCCGTTCCTTCATTGATCTTCGGTAGCGATTCGGAGGATGAAGTTCATGCTGTATTCCTTGCTCGGCTGTCAATCCGAACTTCTGCTGATGAAGAGCGAAGTCTACAGATAGCCATGGTGTCGCCTAGACACCATAAAGAACTGGATGCACTTAATATCTACAGTGTAGAAGAGTTGCGGACATTCTATATCCCTCCCAGGAGAAAGAGAGAGAAAGAAATTTTGCTTTACCGCTCTGAAGAAAATAAAGTGGAGAAAGAGATTTGGTATGGAGCAGACCCAACGCTGGACAGGCTTCAACCCATTCGTCTACCCAGATATTATACGGAAGGTTTGAAAAAGTTGCTGAAGCGCCAAGGGATACCCTTCGAACAGACTGTTAGGAAGGCTAAATTCTATGACGGGGTTTGGAACGTCCCCGGAACTCAACACAAGCTACCCAATGGGAGGATGGAGACGATCGGGCTCGGATACATCCGGTCGAAGAAACAACAGCTATTAAACAGCTGCTATGTCATATATGACTTCGATGAAGAAGCGGATGCTCAATGGGAGGACGCTAATCCTGAGCCAATAAAAGTGCCAGATGCAAAGGAATCCAGTCCATCGTTCGAAGAACAAAGGGACAAGCTTATAAGAGAAGCGGGTCAAAAGGTCCGAGACGACCATAACCACGAAATGGTCATCTACGAGAAAGCCAGAATGCAACGCCTTCTCCAACAAGCCGTGAAAGATGAAAAGGCTGCTCCCTGTCAACCTGTTATAGAGAAGGCTCAGCGCAAAAGCAGAAATAAGTCGAAAGGCCAAAAAGGCGCTCAACAACAACAAAGCAGGGCTAAGAAGCCACGCAAACGGGAGTCGAGCGCTATTGATCTATCCCTTATGAAGAAAATGGGTCGAGCGTACTCGTTTCCTCGGGACAAGACGAAGAAGATACTTGACCTCGCTCTAAAACATCAGATGCTTACACTGCCGGAGTCCAAACACCCCGAACAAGCAGGCGAAGTCTCACACCCAGACTATTGCTCTTATCACCGAGTAATAGGGCATCCTCTCGAAGATTGCTCAACCTTCAAGAATTGGGTCGAAGATCAGTATCAGCTTGGCAAGTTCGCTCTGTCCGACAACTGGAGGGTAACGCCACCACAAAAGCACGAGCCCAAGGCCACGAAAGAAGAGCCAGTTCCGCATTGGGATTGGAAGCGGATTCGCACCTGTCACATGATCACAATATTAAAAGAAGAGCCCGAAGACATAGATGAGATCCCTTGGTGCTTCGAAAACAGCAGCGACGAGATAATCTCAGAATTCCCACCAGCGCCAAAAGAGCTGGAAGATGGAATCCATACCACTGCAGATAATCTCAAGAAAATTGAGTTGGGGACGGCAAATGACCCGCGACCAACATTCATCAGCGAGCTGCTATCCGAAGAAAGGGTGGCTGCGTTAAAGGATATGCTTCTACAGCATAAAGATTGCTTCACATGGAACTATTCCGAAATGCCGGGACTAGATCCAGAAATTGCTGTGCACAGATTGGTGATATCTCCGAATGTCAAACCAGTCAAACAGGCGCCGAGAAGAATGCGGCTTGAGCTTGAGATGAGTATCAATGCCGAGGTCAAGAAGCTGATCGACTCTGGTTTCATCCAGGAAGTTCAATACCCTGAATGGATCGCCAACATCGTCCCGGTGATGAAGAAAAATGGGACAGTGCGTATATGCGTAGACTTCCAGGATCTTAATAAAGCTTGCCCGAAGGATGACTTCCCAGTGCCAGTCACCGAACTGATGATAGATAACATGTCCACTCATGAGGTTTTCTCCTTTATGGACGGCTCGTCAGGGTATAACCAGATAAAGATGCATCCAGAAGACCAGAAGCACACAGCCTTCAGGACCCCTTTAGGAATATTCTGTTACAAGGTGATGCCCTTCGGTTTAAAGAACGCCGGTGCCACCTACCAAAGGGTCATGACGAAGATCTTCGACGACCTTATACACGAAATCGTCGAATGCTATATCGATGATCTCGTGGTTAAAAGCAAATCATACGAGGAACATCTCGAGCATCTGAAGACCGTATTTCAACGCCTTCGACAATACAACTTGAAAATGAACCCGCTCAAGTGTGCATTTGGAGTTTCCTCAGGCAAATTCCTGGGATTCATTGTTCGACACCGAGGTATTGAAATAGATCCGTCAAAGATTAAAGCGATCATGGAAATGCCTCCGCCGAGAACTCTCAAACAGCTGCGGTCTCTCCAAGGGAAGCTCGCATACATACGGCGATTTATAGCCAACCTTTCAGGAAAATGCCGTCCTTACAGTCACCTGATGAAGAAGGGAACCCCATTCGTCTGGGATCAAAAATGCCAAAGCGCGCTAGACGAGATCAAGCAATACCTGCAGAACCCGCCGGTGTTGGCTGCTCCGGTTAAGGGAAAGCCTCTCATTCTTTATACAACCGCCCTCGAAGGTTCTTTAGGCGCATTATGGGCACAAGAAAACGATCAAGGGAAAGAAAGAGCACTCTACTACTTAAGTCGAGTTCTACTGGGGGCAGAAAGCAACTACTCCCCCATTGAAAAACATTGCCTGGCGTTGATCTTTGCGATAACAAAGCTTAGGCACTATGCGTTGGCGCATGAGGTCCGTCTCATTTCAAAGGTGGACCCCCTTAAATTCTTGATGTCAAAGGCCATATTGACGGGACGACTCGCTAAATGGGCCCTACTCTTGATGGAGTTTTCGATAACGTATCAACCTCTCAAGGCAGTGAAAGGCCAGGCCATCGCCGACTTCCTCGCTGAGCATCCCATACCGGCCGATTCTCCTCTGAATTGCGATCTTCCAGACGGACATGCGTTTGATGCGAGCGACGGTGGTGATACCCAATGGGAACTTTATTTCGATGGAGCATCTTCCATGAAAAAGCGCAAACAAAATACCCCTATAATCAAATCGGGGGTAGGACTCATCTTTATAACTCCACAAAGAGGGATAATGCGCTACGCGTTCTCCCTGATGGATCCGAGGACAAACAACGAAGCCGAATACGAAGCTCTGATAGCAGGCCTCGAGATCGCCATTGACATGGGAATTGAAGACCTCCTCATATACGGGGATTCTCAACTAGTCGTTAGTCAAGTAAACGGCGACTACCAAACGTGCAAGCCAGAATTGGTAAAGTACGGCGAAAAGGTGCAACAACTGTTGACCCAAATTCCCTCTTATACTTTGGAGAACATACCGCGCGCGGAAAACAGCAAAGCAGACGCATTGGCCAAACTTGCTAAAGAACTGGCTGACGAGAACCTCGATAACGTTAGAATCGTGGTACAAAGCCGTCGGGTGCTTGTCCCAGCAGAAATATCTCCGGAATCATCCGAAGAAAAAGGAGCGAGCGAGCAGACGACCCTGCAAGTACAAGATTTGGAAAATACCGAGGATTGGAGAGAAGTCTTCATAGATTACTTCAAGTCCCACCGATTGCCCAAAGAAGCGTCCACGAAACATCAGCTCATAAAACGAGCTCTGTCTTTCGCCTTCGTCAATGATACTCTGTACAAAAGGTCATTTGATTCTCTGTGGCTGAGATGCTTAGGACCTGACGAAGCGAAAAGAGTCGTCCAAGAGGTTCACGACGGACTCTATGGTTCTCATCAAGCAGGCCCTAAGATGAAGTTGAAGGTCAAACGGATGGGCTACTATTGGCCCACGATGATTCAGGACTGCCTCGAATATGCGAAGCAATGCCACTCATACCAAATTCATGGGGACTTCATCCACCAGCATCCAAATCCACTACATCCAACGGTGGCTAACTGGCCATTCGAGATGTGGGGAACTGATATAGTCGGCCCCATCGAACCAGTATAGTCTAAGGGACATCGTTTCATCCTAGCGACGACTGACTACTTCTCTAAGTGGGCAGAAGCGGTACCGCTGAGGGAAGTAAAGACGGAGAATATCCTTCACTTCTTCAAGACGCACGTCATATATCGGTTTGGAACGCCAAGATGGATCATCTCCGATAACGGGCCAGCCTACAGAAGCCACAAGATCAGTCGTTTCGCGCAACAGCACAATATAACTGGAGATATTCCTCGGTTTATAATCCGCGAGCTAATGGTCTAGCCGAGGCCTTCAACAAGACCTTAACAAAGATCATAAAGAAAACGGTGTCCCGAAATAAGAGAGACTGGCACGAAAGACTGCAAGAAGCTCTTTGGGCATATCGAACTACGTTCAAGACGGCCACAAACACAACGCCGTACGCGTTGGTGTTCGGTACAGAAGCAGTACTCCCCCTCGAGATAGAGTTACCCTCTCTACGAGTGGCAGCCCACTACGAGCTGACGGACGAAGAAAATGCTCACCTTCGGCTTGAGGAGCTTGACGCCCTTGATGAAACCCGGCTCATAGCACAGCAAAATCTGGAAACTTATAAAGCAAAGATGACGCGCTCGTATGAAAGATTGACCCGACCGAGGACATTCCGCCAAGGCGAGCTTGTGCTAGTGGTCAAAAGGCCTATGATCCCCAATCGCGCCAAACGGGGAAAATTCTAGCCGAACTATGAAGGCCCGTACATCATAGATAAAGTTTACCAGGGTGGAGCCTATCTACTCATGGACATGCACGGTGAAAGGCCTTTCAGGCCAATAAACGGTCGCTTCCTAAAGAAATACTACGCTTAATGAGCCGCAGCCTAGGTCAATGATAGATGACGACGACTATGTCCGCTCGCTATCTTCCTAAGCTCGGGCTTTATAAAAAGTAGCCGGCCTTCTCCATGACGGACCGAAATGTCCTTAAACTAACAACGGACCGAAATGTCCTTAAACTAATAGCAGACCGAAACGTCTTTAAACTACTACCGCAACATCTTTAGGCTAACATGATGAATAGAAAAAAAATAAAAAAATAAAATTATATATATATAGAAACGGTATGTCCATAAGCAAAAAGGGCACGGATGAAAACCCGAAAGGGCTCCGTGAGTAAAAACAGAAGGGCTACCGGCGAGTGTTCGTGAAAACCCGAAAGGGCGCGACCTCGTAAAAAAAAAGAGAAGAAGAAAATAAATAAATAAAATAATAAAATAAAAACGGTATGTCCATAAGCAAAATGGGCACGGATGAAAACCCGAAAGGGCTCTGTGAGTAAAAACAGCAGGACTACCGGCGAGTGTTTGTGAAAACCCGAAAGGGCGCAACCTCGTTAAAAGACACTTATAAGGCCCTCTCGACCTTGTAAGGAGAAACCACCCGTGTGAGATCCTTACGACTCACAAGGGAGCAACACACTTAGGGATCCTCACGATTCCTAGGAAGAAAATACACTTGCGAGATCCTCACGACTCGTAAGGAGAACTCTCTTATGGGACCCTCACGGCTCATAAGATTTGAAAGTCTTAAGTTACAGAGACCTAAACCTGTGCTTAAGCAACCCCCATAACCTTCGATACTGCCCTACAAGTGGCTCAATACTGACCCTTGTATACAATCCACGGGCGCGAATAAACATTTCCCTAACCAAGTCTCATCCGGGACTGGGGATATGTTCGCATGATAGACAACCCTTGTAAATCCTCTCGATTTATGAGGAGAAGACCCTCCTGTAGGATCCTTACGATTTACAGAGGAAACGAACACTTAGGAATCCTCACGAGTCCTAAGGAGAAAATACACCTACAAGATCCTCACGACTTGTTGGGAGAAATAACTTTGTGAAACCCCTACGGCTCATGAAGTCAAAAGCCTTAGCCGACAGGACCCTAACCCTGGTCGCTAAGCCACCTTTGTTCGACATCGACAGAGGCAGATGATGATTCGCTCCTGGTAATATCCCAGTTGTAGCGGTGCTGATGCCGAAATTGGTCTACAGCAAAAAGCTAATAGGCCGCACATGCATACGAAATAGCCGAAATGATAGGGAAACTTGCAATAAAAAAACAGCAAGTAAAAAAAATGTATGCATGGAAAATAGCCGAAATGATTGGGCAACTCGCAATAAAAAGCAGCGAGTAAAAATAAAATAAATAGCCGAAATGATTGGGCACCGCGAAAAATAGCCGAAATGATTGGGCAACTCGCAATAAAAAGCAGCGAGTAAAAACAAAATAAATAGCCGAAATGATTGGGCACCGCGAAAAATAGCCGAAATGATTGGGCAATCGCGACCTTCGCGATATAAAAGCTGAAATGATAGAGCATCGCGGAAATAAAATAAAATAAAAAGAAGATATGATAAAACTTTGGCCCTACAGTTAAGATCATATCGATCCCTGTATACAATCCAAGGGCGTAAACAAAGAGGGAACCATACTTTCCCAGCAGGCTCCGCCAAAAGACGAAGCTAAAATCTTGACGGTTCAGTCCAACTCCGAAGAAACCAGTATCTTCAGCAAACTCCTCGACTCACGGATACAAACACTCCTTGACGAGAGCCTCCTGATCCGCGTCGACCCGCAGAGCCACCAGTGCCTCCGTGGGAATCTTCGACTCGTTTCAAACCCCAAGGAAACAAATAATCCGTGGCGCTTGGGAAACAAATAATCCCTAGCAAACTCCTCGACTCACGGATACAAACACTCCTTGACGAGAGCCTCCTGATCCGTGTCGACTCGCAGAGCCACCAGTGCCTCCGTGGGGATCCTCGACTCGTTTCAAACCCCAAGGAAACAAATAATCCTTGGCGCTTGGGAAACAAATAATCCCTAGCAAACTCCTCGACTCACGGATACAAACACTCCTTGACGAGAGCCTCCTGATCCGCGTCGACTCGCAGAGCCACCAGTGCCTCCGTAGGAACCTTCGACTCGTTTCAAACCCCAAGGAAACAAATAATCCTTGGCGCTTGGGAAACAAATAATCCCTAGCAAACTCCTCGACTCACGGATACAAACACTCCTTGACGAGAGCCTCCTGATCCGCGTCGACTCCCAGAGCCACCAGTGCCTCCGTGGGAACCTTCGACTCGTTTCAAACCCCAAGGAAATAAATAATCCTTGGCGCTTGGGAAACAAATAATCCCTAGAAAACTCCTCGACTCACGGATACAAACACTCCTTGACGAGAGCCTCCTGATCTGCGTCGACTCGCAGAGCCACCAGTGCCTCCATGGGAACCTTCGACTCGTTTCAAACCCCAAGGAAACAAATAATCCTTGGCGCTTGGGAAACAAATAATCCCTAGCAAACTCCTCGACTCACGGATACAAACACTCCTTGACGAGAGCCTCCTGATTCGCATCGGCTCGCAGAGAAACCATTGTCTCCGCGGGAAACTCCCGATTCGTCTCAACCTGCAAATGAAGCCTCAGGCAGCAGGGACTAAAAAACTTGCTTCCTGAAACAATGGGACCCTACAAGTCAATCCAAAATGGTCTCTTGCATACTATTCACGGGTCTCACTCTCCAAAGTCGAATTTCGACGAGGAGGGAAACAACCGCTTGTGGGTCCTCTCGACTCGTAAGAGGGAAAAATTCTCTTATAGGATCCTTACGACTTATAAGAGAAAACCACACTTAGGAATCCTCGCAATTCCTAAGGAGAAAACCCACCTACGAGATCCTTTCGATCCGTAGGGAGAAAAGTCTCTATGAGACCCTCACGGCTTATGGAGTTGAAAAGTCTTAGGCAGCAGATCTGAACCTGTGGCCTAAGCCATCGCTGATTATTAGGAAAGTCAAGATGCGTGCCCTACTATCCGTCAACCATGTTCGCTAAGATGATATACTGATAATAAAAGAAGGAAAAGACCAAGAAATGACACATTACAAAAAAGGTGTATCTTTTATTCATAAACTTGATCGGATACAGGATACATTATGTCAAAGGATAAAAAATATACATATACATTCTTTTATTTATAAGTACAAACGATACAAAAATGGATAGCTACTGAGGAGGAAGTGTCTTTAGTAAGTTCACAAGCTGCTCTCGCACTTCCTTCAGCGCTTCCTCTCGAGCGCCTCATCCGCCACCACCCTGGACTCAGTTATAATGATCATATCATCTGCCACCACTTCAGGTTCGGCATCAATGACCTTCTCGGCGGTAGGCCCCTCGACCTCCACTTCAGGCTCCAGAGCCACAACGACATTGCCCGTCGACGACTCGAGTTCGGCAAGTACCGCCTCCTCTGTTTCTTTGGGATCAACGGTTTCCGTCTCTCCCTCGATCGAACTTGGCCATGCAAGATAAGAGATATAAGGACCAATGACATTAAAATCCTTATAACAAAAACTCTGAGAGAAACATTACCTGAAGTGGATTTACCGTTTGCGCTCCGAACTGCGTGCGCCACCTCTCTGCGGGCAGTGGATAAGGCGACAGGGGCCTCTTCGGATGGAGTATCAGCACGAGGGACAGTGCTGGGACCCGCTCCCATAGCCAAGGCAGCCATGCGTGCCTTCGCCTCACGCCTCAGCCTCTTCCTTTCCTCCCGGGCTATCGCGATAGACCTTTGAGATGCCTCCTTCAAGACGTCGTCATCCTCGTTCAGGGATGCCTCTAGAGCCTTTAAGGCATCTCTCATCGGCTCTTCAAGACGAACCTCCTGCGGTGGCCCAGAGGAAGCAGGAATATCGGCGGCTGGCGGAATATTTGTGTCGCTTGGTGGGAACGGCATTGAGGTTTCTGCAATAAAAAGAGAGAAGGTCAGATCGACCATAACACGAGAGAAATGGAGACTTGATGAATTAAAACTTACTAAGGCCCATAGACGCTCTAAGACGTTCCTCCTCTTGGAAAGTCTTCAAAGAAGCGGCAATAGCTTCTTCATCAGTGATACCTGTTGAAAGAAAGGAGAGAAAGGCGTTAATCAAGGGCGATAAGGAAGATATGTTGTAATAAGGAAAATGTGACTAGTAGTAACCTGACTGCACAAGCTTAGCTAGCCACGCGTCACGTCTCGCCAACCATGCCGAAGCTCTGAGAGCAGCCTCCAAGTCTGTATTGTCCGGCGGCGGCATCAATAATCCTGCGTTAGTCCCGTATTCGAGCAGACCTTCAGCATAGGGAGCATGGGGTTCCTGGCCGAATACGACGTCCGCAGCGAAGAGCGATTTCTTTTTCTTTTGACCCCCGACCCGAGGCTCGCGGGGGATCGACTTCCGTTTAGCAGCCACTTTGGGACGACGGGTCCCGAGGTCCGCACCCACGCCAGACTCCGGCGAGGGTACAACCACTGTCTCCACTGGAGCACAGGGTGCGGGAGGTGCATCTGCGATATCAGGGAGCGGCAGCTCACGTGGAGGACTTCGCGCACGTGATGGTCTGCCCCGGGCATCTTTTAGAGGAGGCACCACCAGGATCCTTGGCGCTAAGGGAGCGTTACGATTGGTGCCGGGGGGTACTTCTTTACGGTCGATCAACACTCGCCTCTCTTCCTTTATAACATCCCCCGTCGCATGATTGTACCACTCTTTATATACATTAAGAAGTCGTGGAGCACAGGCCGGCGTGCTGATGAAAAAACGAGAACCCGTGTTCAGGCGCATGAAGTGATGTAACGTGTTCTCCATCCCTTCTTCATTGACAGCAGGTTCCAGTAAGAAAGCTTCCAAGGGTACCCCTTGATCGTAACCCAGCTGTTGGGCAAAACAATGCGGGTTATATCTCATAAAGACTGCTGCACCGCCTTGCCTGAAGACTAGGAAACCCGGTCTAATAGAATACAAATAGAGGATCTCCCGGGCCGTTAACACTGAAGCTCCATCCTTGAAGGAGTCCTGTAATGGTCGCACCGCAGTGGTGGACGCTTTTCCAATGGTTAATACCTTATCAATAAAGGACATCCCGACTCCAACGGTGTGAGGGCGAAGCAGTAAACCTCTGGCGTCCCGTGGTGAAGGGGTCACGATTGATGAGCCAATCAACTGTAAAATTCGAGGAAAACCGCACTTGTCAAAGAATGAAGGCCTTTTATGCATGCCGAAGACACCCGCCGTGTGTAGCTCGAGCCACGATGCAAAGTAGTGCATCGGGAAGACCACGTGCAGTACCCCGGGCTCATTGGCATCCGCTGCTCGGCTGAGGCCATGATATAGGTGCGCCAAGCCAGCGATCCCCACAGCCACCTTTATCCCGATGACCATTCGGTGGGCTGGGTAGAAGAAGGAAGGCCGCATGCGATGAGAGTGCATTGGGATCGCGAACCAACTCAGCCACAGTCCGAGAAATCCTAAAAAGAAAGCCTCCTCATCCATTCCAGGGGCCGCAATTTCTGCAAAAGACATGGTTGGGGAGTTAGGAAGAAAAAAGTCCTTTTGGTCTATGTCTGTCGCTGGCAGGTCATCCAAACCTAAACCGAAGGGGTCATCCAGGGTGGCAAACTTGGCAGATCCTGATGAAATGACGCTTGGACGAAGGAAACGAGCAATGAAGTCCTCAAAGTTAACCCCCCGACTCCCGTGTTCGATAAAAAGGGACTCGCAGATGTTCAACACCTTGATCAGGCTCGGGAATTGGTGTTGAACGGCATTTTCCGGCGTGATCCCTCTTACCATCGGCTTAGCACCGAAGACGTACTCATCTATCGGGAGCAGCTCTTCATAGTGTTCCCCCATGACCGGTAGGCCGGATACCTCCGCGAATTCCTCCAAAGAAATGGACACTTCCCGATCCATGGCAAGGAAAGTGTGGGTGGGAATATTCCATTGCTCCAAGAAAGCCTTGAACCACCAGGTGGGGAGCGTAGGATATTGGAAGAGAGAGACGTAGACCGCGGTGTACAGTCCTAGTCTTATCAACTGCGACTTCTTCATCGACAGGATGTACCGGGCCCACGGCAGGTAGCCGATCGGGTGACGGGGAATCAAACCAAGGTTATATGATTGCCCCCAGGGCCGTTCTTCTCCCTGACAAATACGGCGTCCTAGGATATCCAAGACCATGGGACGCTGAACCGGAACCGCATCCATAGCGGGATGAAGAAAGCTGTTCGCGGTCCAGTCTATCATCTCCACGGCATACTGCACTGAAGATGGGGTAGCATAGTGAATTGCCATGATGGGCTCAAACGGCACCGCGCAGGTGAAGCTCCGTCGGCCTATGATGATCTGATTGTACCACGACCCCCAAAGATGGAGACTCTTGTACTCCGGGTCGTACTCCTTGATCATAGCCAGGACTTCACGGTCCAGGGGCGCCTCGGGAAATCCCTCCTCCGAGCGGACGAACGGGAATGAAATGTCTAGAGACATGATCGCTGCAAAAGAACAATTTAGCCGTTAGCGTTGTAATTCCAACGTTTGGCATATAAAAAAAAAGAGGAAAATGCATTTATTAAATTAAATTAAAATTAATTAATTACACCACACAACAGTGCAGTGAATAGGAGACCAAGAAGGGACCCACAAAATCTGGATGACAATACGTCGGTTAATAAGACAAACTCATCATTGGATGAGATCATCAGTTGGTCCCCAGGAAAACATTCCCATTAATAAATAATCTCTAAAGACAAGGAGGAAATCTCCTCTTTCAGAGCAAAGCTCTGTCACAGAGTGACACTTGTCAAACTCTGGTCTTAGAGGAATAAGATTCTTTAAAAAGAGCTTAGCTCTGTGGTGATAAAACTTATTTAAAACTCCTAAAGAAGATTAAAACATTTTTGAAGACCCTTAGAAGTTCTTCATTTTTGGACTAAAAAGATCTATTCTTGGATCCATGAGCAAAGCTCTCTGCTCATGGGTTAGAACCCATGAGCAAGATCTTTTCAGATCTATGGATTTATGAGAGCAAAGCTCTATTGAGGAAACCCCAATGGGGATCCCTTTAGATCAAAGGATCTGTGAGAGCAAAGCACTTTGGTTAAGATTAATTTAGATTAATTTGATTAAAATTAAGTTTTACCTAAAGTTTCTAACTTTGGAAACGAGCAAAGCTCTGAAGTTCTAAGCAAGAGCAAAGCTCTGAAATCAAAAATCTAGAAAATGTTGAAGTTTTCTAAAGGGCCATAGGTCCTATTTATAAGGCGCTTGCGCCCCTTCAGCTCACCCATTGATCCAACGGTCAGGGGCTTGCCACCGCTGCACTCACGTGCGCGCCACGTGAGCGCAACGGTGGGGGGGCATTTATTTCCCCCAATCAGAGCAAAGCTCTGCTGGAAATTCAAAATTCAAATTTTGAAGCAACGCTTCAAATCCCGGGCGCAACGCGCCATGTGTCCGGCGCTGATACGTCAGCGCAGCGTCCAAGAAGGCGCGCCCAATCAGAGCAAAGCTCTATTTTAATGAAGCAACGCTTCAGCTGCGCAAGCACTGCGCTGCGCGACACGTGTCAGCGCAGATGCGCTAGCGCAGTTGCGCTGCGCTCTGCGCTGCGCGACACGTGTCACGCGCTGGGGCATCTGCGCCAAACAGAATTAAATTTCTAAGAAATCTTTTCTGTTCTTGTTAAAATAAGAAGATTTTCTTCTGTAAAACAGAGGCCTTCGGATCAAAGATCCAACGGTGGGGAAAATTCCCCAAATCACTCAGAGAATGATCTCTTTAACAAATTTAACTAATTTATGGGCACTATAAAAAAGACCCTAGACCTCAATTCAAAAAAAGGGGGGGAGAAGAGATTTTTTAAAAAAAGTCAAGAGCTTCAAACAGAGAGAACTCTGAGAAAATTCCAAGAAAAAGGTAAAGAACCTTCATAAAATAGAAGAAATTTCTTCTAATAGATCATTGATCTAAAAACAAGATCAATGATCTTTACATAAATGAAAATAGTGCTTTGCACTTCTTATGAACCTCTGGTTCTTGAAAACAAGAAAACAACTAAATTAAAAATAGTGCTTTGCACTTTTATGAACCTTTTGTTCTTCAAACAAAAAGAAAAAACTTATTTTTCTTTGATCTAAATTAGATCAAGAAATCAAATAGTGCTTTGCACTTTTGTTCTTGAATCTAAAAGATTCTTAGTACTTTGCACTTCCAAACTGCGCCGTTGCGCTCTTAAGAGAGCGCCACGTGTCAGCTACAGAACTTGCGCTACGCGCTCTTGAAATAGAGCTTTGCTCTCTGGAATTGGCGCAACTCACCAGAGCGCGCCACGTGTCAGCAGCGAACAGCGCAGCGCACTAGCGCAGCGCACTGCGCTGTTGCGCTTGCGCTCGCCAGAGCATGACACGTGTCCTCACCACAAGCGCTTGCGCTCAGTGATTGGCGCAAAGCGCCTGACAAATGCAATGCATTTCACTTCCTGAAGGGCCAGGCCAAATTAAAAGGCTTAACATGCCTAATAAATAAAATGTTGTGCATTATTTGAAAGGGCAGAGCCCAATTGAAAGGTCCAATGGACCAAAATAAATGATCTGCATCATAATAAAAAGGGCAGAGCCCAGTCAAAATGGGCATAAGTGGCCTGAAGTAATGCAATGCATTATTTAAGTGTGGGCAAAACCCTAGCACAGGTCTAATAGACCAAAAATAAATAAGGGTGTTGAACATTTTCAACTGGACTTAGCCCAATTTTGGCCGTAAGTCCTCAAATTAAATTGACTGAGCACGCCTGCTCCCTAAATCAATTTATATCTGGTTCGAGGGTACATCTCCGAGCTCCTCTGACACCTATCGTTGTAATCCTTCAACGACGTGAGAGAGGTGACGGGTCCCGACGACCACATACGTCAATATGGACTGCGGGGTCCTTAAACAATGGACCGAGACGTCCTTAAACTAATATTGGATCGAGACGTCCTTAAACTAATATCAGACCGAGACGTCCCTAAACTAATATCGGACCGAGACGTCCCTAAACTAATATCGGACCGATACGTCCCTAAACTAATAATGGACCACTACGTCCCTAAACTGGAACAATAGAGCCTCCAAATGCTCTTTTGCCGGATCTAAACGGTCCCGTTTAAGTTGATCTTAGCCCCAAATACGGCTAACGTATCCTTAGACATTTAAATGAATGATAAAACTCCAAATCAACTTTGGTTCAAGGGTACATCTCTGAACTCCTCTGACACCTGTCGTTGTAATCCTTCAACGACGTCAGAGAGGTGATGAGTCCTGACGGCCATATATTAAATGAATCACTACGTTAAGTTGATCTTAGTCTAAAACAGGACTAACGTATCCTTAACGAACGTTTAAGTTGATCTTAGCCGCAACGCGACTAATGTATCCTTAAACTAAAAACACTAAACCCAAATCTAAGTAAATACGGATTTGGACTAATCCACGTCCTACGGGCGACGGCATTACTCAGTCTCCGTATATAATCCACGGGCAACCACAAACAAAACAAACACACACGACACGAAGTGAAATTCTGAAGAAGGAGAAAGTTGTTACCGCGATGCGGTAGCGTAATTAACTGCAGGGGCTTGCGCCTGCAGGGAAGAGCGTCCCCACAATCAAAAACCCTTCACCCTGAGGGGGAGTCTGACGAAGTCTGCTACATCGGCCGCATCCGTCTAAACCACCGATACACGGTGCCATAAATAAACTTGGCATCTTCGGAGAGGTTGACGGATAAAACCACATAGCATCTGCCCCGAATCTCAGGCAAGACGCAAAGTCCGCGCCGCCATTCGGAGGGTAACAATGACTCCAAGTCCATATCAGGTTATGTCTTTACCCTCAATGGAGGGGCGGTGTGCTGGAAGAGTTCCAAGCAGGACACCGTTGCTGACTTGACGATGGAAGCGGAGTATATTGCTTCTTGTGATGCCGAAAAAGAAGCGGTCTGGATGAAGAAGTTCCTAATAGAACTTCAGGTGGTTCCTACCATTGTTGATCTAATACCGCTGTATTGCGACAACAATGGAGCTATAGCTTTAGCGAAGGAACCCAGGTCCCATCAGAAGTCCAGACACATCTTAAGGCGGTATCACCTGATAAGGAGATCATAGATCGCCGGGAGATCATAGATCGCCGGGAGATCGAGGTCCGGAGAGTTGCTACAGAGGAGAACACTGCTGATCCATTCACAAAGGCCTTACCTCAGATTCAGTTCGAGAGGCTACTCGAGATGATCGGTCTTCGATATGCCAGTACATGGCCCTAGTGCAAGTGGGAGATTGTTAGTGTATATGCCCTAGGCGCCATTATTGTATCATACTAGCTTGTATATTACTTAATGGAAGCTTGGGATATTCACAGTTATATTAACAGTCTTGCTAAACATGGTAGTATGCTACTTGGTTATATCTATCTTAATATGTGTGTACGTATTGATAGTGCCCTTAGGATCTTGCTTGACTACCAGCGTTGTGATGGTAGTCACACTAGTGAGGGCTGGGTAGTCTACAAGCACATCCATTTTCAGGTCTCTAGTCGTAGGATTATCGAGACAGGGCATTGATACTCCGGAGTAGACTAGTGTGTACGCTTCTCATCCCAGTTGGGGAGATGGTCTGTCCCACAGCCATCAGTACGTCGTACTGGAGATAGTACGCAGGTGCTCGTTGGGTTACGGGTACACCGGACAGGACTCGCAGGGAACTGTTGGTTGGTATTATACCCGTCGTCAGTTAACAGTTCCCAGGTGACATGAGTACATCATAGTCCGCTGACTTGACACTGCTGCTTAGCCTCGAGTGTGTTCCCACTGTTCTTAGATTGCTACCCTACCACGGCTCAAATGAGTTGTGCAAACAGGTAGCAGTTGGGTGCAGTCCCGAGCACTTGGAGGCAGTGGCGGTTAGACAGGATTCGTCTCTCCCGGTATTGGGAGTTGATATCGTGCTGTGTCTGGAGAACCATTATGCAAAGTCCCTGGCCAGGGCAAGCGAGATTTACTGGTAGGTTTTCCAGTAGTTTCTCAAGGTGTAATGGGCTTCGCTCCGACATGACTTATACCGCTTTTAGGGGACTGACGCTTGCCGCCCCCAAGGCCCGATATGCGATAGTCTTAGACGAACAGACCGGACTGTACGGAGATTGTCACATCAGGCTCAGTAGGAGTTCGGATGGGTTTCTTCATCGGCCTTCTTATCGACATCTACCTGGGGACTTTTACGTACAGCTAGTGCCGCTTGCGGTCTGTAGTTAAACCCACTGCCAGCGTAGTAGTCGAGTCTTTAGAGTCCCACACAGAGAGTTTCCTTGCTCCGGGCGAAACGATATAGAGGTCGTATGGTTTTACGACAAGGGTTCGGACGCATACGTGTTTTTACGCACGTACGATATTCGGACAGTTTTTACTAGCCGGCTTTGGTTTAAGCCAGATTCTAGTATCGGATTATTGGATTTATACAGTTTAAAGTTTTTCCGTGTTTTCACGGATAGGAGGGGAGTTCTCATAATTTGGCGAGAAGCTTTTAGAAGGATGATGGCTTGGGGGTTAATGTGGCATTTGCATTTATTGATTTAGTGACTCATTTGTGTGATTCATCCATGGAGTTAATGATGCATTTAATGGCTAATGACTCACGAGATGAATCACACGAGGTGAATGAATGAAGCATGGTTGATAAATCATTTGATTTATTCATTTAATAAATCATCATACTTCATATATTCAAAATGAGTTATTATTTCATTTCATTCTCACTCTCACCTTCTCTCTCCTCAACCTCTCTCTCTTCAAACCCTAATCCTAACCTCTCATGTGTTAAGATCAAGGATTAGTAAGACTTGTTAATCCCTAATCACACTCTATATTACCTAGGTGACTTTGATTAGCAATTTGAGTAACCTATTTTCCTCAAGTTAGAGGCAAAGCTTGGAGTAGAAGCTCTCAGGTGGATCGTCTATTACAAAGAGGAGGCCGACGAGGAGGTGGTTAATGAGAAGAAGAAGGACTTGGTTCATTGGGTATAATCTTCTTTCATAGTATCTAATTACTTCTATATCAGTGTTAGTTATAGTTTAGCAAAGATCCTTTCAGTTAGTCGATGTTAGTTTAAAGAAAAAGATTATTTTTCATATTTCCGCCTCCCCGCAACTCGTGGGGTGTACAACGTCGACTTACAGAGAAACCGCAAGATTTTATAAAACTGATTATCAATTTAAAATGAAAGTTGCGGTTTTCTCATGATATGATTTGAGATTGTCCACCATGAGTTTTCTCGGCTCTTGAGCGATATCATACACCCAATTCGAGGAGGAGGAGGAACCGTATGTGGGTGCATGGTGGACCTGGTGAGGTACCCCGGGGCAAGAAGATCGCAGATATAGGCGTTGAGCCTGTGACAGGGGAGCATTGCTGACCGGTGATTGTTTGTTGACTCGTCGGATATCCGGAGGATACCGATCGGAGTTGGGCCAGTCCGGATAGCCGGAGCCCCAGGTATTGATATTGAAGTATTGAGTTATTATGATATGGGTCAGTCCGGATAGCCGGAGACCGAAATATTGGATATTGGAATTTATGTTTTGTGTCAATGCTAGACATTGACTTATATTGATTTATTGATGATACCTCATTTTAAATTACAGAAATCTCACTAAAACAAGAAAATAGTTTCTCATTTATATGTATTCTGTTTTCATACATTCATACCTCTTGTTATAATACATTGCTACCTGAGGCACTGACACGAGCACATGGGATTACACTTATGCATAGCTGTTTACCCTTGCCACCTTTTCATGCTTCAGACTTTATCATTTTGAGGTTATATATATATATATATATATATATATATATATATATATATATATATATATATATATATATATTATTGATCGTTTTGACCTAGGATTGAGTCATACATACGATTTCTGCTCGGTGATGTTTTCTACTCACGGGTTGGCAACCCACCCCTGTTGTGCTACAGTTCTTGCAGGTTTTGCCGTACAGGTTTCGTGCGGCTTTGCTGGCACACTGCTTCCATTCCGGGTAATTGCTTTGGTAGGTGGGTTCACTTGCATAGTGACAACCATTGCACCTTTTATTTATTTCAGTTGTATCTAGTAAACTCCATCAACCAGACATGTATATTTATTTCTGACTAGAGACCAGTGTTGTGTATTATTTCGACCTTAGAGTCGCGCGTTGTATTATTATGGGTTTTCATGTTGATTTGAGTTTCCTTTTCAGTTTTGATCCTCGTCCTTCGGCGTTGTATATTATATTGCTTGCATGGTTGTGACCGTCGATTGACGAAGAGCTAGCTCCCGCTTGGGGATGCCTTTTATTCATATATATATTATTCATGTTGTACCCCGTTTGGGGCTAATATTTACAACGGAAACTCTGCCGAAATTTTCAGAAAAGACTTGGAATTTTAAAAACGCATAATTCGGCTTATGCTATTAAAATCACTTGCTTAAAAAAAGTTTTCCTACATTTATTATTTAAAATGGTTTTAGATTTCTGGGCTTTTGGCTTACTTGAATTAGATGTGGTCATATAAACTTCATATGATTCAAGTGTCAGTCACGTGCCATATCGGATCGTGACACTTACAGACAAGTGCTTAGAAGTTACATGCAACTGCTTAAATTTTACAGGAAACCGCTTATAAGCTGCAGAGAACTAATTAAAATTTATAGGCAAATGGTTAGAAATTACATGCAAGTGCTTAGAAGTTATATGCAACTCATTAAAAATTACAGACAAGTTGTTAGAAGTTATAAGAAAGTGGTTACAAGTTACATACAATTTATTATAAGTTACAGATAACTAATTAGAAGTTATAAGCAAGTTGTTAGCAGGAAAGTTCTTACAAGTTACATGCAACTTATTAGAACTTACATGCAACTGGTTAGAAATTAAAGGTAAGTGCATATAGATTACAGGCAACTGATTAAAAGTTACAGGAATATGGTTATAAGTTACAGGTAAGTTCTTACAAGTTACATGCAATTGCTTATAGGTTACAGACAACCGCTTAGAAATTAGAGGCAAGTGGTTAGATGTTACAAATAAGTGCTTAAATGTTAACATATTATTACTTGCATCCATGTAAATATTACAAGCAACTTATTAAATATTAAAGACAAATCTTCTTAGATATCAGGGAAATGCAACTGCTTAAAACTTACAGGCAACTGTTGAGAAGTTACATGCAACTTTTTTAGAAGTTACATGCAACTGGTTAGAATTTACATGCAATTGCTAATAAGTTGCTTGTAACTTGTCTGTAACATTTAATAAGCTGCATGTAACTTCTAAGCAGTTGCATGTAATTTCTAATAACTTGCATGTAACTTCTAATAAGCTACATGTAATTTCTAAGCAGTTTCATGTAACTTCAAATAACTTGTTTGTAACTTCTAATAAGCTGTATGTAAGTTCTAAACAGTTGCCTGTAATTTCTAAGCACTTGCATGTAATTTCTAACCAGTTGTATGTAACTTCTAAGCAATTGCTTGTAAGCTTTAATATCATCAAGAATACATCAACAATTTTTTATATCAACAAAAATACATCAATATCGTTTATATAAAACCAATAAAATCAACAAAAATATCATTCATAACACAATATATGCCAACATAAGCTATATAAAATTGATAAAATCAACAAAAATATCATTCATAACACAATATTAGCCAACATCTGTTATATAAAACTGATAATATCAACAAAAATATCATTCACAATATCAACCAATATCGGCGATATTAAAGTAAATAAGTCAACAATTTTTAACATTCATTACACAATACTTTTCATTGGCCAATATCGACGAAATAAAACCAGTAACATCTAAGACTACTTCATCATTCATTCACCAAAATATTGTTCGATGCTGATCAACTAATCCACAAAATTCCTTAACCCTACATTTGCAACAAAAATCATCATTAACAAAATGAAAAGGAAAATCAACCAAAAAAGGAAAAAAAGAAAATCTTGGTGGAGAAGAGTGGGACCAAGAACTCATTCCCTTCCCAAGTGTTGGTGTCAAAAATTACACCCTGTTAACCAAGTCAAAGCCAAACTTAACACCCAAGCCAAGTGGGCCCAAACTCTGATCAAGCCTGAGCAAGGGAGGGGCTAGCCTACGCCATGAAGAAACAAAAATTATGTAATAAATAAATGAAAATGTAATTCTTCGAAAATGAATGTAAATTAAATGGGCAAGAAGCCAAATTTTGTAATACTCATGGCTTATGTGCAAAAAAAATGAGTACATAAGGTATGGGGAGGCACAGGTGCCATTTTGTAAAGCCCAAGGGCCAAAATGTAAAGTGTGTAGCCTATAAAAAACAAACATGATGAAGAAACGAACAACTTCTGATTTCTCAAAATAAACCTAGGGTTTTGTGCCGCTCTCTCTCTCTCTCTCTCTCAAGGTCTCCTACTTCTTCCTCCTCTCTTTTTCAATAAAATCCAAGGCAAATCTTCTCCCTTTTCCAAAACAAAATTGATTTTGGCTATTAATCTACTGAGAAGAATACAGATCTCCTATCAAAATCAACAAAGGAGTAACTTTTTTCTCTCCGCCTCTCCCCTCATGATCTAATAGAGGAAAGGAGAAAGGTGGAAAGACCACGTCAAGACCCATTTGCGCACGTCCCGAGGCCTCATTGAAGAGGAAAAGAGCCCCACTTTTGATCTTCTGGAATCAAAATTTTGTGTTTGGGTTTGTAACTCCATTGGGTTTCGACCCTTACTTGCACTATACTAGGTACGCACCTCGTTAGGTGCCCATTTGGCTAGATGCGTACCCTGTTGGGTGCACATTGTGCCAGATGCGCATCGGCCCAGATATGCACCTCGTTAGGTGCACACCTGCCTAAGTGTGCGTCTTACTGGACCTTTTGGCCCATTCGGAACCCTTTGGCCCTTCACTCTTGCATCTCGCACCTTTTCAGGTGCGCACCTTGCCAAGTGCGCACGTGGCACACATGCATCCCTCACTTCTGTCTTTCTTGTAAACATTTTACAAAAAAATGAATAAAATGAACACGCCCCACACTCAAAAGCCTTCACCCTTTAGAAATTTTTTCTAACGGGACGCTGCCTTGCAAGAGGGCTACTAGCTCCCTTAACCACCAGCCCACTATCCGGGTAGCGGGACCTCCATAAACTTTGAGAGGCCCCTGATATGCCCAAAACACTCTCAAGACACACATATACGCATACTGCACATTGAATTCGCATGATCTATTTGACCTGTTAATCGGAGGTTCGCTTGCTCCAAATGCGAGAGGTAATTACCGGAAGTTTAGTTCGCGATTGCCGGAAATTTGGATCCCCACGATCAATAAACCTCTGCCTATCCCAGGCAAGGAGAGTCTATGATACGCCTGACAAGCAACGCGCATTCTTATCTCAATAGGATGACGAAAAACACTCTACACCAAGCTTGGACCTCATCATCTCCACGAAGTAGTTAAGGATGAGGTTGGCGAAGGCGGCGTGGCCATGGACACGACAACGGTAGGCATGGGGAAGGAGAAGAGGTCAAAGAGGGTCTGCTTGAGGAGGATGAAGAGGAGTGGGACCCGATCAAAGAAGGAGACGCACGCCCAATTGTGGCGGGGGAGGAAAGAGGAGAAGATCTGGCGGTGAGGGACGATGGATTGGAGGTCATAGGCGACAATCGAAGCGAGAGAGGAGTAGGCGGTGATGAGGCGAAAGTCGTCGACGGCGGCGATGGAGAAGGTAAGAAAGAGAGGGTTTTAAAGAGAGAGAAATGGGGAATTTTTTTAAGGAAATGGGAGCAATTTTTTGAAGAGCAGTTGTGAGAAGAAAAGAAGAAGGGTATTTTCGTCACTTCATCTCACTAATAATAGCAGGCCTAATTCGGATGAGGCCCAAGGGTTTTCTCATAAAGTTTTGGAACAATAGGCCTTTTCTTACTATTTCGAAAATACCAAGGAAGTTTTGACAACTCCCGAATGGGCCGGATGCTTTTTGACAATTTACCCTTATATTTATATGTTGCTTATGGGCTTATTCATGAAAGCCCAAAAACACAAATAAATATTTAATAGTTAGTTATTTGAGAGAATTGGTACATTAAATTTTTATTATTAATTATTATAATTAGTTTGCGTGTTAAAATGTTATTCACTATTATAATTATAATTATAATTAGTATATGTGCTGATATGCTGTTAATATTAATAATGGGTTGTTGATGGCTATTACGGATTTATATGACTGGAGCCTTTGAATGTTATTAATTATTATGTGCTAGAATGTAATTAATCACGTTTATGTGCTGGAATAGTGAAAGTTATTTGAGAGAGTCAGCCTTATAAAAAATGTTATTAATTATTATAATTAGTTTATGTGCTAAAATATTATTGATTATTATAATTAATTTATGTGCTAATATGTTATTAATTATAAATAATGGGTTATTATTGAACTATTAATAATTTATGTTATGAAGTTATTAATTATTATGTGCTAAAATGTTATTAATAACATTTATGTGCTATTAGGGTGAAAATAATAATAAGTTGTTTTATCCTATATAAGTTTAATAATATAGCTTGAGAATAATAGTTATCAATACATCAATAAAATAGATAAGCAAAAAAAGTCCTTTTGTCATTATTTAATTCCGTGTTTAAAAATGCATCAGAACTTTCTTTGTAACCAAAAAAAGATTTCGTTTTTGAAATGGAGTTAATATTACTTTTCTATTTTATTGTTAAATAAATCTGGGTATTAATTTTTCTTTGGGTAAATTGTCAAAAAAAAAACCAAGCACTTTTTTCCGTTGTCAAACACCCTCGGCCTCGAAACTGTAGTTAAAACCCTCCTGGAAACTTTTCCTGCAGTATCTATATAATAGCCTGCTACATCTAACCAATTCATACAAACTATTTAGATAATGCAGGAAACTATTTAGATATCGCAGAAAACTAGACATAGCAAGAAACCACTAGAAATCAGGTAAAGGGATTTTTGACATCAAAAACTTTTTTAAGGGAGGTTTTGACTACACTTTCGAGGCCAAAGGGTTTTTGATTACGAAAAAATTGCTTGGTTATTTTTGACAATTTACCCTCTTTTTTTTAAAAGCAAGTATATGTTAATTTTATATTCACACTCTCAATTTGTCTGAAAATGGGATGCTTTATGAAAATGAATATATTTTTTTATAAAGTAAATGGTATGTATTTTTCTTTTGAAAATTGAAAACGATAATACTTTTCAATTTATGTTAAAGCGAGCAATTCCATTTGATAAAGCAATTAAACAAACGTAAAAAAAATTGCCTAGCGGTTAAAACAAAAATATATTGGATCACGTTCGATCCTACACGCATTATGTGTGGGGTCCATGCTAATGGACAATTATGTAGCATAATAAATCAGCAAACTACTCCATCATGATTCTATACATTTTACATGTGCTCTAAAGTATCCTCACTCCAGCTAAGCAAGGGATCCTAGTTCAAAGAATAGGGTCCATATGGTGCTTTGTTAATTGTAAACAAAGGATATTGATTCCTTGTACCTCCTGTCAAAACTCGGTTCCATTATATTTTATATTTGGTGAGCTTCATGAAACCAATCATCAATCCAGCGGCTAGGTCATAATAAAATTAAGGTTCATGGATATGGATCATTCAGGAACAAATGTAAGGGATGCCAAAATGAGAAGGACATATCACACCCCTGAGGTCAGTCTCGAAATGACATAGAACATGATCATTGTCTAACTCAGGGGTGTCACGTGCTTATAAAATTAGTTAATGTGTAATAAGTGCTGCACGAAACAAAGATTAGGAGTGTTATATGCAATTAAACATAAAGAGAAGGAGCGATGTAGCTCTTCACTTTGTGAGTGCCACTATAGCATAGTAGTAAAGCATATTGCTCTCAAGCAAAAGGTCTGTGGTGCAAACCCCCCTTGCATCAAGTTACAGTATATTGGATTAATTTGCGTATGGCACCCCTCATGTACAAAATCAATCACGATTATAATGCAATTAACCCAAAAAAGACTGCTATTTCACCTCCTATGGCTTGACAAATCGAGTAATTTTCGCGAGCACGCTTCTTAGGTTACGGACGCCAGCACCGGACTTGGAGCTCACCATCGCCTATTCATCAACAAAATCAATCATGATTATAATAACCCGATACAAATAGTGTATCCCCTAATGTGCATAAGAGGCAATGAGAACTCACCACTGGATTAATTATTGACTTGTTTTTCTTGAGATTCTGCCACGGAATTAGAGTTAGGAATGACGATGATAAAAAAGGCATGGACATGCTACTTACATTTTTTGAAATTATGTCTTTACCTCTTGAATTTGCATAGCACGGCGGGCAACATCTATGGGGAAAACTAAATCGGTCTTGGTTAACACAATGTGGTAAGGTGTCTTCGATCTGTGGAAAATATCATCAGCATTTATTCATGACATGGGAAAATAATAGGCACCTAAAATAAGATAAACGCCAGCAGCGGTATGTGTTATATCAATACAAGTAAAATTATTCCAATCAAGTGAACCATTGCAAACCGGTCCGCGTTTTTTAAAAACGGAAACTCTCGGTCTACGGCATACTTGAACGATCCGATCTGTTCAAGTTGATCACCATATCCACAAATATACATGTATGAAAAATCAAAGTATTTAAAGACTTCTAATATATTCATCGATGGGTGAAAAAATGAACGTCTTTCGATATTGCAACATAAACATTATCTGATGCATATGTTAGAGATCTTTAAATCTTCTGATTTTTCATAAACGTATATTTGAGGATATAATGATTAACTTGAACGGATCGGATTGTTCAAATATGTCGTAGACCGAGAATTCCCGTTTTAAAAAACGCGGACCGGTTTGCAATGGACCACTCCCATATATATATATATATATATATATATATATTGTATGTCCTCAAAACACCAACACTTTGTTCTATTCGATATTAGTCTCTTTTTTCTCAAAATTTCAGCAGAGGCACATGCCCCCTCTTGCTTCTACATGGATCCATCCTTAAGAATAACGAAGGGCAAAGGCCCTGAGAGAGGATTTCTTCCTATGGCATCGAGAAAAGTCCATCCTCCACTGTATATTTCGACAATCGACACTTACCGTATTCATTTTCATCGACAAAGATATATATACACCAAATTTAATATGATACTAACATTTTTTTCACCGTCGATCAGTGAGTGCAAAATATACGACTTTCTGATGATAAAACATTCATAGAATTTTCACATCACTAGAACAACGATGAGGTGTTATAATCATATGAAATTTGATGTATCTACATCTTAACCAATGAAGATGAATATGATGGGCGCCGATCGTCGAGAAAAATGGTAGAGGTTGTACTTTTTAGGACGTCATTGGAGGATTTTTCCTCTTAGGCCCCCGCCCCTCTCTCTCTCTCTCTCTCTCTCTCATATATATATATATATATATATATATAAAAAGATACATGTTATCAGCTCGAGCTAACCGAAAAAATTGTTAGCTCACATCTAAATTGGCCCAACACAACCGTCAATTGATGATTCAATCCGTCTACCTTGTTCTACGCATGAAGTGTTCGATGTGTATAAAAATTTGGTCGATTTAAATCCTTCCACGTGCTGAATCAGGTGATGTGTGTGTGTGAGAGAGAGATGGTGAGAGAGATCGTCTAAAACTAAAATCTTTGTCAACTCGTTCTCAACTGTAACAACCCCAATTTTCTTATACACCTTTTTCCTATACAAATTTTTAAATTAATTTTTTTTCAATATCCATAAAGGAGTATTTTTAACATGAGCACAATATATAAGTAATTATTTTGTTTTTAAATAACTCTATTTTTAGTGTACATAAAATTGCTTTAAAATTAAAGTATACTTGGGGTATTTAATGTTGCTATTACCACTTTAAATAATTATTTCACACCATAATTATAAGAAGGAGCTTGTAGCTCATTGGTAACACCTTGCACTGCTGAACCAAGCCACCAGAGTTCAAATTCCATACCCCACGTTATTTTTAATATTGTTTTATTTTGAATTTTTAGAATACCAAGAGTTTACACGTGCATATCTCACAAAAACCCCACCACACCCAAAGATGTAACACTTCCAGGAGTTAGATGAACCGTCGGGGGGACCCTGGCCGCCGGACTCGGCCAGGAATCAACCAACTCGGCCTCGACTCGGTCGACTCAGTGCTCCGACCGAGTCACGGCCGTCGACTTAGTGCTCCGACCGAGTCACGGCCGAGTCACCCCCGAGTCGGCCGATTCCGGCGACGACCCCAACATGAAAGCTGTGTCTTTTCATATTCTCTATGCACCTGCAAAATTTCAGCTTCAGAACACTTCCAGAGCTCTTTAAAAACCCCAATTACTCCACTTTTAATACATTTTTATTACATTTTATCACATTTTTATTTTAAACTTTTCATCTACCCTAACCCTAGCCTAACCCTATAAATACCAACCCTACACACCACCCTCTTACCCCCCAAATCCTAAGCTCACTATCTCAAAATTTTCCAAGAGTTGTGTACTTTGAAAACAAGTTCGCGGCGAAACTCCGACGAAATTCCGGCGGAAATTTTTAGGAGCAACCGGCGACGAAGCAACGCCTCGGCAACCCCTCTAGTCCCCCTTTCACTCCCTTGCTTAATCGAAACCCGTAAGTCCCATTCTATCCCCCTTTCTATTTCTCTAAAATACGAAATTATGAAACCCGACGGAATCGGAACAAATCCGATTTCCGACTCGGCCTTCTATAAAACTTCACTTCTAATCAATTCAATCATGCTTAAATATCTTATTGTTGACTATTAAACATTCAACGAATAATTTGAACAAGTTTTCTCACATGAAATGATAACCTTTCCAATCTATCGTATTTTTCACTTTAATACCATCATGTTTCGATTTCACATTTAACCCCTAAACTTTGCTATACATTTAAAGTAGAGCACGAGGTAATGACCTACCTCCACACACACGCAAATACATGTTAGTGTATATGCCCTAGAGGCCATTACTGTATCATACTAGTATGTATATTACTTGATGGAAGCTTGGGATATTCACAGTTGTATATACAATCTTGCTCGAAATGGTAGTATGCTACTTGGTTTGTCTCTGCTTTAATATGTGCATGTGTTTCTTTTAGCATATCGCTTATATACATATCAGTAGAGCCCGTAGGATCTTTGCTTGATTGCCAGCGTTGTGATGGCGCTCACACTCGTGGGGGCTGGGTAATCCATAAGCATATCCTTATACAGGTCCCTAGTCATAGGACTATCGAAACAGGGCATCGATACTCCGGAATAGACTAGCGTATGCGCTTCTCATCCCAGCGTGGGAGACGGTCTGTCCCACAGCCGTCAGTACGTCGTACTTGAGATAGTATGCGGGTGCTCGTTAGGTTACGAGTACACTGGACAGGACTCGTCGGGAACTGTTGGTTGGTATTATACCTATCGTCAGTTATCAGTTCCCAGGTGACATGATTACAGCTTAGTCCGCTGACTTGACACTGTCACTTCGCCTCGAGTGTGTTCCCACTGTACTTTGATTACTACCCTACCACGGCTCAAAGGAGTCGTGCAAACAGGTAGTAGTTGGGTGCAGTCCCGAAACACTTGGAGGCAGTGACGGTTAGACAGGATTCGTCTCTCCCGGTATTGGGGGTTGACATCGCGCTGTGTCCAGGAGAGCCATTACACAAGTAGTCCCTAGCCAGGGCAAGCGAGATATACTGGTAGGTTTCCAGTGTTATCTCAGGATGTTCTGGGCTACACTCCGACACGACTTGTACCGCTATTAGGAGACTGACGTTTACCGCTCCCTAGGCCCGTCATGCGATGTATCAGACGAACAGACCGGACTGTACGAAGACTGTCACATACAGGCTCAGTAGGAGTTCAGATGGGGTCACCTCGTCAGTCTTCTTATCGGCATCTACCTGGGGACCGTTACGTACAGCTAGTGCCGCTTGCGGTCTGTGGTTAAACCCACTGCCAGCGTAGTGTCGAGTCTTTAGAGTCCCACACAGAGAGCTATTCTCCTTTAGGCAAAATGAGTAGAGGTCGCATGGTTTTGCGACAGGGTTCGTTCACATCCGCGCACTTGTGCACGTTTGCTGTCCGGACAGCTTATACTAGCGGGCTTTGGTTTAAGCCAGATCCTAGTATATGATTTGGGATTGGATTTATCTCTTTGTATTCGTGTTACTCGGATCACGAATACGGGTGCGTATGCACAGTTGATTGAGACATAGGGAGAGGACTTTGATTAGGGTTAATGACCATTATCATTTTATTAACCCTAATGCTTATGTGTGTATTATGATTAATTGATATTAGTTAAATATAATTGTGCATGGTTAGGATTGTTGACCATTTGACTATCTTGACTTGTTGACCTAGGTTGACACTTTGACCATCATCATTCCATATAAAAGATGCTCTTTGATCCTTGCAATTTGCATTTAATATGAAATGATAATGGTCAAGTCTTGATTAAACCATGACAATTATCTTGCTAATTGTCTTTTTACAATAATTCACACATATATGTGAGAATGGCTTATTATTCTCTCATTCTATCATATTGATTCTCTCTCCTCCTCCTCCTCTCTCTCAAGCTCTCCCCTCTCATATGTTGAGAAACACTTGAGCTTGAGTTAAACCTCTCCAAAGTAATCTCTACTCTCATCTAAGGTTCTAGGATTAGCACTTCTAGCACCTTAGTTACTTCTAGCTTGAAGTTGAAGCCAAAGGTTGAGGCTCTCGGGTGGATCCTTCTTCGACTAGAGAAGGCGACAAAGTGATCTCTTTCTTCCACTCCAAGGAACAAGGAGAGAAGGACATAAAGCCCAAGGTATAACCTTTCTTCCATATAGCTAAATCTAGTTATCTTTTAGTTAGTTTTTGTTTAGCAAAGATCCTCCTTAAGCTAGTCCATGTTGCCTAGTTCGATAAAAATACGATTTTTATTCCGTTTTCCGCCTCCCCGCAAGCACCGGGGTGGGCAACGTGGACTTACAATACAAACCTAGACGAAATCATCAAAGAACTTAGAATACGATAAAACAAAACTTTCATTTAAATACCATAATCTTAATAAAACCATTCTTAAAAGTTTTAGATTTGATACGCTTTTAAATAAATACCTCTTATCAGGAAACACGATATGTTGTGGACATTGATCGTTTATCTAAACCTGACTTTGTGGTGTCTAGGCTAGGCAAGTGAGCAAAGGTAACTTTAAAAGGCCCGTCTCACGATTCGTGAGCGGATCCCTCCTTCCTCACTTGTACTTACCTGGCCACAATTGGCGGTGAAGAGGCGATTTGAGGCTTCTAACGACTTGTCGTTTAGACTATTTAGAAATAGGCTAGTTGGCTTAGGAAACCCTAGAATCTAAAATACGGAAAATTACACTTTGCAAATAAATACCTTTTCCTTTATAAAACCGTTTTCTAAAGGATTAGTATTTTACAATCTTTACAAAGCGCCGCTACAACCCACCTTTGGGGAACCCGTTAGGGATAGTACGGTTTATCGTGCACCCTCGGGCTTAGTAGTGCGAGATTCAGACCTCCGCAAGGAGCATTCGGTCTCGAAAGGTTTAAAATACGACATCTTCAGAAAATGAGATTTTTGGAATATAAAATATTTATTAAAATTATTTTTGTAAAAAAATATGTATATTTATCATTTAAATATCTATTTTATTATAATATAAATTTTCCACCTTTTTCTAAAATTCACAAGAATAAATTTTACACTAAAATACCATGAACTTCAGATAAATACCTTTATTTATAAAACTAGGATATTTTCACTAAAACCGTCACAATATAAAATCCACCCTCATTACAACTCTAAAGACGAACAATAAATACTTGAGGTGTATTTTGAAAAATATATAAAAGTATTTTTACATAAAACCCCCCTCAAGTTTTATAAATTACCCTGATGAGCCTAGTAATTATAAGACCTCGATTCACAATTCTGATTGTCTGACTCGGATTTGAGTCTGATTAATCTGACTTGAATATGATTCAAGTCAACCTATAATCTATAAGATTCCAATTCAATATGATCACATAAATCCATGAACTCAATTATCAATCTATACAACTTGACTGAACCGAACCATGGATATATTCCTTTTACATGATTCTCAGTTATTGCATTTACATGACCCTACGGGTACAACTGTTTCCTGATATCATGGTTTCGGTCAGTCAGTCAATCCATCTTACAATCAATACAATTTACAAGATAAACAAGACATCGCGGGGTTTAAGGGGTAGATTGGTACGGAAGGTGTTAAAAGTGGCACGAGACGGTAAGATTAAGACACCTAACATGAATCCAGTTGCTGTTGTACCGTGACATAAACGGTTCCTTGAGTTCCTGATACCTTAGTCTCTGGAGCAAGCGAGACTCCTCTCGTATATACTGGCATCCTTCTGTACCAAGCTACAAACAACAACGTTAACAGGAAATACAACAATATAATAATATAATACAACTGTAAAAGCTACTCTCTCTCTCTTACTCTCTGTCTATTCCCCCCTTATCTTTGGGACTTACCGAGCGACATGTTCGCTGACGACATTCTATTTCTTTCTTCTTTGAATGTCGTCAGGTGGTTTGGACCCGGCGGAGATCGAGCCATCTCAAGAAGACTTGGAGCAGTTTGCCGAAAACCCTGCACTTTAGTTCATTGTACACTTTTCCTTTCTGTATTTTTCATTTCCTATTATGCCACTATTTAGGCATCTTTTTATTTCAGTTGTATTTCCTTTTCATGCATTGTACAAAAGAATGTTAATAAATAAAAGTTGTTGTTCTTTTTATATCTTGTCTCTTGTGTATTTATTGTATATTGCTTAGATACGCTTAGCGTATGTACTTCTGGGTATATACGTAGCGGACCTCGTCGCGTCCCCTTCGCCGTACACTGGGAAGCGGGGTGTGACAGGTTTTGTTGGCGGCCCATGCAGGTCAGAGCTGTATTGACTAAGCAATATAAAACACAAGAACCAGCAACTAAAACATTCTTTACAATCATGTTCCTTGAATCTTATCAATTTCATATTCTTTGAATCATATACCTTGAATCTGTCCTAACCCAAAATTCCCTCACCTCTTTTCGCATTCTTTCATTCCTTCACACATTTTTCACATTTTTAAAAACCCTTGCACCATCTTGCTATACACTATCTATACTCCAGTCACCAAACTTTTCTTGAGTTTGTTACACTTTCCTTTTACAAATTTCGAGGACGAAATTTTTATAAGGAGGGTAGAATATAACAACCTTAATTTTCTTATACATCTTTTTCCTATAAAATTTTTAAATTAAATTTTTTTCAAAATCCATAAAGGAGTATTTTTAACATGAGCATAATATATAAGTAATTATTTTGTTTTTAAATAACTCCATTTTTAGTGTACATAAAATTGCTTTAAAATTAAAGTATACTTGGGGTATTTAATGTTGCTGTTACCACTTTAAGTAATTATTTCACACCATAATTACAAGAAGGAGCTTGTAGCTCATTGGTAACACCTTGCACTGCTGAACCAAGCCACCAGAGTTCAAATCTTATACCCCACATTATTTTTAATATTGATGTTTTTTAAAACTTTTAGAATACCAAGAGTTTACACGTGCATATCTCACAAAACCCCACTACACCCAAAGATGTAACACTTTCATGAGTTAGATGAACCGTCGGGGGGATCCTGGCCGTCGGACTCGGCTGGGAATCGGCCAACTCGGCCTCGACTCGGCCGACTCAGTGCTCCGACCGAGTCACGGCCGAGTCACCCCTGAGTCGGCCGATTCCGGCGATGACCCCAACATGAAAGTTGTGTCTGTTCATATTCCCTATGCACCTGCAAAATTTCAGCCTCAGAACACTTCCAGAGCTCTTTAAAACCCCAATTACTCCACTTTTAATACATTTTATTACATTTTATCACATTTTTATTTTAAACTTTTCATCTACCCTAACCCTAGCCTAACCCTATAAATACCAACCCTACACACCACCCTCTCACCCCCAAAATCCTAAGCTCACTCTCTCAAAATTTTCCAAGAGTTGTGTACTTTGAAAACAAGTTCGCGGCGAAGCTCCGATGAAATTCCGGCGGAAATTCCGGCGACGTTTTTAGGAACAACCGGCGACGAAGCAACGCCTCGGCAACCCCTCTAGTCCCCCCTTCACTCCTTTGCTTAATCGAAACCCGTAAGTCCCATTCTATCCCCCTTTCTATTTCTCTAAAATACGAAATTACGAAACCCGACGGAATCGGAACAAATCCGATTTCCGACTCGGCCTTCTATAAAACTTCACTTCTAATCAATTTAATCATGCTTAAACATCTTATTGTTGACTATTAAACATTTAACGAATAATTTGAACAAGTTTTCTCACATGAAATGATAACCTTTCCAATCTATCGTATTTTTCACTTTAATACCATCATGTTTCGATTTCACATTTAACCCCTAAACTTTGCTATACATTTAAAGTAGAGCACGAGGTAATGACCTACCTCCATACACACGCAAATACAAACCTAGACGAAATCATCAAAGAACTTAGAATACGATAAAACAAAACTTTCATTTAAATACCATAATCTTAATAAAACCATTCTTAAAAGTTTTAGATTTGATACGCTTTTAAATAAATACCTCTTATCAGGAAACACGATATGTTGTGGACATTGATCGTTTATCTAAACCTGACTTTGTGGTGTCTAGGCTAGGCAAGTGAGCAAAGGTAACTTTAAAAGGCCCGTCTCACGATTCGTGAGCGGATCCCTCCTTCCTCACTTGTACTTACCTGGCCACAATTGGCGGTGAAGAGGCGATTTGAGGCTTCTAACGACTTGTCGTTTAGACTATTTAGAAATAGGCTAGTTGGCTTAGGAAACCCTAGAATCTAAAATACGGAAAATTACACTTTGCAAATAAATACCTTTTCCTTTATAAAACCGTTTTCTAAAGGATTAGTATTTTACAATCTTTACAAAGCGCCGCTACAACCCACCTTTGGGGAACCCGTTAGGGATAGTACGGTTTATCGTGCACCCTCGGGCTTAGTAGTGCGAGATTCAGACCTCCGCAAGGAGCATTCGGTCTCGAAAGGTTTAAAATACGACATCTTCAGAAAATGAGATTTTTGGAATATAAAATATTTATTAAAATTATTTTTGTAAAAAAATATGTATATTTATCATTTAAATATCTATTTTATTATAATATAAATTTTCCACCTTTTTCTAAAATTCACAAGAATAAATTTTACACTAAAATACCATGAACTTCAGATAAATACCTTTATTTATAAAACTAGGATATTTTCACTAAAACCGTCACAATATAAAATCCACCCTCATTACAACTCTAAAGACGAACAATAAATACTTGAGGTGTATTTTGAAAAATATATAAAAGTATTTTTACATAAAACCCCCCTCAAGTTTTATAAATTACCCTGAGGAGCCTAGTAATTATAAGACTTCGATTCACAATTCTGATTGTCTGACTCGGATTTGAGTCTGATTAATCTGACTTGAATATGATTCAAGTCAACCTATAATCTATAAGATTCCAATTCAATATGATCACATAAATCCATGAACTCAATTATCAATCTATACAACTTGACTGAACCGAACCATGGATATATTCCTTTTACATGATTCTCAGTTATTGCATTTACATGACCCTACGGGTACAACTGTTTCCTGATATCATGGTTTCGGTCAGTCAGTCAATCCATCTTACAATCAATACAATTTACAAGATAAACAAGATATCGCGGGGTTTAAGGGGTAGATTGGTACGGAAGGTGTTAAAAGTGGCACGAGACGGTAAGATTAAGACACCTAACATGAATCCAGTTGCTGTTGTACCGTGACATAAACGGTTCCTTGAGTTCCTGATACCTTAGTCTCTGGGGCAAGCGAGACTCCTCTCGTATATACTGGCATCCTTCTGTACCAAGCTACAAACAACAACGTTAACAGGAAATACAACAATATAATAATATAATACAACTGTAAAAGCTACTCTCTCTCTTACTCTCTGTCTATTCCCCCCTTATCTTTGGGACTTACCGAGCGACATGTTCGCTGACGACATTCTATTTCTTTCTTCTTTGAATGTCGTCAGGTGGTTTGGACCCGGCAGAGATCGAGCCATCTCAAGAAGACTTGGAGCAGTTTGCCGAAAACCCTGCACTTTAGTTCATTGTACACTTTTCCTTTCTGTATTTTTCATTTCCTATTATGCCACTATTTAGGCATCTTTTTATTTCAGTTGTATTTCCTTTTCATGCATTGTACAAAAGAATGTTAATAAATAAAAGTTGTTGTTCTTTTTATATCTTGTCTCTTGTGTATTTATTTTATATTGCTTAGATACGCTTAGCGTATGTACTTCTGGGTATATACGTTGCGGACCTCGTCGCGTCCCCTTCGCCGTACACTGGGAAGCGGGGTGTGACAGGTTTTGTTGGCGGCCCATGCAGGTCAGAGCTGTATTGACTAAGCAATATAAAACACAAGAACCAGCAACTAAAACATTCTTTACAATCATGTTCCTTGAATCTTATCAATTTCATATTCTTTGAATCATATACCTTGAATCTGTCCTAACCCAAAATTCCCTCACCTCTTTTCGCATTCTTTCATTCCTTCACACATTTTTCACATTTTTAAAAACCCTTGCACCATCTTGCTATACACTATCTATACTCCAGTCACCAAACTTTTCTTGAGTTTGTTACACTTTCCTTTTACAAATTTCGAGGACGAAATTTTTATAAGGAGGGTAGAATGTAACAACCTTAATTTTCTTATACATCTTTTTCCTATAAAATTTTTAAATTAAATTTTTTTCAAAATCCATAAAGGAGTATTTTTAACATGAGCATAATATATAAGTAATTATTTTGTTTTTAAATAACTCCATTTTTAGTGTACATAAAATTGCTTTAAAATTAAAGTATACTTGGGGTATTTAATGTTGCTGTTACCACTTTAAGTAATTATTGCACACCATAATTACAAGAAGGAGCTTGTAGCTCATTGGTAACACCTTGCACTGCTGAACCAAGCCACCAGAGTTCAAATCTTATACCCCACATTATTTTTAATATTGATGTTTTTTAAAACTTTTAGAATACCAAGAGTTTACACGTGCATATCTCACAAAACCCCACTACACCCAAAGATGTAACACTTTCATGAGTTAGATGAACCGTCGGGGGGATCCTGGCCGTCGGACTCGGCTGGGAATCGGCCAACTCGGCCTCGACTCGGCCGACTCAGTGCTCCGACCGAGTCACGGCCGAGTCACCCCTGAGTCGGCCGATTCCGGCGACGACCCCAACATGAAAGTTGTGTCTGTTCATATTCCCTATGCACCTGCAAAATTTCAGCCTCAGAACACTTCCAGAGCTCTTTAAAACCCCAATTACTCCACTTTTAATATATTTTATTACATTTTATCACATTTTTATTTTAAACTTTTCATCTACCCTAACCCTAGCCTAACCCTATAAATACCAACCCTACACACCACCCTCTCACCCCCAAAATCCTAAGCTCACTCTCTCAAAATTTTCCAAGAGTTGTGTACTTTGAAAACAAGTTCGCGGCGAAGCTCCGATGAAATTCCGGCGGAAATTCCGGCGACGTTTTTAGGAACAACCGGCGACGAAGCAACGCCTCGGCAACCCCTCTAGTCCCCCCTTCACTCCTTTGCTTAATCGAAACCCGTAAGTCCCATTCTATCCCCCTTTCTATTTCTCTAAAATACGAAATTACGAAACCCGACGGAATCGGAACAAATCCGATTTCCGACTCGGCCTTCTATAAAACTTCACTTCTAATCAATTTAATCATGCTTAAACATCTTATTGTTGACTATTAAACATTTAACGAATAATTTGAACAAGTTTTCTCACATGAAATGATAACCTTTCCAATCTATCGTATTTTTCACTTTAATACCATCATGTTTCGATTTCACATTTAACCCCTAAACTTTGCTATACATTTAAAGTAGAGCACGAGGTAATGACCTACCTCCATACACACGCAAATACAAACCTAGACGAAATCATCAAAGAACTTAGAATACGATAAAACAAAACTTTCATTTAAATACCATAATCTTAATAAAACCATTCTTAAAAGTTTTAGATTTGATACGCTTTTAAATAAATACCTCTTATCAGGAAACACGATATGTTGTGGATATCGATCGTTTATCTAAACCTGACTTTGTGGTGTCTAGGCTAGGCAAGTGAGCAAAGGTAACTTTAAAAGGCCCGTCTCACGATTCGTGAGCGGATCCCTCATTCCTCACTTGTACTTACCTGGCCACAATTGGCGGTGAAGAGGAGATTTGAGGCTTCTAACGACTTGTCGTTTAGACCATTTAGAAATAGGCTGGTTGGCTTAGGGAACTCTAGAATCTAAAATACGGAAAATTACACTTTGCAAATAAATACCTTTTACTTTATAAAACCGTTTTCTAAAGGATTAGTATTTTACAATCTTTGCAAAGCGCCGCTACAACCCACCTTTGGGGAACCCGTTAGGGATAGTACGATTTATCGTGCACCCTCTGGCTTAGTAGTGCGAGATTCAGACCTCCGCAAGGAGCATTCGGTCTCGAAAGGTTTAAAATACGACATCTTAAGAAAGGTTTAACTTGGTCCTTATGAAGCACAGATACTTTTATATGCCTTACGAATCGTCTCCGATCGCGTATCGAAATCCAAAACTATTCGAAACACTCAGATTCTTTTGGATTCACTCAAACTTGTAAATATCTCACCAATTTCTCTCGAATCGACACCTCTACTCTTTCTATTGAAAATTAAGGCTCTCAAAAGTTTGAAAGTGCATTAAATATCTAACATAATCCCATTATTTAAATATATTGGTATTTATATTTTAATATATATTCATATTTATTTAATTTAAAATAGATAAAAACGTATCATGTATTCTAGGTTTTCGGAAAATTGTGAATTCATAAATCCGTTTTGTATCGTATCTCATATTAGTATCTGAACCCATGCTACATAGCTTGGGCCTCTCTCTTGTAAAGATGTCAATTCTTTTATGCGAAAAAGTTGATATTTATGATTGTATGTGATAATTATCTCAATATTTTTTTATCCTTCATGCTAAAAACTCATGGGACCAAGAAAAGGATAATGTATATAAGGGCCATGAATGATTCTAAGGCTGATAAAGGGATAGTGGATGCATAAAACGTTGGGTTACGGCAGCGCCTCGGCCATCGATTCGTGGTCAAATGCGGAACAAAAATTTGTAAAACTTGGCGCTACCACAACCAATTACCCGGATCATGCCATTAACCGTTACTAGAAAAACTGTAAAGTGTTCAGAGATTATACCGATCGATTCGTGTCCTTCGATCTTCAATCTCTTCCCAAGCTCCTCGCGGCTGCCCCCGAACAAGCACGCTCTCCGGTCTCCCTCGTCGAAGACGATCCACCTCGAGAATTCTTAATACGGGCTCCAACTTCAAACCGAAGAAACTCGGACATCAAGTTTGCTAGCCGAGATGTCCAAGGTGAAGTAGAGATAGTGTGTGAATACTTTGTCTCAAATCACCCAAGAATTTGGACGAAGGTAAATGAAGTTGCTATGAGGTGTGAAGAAAAATGTGAGCAAAGAATTTTCGGCTTCTTCAAAAATGGGCTCGGCCAAGAAGCAATTTTTTTTCTCCGTGGATTTGTAAAAATGAAGTGGTGAGGATGATTAATTTTCAAAGCAACACAAGAATTAAAAAACCCCACCAAAAATCACAGCCACCAACTTTTCCTTGCTCAAAAAAAAATCTCAGCCACTCACCCAAAATATCAACATAAAAATCTCATCCACTCCAAAAAAACATTCAATGCCAAAATGAGTCACCATGACACCAACAGTGTGCACCATGCCTATAAAATTTTGCCCAGCCACAATTCCCAAAGCCCACGAATTGATGAAGGAAAAAACAGCCAAAAAGATGAGTCACCAAATTAGCCCCAAAAATAACTCACAAATTCCACACATAAATATTAAACCAAATGTTTAAGTCGAGAAAAGAAATTGGCAACTTCAAAAGTAAACTCGTAACGAATTACAAGAATACCCTTCGTTCGTATATACATACATGCATCTGTATTCCGACTGAATACGAATACAACGAGACGAAAATATTCCAACAATCTAATACTAGGATCCGGCTTAAACCAAAGACAACTAGTATGATCCGTCCGATCATGATCCGTGCACAAGTGCACGTATATGATCGAACCCTGCAATAAAACCATACGGCCTCTACAACGTTTCTCCCGAACTAGGGAAACCCTCTGTGTGGGACTCTAAAGACTCGTCAATACGCTGGCAGTGGGTTTAACCACAAGCATGTCAGTGGCACTAGCTGTACGTAACGGCTGCCCAGGTATTGAGCGAAAGGGATGCCGACGAGCGAACTCATCCTGAAACCCTACTGAGCCTGACGGTGACAATATCCGTACAGTCCGGTCTGTTCGTCTATAAGTATCGCATATCGAGTCTAGGGGTGGATAAAGTTAGACCCCTAACAACGCGATAATTCGTGTCGGTGTGAAACCCATCACCACCCGAGAAACTACTGATCCTAGATCAGTAATTCTCGACTACCTTGGCTAAGGATTTCTGGTGATGGCCACCCGTGCACTGCGCGACATCAACCCCCAATACCGGGAGAGACGAATCCCCGACGATCCGCTCACTGCCTCCATGTGGCTCGGGACTGTACCCAACTAAAACCTGTTTGCACGACTCCTTTGAGTCGTGGTAGGGTAGTAATCAAAGCACAGTGGGAACTCACACGAGACAAATGACGATCTCAGGTCAACAGACTAACCTGTACACATGTCACCTGGGAACTGCTATCTGACAATAGGTATAGTACCAACCAGCAGGTTCCCGGCGAGTTCGTCCATTGTACTCATAACGCAATGATCACATTTATACTATCTTAGGTGAACAAACTAACACCAATGGCTTGTGAGACCTTACCACCGCCCCTCGTCAGGGTCTCGATCAGTATACACCAGTCTACACTGGAGTAGCGATGCCCAGTCTCGATACTCCCACGACTAGGGACATTTAAGGATTTGCTTATAGACCACCCAGCTCCCACGTATATGATCGCCATCATAATGCTGGTAGTCTAGCATAAATCCTATGGGCTCTATCAACATGTAATAGTGATCTCTAATACCACATAAAGCATGTACATGATAATAAAGACAAACCAGATAGCATACTATCATCTCGAATAAGACTGTTCTACCGGTATAGGTCTTCCCTCAATCATCATAATCACCTACCTGCGACTATGATAATTGCCTTAAGGGCACTACAGCCAACAATCTCCTACTTGCACTTAAGGCCAATTATTGCGATGTCGCATACTCACAGCCCGTGTGATACCGAACACCCAACTTCTCTACTAATCAGATTCGCAAAGCTCATTTGTGAAACTATTGTGTTCGAGAAATAACCTCAGTGGGTGGATCCGCTCTAATATTTCTTTCTGTATATCTTTATATCTCAACTTTGTGAAGAATAACCATCTCTCAAAATGAGCAATACCTGTCTTAGAATATGTCTGGATATCTGATGGGACCCAGTTCACAAATGAACTCCAAATCCAGTAAACTTCTTAGACCGTATCATCCACTGAACTTAATCAGTATCCTGCGCCACGCCTCCCTCAGTATCCGCTTGGACCACCTGTCCAAACTACTGCCCCTCGTCAGAGAGAAAACTATAACTCTGACTTAGGAGTTATAGGAATAAGGTTTATTCCATTGTTTCCAGTGCATGTCAACTAAATGGAAGGAGGTCGATCAGCATTACTCAACTTAGGAGTGAATCCAAATATGGGTAACCTGAAAGAGAAGCAAGTTCTCAAAACTATTACTATCAACTGAATACCAAATACAAGTATCTACCTTTTCGATCACCTTGAAGAATCCTGATACTTGCAACGCATGGTTCTCTACTTTATTCTTGTACCTATAACTTCTCAAAACTTAGATCTTGTATTTCTACGAAACACTTGTGTAAAACTTGAGAAGTCACAAGTAAACATAATATAGTACGAGAACCAACCACTTTGTCCTACTGGACAACATACAATACTTTGTATAAGTCCCCTGAGTTGAATAACTCAAATCCTGTACGTCGTAGGTTGAAAACTGTACTATGGTTATGAAGAATTACACCGCTGTTTAATGCTCCTTACCTAACCATCAACTGATATAGGTAAATGTCATGGACATAATTTCAAAAAGTTATATCTCACTTTATAAAATAAATGTACAGATATATCAGTTTGAAATTGGTGCATAACAACGGATATTCAAAACCAAATATTTGCCGTCCGGCAAAAACCCAGGCGATTTCCTCAAATATCACCAATTACAACGAATTCCGATATAATGAGGATAATCACCTAATTCCCAATAACTTACTCCCACTCATCATCTGTAAAATCATACAGATGTGAGAATCATACCTGGTAAATACATACCCTGGAGTAAGGGTCTAATTGGGAAATCAGTTTTCTATTAACAACGCATAGTGAATCTGAAATATGAGAATGTTTCGAAAGGGTATCCGGGTATTCCTAGTAATGCATCTTCCATTATCCAGATTCATGACTGTAACCGTATATTTCTTTGCCATCTCTCCAAATTCCTTTATTTGTCTTTACTCATTTCCTTCTGTACACCACACTTAGGCTAAATGGTTTTCTTCCTTCCTTACCGTTCGGCACCAGACTATGGTTTGGAAGAAGACTATCCAATAAGCGTAATAAGTATACCCTCCTAATCCTAGGAGCCCTTGCAACCTGAGAGAAGGTAATGATAAAAGACAACTGAATAAACCTTATTCCTATTTCTCCTGAACTGGAGAAATGCAAAGGTGAAGTAGGAGTGGCAATAATATACGCGGTTTAGTCATGAATGATAGCAGTCGCATTTTACTTTGCCCTCTTTCTAATCCCTTTATTTGTCTTTACTTATTACCTTCTGTACACTACGCTTAGGCTAATTGGTTTTCTTCATTCCTTATCTTTCGGCACCTGCCTATGGTTTGGAAGAAGACTATCCAATAAGCGCAATAGGTGGTACCTAATCCTAGGAGCCCTCATAACCTGAGAGAAGGTAAAAGGAAAAGACAACTGAATAGTCCTATTCATTTTCTGCAGAACCAGAATCCATTCTCGAAAAAGTTCCTTCGAGTTCGTATGTAACTAAACTATAGATTTTTCCAATGGAAGTGGATGTTCGTAGTGATACGGAATGTTCCGGACAAAAGCAAAAGGTAAAAGTAGGAGTGGCAATGAAGTATGCAACTCAGACAATCCAAAGGCCAGTGTTTAAGAAAGTTCGGTTAACTTGGTCACTGAGTTATAGTCCAGGGTCGGGCCATGGTCGCTGCCAAAAAGAGAGAGAAAGAAACACTCATCGTGCACTCTAACCTAGATCAAAATGGTTAATCACTTTATCTAATCACGATGTCTCCCATTGTATCCTCAAATTCTCCTCCAAACCTAAAAGAAGAATTAGTCGGGATCACCCGAGGAGTAAACCAACTCATCAGTGGGTATCGGGATCCAACTATCATCGCAAGATAACTTGATGGAATCCACTCAAGTCACCACACTCCAGAAGGTATGCGCATGCCTGACAAGTTTCAGTTTCTTTAGAAACTCCCGATGTAATTTTTACCCCTAGGACCCAAGTGACCTTGACAATACCAACATATCAAAGAGTCTTAGTCAAGTTCAACTCGTTATTATCTTGATTGTGTTAGACCCACCCGTACAAGTCCTTGACAATGCCAACATAACCGTACGACTGTCCTAACCAATTCATATATCCATCGACAGAAAAGCATTACAGAGCTACCGAACACTACGCCTCGGCAATGCACGACATAAGTAGCACGAATACCAAGCAATACTAATCTGAATTGACGGAGGGCTACGACTGGTTTTTGGCGAAAAACCTTTAACGTAATGAACTTGATATCGTTGAAGGAACCGGATAGCTTTTTATAAATACATAGTAGCGAAAACCTTTGCTAAAGAGGTCACTCCCGGTGAAGGGATCTCGGCTCTTTCCTCGTCGGATGAGGTGCAGGATATTCCAAACTGAATACCACGACGCAAAGCAAAAAGTAATCGACTATAGTGAAGTTATTATCCTGACGCAAACTTCTGCCCAAGAGGTCACTCCCAGTGAAGGGATCTCGGCCCTTGCCTTATCGAATGAGGTGCTGGATATTCATAACCGAATACCGCTATGCAAAATAAAAGAGAACGTCCTTGTAATAACAGCTTTTTTGAGGTTTGTTTTATCCTTGCATTTATCAAAATCAACGCAGTCCTATCAATTAATCACACCACAAAAGAACGAAAATATGATGTACGTATATGTCCTCCGCATTCGCCACTGGGTCCCGTCATCACCCGTTAGGTTACTTAACTAACGACAGAGCGGGGACTGGACTAGCGCGGGTGTAAATAATATACATCATATACTAGTATATATATATCAATATATAATAATCGCTCTAGGCATGATAAATGCAACATCACAGAACAATACAGATAATCTAGGAGCCCCGGGTTTCCTTTGAGCCGCAACTGAAACCCGATGTTCCCCTGGTCGTGTGGATAGCCTGTGAAATGAAAACCTAGACCCCTACGAGCGCGGCAAGTTACCCACCAAAACCAGAAGCGAGGCAGCCCCCTTCAGCAAAGTGAATGGACCACCTGGCACTTCACGGAATCCGGTAACTTGAGCACCCCTCCTTGGGTCAACCTGTACCCCCTACGAGTGCGGCGAATAGCCTGCCAATTCCAGAGTGAGGCCCCCTCCTTCTCAACGCCATGAGATGCGAACATGTTGCCCTCAAGAACCCGACTATCCGTGCACTCCATCGTGGGGTAATCCTAGTACAGAAAATAAAATATGTACAACGGTGACATCGACCTCAACCTGGTCGTCCCCCAAACAAATAACATACAAACAGGCAGTGACGGCAGTCCACATGTCAGACGCTCATCCCGCGATATAAATTGTACAAATGAAACTAAACTGCACTATCATTGCACCCAGGATATCCACCACGACGAATCCGCAACACAGCACAACACAGAACATCAACGTGAATTGCACGTTCACAAACCCGTCTAAAAGATTTATAGCGATTAGACAAGTTATACCGATCAATTGACATTCATGATCGCAGATAGAAATGTATGTACTGTTTACTTTAAACAATGTTAGAAATTATTGAGTTCGAAATAACCCCAAATAACCCCCAAACAAGTAGATAACTCCATATCAAAACTGGGTTAAACAAACAATATCACTGAACCAACTAGCAGGTTCCCGGCGAGTCCGTCCAATGTACTCATAACGCAATGGGCACCTGTATACTATGTTAGGTGAACAAGCTAACACCAATGGCTTGTGAGACCTTGCCGCCACCGCTCGTCGGGATCTCGATCAGTATACACTAGTCTACATCGGAGTATCGATGCCCAGTCTCGATACTCCCACGACTAGGGACATTTAAGGATTTGCTTATAGACCACCCAGCTCCCACGTATATGATCGCCTTCATAATGCTGGTAGTCAAGCATAAATCCTACGGGCTCTATCAACATGTAATAGTGATCTGTAATACCACATAAAGCATGTACATGATGATAAAGACAAACCAGATAGCATACTATCATCTCGAGTAAGACTGTTCTACCGGTATAGGTCCTCCCTCAATCATCATAATCACCCACTTGCGACTATAATAATTTTCTTGAGGGCACTATAGACAACAATCTCCCACTTGCACTTAAGGCCAAATATTGCGATGTCGCATACTCACAGCCCGTGTGATACCGAACACCCAACTTCTCTACTAATCAGATTCGCAAAGCTCGTTTGTGAAACTATTGTGTTCGAGAAATAGCCTCAGTGAGTGGATCCGCTCTAATGTTTCTTTCTGTATCTCTCTATATCTCAACTTTGCGGAGAATAACCATCTCCCGAAATGAGCAATACACGTCTTAGAATATGTCTGGATATCTGACGGGACCCAGTTCACAAATGAACTCCAAATCAAGTAAAGTTCTTAGACTGTATCATCCACTGAACTTAATCGGTATCCTACGCCACGCCTCCCTCAGTATCCGCTTGGACCACCTGTCCAAACTACTGCCCTCTGTAAGTGCACGGCGGCGCCCCGGCCGTCAATCCGACGCCAAAATACGGAAGCGGTGATAAACTTTAACTTTTCAAATACCGGCACCACCGCGCACTATAAACCCGGATCGGGCCATTAAACTAGTCCTATCTATCTAGAGAGGGGGTTGAGAAATATACCGAGTGATCCGTGTCCTCCGGTCTTCTCGTCGTCGTCCCGATCTCCCGCGGAATGTCCGGTCTCCACCTCGTCGCCGGAAGGGCACCACGTCGCCGGCTTCTTTTACGGGCTCCCACCTCTATACCGAAGCAACTCGGGCACGAAGCTGGCGAGTCGACGTGCCCAAGGTTTGCTGTAGAATTATCTGTAGAACTCTATGTCTCTTTGGAGTTCAAAGGAGTTTCCATATGGTGGAGGTAGATGAATGAACTTTTTAGAGGAGGAGCTCTATCATTTTTCCAAGCCAAATGAGAGTAATTCCCATACCCAAAAAATTGGACAGCCCTCCTCAATGTGGCCGGCCATGTGAGGTTGGGAGAGAGAGAATGTAGCAATCAAAAAGAATAAGCCCCCCATCATACAAGAGAGAGAGAGAAGGTTACAATGATAAACAATGATCACAAAAGGAGAACCTCACTTCACCACAACCATCATGATGTAAGTCTACGCTAGCGCCCCGGCAGTTTACAGACGCCAAATGCGGAACAAAAAAACTTTTAACTGACGCTATCGTATACTTTAACCCGGATCTGCCATTATTGCTAAACTAACAAACTGTAAAGAGTATAGAAAGGTTATACCGAACGATCCGAGTCCTTCGTTCTTTAACCATCATCCCACGCTCCGTTGCGGCTGCTCCGATCTCTTCGATCTTCGATATCCTCGTCGAGGTGGCACCACATCAACGATTCTTTAAACGGGCTCCCGCCTCTGACTTGAGGCAACTCGATCGTCAAGTTTGCTAAAAGAGACGACCAAGAATGATGTAGAGAATGAGTAGATGACTTTGTCTCACTTCGTCCAAGTCCATGGACGATCGGTTAATGAAGTTGCCGAGGGAATCGGGTGATGGAATGAAATGAGCTGTGAATTCCATACACCCCAAAAATCTATCATATCTTTTTTCCAAATGAAATCAACAACCCTGAGAGAGTGGGGAGGGGCCGACCATATATATGGAGAGAGGGGGGGTGAGTGTAGGAGGAGGGGAAGGTAACCATAAGCAAAAGATCATGAACAAATATCTTAAGCTTAACAAAAAACCATAATGAAAACAATGACTCCTATGCTTAGTCATCCTTTCATTAAAAGCAACCAATTAGAACACAACACCAATAAACCTAGTCACCACCTTCTAGAACCTACTAGAAGCATGACTCATCCTCAACTGAAGAAAAGATAAATCCTTCTTTAACCGAATGTTAAAAGACGGCTGATAGAAAACTGGAAACTGGCAACTTCCAAAAGTGATCCTGAAACGACTTTCAGGATAACCCCGAAACTGTATAAATATACCCGCATTTGTATTACGACCGAATACAAATGCAACTGAGACAAAGATATTATACCTACTCAATATAATACTCGGATCCGGCTTAAACCAAAACCGACCAGTATCATCTGCCCGAAAAATAACACGTGCGTAAACGCACGTGCATTTTCCGAACCCTGCCATAAAACCATACGGCCTCTACAACGTTTCGCCCGAACTTGGGAAACTGTCTGTGGGGGACTCTAATGACTCGTCAGTACCCTGGCAGTGGGTTTAACCACAAACCGTCAGCGGCACTAGCAATGCGTAACGGCTGCCCATGGACTGACCTCAAGGGATGCCGATGAGCGCACTCATCCGGAAAACCCTACTGAGCCTAACAGTGACAATGTATATACAGTCCGGTCCATTCGTCTATGAGTATCGCATATCTGCCTAGGGGGCTAGTAACGTCAGACCCCCAATAGCAGTATAAGTCGTGTCGGAGTGAAGCCCAATAACACCCTGAGATACTACTGGAGTACCTACCAGTAAATCTCCTGCCACGGCCGTGGGCTTTGTGTAATGGCTCTCCTAGACACAGCACGATCTCGCCCCCAATACCGGGAGAGACGAATCCCCTGCCGATCCGCTCACGTGCCTCCATATGGCTCGGGACTGTACCCAAAAACTACCTGTTTGCACGACTCCTTTGAGCCGTGGTAGGGTAGAAATCAAAGCACAGTGGGAACTCACACGAGACAAATGACGACCTCAGGTCGATGAACTAACCTGTACACATGTCACCAGGGAACTGCTATCTGACGATAGATATAATACTAACTAGCAGATTCCCGGCGAGTCCTGTCCGGTGTACTCATAACCCAATGAGCACCTGTATACATCTTAGGTGATCCAACTGACACCAGTGGCTTGTGAGACCGGCCACCGCCCCTCGTCGGGGTCTCGACTGTATACACTAGTCTACTCCGGAGTATCGATGCCCTGTCTCGAAACTCTCACGACTAGGGACCACAATTAAGGATATGCGTATAAACCACCCAACTCTCACGTATATGATCGCCATCATACTGTTGGTGGTAAAGCAAGATCCTAAGGGCTCTATCAAAGTGTAACATGTAATCAGTCACCTGAACATGTACACGACTGATAAAGGCAAACCAGATAGCATACTATCATCTCGAGTAAGACTGGCATACCGGTATAGGTCCTCCGCAATCATTGCAATCACGTACCTGCGATCCAATAATTGACTATGAGGGCACTATCTCCAACAATCTCCCACTTGCACTCAAGACTAATTATTGCGATGTTGCGTACTCACAGCCCGTGTGAAACCAACACCCAACTCCTCTACTAATCAGTATCACAAAGCCCGTTTGTAAAACTATTGTGTTCGAGAAATAGCCTTAGTGAGTGGATCCTCCTAGAAGTTTCTTTCTATATCTCTCTAAATCTCAAGTTCGTGGAGAAAGCCATCTCCCGAATCGAGTAATACCTGTCTTAGAATATGTCTGGATATCTGATGGGACCTAGTTCATAAATGAACTCCAAATCCAAACTTCTTAGACTGTATCGATCACTGAACCTAATCAGTATCCGGCACCATGCCACCCACAGCATCCTCTTGAACCACCTGTCCATAATACTGTCCCTCTTCGTCAGAGGGAAAACTATAACTCTGACAATCACTCTGTCAACCATGTCACCTTTGAAGCCTGGAATGATAACGTCTCCCGAAGGAGGCTGCTGTCATCAATTCCGTAGAACATGTACTTATGTTCTAAAACTGCTTCCTTATGTTTCTCCAGGATTGGATTAATACAAACTTATTGCATCTAGTGCAAAACCAACATTTGGTGTGGTACTTGACATCTCATGATTGACTCAATTGCCTAAGCAAGTGATCTGCCAATCATGCACATCCCTCTCCCCTTTAGTCTGTAAGACACCTTTAGAGAGGGTGACTCCATCACCTGCAGGTACACCACCATGCTAGGAGTCATCTATTCTAAAAACCATTAGAATACTTGTCAAAGTACCTACATTGGGAAACTACCCAAATCCAGATCTAAAACCATAGATCTAGAAACCAGAATGTCAAATATTATATCCATATCCTGTCTGGAGAAACAACTGTGTGACGACCACAGTACAACCGATCGTAGTATAGGAATTTTACTTCCTACTCTGTGTATGTCATCCAGATACCATGACATCACACCCTACTACCTCCTTAACTGATCCATCCCCTATTCTGATTGAAGTCAAACCCATGACTGTCACATCAAAATTAGATGATCTATCTCCGCTATAACTGCTCTAGTCTATAAATAGACATAAGCTACTTGCCCACCATGCTTCCGTTGCTCCCACTGACTACGACAACCCTCCTACCGGGTCTCATAACCTGGAACAACAGTAGTGTCAAGTCTGGGTAGATAAGAACCTCCCTGTCACCGTCCTTGAGGCTACCGGAGTACCTCTCGGGTGTCTGAGGTTACCCACCAAATCTGCGGAGTGGCTATTGGAATGTCAAACCTGATTGAATATATAGGTCCTATTAAATTTTCTGTAATCGTTCGCGGTTCTGGAATCACTTCCAGTTCTACCATACTCCCACTACTGTTTTCTGAAAAAGATCCATTTTTACTAAAAGTGTGGCGAGTCAAGAACAATATCACTATTGATCTTCCAAATGGTAGAATATCAACCCTCGTCATACCCAGGGTCAACCCACAAACAACCATTACAGAAACGTGCCCTGAGTTATCCAGAGTCTGGTTTTAAGCATAAGCTGGACAACTCCCCGTACCTTAATAACTTTTAAGGTACGAACCATTCTATATTCAATATAGAAACTTTGGCACTAATTTAATTGGAAACATATTCAAATCATGCAGCTGTCTCCAGTGCATATCATCTTAATGGAAAGAGACTAATCAGCATTACTCAACTTAGGAATCCATCCAATTATGAGTAACCTGAAAGAGAAACACGTTTCTCAAAACCATCACTATCATCTGAATACCAATCACAAGAATCTACATCTTCGATCTCTTTGAAGAATCCCGATACTTGTGATACTTGGTTCTCTACTTTATTCTTATACCCACAACTTCTCAAAACTTAGACCTTGTATTTCTATGAAACACTTGTCTAAATACTAGAGAAGTTATAAGTAAATAGAACATAGTACGAGGACCTACCCCTTTGTCCTGATGGACACTGGACAACATACAATACTCTGTATAAGTCCGCTGAGTTTGAACAACTCAAAACCTGTGCGTTGTAGGTGGAAAACTGTACCCTGGCGATTTCCTCAAATATCACCAATTACAACGAATTCCGATATAATGAGGATGATCACCTAATTCCCAATATCTTACTCCCACTCATCATCTGTAAAACCATACAGATATGAGAATGAAACCTGGTAAATACATACCCTTGGAGTAAGTGTCTAATCGGGAAAACAGTTTTTCTTTAACAATGCACTGAAACATGAAAATGTTTCGTAGGGGTATCCTGGTATTCATAGTAATGCCTCTTCCATAATCCAATTCATGACTTCAACCGTATATTTTATTGTCGTCTCTCCAAATCCCTTTATTTGTCTTTAGTCGTTACCTTCTGTACACCATCGTTAGGCTAAATGGTTTTCTTCCTTCCCTACCGTTCGGCACCAGCCTATGGTTTGGAAGAAGACTATCCAGTAAGCATAATAGGTGTACCCTCCTAAACCAAGGAGTACTCGCATCTCGAGAGAAGGTGATGATAAAAGACAACTAAATAATACCTTATTCTTTTAAAGGTGAAATAGGAGTGGCGATGAAGTACGCGGTTTTGGTCGTGAATGATATCAGTCGCAATTTACTTTGCCCTCTTTCTAATTCTTTTATTTTGTCTTTACATATTACCTTCTGCACACCCTACTTAGGCTAATTGGTTTTCTTTATTCCCTACCTTTCGGCACCAGCCTATGGTTTGGAATAAGACTATCCAATAAGCGTAATAGGTGTACTCTCCTAAACCAAGGAGCCCTCGCAACCTGAGAGAAGGTGATAATAAAAGACAACTGAATAAACCAATTCTATTTCTCCTGAACCTGGATCCATCCCCGAAGAAGTCCCTTCGAGTTCGTATATAACCATACGATGGATCTATCCAATGGAAGTGGATATCCGTAGTAATACGGGTGTTCTGAGAAATTCAAAGGGTAAAAGAAGGAGTGGCAATGACTTATGCAACTCAGACAATCCAAAAGCCAGTATTTTTAAGAAGGTTCGGTCAACTTGGTCACTGAGTCATAGTCTAGGGTCGGTCAAAGGTCGCTGCCAAAGAGAGAGAGAAAAGAAACACTCTGCGTGCACTCTAACCTAGATCAGAATGGTTATCACTTTATCTAATCCGGAAACCTCCCACTGTCCTGTCAAATTCTCCTCCAAACCTAAAGAAGAATCAATCGGGATCACCCGACGAGTAAACCAACTCATCAGTGGGAATCGGGATCCAACTCTCATCGCATGATAACGTGACGGAATCCACTCGCGTTATCACACTCCAGAAGGTATGCGTATGCCTGGCAAGTTTCAGTTTCTTTAGAAACTCCCGATATGATTTTTTTGCCCCATGTTCTTATGACCTTGGCGAAAGTCAACAAATCATAAGTCACATGTCAAGTTCTGCCCGTCATTATCTTGTTACTTTGAACCCACCCGTACATACCCTTGACGAAAGCCAACAAGGTAATACGACTGTCCCAAACCAACACATCTATCTATGCAACAAATGAATACCCCAGCAACTACCAAACACTATGCCTTGACGAAAGCCAACAAACATAGCTTGAATATTACTGACCATCCATAAGAAACGACGGAGGGCTACGGCTGGTTTTTGGCGAAAAACCTTTAACGTAATGAACTTGATCTCGTTGAAGGAACCTGATAGCTTTTTAAAATATAGTGGCGAAAACCTTTTGCTAAAGAGGTCACTCCCGGTAAAGGGATCTCGGCTCTTTCCTCGTGAAATGAGGTGCAGGATATTCCACTGAATACCGCTATGCAAAGCAACATGTAATCGACTATAGTGAAGTTATTACCCTGACGCAAACTTCTGCCCAAGGGGTCAGTCCCGGTGAAGGGATATCAACCCTTGCCCCGTCGAATGAGGTGCAGGATATTCCACTGAATACCGCTATGCATAACAAAAGAAAACGTCTTTGCAATAACACTTTTTAAATTTGTTCCAACAACATCCAAACAGGTTTGTTTTACTTTGCATTGATCAGAATCAACACAGTCCCATCATTTAATCACACCAGAAAAGAACGAAAATAAAATGTACGTATATGCCATCCGCATTCGTCACTGGGTCCCGTCATCACCCGTTAGGTTACTTAACTAACGACAGAGCGGGGACTGGACTAGCGCGGGTGTAAAACATATACAACATCTAATGGTATATAAACCAATATACAATAATCGCTCCAGGCGTGATAGTATGCAACATTATAGAAAAGTAATAAGCATCACAGAACAATACAGATAATCTGGGATCCCCGGGTTTCACAGAGCCGCTGCTGAAACTCGACGTTCCCCTGTCGTGTGGATAGCCTGTGCAATGAAACCTAGACCCCTACGGGTGCGACAAGTTACCCGCCAAAACCTGAAGCGAGGCAGCCCCCTACAGCATGGTGAATGGACCACCCATCACTTCACGGAATCCGGTAATCTTGGGCACCCCTCCTTGGGTCAACCTGTACCCCCTACGAGTGCGGCGAATAGTCTGCCAATTCTGGAGTGGGACCCCTCTGCCTCTCAAAGCCATGAGATGCGGACCCGTTGCCCCCCAGAACCCGGCTATCCGTGCACTCCGTCGCGGGGCAAAACCTAGTATAGTAATGAAAAATAGTACAATAGGTACATCGACCGCAACCTGGTCGTACCCCAAAAGAATATTATACAACAGGCAGTGACGGCTGTCCACAAGTTGGACGCTCGCCCCGCAATATCAAATATACAAATAAACTCTAACTGTACTACCATTGCATACTGCTATCCACCACGACAAATCCGCAACATCACAGCACAACACAGAACATCAACGCGAATGTCACGTTCGCAAACCCGTCTAAAAGAACTATAGCAATCAGACGCGGTTTACCGATCAAATGACATTCCCGGTCGGAGATATAATGTAAGCACTGTAAAATAACATGTTTAAATTTCGATCGACCAAATATCAAAAAGTGGGCCCCACGACTTACTGGTGAACAGTAACAAAACCTGGGCCCAAACGATATATACCAAAAATCCCAATTTCCATCATAGAATGCACTGTAGAAATTTGGCCGAGTGAAGTCACTTTCCTGCGGCGGTTCCGCGGCCAAAACCATGCTTGGGCCGCGGATCCGCGGCGGAACAGTCGACTCACTTTGTCGAATTTCTGCAGTATTCCTAAAAAACCCTGCTTGATTTTCTGGTATGGTCCAAATGTCATTTTGACCAGTTTTAAAATTAACAGAAACTGTCAAGCTAAAAAATTGCGATTTTTGATTTCCGGTTCGATCGATATTTTAAACGCGTTAGCACAAGTTAGTATAGCAAAATGGTGAGGCTCTGATACCACTGTAAGTCTACGCTAGCGCCCCGGCAGTCTACAGACGCCAAATGCGGAATAAAAAAACTTTTAACTGGCGCTATCGTATACTTTAACCCGGATCTGCCATTATTGCTAAACTAACAAACTATAAAGAGTGTAGAAAGGTTATACCGAACGATCCGAGTCCTTCGTTCTTTAACCATTGTAACACCCGAGCCCAATAATACTATTTATATTACTAGTTGAGGGTTATATATTGCTCATTCCAATTTTTCCGATTGTTTGGTGCTTTTTGCTAAATTTTAACCGGTTAAGTCATTTTGGCACATAACAAATTTTAACTCCTAAAATGAAATTATGAGTGTCCATGTTGGCCTACTCGTCGCCACTAGTCGCGTGGTAGCGTCCGCGTGTCGAGATTCCGTCCCGTTCGGCTAAACGGGCAAGTTTGGACGACTACGCGCGCGTGCAAGTGTCCGACTTGGGGGCATGCATTTTAATCATTAAACACCTCTTTTCAAAATTTGGAACCCGCTTAAAATCCTATAATTTGAATTTGGAACATTTGGGCGCAACCCGGGCGCGATTTGGAAATGTTTCATTTCGCGCCAAAAAGGCCCATTTTAATTTAATATCTAAAACTATATATTATATTCACTTATGTATATTTAAAAAACTCAATATTTCCAAATCTTTGCTAAATCGTCCCCCGCCTCATGATCAGACAATCACGAGCCCCCGTTTTAATTCGTGGGCCCCCTTTCCCATCTCTCTCTCTCTCCGCCTCTCTCTGTCTCTCTCTTCATTCTCCTTCTCTCTCTATCTCTACAATCTCTCATCTCTCTATCTCTCTCTACTCCTTTCTCTCTCTTCCTATATAAAACTTTCCATGCAGCCGCCTCCCCCGCTCCCTTTCCATCACGAGAAAACGTCTCGTAACCCTAACCCTAGCTCCTCGCAACCTCACCGCCGACCTCCCCGCGACCTCGCCGTCGCCGCCCTCGCCACCACGAGCCCAGCCGCACCTCCTACCTCCTTCCTCCGCCGATTCCCGCACCTGCACCCGACCCCGACGACGCCTCCAACCCCCGCAGACCTCGCCGTCGACGCAACCTCCCGTCACCGACGACTCCCGCGACACCCTCTCACCCTCCTCGTCCCGACCTCGTCGTCGCTTCCCTCCTCCCCTCGCCGGACCACCAACCCGAGCCCATAACCCCATCACCTACCTCTGCTGTTCGCCGGAGAACGCGCCGGCGATCCTCGCCCTCGTCACCAGAGCCACCTCCGTCTCCCCCTCGACCACCAGAGCCGACCACCCTCTCCCCCACTCGTCGCAGCACCTTCTCCCGCGAACCCCGAGGCTGTTCAAGCTTTTGCAGCCGCCGTCGCTGCCTCGCCGGCGTTCCAGCGCCGTCGAGCTCGCCGGGGTTACCTCCTGGTGCCTCTCGGTAAGCCTTCCTCACCTTTCCTTTGTGCAGTAAACCCCCCCGCTGATCGCTTTAAGTTTATCGTGTGTTGCTAACTCGTTGCCGTGTTTTTGCCGGAATTCGACTGTGCCGTCTTGGCGAACCCGACGCTCCAGCGAAGCCCTCTGGTCCGTGTGAGTCCGTTGTTCTCTGTTGGGGCTCGATCCGTGGCCCGTGCTATCATATCGCGTCTTCTGCCGACATCGCATCCTTGTTCCGGTTTGCAAAACCGTCGAGGCAAGTATCTGAATACTTGCTTAAACATGCTAGCGTGCGAGATCTAGTCTTGCTACGCAATTGAATTCATACTATATAAGACAACAACTTAATGATGGTAATTGATATTATATTGTAAGTTAGAATTGATAGTTGCAGTTATTTTTAACATGGAATCGTTATAATAGTTTCTCGTAATTAATCAACCCACTATCAATCCATATTCCAACTAAATAAGACAATTGGATCATATCCGCTTTAATCGTTAAATCATCCATGAGACAATTATTATATTTTAGTTTGATTTCATGTGGTTTCATTACGTATTGTTATTATTGTTCCACCTTGTGACTATTGCACCCCAGGGCGCCTGAACCCGTTAATAAGAGAATACAAAACATCACTGTCGTTACATGGAATAATATGGTTATTTACTGTTTCCTGCTGCTGTTCATTATTTGATTGCATACCTGTTATGAGCACATACCCGATTGCACTACATATTGGCCTGACCCTGCTACACATGACATATACATACATACCAACTCATCCTGTTGTACCATGACATTACTTGTTTCATGATTTCATGCCTAATGCCGACAAACCCGACCATCCCTGCTGTCTATCCAGACAGACCTACTCTTACCGGATTTTGTGTTGGCATTAGTCCTTGACTACTGAATACCTGACCTGACATACATAGCTTGGGGGTATGGGGAAATCAAAGATGAACCTGACTTGTAACTCGACAGTTCACTACCGTTCGAGTGTACACATTCCTATTCTGTGCCTAACGGCATGTCTCGGTTTCAGCCGAGAATATTGTGGCCGTGATCCCGGGTATGTACGGGGTAATACCGAGTGTACACTTTTCTATTCTGTGCCTAACGGCATGTCTCGGTTTCAGCCGAGAATATTGTGGCCGTGGTCCCGGGTATGTACGGGATACTAACACTTTCCTATTCTGTGCCTAACGGCATGTCTCGGTTTCAGCCGAGAATATTGTGGCCGTGGTCCCGGGTATGTACGGGATACTATTGGGTTACATCGACGATTCATCAATTGGTTTCAAAGACTATAGAGTAGAAAACCTGATAGGACAGTTTAGTCACCATTGCACATTACCCTGCTCTGTTATTTCTTAGTACTGCTTTATTCATGTTCATATTTGCATTGCTTATCACCATGTTTACATTATATACTTGATGTCATGACGCGCTGACGTCTGGGTTTTGCATGGCCCAGATTCTTTACCACTGTCGCCGACCGTGCAGGAGTACTTCAGCCAGCAGGCTGATTTGAGTTCTATAGTGGTTAGTTTGTTTATTGCATTTTATTTCCAGGTGCGATCCCGCATTATGGGACGTACCTTTCTATTATTATATTGGATCATTTGCTTCCGCACTTATTGTTCATTGATTTCTTGTTATTATGGATTTGGACATGTGTTAGATTAGTACTTTATCTTGTTCTTGATATCCTTACAACCGTAATGTGACTGTGGATGGATACTTCCTACCCACAGGTAGCATGGTTGGCTATGTTACGTGCCCAATCCTGCGTACTCTGGGAAGCGGGGCGTGACATGGTTCTTTTGGTATCAGAGCCTATAGGTTAATTGGGTTGATTCTTGTAGTTGGGTATTGTACCCAATACACTAGTCAGAATACCCGTGTTTAGGAAACATGTCCTGCCACCTTGACCGTTTTACCATTCTTGAATCACATTCTTCCTGATTATATCTCTTACGACGTGCAAACTTACTTTGCATGTCGACTCGGAAACCTGATTTCTTGTTATCCCTAGGACTTGGGCGACTTGGGTGGAGTTAAGTAATTGCGGCTATGATACCGCGGCATAGCTACAATGCAACACTCTATTTAAGTATCTTGGAGTTCTAGCCTTGATCCACATTCAGAATCTATCATCATGCTAATGTTGGGTGTTTTGAGTTCAGGATTATGACAGGTAAGAAGTTGAAGACGTACCGGAGGCGTGTGAACGAAGCCGCCATGCTAGGAGAGATAAGAGGAATACTGGAAATCAAAGAAACAGACCGAGCTGATCCAGCAGCACGCGGACTTGTTTCAGGAAGGTTTGCAGATCGTTCAGCAGTCTGTAAACGAAGTTGGAACTAGATCAGTCGACCGAGTAAGGACCGTAGCAGATTTCAGACGGTTGGGTCCTACTACTTTCACTGGTCTGGAGGAGCTGTTGCCAGCCGAGCAGTGGCTAGTAACACGGAGAATTTGCTGATTGCGACACAGATCCCAGAAGACAAGAGTGTTGATTCAGCTGGTGGATTGCGCCCGAGAGTGATGGCTTGTGGAGGAGACCCGCTTGCCCAGGCCGATCAGTTGGGTGGACTTCTCTAAAAGTTTCCTGGAGAAATTCTTCCCGCGGACCGCACGGGAGGAAATGGAAGAGAAGTTCATCGGACTAAGGCAGAATGGAGCAGCCGTGGACGTGCATGCAGCAGAGTGGACGAGACTCAGTAGTCTCGCTGGGCCTTTCGCGGCCAACGATGTAGACAGCAGTTGCGGTAAGGAAGCAGTTCTGTCGGGCCAGTCGAGTTTAGGACTAGGCCGACACACAGTGTTCTTGCAACTATAGAAGTTGATGGTAAAGAAGAGCCGGCAGTTGTTCGTGACTTTATGGATATGTCTGAGGATATTTCGGGCTTACCGCCGAAGCGAGATGTGGAGTTTGCGATTGACCTTATTCCTGGTACAGCGCCAGTATCAAAATCTTATTATCCGATGGCACCGGTGGAATTGGAAGAAGTTAAGAAACAAGTTGGTGAACTACTCGAGAAGGGATGAATTCGAAGCAGCAACTCACCTTGGGGAGCTCCAGTTCTTTTAGTGAAGAAGAAGGATCGCACTGCAGACGCTGAGACAAGAGAAGTTATTTGCGAAGATGAGTAAGTGTGAATTCTGGCTGGAAGAAGTGAAGTTTCTGGGGCATGTCGTGTCGGGCGATGGAATCGCCGTCGATCCCGAGAAGATTACAGCAGTTCGAGATTGGCCTATTCCAAAGAATGTTGCGGAGATAAGTAGTTTTCTTGGACTCGCCGGTTACTACAGAAGATTTGTGGAGAACTTCGCTCGTTTAGCTGAGCCGTTAACCAAGCTTACGCATAAGGAGGTACCGTTTGTTTGGACGGATGGATGTGCTTTGGCCTTCGAGACGTTGAAGCAGAAGCTGATAACCGCCCCTATCCTAACCGTACCGGATGATTCAGGAGGACTGGTGATTCACAGCGACGCATCTGGAAAAGGATTGGGATGTGTTTTGATGCAGAATGGGAAAGTCGTCGCTTACGCATCGAGACAGCTAAAAACTCATGAGAAGAACTATCCGACTCATGACTTAGAGCTTGCAGCCGTGATCTTCGCCCTGAAGATTTGGAGACACTATCTGTTGGGGCGAGAGAGTTGAAGTCTTTACAGATCACAAGAGTTTAAAGTATGCGTTCACTCAGAAGAAGTTGAACATGAGGCAACGCAGATGGTTGGAGCTGATGGCCGACTATGACCTTGATCTTAAGTACCATCCGGGAAAGGTCAACGTCGTGCCGGATGCGCTGAGTCGGTTACCAGCAATTCAGATATTGACTGCACAGAGAGAGATAATTACGGATTTTCAGAGTTTTGACTTGGAGGTTGTGCTACCACAAGCTACAGGACAGTTGATGAAGTTGCAAGTACAGTCATCCTTAGTTGAGAAGATTAGAGCGACACAATCGCAGGATCCTAGACTGCAAAGGTTTCGGGAGCAGGTTGAAGCCGGACTACGAATCGATTTACTGATCCACGAAGACGGTCCGTTGAGATGCGGTAGCACTGTGGGTGTGTGCCAAAAGGGAGACGTGCGTGAAGAGCTTATGAAGGAGGCACACAGTTCAGCTTACTCTGTACATCCAGGAGGGACAAAGATGTACCGAGATATTCGACAGCACTTCTGGTGGGAAGGTATGAAACGGGAAATTGCTCGCTTCGCGGCTAAGTGATTGGTATGTCGGCAAGTCAAGGCTGAACACCAAAGGGTTGCTGGTTTGTTGCAACCACTTCCGATTCCTCAGTGGAAGTGGGAACATATAACCATGGATTTCGTGACGGCTTTACCGCGGAGTCCAAAGGGTAACAATGCCGTATGGGTGATTGTCGATCGGTTGACCAAGGCAGCTCACTTTTTCCTTTTCGGGTTGGTCAATCAACAGAGACTTTGGCAGAGCGATACATGCAGGAGATTGTCAGATTGCATGGAGTACCGGTAAGCATCGTGTCCGATCGGGACACTCGGTTCTTGTCGCACTTCTGGAGGAGTTTACAAGAAAGTTTGGGGACTCGATTGAACCTTAGCACAGCTTAGCATCCTCAAACTGATGGACAATCAGAGAGAACGGTCCAGACCCTTGAAGATATGTTGAGGGCTTGCATGTTGGACTTCAAAGGTTCTTGGGAAGATCATCTACACCTGGTGGAGTTTTCGTACAACAATAGCTTCCAAGCAACTATTCAGATGGCTCCGTTTGAAGCGCTGTATGGTCGTAGGTGCCGTTCACCTGTCTGTTGGGATGATGTTGGTGAACGAAGGTTACTAGGACCAGATTTGTTGGTACCGACAGTCGAGAAGGTGAATACAATCAGGAAGCATGTGAAGGCAGCTCAAGACAGACAGAAAAGTTGGGCCGACACGTCAAGAAGACCTCTAGAGTTCGCCGTGGGTGATTTGGTATTCCTGAAGATATCACCGACTAGAGGGGTGATTCGCTTTGGAAGTCGGGGAAAGCTTGGTCCTCGATTCGTTGGACCCTTCGAGATTTTGGAGCGTGTTGGAGAGGTATCGTACCGGTTGGCGTTACCACCGTCATTAGCAGGAGTTCACGATGTGTTTCATGTGTCTCAACTACGGAGGTATGTTCGTGATGAGACTCATGTCTTGGATCATTCGGAGTTGACCGTACGGGAGGACCTGACTTTTGAGGAGCGACCGGTTGAAATCAAGGATCGAAGAGAAAAGGTTCTTAAGAACAAGGTTATCCCTCTTGTGCTAGTTTCTTGGGGTAATCGATCGCATGGAGAATCCACTTGGGAGCGAGAAGACGAGATTCGGCAGAATTTCCCTCACCTTTTCCAGTAGTTAGCTATCTTGTATTCTTGGAATTTCGAGGACGAAATTCTTTTTGTAGTTGGGTATGATCTAACACCCGAGCCCAATAATACTATTTATATTACTAGTTGAGGGTTATATATTGCTCATTCCAATTTTCCCGATTGTTTGGTGCTTTTTGCTAAATTTTAACCGGTTAAGTCATTTTGGCACATAACAAATTTTAACTCCTAAAATGAAATTATGAGTGTCCATGTTGGCCTACTCGTCGCCACTAGTCGCGTGGTAGCGTCCGCGTGTCGAGATTCCGTCCCGTTCGGCCAAACGGGCAAGTTTGGACGACTACGCGCGCGTGCAAGTGTCCAACTTGGGGGCATGCATTTTAATCATTAAACACCTCTTTTCAAAATTTGGAACCCGCTTAAAATCCTATAATTTGAATTTGGAACATTTGGGCGCAACCCGGGCGCGATTTGGAAATGTTTCATTTCGCGCCAAAAAGGCCCATTTTAATTTAATATCTAAAACTATATATTATATTCACTAATGTATATTTAAACAACCCAATATTTCCAAATCTTTGCTAAATCGTCCCCCGCCTCGTGATCAGCCAATCACGAGCCCCCGTTTTAATTCGTGGGCCCCCTTTCCCATCTCTCTCTCTCTCTCCGCCTCTCTCTGTCTCTTTCTTCATTCTCCTTCTCTCTCTATCTCTACAATCTCTCATCTCTCTATCTCTCTCTACTCCTTTCTCTCTCTTCCTATATAAAACTTTCCATGCAGCCGCCTCCCCCGCTCCCTCTCCATCATGAGAAAACGTCTCGTAACCCTAACCCTAGCTCCTCGCAACCTCACCGCCGACCTCCCCGCGACCTCGCCGTCGCCGCCCTCGCCACCGCGAGCCCAGCCGCACCTCCTACCTCCTTCCTCCGCCGATTCCCGCACCTGCACCCGACCCCGATGACGCCTCCAACCCCCGCAGACCTCGCCGTCGATGCCACCTCCCGTCGCCGACGACTCCCGCGACACCCTCTCACCCTCCTCGTCCCGACCTCGTCGTCGCTTCCCTCCTCCCCTCGCCGGACCACCAACCCGAGCCCATAACCCCATCACCTACCTCTGCTGTTCGCCGGAGAACGCGCCGGCGATCCTCGCCCTCGTCACCAGAGCCACCTCCGTCTCCCCTTCGACCACCAGAGCCGACCACCCTCTCCCCCACTCGTCGCAGCACCTTCTCCCGTGAACCCCGAGGCTGTTCAAGCCTTTGCAGCCGCCGTCGCTGCCTCGCCGGCGTTCCAGCGCCGTCGAGCTCGCCGGGGTTACCCCCTGGTGCCTCTCGGTAAGCCTTCCTCACCTTTCCTTTGTGCAGTAAACCCCCCCGCTAATCGCTTTAAGTTTATCGTGTGTTGCTAACTCGTTGCCGTGTTTTTGCCGGAATCCGACCGTGCCGTCTTGGCGAACCCGACGCTCCAGCGAAGCCCCCTGGTCCGTGTGAGTCCGTTGTTCTCTGTTGGGGCTCGATCCGTGGCACGTGCTATCATATCGCGTCTTCTGCCGACATCGCATCCGTGTTCCGGTTTGCAAAACCGTCGAGGCAAGTATCTGAATACTTGCTTAAACATGCTAGCGTGCGAGATCTAGTCTTGCTACGCAATTGAATTCATACTATATAAGACAACAACTTAATGATGGTAATTGATATTATATTGTAAGTTAGAATTGATAGTTGCAGTTATCTTTAACATGGAATCGTTATAATAGTTTCTCGTAATTAATCAACCCACTATCAATCCATATTCCAACTAAATAAGACAATTGGATCATATCCGCTTTAATCGTTAAATCATCCATGAGACAATTATTATATTTTAGTTTGATTTCATGTGGTTTCATTACGTATGGTTATTATTGTTCCACCTTGTGACTATTGCACCCCAGGGCGCCTGAACCCGTTAATAAGAGAATACAAAACATCACTGTCGTTACATGGAATAATATGGTTATTTACTGTTTCCTGCTGCTGTTCATTATTTGATTGCATACCTGTTATGAGCACATACCCGATTGCACTACATATTGGCCTGACCCTACTACACATGACATTTACATACATACCAACTCATCCTGTTGTACCATGACATTACTTGTTTCATGATTTCATGCCTAATGCCGACAAACCCGACCATCCCTACTGTCTATCCAGACAGACCTACTCTTACCGGATTTTGTGTTGGCATTAGTCCTTGACTACTGAATACCTGACCTGACATACATAGCTTGGGGGTATGGGGAAATCAAAGATGAACCTGACTTGTAACTCGACAGTTCACTACCGTTCGAGTGTACACATTCCTATTCTGTGCCTAACGGCATGTCTCGGTTTCAGCCGAGAATATTGTGGACGTGATCCCGGGTATGTACGGGGTAATACCGAGTGTACACTTTCCTATTCTGTGCCTAACGGCATGTCTCGGTTTCAGCCGAGAATATTGTGGCCGTGGTCCCGGGTATGTACGGGATACTAACACTTTCCTATTCTGTGCCTAACGGCATGTCTCGGTTTCAGCCGAGAATATTGTGGCCGTGGTCCCGGGTATGTACGGGATACTATTGGGTTACATCGACGATTCATCAATTGGTTTCAAAGACTATAGAGTAGAAAACCTGATAGGACAGTTTAGTCACCATTGCACATTACCCTGCTCTGTTATTTCTTAGTACTGCTTTATTCATGTTCATATTTGCATTGCTTATCACCATGTTTACATTATATACTTGATGTCATGACGCGCTGACGTCTGGGTTTTGCATGGCCCAGATTCTTTACCACTGTCGCCGACCGTGCAGGAGTACTTCAGCCAGCAGGCTGATTTGAGTTCTATAGTGGTTAGTTTGTTTATTGCATTTTATTTCCAGGTGCGATCCCGCATTATGGGACGTACCTTTCTATTATTATATTGGATCATTTGCTTCCGCACTTATTGTTCATTGATTTCTTGTTATTATGGATTTGGACATGTGTTAGATTAGTACTTTATCTTGTTCTTGATATCCTTACAACCGTAATGTGACTGTGGATGGATACTTCCTACCCACAGGTAGCATGGTTGGCTATGTTACGTGCCCAATCCTGCGTACTCTGGTAAGCGGGGCGTGACAACCATCATCCCACGCTCCGTTGCGGCTGCTCCGATCTCTTCGATCTCCGATATCCTCGTCGAGGTGGCACCACATCGACGATTCTTTAAACGGGCTCCCGCCTCTGACTTGAGGCAACTCGATCGTCAAGTTTGCTAAAAGAGACGACCAAGAATGATGTAGAGAATGAGTAGATGACTTTGTCTCACTTCGTCCAAGTCCGTGGACGATCGGTTAATGAAGTTGCCGAGGGAATCGGGTGATGGAATGAAATGAGCTGTGAATTCCATACACCCCAAAAATCTATCATATCTTTTTTCCAAATGAAATCAACAACCCTGAGAGAGTGGGGAGGGGCCGGCCATATATATGGAGAGAGGGGGGGTGAGTGTAGGAGGAGGGGAAGGTAACCATAAGCAAAAGATCATGAACAAATATCTTAAGCTTAACAAAAAACCATAATGAAAACAATGACTCATATGCTTAGTCATCCTTTCATTAAAAGCAACCAATTAGAACACAACACCAATAAACCTAGTCACCACCTTCTAGAACCTACTAGAAGCATGACTCACCCTCAACTGAAGAAAAGATAAATCCGTCTTTAACCGAATGTTAAAAGACGGCTGATAGAAAACTAGAAACTGGCAACTTCCAAAAGTGATCCTGAAACGACTTTCAGGATAACCCCGAAACTGTATAAATATACCCGCATTTGTATTACGACCGAATACAAATGCAACTGAGACAAAGATATTATACCTACTCAATATAATACTCGGATTCGGCTTAAACCAAAGCCGACCAGTATCATCTGCCCGAAAAATAACACGTGCGTAAACGCACGTGCATTTTTCGAACCCTGCCATAAAACCATACGGCCTCTACAACGTTTCGCCCGAACTTGGGAAACTGTCTGTGGGGGACTCTAATGACTCGTCAGTACCCTGGCAGTGGGTTTAACCACAAACCGTCAGCGGCACTAGCAATGCGTAACGGCTGCCCATGGACTGACCTCAAGGGATGCCGATGAGCGCACTCATCCGGAAAACCCTACTGAGCCTAACAGTGACAATGTATATACAGTCCGGTCCGTTCGTCTATGAGTATCGCATATCTGCCTAGGGGGCTAGTAACGTCAGACCCCCAATAGCAGTATAAGTTGTGTCGGAGTGAAGCCCAATAACACCCTGAGATACTACTGGAGTACCTACCAGTAAATCTCCTGCTACGGCCATGGGCTTTGTGTAATGGCTCTCCTAGACACAGCACGATCTCGCCCCCAATACCGGGAGAGACGAATCCCCTGCCGATCCGCTCACGTGCCTCCATATGGCTCGGGACTGTACCCAAAAACTACCTGTTTGCACGACTCCTTTGAGCCGTGGTAGGGTAGAAATCAAAGCACAGTGGGAACTCACACGAGACAAATGACGACCTCAGGTCGATGAACTAACCTGTACACATGTCACCAGGGAACTGCTATCTGACGATAGATATAATACTAACTAGCAGATTCCCGGCGAGTCCTGTCCGGTGTACTCATAACCCAATGAGCACCTATATACATCTTAGGTGATCCAACTGACACCAGTGGCTTGTGAGACCGGCCACCGCCCCTCGTCGGGGTCTCGACTGTATACACTAGTCTACTCCGGAGTATCGATGCCCTGTCTCGAAACTCCCACGACTAGGGACCACAATTAAGGATATGCGTATAAACCACCCAACTCTCACGTATATGATCGCCATCATACTGTTGGTGGTAAAGCAAGATCCTAAGGGCTCTATCAAAGTGTAACATGTAATCAGTCACCTGAACATGTACACGACTGATAAAGGCAAACCAGATAGCATACTATCATCTCGAGTAAGACTGTCATACCGGTATAGGTCCTCCGCAATCATTGCAATCACGTACCTGCGATCCAATAATTGACTATGAGGGCACTATCTCCAACACATGAAACCACAAGTCAAAACATGATGACTAAAGAAAGTCAAGCAATGATGGTGCAAGTATCATGATACAATAATATGCAAAGACCCCCTTCCAAATTGCTTATTTGCACAAATGCAAATAAACCCTCCTTCACCAATCTTCGGCCAATGAAAGATACAAACGAAAATGGCCGAAACGGAAAGCAAACTGGCAACTCCAGAAAACTGGCCCCGTAATAAATTACAGGAAAACCCCGATACTGTGTATACACACCCGCATCTGTATTCTGACCGAATACAAATGCAAGAAGACAAAATCTACACTGTACTATACTAGGATCCGGCTTAAACCAAAGCCGGCTAGTAATATCCGTTCGATCCTGATCCGTGCAATACCGCACGTATCTGATCGAACCCTGCCATATATCCATACGGCCTCTAGTACTAACCGTCCGATCCTGATCCGTGCAATACCGCACGTATCTGATCGGACCCTGCCATATCTCCATACGGCCTCTACAGCGTTTCGCCCGAAAACTTGAGCAACTGAATGTGGGGGACTCTAAAGACTCGTCAATACTATGGCTGTGGATTTAACCACTAGCACGTCAGAGGTATTAGCCATACGTGACGGGCCACCAGCTATTGACCGAAAGGGACGTCGATGAGCGAACTCATCCCGACACCCTACTGAGCATGTCAGTGACAATATCCGTACAGTCCGGTCCGTTCGTCTATGAGCATCGCATGGCGGGCCTAGGGGGTTGGTAAAAGTCAGACCCCCAAAAGCGGTACAAGTCGTGTCAGAGATCAGCCCAGAACACCCTGAGATACTACTGGAATACCTACCAGTAAATCTCCTGCCTTGGCCAAGGACTTTTCATATTCTGGCTCTCCTAGACACAGCGCGACCTCACCCCCAATACCGGGAGAGACGAACGCCTGAAGATCCGCTCACTGCCTCCATGTGGCTCGGGACTGTACCCAACTAAAACCTGTTTGCACGTCTCCTTTGAGCGTGGTAGGGTAGTAATCAAAGTATAGTGGGAACTCACACGAGACAAATGACGATCCCCAGGTCGATGAACTAACCTGTACACATGTCACCAGGGAACTGCTATCTGACGTCAGGTATAAGACCAACTAGCATGTTCCCGGCGAGTTCTGTCCGATGTACTCATAACCCAATGAGCACCTGTATACATCTTAGGTGAACCAACTGACACTAGTGGCTTGTGAGACCAGCCACCGCCCCTCGTCGGGGTCTCGAATGTATACACTAGTCTACTCTGGAGTATCGATGCCCTGTCTCGAAACTCCCACGACTATGGACCTTTTAAGGATGTGCTTATCGACTACCAGCTCCCACGTATATGATCGCCCTCATACTGCTGGCAGTCAAGCATGAATCCTAGGGGCTCTATCAACGTGTAATAGCGACCTGTCAGGTCACCTAAAGCAGTACACGATGATAAAGATAAACCAGATAGCATACTATCATCTTGAGTAAGACTGTCCTACCGGGATAGGTCCTCCCTCAATCATTGTAATCACGTGCCTGTGATCCAATAATTGACTCTGAGGGCACTATCTCCAACAATCTCCCACTTGCACTCAAGGCTAATTATTGCGATGTCGCATACTCACAGCCCGTGTGATACCGAACACCCAACTCCTCTACTAGTCAGTCTCACAAAGCTCGCTTGCGAAACTATTGCGTTCGAGGAATAGCCTCAGTGAGTGGATCCGCTTTGATGTTTCTTTCTATGTCTCTCTATATCTCAAGTTCGCGGAGAAACCCATCTCCCGAAATGAGCAATACCTGTCTTAGAATGTGTCTGGATGTCTGATGGAACCTAGCTCATAAATGAACTCCAAATCCAAACTTCTTAGACTGTATCGTCAACTGAACTTAATCAGTATCCTGCGCCATGCCTCCCTCGGTATTGCCTTGGATCACCTGTCCAAAATACTGCCCCTCGGCAGAAAGAAAACTATAACTCTGACAACCTCCTTGTCGTCCAGGTCACCTTGGAAGCCTGGAATGATAACTGTCTCCCGAATGAAGCTGTCGTTATCATATCCCTAGAACATCCACTTATGTTCTAAAACTGCTTCCGACTGTTTCTCCAGAATTGGATCAATGTCAACTTATTGCATCTAGTGCAAGAACAACATCTGGTGTGGCACTTGACATCTCATGATTGATTCAATTGCCTAAGCAAGTGATCTGCCAATCATGCACATCCTTCTCCCCTTTAGTCTGTAAGACACCTTTATAGAGGGTGACTCCATCACCTGCAGGTATACTACCGTGCCAGGAGTCGTCCATTCTAAATACTCTTAAAATGCTGTCTAAGTACCCTGATTGGGAAACCACCCAAATCTAGATCTAAAACCATAGATCTAGTAACCAGTATGTCTGATATAATGTCCAAGTCCCATGTGGAGAAACCACTGTGTGACGACCAAAGTATAACCGATCATAGTATAGGAGTTTCTTTTCCTATTCTGTGTATGTCATCCAAATTCCATGACATACCACCCTACTACCTTCTCAACAGATCCATCCCCTATTCTGATGAAGTCAAACCTATGACTGTCACATCAGAAATTGATGATCTATCTCCGCTACATCTGCTTTAGTCTATAAATAGACATAAGCCACCTGTCCACCAATGCTTCCGCTGCTCCTACTGACTACGACAACCCTCTGGCAGAGTCATATAGACATACACTTCTAAAGCCAGTTTAGAACGACGCTATACTCATCCTCCCGCTGGGTCTCGCAGCCTGGAACAACAGCAATGGCAAGTATGGGTAAACAAGAACTTCCCTGTCACCGTCCTTGAGGCTACCGGAGTACCTCTCGGGTGCCTGAAGTTACCCACCTCATCTGCGGAGTGGCCAATGGAATGTCAAACCAGATTGAATCTTTAGGTTCCTATGAAATCTTCAGTAATCGTTTGTGGTTCTGGAATCACTTCCAGTTCTACCATACTCCCACTACTGTTTTCTGAAAAAATCCATTTTATTTAAAACTGTGGCGAGTCTAGAACAATATCACTATTGATCTTCCAGATGGTAGAAAGTCAACCCTCGTCATAGCCTGGGTCAACCCACAAACAGCCATTACAGAAACGTGCCTTGAGTTATCCAGAGTCTGGTTTTAAGCATAATCCGGACAACTCCCCGTACCTTAACAATGTTAAGATACGAACTGTTCTATATCCAATATAGAACCAGAGGCACTGATTTAATTGAACCAGATTCAAATCATGCAGCTGTCTCCAGTGCATGTTAACTAAATGGAAGGAGGCCGATCAGCGTTACTCAACTTAGGAATGCTTCCAATTATGAGTAACCTGAAAGAGAAGCAAGTTCTCTTAATCATCACTATCAACTGAATACCATACACAAGTATCTACATCTTCGATCAACTTGAAGAATCCCGATACTTGCAACACCTGGTTTTCTACTTTATTCAAATACCTATAACTTCTCAAAATTCGGACCCTGTGTTTCCACGAAACACCTGTCTAAAAACTAGAGAAGTCATAAGTAAACCGAATATAGTACGAGGACCAACCCCTCTGTCCTGATGGACCCTGGACAACATACAATACTCTGTATAAGTCCCTTGAGTCTGATAACTCATTCACTGTGTGTTGTAGGTTGAAAACTGTACTTATGGTTAAGAAGAATTACACCGCTGTTTAATGCACCTTACCTAACCATCCACTGATATAGGTAAATGTCACAGACATAATTTCAAAAAAAAGATATGTCTCACTCTATAAAAATAGACGTACAGATATATCAATTTGAAATTGGTGCATAACAGCGGATATTCAAAACCAAATATTTGCCGACCGGCAAACAGCCCAGGCGATTTCCTCAAATATCACTGATTACAACGAATCCCGATATAATGAGGACGATCACCTAATTCACAATAACTTACTCCCATTCATCATCTGTAAGACCATACAGATGTGAGACTCATACCTGGTAAATACATACCCTGGAGTAAGTATCTAATCGGGAAATCAGTTTTCCTTTAACTGTACACAGTGAAACTGAAACATTGAAATGTTTCAATGGGGTATCCCGGTATCCCTAGTAATGCCTCTTCCATAATTCAGACTCACAACTGTAACCGTTTAATTTCTTTGCCACTTCTCCAAATCCCTTTATATGTCTTTAGTCATTACCTTCTGCACACCCCTTTAGGCCAAATGGTTTTCTTCCTTCCCTACCTTTCGGCACCAGCCTATGGTTTGGAAGAAGACTATCCAATAAGCATAATGGGTGTACTGTCCTAATCCTAGGAGCACTCGCAATGCGAGAGAAGGTGAAGATAAAAGACAACCGAATAAACCTTATTCCTATTTCTCCTGAACCAAAATCCATCCCCGAACTGGAACAAGTTCCTTTCGAGTTCGTACATAACCATACGATGGAGTATCCAATAAACTGTGGATCTTCGTAGTGATACGGAGTGTTCTGGAGAAATACAAAGGTGATTTTAGGATTGGCGAAGAAATACTAGATTTGGTCGTGAATATCAGTCGCAATTTACTTTGCCCTCTTACTAATCCCTTGATATGTCTTTACTTAATACCTTCTGCACACCATCGTTAGGCTAATTGGTTTTCTTCATTCCCTACCGGTCGGCACCTGCCTATGGTTTGGAAGAAGACTATCCAATTTGCGTAATAGGTGTTCTGTCTCCTAAACCAAGGAGTACTCGTAACCTGAGAGAAGGTAAAAGGAAAAGACAACTGAATAATCATATCCATTTTCTACAGAACCGGAAATCATCCTCGAATAAATTCCTTCAAGTTCGTATATAACCATACGATGGTTTTGTCCAATGGAAGTGGACGTTCGTAGTAATACGGGGTGTCCTGGAGAAAAGGGTAAAAGTAGGAGTGGCAATGAGGTTCGCAACTCTGACAATCCAAAAGCCTGTGTTTAAGAAGGTTCGGTCAACTTGGTCACTGAGTCATAGTCTTAGGGCCGGGTCAATGGTCGCTGCCAAAGAGAGAGAGAAAAGAAACACTCAGCATGCACTCTAACCTAGATCAGAATGGTTACCAATTTATCTAATCTGGAAACCTCCCACTGTACCGTCAAATTCTCCTCCAAACCTGAAAGAAGAATTAGTCGGGATCACCCGAGGAGTAAACCAACTCATTAGTGGGAATCGGGATCCAACTATCATCGCATGATAACGTGACGGAATCCGCTCATGTCATCACACTCCAGAAGGTATGCACATATCTGGCAAGTTTCAGTTTCTTTAGAAACTCCCGATGTGATTTTTACCCCATGCTCTTATGATCTTGACTTTGGCCAACATATCATAAGTCACATGTCAAGTTCTACCCGTCATTCTCCAGGTTAATTTGAGCACACCCGCACATACCTTTGACTTTGGCCAAAATAGTAGTACGACTGCCCCAAACCAACGCATCTATCTATGCTGCATATGAATACCCAATAGCTACCAATCACTGTGCCTTGACTTTGGCCAACATACACAGCTTGAATACTATTGACTATCCATATGAAACGACGGAGGGCTACGAATGGTTTCTGGCGAAAACCTTTAACGTAATGAACTTGATATCGTTGAAGGAACGGATAGCTTTTTAGAAAATATAGTGACGAAAACCATTGCTAAAGAGGTCACTCCCGGTGAAGGGATCTCGGCTCTTTCCCCGTAGAATGAGGTGCAGGATATTCCAACTGAATACCATGGTGCAAAGCAAAAGTAATCGGCTATAGTGAAGTTATTGCCCTGACGCAAACTTTTTGTCCAAGGGGTCACTCCCGGTGAAGGGATCTCGGCCCTTGCCTCGTCAACTGAGGAGCGGGATATTCCAACTGAATACCACGATGCTAAACAAAAGAGAACGTCCTTGCAATAACAGCTTTTTGAAAAGTGTTCCAACAACATCAGATTAGATTTGTTTTTAACTTGCATTGATCCGAATCAACGCAGTCCCATCAATTGATCACACCACAAAGAACGAAAATATACTGATGTCCGTATATGCCATCCGCATTCGCCATTGGGTCCCGTCATTACCCGTTAGGTTAGCTAACTAACGACAGAGCGGGGACTGGACTGGCGCGGATGCAAAACATATACAACATCTACTAATATATATACCATTATATTATATTTCGCTCAAGGCGTGATAAAATGCAACATCACAGAAATGTACAGCATCATAGAACAATACAGATATCTGGGATCCCCGGGTTTCACAGAGCCACTACTGAAACCCGACGTTCCCCTGGTCGTGTGGAAAGCCTGTGCAATGAAATCCTAGACCCCTACGGGCGCGGCAAGTTACCCGCCAAAACCTGAAGCGAGGTAGCCCCCTTCAGCAACGTGAATGGACCACCCAGCACTTCACGGAATCCGGTAACTTGGGCACCCCTCCTGGGTCAACCTGTACCCCCTACGAGTGCGGCGAATAGCCCGCCAATTCTAGAGTGAAGCCCCCTCCATCTCAATGCCATGAGATGCGGGCCCGTTGCCCTCTAGAACCCGGCTATCCGTGCACCCCTCCGCGGGGTAATCCTAGTACAGAAAGTAAAATATATATACAACGGGTACATCGACCGCAACCTGATCGTGCCCCAAAATAATAATACAAACAGGCAGTGACGGCATTCCACATGTCGGACGCTCGCCCCGCAATATCAAATGTACATAATACAACAAAAACTGTACTAGCATTGCATCCAGGCTATCCCCCATGACCAATCCGCAACATCACAGCATAACACAGAACATCAACGTGAAAGTCACGTTCGTAAATCCGTCTAACCGGGCTATAGAAGTTAGACAGGATTTACCGATCAAATGACATTCACGGTCGCAGATATAATGTAAATACTGTGAACTAATGTGTTTAAAATATCCGATCGATCAAATTTTACCAAGTGGGCCCCAAACTTTACTGTAGCACTTAAAGAAATTCTGGGCCCAAAAATAATATTCCAAAACCCCTATTTTCACTGTTTAAAGATTACTGTGCAAAATTGGTGCACTGAAGGCTCTATAGTGCGGCGGAACCGCGGCCCAAAGGGGGGTTTGGCCGCGGTTCCGCGGTCATCTTGCCGTATCAGTACACCAAATTTTCACAGATGTCTTCTTCTCTGCACATCACTCTGCAACATACTGAAAAATTTTTGGAGCCAAAATAAATTCGACAGAAAACTGATATGCATGAAAACGCGATTTTGGGATTTTTGCTCGATCGAAACTTTAAATACATCAAACAAAGCTAGACTAGCTTAATGGCGAGGCTCTGATACCACTGTAAGTGCACGGCGGCGCCCCGGCCGTCAATCCGACGCCGGAATGCGGAAGCGGTGATAAACTTTAACTTTTCAAATACCGGCACCACCGCGCACTATAAACCCGGATCGGGCCATTAAACTAGTCCTAGCTATCTAGAGATGGGGTTGAGAAATATACCGAGTGATCCGTGTCCTCCGGTCTTCTCGTCGTCGTCCTGATCTCCCGCGGAATGTCCGGTCTCCACCTCGTCGCCGGAAGGGCACCACGTCGCCGGCTTCTTTTACGGGCTCCCACCTCTATACCGAGGCAACTCGGGCACGAAGCTGGCGAGTCGACGTGCCCAAGGTTTGCTGTAGAATTATCTGTAGAACTCTTTGTCTCTTTGGAGTTAAAAGGAGTTGCCATATGGTGGAGGTAGATGAATGAACTTTTTAGAGGAGGAGCTCTATAATTTTTCCAAGCCAAATGAGAGTAAGTCACATACCCAAAAAATTGGACAGCCCTCCTCAATGTGGCCGGCCATGTGAGGTTGGGAGAGAGAGAATGTAGCAATCAAAAAGAATAAGCCCCCCCACCATACAAGAGAGAGAGAGAAGGTTACAATGATAAACAATGATCACAAAAGGAGAACCTCACTTCACCACAACCATCATGAAACCACAAGTCAAAACATGATGACTAAAGAAAGTCAAGCAATGATGGTGCAAGTATCATGATACAATAATATGCAAAGACCCCCTTCCAAATTGCTTATTTGCACAAATGCAAATAAGCCCTCCTCCACCAATCTTCGGCCAATGAAAGATACAAACGAAAATGGCCGAAACGGAAAGCAAACTGGCAACTCCAGAAAACTGGTCCCGTAATAAATTACAGGAAAACCCCGATACTGTGTATACACACCCGCATCTGTATTCCGACCGAATACAAATGCAATGAGACAAAATCTGCACTGTACTATACTAGGATCCGGCTTAAACCAAAGCCGGCTAGTAATATCCGTTCGATCCTGATCCGTGCAATACCGCACGTATCTGATCGAACCCTGCCATATATCCATACGGCCTCTAGTACTAACCGTCCGATCCTGATCCGTGCAATACCGCACATATCTGATCGGACCCTGCCATATCTCCATATGGCCTCTACAGCGTTTCGCCCGAAAACTTGAGGAACTGAATGTGGGGGACTCTAAAGACTCGTCGATACTATGGCTGTGGATTTAACCACTAGCACGTCAGAGGTATTAGCCATACGTGACGGGCCACCAGCTATTGACCGAAAGGGACGTCGATGAGCGAACTCATCCTGACACCCTACTGAGCCTGTCAGTGACAATATCCGTACAGTCCGGTCCGTTCGTCTATAAGCATCGCATGGCGGGCCTAGGGGGTTGATAAAAGTCAGACCCCCAAAAGCGGTACAAGTCGTGTTAGAGATCAGCCCAGAACACCCTGAGATACTACTGGAATACCTACCAGTAAATCTCCTGCCTTGGCCAAGGACTTTTCATGTTCTGGCTCTCCTAGACACAGCGCGACCTCACCCCCAATACCGGGAGAGACGAACCCCTGAAGATCCGCTCACTGCCTCCATGTGGCTCGGGACTGTACCCAACTAAAACATGTTTGCACGTCTCCTTTGAGCGTGGTAGGGTAGTAATCAAAGTACAGTGGGAACTCACAAGAGACAAATGACGATCCCCAGGTCGATGAACTAACCTGTACACATGTCACCAGGGAACTGCTATCTGATGTCAGGTATAAGACCAACGAGCATGTTCCTGGCGAGTCCTGTCCGGTGTACTCATAACCCAATGAGCACCTGTATACATCTTAGGTGAACCAACTGATACCAGTGGCTTGTGAGACCGGCCACCGCCCCTCGTCGGGGTCTCGAATGTATACACTAGTCTACTCTGGAGTATCGATGCCTTGTCTCGAAACTCCCACGACTAGGGACCTTTTAAGGATGTGCTTATAGACTACCAGCTCCCACGTATATGATTGCCCTCATACTGCTGGCAGTCAAGCATGAATCCTACGGGCTCTATCAACGTGTAATAGCGACCTGTCAGGTCACCTAAAGCAGTACACGATGATAAAGATAAACCAGATAGCATACTATCATCTTGAGTAAGACTGTCCTACCGGGATAGGTCCTCCCTCAATCATTGCAATCACGTGCCTGTGATCCAATAATTGACTCTGAGGGCACTATCTCCAACACCCTCGTCAGAGAGAAAACTATAACTCTGTCATCCAGGTCACCTTGGAAGCCCGGAATGATAACCGTCTCCCGAAAGAGTCCGCCGTTATCAAATCCCTAGAACATCCACTTATGTTCTATAACTGCTTTCGAACGTTTCTCCAGGATTGGATTAATATCAACTTATTACATCTAGTGCAAAAACAACATCTGGTATGGTACTTGACATCTCACGATCGACTCAATTGCTTAAGCATCTAGTATGGTACTTGACATCTCATGATCGACTCAATTTCTTAAGCAAGTGATATGCCAATCATGCACATCCCTCTCCCCTTTAGTCTGTAAGACACATTTAGAGAGGGTGACTCTATCACCTGCAGGTTTACCACCTGCAGGTTTACCACCATGCTAGGGGTCTTCCATTCTAAAATACCTTTAGAATACTGTCTGAGTACCCAGATTGGGACACTTCCCAAATCTAGATCTAAAACCATAGTTCTAGTAACCAGAATGCCTGATGTTATATCCATATCCTTTGTAGAGAAACCACTGTGTAACAACCACAGTATAACCGTTCGTAGTATATGAATTTCACTTCCTACAATGTGCATGGCATCCAAATACCAGGACATCACACCCTACTACTTTCTTAACATATCCATCTCTTATTCTGATGAAGTCAAAGCCTATGACTGTTACATCAAAAATAGACGATCTATCTCCGCTATATCCTCTTTAGTCTATAAATAGACACAAACTACTTGTCCACTATGCTTCCGCTGCTCTCACTGACCACAACAACCCTCTGGCAGAGTCATATACACGTGCACTTCTAAAGCTAGTCTAGAACAATGCTATACTTATCCTCTTGCCGGGTCTTATAGTCTAGAATAGCATTAATGGCAAGTCTGGGTAAACAAGAACCTCCCTGTCACCATCTTTGAGGATACCGAAGTACCTCTCGGGCGCCTGAGGTTACCCACCATATCTGCGGAGTGGCTAATGGAATGTCAAAACCGATTGAATCTTTAGGTTCAATTAAATTTTCAGTAATCGTTTGCGGTTCTGGAATCACTTCCAGTTCTACCATACTCCCACTACTGTTTTCTGAAAAAATCCATTTTGCTAAAACTATGGCGAGTCAAGAACAATATCACTATTGATCTTCCAGATGGTAGAAAGTTACCCCTCGTCATAGCCTGGGATAACCCACAAACTGCCATTACAGAAACGTGCCTTGAGTTATCCAGAGTCTGGTTTTAAGCATAAGCCGGGCAACTCCAAATACCTTAACAACGTTAAGATATGAACCATTCTATATATAATATAGAAACAGAGGCACTGATTTAATTGGAATCAGATTCAAATCATGCGGTTGTCTCCAGTGCATGTCAACTAAATGGAAGGAGGCTGGTCGGCATTACTCAACTTAGGAGTGAATCCAAATATGAGTAACCTGAAAGAGAAGCAAGTTCTTAAAACTATTACTATCAACTGAATACCAAATACAAGTATCTACCTCTTCGATCACCTTGAAGAATCCTGATACTTGCAACACATTGTTCTCTACTTTATTCTTGTACCTATAACTTCTTAAAACTTGGACCTTGTATTTCTATGAAACACTTGTCTAAAACTTGAGAAGTCACAAGTAAACAGAATATAGTATGAGAACCAACCACTTTGTCCTACTGGACAACATACAATACTTTGTATAAGTCCGCTGAGTTGAATAACTCAAATCCTGTGTATCGTAGGTTAAAAACTGTACTATGGTTATGAAGAATTACACCGCTGTTTAATGCTCCTTACCTAATAATCAACTGATATAGGTAAATGTCATGGACATAATTTCAAAAAGTTATATCTCACTTCATAAAATAAACGTATAGATATATCAGTTTGAAATTGGTGCATAACAACGGATATTCAAAACCAAATATTTGTCGTCCGGCAAAAACCCAGGCGATTTCCTCAAATATCACCAATTACAACGAATTCCGATATAATAAAGATAATCACCTAATTCCCAATAACTTACTCCCTCTCATCATCTGTAAAACCATACAGATGTGAGAATCATACATGGTAAATACATACCCTGGAGTAAGGGTCTAATTGGGAAATCAGTTTTCTATAAACAACGCATAGTGAATCTGAAACATGAGAATGTTTCGAAGGGGTATCCGGGTAATCCTAGTAATGCATCTTCCACTATCCAGATTCATGACTGTAACCGTATATTTCTTTGCCATCTCTCCAAATCCCTTTATTTGTCTTTACTCATTTCCTTCTGTACACCACACTTAGACTAAATGGTTTTCTTCCTTCCCTACCGTTCGGCACCAGCCTATGGTTTGGAAGAAGACTATCCAATAAGCGTAATAAGTATACCCTCCTAATCCTAAGAGCCCTTGCAACCTGAGAGAAGGTAATGATAAAAGACAACTGAATAAACCTTATTCCTATTTCTCCTGAACTGGAGAAATGCAAAGGTGAAGTAGGAGTGGCGATGATATACGTGGTTTGGTCGTGAATGATAGCAGTCGCATTTTACTTTGCCCTCTTTCTAATCCCTTTATTTTTCTTTACTTATTACCTTCTGTACACCACGCTTAGGCTAATTGGTTTTTTTCATTCCCTACCTTTCGGTACCTGCCTATGGTTTGGAAGAAGACTATCCAATAAGCGCAATAGGTGGTTCCTAATCCTAGGAGCCCTCATAACCTGAGAGAAGGTAAAAGGAAAAGACAACTGAATAGTCCTATTCATTTTCTGCAGAACCAGAATCCATTCTCGAAAAAGTTCCTTCGAGTTCGTATGAAACTATACGATGGATTTATCCAATGGAAGTGGATGTTCGTAGTGATACGGAATGTTCCGGAGAAAAGTAAAAGGTAAAAGTAGGAGTGGCAATGAAGTATGAAACTCAGACAATCCAAAGGCCAGTGTTTAAGAAAGTTCGGTTAACTTGGTCACTGAGTTATAGTCCAGGGTCGGGCCATGATCGCTGCCAAAGACAGAGAGAAAGAAACACTCAGCGTGCACTCTAACCTAGATCACAATGGTTAATCACTTTATCTAATCAGGATGTCTCAAATTCTCCTCTAAACCTAAAAGAAGAATTAGTCGGGATCACCCGAGGAGCAAACCAACTCATTAGTGGGTATCGGGATCCAACTATCATCGCATGATAACTTGATGGAATCCACTCAAGTCACCACACTCCAGAAGGTATGCGCATGCCTGGCAAGTTTCAGTTTCTTTAGAAACTCCCGATGAAATTTTTACCCCTAGGACCCAAGTGACCTTGACAATGCCAACATATCAAAGAATCCTAATCAAGTTCAACCCGTCATTATCATGATTGCGTTAGACCCACCCATACAAGTCCTTGACAATGCCAACATAACTGTACGACTGTCCTAACCAATCCATATATCCATCGACAGAAAAGCATTACAGAGCTACCGAACACTACGCCTAGGAAATGCACGACATACGTAGCACGAATACTAAGCAATACTAATCTGAAATGATGAAGGGATGAAGCTGGTTTTTGGCGAAAAACCTTTAACGTAATGAACTTGAAATCGTTGAAGGAATCAGATAGCTTTTTATAAATACATAGTAGCGAAAACCTTTGCTAAAGAGGTCACTCCCGGTGAAGGGATCTCGGCTCTTTCCTTATCGAATGAGGTGCAGGATATTCCAAACTGAATACCACGACGCAAAGCAAAAAGTAATAGACTATAGTGAAGTTATTATCTTGACGCAATCTTCTGGCCAAGGGGTCACTCCCGGTGAAGGGATCTCGGCCCTTGTCTCATCGAATGAGGTGTTGGATATTCATAACCGAATACCGCTATGCAAAACAAAAGAGAACGTCCTTGTAATAACAGCTTTTTTGAAAAGTGTTCCAATGACATCATATATAGGTTTGTTTTATCCTTGCATTGATCAAATTCAACGCAGTCCCATTAATTAATCACACCACAAAAGAACTAAAATATGATGTACGTATATAACATCCGCATTCTCCACTGGGTCCCGTCATCACCCGTTAGGTTACTTAACTAACGACAGAGCGGGTACTAGACTAGCGCGAGTGTAAAACATAAACAACATCTTCTAGTACATATATGTATCAATATATAATAATCGCTCTAGGCGTGATAAATGCAATATCACAGATAAGTAATAAGTATCACAGAACAATACAGATAATCTGGGAGCACCGGGTTTCCTTTGAGCCGCAACTGAAACCCGACGTTCCCCTGGTCGTGTGGATAGCCTGTGTAATGAAAACCTAGACCACTATAAGCGCGGTAAGTTACCCGCCAAAACCATAATCGAGGCAGCCCCTTTCAGAAAAGTGAATGTAGCACCCAACACTTCACGGAATCCGGTAACTTGAGCACCCCTCCTTGTGTCAACCTGTACCCCTACAAGTGCGGCAAATAGCCCGCCAATTCCAGAGTGAGGCCCCCTCCTTCTCAACGCCATTAGATACGGACCTGTTGCCCTCCAGAACCCGGCTATCCTTGCACTCCATCGCGGGGTAATCCTAGTACAGAAAATAAAATATGTACAATGGTGGCATCAACCTCAACCGGGTCGTGCCCCAAACAAATAATATACAAACAGGCAGTGACGGCAATCCACATGTCGACGCTCGCCCCGCGATATCAAATGTACAAATGAAACTAAACTGCACTATCATTGCACCCAGGTTATCCACCACGACGAATCCGCAATACAACACAACACAAAACATCAACGTGAATGTCACGTTCACAAACCAGTCTAAAAGAACTATAGCGATTAGACAAGTTATACCGATCAAATGACATTCACGGTCGCAGATAGAAATGTATGTACTATAAACTTTAAACAATGTTAGAAATTATCGAGTTCGAAATAACCCCGAATAGCCCCCAAACAAGTAGACAACTCCATATCAAAACAGGGCTAAACAAACAATATCACTGAACCAGCTTTCCAGAGACCAGAACACACACGAAATACGAAGTCCAGACTCTTCATTTAGGCCGGCCGGCTCGGAAAAAAGGCTAATGTGGCCGGTTCAAATTGTGTAGAATTGGCTCGTATTTGGTGTGTGCTCTCATGGTCATGTCAGTAGACTTCTGGAGTTGTTTAAATAATTTTTGAAGACTAAATGAAATTCGACAGAAATTGGAATTTTCAGTGCAGTGTATTAGAGTTTTTTCGGTTTCGATAGTTTAACATTGTCTAAACCAACTAGTATACGATTAATGGGTTGGCTCTGATACCATGTTGGGTTACGGCAGCGCCCCGGCCATCAATTCGTGGCCAAATGCGGAACAAAAATTTGTAAAACTTGGCGCAACCACAACCAATTACCCGGACGTGCCATTAACCGTTTACTAGAAAAAATGTAAAGTGTTCAGAGATTATACCGATCGATCCGTGTCCTTCGGTCTTCAATCTCTTCCCAAGCTCCTCACGGCTGTCCCCGAGCAAGCTCGCTTCCGGTCTCCATCGTCGAAGACGATCCACCTCGAGGATTCTTAATACGGGCACCCGTTTCAAACCGAAGCAACTCAGACATCAAGTTTGCTAGCCGAGATGTCCAAGGAGAAGTAGAGATAGTGTGTGAATACTTTGTCTCAAAGCACCCAAGGATTTGGACGGAGGTAAATGAAGTTGCCATGAGGTGTGAAGAAAAATGTGAGCAAAGGATTTTTGGCTTCTTCGAAAATGGGCTCTGCCAAGAAGCAATTTTTTTCTCCGTGGATTTGTAAAAATGAAGTGGTGAGGATGATTAATTTTCAAAGCAACACAAGAATTAAAAACCCCACTAAAAATCACAGCCACCAACTTTTCCTTGCTCAAAAAAAATCTCAGCCACTCACCCAAAATATCAACATAAAAATCTCATCCACTCCAAAAAACATTCAATGCCAAAATGAGTCACCATGACACCAACAGTGTGCACCATGCCTATGAAATTTTGCCCAGCCACAATTCCCAAAGCCCATGAATTGATGAAGGAAAAAACAGCCAAAAAGATAAGTCACCAAATTAGCCCAAAAAATAACTCACAAATTCCATACATAAACATTAAACCAAATGTTTAAGTCGAGAAAAAAAATTGGCATCTTCAAAAGTAAACTCGTAACGAATTACAAGAATATCCTTCGTCCGTATATACATACATGCATCTGTATTCCGACTGAATACGAAAACAACGAGACGAAAATATTCCAACAATCTAATACTAGGATCCGGCTTAAACCAAAACCAACCGGTATGATCCGTCCGATCATGATCCGTGTACAAGTGCACGTATATGATCGAACCCTGCAATAAAACCATACGGCCTCTACAACGTTTCGCCCGAACTAGGGAAACCCTCTGTGTGGGACTCTAAAGACTCGTCAATACGCTGGCAGTGGGTTTAACCACAAGCACGTCAGTGGCACTAGCTATACGTAACGGCTGCCCAGGTATTGAGCGAAAGGAAGGCCGACGAGCGAACTCATCCTGAAACCCTACTGAGCCTGACAGTGACAATATCCGTACAGTTTGGTCCGTTCGTCTATGAGTATCGCATATCGAGTCTAGGGGGTGGATAAATGCAGACCCATAACAACGCGATAATTCGTGTCGGTGTGAAAACCATCACCACTCGAGAAACTATTGATCCTAGATCAGTAATTCTCGATTACCTTGGCCAAGAATTTCTGGTGATGGCCATCCGTGCACTGCACGACATCAACCCCCAATACCGGGAGAGACGAATCCCCAACGATCCGCTCACTGCCTCCATTTGGCTCGGGACTGTACCCAACTAAAACCTGTTTGCACGACTCTTTTGAGCCATGGTAGGGTAGTAATCAAAGCACAGTGGGAACTCATACGAGACAAATGATGATCTCAGGTCGACAGACTAACCTGTACACATGTCACCTGGGAACTGCTATATGACAATAGGTATAGTACCAACTAGCAGGTTTCCGGCGAGTCCGTCCTGTGTACTCATAACGCAATGGGCACCTGTATACTATCTTAGGTAAACAAACTAACACCAATGGCTTATGAGACCTTACCGCCGCCCCTCGTCAGGGTCTCGATCAGTATACACCAGTCTACACTGGAGTATCGATGCCCAGTCTCGATACTCCCACGACTAGGGACATTTAAGGATTTGTTTATAGACCACTCAGCTCCCACGTATAGATCGCCATCATAATGCTGGTAGTCAAGCATAAATCTTACGGGCTCTATCAACATGTAATAGTGATCTGTAATACCACATAAAGCATGTACATGATGATAAAGACAAGCCAGATAGCATACTATCATCTCGAGTAAGACTGTTCTATCGGTATAGGTCCTCTCTCAATCACCATAATCACCTACGACTATGATAATTGCCTTGAGGGCACTATAGCCAACATAACACAAGGATAATTTTAAAACAGATATTTTTCCTTTCACAGACAATTTAGTAAAGCAGAATATAAAAGTTTGTTTTTGCAAATGAAGAAAGAGGACGGCAATAATTATATTCCCTGCAATATTCTTCAGATATCATGTGATTAAAAAACAATGGAAAATTTAAAAATTAACAGAAACAGAAAGTCAGAAACATTGCTCTTAATTTCGGTACTCACAAGCTCTTCCCAGGCATCTTTGACTTCTTCCTTTGCATAAGCAAAACCATATCCAGGCAAATCAACTAGACATAGTTTTGGGGCAAGGCTGAAAAAGTTGATTGTCTGTATAAAGTTTATTAAACCCATAAGCAGTCATGTTTAATTAATTACTAACCCCAATAGACCAAATTGAGGTTGATATGTAAATGTGCGCAAACCTGAGTAAGGCCAGGCTTATCTGATGTCCTGACCACTCCCCATTAAGCGCATTTAGCAGAGATGACTTTCCGACATTTGATCTTCCTAAATGGCCAAATAAATTATAATAGAACTAACAATTTATATCGTTACCCAAAGAAAGGGCGAAATGATATATGAAAAATATACACGGAATAAGAAGAATTAATGAAAAGGTTATGAATGTAGCTTTAACACACAAGCAAATATAATCCACAAGCCAACACATATCAGGTGCAAAAATAAGCAGCGTTTAAGACTTATTGATCTACTGACCCGTGCATGTTTAAACCAGTAAATTACAGGTAGAGGAATAGCGGGATTTATAAACGATTGTGGAGATAAGGTTTGGATTTAGTAAAACATGTCTAGGGAAAGAAAACCAAGGGAAAAGCAACATAAAGAGGGGAGCCCAAATACAAAGGCAACATTATTGTAAACACAAAATGGCTCATTAGCATTTATTTATTATTAATTTCTGATTAATCATGAACTTACAACTAAGGAGGACCTAAATAATCATTTATCGATTAGTGAGATGTATTGCGTCATTCAAAACATAGGTAACTTGTGGCTAAGCAACAGTTAAAGGCTGTTAAATGTAGAGCTGAGATATGAGAAGAAAACAGCTTTAGCATCGAAAACCAATTAACATAAATATGAAAATATGAATATAAATCAAATGGTTCTATGCCGGCAAAACAAATTGGCATGACAAAAAACACACATTAGCATACAATTTGTTCAAACAAATATCGGCATGAACCTAGTTATAGCATTAGCAACCACATACTTCACTTGACTGAAAACAATATCTGCAAATGCTATCTCTGGAATCAAAGGGGGAGGAAAAGATGAGGAAATCTTTGCAGCAGCAAAAAATTCCAACTTATTCTTGAATACCTGTGGAGCAATATACCCCAAGCAATGAAACCATACTAGTCTTACAAAGCAACTCTTGTTGATAGCACTCAAAATTAAAGATAAAGAAATCCCTTTGATACACTATAACATTGCATGACATATCAATAATACGAAATGGAGAAATATTGATAGTTAAGTTTCAATGATGCAAGAAGGATTATACATTATCTTCAATCCGTTCTCTTTCTGTACTTGTAGAAAAGGGAATGTTATCTAAAGGCGCAGACATCTTGACATTGTAACCTGCATCCTTCAATTCATTCAAGCGTCTACGACCCAAGAGCTGTTAGCATCAAAAGTAAATAGTATGGTTTTCTTTATAGCATGGATACCCAAAAAAATTTGAAAAAGAAGACGAAACGGAAAGAAAAAGCTCTGTTAGTTCAATATACATTATCTTCAACAAATGAAAGAATTGAGGGGCTTGGCTGTATAGCACGAAACTGAGCATTCTTTGATATGTCAGAATCTTTTTCTTCATTCTTGTCTGTATTTCATGTGAATACGATAGCATGAACATAACAAAAATGATCAGTAAAGTAGAAAAGTATATTACAGTTGTATGGATCTTACATTATTTATTAAATGAAAAGTCTGCATTACCAGTAGCTTTATCAAAGTTCCAAGGGGGGAAATATGAGTAGCTAATTTAACCCTAGGATCACATATGTTAACGATAAACTAAACAAAAAATGTTTTTAGTGATCAGCACTTGAAATCATCCCCTGAGATGGAAACAATTGCATGGCACAACGAAGAACTTTGGAACAAGTTGGAAAAATACATATTGTGTGTGGTTACATGTAAATGTGTAACTTATAAAATTATGGACAGCGTCCATGATAAACTTTTCTTGGTACTTGCAATATTGCAGGTTACAACAAGCCTTGGCAGAGGCCTTAGGGTGACACGTTGAATTGATCTAACAGGAAAAACTTTTCTTGGTACTTGCAATATGCAAAAGCGTGCTATAGGTGTTTCAAGTGTTGGAAATGCACAAGGGATATGATGTTGAAATTTCTCTCGAAATCAACCCATATATGTGCTATTTCAATCTTATAAGCAGGGGTGGATGCAAGAATTTTTTTAAGTGGGAGATGACAAAACAGTTATATTGATATATCAACTAAATAATATATATAAGAATTATACAATTTAAAAAGTAGATAACAAGCTTTAAAATAATTTATTAGTAACATCGAAAGTTTTTTAATTCAAGAAGGTGCAATGGAACTCATACATTGAATAAATTTTTTTAAAAATTGTGCAAGTATTGGGAATTGAACCCAACGTCTTTTTCAAGAAATTGATAATAGACTCTATTATTGTGTTTTATAGAATAAATATGTATAATATATATTCTAAAATGTTACACTTGCTTGCAACCGATATTAATTTTATAATTTCTTTTTGAAAAATTCAGTGGGGGCACTTGCCCCATCTTGACCCTTAATAGATCCGCCCTTTCTCACAATGTTGTTATGGTTTTAATGGCTTCTAGATGAGATGAATTTCACTTCCTATACCACTGAAAATTCAACTTGGCTGCAAGTAAGTGTCTGTGCCGAAAATCCTTAGATTAGATTGCAAAAATTAATCAACGTTGTTTTCTTAAAAATAAATAGAAAGTATAATTAAAAAATTAAAGCACCTGCAATTAGTGTTGTCGAACTTGCAAGTGTTTGTGTAAGAACTTGATCACATAGTACCAATCTCTCCATTGGTTTTCTTTTTCAAGGGAAAAACCGAGTCTCTCAATTTAAATAGCTTCACTCAGGAAAACTATGTAAATACAAGAAAACAGACGCGATAAAATTGGCAACAAAAGAAAGATGCGATGTTTCATGCAAAATTAAAATAGTAATAAAGCAAACACACACATGCACACACGCACACACGTGTGTAAATGCAGGCGTGCGTGTACACACATAGTAGAAGGCAGAATAGCATTTACTCACCATCAATATGAGCAGAATCATCTAATCTCTTATTAAAGATATCATATGGATCAAGCTTAATAACTCTCTTTTTCTTCTTCACAGGAGCACTTTTCACTGCAGAGCCATCATCTGAACTTATTTTCCCAACTCTTAGTTTCTTCCCAGATTTGTCGAGCACTCGTTTTTGGTGCCTAACTGATTTCTCTTCTGCAATTTGCTCGTCTTCATCTTCATTTTTAGTTCTCTTTTCCAAAACCTCTACCTTAGACTGATCTCGATCATTAACCACCTTTTGCTTCTTATCCATCTTCTTCCATTTCAATCTGAGTTAAGCAGAAGAAGCTTCAACCGAATCAACACTCTCATCTGTTTCTTCCTTTTTATCATCAATTTTCCCACAACGACCAAAATCCCTCTTACTCCTAACATCACCTCTCATTTCACGAGCGGTTGTATTGCTTGTTCTTGCTTCAGAATCACCCCTATTTACATCTCTCCTCTTTCGACCTGCATTTCTCCCTCTTGCTTTAAGTTGATCAATCACTTCACTTCTCAAGGGTATCCGCTCACCGTGACGACCTCCTCTCATTTCATGAGGCCTACTCGTGCTTTTCGTCTCTTCATCGGTACCGTTTCTTGAAAAATCTCTTCTATTTCCATTTATGGGTCTTCTTACAAATATCCTATCATCACTATCTCTACCGTTTCCACCAATTTTTTTCTCAGTGGACAAAGGTCTCCTTTCATTACCTCTCATTTCAGGGGTCTCTCTCGGATTTCTCATACTTGCTTCAGGGTCATCCCTAGAAAGACCTCTTCTATTTCTATCGATGGGTCTTTTTCCAAATGTCCTGTCATCACTATCTCTTCCATTACTACCAATTTTTTCTCAGTGAACAAAGGTCTCCTTTCATTACCTTTCATTCCTCGGGTCTCTCTCAGATTTCTCATACTTGCTTCCGGATCATCCCTAGAAAAATCTCTTCTGTTTCTATCCAAGGGTCTTCTTCCAAATGTCTTATCATCACTATCTCTACCTCTTCTATCAAACTTTTTCTCGCTAAACAATGATTTCCTATCTTCTCTTTCGCCGTGTTTTCTATAGGAACCATTGCCTCTCGAACCAAATTTATCATTTTTCCTTTTACTGGATGATTTGCCACCATTGAGGCTTTTCTTCAAACGGGTTGCGAGCGCCATTCTACAAACACAAACCTATCAAATTTAAAACATGGGCATAACTTTCGTAGTTAAAAATTGAAGAATAAATGGTCAAATATCAAGAAAAAGTTGTGAACTGGTTCAAAATGACAACAAGTTAAAGTTACAAATGAACTCACTCTCTGCTAAATATTGAGATGGAGATATTATAGGAATAGGTCGTAGATGATGAAGAGAACATACCAATAAATGAATGTAGCCTTGATAAAATATTTGTGTTTTTCTCTTTCTTTAGTTCCTACTAACTTTTGCTGCTCTCTTCTTATGATCAATCGTTGTTGCCCTAGTTTTGGTTTAAGTGTGGCTTTGAAGTTGAGACGTTGTTAAGCGAGGAAAGAACTTTGATTTAGGGTAAATTTTACTTAAACCCATCCTCCTTTTGGTTTTGAAATAACGGTACCTTAAACATTAAAAATGCTATAAAACCCTGTTGAGGATATTTTTCGTAAAAAGGTATTTTTGTCAAAAAATATTATATTCCGTTCATTTTGAATTTATTCAATCCATACGTAACGTATTTTGGTGTTATTCGGTCCAATTGTGGTTTGCACGAGTTAATCAAACTAACGATTTCATATATATTGATAGTTCGGAAAGGTTTTATAGCATTTTTAAAATTTAATGAGGTTATCTAAAAAACCCCAAAAGATGAATGAGGTTAAGTAAAATTTACCTTTATCATACTACAACGCCCACCAAAGGCCGTGTGTGAAGAAAACAGGTATATTACACTTAAGTATCTTGATGTCAAACGAACGGGTCGGATCATCAGCGGGTAGTGGGTAAAACGGTTACAGTTAAAAATGCCCGGAATTAAACATATGTTAAATTTCGTGCCCATGACCCGACCTACTATGGTTGGGAGGGTGACCCGCGAATAGATAAGCGGGTCATCCATGTACGGATTAACGGTTAACTTAAACTATCATGAAACATTTTTTGCAATTTAAATGAAAAAGAATTGCTTATCCTTATACATTAACAGTGTTAATTAAAGAGAATATATACATTCACATGTACATTCCCACAAAAAATCTTAATGGCATTCCTAAATATTTTAAGGGTTTTTAATAAATGCACCCTCAAAACTTTGATAATTACTGAACCCCCCAATAATTACTAAAAAACTTGGGTAATTACCGAAACACCCCCCAAAAAATTGATAATTACTATTTACTCTCCTAAAATCTTTAAATTGCTACCTTTTACCCTTTCTAAGATTTCCCTCCAAAAATAATGTCGCCATTAGGAATTTTTTAATACTCCCTAATTTCCTTAGATTTCATTCAAGAATCGATTTTTTTTCTATTTCAAAACTTTATTCTTAACCAGGCTCGGCTTCTCTTTCTTTGATTTAGATTTTCCATTTATCCTTATCTTGCGAATCTGACTACATTGGCATTCTATTGGTGTATGGGAAGAAAGGTTGAGAAAGAAAATCCTTCTTTCATAACGAATTGAGTTTTTCTAGAGCAAATTCCTAATCCTAATTTGATTTGAGACCGAACTTGGGATTTTAGATGTAGGAGGACGGTTTGGGGGTCTTAAAACCCTAGCCCAGACATCCCCCCATTAAAATGCCTAATGGACTGACAGAAAAAGAATCTTTTTGCTAAGTCGGCGGACCTCTTAGAAATCATTTAGAATTTTAGGAGAGTAAATAGTAATTACCAAGTATTATGGGGCTTTTTAGTTATTAGCTAAGTTTTGAGGGACCATTTAGTAAAAAAACCATATTTTAAATGTAAAATATTTATTCTCACGAAAATTAATGAAATATCTTTGACTTTATTCAATACAGGTCAGGTAAAACCCACAGGTCGGGTAAAAACCACGAACTCGCGGGTTAGGTTAACTCGATGATACTTGTAAAAGGCATGTCGGGCATGGGTAATATTCTAACGGATAATAAAACTTTGACCATACCCATGGGCTAAACGGGTAATGGACTGTTATTGACTCCTCTAACCCTTAGCTATCACGGATTTACATTAAAATAACTTAAAGCTTTTTTGTTACAGGGAAATACCTAAAGCTAAAATACGTCAAAAGTAGCACTTAAGGTCTTTTATAATAATTAAAAAAGGCAAGAATGCAGGAACACCCCCCTTTTCCCGAAGAACAGGAAACCACATGAACTTGAAAACATACATTCTACCCCCACAAATTTAACGTCGTTAGTTTTTAGTGTATGTCTCCCAAAATTACTTTCAAGCCTTTCTTCTCCAAATTATTTTCACTTGTTTTGTTTTTCTCCTTTCTTCGTCCAACTAGTCACACCACCACTATCTATTTATTCTCTTCTCCGCGAAGTGAGCATGAAGAAATTATGGATTTCGAATGATGAAAAAAAGAAAAGAGAACATTAGGTTAATCCATTAAATTTATTAGAAGAGTATTTTCGGTATAAAAATCATACTTAAGGATAAAGTGTTTTTTTTTCTAATTTAAGAGGTTTTCTTGTTTTTCACGATGAAGGTTTCCTGTATTTTAGCCTTAAAGGTACTTTAATGTATTTTGGTGAAGAATCATGATGGTTAAGATATTTGGAGTAATTTACTCATGAAGAAAAAAACAGTTTATGTTACTTTGTTTCCTAAATTTTCTAAACCTCAAATAGTTTCAAGATAATTTTAGAGTTTTTTACTTCTTTTTTCTCTTTCGGGAATTTTGTTATGATAATGTCGGCAACTCCAGAGACATGGTACATAAGCAAAAATGTAGAATTGCCTCGGTGTCATCAATGTTCAACTTCGTTGAGACGTATGAAAAAACGATTGAACAGTAATAATTTGCGACCAAATCAGGTTTTGACACATTTTTCAAATAAAAAAGTTTGGTGGACCACGACAATGAAAGTGACGAAGCAAAGAAAAGAAAGGAGCATATTTTTGGCTCTGGATTTAACAAAATCAGGGTCAAACTAGGGAAAGAAATAAATATGGAAGGGGTTTGGATTTTCAAGGCTCAAACCCTCTGATGAGGCTCGATATCGTGACTTTCCAGATGCTGGCACGTCGCAGATGACGTGTTCCGAATCCTACAAGACATGACCATGAACTTCGGTTGGGGATCACACCTCGGGCCTACGACCCGAGGATTCTCCCGACCTTCGGTGGCCTTCCAGACCACCTAGCTCGCCCCCGAGCTATCGCAGAACTAAGATGCCTCGGTCTCCCGCTCGTTCCCGAGCCTACCGCCGAGCTCATATTCCTCGGTCTCGCCAGCACCGACCACTGGCGTCTCCGCCACGGCTCCGCAAATCTCGCCACGCGCGAGATATCTGATGCCCACGATCCCGCGTCTCATGCCATCACGATCCCCCATTAATGAGCATGTCTCGTCATTAATGCGGGACCCCGCCTATCACGCGGGCGTGACGCGAAGGGCATAACGGCCGGCAAGATGTTGGGATTCCTCAGCACCTAGCCTAGGGTTTGGAAGAATCACACATGCCACAACATAAAATCAAGGGGGTTCTAAGCAATCAACTACGAATCGTACTAGAAAACTAGGGTAACAAAACTTGTAAACTAACATTACAAAGAGAAGTGAATGAAAATACAACCTTTGTAGATCCGGTCCTTCACTTCTAAAGCTCCGTGTTGACGTCCCTTCGCTGCGATCATCGTAGTCCCGAACTCTGGAATGGATATTCCCGGAGAAATGATCAAGCTAGCTCGTTGACTTCGAGGCCGAAGATGATCTACGTCGAGGTGACTCAAACTCAAAGTCTCTCTTCACTAGGTCAAGAACTTTGTGTAGAGAACACCCTAAACTAAATGGCAAGTAGTAGAGGATGATGAAATAGGAAATGGGTTCACTTTAGATTTTGATTTCTCACTTTGTTTCTTCACTTAAAAAAAATCTAGCAAGCTTTTCTTCTTTTGGATGAAGAAGAAGAAGAAGAAAAGAATGAATGAGAATGAATAAACAAGTGAAGATAATTATCATAATGCAACCATGGGTGGGTTAGTTTTTATCCACTAATCTTTGTAGAGACTAAACCATGGTTTAAGTTTATGGTTTGGTTAATAAATATCTTAAGTAAAACAAAGTGAGTGGACTTTGTCAAAAATGCTTTAAGCTTCATGAAGCTTCAAGCCAAGACAAAGAAAGCCACCATTTTGAATTACAAAATAAATAAAAACCCTAACCATTATCTTAAATATAGTGTAAGTCATACACACACCCAAGTTTGCATGTATCATCCATCATGATACAAACATGTACACAATTATATATCACATATACATTATGTGTACATCAAGTGAGAAAATCAATCTTAAGTGAACCAATACTAGTTAATGTAAAGTAATATATCAAATATATAATTATACATTAAATCATTAAATCAACACTTGATTTAATGATCCGGTCATATCGTATATAACCGACTAATATCTAGTGTATCAATATATCGAATCAACACTTGATTCGGTAACCCGGCTATATCGCATATAACCGACCGATGATACAAATCGCGAGAATAGAATACAGTATCACATACTCATATTATTCTCGGTCCCGCACATATCTCATATGCACTCCTATTTCGTTTCGCTTGAGCCAGGAAACCTCTGTGTAGGACTCTAAAGACTCGTCAATACGCCGGCAGTAGGTGGTGATCATATCAGTCACCCATAAGCCGCAAGCGGTCTGCTAAACGTAACGGTCACCAGTGTATTGAGCGATCAGAAGATCAACGAGTAAGCCTGCTCACACTCCTGCGAATCCGATCAGTAAAACTTACCGCATAGTCCGGTCTGTTCATCTAATATGTCGCATATCTCGCCTAGGGGTGGTAAATGCCAGACCCCAGTAGCTTGATAAGTCATGCCGATGTAAGATCCATAACGAGCGTGAAACTACTGATAACACTTACCAGTAAATCACATCAACCCTGGCCAGGGATTTCCAGTTATGGCCAGTCGAGGATAGCACAATATCAACCCCCAATACCGGGAGAGACGAATCCCCTCCTATCGCTCATTGCCTCCATGTGAATCGGGACTGTACCAAAAAACCATCTGTTTTCACGACTCAGTAGAGCCGTGGTAGGGTGGAAATCAAAGCACAGTGGGAGACACACAAGACTCTATGATGATCTCGGGTCAACAGACTAAGCTGTACCAGTGTCACCAGAGAACTGCCATCTGACGTGAGGTATAATACCATCTGGGAGTTCTCGGCGAGTCCGTTCAGTGTATCCAGTCACCACTGAGCACCCGCATACCATCTCTGATGTCAAACACCAATGGATATGGGAACATCCATCGTCCATCACATGGGTCGAGAAGATATACGCTAGTCTACTCTGGAATATCGATGCCCCGTCTCGATATTCCCACGACTAGGAACATTAAAGGATGTACTCATGGACTACCCAGGCCCCACTAGTATGATCTGCATCATAATCCTGGAAGTCGAGTACACATCCTAAGGGCTTTATCAACATGTAACAGAGAGACAATAAGTGTACATGTTAAGATAAAGAGCAACCAGATAGCGTACTATCATGTCGAGCAAGAAAATCCTCCCTATATATGTCCCAGCATTCACTATAATATACATCTCATGTACAATAATAGCCTCTAGGGCATACATACAACTAACAATCTCCCACTTGCACTAGGGCCATCTTATAGCAGTGGTTGTAGTATCTCATACTCAACCATCCCATAAAGTCTCTCTCTGGAAAAAGGCCTTTGTGAGTGGAACCGCCGTGTTATCCTCTGAGTCTACTCTCCTAACCTCGATCTCCCTGGAGATCAACCATCTCCATGATCAAGTGATACTGCCTTAGAATATGTCTGGGTCACTGATAGGAACGTGGTTCCTGGGTCAAAGCCACACCTCCATTGTCACACAATGGTAGGAACCTAGTTCATCTCATGAACAAATATACACCCAAACTGCCTCTTTGGTAGTATCTTTGATAGCGATGTTACCGGCCTTTATCGTCTAGTTTGCCACGACATCTAGCTTGGAACTCTTCTGAAGGTAAAGACAATGCCTGTGACTGACATTCAGTCTTCCTTACCACCCTGGAAGTTATCCAGTGATTCTCTCCAGGATTGATTGATACCATCTCACTACACCTAGTGAGAATCCTAACATCCACTTAGATCTATCTCATAGATCCTAAACCCAGGATTTAGGAGGTATCACCTTGATCCTATATGGAGAATCAATATGATAAGAGGAGATTAACCGAGCGTAGCATAGGAAACTCTTTTCCTATTAAGAGTATGTCATCCACGTACAATACGAGGATCACCACCATACTCCTTACCACCTTTTGTTTATACAAGGTTCATCTACCATTTTGATGAAGTCAAACTCTTTGACTACCACATCAAAACAGATGTTCCAACTCCGCGATACCTGCTTTAACCTGTAAAGCAACTTGCACGCGTTTCCGCTGCTCCCACTGTTTACGAAGCCCTCTGGATGTGTACTTAAAGACGCTCTCTTCTAAATCAGTATTTAGAAAAATAGTCATGACACCCAACCACCAGATATCGTAGTCATGGTATATAGCAATGGCAAGTAGGATCCGGATGAACTTAAGCACAGGCATTGGAGAAAAGGTTTCATCATTATCCAAGCCTGGTTAATGACGAAAACCTTTTGCAAGTCTAGCTTTGAAAGTCTCAACTTTTCCATCTACACCAAGTAATCTTCTCAAGATATACTTGCTCCTGATGGGGATTTAACCCTTCAGATATAGCAACCAAAGTCCATACTTTGTTGGTGCATATAGATTCCATCTCAGATCGCTTAGCATCTAGCCATTTTTACAGAGTCCCCACTCTTGATGGCCTGCTCGAAACTAGTTGGGTCATCATCTCATGATGCAATCCTCGCTCCCACTGTCATCGAGAAACCGAAGTATCTCTCACGCGGATGAGGAACCCTACCAGATCAGCGGAGAAGCTGAGGTTCGTCGGGAACTATTGAATCCTCCGGTTCTACCAAATCATCAGCTGTAGTTTGTATAGCTGGAACTCCTTCCAGTTCTATAGAACTGACCTTGCCTCGATCGTGTCCGGATTTTTCTTTTAGGCATAGGCCGAACATCCCCAAATCTTAACTTACTTAAGAGATGGGCTCTTCCCATACCATATCACATATGGAGTGGTAGGCATTGATTTGGTTGGAACCTTATTCAATAGGTATGCAGCTTCTCAAATGCATAACCCCCAAAGGAAATAGGCAACTCAACGGTACTCATCATAGAGCGCACCATATCAAATAGGGTGCGATTGCTCCGCTCCAATACACCGTTGTGCTGTGGTGTATACGGAGGAGTAATGCTGAGAGAGAATCACATTCTCCTTTAGAATAGTCCAGGATCTCTATGCCTAATTATTCTCCTCCCTGATCACATCAAAGGACATAATACTTATACCTGTATTGGTTCTCTACTTCTGACTTATATTCTTTGAATTTCTCAAAAGCTTCAGACATGTGTTTCAACAGGAACATGTGTCCGAATCTTGAGAGATCATTAGTGAATATAAGGAAGTACAAAGAACCAGTCCTGGCAATTGTAGACTGGGGACTTATTATACATCATCATGTATCAGTCCCAAGAGTTTACTAACTCTTTCTCTGTTTCCAGTAAACGGAGCTATGGTCATTTTATCTTTGTGACATGACTGGCAAGTTTCACAAGATGTAAATTTAAACTGATTTAAATATGCATCTAAATGTAACTTAGCTAGTCAGGTCGCATTGATATGACCTAGTCTACAATGCCTCAAGAAGGATTCGTTCATTGCTGAATTCTTCCTCTTGTGTGTGTTCTGTACGTTAAGAACCGTGGTTTGATTTAGAACGTATATGCTTTTAGATAACGTGCCTGAACCGATCAACTTTTGATATAGGAAATGTTCAAAATATTATCCAACAATACAAAATTATATCCTTCTTTAGTAAATAAAGAGACTGATATGATGTTGTATATCAGGTTCGGTATCTAATAACATTCGTTCAGAATCAATGTATTTAGTAATACAGGGTGATAACTGCCAACACTTTGGCTGCAACAATTGCACCATTTTCAACTCTTGAAACTTATCCCCCGTTCTTAGTTCAATACCTATTGGCAGCCCATGTAACAGATTACATATCCGGGATTCTGATCCGGTATCAAATACCCAGGATGTAGAGGATACTGAGAAACAGTTCTATGTAATGAACACACCCGAAGAAGATGCATCAACATGCACTTTCTTCGTTTGGGCGGCATGGGAATCATGGTATTCCCCTATTTCCTGCTCGGTCTTATAATAATTATAAGTTGGAGCGGGACCAACGTTCCCCAGCTCAGTATAACAAGCGGGTTCGGTCAATACACCCATATTATTATCTTGATTAAGGCGTGACATGGTCGCTACCTGGAGAGAGAGAGAAGAAAACACTCTGCGTGTGCTCTTACAAGATTAGATTGGTTATATATTTTATCTAATCAGGATGGCTCCCACTGTTTTTATCAAATCTTCCTTCAAACCTTAAAAGGAAAGACTAGCCGGGATTAATTACACTCTACAAGTTTGCCAATCTTTCAGCCAGGCCAGTGCCGGTACTTTGAGGGAGGTTTCCCGTGCTTTCGCACGAACCTAATTAAAATAAGCCTCGTTTTCCCAGGGGCATAACCCCGTTGACACCTTTCTAGACACTTACTTGATCGGCTAATTGTAAAGTGCAAAACTCTCCCAGGAGTAAAAATTACTCGCAGTGGGTATCAGGATCCAACTATCACATAGAAGGTATGCAATCTCATTGCAAATTTCAACACTTGAAACTCCCGATAATGGTTTTTACCCCTATCACTCATGACCTTAACTATAGTCAACAAATCATAAGCACTAGTCAAGTTCTACCCGTCATTTCGTGATTAATTAGACCCACCCACATGACCCTTAACTATGGTTAACAAAGTCGCATGACTGTCCTAACTAATCGCATCATATGCTATGTAGGAAGACATCACTTAGCTACCATACACTGTGCCTTAACTAAGGTCAACAAACACAACACGAATACTAAGTACTCTACTTCCTAAAATGATGAAGGGTTGCGAATGGTTTTTAAGAAAACCTTTAAAGCTTTGAACTTGATCTCGTTGCAGAATCAAATGGTTTTAAATGGAGTGTTTTTGAGGCTTTTGCTAGTTTCGCTAAAGAGGTCACTCCCGGTGAAGGGATCTCGGCTCTTTCCTCGTCGAATGAGGTGCAGGATATTCACAATACCACTATGCAAAGCAAGAACTAGAAAAGCAATCAAAAGACAAACCGAAGGTTGTAGCATCTGCTAGTTATTGCTAAAGAGGTCACTCCCGGTGAAGGGATCTCGGCTCTTTCCTTATCGAATAAGGTGCTGGATATTCTACAAGGAATACCGCTATGCAAAACAACAACTAGAGCTACCTAATTTTTGAAATTCGATTCCACAACATCTTTTAGGTTTATTTTCTTTCATTAATCTCATTAATGAATGTCCCAACATTTAAGTCATCTAAACATCACAGATAAATACAACGTACGCTTATGCCATCCGCATTCGCCTCAATGTCCCGTCATGCACCGTTAGGTTAGGTAACTAACGGCAGAGCGGGGCGGGGCTAGCGCGGGTGTAAAACATAAGCAACGTCTATATAATATATCATATATACTATATACAGTATCTACTCCACATATCAAATGATCACATCACAGATAACGCAGCAGAAAACAACATATGAAATATTGGATATACTAGGATGTCCGTGTTTTATTTTGAGCCTATATAAAACATGGATTCCACGGTCGTGATGAATAGCCAAACCCACATCCCTAGACCCCTACTAGAGCGGCAAGCAACCCTACCAATTCTAGAGTTAGGAGACCCGGACTCGACTCCTCGAGATGGTCTCCCACTGGACCCTAGAACCCGGTTACTTGTGCTCCCCTCCTTGGGTCTATCCTAATGCGGAAAAGTAAATAATATACATGAACGGTGACATCTTCCTCAACCCGGAAGTGCCCCAATGAATATTACATACAAGTTTTTACATGAATGAAAATGAAAAACACTCATCTCACATAAAAAAAACCCCGGCTATTCAAACACGACGATCCAATATAACATATCCAGCAACACATAACATCTCATGTCGTCAACGTAAGTAAATATGCGTATCCCAATTGTCGTTGACGTATAGCAACGAAACCGGCGATACTCCACATATTACACTTACGGTCGCAAAAAAGAAAATGAAAACTACAACAGTTGGAATCCGCAACGACCTTAGACATCATAAACTCGTAATATCACGATTTCATGCCTAACAATATGAATTCCTTAGACATCGCATGCCTAATAATTATAAACCCCGCATTTTAGTCTCGATATTGAAAACACTTTCCAATAATCAGTCGGGCAATTCAACAAGATTCCCGACATCCCGATCGAATGCTCGTCGGAAACTTTAGTAGACGGCCGCACCCCCCGATACCGACGACGAAGTGCACTTAGGCGGAACACCACGGCCGAGAGCACCCGGACGGATGCTTTTTGGCAACGGAGTTCTCCTAGAGTCACTTGGTCGGGGTTATGGGGCGCGGCTATCTAGTAATGTTACCCGGCGAGTATCCGAATACACAAAGTGATTGTGACAGACTTTTGATCGCATCAAAATCCCGTGGCAACCGATCAAATGAGACTAAATTGCTAGACTTATAAAATTCAAATGTTGTTGATTCCAAGTATTGTATCACAATATATACTAGACTATATTAAACGTTTCGAATGAATCAAGCAACACCCCATCACCCAATAAGCTCAACACTTGAGCGAAGTCAAAGTACCAAAAACGCGCCACAATACCTATGATCCAGCCGTAGAAGGCTCAAACCAACGCCTCACCTATGACACCGCGGAACTACGGCAAACCCGAGGGTTCAAGCCGCGGTTCCGAGGGCATAGAATCGAGTTAAGGTTTATGTTCTTCTAGAGGGTTCATAGAGTTACTTGCACGAACATTGAATATAATTAACTTAGAAAAATTCCAACACTTGGAAATTTTCAGAGAGGGTCATGGGGTGATGTTTGAAGATCGTTCGAACTGTCAAACATAGCCGAGGTTACCATCACAATGTTAAATTTTACGACTAAGAAACACTCCGTTTTGGTCCTATAGCAAAATTTACATCACATGGAAATTTGGACCAAACAAACAATACCTGAAATTCCAAAATACACACATCAGAGCACAAAACAAAAACGACACCAATAGGAGCCTAGGGGGCCAGCCTCCTCGGATTTTGGGGAAGAGTGCTCGGGTCAAATCCGAGCAATAGGTCCCGTTTATATTCTGTGCACTAGGGGTATCACATACACCACTCTGCACTTGTTTGCACAATTTTTACAGAACATTTGAAAAACAACAGAGAGCATATGTACAGGGCTGCAGAAATTGTAATACGGATTTGTTTCGTTTTCGTATTACATCTAACATCGTCTAAGTTTCTAGTTAGGCTCTAATACCATGTTGGGATTCCACAGCACCTAGCCTAGGGTTTGGAAGGATCACACATGCCACAACATAAAATCAAGGGGGTGCTAAGCAATCAACTACGAATCGTACTAGAAAACTAGGGTAACAAAACTTATAAACTAACATTACAAAGAGAAGTGAATGAAAATACAACCTTTGTAGATCCGGTCCTTCACTTCTAAAGCTCCGTGTTGACGTCCCTTCGCTGCGATCATCGTAGTCCCGAACTCTAGAATGGATTTCCCCGGAGAAATGATCAAGCTAGCTCGTTGACTTCGAGGCCGAAGATGATCTACGTCGAGGTGACTCAAACTCTCTCTTCACTAGGTCAAGAACTTTGTGTAGAGAACGCCTTAAACTAAATGGAAAGTAGTAGAGGATGATGAAATAGGAAATGGGTTCACTTTAGATTTTGATTTCTCACTTTGTTTCTTCAATTAAAAAAAATCTAGCAAGCTTTTCTTCTTTTGGATGAAGAAGAAGAAGAAGAAAAGAATGAATGAGAATGAATAAACAAGTGAAGATAATTATCATAATTCAACCATGGGTGGGTTAGTTTTTATCCATTAACCTTTGTAGAGACTAAACCATGGTTTAAGTTAATGGTTTGGTTAATAAATATCTTAAGTAAAACAAAGTGAGTGGACTTTGTCAAAGATGCTTTAAGCTTCATGAAGCTTCAAGCCAAGACAAAGAAAGCCACCATTTTGAATTACAAAATAAATAAAAACCCTAACCATTATCTTAAATATGGTGTAAGTCATGCACACACCCAAGTTTGCATGTATCATCCATCATGATACAAACATGTACACAATTATATATCACATATACATTATGTGTACATCAAGTGAGAAAATCAATCTTAAGTGAACCAATACTAGTTAATGTAAAGTAATATATCAAATATATAATTATACATTAAATCATTAAATCAACACTTGATTTAATAATCCGGTCATATCGCATATAACCGACTAATATCTAGTGTATCAATATATCGAATCAACACTTGATTCGGTAACCCGGCTATATCGCATATAACCGACCGATGATACAAATCGCGAGAATAGAATACAGTATCACATACTCATATTATTCTCGGTCCCGCACATATCTTATATGCACTCATATTTCGTTTCGCTTGAGCCAGGAAATCTCTGTGTAAGACTCTAAAGACTTGTCAATACGCCGGCAGTAGGTGGTGATCATATCAGTCACCCATAAGCCGCAAGCGGTCTGCTAAATGTAACGGTCATCAGGGTATTGAGCGATCAGAAGATCAACGAGTAAGCCTGCTCACACTCCTGTGAATCCGATCAGTAACACTTACCGCATAGTCCGGTCTGTTCGTCTAATATGTCGCATATCTCGCCTAGGGGTGGTAAACGTCAGACCCCAGTAGCTTGATAAGTCATGCCGATGTAAGGTCCATAACGAGCGTGAAACTACTGATAACACTTACCAGTAAATCACATCAACCCTGACCAGGGATTTCCAGTTATGGCCAGTCGAGCATAGCGCAACATCAACCCCCAATACCGGGAGAGACGAATCCCCTCCTATCGCTCATTGCCTCCATGTGAATCGGCACTGTACCCAAAAACCACCTGTTTGCATGACTCAGTAGAGCCATGGTCGGGTGGAAATCAAAGCACAGTGGGAGACACACAAGACTCTATGACGATCTCGGGTCAACAAACTAAGCTGTACCAGTGTTACCAGAGAACCGCCATCTGACGTGAGGTATAATACCATCTGGGAGTTCTCGGCGAGTCCGTTCAGTGTACCCAGTCATCACTGAGTATCCGCATACCATTTCTGATGTCAAACACCAATGGATATGGGAACATCCATCGCCCATCACATGGGTCAAGAAGATATACGCTAGTCTACTCTGGAATATCGATGCCCCGTCTCGATATTCCCACGACTAGGAACATTGAAGGATGTACTCATGGACTACCCAGGCCCCACTAGTATGATCTGCATCATAATCCTGGAAGTCGAGTACACATCCTAAGGGCTTTATCAATATGTAACAGAGAGACAATAAGTGTACATGTTAAGATAAAGAGCAACCAGATAGCGTACTATCATGTCGAGCAAGAAAGTCCTCCCTATATATGTCCCAGCATTCACTATAATATACATCTCATGTACAATAATGGCCTCTAGGGCATACATACAACTAACACGAGATTCTCACACCCGCCTACCCATTGCTGCCGCTATATAAACCCCTCTCTCAGATGATCGAGGTAAGCCATTTTTACTCCACTAGGCCGTTACTCTACTAAAATGTCCGGTCTAACTTGATCGTCGGAGGGTCCTCGGTGGCACAACTACCCTGGGACTTCTTTGCAGGTAGCTCGGTCATAACCACTCAAAACCCATTGAGATCCACACGCTCTGGGAGTCAACCCTCCAACTCAATCTCAGCCGTCCATCAGCGCTCGCAGCAGATCAACAAAAGATAATATCTGAAGGAGATCTTGAGATCCATCAGTTGGCGCCGTCTGTGGGAAAGTAGTTCCACTCAACCATAGTTCATCTTCCGATTTCAACCTCATGGCGAGCGATCACTGCGACGATCCAAGCGCTAGCCGCCGTCTCCCGCACAACGGAGGCGCAGACGAATCTCCTCCCCCGAACGCCATTAACGCCCTAGCCGCTCGGATAGATCGGCTCGCGTCCGTCGTGGATGCCCTCGTCCGTGTCCAAATGGCCGGACAAGCTCCACAGGTCGCCATTTCCCCACCTTGGGAATGAAACCCCTACAGAGGGAGAGAAGACTCTGCCCGCGTTCGCACGACCAATCACCGCCTCGCTGTCTCCAACAGCCGCAGGTTCCCCGGGGCGACGTACTCAATGACCCGGTGGGCACCGCATAGCTTAACCCCGAGGTCTTACGATAGAGTGCCTCGCCCCGAGCCCCGTCATGCCCTTGTCCCTCCCGAGGAGGTGTCTGTCAGCTCGCCTGCACCTAGCCATGACCGACGCACCCTCCTTCGACAGGGTCGCACACACGGGACTCGCCACGGCAGCTCGAAAATGACCTCGCCGGGAGACCTGAGGAACGTCATCGAGCGGAATCGGGGCCGTGGCCATGCAGAGGCCTCCAGCGGCAAGGGCCAAAGATCGAAGAATGCCGACTCATCTGGATACCACGGCCGACTCGACGCCCTTGAAAAGAAAATCTAGGGCATGCACCGGGAAAGTCGTCATTCGAGCGACGGGGCTAAGTACGCCGCTGACTCGCTCACGAAGCCCTTCACAGAGGAGCTCCTCGCCGTCCATGTCTCCTCCCGGAACAAGCCCCCGAAGGTCTCACTCTTCGACGGGAAGTCCGGCCCGAAGGACCATTTAGACGCTTTCACGGCCGGGATGAGTCTCCAGGACTGTTCCGACGCCGCCCAATACCGCGCTTTCCCGGCCACTCTCATCCGCTTCGGACGAGATTGGTTCTGAGGACTTGCGCCATGCTCGATCTCAACCTTCGACGAGCTGGCCACCCAATTCTTCGAGCACTTCGTCGGGAACAGACGTCAGAAGCGGACCGTCGACTATCTCTTCACAATAAAGAGCGGGGACAAAAGGCTTCAAAGGGTACGTAACCCGCTTCTACAATGCCCTCCTCGAAGTCCCGGAACACAAGGACAAGACGTTCATCACGGCACTATGGTCGGGTCTTAGGCACAAGGAGTGGTTACGCTCCTTTGCATTAGCGCAACCTAAGACCATGGCCGAGGTGAAGGCCTGGACCGAACGAGAAATACAGCTTGAATCCGAGGTGAATTCCAACCTACCCCGGACAGAACAAGTTGATCAGAAGAAAAGGGGCCGCGAAGAGAAAAGGAAGCTTGAGCGGTCGCAGCCCTACTCCCCGAAGTTTCATGAGTACACCCCGCTCAACGTCTCCCAGACGGTATTGCTGGAGGAGGCAAAGGGCGAGAGGTTCTTTAAGCTCCCCCCAGTCTCGCACATGGCGGAAAAGCGCACCGGGGCCCCTACTGCGGCTTCCACCGGTCGCAAGGCCACTCCATGGAGAACTGCAAGTAGCTCCAAGACTACATCGAGGAGCTAATCCGCTCGGGGCACCTGGCAACGTACTTACGGGACAAGCGGCTAGCTGACCGTGAACAAGAGCAACGTCCCCCTCCCGGTGAATTAACAATCGGCCAAATCATGGTCATGTCAGCGGGGGGTATGATGAATACCTACGAGGCTCAGCGCCCCATACCAATCGACGGAATTGACGGCCATCTGAGGAAGAAGGCTAGGGCAGCCGAGCCGATCGTTTTTAACGACGAGGACCTCCACAGTATATCCCTGACCCACAACGACCCGCTAGTGATCACAGCTCGGGTCCACCGCTACGAGGTGCAGAGGATACTGGTGGACTCTGGAAGCTCGGCGGACATCCTATTTTACGACTGCTTCCTACAAATGGGACTCACCCCGTCGGACCTAAGGTCGACCACCCACGTCCTGTCAGGGTTCACCAACCACTCCATCCCGGCGGAAGGGGTAATCACTCTCCAATTCATCACCGAGGAGGCCGGCCGTACGCACACTGTGCCTGTGGAGTTCATCGTAGCGAAAATCCCGTCGGCCTAGAACATACTCCTCGGCCGCCCAACATTGAACTCCCTCAGGGCCCAGATATCGACCTACCACCTGGCGATGAAATTCCCGCTCGACCAAGGCGGGATAGGTCGGGCCTACGGAGACCAACGAACTGCGAAGGTTTGTTTCACTGCAACCTCGACGACCGAGCGGCCAAAAAACAATGTTGAGGGCGAAGGTGACATCAAGGGTTCTCTGGACACTCGAGACGAGCAGAAAGAGGTCCGAGGGACCCCGGTGGAGCCACTGGCAGAGGTCCCCCTCGTTGAAGAGGACGGCGAACGAACCATAAAGATCGGGTCACTTCTGACGGGGCCCAGCAGGACGATCTAGCTCATTTCCTAAGGAACAACTTCGACGTGTTTGCCTGGGCACCTGCTGACATGCCTGAGATCGACCCCAAAGTCATATCTCACAAGCTCGGGGTAGATCCGACGGCCCGACCCGTCAAGCAGAAGAAGCGAAGCTTTGCCCCGATCAAGCAGAAGGCAATCGAGGACGAGGTAGACAGGCTTCTCGCCGCCGACTTCATTCGGAATGTGCCATACTCCGAATGGTTGGCGAATGTGGGCATGGTCAAAAAGTCTACCGGGAAATGGCGAATGTGCGTCGACTTTACCGACCTCAATAAGGCCTGCCCGAAAGACAACTATCCCCTCCCTCGGATAGATCATCTCGTCGATAGCTCGGCGGGTCACGATCTACTTAGCTTCATGGATGACTTTTCTGGCTACAATCAGATCCTATGAATCCGGTGGACGAAGATCTCACCTCATTTACAACGGACCGGAGGGTATACTGCTATAAAGTAATGCCTTTCGGCCTCAAAAATGCCGGAGCCACGTACCAACGCTTGGTCAACCGCATGTTCAAACCCCAGATCGGCAGGAACATGGAAGTCTATGTCGACGACATGCTCGTCAAGTCAGTCTCGTCGGTCGACCACACCAAGGATCTGGGCGAGGCTTTCGACGTCCTCCGCAAATTCAAGATGAAACTGAACCCCGCTAAGTGCGCATTCGGGGTCACCGGGGGAAAGTTCATCGGTTTCATGGTCACTCACCGTGGGATCGAAGCCAACCCGGAGAAAATCAACGCCATCCTCAACATGGCCATGCCAAAGACCAACGTCGAGATCATGCGACTGACAGGGCGGGTAGCCGCTCTGTCACGTTTCATGTCGAGGTCTGGGGAGAAGTGCCTCCCATTCTTCAAGGCTCTAAGAAAAATTCTAAGGTTCGAGTGGTCGGAGGAGTGCCAAACCGCCTTCGACCAATTGAAGAGGCACCTTGCGACTCCACCACTGCTCACCCGACCGGTTGAAGGGGATGAGCTATCACTATATCTGGCGGTATCCGACCAAGCAGCAGGCGCAGTACTCGTCCGAGAGGTCAATGAAGTCCAGAAGCCGGTGTACTATGTGAGCCATGTCTTCAAGGATGCAGAAACGAGGTACCCATCCATAGATAAGATCGTCCCGGCACTCGTCGTGGCCTCAAGGAAGCCGTGGCACTATTTCCAGGAGCACACCGTCCTTATTCTTACCGAGCGCCCTTTAGGGGCTATCCTCGCCTCACCCGAGTCCTCTGGCCGCTTGGAGAAGTGGAGATGGGAATTGTCCCAATTCGACATAAAATACCGCCCGAGGCAGGCCATCAAAGCACAAGCCCTGGTTGATTTTATCGTCGAGTGCACCATCCCCAGCAAAGAGCCGGAGTCAACAACGGCCCCCGCAGCTCAAACCTCAGTCAATGGGAAGCCCGACTTCGTCCCTGATTGGATCCTTTACGTTGACGGGTCCTCTACCGACGAAGGCTGTGGTGACGGACTCATCATTCGGGGCCCAAACGAGGCAGAAATGGAGTATTCTCTAAAGCTCGGGTTCAAGGCCTCGAATAACGCGGCGGAATACGAAGCTTTGCTGGCCGGACTACGCATAGCCTCCGGACTGGGGCTGAAAACGATCCGGATCCGCAGCGACTCCGCCCTAGTCGTTGGCCAAGTTACCGGCCGATTCGAGGCACGGGAGCCTCTGATGGTGAAGTATCTAGCCGAGGTAAGAAGACTGCGAAAGGACTTCGACGAAGTCCAGGTAGAGCAGATCCCCAGACAGCTCAACGCCCAAGCCGACGCCTTGAGTAAGCTGGCTCCATCCTACTCGGCCAACAACAAGAGGAGCATCCTCTTCGAGGTCTTGCCACGGCCCAGCGTGGAAGACGGGGCAACAATACTTAAGTGTATACAGCCCGGGAGGAAGACCAAGACTGGAGAAAACCCCTTGTGGAATTCCTGAGGGAAGGTACGCTCCCGAAAGACCGTGGAGAAGCCCGCCGTCTCCGAGCCAGAGCTCGCCATTTCGTCTGGAGCAATGGGAACCTCTACAAGAAGTCCTTCACTCAGCCCCTGCTCCAGTGTGTCGACCCCCACGAAGCCGACTACGTCCTCCGTGAGATCCACGAAGGGGTCGGCGGCGCGCACCAAGGGGCCCGAACCTTAATCTAGAAGGCATTACTCCAGGGGTACTACTGGCCGACCATTCATCAGGACACCCAGAAGCTGGTCAGGAGATGCAAGAGCTGCCAACTCCACGGAAGCATACCTCTCCTTCCCGCTACCGAGCTAACCGCCCTAACCTCCCCGTGGCTGTTCGCCCAGTGGGGAATGGACATGATATGCCAGTTCCCTACCGGTATGGGCGGACACAAGTACGTCCTTGTCACGGTGGATTACTTCAAGAAGTGGATCGAGGCCATTCCCATCAGGAAACCGGACGCCACCATGACTATTAAGTTCCTGCAGAACAATGTTATACTCCGGTTCGGCATCCCGAGGTGCATTATCACCGACCACGGAACAAATTTCGAAAACGAAAGGGTTAAGGAATTTTGCAGCGAATATCACATCCTCATGAAATTTTCCACGATCGCACATCCCCAATGCAACGGACAAGCCGAGGTCGCTAATCGGGACGTCCTCCGAGGTCTTCGGACATGCCTAGAAGGGCGCCAAGGCAGTTGGGTCGAAGAATTGCCCCGGGTCTTATGGGCCCTCCGCACGTTGAAGAAAACCCCCACCGGGAAAACCCCTTTCAGCCTCTACTACGGAACCGAAGCAATGGTCCCAGTGGAGATCGGGCTCCCCAGTCACTGGGTCGAGCACTTCGACGATGAAATGAACACCTCGGCACTCCGAACTAACCTGGACATCTTGTTGGAGAAACAAGACCGGGCTCAGATGAGAGTTGCCGCCTATCAACAGCAAACCGTCCGCTACTACAACGCGTGAGTCAAGCGTCGCTTCTTCAAGACCGGAGATTTAGTCTTGAGGCGGAACGAGTTCATCGATCAAGGCAAGCTGCATAAATTTTCTCCAAAGTGGGACGGTCCTTTCCTCGTCTCCGAGGCCCTGCCCGGCGGAGCCTACCGCTTGCAAGAAGCGGATGGGCGCAAGTTTCAACGGCCTTACAACGCCGAGAAGTTCAAACTGTACCAATAAAAAGAATACCTACTAGCGTGTATTTCTTTTTCCATTAAGGCAATGTAAACTTTTCTCAAGTTCTTTCTGTTTACATAATAATAAGGGAACAATAACACATTGCAAAAAAGAAGAGTTTGTTTATTTCAAAGGGTACTATGGGCTCCTCAGCCTTACAGAAAACTAAAGAAAAAGTTACAACAGAGGAGGAACAGGATCAAGGAAGTACTCCCGGTAATACTCGGAGCGGATTTCCGCTAGCCGAGCCCTAGCCTCCGCAGCCCGCTCCCGCCGATGCTGCACGCTAACTCGGGACGCCACGGAATCACCCGACACTGCGCCCTCTGCACCCTGGCTCACGACGTACCTAATTTTGAAGCACTCCAGAATGAGGGCCAAGGATCGGTCGTGCCTGGCCTGTAAGTCAATGTACAACACCCCACGGGTTGCGGGGAGGCGAAAATATGAAAAACGATCTTGTTCTTTATGCAAACATCGACTAACCGAAGATCTTTATTAAACGATAACTAACAACAACCATAGAAGTTCTTAGCTACTATGAAAAGAGATTATACCTAGTGAATCGTGTCCTTCGTCTTTTCGATCTCTACGTCCTCCTCGGCCTCCTTTCCGTGATAGATGATCCACCCGAGAACCCTAATCCAAGCTTTACCTCTATGCTTGAGGTAACTAAGTTTCTCTAGTTGCTAATCAAAGGAACTTAGATGATATAGAGTTAGGTTATGGGTTAATTAGTCTATTCTAATCCTTGATCTCAACTCATGAGTGGTAGGATTAGGGTTTGAAGAGAGAGTGAGCTTGAGGAGAGAGAAGGTGAACATCATAATGATAATGATATTGCTTCTCACTTGAATTATATGAAGCATAATGATTAATCAAATAAATGAATAAATGTGATTATTCATCATGCTACATTAATTCAATATGAGTGATTCACTATGTGAGTCATTAAGCATTTAATAATGCATTAATGACATGATGAATCACACAAAATGAGTCACAATTGCATTTAATGATAATGCCACCTAAACCCTCAAGTCACCATGCTTCTAGAAGCTTCCCGTAAAATTAAGAGAACGCCCCTCCTATCTGTAAAAACACGGAAAATCTTTAGACTGTATAAATCCAATAACCTGATAATAGAATCTGGCTTAAACCAAAGCCGGCTAGTAATAACTGTCCGAACGTCGTACGTGTGTAAACATACGTATGTGTCCGAACCCTTGTCGTAAAACCGTATGACCTCTATATCGTTTCGCCTGGAGTAGGGAAATCTCTGTGTGGGACTCTAAAGACTCGACTACTACGTTGGCAGTGGGTTTAACCACAGACCGCAAGCAGCACTAGCTGTACGTAACGGTCCCCAGGTAGATGTCGATAAGAAGGCCGATGAGGAAACCCATCCGAACTCCTACTGAGCCTGTCCGTGACAATATCCGCGCAGTCCGGTCTGTTCGTCTAAGAGTATCGCATGTATGGTTTAGGGGGGTGGTGAACGTCAGACCCCTAATAACCGTACAAGTCGTGCCGGCATGGCTCAAGACCATCCGATAATCTACTGATCAGTCCATCAGTAATTCTCAATCAGCCCTGGCCAGGGACTTATGGTAATGACCAACCGATCACAGTGCGATATCAACTCCCTAGACCGGGAGAGACGAATCCCTAACAGTCGCTCACTGCCTCCACGTGGCTCGGGACTGTGCCCAACTAAAACCTGTTTGCACGACTCCTTTGAGCCGTGATAGGGTAATAATCAAAGCACAGTGGGAACTCACACGAGACAAATGATGATTTTAAGTCAACAGACTATCTGCACACATGTCACCTAAGAACTGCTATCTGACGTTAGGTATAATACCATCCAGTCAGTTCTCGGCGAGTCCTGTCCGGTGTGCTCACATGAAGTGAGCATCTGTATACAATCTTAGGCGCACATCACCAATGGCTGCGGGACCAATCCATCGCCCCTCGTCAGGGTCTAGATATGTATACACTAGTCTACTCTGGAGTATCGATGCCCTGTCTCGATACTCCTGCGACCAGGGACATTTAAGGATGTGCCTATTGACTATCCATCTCCCACAAGTATGACTGCCATCACAACGCCGGTAGTCAGGAAAACATCCTATGGGCTTTATCAACATGTGTATATAAATACAAAGTAAAAATATATCACACGTTTAAGATAAAGACAAACCAAATAGCGTACTATCATAAGCAAGATTGTCATGTACATACATATCCCTAATAGTCTATACAATGAAGGCCTCTAGGGCATACATATACCCAACAATCTTCCACTTGCACTAAGGCCTATAATTGGCGCAATGAGTACCCACTGTCTGCACTAGACCCAGTTGTTGGCGTACCTCATGCCCAACATCTCAAACAGCCTCTCGAACTGAACTTGAGGGATGGCCTTGGTGAATGGATCTGTCGTGTTGTCTTTTGTGTCCACTCTCCGCACCTCGATCTCTCGACGATCTACGATCTCCCTGATCAGGTGATACCGCCTTAAGATATGCCTGGATTTCTGATGGGACCTTGGTTCCTTCGCTAATGCTACAGCCACATTGTTATCACAATACAAAGGTATTGAATTGGCAATGGACGGAACCACCTGAAGTTCAGATATAAACTTCTTCATCCAGACAACTTCTTTTGCGGCTTCACTAGCAGCTATATATTCAGCCTCTATAGTTGAGTCTGCGACAGTATCCTGTTTAGAACTCCTCCAAGATACTGCCCCTCCATTGAGGGTAAACACAAAACCCGAAATGGACTTAGAGTCATCTTTGTCACTTTGGAATCCAGAGTCGGTAAAAGCCTCAACCTGGAGGTCCCCATTACCGTAAATCAAGAACATCTCCTTAGTCTTTCTCAGGTACTTGAGAATGTTCTTTACCGCTATCCAATGCTTCTCACCTGGGTCAGATTGATACCTGCTTACCACACTAAGTGCTTAAGCTACATCTAGTTGGTCTGGTACATAACATCGCATACATTATAGATCCTACTGCCGAAGCGTAGGGTATAATGCCCATGCGAGCCCTCTCTTCATCAGTCTTTGGAGACATCTCTTTGGAGAGGGTGATCCCGTGACAAACGGGTATATTACCGCGCTTGGAATCATCCATACTAAATCTCTTTAGTATAGTGTCAATATACCTGGACTGTGAAAGTCCCAACATTCTATTAGATCTATCACGATAGATCTTAATGCCCAGAATGTATGATGCATCTCCCAAGTCTTTCATGGAGAATTTCTATGACAAGAAGAGCTTTACTGATTGTAGCATAGGGACATCATTCCCTATCAGCAGTATGTCGTCGACGTACAAAACGAGGAAGACTACTGCTCCTTCTACAATCTTCCTATAAATACATGGTTCATCTACATTTTTGATAAAGTCAAATTCCTTGACTGTCTCATCAAAGCAGATGTTCCAACTCCGTGATGCTTGCTTTAATCCATAAATGGATTTAAGCAATTTGCACACCTTTCCGCTGCGCCCACTGTCTAAGAAACCTTCTGGTTGATCCATGTAAACACTCTCTTCTAAATGTCCATTTAGAAAAGCTGTTTTTATGTCCATCTGCCAGATTTCATAGTCATGGAAGGCAGCAATGGCAAGCAGGATCCGAATGGATTTAAGCATAGCTACTGGTGAAAAGGTTTCATCACAGTCCAATCCTGGTCTTTGACGAAAACCTTTTGCAACGAGTCTAGCTTTGTAGGTTTCCACTTGTCCAAATGTACCAATCTTCTTTTGAAGATCCATTTGCATCCAACTGGTTTCACCCCAGGAGGAGCAATTTCTAAAGTCCAAACTTTATTGGTGTACATGGATTCCATTTCGGATCTCATAGCATCCAGCCACTTCACCGAGTCGCTACTCGTGATAGCCTGCTGAAAACTAGTAGGCTCATCATCATTGATGATGCAATCCTCTCGATCCCCATCCAGAAGAAACCCATAGTACCTTTCAGGAGGATGAGAAAGCCTACTAGATCTGCGGAGTGGCGTTGGTTCGTCATGTTCTATTGAAACCTGAGTTTCTACTAAGTCCTCGGCAGCAGTTTGAGGTTCTAGAATTTCTTCCAGCTCTTCCGCGCTCCCACTAATTTCTTTTGCAAGAAATTCGCTCTCTAAGAAGACAATGTGGCGAGCGACAAACACCTTTTGTTCTTCAGTGTGGTAGACCAGATATCCCCTTGAATGCTTGGGGTATCTTACAAACTTGCACAAAACCGATCGTGCCTCGAGCTTGTCCGGATTATGCTTTTAACATATGCCGGACATCCCCATATCTTGATATACTTGAGATATGGTCTCTTCCCGCTCCACATTTCATATGGAGTGGTAGGTACAGACTTAGTCGGAACTCTATTCAATAGGTATGCTGCTGATTCTAGAGCAAAACCCCAGAAGGAAAGTGGCAACTCAGCATTACTCATCATTGAACGCACCATGTCAAGTAGCGTGCGATTCCTCCTTTCTGACACACCATTATGCTGAGGTGTATAAGGAGGAGTAAGCTGAGAGAGAATTCCATTCTCTTTTAAGCATTCAAGGAAACTGGTACTTAAGTATTCTCCACCTCGATCAGATCGAAGTGTCTTGATGCTTTTACCAGTCTGTTTCTCTACTTCATTCTTATACTCCTTAAACTTCTCAAAGGCCTCGGATTTATGCTTCATTAAGAACACATGTCCATACCTAGAGAAGTCATCAGTAAAAGTGATGAAGTAGGAGTGACCGCTTCGTGCATGTGTAGACATTGGACCACCTACATCACTGTGTACAAGTCCCGAGAGTTCTGTGGCTCTTTCTCCGTGTCCGGTGAACGGAGATTTGGTCATTTTTCCTTTGATACATGATTGACAAGTTGCATATGATGATATTCAAACGGATCTAAATATCCATGTTTATGTAACTTAGTCAATCTTGTTTCGTTTATATGACCAAGTCTACAATGCCATAGGAAGGCTTGGTTTGAATCTGGAGCCTTTCTTTTAAGCGTGTTTTGAATATTGAAAACTTGAGGTTGATTAAGTATATATATGCCGTTTTCCAGTGTGCCAAACCCAATCATTTCTTGATTTAGGAGAATGTTCATGACATTTCTTTCAAGCGCAAAATTATATCCTTTATTAGACAACAAAGATACTGATATAATATTACACAGCATACCGGGAATACAAAAACAGTTGTACAATACCAAAATGTTTCCACTAGTCAGCCCTATGTGATATTCTCCTATTGCAATAGCATCTACGTGCATTCCATTGCCCATCCGGAGAGTCATATCACCTGTCTCCAGTACTCTACTATTTCTCAGATCCTGTAAAGAATTACAGATGTGAGAACCAGAACCGGTATCAAGTACCCATGATGTAGAGTTTACTGAAAGACAATTTTCGATTACAAACACACCTGAAGTAGAAGCAACAGCCTGCTTCGTGTCCTTTGCCTTGAATGCCATACAGTCCTTCTTCCAGTGCCCTTGCTTGTGACAATAATAGCATTCGTTCTTATCCGCCTTCACCCTTCCTGCCTTGTTCGTTCCCTGCACCTTCTTGACCCCGCCTTTCGGTTTGGTGGCTTTCATCTTCTTCTTCCCTTTAGCTTTCGCTTTAGATTTAGAAGAGGATGATTGGCCAACATACAGAACATGGGTCTTCTCCTTTTTCAAGGAGGTCTCTGCTACCCTCAACATGTTGAGGAGCTTTGGAAGATCAGCTTCCATTTCGTGCATATTGAAGTTCAGCACGAACTGAGAGAAGGTGTGGGGAAGGGACTGCAAAATCAAGTCGATGTACAAATCATTCTCTAGCACGCATCCCAAGTTTGCGAGTTCCTCAACGAGGCTGATCATTTTGAGGACGTGCTCTCGTACTGGTGATCCTGGAGCTAACCTCATCTAGAAGAGTTTCCTTGAGGTCTCGTACCTCGCGATACGGGAGTGCACCCCATACAATTCCTTGCAATGGAGAAAGATGGATATAATATCCATACTCTCGTGCTGTTTCTGGAGTTCATTGTTCATGGACGCCAGCACGATACACTTAGCTCTCTCACAGTCTAGATCCCAGGTTTTGCGAACCTCCTTGTCCGCAACTGAGGAGTCTGGTCCTGGGATAAGGGGAGGAACAGCGGTGGTAACATATGCTACTTTTTCATAAGTCAGTGCAATGTTGACGTTCCTTAGCCAATCCTTATAGTTATACCCGGTCAGTATATATTTTTCAAGTAATGGTTTTAGTCCTGTCATGGTAGCTGCCAGAGAGAGAGAGAGAAAAGAAACACTCAGCATATGCTTTTGCAAGTTTAGATTGGTTTATTAATTTATCTAAACAGGATGGCTCCCACTGTTTCCTCAAATCCTTCTTCAAAACCTAAAAGAAGAACTAGTCAGGATTTAATCACACGTCACAATACTTGCTTAACCTTTCAGCCAGGCCAGTGTTGGTACTTCGAGGGAGGTTTTCCAACGCTTTTGCGAAGTTCCTTAATTAAATAACCTCTTTTCCCTGGAGGCGTAGCCCCTCTAACACCTTTCTGGACACCTACTTGGTTTATAGCATTGATTGTTTAAGTGAGAAAATTTCCCGAGAGTAATCCTACTCATCAGTGGGATCGGGATCCAACTATCATTGTATGATGCCCTAGATGGAAGCCACTCTAATCACCATACTCCAGAAGGTATGCTAAATCTGCAAGTTTCAATTTTTGAAACTCCCGATGTGATTTTTACCCCAAGCTCTTATGACCTTGACGTAGGCCAACAAATCATAAGACGCAAGTCAAGTTCTACCTGTCGTTGTCCTGATTAATTTAAGTCCATCGTACATGCCCTTGACGTAGGCCAACAAGGCTGTACGTCTGTCCTAAACTAATGCATCTATCTATGCAACAAAAAAGCAACACATTGCTACCATCCACTATGCCTTGACGTAGGCCAACAAATATAGCATGAATACGATGTGCTGTTTTATTTGAAACGACGGAGGGTTACGACTGGTTTTTTGGCAAAAAACCGTTAACGTAGTGAACTTGATATGATCGAAGGAACCAAGATAGCTCTTTTTAAAAGGAGTGGTTTAAGCTCCGTATTTAAAATTTGCTTTTTGAAGAAAACCGAGTGGTTTTGAAATTGCTCCAACGATTAAGTTTAGGTTTTATTTTCTTTGCATTAATAATAATGCGTATCATTAAACTATCATTACAGATAACAACGAAAATACAACGTCTTCTTATGCCATCCGCATTCGCCACGGGGTCCTGTCATCACCCGTTAGGTTACTTAACTAACGGCAGAGCGGGGGCTGGGCTAGCGCGGGTGTAAAACATAAGTGATGTCTAAATAGCTATCATATATAGATATTGTATATTCGTCAGACGCAATAATAGGCATTCCAGATCACAGATGAACATTATTGGATTATGCTAGCAATCCACGTTTCTTTTGAGCCTGCAACGAAAGACGGATTACACAGTTGTGATGAATAGCCATTACCCCACCCTAGACCCCTACGGGTACGGCAAACTACCCGCCAAGTACCCGAAGTGAAGCGGTCTCCCTCAACAACGTGAATAGGCTACTAAACACTTCAAAGTACCCGGTAGTTTGTGCACCCCACCTTGGGTCTATCCTAGGAGCAAAAAACAGTAAAAAGAAATAATACAACGGTGGCTACAACCGCAGCCTGGATGTGCCCCGCAAAATAATATTACAACATATTACAATTATATCGAATGAATGAATACAATAACCCATCACAAAACCTCGGCTAATCATCACAACAAACCAATACAGTTCATAATCACAAACAGTTAAAATCATCACAGATATGTGTAACCCCTGCCAACCGACATACTAGCAGTTAGGGGAGATTTACGAACACATAATACATTTCACAGATATAATCAAATAAGCAAACATCGTATAATTTCGATCGATCAAACACATTAGATTCTACTCCAAAACTTCTCTGTAAATTTGAGACTTGAGCAGAAAATAAATCATTCCAGAAAAGACAAAACATCATAGAAGAGCCACAGGGAAAAACTGGGCTGAATCGGCTTCAACTCGGCCGCGGATCCGCTGCGGATAGGTGGGATCGGCCGCGGTTCCGTGGCTGTATGGCCGATTCAAGAGCCCAATTTTTTCCTGTGTTCTTATAATTTCCTGGAGGTTATTCTGGAGGTCCCTGAAAAATTTTTAGGCCTCGTTTTAAAAACGACAGAAACATGGTGATATCGTTATATTTTCCGGTCCGTTTTGCGTTCGAAATTCATACGACTTTGTAAATGAGTTAATTATTGTTTAGTGAGGCTCTGATGCCACTATAAGTCGATGTACAATACCCCACGGGTTGCGGGGAGGCGGAAATATGAAAAACGATCTTGTTCTTTATGCAAGCATCGACTAACCGAAGATCTTTACTAAACGATAACTAACAGCAACTATAGAAGTTCTTAGCTACTATGAAAAGAGATTATACCTAGTGAATCCTGTCCTTCGTCTTTTCGATCTCTACGTCCTCCTCGGCCTCCTTTCCGTGATAGATGATCCACCCGAGAACCCAAATCTAAGCTTTACCTCTATGCTTGAGGTAACTAAGTTTCTCTAGTTGCTAATCAAAGGAACTTAGATGATATAGAGTTAGGTTATGGGTTAACTAGTCTATTCTAATCCTTGATCTCAACTCATGAGTGGTAGGATTAGGGTTTGAAGAGAGAGTGAGCTTGAGGAGAGAGAAGGTGAACATCATAATGATAATGATATTGCTGCTCACTTGAATTATATGAAGCATAATGATTAATCAAATAAATGAATAAATGTGATTATTCATCATGCTACATTAATTCAATATGAGTGATTCACTATGTGAGTCATTAAGAATTTAATAATGCATTAATGACATGATGAATCACACAAAATGAATCACAATTACATTTAATGATAATGCCACCTAAACCCTCAAGTCACCATGCTTCTAGAAGCTTCCCGTAAAATTACGAGAACGCCCCTCCTATCCGTAAAAACACGGAAAAACTTTAGACTGCATAAATCCAATAACCTGATACTAGAATCTGGCTTAAACCAAAGCCGGCTAGTAAAAACTGTCCGAACGTCGTACGTGTGTAAACATACGTATGTGTCCGAACCCTTGTCGTAAAACCGTACGACCTCTATATCGTTTCGCCTGGAGTAGGGAAATCTCTGTGTGGGACTCTAAAGACTCGACTACTACGCTGGCAGTGGGTTTAACCATAGACCACAAGCGGCACTAGCTGTACGTAACGGTCCCCAGGTAGATGTCGATAAGAAGGCCGATGATGAAACCCATCCGAACTCCTACTGAGCCTGTCCGTGACAATATCCGCGCAGTCCGGTCTGTTCGTCTAAGAGTATCGCATGTATGGTTTAGGGGGGTGGTGAACGTCAGACCCCTATTAACCGTACAAGTCGTGCCGGCATGGCTCAAGACCATCCGAGAATCTACTGATCAGTCCATCAGTAATTCTCAATCAGCCCTGGCCAGGGACTTATGGTAATGACCAACCGATCACAGTGCGATATCAACTCCCTAGACCGGGAGAGACGAATCCCTAACAGTCGCTCACTCCTCCACGTAGCTCGGGACTGTGCCCAACTAAAACCTGTTTGCACGACTCCTTTGAGCCGTGGTAGGGTAATAATCAAAGCACAGTGGGAACTCATACGAGACAAATGATGACTTTAAGTCAACAGACTATCTGCACACATGTCACCTGTGAACTGCTATCTGACGTTAGGTATAATACCATCCAGTCAGTTCTCGGCGAGTCCTGTCCGGTGTACTCACATGAAGTGAGCATCTGTATACAATCTTAGGCGCACATCACCAATGGCCGTGGGACCAATCCATCGCCCCTCGTCAGGGTCTAGATATGTATACAGTAGTCTGCTCTGGAGTATCGATGCCCTGTCTCGATACTCCTGCGACCTGGGACATTTAAGGATGTGCCTATTGACTATCCAGCTCCCACAAGTATGACTGCCATCACAACGCCGGTAGTCAGGAAAACACCCTATGGGCTTTATCAACATGTGTATATAAATACAAAGTAAAAATATATCACACGTTTAAGATAAAGACAAACCAAATAGCGTACTATCATAAGCAAGATTGTCATGTACATACATATCCCTAATAGTCTATACAATGAAGGCCTCTAGGGCATACATATACCCAACATGGCCTTCGAGATAAGGCCGAGCAAGAAGATCGAACGCACCTTGTCGAGTGCCTCGTCCAGCAACTCCTCGGAGAGAGGGTTGTCAAAACCCGGGGACCTCCTCCAAATCGCGTACATCAACAACTGTAGGAGGGACGACCTCCGAGGGAGAAGCCGACCGAAGTGACCTTCGAGACGCCGAACCACCCCCCGGTGCCCATCCTCAGCCAGGGACCGATCATACAAAGAGACGTCGCCAAAGGTGATAATCCCTTCGATCGAATACATGCGCCCAGTCATCTCAAAAGAAAACGTTGCCGAAGGAGTCGCCGTCTCCTCTCTATTTATAACCTCAAACAAAATCCTTGAGGGCCCAGATTTGCGCGCACATGGGCGCGAATCCAGGGATCCATCAAGATTACTCCAATACCGCGACGCCACGTGGCAGAACTGACGCGTCTTCCCGAAACGTCACGTCTTCCCCAAGCTTTCCTGACACGTGCACCCTGCGATGGTCGCTCTTCCCAACGCTCACGGACCAACAAAGGGTCGGACGAAACCTCACAAAACGGAGCAGCTACCCTGCTCGGTCCATCCTAGGCTGGTAATCTCTTACCCCACGACGCCAAGGATCAAAGCCCTCATCAAGAGGCAACCGAGCAGCTACCCTGCTTGGTTATCCCTGGATGGTAGTTCCCTACCCACCGACGCCAGGGATCGAAGCCCTCGCCAAGAGGCAACCGGGCAATAACCCTGCTCGGTCCATCCATCGCAGACCACCACTTGAATTCTTCAACAAGGCAATGTAATTTCTTCTAAGTTCTTTCTATCTAAGCAAACAAAAAGGACAACACAGTCAAGCATTGCAGAAAGGAAGGGTTTTATTGATTCAAAAAGGTATTTTAGGCTCCTCAGCCGTACATTCAAAGAAAAAAATTACTGTAGCGGAGGAAGGGGGTGCAGGAAACATTGCTCGTGGTACTCCGAGGATATTTCCTCCAGCCGAGCCCTAGCTGCCTCGGACCTCTGCCTCTGATGCCGTCCACGAATGTCGGCGTGATGTCTGAGTTGGTAGCCCTCAAGGACGAGCGCCACCGAGCGATCCCGCCGACCCGCCGAAATCAGGCCGAAGCGGCATAAAGACCTCAGCTTATCAACCGCCTCGTCCTTCAGCTGCTCGGACAAGGGGTTGTGCAGCCCCGGCGACGCCTTCCGGATTGAGTACATCAACAGCTGGAGGAGGGGTGAGCGCCGGAGAAGCAGACGGCCAAAATGGTCCTCAATGCGGCCTATGACTACTTGCACCGTATCCTCGGTGCAATACTGGTCGTACAGGTACACGTCCAGGAAAGTTATGATATCAGGGATGGTGAAAGGGAAAGTGTCCATTCTTACGTTTTGGAGATGGAGAAAGGAGTGCTCAACAAGCCCTCCGCTTTATAGCCCCACTGCGCCCTCAAGAGTCCAACAGTCGCTCGTGTCTTCCATAACTGTACCGCCACGCGGCGGACATCCCGCCTTTCTCGGCGAAATCGGAACGACGCGATTCTTGCGCTTCGCCTCCCCCCACGCTTTAATATCACATGTCGACCGCGACGGTCACTCTTCCCGATGTTCAAACACCGGGGAAGATCGGATAGAACCTCACGGTTCCACCGGGCAGCTTCCCTGCCCGGCCCGTCCTTAGCAGGCTTAGCAGGCCCCATACGGTCCTACCCGCGCTAAGGATCAAAGCCCTTGCCAAGAGGCACCGGGCAGCAACCCTGCCCGGCCCGTCCTTAGCAGGCCCCTTACGGCCCCTCCCGTGCTAAGGATCAAAGCCCTCGCCAAGAGGCACCGGGCAGAAACCCTGCCCGGCCCGTTCTTAGCAGGCCCCTTACGATCCCTCCCGTGCTAAGGATCATTAGCCCTCGCCAAGAGGCAACTGAGCAGCTCCCCTGCTCGATCCATCCTTGGCTGGTAATGTCATACCCCACGCCGCCAAGGATCCGAAGCCCTCATCTAGAGGCCGCCAAGCAGCTACCCTGCTCAACTCCCAACACGCCTTACCAAGCGATCTCCACCTCGACTTCGGGGCCATGGAGATACCGTCCTTTCACCGGTCAATTCAACTCGATGTGCGATCGCTTAACGAAAAACCGGCCTAACATGAAAGCAGTACCGTGCAAATACAAGTGTTTACCACAAACAAAAGAAAAATGCGCACGCAAAGACTACTACAAAAAGATTTTATTCATAAAGTCAAAAGTCTTTACAAGGGTATTATGGGCTCCCCATCCTTACAAAATGCCTGGAGGCTTACAAAATTTCAGAGCAACAAAAGAAAATAGGAAGGCGAGGGGCCTCAGGCCTCAGGGCCGGGGAGAATCCCGACGAGCCGTGCGTCCACTACGACCACCGGGGCTACATCTTTAGGGTCGGCACCCACCATAGGAGCCTCGACGCCAGTAGCCGGGGGAACCGACTTCTCCCCAACGCTCCCGCCGGGGGCCTCTTCCCCGGCATCGTCTCCAGCGGTGTTCCCAAGCGCGTCATCCTCGAGAGGGTACACGGCCCGGAGATCGCCGTCGGGGAACTACGGCATCTGAGCCTTGACAACGTCGAGGGCGTCGTGCCAAATAACGCCGCCGGCTGTAGCAAGGTCGGCATAGAACAGATCCAACTTCTTGTAGCTCTCCACCGCCAGAAGCTCAGCCCTCGACGCCCGAAGCTCGGCACACCTCATCCCCTCCTTTGCCGCCTCATTCTCCTTCCAGAGGGCACTCGCCGTCTTCTTCATGGTGGCGATGAGCACCTTGGAGTCCTCCAACCGGGCCTCGGAGCCTCGGGCGGCCTCTCGGTACCGGGCGACCTCCCTGTTCCCGGCCTCCAGCCAGTCTTCAAGGGCAACGAACCTCTCCATCGCCGCCTCCAGCTCCTGCCTTAAGCTCTCCTCCCGCGAGGAGAACACGCTCGGCCCGCATCGCCCGAATAATCTCCTCGTCCTCCATGTTAACAACAAGGGCGACGTGCTGGAGGACCTGAAGAAAGAAAGAGGGTCAAAAAGGGAAGGGAAGCACCTGATCACGCGAACAAAAATGCTGAATGAAGAACCAGGTGAAGTGCGAACACTAACCTGCACGGCCTCTTGAGCTATCGCCGCCACTTGGGCCCGGAGGGTCCCTCAAGGGATCTTGCCCCCGGCCGACCTTTCCATATCCGAGAGCAGGCTGTCGGCGACGGAAAGTCCCGAGGGCACCTCGAAGCGAAGCTCCCCATCGTCCATAAGGATCGGGGAAGCCGGGGAGCGGGACGCCCTCCTGTGAAACCTCTTGAGGGACGGCGCAGGAGAACCATCCTCGTCTCCAACCTTGAGGGCCCGAGGCTCTTGCTCCCAAGCATGCTTTCGAACCGGCGCACGACTGGACTCGGGGGCCCGGGGCTCGCTTGGGCGCCTGGGTGGAAGGGCCACCGACGGAGCTGGAGCAGACGGCGGGCGAGAAGGGCCGGCGCCTTTGGGCTTCTTCCCCTTCTTCACATCAACCACTGCCTCCCGGAACTTGCTCATATCCATGGGTCCTGCATAAGACAATACGAGGAGTCAGCGATGCAAGCTTACTACTAACCTTGGTGACGGTAGCAGTAGTCGAAGCATTCTTCCCAAAAAAACGATGAACCGCTCAAACCTCTAGAAGACGAGAAAAAGTTGTCTTTCGTCCTATCAAAGTACCTACTCCTACTTGATGCCACCTTATTCCCATTATCCAAGGCTTGTGATTTCAAACTCTCAACCATAGCCCTTTGCCTCTCGATCTCGCTCTTCTTATCAAACTCCCGTTTCTTCTAGCTCTCTCTACTCACCCTCTTCTCTATTTCTTCAGCATCCGAATTACTTTTACCTGACGCCTTATCCTTATCTTTCTCCCTCCTCCTCTCTCTTTTTCTCCTCTCATTCTCCTTCCTACTCTCTCTTTCCCCATCAACACTCGGCAATTTCTTAACCCGCGATTTCTCCGCTTCCAGCTTTTCATCTCTCAACTTCCTTCGTTCCTCTGCCAACCTCGCGACTTCTTCTCTTTGCTTTCTTTCTTCTTCCTCCAGCATCTCTCTCTCAAGCCTCGCCTGTCTCTTCTCCTCAGCCTTTCTCTTAGCCTTATCTCCTCTACTCTCTTGAAAACTCCCCCATTCTTCCCTCGCTTATTCGAGAACCCTTTACTCTCCCCATCCAACAAATCATTATCCCTCAACCCAACCCTAAAAACCTTTCCCCAAACCCACCTCAAGCTAAAAAAGAACGACCCAATCAAACCGCACCAATACACCAACACCCCCGAATACGATTTCTCCGTTAACCCCTTATCATTGACCCAATACCTCGGTATAGAAATCGAGTCCCCATGCCAGTCCTGCCACTCGGGCAAATCCAAGACGGGTCTTTTCGATATATGCCCACAATAACTACACATGAATTTCCCACCACCGGGGTTCTGATCCCTATACGGGGTCAAGCAGTTCCGGCACCTGCGCGTAGCCGATTTCTTCAACTTCTGGAGCTCAATGGCCTGAGTCCTGCGCCGCTCTCGGATCCTAGCAGAGCGGCGGGCCCGCCAGATAGAGAGCTGCGGCATCAAGACCTCATACCAAAGGAGAGTGACCAGAAGAACGCTGACGCAGGCCAACCTAGGGCTCGTGACTTCGAAGCGGTAGCCTGGGGGCAGGAGCTGGGACAAAGCCCAGAGGATTATGAGAGGGATTACAAGCCATGGGAGCATGGTGGCGACTCGACGAGACCACCGCTGGACGACGCAGAGTATGCACATTATCAGCAAACCCTAAAAATGGAATTGGGGGCGAGGCGAGAGATTTAGGGTTCCGATTTCAAAAAAAAGGGAAGAAATTGCTTGGGAAAAAAGAAAGATGCCTAATTTGGAAACCCTAGGTTTGGAATAATAGTGGCGTGAATCTATCCTTTTTTGGGGTGGTTCAGACGAAGGAAAGGATCAGATTAGGGCTAGGGTTTGTAGAGAGAGCGAGAAGCGAAGAGAGAGAGAGAAACTTACGGTTTTGGGAAATTATGGTAAAAAGCCTAGCAGCAGCAACGGCGACTTGTTGTGTCCCTCGTTCATGGCTTTTTCGAGAAGAAAAAAGAAATTGAGAGGAAAAATGAAAAGATAAAGGGCCGGTAATAGTTTCTGTTCTTTTCTTTTTTTTCTTTCCCTAATTTTGTTTTATCTGTTTCAGTTTTTTCCCCTGGTATTGTAATAAATTAAATAATTGAGCAAAAAGTTCAGGTTAAATTCTTGCTTATGTTGTATCCTATAATCAACTAACAATATGTATCATCAAAAGGTTTCTACATGAAAGACATGGTTGGGTTCTGATTTGCAAACTTTTAGTCATACTTTGGATTAAGGAATAAAGTTTACGTGATCGGATTTAAACAATCGGAACAAAATCCTAGTTATCAGTGTTGTATTCTATTTAGCTGTTGTATATTAGTATATTCACTTTCTTATTTGCTTGTGTAGCGAATGCCGGTATTTTTGCAAGCAATCAATCAATCAATTTTTATTTGCAAATTCAGAGTATCATACATCATATTGATATATTGAGCAAGTGGTTCGAGATTCAATCTTTGCTTGTAGCAAGCAACGATGACTTTTTATTAAGGGATGTGATGAGGGGGGAGGGGGAACCGGTAGGATGGTTTTCACAAGTGTTACTAATATTATATGCGTGTCTCGGTGGAACTGATAGGAAAAGAAAAGGTTCAGGTAACCATTTCAAAGGCCGAAAAAAGTTTGTATTTAGCTAATAATATTTATTTTCTTTCTTTGTTTGTTTTTATTGTGGATGATGGAATTCTTGCAAGGCAAGGTTACCATTTCTGATTTGCAAATTTAGACATACAACCTCTTACACTAATAATATTTGGCAGCAATATCACGAGATAAGGTGGTTGGGCTATGAACATGTGACATCATGTTTGTGCCACTCAAAACTTTTTTACAAACTGATGGTAGAATTTTGCAGTTAATTTTTTTTTTAATAGAACAAGCACAATTTTAACTATTGTAAAATCATGCTATACCCAAAATGTAAAGGTTGGGGTTGCAACATGCAACGATGAATATGAACCAGATGAAAGTTGAGTTGTTGATGTGAGCATCAGCATTTTGTAAAAGAAAAGAATACGGTGGCCTAGGAATTCTTGATCTGAAGGATTTTGATACTGATTTTCTTGCAAAATGGGTATGGAGGATTTTGAACGATGATAATGAGCTTTGGGTCACATGTTAGAAATCTTGTAATTCTACTACAAAAATTTGGAGGTTACTAAATATAAGAAATAACATGGTGTGGAAGAATATGTCTCTTGATGAGATTTTATTATCTATAAATTGTCGTTGGGTATTGAGTAGTGGCTAAATAATTCGATTTTTGGTTGGATCAGTGGATGGGAAAGATCTCTTTGAAGTCTATATTTTTCCAAAGTTTTTGAACCGATGATAAATAATGAAGTTGTTGTCAGCGAATTGGGATATTTATATTCAAATGGATAGCATTGGAGGTTATGGAATATTTCATTATTAAAGGATAAATTTTAAATTGATACTATGAACTTTAGCCACTTTCTCTCAAAGCTACCATAAACTTCAAAAATGATGCAAAGCTACTACGAGCTTTCCTTGTACCAAGAAAACACCATGATGGGCTTAACATGGGTTAACTGAAAGTATAAAATGAGAAAATACCCGACATATAATAATTTTAAAAAAGAACATTTCTAGAAGAAACTAATTTTTTGCTCATGAAAACAATATGAACCGATGGAATTTGGCGGTATAAGGTGTACACTAATTTTTTTAAAAGAATAGTTAGTTTTTTTAATCTAATATTTGTTGTGCATTTCAATCATTTACTCTTTTTTCTTAAACTTATGTTAGCCCCTTAAGCGAGTTTCTCATACAAAGGAAAGTTTGTGGTGGTTTTGCATCATTTTATATGTTCATGATAGTTTTGGAGGAAAGTGGCTAAAGTTCATGTTATCAAGTTGAAATTTAGCCATTATTAAATTATGATATTATGGCAGGATAGAGAAGCCTACTTCGAGTGCCTGATGGAATTGCACCGATCCGAGAATAAATTTTATGTGCAAAGTTATTATATATTTTTAAACCTTTGAGGTCTTGAAGCTTTGTGGTATAATTTCAACATTTTTGTTTGGATTCTTCTCAACATACGGCTCTTGACAAGATCGTATATAACATGCAAAGTATGGCCAGGGAACCGGTCTTGAGAGTTTATAGGTTACATGCAGAAAAAGATAACCATCTATGTTTAAATTTAGAGTTTTATGGCAAGAATGTTTGGGATTGTAGGGTGAAATTGAAGAAATGTCTCTGACCCACCAAATTCAGAGCCTTAGTTATGCTGGAAGAATTTTAAGATTATTATCTGCTTTTGCTTGTGGGTGAACTCGAAAATCTTTAATTATAACAAATAATCTTTATCAGATGCATTGCTAAATAAGGTTAATGAGAACTTGAGATATACGCATGTTGGGAGAAGTTTTGGGACTTGCGGTATTTCTTGTATTTTGTTTTTTTAATGTAATTAAACTTTTTTTTATCATTAACATACCATTGAGGATAGCCACGACAAAACTTTTCATATATATATATATATATATATATATATATATATATGCATCGGGCAATTTTTTTTTAATAAAAGTTTGGCAATTAAGTGGAGATATAATCTCATTCATAAATTTGGTGTCATTAATTCAAAATTTCATAAACTTTTGAATGAGCTATAAGCATGAAGGCAAATGACCAGAGAAGACCCAAGCCATAAAGCAATACGAATGTCCCGGCTATTCAATAGGGTCAAATTATAATAACAATAAACAGCAAGTTAAGAAAATAACACAATCCAACTCAAATAGAAAGCTAATGATCCTAGAGATAAAACCCCCAACCAAACATTTACTTCAGCCACAATGCAAAACATGAATCAATGGGAAAAATTGCAGACCAGCAAGATTAGACTCAATGGATCGATTGTTTTTCTAATACAAAAAGATTGATAAATTACAGTCTCTATATCATGATAAATAACAAGCTGTTACAAATTATCATTTCTTCGTGCTGCACTACTTTTGTTTCTCATATGCATTAAGTTGAAGAAGTGTGCTGTATGTTCTGCAAAATATTTTGTCATCTGGGCTATGTCGATGAAACTTGTAAAGCAAAGTTTTGGGGTGCAGAAACAGCTTGGATCTTAGCAAGGTTTGTTTGGCGAACACGCAGGTGATACGCCGTAATTATCCACAAGAAACATATCTGGAATTTCATTCAAATTAATCATATAAGAATTCAAATTAACTTGATACAAGATTTTGGGTAGAACAATACAATAGAAATTTTATCACGATCAGTTGTAGCATAATGTAGACGTATCATCATATAACAATTTCTGTATCAAAATATCTAGCCCACATAATCACTAGTTATCATCATATAATCTTTTTATTGAGAAGTTTCGAGTTCTAAAACTAGAAATGTTGAAGAAAATCTGCAGCATCCATGGTTTATCAGAATAACCATCAGAACAAGCCAACTAAGAAGTGAATGGCATTCATTTCCTATGTTTGGATTGTTATTTAAAAATATAATAACATGCGTAAGTGACTAGAATTTCTATTCAGCCTGGAACCTTTAAACAGTTGTTAACTGCACAGATTATATCTATTATATGGAATTTTTGTTCAAACTTGGTCACTTTCTCTCTCTTAAATTTTGAGGCTCTACAAACCCAAAACTTTTGTGTACCTTTCTCTTTTGCTATGATCCCCTTAACTTGTCTATAATTATCAACTAGAAAAACAATTTAATGTGCGATGTATATGCTGCACAATTCATTGAGTTGCTTTATTTCATTTTATCATTCAATAATCAATATTATGAAACACCAAAAACCTTGCAGTTGACTGATGCAACAGATCACCTTTGCTTTGTATTTCTCATCGTGGGAGACAACAGTGAACAAGAGTTCCCTTCCAGGTCTTGTTACGACATTAGTAGTTACCTGCAAGCCAGTAGAAGTTGGATAAAGAAATAAGTTGCCACGTATATCTAATTCATGTCCTCTAGACATTAAAAAATTCCTAGAAGATTGCCAATCTCTTGGCATATCATAACTGCATTGGAGAAATTAAGCTGAAGCCTTGGAGCTCCTGTGCAGTTTACAGCATGCGTATGGCATTCAATTCAATTCAACATGTGAAAAAGTATTAACTCGCCATGATCCATGAATATTAAAAGATTTAGCTAAATGATCTGCAAATATCAGTTCTATGATTGAAATGCTAAATTTAAGGACATTCCTGAAGCCAAACCTTCCGAAGAGTCTCAGAGATGGCAACAGCAATCCATGTTGGCCAGAAAGCTAGAGCAACCATATTTAACATAGTTGTTCTCCTCCGAATACAGAGACGCGACCGCATAGGTTAGTCTTGCCTGAATTTGGGGGCATATGTTATTTGGTTTTATCCGTCCACCTCTCCGATGATGCCAAGTTAATTTATGACACCATGTATCGAAGGTTTAGACGGATGCGGCCGATGTAGCAGACTTCGTCAGATTCCCCCTCATTGTGAGGGTTTTTTGATTGTGGGGACGCTCTTCCCTGCAGGCGCAAGCCCCTACAGTTAATTACGCTACCGCATCGCGGTAACCACTTTCTCCTTCTCCAGATGGTCACTTCGTGTCGTGGGTGTTTGTTTTGTTTTTGGTTGCCCGTGGATTGTATATAAAGACTAATTTATGTTGTCGCCCGTAGGGCGGGGATTAATCCAAATCCGTATTTTCCTAGATTTAGGTTTGGGTTGGTTTAAGAATTGTTAATCTCATTTAATACTAAGATCAACTTAAACGTTTGTTAAGGATATGTTAGTCTAATTTTAGACTAAAATCAACTTAATCATTTTCTAAGAATACGTTAGTCTAATTTTAGACTAAGATCTACTTAACAGGATCATTTAGATCCACCAAAAAAGCATTTGGGCTCTATTGTTTAGTTTAGGGACATTGCAGTCCAAAAGTTTAAGGACATCATAGTCCATGGAGTTTAAGGACATCATAGTCCATAGTTTAAAGACGTCATAGTCTGTAAAGTTTAAAGACATCATAGTCTATGAGTTTAAGGACCTCACAGTCCATAAAATTTAAGGACGTCATAGTCCATGAGTTTAAGGATCCCCACAGTCCGTGGGATGTCTGGTTGTCGGGACCCGTCACCTCTCTGAAGACGTTGAAGGATTACAACGACAAATATCAGAGGAGTGAAGAGATGTACCCTTGAACCAATATTGGTTGTGGGATCTGTAGTTGGATTGATTTAAGGATCGTTAGTCTCGTTTGAGATTAAGATCAACTTAAATGTTTGTTAAGGATACGTTAGTCTAATTTTAGACTAAGATCTATTCAACAAGATCATTTTAGATCCAACAAAAGAGCATTTGGGCTCTATTGTTTAGTTTAGGGACATTGCGGTCCAAGTTCAGATGCGAACATAGGTTTGGAAATGCACCAGATAGTTATTGGTCATTGGGGCCCACCACCTCTCTGAATACGTTGAAGAATTACAACGACATGTATCAGAGGTGTGAAGAGATGTACCCTCGAACCAAAGTTGATTGAAAGGCTCTGGGAATTACTTTGAATGCCAAGAGTATAGTTGGAGTTCAGTTTCAGTGGACCTTGCCTCTGGAAAACTTAGCTAATTTAGGCTAAGATTGGCTAGAGTACATTCGTCTATCACGTGCTCCTACGTGATGCACTTAAAATAGTGTTAGATACTAAGGATGAAGCGCACAAAATAGTGTGAAACACTAAAAAAAAGAAGCGCTCATGTGGGGTCACGTGAGGCGCTTGAGTGCTGGGCCAAATTTCCTTTATTTTATTCTCAGAATATGCAAGTAAGTGTTAAACACTTGATCTTTATGGCCATCACGTGTGGACACGTGATGGGTACCCATGCATTGGATATTAATCCCTCAGTTTTACCCCATTTTTTCTTTTTTAAAGAGGTGTTTGTCAAGGGTCACGTGGTGACACGTGAGGCACCCAAAATCGGTTCTTCTCTTTTCATTTTGAGAAGTCTGTTCAAGGGTCACGTGGGAGCACGTGACCTAATCTTATTCGTTCTCTTTTGGTCATTGGAGAGGAGGGTCGCGTGTTGCCACGTGATCATGTTGAGTACTTGATCCTTTTACATGCATGGAGAGATAAATCCCTTGTATAAGAATTAAATTCTTTTATAGGGTTAAACCCTAATTTATTTATTTAGAGAAATTAAATTCCTATGTGTTTGAAAGAATTAAATTCTTTAAACTCAATTCTCCTCTAAGTTTTGGATCTGCATGGCAGAATCTCCCCGATGAGAATTAAATTCTCAACTTATGGGGAGATCTGCTTCTGCAGATCTATTACCATGAAGAAGAACTAAGTTCTTATATTAAGGGTTAAACCCTATCTTTGTTGGAGGAATTAAATTCCGATATGCTTTGTGGGAGAATAGAATTCTCTGAACTTAGGTCCTCCCTTAGGTTTTAGATCTGCATGGCAGAATCTCCCCGATGAGAATTAAATTCTCAACTTATGGGAAGATCTGTTTCTGCAGATCTTCAACCAGAAGAAGAACTGAGTTCTTATTTAGAAGAGTTAAACTCTTAATTTGAGAATTAAATTCTCTTTTATTTTGTTGGAGCTTATATAATGATCCCTTTCCCTCTCTTACCTAGGGTTTCTTTCTTTTATGAAGAGATCTTCTTTTCTCTCTGGAGAATTAAATTCTCATTTTTTTGTATTCTCTCTCCGCTGTTCTATCTCTCCTTTTTTCTTCTCTTCTCGGCTCTTATTTATAGGATAAAGAAAAGAATCAGTTTGTTCAGCCAATCTCTTATTGAGAGATTTTGATTGATTTTGTAACCAACATGAACTTTTAGATCACTCGGTGAATTTTATTCACCATTGGATTTTTTAATCCAAAAGATATTTTATTTGTTGTTCCTGGCAGATTTTAGGAAAATATTTCCTTATATAGAATCTTTTTATAAACTGGTGATTTTTAATCACCATTGGATTTTTAATCCAACGATACTCCACTTTACAGAGCGCAATCTTTTTTGTTTGGAAAGATCTAGGGAAATATTTTTCCAATTAAGGCTTTTGATTCCTTTTAATTAGAATTTAATTCTATTGTTTCAGAGGGTCTACGAACCCATCACGTGTTGGCACTTGACCCCGGCATCTAATTAGAATTTTATTCTATTATTTCAGAGGGCTCAGGAACCCATCACGTATTGGCACGTAACCCCGGCATCTAATTAGAATTTTATTCTATTAGTTCAGAGGGTTTAAGAGCTCATCACGTGTTGGCACGTGACCCCACTGATTAAGCAATTAATTAGAATTTAATTCTATTTGCTCAGAGGACTTAAGAGTCCATCGCGTGTTGGCATGTGACCCCACCAGTTAGGCATTTCAGTAGAATTTAATTCTATAATTTCAAAGGGCTCAGGGGCCCATCACGTGTTGGCACGTGACCCCATCTCCAATTTTGTATTTCAGCGCCCATAACTTTGCTCATAGAAGGTCACGTGTCCCCACGTGATGCCCGATCACATGATGCCCGATCACGTGTGGACACGTAATGCTCCTCTTGAGTATTTCATTGCTGCTTTATTCAGTTCCCATGAGGGAACAAATGCCCCCACAGCGTTGTTCTCACGTGTTTGCACGTGAGTGTAACGCTGTAACTTTTGTGGCCGTTGGATCCGCCTAGGGAACAGGGAAGATGAACCGTTTCCTATCATGTCTTATAAATGCAAGGATCTCTTCAGCAGCGCCTCTACTCCTTCATCTTCTTCCTTTTTATGTTTACATACGTTCTTTATTAAGCTTTGTCACGCTGTTGTTGGTGCTCACGTGTTTGGCGCGTGAGACACTGTGGAGGATTTCAATCGCGTATCAGCGCCTGCTCTCGTGTTATGTTCATGGGGCTCTGCTTGATGGGATCGTTTCGTCTCCTTGCACTGATTTCAACGAGTCACCTCTTTTCATTTCCAACGCTCTCCCCTTTTCCCGGTGTTTGGGAATAGTTCCACCATGCACAACATTTTCTGTGCATAGCATTGAATGCTCCCCTTTATAAACCGAAGCCGTGCCTTTCTTTCTCCCTTCAAAGAAAACCCCATTTAGATCTTAAGGTGATCATCTTCGAGAAACCGATCAAGTGTTATGGCTTGCAACCGCCCCCACGCTCGTTAGCAACTATAGGAGGTGCCCATCGAGGAGATGATTCCTCGTTTTGCTGCGCGGCTAGTGGATCCTCTTCTCACTGATGCCGAATGCGACGCGGTGATGTTCGAACTCTTAATTCGTAGGGGTTCTCCCCATCCTATGGGTTCCATTTGGCTGCGGATGATCTTTTCGTCCGTACTTGCCGATATTCCTCCTCATCCGGTAGAGATGACCCTGGCAACTCTCGATACGGCGGAAGATAAAATCGAGTGTTTCTATGAGGCACGCTTAATTACTCGGGCTATGAAGGATTGCTCGATCCATCTACTGGGTCAGATAAGAGCCCGGCGGGCTGTCATGTCTGCTTTTGCTAATGAGCATGGCGCTAATCGATGGGGAGCAACTCCTCACGAAAACCGTCGTTTCGACGTGTTGGAGAAGGCAGAGAGGGAACTGAAGAATTTTGTATTTTGTTTTGTTAACCCTTGTATTACTGATCCCGTGTTTGGTGATCTCTTTCCCATAGAGTAGTATCAATGTATTTCTCTTATCATTAATCGTTAAATACTTTCTGTTGAATTTTTTCTTTTCATCATATATTCGTACGTGCATCCCGCCTGAGTACATGAGCGTTATACTTGACCCCTGGGAATTTCCTTTAGGTGCGAACATCGTCGTTGTGTTGTCCATAAATCAGCTCGTTCTAGATACCATAGGCATATAGTCATGAACGCATGCTTAAAGGGGTACCTACTGAAGACTTTCCTTGTTGCCAGAAAGAGAAAATAGTTTGTGCGTGTTTTGGATCGAGAATTGACAGTGGAGGTCTGCCCATATGGGTTTGAATGCATCCGGCTTCCTTCCGACATCTTAAACCTGAGATCAAGTCTGCGAGGATGTATCAAACGGTGCATGGCCAATTACTAAGACCACTCATGCATACGAAATCTGGCGGGTGCTTCAAGAAGCTATCAGGGAGGTGGTGGCTGTTGATAAAGCCGTTATCTTTGCTCGCGAGATGGTCGAAGCTCACAAAGTTGCTGAAAAGGAGCTTAAGGTCGGCTCACCTCGTACCAGGCCCAACAGTCTCAAGCGGAGGCCCGTCTCATAGCAATAACGAATCATGAAGCTGAGACCCAGCGGAAGAAAGATGAACTGACGAATCTACTAAATCGTCCGCCGACTTGAAAAATTGTATATGTTTCTTTTTATTCTCCTTTTGTACTTACTCCTGAATGAGAGTATTTTTTGATTCTTTTATAGATTGTACTTTGTATTCATTTTGATTCCTGAATAAAAGACATACTTTGTTTCATGGCGGTGTGTCCCTTTACAGCAAATGCGTTTTGTAGATAATCTATTTTGATGTCTTTGTAGTACAGCGATGGCTTAGGAGTCAGGTTCAGGTCTGTCTCCTAAGGCTTTCCAACTTTATGAGCCGTGAGGGTCTCATAAAGATTTTTCTCCCTACGAGTCGAGAGGATCTCGTAGGTGTATTTTCTCCCTAGGGATCGTGAGGATTCCTAAGTGTGTTTTTTTCTCTTGAGAGTCGTAAGGATCTCCTAAGAAAGATTTTTCTCCCTACGAGTCCCTTTTCAGCAAATTTTTTCTCTTGAGACCCGTGGATTGTATACAAGGGTCAGCATTGAACCGCTTGTAGGGCAATCTGGGGATTGTGATGGCTTAAGAACAGGTTCAGATCCCTGTAGCTTAAGGCTTTTGAATCCTATGAGCCGTGAGGGTCTCACAAGAGGGTTCTCCTTATGAGTCGTGAGGATCTCGTAAGTGTAACTTCTCCTTAGGAATCGTGGGGATTCTTAAGTGTGTTGCTCCCTTTTGAGTCGTAAGGATCTCACGCAGGTATTTTCTCCTTACAAGGTCGAGAGGACCTTGCAAGTGTCGTTTAACGAGATTGCGCCCTTTCGGGTTTTCACAAAACTCGCCGGTAGCCCTACTGTTTTTACTCAAGGAGCCCTTTCGAGTTTTCATCCATGCCCATTTTGCTTATGGATGTACCGTTTTATTTATTTATATTTTTTTGCATCAGCCTTGGGATGGTGCTGTCCGTAGTAGTTTATAGACGTCTCGGTCAGTCGTTAGTTTTAGGGACGTTTCGGTCCGTTGTTAGTTTTAGGACATCTCGGTCCGTTGTTAGTTTTGGGACATTTCGGTCCGTTGTTAGTTTTAGGACATCTCGGTCCGTCACACGGATACTACTTATAGAGTTTGGGCTTGGGAAGATAGCGAGCGGACATAGGCGTCGTCATCTATCATTAACCTAGGCCGTAACTCGTCAGGCGTAGTATTTTTTCAGGAACCGACTATTTATTAGCCTGAAGGGTCTTTCGCCATGCATGTTCATGAGCAAGTAAGCCCCACCTTGGTAGACTTTGTCTATGATATACGGGCCCTCATAGTTTGGCTCGAATTTCCCCCGTTTGGCACGATTGGGGATCATAGGTCTCTTTACGACTAGCATGAGTTCTCCTTGGCGGAATGTTCTCGGCCTAATCGATCTTTCTTACAAGTGCGTCATCCTTGCTTTGTAAGCTTCCAGGTTTTGCTGCGCTATGAGCCTGGTTTCATTAAGGGCGTCGAGCTCTTCAAGCCGGAGATGAGCATTCTCTTCGTTTGTTAGCTCGTAATGAACCGCCACTCGTAAGGAGGGTAGCTCTATCTCCAAGGGAAGCACTGCTTCAGTGCCGAATACCAATGCATACGGCGTTGTGTTTGTGGTCGTTTTGAATGTAGTTCGATACGCCTAGAGAGCTTCATACAGTCTCTCGTTCCAGTCCTTTTTATTTTTGGACACCGTCTTTTTCACAATTTTCGTCAAGTTCTTGTTGAAAGCCTCAGCCAGACCATTAGCTTGGGGATTATAGACCGAAGAGTATCTCCAGTCTATATTATGCTGCTGCGCGAAGCGGCTGATTCTGTGACTTCTGTAGGCTGGCCCGTTATCGGAGATAATCCGTCGCGGAGTGCCGAACCGATAGATGACGTGTGTCTTGAAGAAGTGGAGAATATTCTCCGTCTTCACTTCTCTTAGCGGTATGGCTTCTGCCCACTTAGAGAAGTAATCGGTCGTCGCCAATATGAACTGATGTCCTCTGGACGATGCTGGTTCAATGGGCCCGATTATGTCAGTTCTCCACATTTCGAACGGCCAGCTAGCCACCGTTGGGTGTTTTTATAAGAAAAAGAAAAAAAATCAGTTTGTTCAGCCAATCTCTCATTGAGAGATTTTGATTGATTTTGTAACCAACATGAACTTTTAGATCACTTGGTGAATTTTATTCATCATTGGATTTTTAATCCAAAAAAATTTTATTTGTTGTTCCTGGCAGATTTTAGGAAAATATTTTCTTATGTAGAATATTTTTATAAACTGGTGATTTTTAATCACAATTGGATTTTTAATCCAACGATACTCCACTTTACAGAGCGCAATCTTTTTTGTTTGGAAAGATCTAGGGAAATATTTTTCCAATTAAGACTTTTGATTCCTTTTAATTAGAATTTAATTCTATTATTTCAGAGGGTCTAGAAACCCATCACGTGTTGGCACGTGACCCCGGCATCTAATTAGAATTTAATTCTGTTATTTCAGAGGGCTCAGAAGCCAATCACGTGTTGGCACGTAACCCATCTAATTAGAATTTAATTCTATTAGTTCAAAGGGTTTAAGTGCTCATCACGTGTTGGCACGAGACCCCACCGATTAAGCAATTAATTAGAATTTAATTCTATTCGCTCAGAGGTCTTAAGAGTCCATCATGTGTTGGCACGTTACCCCACCAGTTAGGCATTTCATTAGAATTTAATTCAATAATTTCAAAGGGCTCAGGGGCCCATCACGTGTTGGCACGTGACCCCATCTCCAATTGTGTATTTCAGCGTCCATAACTTTACTCATAGAAGGTCACGTGTTCCCACGTGATGCCCGATCATGTGTGGACACGTGATGCTCCTCTTGAGTATTTCCTTGCTGCTTTATTCAGTTCCCATGAGGGAACAATAGCAACAACTGGAGACGAACAAATAGCAACAGCAGCAACTGTGAGGATACGGCCCTGTAGAGTTAAGGCGAAGAAAGGTAACAATAGATATGAACTGGATCATCATTAGTGGTAGCTCTGTTCACGAATATGAATTATGAAGTAAGAGTAAAGACATCCTGTATCAGACGAGGAACCATCATCAGAAATTTTAGTTATTTTACTTTGAGATGGTTTGGTTTTAACTGAGATGTTGAAACTCATTAAACTAATTTGCAAATTATGAGATTATTGTATGATTTACTATCTTCACTAAACTTATTTTCAAAATGAGAATAATAGAGGAAATATGCCCTGGGAGGCTTTTTTCGTCAGGTGGCGTCAAAAACTATACCCTCCACCATTTTATTCGACAATCGGCACCGGCCATCTTGATCTTTATCATCTAATATGTCGATACATGAAATTTTATGTGATTCTAACACCTTTTCACCGTTGATTTAGGAGCAATGTAAAATATTCTATTGTCGGTATTTTTCTATCGCATAGCCTTGACTATAGAAATTAGTAACTTTACAAAAGTTATCGCCTACCACAATCAATTTCCACATGGTCATCGAATTTAAGTACAGAAGTTTTTGTATAAGATTACTTGAGATCTAATTCCAAAATTTATCAAGAAAAAAAATCAGTCGGCCTAATTAATGAACTTTTGCACTTGAAAAGCTCTAATGGGACGACACTATTTGATGTTCCAACTTCCATCAGAAATTCAAGCTATAAAGTAGTTAAGTTGCATGCTAGAAGCTAATGGTAGGTATGGGAGTCTGGCTGAAAGATTAATATATTATCTGGTTTGTGTCTCACATATATATTCTTGATACTTCAATTATGTTTCCCATTTTTCCTACATCCATATGTGCATAATGCACACATGAAAGTTGATAAAAACTATAATATCCGTCCATTGTAGAGTAAATCATTCCCATACTACTATTAGGGAACATTAATAATCTCATATGCTATCCATTACCTTATTTAACATAACATACGAGTAAGCTAATTATTTGGACTAGAGCAATAAAAAAGCATTAAGAAATTAGAAATGGTGCTCTTCAGTATCATACCGTTACAGAGAGTTGTCCAGCAAGAATGAATACTGCAATTACACTGTTTATCAGTGCAAACAATCTTCTTCTAGCAACCGGGTTTGTAACAGTATTGGCAATAATTGTTACTTTCTGTCATTTATAGCAATGTGCAAAAATTAGAAAGTATTTCGTCCAAGTTGAGCATATTTGATATCCATGCTCCACTTGAGGGGAAGCATTATGAATATTAATTTTATTTACTTTGTATAATGACGTAAATTTTTATCTAACGTAACTCATGGGCTTTTATGTACAAAGTCAATTTATTCTCTATAAATAAAGAACCCGACAAGTTCGTGGAGTATTTTGCTCTCAAAATATATCGAATAGCATGGTATCACAGCCCATATCCAATAGTATCTCTGCGAGAGCAATCTGCAAGCACCAAAACGAGAGAGTGCCTACGAGAGATTGGTTTTACAAATGTTACAATATAACCACCACGAAAAATATAGAAATTTTATAAATAAAATAAAAAAGATCGTGGTTGCACGTGAGGGAAGTGTTAAATGTTGAAGTGAGGGAGAGTGTTGGAATAGTCCCACATTAGAAATTATTAAAGTATTATGCTATTCGCTTGATATACATTGTTAACCCACAACCTTATGCGTACGGGTATAAGATATAGATGGGATCCATATAGGCCCAACATTCCAAATATCAAATTTTAACACTATTTATTTCATTCTGTCAGAAAACTTTCAGCACATTGCATATAGCTGAGTTATTTTTAAGGGTTGTGTGACTACATAGCCTACCTATTGGAATAGCATTAAGTTAATAATATGTGTTGGATATTGTCAAATTCTTCATCAACCCTTTTCAATTTAGAGTTGTTGCTCCATCTCGAGGAGTAATGGGATGAAAATTTGTTTTTGTGCCTTCCGTGAAATAAGGGTAAGGACCAATGCATGTTCATTGGACCTACATACGGGTATGCATATATCCTCGTTTACATTTGCAGACTTTTCCTTGCTCAATGGAGACACATTAGATTCTATGGAAATGCACACTATTCCGAAATTGACTGATGGAACTCTAGTGTTTCTTGGCAAAATATTCATGGACCAATGAAGCTATCCACAGGAGACTGAGATGGTTTTGTACTAAAGGAATTTCACGGGCCAACACTTTCTAATCTTGAGACAAATTCTACCGCTGCGGGGAAGGGTTAACTACTTTCTGAATGTAACCAGTAAAGTGTGACGGCATCATTTTTTTATTTTTTACAGGGAGGGGAGCGGTAAGGGGTGTGTGTGTGTGTGAGAGAGAGAGAGAGAGAGAGGTACGTAGAAGAAAAAAGAACGAAAAATGGAAATAAATCTAAGTGTGTATATTCCACTATTCTCTTCAGTTTTTTTTCTTTTTTTCTCTCATTTTTGGGCGGGCGGGAGGACACGGGAATATTATATGTTTTGCAAGAGCGGTTATTGATTCTTCGTCATCCTCAATATGTGGGTCATCTTCTCTATGTGAAAAAGAAGACATGATCCTGACGTGACCTGGATAGCGCCAGATGTTGTCTTCCGTTGATTTGCTGATGGCGGCGATGAATGGCTGGGATTTGATCTGGAGTCAGGCTCCTGAGGCGTGTGGATCTTAATGGGTTTGAGGTTGGATGTGCCGAGCTACCTGCAAGGAAGTTCCGGGGTGGTTTGACCACCGAGGACCCTCCGACGATCAAGTTAGTGAGGTAATCCGAGCAGAGTAACGGCTTAGTGGATTAGAAAATGGCATACCTTGACCGTCTGAGTGAGAGGTTTATATAGCGGTGGCAGCAGGCGAGGCAGGCGCGAGAATCACGGCGGCGGTTATGCTCCCGACGTCATGCCCGCGTGATGAGCGGGACTTCCTATTAATGGCGAGCCAGGCTCGTTAATGGGGAATCGTGATGGCGTGGAACGTGGGATGTGGCCGGCGGATATCTCGCGCATGGCGAGATTCGCGGGATGGCGGTTACGCCTGCGAGCGGTGCCTTTGGTCGGTCGAAGGACCGAGGAAGCGGACCTCGGCGGGAGCTCGCGGACGAGCGGGAGAGCCGAGGTATCTTGGTTCCGTGGTAGCTCGGAGATGAGCTGTAAGGACGAGGAGGCCAATCGTGCTGGGGGCTCGGAGGCGAGCCGGCCTCGTCCGTAGGACGGGCATAGTAGCAGCCTGGTCGGCTTTTGTAGGTCCTCTCTTGCATGCTATGGGACACGTCATCTGCCACGTGTCATGATCTGGGAGATCACCGATATCGAGTATCATCATTAGCCCCCCACTCTCGTCCCGACCAGCTGACGGGTCGGGTCGGGTCGAGAGTGGTCTGTCAGGTCACCCGAGGTGAGCTCCCTTTCGAAGATATCGTCAAGCGTGTCCCCGAGCAATCCGTTGTTTTTTCTGGGTGATGTCAGCGAATCAGGACGAGATCTTTTGCATTTGTTAGTTATATATATGTCCTAGAGGCCATTATTGTACATATGATGTATATTATAATAGATGCTTGGATATATATAGAGAGGACTTTCTTGCTCGTCATGATAGTATGCTATTTGGTTTCTCTTTATCTTAACATGTTAACTTATATTAGTTTACTGTCTTACTCTCACATGTTGATAAAGCTCTTAGGATATGTACTCGACTACTGAGACTATGATGAGATCATATTAGTGGGGCCACGGTAGTCGATGAGTACATCCTATAACTGTTCCTAGTCGAGGGTGTATCGAGACAGGGCATCGATACACCAGAGTAGACTAGCATATACGCATCTTGACCCATATGATGGGCGATGGATGATCCCATATCCATCGGTGTTTGACATCAAAGATGGTGTACGGGTGCTCAGTGGAGACTGGGTACACTGAACGGACTCACCGAGAACTCTTAGATGGTATTATATCTCACGTCAGATGACAGTTCTCCGGTGACACTGGTACAGGTTAGTCTGTAGACCCGAGATCGTCATAGAGTCTTGTGTGATTCCCACTGTGCTTTGATTTCCACCTTACCACGTCCAAGAGGGCGTGTAAAACGGTGGCTTTTGGGTACAGTCCCGAATCACATGGAGACAATGAGCGATAGGAGGGGATTCGTCTCTCCCGGTATAGGGAGTTGATGTTGTGCTGTGTTCGATTGGCTATAACTGGAAGTCCCTGGCCATGGCTGATATAGAGATTTACTGGTACGTGTTACCAGTAGTTTCTCCACCCGTTATGAGCCACACATCGACACGACTTATCGGTTACTGGGGTCTGACGTATACCACCCCTAGACTAGATATGCAATATATCAGACGAAGAGACCGGACTGTAAGGTAGTGTTACTGATTGGATTCACAAGAGAATGTACATGCTTTCTTGTTGATCTTCTGATCGCTCAATACATGGGTGGCTGTTACGTTTAGCTGACCGCTTGCAGCTTGTGGGTGTTTGATATGATCATTACCTGCAACCGGCGTATTGACGATTCTTTAGAGTCCTACACAGAGGTTTCTTGACTCAGGCAAAACGGAGTAGGAGCACATATATGATATGTGCGGAACCGAGAATAATACGATATGAGATACCGTATTCTATTCTCGCGACATATGATATCGGCCGGGTATATATGATATAGCCGGGTCATCGGATCAAGTGTTGATTCGATCGGTACATGTTATATTAGTCGGTTATATTCGATATAGCCGGATTGTCGGATCAAGTGTTGATTCGATAATTTAATGTATAATTATATATGTGATATATTACATTACATTAACTAATATAAGCTCACTTTATTGATTCATTTTCTCACCGTGTAATACATTGATATATATGCGATATATGTTAATTGTATTATTTTCTTTTGTTACAAAAATATATTATATATGTGATATATAATATTGTAACAAGTTATGATCATAAATGCAACATGATTTGTGGAGATTAAACAAGTTTAGGGTTTGATTTGGGTTAGCTTTTTCATGAGCTTTCATGAAGCTTTGACTTTATCTTTTATCTTTGTTTTCTTGTGGAGTCATACTTAACCCAACCCAAACCCTTTACCTTAGGTTAATTCTCTACAAAGGTTAAGATCTTCATACTTAACCAAGGGTTGCAATTATAACCATAACAATAATTCATTATTCATCACAAAAGAAATCTTCTTCTTTTTCCTCCTTGCAAAGCTTTCTATCTTTTGATTTTGTGATGAATTAGTGTGAGATCTTGAAAATAAAAGAGAGCATAATTCCTACTTCATCATCCTCATCTAATCTAGCCAATTAGATTAGGGTGTTCACTTCATTATTACTTGATTAGTGAGTGAGAGCTTGAGTTAAAGAAACTTCAAGGTAGATCATCTTCGAAAAGGAAGACTTCAAGCAAGCATGGATCGTTCGGCTTGTGGAGCCTCTCTTGAGTCCGGAAGATCATGGATCGCGGCGAAGGGACTACTACTCGGAGCTTATGAAACGAAGGAGCGGACTACAAAGGTTGTAATCCCTCTCTCTTAGTTGTAAAGTTGTTTACTTGCATGTTTAACCCTAATTATCTAGCAAAGATCCTTGCTTTGGGTTGTTCGTCACTTCTAAAATTTAAATCGGGCATGGTTGATGCCTTGTAGAACCTTGTGACAGTGCCTAGTAACCCTACAGTGGTATCAGAGCAAGCATCACGGAGTTGGAACATCTGCTTTGATGTTGTAGTCAAAGAGTTTGACTTCATCAAAAATGTAGATGAACCTTGTATGGAAGAGGTTCCAGCACCACAAACTATAACTGATGATTTATTGGAACCAGAGGATTCAGTAGTTCCTAACGAACCTCAGCCTCTCCGCCGATCTAATAGGGTTTCTCATCCACCTGAGAGATACTACGGTTTTCTCATTGATGGTGGGAGCGAGGATTGCATCATGGAAGATGATGACCCAATTAGTTTCGAGCAGGCCATCACGAGTGGTGACTCTGTGAAGTGGCTGGATGCAATGCGATCTGAGATGGAATCCATGTACACCAACAAAGTATGGACTTTGGAAGTTGCTCCTGAAGGGGTAAAACCCATTGGGAGCAAATGGATCTTTAAAAAGAAATTTGGTGTAGATGGAAAAGTTGAGATTTTCAAAACTAGACTTGTTGCAAAGGGTTTTCGTCAACGACCAGGTGTGGATTATGACGAAATCTTTTCTCCAGTGGCTATGGTTAAGTCCATCCGGATCCCACTTGCCATTGCTGCATATCTTTGACTACAACATCAAAGCAGATGTTCCGACTCCGCGATGCTTGCTTTAACCCATAAATGGATTTAAGCAGCATGCACACCTTTCCGCTGCTCCCATTGTCTACGAAGCCCTCTAGCTGAGTAATCTGGCAGCATTAAAGAGGGGTGCGCCGGATCGCGCGCATTTTTGTGAAGCGACGGCCCACGTGTCGGGCATTGGTTGGCCGATGCGACTGGCCGAAGACCTCTGGCGTCTGATGGGATGCTGGCGAATGCCCGTGCGACAAGTGGCGCAATCGGGATCGTCGAATGCGAATGGTTGTTTTGGCGGGAGACGACCGTCACCGTTGGATGAGGACACCGGTGGCTATAGATAGATGTGGGGCCCTCTTCACGGCCCATCTCTCTTCATATTTTCCTCATTCCTGATCCTCTGTGCTCGGCGCTTTCCTCTCTAGGTCGGATCACCGCATTCCCGAGGACTTCTTCATCAGGTTAGATGTCTTCCTCTGGAGAGTCTGTAGATGTCCTGGGGTAGATTCTAGGGATTCCTTTGCTGAGTTGGAGTCTTCCCGGGGAGCTGGGGTCAGATCCTCTCCTCGCGATCACGTGTCAGGGGTGGATCCCCGAGCGGAGGTGGCGGAAGCCCCTGGTGTGCCTTCCCTGATGAGGTACGAAGGAGATCTTGCCGCCGCTCGGGCCCGCTTCCTTATACCTCCTGGCTATACTCTGCGTTTGGCCGAGGAAGGAGAGGGCAGATCGGGTGCGGGGTAACGAGATTGCCCTGTACCTGGAATCCTTTTAGGCCGGAATGCGCTTGCCCTTCTTTCCCGAGGTCGCCGCAGTGCTGTCTTACTTTGGGTTAGCCCTGGGCCAGTTAGTGCCGAACTCTTGGAGGATTCTCCTTGGGTTTCTGGTCCGGTTGAAGTTGCATATGGTCCCCTTCGGTCTGTCCATCCTCGCCTCCTCTCTCATTTACAAGAGTTGTAAGTGCACGGCGGCGCCCCGGCCTCCATCCCGAGGCCAAATGCGGAAGCGATGATTAACTTTAATTTTTCTTGAACCGGCACCACCGCGCACTATAAACCCGGATCGGGCCATTAACTAGTCCTAGCTAACAACAAGATGGGAAGAGAGATATGCCGAGTGATCCGTGTCCTCCGGTCTTCTCGTCGTCGTCCCGATCTCCCGCGGAAGCTCCGGTCTCCACCTCGTCGCCGGAAGGGCACCACATCGCCTGCTTCTTTTACGGGCTCCCGTCTCTATACCGAGGCAACTCAGGCACGAAGTTGACGAGCCGACGTGCCCAAGGTTTGCTGTAGAATATAGTGTAGAAACATGTCTTATTTGGGGTTATGGAGTTGCCATATGGTGGGGGAAATGATATAAACTTTTGGAGATGGTGTTGTGGGATTTTTCCAAAGCCAAAAGAGAACAAAATCCCACATCTCAAATTTGGACAGCCCCCATGAGCTTTGGCCGGCCATGGCTTGGTGGGAGAGGAGAGAATGGAGTGAAGTGGGGAATAATACCAAGGATAAGAATAATGCAAGGTAGAGTGTAAAGGAAAAAGGCAAGTCTCACTTCTATCATCACACCCCTTCTTCATAACCAACCATGATGACAAACTAAAACCAACACTCCACCACAACCATCATCTCATCACAAAGTCAAGCCATCATGAAAGAAGAAGTCAAATGGTCAAGGGATGGTGCAACCATCATGATCCAACAAAATGCAAAGAACACCCTCCACAAATACTTATTTGCACAAATGCAAATAAGCCCTCCTCTACCAATTTTCGGCCAATGAAAGATACAAAGAAATATGGCCGAAACGGAAAGCAAACTGGCAACTCCAGAAAACTGGTCCCGTAATAAATTACAGGAAAACCCCGATACTGTGTATACACACCCGCATCTGTATTCTGACCGAATACAAATGCAATGAGACAAAATCTACACTGTACTATACTAGGATCCGACTTAAACCAAAACCGGCTAGTAATATCGGTTCGATCCTGATCCGTGCAATACCGCACGCATCTGATCGAACCCTGCCATATATCCATACGGCCTCTAGTACAAACCGTCCGATCCTGATCCGTGCAATACCGCACGTATCTGATCGAACCCTGCCATATCTCCATACGACCTCTACAGCGTTTCGCCCGAAAGCTTGAGTAACTGAATATGTGGTGGACTCTAAAGACTCGTCAATACTATGGCTGTGGATTTAACCACTAGCACGTCAGAGGTATTAGCCATACGTGACGGGCCACCAGCTATTGACCAAAAGGGACGTCTGTGAGCGAACTCAGCCTGACACCCTACTGAGCCTGTCAGTGACAATATCCGTACAGTCCGGTCCGTTCGTCTATGAGCATCGCATGGCGGGCCTAGGGGGTTGGTAAAAGTCAGACCCCCAAAAGCGGTATAAGTCGTGTCGGAGTGTAGCCAAGAACACCCTGAGATACTACTGGAATACCTACCAGTAAATCTCCTGCCTCGGCCGAGGGCTTCGTGTAATGGCTCTCCTAGACACAGCGCGACCTCACCCCCAATACCGGGAGAGACGAACCCCTGAAGATCCGCTCACTGCCTCTATGTGGCTCGGGACTGTACCCAACTAAAACCTGTTTGCACGTCTCCTTTGAGCGTGGTAGGGTAGTAATCAAAGTACAGTGGGAACTCACACGAGACAAATGACGATCCCCAGGTCGATGAACTAACTTGTACACATGTCACCAGGGAACTGCTATCTGACGTCAGGTATAAGACCAATTAGCATGTTCCCGGCGAGTTCTGTCCGGTGTACTCATAATCCAATGAGCACATGTATACATCTTAGGTGAACCAACTGACACCAGTGGCTTGTGAGACCGGCCACCGCCCCTCGTCGGGGTCTCGACTGTATACACTAGTCTACTTTGGAGTATCGATGCCTTGTCTCGAAACTCCCACGACTAGGGACCTTTTAAGGATGTGCTTATAGACTACCAGCTCCCACGTATATGATCGCCCTCATACTGCTGGTGGTCAAGCAAGAATCCTAGGGGCTCTATCAACGTGCAATAGTGACATGCCAGGTCACCTAAAGCAGTACACGATGATAAAGATAAACCAGATAGCATACTATCATCTTGAGTAAGACTGTCCTACCGGGATAGGTCCTCCCTCAATCATTGCAATCACGTGCCTGTGATCCAATAATTGACTTTGAGGGCACTATCTCCAACAAGAGTCATCCCAGCTCAAGCGTGAGCGACCCGAGGTGGGTCTATCTCTCCTTTAGGAAACGTCGGGGGAGTGCGCCCGGATCGGGAGTTGTCGTCCTGCCTTCTTCCATCCATGACTGGAAGAAGAAGTTTTTCTTTGTTGGGCCGCCAGAAGGTGAGGAGTGGCCCGTGCCCATCCAATGGTCTAGGGATAGGTGCTGGCAGGTGAGCCCGTCCAACGACCCCGACGCAGTGAGCGTGGCGGCGTGAGAGCCTATTCCTCGGGCTGATGTGCTGCTTTCTGAGCGGGCCCTCAGTTGGGCCGGGCTCAGCCCTGCCCAGTTCGTCGGTAAGTTAGGAGCTCGTAGGCCTTCTGTTAGGCTTGCGTTCATTTTATTTTTTCTTGTGATGCTGATCCCATCGTATTTCATCTTGTGCAGAACCTATGGACTTGATCCACCTTCGGACAACCATGCGCAAGCCGAAGAAGGGGCCGAGGCCTGGAGGGGCCAGCTCTTCCCGTCAGGTGCCAACCCTGGCTCCTTCAGCAGCCGTTTCGCTCCAGCGCTCGAGTGCGGATCAGGCCCCAGAGTCCAGCAGGGTGCCGAGCCGAAAGAGGGCTCGGGGGCAGGAGGCCCTAGCTTCAGTGGCGGAGACGAGCCCGCCGCCCCCGGCTCTCAGGAGGTCTCCCCGCGTAGTCCCGCAGGCTTCGGCCTCCCCGATCATGGTGGATGACGAGGAGCTCCGCTTTGAGGTGCCCTCGGGGCTCTCCGTCGCCGACAACGTGCTGCACGATGTCGAGAGGTTGGCCGGGGGCCGGGTCCCCGGGGGACTCTGAAGGCGCATATGGCGTCCATCGCCCAAGTGGCCGTGCAGGTCAGTGCTCGTACTTTACCCGTCCCCTCATTAGCGTTGTTCCTACTTTCTGACCCCTTTCTCATTTCTCCAGGCCCTCCAGCACGTCGCTCTCGTTGTCCAGATGGAGGAGGAGGAGATAGCCCCGGCGGTACGAGCCGCGGGCGAGTCCTCCTCGCTGACAGAGAGCTCGAAGCGGGAGCTGGAGGCGGCGACGGCGGCGACCGCTGCCCTCGAGGTCGAGGTGGAGGCCGGGAAGCAGGAGCTAGCGGCCGCGAAGCAGGAGGCGGCGGCCGGGAAGCAAGAAGTTGCGGCCTTGAAGCAGGAGGCTGCCAGGTTCCACGAAGCCGCCCATATTGCCGAGGCCAAGCTTGAGGACTCCAAGGCGTTGGTCGGCACCATGAAGAAGTCGGTGAGCACCCTCCGGAAGGAGTTGGGGGAAGCGGTAGAGATGGCGAAGCGAGTCGACATCAGGACGGCCAAGGCGGTGGAGAGCTTCCAGAAATCGGAAGAGTTTTACTCCGTCCTAGCCTCAGCCACTACCGCCATCTGGCATGATGCCCTCGACGCCGTCAAGACCCGGGTGCCGGGCTTTGCCGACGCTGATCTCCGAGCCGAATATCCTCACTGGGAAGACGAGCTGGGGGATAACCTCGGGGGAGAGACCGGGAAAGAGGTACCTGGGGAGGGCAACGCCGAAGCCCCTGTGGCTCCCGCTGAGCTTCCTAAGGATGCGCCTGGCCCTGAGGCCTGAGGCCTGTTGTCTTTTGTTTCGTTTCTTTTTTGTTTCCTTAGGAATTTTGTAGGCCTCCGGGCATTTTGTTAGGCTAGGGAGCCCACAATACCTTTGTAAAACTTTTAACTTCGTGAATAAAAGTCTTTTCTCGCAGTCATGTTTGCATGCGTATTTTCCTTCTTGTTGTGTGAACGCATATATCTGCTTCATAGGACTGCCTTTGTGTTGTGTTGTCTTTGTCCAGCGATTACGCGTCGACTTGAATCTGCTCACTTGCCAAGTGTTTCAAGGCAGGCGGTAAGACGGTATCTCCATGGCCCCGAAGTCGAGGTGGAGATCGCTCGGACGCAGATAGACCGGATGCCTCTTGGTGAGGTCATGTTCCTTAGCGTTGGACGCTCGGAAAGGCATGCCGATAAAGGGCCGAGCAGTGTGGCTGCTCGGTGCCTCTTGACGAGGGCTTTGATCCTTAGCGTGGGAGGGGACGCAAGGGGCCTACTAAGGATGGGCCGAGCAGTGCAGCTGCTTGGTGCCTCTTGGCAAGAGCTTTGATCCCTGGCATGTTGGGGTAGGGAGCTACCGGCCAGGGATAGCCGAACAGGGTAGCTGCCGGGATGCCTCTTGCGAGGGCTTTGATCCTTAAGGACGGGCCGGGCAGGGTTGCTGCCCGGTGCCTCTTGGTGAGGGCTTTGATCCCTGGCGTTGGGGTAGGGGGCTACCGGCCAGGGATAGCCGGGCAAGGTAGCTGCTCGACTTCCTCTTGGTGAGGGCTTCGATCCTTGGTTTGTTGGGGTAGGGAGCTACCAGCCAAGGATAACCGAGCAAGGGCGGGCTCGATTGCCTCTTGCGAGGGCTTTTCATCCTTAGCGCGGGAGGGGCCGTAAGTGGCCTACTTAGGATAGCCGAGCAGGGTTACTGTCCGGTGCCTCTTGGCGAGGGCTTTTGGTCCTTAAGGATGGCCGTGCGGGGTTGCCGCCCGGTGCCTCTTGGCAAGGGCTTCGATCCCTGGCATTTGGGATAAGGAGCTACCGGCCAGGGATAGCCGAGCATGGTAGGCGTTCGACTGCCTCTTAGTGAGGGCTTTGATCCCTGGCGTTGTGTGGTAAGGAGCTACCTGCCAGGGATAGCCGAGCAGGGTAGCTGCCCGGTTGCCTCTTCGTGAGGGCTTTGATCCCTGGCGTTGGGCGGTAGGAGAGCTACCAGCTAGGGATAGCCGGGCAGGGTAGCTGCCGGGATGCCTCTTCGTGAGGGCTTTGATCCCTGGCGTTGTGCGGTAGGGGAGCTACCGGCCAGGGATAGCCGGACAGGGCAGCTGCTCGACTGCCTCTTCGTGAGGGCTTTGATCCCTGGCGTTGCGTGGTAGGAGAGCTACCAGCCAGGGATAGCCGGGAAGGGTAGCTGCCGGGTTGCCTCTTCATGAGGGCTTTGATCCCTGGCGTTGCGTGGTAGGAGAGCTACCAGCCAGGGATAGCCGAGCAGGGTAGCTGCTCGGCTGCCTCTTCGTGAGGGCTGTGATCCCACAGACGGCCTCAGCTGACGTAACCTGGATCGCGCCAGATGTTGTCTTCCGTTCATTTGCTGATGGCGGCGATGGATGGCTGGGATTTGATATGGAGTTAGGCTCCTGAGGCGTGTGGATCTCAATAGGTTTGAGGTTGGATGTGCCGAGCTACCTGCAAGGAAGTCCCGGGGTGGTTTGACCACCGAGGACCCTCCGACGATCAAGTTAGTGAGGTAATCCGAAAAGAGTAACGGCTTAGTGGATTAGAAAATGGCATACCTTGACCGTCTGAGTGAGGGGTTTATATAGCGGTGGCAGCAGGCGAGGCAGACGCGAGAATCACGCCGGTGGTTATGCTCCCGACGTCACGCCCGCGTGATGAGCGGGACTTCCCATTAATGGCGAGACTGGCTCGTTAATGGGGGATCGTGATGGCGTGGAACGTGGGATGTGGCCGGCGGATATCTCGCGCATGGCGAGATTCGCGGGATGACGATTACGCCTGCGAGCGGTGCCTTTGGTCAGTCGAAGGACCGAGGAAGCGGACCTCGGCGGGAGAGCTCGCGGACGGGCGGGAGAGCTCGCGGACGAGCGGGAGAGCCGAGGTATCTTGGTTCCGTGGTAGCTCGGAGACGAGCTGTAAGGACGAGGAGGCCAATCGTGCTGGGTTCTCGGAGGCGAGCCGGCCTCGTCCGTAGGACGGGCATAGTAGCAGCCTGGTCGGCTTTTGTACGTCCTCTCTTGCATGCTATGGGACACGTCATCTGCCACGTATCATGATCTGGGAGATCACCGATATCGAGTATCATCAGATCCAAACATAAATTTTCAGCAAAGACATATTATTGTGAGTGCGCGCGCATGTTCGTGTGCGTTTTGTTTTAAATGTTATTTTTTTGGGTTGGGGGGAGGGGGTTTGGAGGGCAAAAAAATTGTAACTTGTTCCAAGTTATGACTGCGGGATTACATTGCCAATGCAAATTGATGCAAAAGTATTTCACAAAAGAAGTGACCGGTAAAGCAATTGCCACTTTGATCTTAAAGATGTTACAGAATTCAAAACTGTGCGTCTCACACTAGTTTAAAGCAGATCTGTTAAATGATATACTGGTATGATACACTTGCTGGATGTAAAAATAAATTAATTCAGGTTCTATAATTGATAAAGGTCACATATATATATACGTGAATATGTAATGGCTGATGTACATTGCCCAGCAATTTAAATATTCAAACTACACAGAACATCATGTTAGTTTCTTCCATAAAAATTGCAGAAAGTATGATTGTTGATACCAATTATACCATACGCCTTCATAATGCAAGACATGAGAACAGATAAAACGTATTGCAATAGCTGACTTCTAGAATAATATAATCATGCATTCACATTCGTTATTGATTACAAAAATGTATGTACATGGTCCTATCCAAGCCATGCTTGCTGCAAATAATGAACCAAAGAGCTGCCCAAGTGTAGCTCCAGCACCGACAAAGCCGAACAATCATGAACCTGACTGAATGCTACAAGAAATTAGGCACTACATCATCTATAAATTTCTACACTTCCAAAGAGTGCTTACCTCATTATCCATAACATCAATAACCCGTGCCCAGGTCGAGGAGATTGTAATAAGATTAAGCAAGGCGGCCTTCAGATAGCAGATAAAATTTGGAGTCAAAAGGTCATATTGACAATTTTTCTTTTAACGACATATTCAGTAAATATAATCCCAATTAGAGTTATACCCATAGGAAAAACGTAACCCTGACCAAAATATAAAACCAGCCATGGGTAACCAATCCAGCTGCAGGCTGGGTGTTGTCTTGACCAAGATTGCCTCTTTGACTTTCAACTGCTGATGCATGACAAACTGAGGCCTGAAGGATTTCAATGGAGAAAATATAAAATCAGTAATTGGTATATTATCACTCTAAATCACATTAATTTTGTTGCTTCTACGTCACATGGATTTTTTTTACCTTAGAGATGGGAGGTATATGGTTGTCTAGCTGAAGATGCAAACCAAAGAACAAAAAATACAACCAGGGATAAGCTAAAAAATCTGTGTATCAAAGCCAAAGCCTGAAATTCAAGACGCGAGAATGAGCTCAACTATTGTTCAAAAGAACTGATGATAATTGAAATGTTTTGTTTGTGATAATTGTAAAGGCAATGCTGATGTGGACCTGAAGTTTTCTATTTTATAAATAATTTTGAAGCAAGCCTATACTTATAAATGTAAATAGAACACGTTTTCTTATATAGAAATTGAAGGATGTTATTTATACAGAAGAAATAACTTGACACCATCAACCAGGGGATTTTGAATGCGACTTGCAGAAAACTATAAATTGAGTTCTAGCTGTTATATATATCGACATGAAATTCTAGCCACAAAACAAAAATAAATAGAACCAATCAGTAATAGAGAGCACCAACAACTTGAACCGCTTAAACTTAGACCATCATCGGGAATCATCTACAACCATATTTCAACTTAAATAACTGAAGCAAAAGGATAAATTACAAAATCAAAGTAAAAGATTTCCATTTCAAGTGAGTACAATACTAAGCCTTTATCCCAACTGGCATATGGACTTCTTTGCTTCATCCAGCTTTCTTAAAGGCCATCTATCTCTTCTATCAAATTAAAAAAAGTACTATATCTTTTTTTAATTGCCTGCATCCAATGTAGTTGATCATGCTATATATGTGTTGCTCCCTTAACTATACTAGCATTTTTGCACATTACCGCTGCTAAGACATCAAGAATAAAGAGATTTGTTGATTCTATTATTTAAAAAATCCTATGCTTTATTATTTTAAATTGTTATTAATTTATTATATTAGAAGATTTGGTATGATTCAAAAAGTTATAGATACGGTTTTCGTTAAATATTTTTTGTCAAAATTACAAGGATTTTGCTACGTGTGATGAGTCTAAGAACCCCCACTTTGGCATTAAAATAGTAGAGATAAGATGTCAAGAATAAAGAAATATGTTAATTTTGTTATTTAAAAATCCTATGCTTTATTATTTTACGTTGTTGTTAATTTATTATTTTAAAAGATTTTATATGATTCGAAAAGTTGATGCTGGTTTTTCTAAATATTTTTTCTCAAAATTATAATAATTCTCCATACAACTTGTTAGTCCGATAATCAATTGGCAATTATCTTTTGAAGACCCTCCTTGGCAGTAAAATAGCAGAGATAAGGCATCCAAAAGAAAGAGATATGTCAATTCAGGTATTTAAAAATCATATGCTTTATTACTTCAATATGTTATTGTAACGCCTTAGATTTCGGTTAGTGTTCGTTTAGACGTTAATACGGGTTTACTGTAAAAGTTTACCAATTCGGGTTCCTCACATTTTATAACATTTAATTAATAATTTATTATTACTTGTTATAAGCTTGCATGCACGTGTGCACGTAAATGCGAGGATTTGTTTGTGCTAATTTTTGTTCTTAGCAACCATGACACTTAACCCTAATCTAATCTCTTTGCTTTAATCCTAGTTAATCCAATCCTTAATCCTAAACCCTTGATCTTTTGTGAGTGAGAAAGATATTTTGTTGGAGTGATGATGTGTGTATGAATGCATTAATGGTTAATTAATGCATTGGATACACTCACTCTCTTTTCTCTCCTACACTCACCTCTCTCTCTTTAACCTCACACCCTCACTCATTTCTCTATCTCTTTTCATTTCCTCTTCTCACTCTCTCTCTCAACTGAACACTCTCCCATTTCCAACACAAATCCATCACAAATCACCAAAATCATCACAAAATCACATCTTTTTCCATCGCTTGCCTCTTGGATGCCTTGGTGTGCACAAAGCTAGGATCTTTGTGTTCTTTGATTAGGTATTGTTTCTTTTCTGTTGTTTAAGTTATTTTTGTGTAGCTTAGCTTTAAAGTTGCTGTTTTTGTCGCGTATCGTATCGTTTCGGATAAAAACCGTATTTTTAGTGTCGTTTTATGGTCCCGAATGATCTGCTGTTAAACTAAAGGTGTGTTGCAAAAATTGACTTGACAGTAACTTAGTATAGAGACCTAGAACCTACCCACAAAATACGAGCCCATTTACCCATACTTCGGCTGCAGATTTATTCGATCTGGCCGCAATTTGCGGCCAGAGTAGGGACCTGGGTGTTGGGTTTTGGTGCAGGGGGTCTCTGGTGTTATGTGTAGGCTCATGGTACTTGCAATTTTTACAATTAGTTAGCACAGAAAAATCTGGGATCATTTGCCTATTTCTAGTGTTTCGTTTCGTGCGATACGTTATCCGATACGATGCGTGTTCCGTGTTGCTGTTGGTCTGAGTTGGTTTCGTAGTGTAGCTATACGCGTTAGCTACAATACGAATCCTTTAGTGTACGTTTGTGTGTCGTATTGGTCTGTGTAGATTGGTGTATTTTAGGTTATTATTGATATATATTTTCTTTATCGTATCTTGTTGCAGGTTCGCAGGCGGGAACTTCGGACGCTGCTACAAAAGGAAAACATGTGGTAGACTTCACCTAGCCAGGAACGTTGGTGAGTAGATTTAACATCTACAGGGGAATCGCCCGCATGGCGTTATGCGTCTGGGCTAGAGTTGTCACTTTTGTCGCATATTCTATGTCAGATTTAGGATTTGCGTATTTACTTTATTGCTTAGATATTGTTGTGCTTGGACTAGTACCCTTAGGACACTGCACATATTATTGACGATTCATTTTGCACAAGCACTGATGGTATGCTACACACACCGTCAATAATTGCCATGTCACACACAAACCACTTATAGTTAGGATATTGCTTGGTTAGGGACATTGTGACATTGATTCATATTTCTGATCGCATATGACATATAGCATACCTGTATAATTACATGCTTACTTATATGCCTTCATATATTTACATGCTAGATACCTGTATACCTATAGGGTATTGTACCGTTAGTGTTAGGTATATACACACTTTGTGACATAGCTACAGGTATACCTTATAGTCATACTTCACTTATACCCAGGGGGTATATTACATCATTACTTATAGGTAGATATATATACCTTGCTATACCTTTATTTTTACACATTTATCTGGTTATAGCTTCATGTTTACCTTTACCTGATGTTATGTAGGATTGGAGAAAATAGGAATCGCATGATATTATATTAACTTGTTACAGTTAATTGTTGCTTTTCCTTTATATGCTCGCATTTCAGATTTATGATGCGTGTACTTTATTCATGGATTTTCGCATTGAGATATGGATTTTTCATGATGTTTCCTAGATTTGGGAACCGTGGTAGTTCATGAAATTATGCATTATTTGAAAAACCCGGTTTCCCTTGATATGATATTTCAGCATCCACCATGAGATTTGTCGTTTACAATGTATATACCCCACGCGAGGAAAGGAGGGGTCCGTGTGCGGGTACATGGTGGGGCCCGGAGGTATCCCGAAGCAAGAACGATGTCGTGATGTCAGACGATGAGGCTTAGGGGAACCATACTTTCCGGTGACAGGACCAATGACTCAGCGGCTATCATGTGGATACCGACGGGAGTCATATACGTATGGATACGTCGAGAGACGAGGGTCAGAGCTAGGCACTCGAGCTTTCGGGATAGCGTATGATACGTACCTATCAGGATGTTAGTCTGGGAGACGGCATATGATAGATCAGCATTTTTGTGTCGATGCTTGGCACATTGGTTTCATGATATTTCTAATTACTCCTTGTATATATAACAGGGGATTTATCCGCTGTTATATATACCCTTACACCAATATTAGTGGAATGGGACGCTAATATATGTGTATTGACCTCGTCATATTTATTTATGTCATTATATTTAGGATGTTAGATTTTACTTGATAATTTGATTGGGATATAGGTGATTCATTTGATATTGGATACAGGATATTTATGAGATTGTTGATTTGTACATACGAGATATGTGAGATCCACTTGATGTTGTACATTCGATTTATGTGAAATCTACTTGATATTGTACATTCGAGATAGACGAGATATACTTGATATTGTGTAATTGAGGAGATGTGATACTTAGTTAATATGAGAGCCAATTTGGGGGCTGATTTGAGGAATTAGGATTTGATTTGTCTTGCTGGATTGTGATCCTACCACGATGTCAGGATTCCTTGGGAATGACATATTTCACTCCATACCTCACATTTATCTATTTGTGCACTGCTTCATGTATTAGTAGTACCTGTTAGTGTACATTTCATAAGTGTTGCAAATTTACATTCTCATATCCCTATTGCATGGTTATTGCATACTGTTGTCATATCATTATTGCTTTATTATATTGGTTGTACTTACTGGTGTACTTTCCATTATTCTGCATTCATATGACCTGTTATTACTGTAAATTGCATATCTTAGATTCATGCTGTACGTACATTCCTGCGATTACCTGCATATGTTATTTACTATTCACGAGTTGGCAACTCACCCCCGTTGTGCCACAGTGTTTGCAGGTGTTTCCCCAGAGTAGTCGAGGCTGGCTATTCATCTATCATCTTTTGCTACAGATACCTCATCGACTTCCAGTGTGCCGTTTTGCTTAGGTGGGTTTTGGTGGTTATCTGTATTTTGTATTGTATACTCGTTGTATTTTGTACTCTCCATCTACTGTTACTTGATGACTTAGAGACTTGATGAGGACGATATTGTATATTATTGTGGATTTGTTGTCTTTTATACAGTTTCTTTTTTATTGTCTCTTATTTCTTCGCTTTGGCGTCGTATATTTGTGGTGGTGGTTGTTTTCCGCCTTTGGGCGTGTATTTGCTTCCGTTTGGGGATGCTTTACTTTATATTTATGTTGTACCCATTTTTGAGGCTAGCTTTTATAAGGGAGGTGCCGCCAAATTTTTAAAGGAAATAAAGTTGGAATTTTAAAGAATTTGGGTTGTGATTTCAAATGTTTCAAAACTCCTATTAGTTTTTTCTTGTCTTTTTAATGGTTTAGATTTCTAGGTTTTGTCTTTCTTTTACTGCGTTACGTCTGTAGGCGTTGCGTAGTATTAGGGCCGTCACGTGCCAATTTTGGGTCGTGACAGTTATTAATCTATTATTTTAAAAGATTTGACATGATTTGAAAGTTATGTTTTTTTAAAATATGTTTTCTTAAAATTACGACGATTTATCATGCCACGTGTTAGTCTAAGAATCAATTGTCAATTTCAATTTGAATGCCTCTCCCTTTGGCATTTAAATAGGACTGGTATTTTGCACGTGTGATGCACGTGTGTATTAAAATAAAGGTTTGATGTTGATGTCTTTGTTATCTTAATTAAAAGACTATAGAAATCTATTATCTTAACTACCTATATATTTAAGGATCTTTTAAATCTTGTCTATTATGCTACCATATCCCCTCGTGCATCACACGTGCAGAGAGACGATGACGTGGATCATCTTAGGTTTAAGGATCATTCTAGTTTTTCTGAACATTTAATTCCATTTAAACGTAAGAGCTCCCCATGCCCCTTCCTCTTCTAGTTATAATAGTTGAGTAAAGATATAGATAAATATAGTTTTGTCACCCCTTCTACCTAGCACAGTTATAGTTTTATATTGGCCTAACTTTTAAATATATTGTCCTCTATACCTTTTGCTCATTAAAACGGGGTCATCTATAACAATCCCAGAATATAATATTTATGATATTTTACTTGAAGTAGAGGAGCAAATTGGACAACGAAATTGAATTTTCGATTCTGAAAAACTTATCTGCAAAGAAACAATTGAATTGTGGCGAGCTGCTGTGCGTTCTCGAATGTGGAACTTAAAAATAATTCGGCCTACTCCGGTGCAAGGACCCCAAATCCAAACTGCTCCCAGGAACAACTTGAGTATTGGTGTGCACCAACCAACTACTCTAAACTTTTGGGACGCGGTGATCGGATCTCCTTGATCTTTGATGCACAAACTGGGCTTTCTGAATTTTTCCTGATTTAACTTCGGTATTTCTCAACCCTCTATAATATAGCCCGGTTACAGCCCGAAAAATTATGCAGCTGCAACCCACTCTCCCTCTTAGTGTTTAGAAGATTTTATTCTTCTTCGATAATTCTCAACAGCGAGATTCAGAAGGGTATTTATAGAGTTTTAAATCAGTATGTGAACTCACCAAAAAAGCAAATCAAAATGCGTCCCATTGCCATAGCAGTTACCATAGTAGTTACTGGCGCCGATGGTTACTGCAGCACACTGCAATAGTTACTACAGCAATCACGGCTGACAACGATTACTGTACCAAATACTGCGTATGCAGGTTACCGTAGCAATTATTGTGCACGTCGGTAATTACTAGAGCAATTTCTCCTGGCACGGTTGCAGTACTGTACAAATTGCATCTTTTAAGCTCAGCTCGATTAATCCGATCCCACTCCAAACCCAAGCCTAAGTCTACTAGTTTTACCTATTAAGGATATTAGGGCCTGTTTGGATTGGATTATTTTTGGTCAACAAATGATTAAAAATCACATCAAGTTGGGTCCTAAGTAGATAGTGGGTTTGGATCTCTCTTTTACTATTCAATAAATGATTATTTTACCATGGGTCCCAGCATGACTAGCTTAAAAACGACATTTTTTCCCACTTAAAAATAAGTTAGGGATTCCTAATTTATTTCATAAGTGATTATGGAATAGTAAAGTTGACCAAGTAATATACCATAATACCTTGTCTTTTCATCCAAATTTTAAGATAGCATTAATGATACGTCTTTTTGGTCATTTCACACTCAATAATCACTTATCTATAACTACTTATATAATCATTTTTCATACAAAATCATCCAAACACTAAACAACTTATTTACCATAAGTATTTATAAGATATTTTCACTTTTTCCAGAAATAATCACTTATAAGTGATTATGGCAAATAATCACTTAAAAATAAACTCATCCAAACAGGCCCTTATTAATTCAAATCTTCCCGCCGGCAAGATTCGAATTCTTGACTTATTGGATTGCAAATGTTAAAATCCACCGGGCTACTAAGTCTGTTTGGTTAATAAGTAAAATATATACTATATAACTAGAAGTTTGAAACTTCATCTAGATTTTTACTAAATGTTGAAAAATCCAATCAATGTCTAACAATCCCCCACAAGTTTCAAACTAATATCCAAGTCTTAGTCAAAGTGCATAGTGAAGATGTCACAAGAACTTAGACCCCACTTAGACCAACTAAACTGCAGTTAGGTGCATGATCAACTTCATCTTAAACCAACTAAACGCGGTTAGGTGCATGGTGAACTTCATCTTAAACCAGCACTTCACTGACATTTTATCGATCACACTATAACTAAAACAAATCATGCAATAATGGACTAAACCTTGAACTACTGCCCTCTTCCTGAGTCAATGGCACATTAATGGCCATGTGCTATATCCAACTTTCTGCTAGAGCTTTAGGAATACGTCTTAAAGATTTCATTGGAGTCGTCCAAATCTCCACTAAAGCATAGGTGAGTGCTTTTAGGCCTGCTTGCAACCAAGAACCCAACATCCCAGATGTAAAGAACTTCATTAAGGCTCCAAGCCATCCTCACATTATGAGTTCCTTACGCATGCTTGCAACCAAGGACCCAATATCCCAGATGTATAGAACTCATTAAGGCTCCAATCCATTCTCACATCAGTTCGTCTAGGTTACATAATTTTGTTGGATATAGGCATCCTTAAAGCAATTATTATAATTGAAGGAGAACATATACAGAGAACGATCTTACTCGAGATGATAGTATGTTACCTGGTTTGTATTTATCTTTCATGTGTATACGTTTACTAGTTATCATGTATCATTAATGCATGAGGATAAAGCCCATAAGATATTTGCTTTACTACCAGGATTATGATAAGAATCATACTGGTGGGGTCTGGTAGTCCATAAGCATATCCATAAAAGCTCCTAGTCGTGAGAGTATCGAGATAAGGCATCGGTACTCCAGAGCAGACTAGTGTATACGTTTCTTGACCCCGACCGGGACGATGGCTGGTCCCATAGCTATTGGTGTTCGACACCGAGATTGTATGCATGTGCTCATTGGAGAATGAGTACACTGAGCGGACTCGACAAGAACCACTAGATGGTTTTATACCCATGTCAGATAGCAGTTCTCTGGTGACGATAGTACAAGGTAGTCTCTTGACCTGAGATCGCCATAGTGTCTTGTGTGTGTTCCCACTATATTTTGATTACTACCCTACCACGACTCTGCTGAGTCATGCAAACGGGTTTTAGTTGGGTATAGTCCCGAAGTACATGGAGGCAGTGAGCGGCCGAAGAAATTCGTCTCTTCCCGGTATACGGAGTTGATATCGCACTGTGCATGATTAACCATAACCAGAAATCCTTGACCAAGGTGATTGAGATAAACTGATAAGTGTTATCAGTTGTATCTCAGGTGATTATGAGTTTTATATAAACACGACTTATCGTGTTATTAGAGGTCTGACAATTTTCACCCCAAAGACCTGATATGCGATACTCTGTGACAAAGAGATCAGACTGTATGACACTCGTCGCTTATAGGCTTTGTTGGATTCAGATGAATTTACTCGTCGACTTACATCTCTGTTTCATACCTGGATAGCCGTTACGTACAGATAGTACCGCTAACGTGCTTGTAGGTTAACCCGTGAGGGGATTGAATCTGAAAGTGTTTAAGATTCAATCGGATATGATTTTGTTTAACCTACTGCCAGCGTATTGTCAGGTTTTTAGAGTCCCACAACGAAAGTTCTTGCCCAGGCGAAATGATGATGTGTCGTGCATATGGGGATATGCACGGGGGTTCAATCGAATACGTGTATGAGATACGCGTAATTTAATCGGACGATGGATAATACTGACTGACTTATTCCTAAGCCAGAATATTAAGTGAAGTGTTGACTTAATAACCGTATATGTGATATGGTTTTCAGTATTGTGTATATGATACACACTCTCTCTATATTATTGGTAGTTGATACCGATGTATTGTTATGTATACGATAAGTAACATGTGTATGTATTTGATACATGCATTCTTCTCTTTATGATTATATATTATTATTATGTATATGGATACATAATACATATATGTATATGGATACGTATACTCTCATTTATACGCATTGGACACGTATAATACATGCTTTGTATTTTTATACGAAATTGTGCTCCGCCGAAAGACACGACCGGGACGTTGGGACACCCGGCCTGAATTTTGGAGGCAGATGCTATTTGGTACTATCCGTCTACCTCTCCGAAGATGCCAAGTTGATTTATGACACCATATATCGAAGGTTTAAACGGATGCGGCCGATGTAGCAGACTTCGTCAGATTCCCCCTCGTTGAGGGGTTTTTGATTGTAGGGACGCTCTTCCCTGCAGGCGCTAGCCCCTGCAGTTAATTATGCTACCGTATCGCGGTAACCACTTTCTCCTTCTCCAGATGGTCACTTCGTGTCGTGTGTGTTTGTTTTGTTTTTGGTTGCCCGTGGATTGTATACGGAGACTAATTTATGTTGTCGCCTGTAGGGCGTGGATTAGTCCAAATCTGTACTTTCTTAGATTTGGGTTTGGGTTGGGTTTAAGGATCGTTAATCTCATTTGAGACTAAGATCGACTTAAACGTTTGTTAAGGATACGTTAGCCTAATTTTAGACTAAGATCTACTTAACAGGATCATTTAGATCCAACAAAAGAGCATTTGGGCTCTATTGTTTTAGTTTAGGGACTTTGCGGTCCATAAGTTTAAGGACATCATAGTCCATGGAGTTTAAAGACATCATAGTCTAGTTTAGAGATATCATAGTCTGTCAAGTTTAAAGACATCATAGTCTATGAGTTTAAGGACCTCACAGTCCATGATAGTTTAGAGACATCATAGTCTGTAAAGTTTAAGGACATCATAGTCCATGAGTTTAAGGACCCCACATTCCGTGGAATGTCTGGTTGTCGGGACCCGTCACCTCTCTGAAGACGTTGAAGGATTACAATGACACATGTCAGAGGAGTGAAGAGATGTTGTTGGATATAGTGCCCTCAAAATCAATTATTAGATCGCAGGCACGCAATTGCAATGATTGAGGGAGGACCTATGCCGGTAGGACAGTCTTACTCAAGATGATAGTATGATATCCGGTTTATCTTTATCATCGTGTACTGCTTTAGGTGAACTTACAGGTCACTATTACACGTTGATAGAGCCCTTAGGATTCTTGCTTGATGGCCAGCAGTATGATGGCGATCATATACGTGGGAGCTGGGGTCTATAAGCTCATCCTTAAAAGGTCCATAGTCGAAGGAGTTTCGAGACTAAGCATCGATACTCCATTAGTAGACCAGTGTATACAGTCGAGACCCCGACGAGGGACGGTGGCCGGTCTCACAAGCCATTGGTGTCAGTTGGATCACCTAAGATGTATACAGGTGCTTATTGGGTTATGAGTACACCGGACAGGACTCGCCGGGAACATGCTAGTTGGTATTATACCTGACGTCAGATAGCAGTTCCCTGGTGATATGTGTACAGGTTAGTTCATCGACCTGAGATCGTCATTTGTCTCGTGTGAGTTCCCACTGTGCTTTGATTACTACCCTACCACGGCTCAAAGGAGTCGTGCAAACAGGTTTTAGTTGGGTACAGTCCCGAGCCATATGGAGGCAGTGAGCGGATCGGCAGGGGTTTCGTCTCTCCCGGTATTGGGGGTGAGATCGCGCTGTGTCCAGGAGAGCCATTACACGAAGTCCTTGGCCACGGCAGGAGATTTACTGGTAGGTATTCCAGTAGTATCTCAGGGTGTTCTGGGCTATACTCCGACACGACTTGTACCGCTTTTGGGGGTCTGACTTTTACCAACCCCCTAGGCCCGCCATGCGATGCTCATAGACGAACGGACCGGACTGCACGGATATTGTGTCAGGATGAGTTCGCTCATCGACCTCCCTTTTGGTCAATACCTGGTAGCCCGTTACGTACAGCTAGTACTACTGACGTGCTAGTGGTTAAATCCACAGCCAAAGTATTGACGGGTCTTTAGAGTCTCCCACAGACAATTTCTCAAGTTTCGGGCGAAACGTTGTAGAGGCCGTATGATATATGGCAGGGTTTGATCATATACGTGCGGTAGTGCACGGATCATGATCGGACGGATCATACTAGTGGGCTTTGGTTTAAGCCGGATCCTAGTATTAGATTTGTTGGATTACTTTAGTCTCATCGCATTCGCATTCAGTCGGAATGCGGATGCAGGTATGTATATACAGGTGAGGGATATCCTTGTGATCCGTCACGAGTTTACTTTAGTAGATGGCTTTCTCCTTTTATTGTTGCAAACATTTGGATTAATGTTTGCATATGGAAATAATGAGCTCAAAATCATGATCAGGAGCATTAATTGTGACACATGCACAAGTGATGAGTCATGGTCTCTTTTCTTGTGCATATGTCACATTATTGTTTATTTGATGTGTTGAAATGATAAGAGGGGAGAGAGGGGGCAGCTATATGGTTGAGTTTTTGCTCTTGTGTTTATCATTCTTGCTCTCACATTATCATCTCAACACAAAAGAAAAAGAAAAGGAAACTTCTTCTTCTTCCTCTTCTTTCTTGAGCTCACTATCTCCTCACTAATGGCATCCACTAAATCCTCCATCCATAAACTCTCATGTGTTGAGAATCAATGGATGCTTGAGATAAAGTGATCACACACATTCTCTACTTCGTCTTGGACACGTCGGCTAGCGAACTTCGTGCCTGAGTTGCTTCGGATGAAGCGGGGGCCCGTAAAAAGACTCGATGATGTGGTGCCCTTTCCGACGAGGAGACCGGAGCTCGGAGATGCCGCGAGGAGCTTGGGATGGTGGCCAAAGATCGAAGGATACGGATCGATCGGTATAGCCTTTCTATCCCTTCTCTAGTTGCTAGTTATAGGTTAATGGTTCGATCCGGGATTATAGTCCGCGATAGCGCCGGTTTCAAGTTTAGAAAAAGTTTTTGTTTCCGCATTTTATCCTCGGATTGACGGCCGGGGCGCTACCGTAGACTTACATGGTATCAGAGCCACGCCATTAACCTTTACTAGCTTGTTCTAACGTATTTAAAACATCGATCGAACGAAATTTCCGAAACCGCGATTCCATTTCATGAAGTTTCTGTCGAAATTTTTTTGTCGTCGAAAAATTATTTTGAGTTTGTCAGAAAATCAGGCAGGGTTTTCTAAGACCACTGCAGAAATTTTGTAGAGTGATCTCATTGTAGCACCACGAAACCGCGGCCGTACTCACGTTTTGGCCGCGGTTCCGCCGCAGTACTGTAGCTTCACTGCACCAAATTTTCTACAGTGGTCTCTGACTTGGAATTGGGGTTTCTGGAATTTTTAGTTTTGGCCCAGATTATTTTGAGTGCTGGATTTGTGCTTGGGGCCCACTTCAGGAAATTTTGTCGATCGAAAAATTTAAACATGTTAGTTCACAGTGCTTACTTTATATCTGTGACCGTGAATGTCATTCGAGCGGCAAATCTTGTCTAATTGCTATAGTTCTTTTAGACGGATTTGCGAACATGACATTCACGTTGATGTTCTGTATTGTGCTGTGATGTTACGGATTTGTCGTAGTGGATAGCCTGGATGCAATGGTAGTACAGTTTGGTATTATTTGTACATTTGATATTGCGGGGCGATCGTCCGACATGGGACTGCCGTCACTGCCTGTTTGTATATTATTCTTTTGGGAAACGACCGGGCTGAGGTCAATGTACCCGTTGTATATTTTTACTTTCTGTACTAGTATTACCCCACGGTAGGGTGTACGGATAGCCGGGTTCTAGAGGGCAACGAGCCAGCATCTCATGACTTTGAGACAGAGGGGGCTTCACTCCAGAATTGGCGGGCTATTCGCCGCACTCGTAGGGGGTACAGGTTAACCCAAGGAGGGGTGCTCAAGTTACCGGATTCCATGAAGTGCTGGGTGGTCCATTCACTTTGTTGAAGGGGGCTGCCTCGCTTCAGGTTTTGGCGGGTAACTTGCCGCGCCCGTAGGGGTCTAGGATTTCATTGCACAGGCTATCTGTTAGTTATATGTATGCCCTAGAGGCCATTACTATACACAGGATGTATATTGTAGTGGATGCTTGGACATATATAGGGAGGACTTTCTTGCTCGACATGATAGTATGCTATCTGGTTGATCTTTACCTTAACGTGTACACTGATTGTCTCTCTGTTACATGTTGGTAAAGCCCTTAAGATGTGTACTTGACTACCTGGATTGTGATGCGGATCATACTAGTGGGGACATGGTAATCCAAAAGTACATCCTTCAAGGTCCCTAGTCGTGGGTGTATCGAGACGGGGCATCGATATACCAGAGTAGACTAGCGTATACCTTCTCGACCCATACAGATAGGCGATGGATGATCCCATATCCATTGGTGTTTGACATCAGAGATGATATACGGGTGCTCAGTATAGACTGGGTACACTGGACGGACTCGCCGAGAACTCCCAGATGGTATTATACCTTACGTCAGATGGCAGTTCTCTGGTGACACTGGTACAGAGTAGTCTGTTGACCCGAGATCGTCATAGAGTCTTGTGTGGTTCCCACTGTGCTTTGATTTCCACCTTACCACGTCCAAGAGGGCGTGCAAAACGGTGGTTTTTGGGTACAGTCCCGAATCACATGGAGGCAATGAGCGATAGGAGGGGATTCGTCTCTCCCGGTATAGGGAGTTGATGTTGCGCTGTGTTCGATTGGCTATAACCGGAAATCCCTGGCCAGGGTTGCTGAGATTTACTGGTAAGTGTTACCAGTAGTTTCTCGAACTGTTATAGGCCTCATATCGACACGACTTATCGAACTATTGGGGTCTGACGTTTACCACCCCTAGGCGAGATATGCGACATATCAGACGACGAGACCGGACTGTACGGTAAGTGTTACTGGTTGGATTCACAGGAGTATGAGCGGGCTTGCTCGTCGATCTTCTGATCGCTCAATACCCGGGTGGCCGTTACGTTTAGCAGACCGCTTGCGGCTTGTGGGTGTTTGATATGATCATCACCTGCTGCCGGCGTATTGACGGGTCTTTAGAGTCCTACACAGAGGTTTCCTGGCTCAAGCGAAACGAAATAGGAGCGCATATGAGATATGTGCGGGACCGAGAATAATGCGTGTATGTGATACCGTATTCTATTCTCGCGATGAATGTATCGAATGGTTGTATGCGATATAACCTAGTTATCGAATCGAGGATTGATTCGATAGATCGATACATTGGATATTAGTCGGTCACATGCGATATAACCGGATCGTTAAATCAAGTGTTGATTTAATGATTTAATGCATAATTATATATTTGATATATTACTTTGCATTAACTAGTATTGGTTCACTTTAAATGGATTTTCTCACTTGAAGTTCACAAGTTGTATATGTGATATACTTTTGTGCACATTGTATATACGATATAATTTTATGCACTAGTTTGTATCATGTTTGATGATACATGCAAAATTGGCTAAGTGTAAAGATCAAACCATGGTTGTGTAATGGTTAGGGTTTTGTTTTTACTTATTCATTTATTTATTTATTCTTTTTGAGAAATGGATATAAGAAAAGCAAAATGGTTTCTTTTCTTGTTTTCTTTCATGAAGCTTGTTGAAGCTTCATGAAGCTTTGACCAAGTGACCATTTTGTCTTCTTCTTTTAACCCTAACCATTCACATAACCTTAGTTAATTCTCTACACTTGACCATGGTTAATTATATGATATGTATTATTTTCTTTTCACTTATCATAAAAAAAAACTTATCATATTCTTTCTTCTTCTTCTTCTTCACAAGAAAGAAAAGCTTGCCTCATCAATGGCAAGTGATGAAATCAAGTGAGAAATCCAATTCTAAAGTGAACCCACTGTAAGTGCACGGCGGCGCCCCAGCCGTCAAAATCCGACGGCCAAATGCGGAAACGGTGATAAACTTTAATTTTGCGAACTTAGCAAACCGGCACCACCGCGCACTAAACACCCGGATCGAACCATTAACTAGTCTAAGCTAACAAGAGGATGGGTTAGAGATATACCGAATGATCCGAGTCCTCCGGTCTTCTCGTCGTCGTCCCGATCTCCTTCCAAAACTCCGGTCGTCGCCTCCTCGCCGGAAGGGCACCACATCGCCTGCATCTTTTACGGGCTCCCACCTCAATACCGAGGCAACTCGGGCGCGAAGTAGGCTAGCCGACGCGTCCAAGATTAGCTGTAGAATGTGTATAGGCTATGTCTCACTTGGGTTTTGGTTGCCATGGTGATGGAGGGATAGAATGGAAATCAACTTATCAAGTGGAGCTAGAATGTTTTGTAGCAAGAAAAATGAGATAGGAATTCTTCTTCTCACAAAAATGAACCTCTCATTTTTCCCCTCCCCTCATCCAAAATTGTGGCCGGCCCTTGCTCATGTGAGAATGGTGGAGGGAAAAAATAGCATCATGTAAGGAAGGTGAGTGTAGTAAAAGCAAGTGGTAACCACATCCAAAAAGAAATGATCACTAAATCAAATCAACCCTCATTTCATTTCTAATCACAAAAGCAAGCCATCATGAAAAGCAAAGATGCTTAAACTATCATAATGCCACAAGTGCAAGAAACCCCCTCCACAAAATGTTATTTGCAAACTTGCAAATAACACCCTCCATCGAAAAAGTCCGGCCGGGAAAGAACAAAGGAAAACCGGCCGGAACGGAATGCAAACTGGCAACTCCAGAAAACTGGTCCCGTAATAAATTACAGGAAAACCCCCAAACTGTGCATACACACCCGCATCTGTATTCCGTCCGGATACAAATGCAATGAGACAAAATCTACACTGTACTATACTAGGATCCGGCTTAAACCAAAGCCGGCTAGTAATATCCGTTCGATCCTGATCCGTGCAATACCGCACTTATCTGATCGAACCCTGCCATATAACCATACGGCCATTAGTACTAACCGTCCGATCCTGATCCTGCAATACCGCACGTATCTGATCGGACCCTGCCATATCTCCATACGGCCTTTACAGCGTTTCGCCCGAAAGCTTGAGTAACTGAAAGTGTGGTGGACTCTAAAGACTCGTCAATACTATGGCTGTGGATTTAACCACTAGCACGTCAGAGGTATAAGCCAATACGTGACGGGCCACCAGCTATTGACCAAAAGGGACGTCGATGAGCGAACTCATCCTGACACCCTACTGAGCCTGTCAGTGACAATATCCGTACAGTCCGGTTCGTTCGTCTATGAGCATCGCATGGCGGGCCTAGGGGGTCGGTAAAAGTCAGACCCCCAAAAGCGGTACAAGTCGTGTCGGAGTGTAGCCCAGAACACCCTGAGATACTACTGGAATACCTACCAGTAAATCTCCTGCCTTGGCCAAGGACTTCGTGTAATGGCTCTCCTAGACACAGCGCGACCTCACCCCCAATACCGGGAGAGACGAACCCCTGAAGATCCGCTCACTGCCTCCATGTGGCTCGGGACTGTACCCAACTAAAACCTGTTTGCACGACTCCTTTGAGCCGTGGTAGGGTAGTAATCAAAGCACAGTGGGAACTCACACGAGACAAATGACGATCCCCAGGTCGATGAACTAACCTGTACACATGTCACCTGGGAACTGCTATCTGACGTCAGGTATAAGACCAACTAGCATGTTCCCGGCGAGTCCTGTCCGGTGTACTCATAACCCAATGAGCACCTGTATACATCTTAGGTGAACCAACTGACACCAGTGGCTTATGAGACCGGCCACCGCCCCTCGTCGGGGTCTCGACTGTATACACTAGTCTACTCTGGAGAATCGATGCCCTGTCTCGAAACTCCTACGACTAGGGACCTTTTAAGGATGTGCTTATAGACTCCAGCTCTCACTTATATGATCGCCCTCATACTGCTGGCAGTCAAGCAAGAATCCTATGGGCTCTATCAACGTGCAATAGCGACATGTCAGGTCACCTAAAGCAGTACACGATAATAAAGGTAAACCAGATAGCATACTATCATCTCGAGAAAGACTGTCCTACCGGGATAGGTCCTCCCTCAATCATTGCAATCACGTGCCTGTGATCCAATAATTGACTCTGAGGGCACTATCTTCAACAATCTCCCACTTGCACTCAAGGCTAATTATTGTGATGTCGCATACTCACAGCCTGTGTGATACCGAACACCCAACTCCCCTACTAGTCAGTCTCACAAAACCCATTTGTGAAACTATTGCGTTCGAGGAATAGCCTCAGTGAGTGGATCCGCTTGGATATTTCTTTCTATATCTCTCTATATCTCAAGTTCGCGGAGAAAGCCATCTCCCGAAATGAGCAATACCTGTCTTAGAATGTCTGGATGTCTGATGGGACCTAGCTCATAAATGAACTCCAAATCCAAACTTCTTAGACTGTATCGTCAACTGAACTTAATCAGTATCCTGCGCCATGCCACCCTCAGTATTGCCTTGGATCACCTGTCCAAAATACTGCCCCTCGTCAGAAGGAAAACTATAACTCTGACAACCTCCTTGTCGTCCATGTCACCTTGGAAGCCTGGAATGATAACTGTCTCCCAAATGAGGCTGTCGTTATCATATCCCTAGAACATCTACTTATGTTCTAAAACTGCTTCCGACTGTTCCTCCCGGATTGGATCAATATCAACTTATTGCATCTAGTGCAAGAACAACATCTGGTGTGGTACTTGACATCTCATGATTGACTCAATTGCCTAAGCAAGTGATCTGTCAATCATGCGTATCCCTCTCCCCTTTAGTCTGAAAGACACCTTTAGAGAGGGTGACTCCATCACCTGCAGGTACACTACCGTGCTAGGAGTCGTCCATTCTAAATACTCATAGAATGCTGTCAAGGTACCCAGATTGGGAAACTACCCAAATCTAGATCTAAAACCATAGATCTAGTAACCAGAATGTCTGATATAATATCCAAGTCCTGTGTGGAGAAACTACTGTGTGACAACCAAAGTATAACCGATCGTAGTATAGGAGTTTCCTTTCCTACTCTGTGTATGTCATCCAAAACCAGGACATCACACCCTACTACCTTCTTAACAGATCCATCCCCTATTCTGATGACGTCAAACCTATGACCGTCACATCAGAAATAGATGATCTATCTCCGCTATATCTACTTTAGTCTATAAATAGACATAAGCCTGATGTCCACCAATGCTTCCGCTGCTCCCACTGACTACGACAACCCTCTGGCAGAGTCATATAGACGTGCACTTCCAAAGCTAGTTTAGAACGACGCTATACTCATCCTCCTGCCGGGTCTCGCAGCCTGGAACAACAGCAATGGCAAGTGTGGGTAAACAAGAACTTCCCTGTCACCGTCCTTGAGGCTACCGGAGTACCTCTCGGGTGCCTGAAGTTACCCACCTTATCTGCGGAGTGGCCAATGGAATGTCAAGCCAGATTGAATCTTTAGGTTCCTTATCAAATCTTCAGTAATCGTTTGCGGTTCTGGAATCACTTCCAGTTCTACCATACTCCCACTACTGTTTTTGAAAAAATCCATTTTTAATAAAACTGTGGCGAGTCTAGAACAATATTTCTATTGATCTGCCAGATGGTAGAAAGTCAACCCTCGTCATAGCCTGGGTCAACCCACAAACAGCCATTACAGAAACGTGCCTTGAGTTGTCCAGTGTCTGGTTTTAATCATAAGCCGGACAACTCCCCGTACCTTAACAATGTCAAGATATGAACTGTTCTATATCCAATATAGAAACAGAGGCACTGATTTAATTGAACCAGATTCAAATCATGCAGCTGTCTCCAGTGCATGTCAACTAAATGGAAGGGGGCCGATCAGCGTTACTCAACTTAGGAATGTTTCCAATTATGAGTAACCTGAAAGAGAAGCTAGTTCTCTTAATCTTTACTATCAACCGAATACCATACACAAGTATCTACATCTTCGATCACTTTGAAGAATCCCGATACTTGCTACACCTGGTTCTCTACTCTATTCAAATACCTATAACTCCTCAAAACTTAGACCCTGTGTTTCTACGAAACACATGTCTAAGAACTAGAGAAGTTAAAAGTAAACAGAATATAGTATGAGGACCAACCCCTCTGTCCTAATGGACACTGGACAACATACAATACTCTGTATAAGTCCGCTGAGTCTAACAACTCTTTCACTGTGTGTCGTAGGTTGAAAACTGTACTTATGGTTAAGAAGAATTACACCGCTGTTTAATGCTCCTTACCTAACCATCCACTGATATAGGTAAATGTCATCGACATAATATCAAAAGGTATATCTCACTCTATGAAAATAGACGTACAGATATATCAATTTGAAATTGGTGCACAACAGCGGATATTCAAAACCAAATATTTGCCGACCGGCAAACAGCCCAGATGATCTCCTCAAATATCACCGATTACAACGAATCCCGATATAATGAGGATGATCACCCTATTCCCAATGACTTACTCCCACTCATCATCTGTAAAACCATACAGATGTGAGAATCATACCTGGTAAATACATACCCTGGAGCAAGTGTCTAATCAGGAAATCAGTTTTCTTTTAACAGTACACAGTGAAACTGAAACATTGAAATGTTTCGGTGGGGTATTCCGGTATTCTTAGTAATGCCTCTTCCATTATCCAGATTCACAATTATAACCGTATAATTCTTTGCCACCTCTCTAAATCCCTTTATATGTCTTTAGTCATTACCTTTTGCACACCCCTTTAGGCCAATTGGTTTTCTTCCTTCCCTACCGTTCGACACCAGCCTATGGTTTGGAAGAAGACTATCCAATAAGCATAAAAGGTGTACTGTCCTAATCCTAGGAGCACTCGCAAAGCGAGAGAAGGTGAAGATAAAAGACAACTGAATAAACCTTATTCCTATTTCTCCTGAACCAGAATCCATCCCCGAACTGGAACAAGTTCCTTTCGAGTTCGTATATAACCATACGATGGAGTATCCAAATAAACTGTGGATCTTCGTAGTGATACGGAGTGTCCTGGAGAAATACAAAGGTGATTTAGGATTGGCGAAGAAATACTTGGTTCGGTCGTGAATAGCAGTCGCAATTTACTTTGCCCTCTTACTAATCCCTTGCTTTGTCTTAATCTTAATACCTTCTGCACACCGTTTAGGCTAATTGGTTTTCTTCATTCCCTACCGGTCGGCACCAGCCTAAGGTTTGGAAGAAGACTATCCAATTTGCGTAATAGGTGTGCTATCTCCTAAACCAAGGAGTACTCACAACTTGAGAGAAGGTAAAAGGAAAAAGACAACTGAATAATCCTATTCGTTTTCTCCAGAACCAGAAACCATCCTCGAAGTCCTTCGAGTTCGTACATAACCATACGATGGTTTTGTCCAATGGAAGTGGACGTTCGTAGTAATACGGGGTGTCCTGGAGAAAAGGGTAAACGTAGGAGTGGCAATGAGGTCTGCAACTCTGACAATCCAAAAGCCAGTGTTAAGAAGGTTCGGTCAACTTGGTTACTGAGTCATAGTCTTAGGGTCGGGTCAATGGTCGCTGCCAGAGAGAGATAAAAGAAACACTCAGCGTGCACTCTAACCTAGATCAGAATGGTTACCAATTTATCTAATCAGGAAACCTCCCGCTGTACCTCAAATTCTCCTCCAAACCTGAAAGAAGAATTAGTCGGGGTCACCCGAGGAGTAAACTAACTCATCAGTAGGAATCGGGATCCAACTATCATCGCATGATAACTTGACGGAATCCACTCAAGTCACCACACTCCAGAAGGTATGCGCATGCCTGGCAAGTTTCAGTTCTTTTGAAACTCCCGATGTGATTTTTACCCCTAGGACCCAAGTGACCTTGACACAGTCAACAAATCAAAGAGTCCTAGTCAAGTTCAACCCGTCATTATCCTGGATTGCATTAAACCCATCCGTACGAGCCCTTGACACAGTCAACAAGGCCGCACGACTGTCCTAACCAATCCCATTAATATGCTGCAAACAAACACTACTTAGCTACCGCACACTACGCCTTGACACAGTCAACAAACGCAGCACGAATACTAAGTAATACTTGTAAGAAATGACGGAGGGCTACGTCTAGTTTCTGGCGAAAACCTTTAACGTAATGAACTTGATATCGTTGAAGGAACGGATAGCTTTTTGAAAATATAGTTACGAAAACCTTTTCTAAAGAGGTCACTCCAGGTGAAGGGATCTCGTCTCTTTCCCCGTAGAATGAGGTGCAGGATATTCCAACTAAATACCACGGTGCAAAGCAAAAGTAATCGGCTATAGTGAAGTTAATGCCCTGACGCAAACTTTTGTCCAAGGGGTCACTCCCGGTGAAGGGACCTCGGCCCTTGCCTCGTCGACTGAGGAGCAGGATATTCCAAATGAATACCACGATGCAAAACAAAAGTGAACGTCCTTGCAATAACGGCTTTTTGAAAAGTGTTCCAACAACATCAGAATAGGTTTGTTTTAACTTGCATTGATCCGAATCAACGCAGTCCTATCAATTGATCACACCACAAAGAACGAAAATATACTGATGTACGTATATGCCATCCGCATTCGCTACTGGGTCCCGTCATTACCCGTTAGGTTAGCTAACTAACGACAGAGCGGGGACTGGACTAGCGCGGATGTAAAACATATACAACATCTACTAATATATATACCAATATATTATATTTCGCTCAAGGCGTGATAAAATGCAACATCACAGAAATGTACAGCATCACAGAACAATACAGATATCTGGGATCCCCGGGTTTCTCAGAGCCACTACTGAAAACCCGACGTTCCCCTGATCGCGTGGATAGCCTGTGCAATGAAATCCTAGACCCCTACGGGTGCGGCAAGTCACCCGCCAAAACCTGAAGCGAGGCAGCCCCCTTCAGCGCCGTGAATGGACCACCCAGCACTCCACGGAATCCGGTAACTTGGGCATCCCTCCTGGGTCAACCTGTACCCCCTACGAGTGCGGCGAATAGCCCGCCAATTCTAGAGTGAAGCCCCCTCCGTCCCAATGCCATGAGATGCGGGCTTGTTGCCCTCCAGAACCCGGCTATCCGTGCACCCCACCGCGGGGTAATCCTAGTACAGAAAGTAAAATATACATACAACGGGTACATCGACCGCAACCAGGTCGTGCCCAAAAATAATAATACAAACCGGCAGTGACGGCAGTCCACATGTCGGACGCTCGCCCCGCAATATCAAATGTACATAATACAACAACACTGTACTAGCATTGCATCCAGGCTATCCCCACGACCGATCCGCAACATCACAGCAAAATCACAAAACATCAACGTGAAAGTCACGTTCGCAAATCCGTCTAACCGGGCTATAGCAGTTAGACCGGATTTACCGATCGAGTGACATTCACGGTCGCAGATATAATGTAAATACTGTGAAATAATGTGTTTAAAATATCCGATCGATCAAAAATTAACAAGTGGGCCTCCAAGCAATACTGTAGCACTCACAGAAATTCTGGGCCCAATTTTAATATTCCAAAACCCCTATTTTCAGCCCACAAGTCCACTGGAAAGAAACGACGACATGATCCCACATTCCTGCGGCGGAACCGCGGCCAAAGAGGGGTTACGGCCGCGGTTCCGCGGTCGTACGGAGGGATCGTGTTGTCGAATTTTTCCAGTGTTCTTAGAACTCCCTGCACATCATTCTGAGACAACCTGAAAAATTTTTGGACTTCAAAAAAATTTCGACAGAAAACTGATGTAAGGAAAAACGCGGGTTTTTGGAATTTTGGTCGATCGGAAATGCAAACACATCAAACAAAGCTAGACGAAGTTAATGGCGAAGCTCTGATACCACTGTAAGTGCACGACGGCGCCCCGGCCGTCAATACGACGGCCAAATGCGGAAATGGTGATAAACTTTAATTTTGCGAACTTAGCAAACCGGCACCACCGCGCACTAAACACCCGGATCGAACCATTAACTAGTCTAAGCTAACAAGAGGATGGGTTAGAGATATACCGAATGATCCGAGTCCTCCGGTCTTCTCGTCGTCGTCCCGATCTCCTGCCGAAACTCCGGTCGTCGCCTCCTCGCCGGAAGGGCACCACATCGCCTGCATCTTTTACGGGCTCCCACCTCAATACCGAGGCAACTCGGGCGCGAAGTAGGCTAGCCGACGCGTCCAAGATTAGCTGTAGAATGTGTATAGGCTATGTCTCACTTGGGTTTTGGTTGCCATGGTGATGGAGGGATAGAATGGAAATCAACTTATCAAGTGGAGCTAGAATGTTTTGTAGCAAGAAAAATGAGATAGGAATTCTTCTTCTCACAAAAATGAACCTCTCATTTTTCCTCTCCCCTCATCCAAAATTGTGGCCGGCCCTTGCTCATGTGAGAATGGTGGAGGGAAAAAATAGCATCATGTAAGGAAGGTGAGTGTAGTAAAAGCAAGTGGTAACCACATCCAAAAAGAAATGATCACTAAATCAAATCAACCCTCATTTCATTTCTAATCACAAAAGCAAGCCATCATGAAAGGCAAAGATGCTTAAACTATCATAATGCCACAAGTGCAAGAAACCCCCTCCACAAAATGTTATTTGCAAACTTGCAAATAACACCCTCCATCGAAAAAGTCCGGCCGGGAAAGAACAAAGGAAAACCGGCCGGAACGGAATGCAAACTGGCAACTCCAGAAAACTGGTCCCGTAATAAATTACAGGAAAACCCCCAAACTGTGCATACACACCCGCATCTGTATTCCGTCCGGATACAAATGCAATGAGACAAAATCTACACTGTACTATACTAGGATCCGGCTTAAACCAAAGCCGGCTAGTAATATCCGTTCGATCCTGATCCGTGCAATACCGCACGTATCTGATCGAACCCTGCCATATAACCATACGGCCATTAGTACTAACCGTCCGATCCTGATCCTGCAATACCGCACGTATCTGATCGGACCCTGTCATATCTCCATACGGCCTCTACAGCGTTTCGCCCGAAAGCTTGAGTAACTGAAAGTGTGGTGGACTCTAAAGACTCGTCAATACTATGGCTGTGGATTTAACCACTAGCACGTCAGAGGTATAAGCCAATACGTGACGGGCCACCAGCTATTGACCAAAAGGGACGTCGATGAGCGAACTCATCCCGACACCCTACTGAGCCTGTCAGTGACAATATCCGTACAGTCCGGTTCGTTCGTCTATGAGCATCGCATGGCGGGCCTAGGGGGTTGGTAAAAGTCAGACCCCCAAAAGCGGTACAAGTCGTGTCGGAGTGTAGCCCAGAACACCCTGAGATACTACTGGAATACCTACCGGTAAATCTCCTGCCTTGGCCAAGGACTTCATGTAATGGCTCTCCTAGACACAGCGCGACCTCACCCCTAATACCGGGAGAGACGAACCCCTGAAGATCCGCTCACTGCCTCCATGTGGCTCGGGACTGTACCCAACTAAAACCTGTTTGCACGACTCCTTTGAGCCGTGGTAGGGTAGTAATCAAAGCACAGTGGGAACTCACACGAGACAAATGATGATCCCCAGGTCGATGAACTAACCTGTACACATGTCACCTGGGAACTGCTATCTGACGTCAGGTATAAGACCAACTAGCATGTTCCCGGCGAGTCCTGTCCGGTGTACTCATAACCCAATGAGCACCTGTATACATCTTAGGTGAACCAACTGACACCAGTGGCTTGTGAGACCGGCCACCGCCCCTCGTCGGGGTCTCGACTGTATATACTAGTCTACTCTGAAGAATCGATGCCCTGTCTCGAAACTCCTACGACTAGGGACCTTTTAAGGATGTGCTTACAGACTCCAGCTCTCACTTATATGATCGCCCTCATACTGCTGGCAGTCAAGCAAGAATCCTAGGGGCTCTATCAACGTGTAATAGCGACATGTCAGGTCACCTAAAGCAGTACACGATGATAAAGGTAAACCAGATAGCATACTATCATCTCGAGTAAGACTGTCCTACCGGGATAGGTCCTCCCTCAATCATTGCAATCACGTGCCTGTGATCCAATAATTGACTCTGAGGGCACTATCTCCAACACCCACTTCCTATTTCTTCATTCTCTACCACTTGCCAAGTAGTATAGGGTGTTTTCTTCACAAGTTTCATGACTTGGTGAAGTTGGAGCTTGATCTTGTGATGCCTCGACGTAGATCATCTTCAGCATCGTAGTCGAAGACCTAGCCCGCCCATTTCTCCGATGAAGCCGACGCTAGAGCCCGGGATCCGATTTGGACAGCAAGGGGACTTCATCATGGAGCTATGGAGGTGGAGAACCGGATCTACAAAGGTTGTATTTCCGTTCACTTAGTTAAATTGTTAACTAGCTTCTTTGTTTCGCCTAAAATTCTAGTTAACGATCTAGTCTAGGGTTTCTCGGCACCGTAAAATTTGAAATTGGCATGGTTGATGCCTTGTGAGACCTCTTGAGAGTGCCTAGGAACCCTACAGTGGTATCAGAGCCTAGCTAGAGCCTTAGGCGACGCGTAGTCGGAGTTAGAAATCCGATCGAACCAAAACCTAACCCGGAAAATGTTCTCTGGACTTTTTTCAAAATCTGGGATTTTTCCAAATTAAAAATATGCAGAAAAATCAGCAGGGGATTTTAAGAATTACTGTGAAATTCGAGCGACCAATTCCTCTAAACTGCGGCGGAACCGCGGCAATAGCATGGCTATTGCGGCGGTTCCGCGGCCAAGCAGTCACATCAGGTTTTACTTTTTGCACAGTAACTCCTACTTTGCAGTGCTGGTTTTCCTGGGAATTTTTAATATTTATTCAAGAGTTGAACTTTCTGGGTTGTATTAGGGACTCGGTGTTTCGATCGGATTGTCTAATTTTGTCTGTGTGTTATTCCGGATAATTTTGAATATGTTAAAAGATTCGACCGGATATAAATACCCACTTTTTCCCCTGCCGGGAAATTTCCAATTGTTGGACTTTTTCGTAGTTTAACGACGTTCTAAGTAGTGCAAGTAATGCGATGGTCCCTCTAGAAGACAACAAACCTTAACTCGATTATGTGACCGTCTTGAACTGCCCTTTGAACCTTAGGGTTTGGGGCAGTACGGCGTGCCACATGTGAGGCGTTGGCTTGACCCTTCTACGGCTGGACCGTTGGTACTGAGGCACGAAATGAATGTTTTTAAACTTATTTCATGTGTTGAGCTGTTTCGGGAAAACTTGGGTGTTCGATTGTTCGATCGGAAAGTTTAACATTTTCTATTTATCCGGAATGTGATACAATAATTGGAATTCACAAGAAGTTATGAGATAACTGAATGAATGTTATAAACATAGCAGTTTAGTCTCACTTGATCGGTTGCCACGGAATTTTGATGTGATCAAAAGTCCGTCACAATCACGTAGCGTACGCGGATACTCGCCGGATAAACTTAATAGACAGCTACATCCCTTAGCCCCGACCAAGTGACTGTAGGAGAACCCCGTCGCCGAAAGCATCCGTTCGGGTGCTCGCGGCAGCGGTGTTCCGCCTTGGTGCACTTTGTCGATGGCATCGGGGGTGCGGCCGTCTTCTGAAGTTTGCGACGAGCATTCGATCAGGATGTCGGGAATCTTGTTGAATTGCCCGACTTGATATTGAAAAGTGTTTTCGATAATGAGACTGAAATGCGGGGTTTATAATTGTTAGGCATGTGATGTCTATGAATTTCATTTGATTAGGCATGCGATGTCTAAAGAGTTTGCGGATTCCAACTGTTGTAGTTTTACACTTTCTTTTCTGTGACCGTAAGTGTAATATATGATATCGCCGGTTTCGTTGCTATATGTCAACGACAATTGGGATGCACATATTTACTTACGTTGATGACATGCGATGTTATGTGTTGCTGGATATGTTATATTGGATCGTCGTGTATGAATAGCCGGGGTTTTTTATGTGAGATGAGTGTTTTTCATTTTCATTCAAGTAAAAACTTGTATGTAATATTCTTTTATTGGGGCACTTCCAGGTTGCGGAAGATGTCACCGTTTGTATATTATTTACTTTTCCGCACTAGAATAGACCCAAGGAGGGGAGCACAAGTAACCGGGTTCTAGAGTCCAGTGGGAGACCAACTCGAGGAGTCGAGTTCGGGTCTCCTAACTCTAGAATTGGTAGGGTTGCTTGCCGCTCTCGTAGGGGTCTAGGGGTGTGGGTTTGGCTATTCATCTCGACCATGGAATCTGTTAGTGTATATGCCCTAGAGGCCATTACTGTATCATACTAGTATGTATATTACTTAATGGAAGCTTGGGATATTCACCTTGTATGTACAATCTTGCTCAAAATAGTAGTATGCTACTTGGTTTATTTCTACTTCAATGTGTACATGTGTTTATCTTTGTATATTGCTTATACACATTAGTGGAGCCCTTAGGATCTTTGCTTGATTACCAGCGATGTGATGGCCGTCACACTAGTGGGGCTGGGTAATCTAGAAGCACATCCTTATGCAGGTCCCTGGTCGCAGGACTATCGAGACAGGGCATCGATACTCCGGAGTAGACCAGCGCATGCGCTTCTCATCCCAGTGTGGGAGACGGTCTATCCCACAGCCGTCAGTACGTCGTACTTGAGATAGTATGCGGGTGCCCGTTAGGTTACGGGTACACTGGACAGGACTCGTCGGGAACTGACCAGTTGGTATTATACCTATCGTCAGTTATCAGTTCCCAGGTGACATGAGTACAGCTTAGTCCGCTGACTTGACACTGTCATTTCGCCTCGGGTGTGTTCCCACTGTACTTTGATCACTACCCTACCACGGCTCAAAGGAGTCGTGCAAACAGGTGGTGGTTGGGTGCAGTCCCGAAGCACTTGGAGGCAGTGACGGTTAGACAGGATTCGTCTCTCCCGGTATTGGGGGTTGACATCGCGCTGTGTCTAGGAGAGCCATTACACGAGTAGTCCCTGGCCAGGGCAAACGAGATATACTGGTAGGTTTCCAGTGTTATCTCAGGGTGTTTTGGGCTTCGCTCCGGCACGACTTGTACCGCTATTGGGGGACTGACGTTTACCGCCCCCTAGGCCCGCCATGCGATGTATCAGACGAACAGACCGGACTGTACGGAGAATGTCACACTCAGGCTCAGTAGGAGTTCAGATGGGTTTCGCCTCGTCGGTCTTCTTATCGGCATTACCTGGGGACCATTACGCACAGCTAGTGCCGCTTGCGGTCTGTGGTTAAACCCACTGCCAGCGTAGTGTCGAGTCTTTAGAGTCCCACACAGAAAGCTTTTCGCCTTTAGGCAAAAGAGTAGAGGTCGCATGGTATTGCGACAGGTCGCATGGTTTTGCGACAGGGTTCGGTCACATCCGTGCACTTGTGCACGTACAGTGTCCGGACAGTTTACACTAGCAGGCTTTGGTTTAAGCCGGATCCTAGTGTACCTTATGGGATTGGATTTATCCAGTTTGCATTCGTGTTCCTCGGAACGCGGATGCGGGTGTGTATGCACAGTTGACAGGGAGGCACAGACAGCGGATTCTCATTAAGGTTGTTGACAGTTGACCGTTGACTTTTTGACTTTTTGCTCAACCCTAATGAGAATATGATATGTGATTAACTATCATATTAATTAAGTATTATGGTGACTTGGTTGTTGACTTTTGTTGACTTTGTTGACTTGTTGACTTTTGTTGACTTGTTGACTTTGTTGACCGGTTGACTAGGCTTGACTAGTTGACCATCATGATAACCATGGTTATCATTTCATGCCAAAGACTTTTACTTGCTTGCTCATTTGAGTAAAATGAGTGCATGACATGATAAGGTTATGGTTGCTTCAACCATCACACATAAGACTTTTTTTGATATGATGAGTTATGATTACTTTGGATTATGAGAGGGTGAGAGAAAAAAAAGAGAGCCTCATTCTTTCTTGCTCATTCTCTCTCTTGTTCTTGAGCTCTTCACTTTGTTCTCACTCTCATCCTCTTGCTCCCTCTCTTGACTCTATGGTTCATATCTCTCATGTGTTGAGAATCAAGAACCATAGATAAAATCCCATTCTATTTCTACTCTACTCATTCTAGTTCACTAGGTTTAGCAAACCAAGTGAACTAGTTTCTTCAAAGAACGAAGAAGGAGCTAAAGGTTGGAGCTTTCAAGTGGATCTATCTTCGGCGTACGGAGACGACGAGAAGGAGCCATCGGACCACCACCGGACCTTGAAGAGAAGGAGTTCAAGACAAGCTAGGTATAACCATCTTCATCCGAGTAGCTAAATCTCTTTAGCAAGTTTGCTAGTTTAGTTTAGACACGATCCCGACCTTGTTTAGTCCATGTTGCCTCTTGCGATAAAAATTTGTTTTTTTTATACCGTTTCCGCCTCCCCGTAAGCACCGGGGGTCGCAATATGGACTTACAGTGGTATCAGAGCCTAACTAAACTTAAACTAGCTTGGTAGTGAAGTGTAATGAAGTTCGGAACCGGAAAAATCCAAAAACCAAACTTTTTCAAAATCCTAGTTTCTGTTGAATTTTTTTCTGGTCAAAACAAGTTTTGTTATACACCTAAATTCGGCTCAGGGTTTTGTCAGAACACCCATGAAAAACGATCCACTGTTTCGTTCAAACCGCCGCGGTTCCGCGGCACGAGGTAGGCATGTGCCGCGGAACCGCCGCCGTTTGTTGTCTTCTCTGCATCGTTTTTCGTGCAGTGTTGTTCTGATAGGGTTTTGGGATTTTTAAGATATATTATATGTGCCCAGATTTTCCAGAACAGAAATTTACTTTTGGGGTCCTATAATTTCGTATTTTTCCGAACTTCACTGCACTTTGACTATGATGGTTATATCTGTGATGTTTGCATGTATTGAACGTCGGCTAATCGCTATAAGTCGATTAGTCGGGGTTATACATGATCTGTAATGTGCTGGAATGTGTATATAAATATGTTGGATTGTCGCGGGTGAATAGCCGGGGGTTGTGAGACGAGAGTTTTCTTTTCCTGCAATTCATGTAAATTTGTAAATTGATGTAATAATTATTTGTATGGCCGCACAACCGGGTCGGGGTTGTAGCCGTCATTGTATAATTTCTTTTTACTGTTTTTGCTCCTAGGATAGACCCAAAGAAGGGGGTGCACAAACTACCGGGTATGCCGAAGTGTCGAGTGGCCTACTCATGGAGATGAGGGAGGTTACTACGCTTCGGGTACTTGGCGGGTAGTTTGCCGCACCCGTAGGGGTCTTGGGTGGGGTATTGGCTATTCACCGTGACCGTGTAATCTGTTTTTGTTACAGGCTCGTACAAATTACAGATTCCTAGTATATCCAATGTATTTATCTGTGATCTGAAATGTTTATCATTGCTTTCTATTTAGGCGTTGCTTATGTTTTACAGACGCGCTAGCCCAGCCCCCGCTCTGTCGTTAGTTAAGTAACCTAACGGGTAATGACGGGGCCCAGTGGCGAATGCGAATGGCATAAGCGTACGTCATATTTTGGTTGTTTTCTGCAATGGTAGGATTAAATGATGGGACGCATTAAAAGAACTAATGCAAGAATATCACGCATTAAAAGAACTAATGCAAGATAATAAACCAAGTTAAAGTCGTTGGAACACTTTCGAAAAACCACTCGGTTCTTTTCAAAACAAACTTTTAAAATACGGAGTTTGAGCCACTCCATTTAAAAGCTATCTCGTTCCATCGACTAAATCAAGTTCACTACGTTCACGGTTTTGCCAAAACCATCCGTAGCCCTCCATCATTTCAGTTAAATATTCGATAGTATTCAAGCTATGTATTTTGACCTCACGCCAAGGCATAGTGATTGGTAGCTGCCGGATATTTATCTGTTGCATAGATAGAATGCGTTGGTTTGAAACAGTCGTACTGCCATTTTGGCCAACGTCAAGGGTATGTACGGGTGGATTCAAATTAACCTGGATAATGATGGGACGAACTTGACATGTGACTTATGACATTTTGACCTCACGCCAAGGTCATAAGAGCATGGGGCAAAAATCCACATCGGGAGTTTCATAAGTACTGAAACTTGCTAGATTTGCATACCATTTGGAGTGTGATGATTCTGGTAGGATTCCTTCAGTTTCGTCACGCGATGATATTTGGATCCCGATCCTACTGTGAGTATATGCTACTCCTCGGGAAATTTCTCGCTAAACGATCAATGCTATAAACCTAGTAGGTGCCTAGAAAGGTGTTAGCGGGGCTACGCCCCCAGGGAAAAGAGGTTCTCTAATTAAGGAACTTCGCGAAAGCGTTGGAAAACCTCCCTCGAAGTACCGACACTAGCCTGGCCGAACGGTTAAGCAAGTATTGTACGGTGGGATTGATCCTGACTAATTCTTCCTTTATGGTTTGAGGAGGGATTCGAGAAACAGTGGGAGCCATCCTGTTTAGACAAACTAAAAACCACTCTAAACTTGCAAGAGCATCATGCTGAGTGTTTTCCTCTTCTCTCCAAATTGCAGCGACCAATCAACATGACTGGACTTAAGTTACTCCTAGATAAAAACAAACTGACAGGGCCAAACTACAAAGATTGGCTCAGGAATGTCAAGATAGCAATCACTTATGACAAGCTGGGGTATCTTCTTACCACCAAAACTCCCCCTGTCCCTGGTCCAACTTCCAGCGTCGCGGATAAGGAAATCCGCAAGACTTGGGAGATTGATAGCGCGAAGGCCAAGTGCCTCCTGCTTGCCTCGATGGACAACGAACATCAGAGGAGGCATGAGAATATGGACATGGAATCCATATTGCTCCATACAAAAGAACTGTATGGAGAGCAATCTCGTATCGCAAGATACGAAGCGTCGAAAAAGTTATTCTCGACAAGAATGGCCGCCGGATCATCAGTAGCCGAGCACGTGCTAAAGATGATCGGCTTCATTGAGGAGCTCGCTGACCTAGGGATCACATTGGAGAGTGAGCTATATACGGATATAGTTCTCCAGTCCCTTCCTTCCACTTACGCCCAGTTTATACTGAACTTCAACCTACAAGAAAAAGAGGTTGAACTTTCAGAGCTCCTCAACATGCTGAGGAGCGCAGAGGGCACCCTACAGAAAGGTAGGGATACATCCACTTTGTTTGTAGGAGGATCATCTTCTTCTAGGTCCAAGGCGAAAGCCAAGGGAAAGAAGAAGAAGGCCCCCGCCAAACCAAGGGGCGGTGTAAGTAAAGTGGATACGAAGGGAAAAGGTAAAGCAACAAAGATAGCGGGGAAGCTTGTGGATAAGGAAGAATGCTTCTATTGTCATAAGAAAGGACACTGGAAGAATGATTGCAGGGCTTGGAAAGCCAGGACACAGGAATTGAAGCAGGTTGCAGCTTCAGCTTCAGGTGTGTATGTTATTGAAAACTGTCTTTCAATAAACTCTACTTCCTGGGTATTGGATACCGGATCAGGATCTCATATCTGTAATTCTTTGCAGGCGTTGAGAAACCGTAGGGTTTTGAAGGAAGGTGACATGACCCTCAGAGTTGCGAACGGAGCTAGCATGGATGCTAAAGCCGTGGGGGACTATCACCTAGGAATGTCAGATGGACATCTTTTGGTTTTGCGTAATTGCTTTTTTGTACCCAACGCAACTTGTAATATCATTTCTGTATCTTTAGTTTCTAAAGAAGGTTATGAATTTGCGTTTGTAAGTAATGTTGTAAACATTCACCTTAATCAAGTTCTGATTGGGTCAGGTACATTGAGTAATGGTATATACGTAATGAACCAACCACAGATTTTTAATGTCCAGAATACACACAAAAGAAAGTCTCCAGAAATAAACCAGACTTTCTTATGGCATTGTAGATTGGGTCACATCAATGAGAGAAGGTTGACGAAGTTACATACAGAAGGGTATTTGAATGCGTTCGAATATCAGTCGTATGCCACTTGTCAATCCTGTCTCAAAGGAAAGATGACAAAGACTCCGTTTACTGGACATGGAGTAAGAGCGAGCGAGCTCTTGGGACTCGTACACAGTGACGTGTGCGGTCCAATGTCTACACATGCCCGAAGCAGACATTCTTACTTCATTACTTTTACGGATGACTTCTCAAGGTACGGTTATGTCTTCTTAATGAAACACAAGTCCGAGGCCTTTGGAAAATTCCAGGAGTATAAGAATGAAGTAGAGAAACAGACCGGCAAAAGTATTAAGATTCTAAGATCGGATCGAGGTGGAGAATACTTAAGTGCCGAGTTCCTGGACTATTTAAAAGAGAACGGAATTCTCTCTCAGCTTACTCCTCCATACACCCCGCAACATAACGGTGTATCGGAGAGACGGAACCGCACCCTATTGGATATGGTGCGGTCCATGATGAGTAACGCTGAGTTGCCGCGATCATTCTGGGGGTATGCGCTAGAATCAGCTGCGTACCTTTTGAACCGAGTTCCGACTAAAACTGTGCCTACCACACCATATGAAATGTGGAGTGGGAAGAAACCCTATCTTCAATATCTGAAGATCTGGGGATGTCCGGCTTTTGTCAAAAAGCAGCATGCGGACAAGCTCGAGGCACGCTCAGTACTGTGCAAGTTTGTGGGATACCCAAAGAACACCAGGGGGTATCTTTTCTACTACGCAGAGGAACAAAAAGTCCTTGTTTCTCGTAATGCCCACTTTCTAGAACACCAGTTCTTAGAAAAGGAAATTAGTGGGAGCGCAATAGAACTGGAAGAAATTCCAGAACCACAGACTATTACTGAAAGGTTAGTGGAACCAGAGGGTTCAACAGAACAGGACATTCCTACGCCGCTCCGCAGGAGTAGTAGGCAGTCTCATCCGCCCGAGAGATACTGCGGTTTTCTCATAGACGGGGATAGAGAGGATTGCATCATAGATTATGATGAGCCTACTAGCTTCCAGCAGGCCGTTCAGAGCGTTGACTCAGTGAAATGGCTGGATGCAATGCGGACAGAAATGGAGTCCATGTACACCAACAAGGTATGGACGTTGGACATTGCTCCAGACGGGGTAAAACCCGTAGGATGCAAGTGGATCTTCAAAAGGAAGATTGGTGTAGATGGACAGGTTGAGACCTATAAAGCTAGGCTGGTAGCAAAGGGTTTTCGTCAAAGACCTGGCTTGGACTATGACGAAACCTTCTCTCCAGTAGCCATGCTGAAATCCATTCGGATCCTTCTTGCCATTGCTGCCTTCCACGATTATGAGATTTGGCAAATGGACGTAAAGACAGCTTTTCTAAATGGAAATTTAGAGGAGTGTGTCTATATGGACCAGCCAGAAGGTTTCATTCAGAGTGGGAGCAACGGAAAGGTGTGCAAGTTGCTTAAGTCCATCTATGGACTAAAGCAGGCATCGCGGAGTTGGAACATCTGCTTTGATGAGACGGTCAAAGAATTTGGCTTTATCAAAAATCCAGATGAACCATGCATCTATAGTAGATTTGTAGCGAGAACTGTAGTATTCCTCGTTTTATACGTGGATGACATTCTCTTAATAGGAAATGACATTCCTATGCTACAATCTGTCAAGGGGTTCTTGTCACACAGGTTCTCCATGAAAGACCTGGGTGATGCCTCGTACATTCTGGGTATCCGGATCTACCGTGACAGATCCAAGAGGATATTAGGACTTTCACAGTCCAGGTACATCGACACCATACTGAAGAGATTCAGTATGGAAGATTCTAAGCGCGGTAACCTACCGGCTTGTCACGGGATCACCCTCTCTAAAGAGATGTCTCCCAAGACTGATTTGGAGAGGGATCGCATGTCTATTATACCCTACGCTTCTGCGGTAGGCTCTATAATGTATGCGATGTTGTGTACCAGACCGGATGTAGCTTATGCACTGAGTGTGGTAAGCCGGTATCAGTCAAACCCTGGGGAGAAACACTGGATAGCGGTAAAGAACATTCTCAAGTACCTGAGAAGGACTAAGGAGATGTTCTTGGTGTATGGCGGAAAAGACCTCCAGATCGAGGCCTTTGCTGACTCCAGCTTCCAGAGTGACAAGGATGATTCCAAGTCCATGTCGGGTTTTGTCTTCACCCTCAATGGAGGGGCGGTGTGTTGGAAGAGCTCCAAACAAGAAACCGTTGCAGACTCGACGATGGAAGCGGAATACATCGCTGCATCTGATGCCGCAAAAGAAGCTGTCTGGATAAGGAAGTTCTTGAAAGAACTTCAGGTGGTTCCGTCCATTGTTGATCCAATACCTCTGTATTGCGACAACAACGGGGCTATAGCTTTAGCGAAGGAACCCAGGTCCCATCAGAGATCCAGGCACATCTTGAGGCGGTATCACCTGATCAGGGAGATCGTGGATCGCCAGGAGATCGAGGTTCGGAGAGTCGCTTCAGAAGACAACACTGCAGATCCATTCACCAAGGCCCTACCCCAGACTCAGTTCGAGCGGCTGATCGAGATGATAGGTCTTCGATACGCCAGTACATGGCCTTAGTGCAAGTGGGAGATTGTTAGTGTATATGCCCTAGAGGCCATTACTGTATCATACTAGTATGTATATTACTTAATGGAAGCTTGGGATATTCACCTTGTATGTACAATCTTGCTCAAAATAGTAGTATGCTACTTGGTTTATTTCTACTTCAATGTGTACATGTGTTTATCTTTGTATATTGCTTATACACATTAGTGGAGCCCTTAGGATCTTTGCTTGATTACCAGCGATGTGATGGCCGTCACACTAGTGGGGCTAGGTAATCTAGAAGCACATCCTTATGCAGGTCCCTGGTCGCAGGACTATCGAGACAGGGCATCGATACTCCGGAGTAGACCAGCGCATGCGCTTCTCATCCCAGTGTGGGAGACGGTCTATCCCACAGCCGTCAGTACGTCGTACTTGAGATAGTATGCGGGTGCCCGTTAGGTTACGGGTACACTGGACAGGACTCGTCGGGAACTGACCAGTTAGTATTATACCTATCGTCAGTTATCAGTTCCCAGGTGACATGAGTACAGCTTAGTCCGCTGACTTGACACTGTCATTTCGCCTCGGGTGTGTTCCCACTGTACTTTGATCACTACCCTACCACGGCTCAAAGGAGCCGTGCAAACAGGTGGTGGTTGGGTGCAGTCCCGAAGCACTTGGAGGCAGTGACGGTTAGACAGGATTCGTCTCTCCCGGTATTGGGGGTTGACATCGCGCTGTGTCTAGGAGAGCCATTACACGAGTAGTCCCTGGCCAGGGCAAACGAGATATACTGGTAGGTTTCCAGTGTTATCTCAGGGTGTTTTGGGCTTCGCTCCGGCACGACTTGTACCGCTATTGGGGGACTGACGTTTACCGCCCCCTAGGCCCGCCATGCGATGTATCAGACGAACAGACCGGACTGTACGGAGAATGTCACACTCAGGCTCAGTAGGAGTTCAGATGGGTTTCGCCTCGTCGGTCTTCTTATCGGCATTACCTGGGGACCGTTACGCACAGCTAGTGCCGCTTGCGGTCTGTGGTTAAACCCACTGCCAGCGTAGTGTCGAGTCTTTAGAGTCCCACACAGAAAGCTTTTCGCCTTTAGGCAAAAGAGTAGAGGTCGCATGGTATTGCGACAGGTCGCATGGTTTTGCGACAGGGTTCGGTCACATCCGTGCACTTGTGCACGTACAGTGTCCGGACAGTTTACACTAGCAGGCTTTGGTTTAAGCCGGATCCTAGTGTACCTTATGGGATTGGATTTATCCAGTTTGCATTCGTGTTCCTCGGAACGCGGATGCGGGTGTGTATGCACAGTTGACAGGGAGGCACAGACAGCGGATTCTCATTAGGGTTGTTGACAGTTGACCGTTGACTTTTTGACTTTTTGCTCAACCCTAATGAGAATATGATATGTGATTAACTATCATATTAATTAAGTATTATGGTGACTTGGTTGTTGACTTTTGTTGACTTTGTTGACTTGTTGACTTTTGTTGACTTGTTGACTTTGTTGACCGGTTGACTAGGCTTGACTAGTTGACCATCATGATAACCATGGTTATCATTTCATGCCAAAGACTTTTACTTGCTTGCTCATTTGAGTAAAATGAGTGCATGACATGATAAGGTTATGGTTGCTTCAACCATCACACATAAGACTTTTTTTGATATGATGAGTTATGATTACTTTGGATTATGAGAGGGTGAGAGACAAAAAAGAGAGCCTCATTCTTTCTTGCTCATTCTCTCTCTTGTTCTTGAGCTCTTCACTTTGTTCTCACTCTCATCCTCTTGCTCCCTCTCTTGACTCTATGGTTCATATCTCTCATGTGTTGAGAATCAAGAACCATAGATAAAATCCCATTCTATTTCTACTCTACTCATTCTAGTTCACTAGGTTTAGCAAACCAAGTGAACTAGTTTCTTCAAAGAACAAAGAAGGAGCTAAAGGTTGGAGCTTTCAAGTGGATCTATCTTCGGCGTACGGAGACGACGAGAAGGAGCCATCGGACCACCACCGGACCTTGAAGAGAAGGAGTTCAAGACAAGCTAGGTATAACCATCTTCATCCGAGTAGCTAAATCTCTTTAGCAAGTTTGCTAGTTTAGTTTAGACACGATCCCGACCTTGTTTAGTCCATGTTGCCTCTTGCGATAAAAATTTGTTTTTTTTATACCGTTTCCGCCTCCCCGTAAGCACCGGGGGTCGCAATATGGACTTACAGAATCCGTGTTTTATACTGGCTCGTATTGAAAACACGGACGTCCTAGTATATCCAATATTTCATATGATTCTTCTGCTGCGATATCTGTGATGTGATCATGTGATGTTCTGTGATAGATACAGTATATAGTATATATGATATATTATATAGACGTTACTTATGTTTTACACCCGCGCTAGCCCTGCCCCGCTCTGTCGTTAGTTACCTAACCTAACGGTGCACGAGGGGACATCGAGGCGAATGCGGATGGCATAAGTGTACGTCGTATTTATCTGTGATGTTTAAGTACTTAAATGATGGGACTTCATTAATATGATTAATGAAAGAAAAGAAACCTAAGATGTTGTAGAATCGAATTTCAAAAATAAAACAGGTAGCTACAGTTCTTGCTTTGCACAGCGGTATATATGATATATCCTGCACCTTATTCGATGAGGAAAGGACCGAGATCCCTTCACCGGGAGTGACTCCTTTAGCAATAACTGGCAGATGCTACAACCCTCGGTTTGTCTTTTGATTGCTTTTAAGAGTTTTTGCTTTGCACAGTGATATATATGATATATCCCGCACCTCACTCGACGAGGAAAGGACCGACGATCCTTTCACCGGGAGTGACTCCTTTAGCAAAACTAGAAAAGCCTCAAAAACACTCCATTTCAAAATTCATTCGATCATACAACGATATCAAGTTCATTACGCAATAGGTTTTCAGAAAAACCTGTCGTAGCCCTCCGTCATTTCAGATAAGTAGTAGTTAGTATTCGTGCTGCGTTTGTTGGCCTTTGTCAAGGCGCGGTGTGCGGTAGCTAACTGGTGCTTATCTGCTTATGCATATGATGCAGATTGGGTTAGGGTAGTCGTGCGACCTTGTTGGCCTTTGTCAAGGGTCGTGCGGGTGGGTTTAATTCAATCAGGAAATGACGGGTTGAACTTGACTAGCATCCTATGGTTTGTTGGCCTTTGTCAAGGTCATAAGAGGTTAGGGGCAAAATATTATCGGGAATTTCAAGTATTGAAATTTGCAATGAGATTGCATACCTTCTATGAGATAGTTGGATCCCGATACCCGCTGCGAGTAAGAGTTACTCCTGGGAGAGTTTTACACATTACAATTAGCCGATCAAGTAGGTGTCTAGAAAGGTGTCAACGGGGTTACGTCTCTGGGAAAACGAGGTTTACATTAATTAGGTTCGTGCGAAAGCACGGGGGACCTCCCTCAAAGTACCAACACTGGCCTGGCTGAAAGATTGGCGAACTTGTAGTGTGTAATTAATCCCGGCTAGTCTTTCCTTTTAGGGTTTGAAGGAAGATTTGATAAAAACAGTGGGATCCATCCCGATTAGATAAAATAATAACCAATCTGATCTTGCAAGAGCGCACGCTGAGTGTTTTCTTCTCTCTCTCTCCAGGTAGCGACCATACCACGCCTTAATCAAGATAATAATACGGAATATTGACCGAACCCGCTTGTTTTACTGAACTGGGGAACGTTAGTACCGCTCCAACTTATAATAGTTATAAGACAGAGCAGGAAATAGAGGAATACCAAGATTCCCATGCCGCCCAAACGAAGAGAGTGCATGCTGATGCATCATCTTTGGGTGTGTTCATTATACAGAACTGTTTCTCAATGTCCTTTACGTCCTGGGTATATGATACCGGATCAGGATCCCAGATATGTAATCTGTTACATAGGGCTAAAGATAGGTAGAGAACTGAGAACGGGTGATAAGTTTCATGAGACAGAAAACGGGGCAAGTGTTGCAGCCAAGTCTGTCGGTCACTGTCACCTTGTATTACCAATACATTGATTCTGAACAAATGCTATTAGATACCGTACCTGATATACAAAATCATATCAATCTCTTTATTTAGTAAATAAATGATAAAATTTTGTATTGTTGGATAATGTTTTGAACATTTCCTATATCAAAAGTTGATCGGTTCAGGCACGTTATCTAAAAGCATTGATGTTCTAAATCAAACTACGGTTCTTAGTATATAGAACACACACAAGAGGAAGAGTTCAGAAATGAACGGATCCTTCTTGAGGCATTGTAGACTAGGTCATATCAATGCGACCCGACTGGCTAAAGTTACATTTAGATGCATATTTAAATTAGTTTGAATTTACATCTTGTGCAACTTGCCAGTCATGTCACAAAGATAAGATGACCACAGCTCTGTTTAATGAAAACAGAGAAAGAGTTAGTGAACTCTTGGGATTGATACATGTTGATGTATGTAAGGTCCCCTGTCTACACATGCCAAGACCGGTTCTTTATACTTCATTACATTCTCTGATAATCTCTCGAGATTCAGACATATGTTCCTGTTGAAACACAAGTCCGAACCTTTTGAGATATTCACAGAATATAAGTTAGAAGTAGAGAACCAAAATATGGGTATAAGTATTATGTCCTTTGATGTGATCGAGGAGGAGAATACTTGTGCACAGAATTCCTGGACTATTCTAAAGGAGAATGAGATTCTCTCTCAGCATTACTCCTCCGTATACACCATAGCACGATGGTATATCGGGGCGGAGCAAATACACCCTATTTGATATGGTGTGCTCTATGATGAGTACTACTGAGTTGCCTATTTCCTTTTGGGGGTTATGCACTTGAGAACATGCATACCTATTGAATTAGGTTCGAATCAAATCAACGCCTACCACTTCATATGTGATATGGAAAGGGAAGAGCCCATGTCTTAAGTTAGTTAAGATTTGGGGTTGACCGGCCTGTGTCTAGAAGCAAAATCCGGACAAACTCGAGGCAAGGTCTGTAATGTAGAACTGGAAAGGTTCCAGCTATACAAACTACAGCAGATAATTTAGTAGAACCAAAGGATTCAGTAGATGCCAACGAACCTCAGCCTCTCCGCCGATCTAGTAGGGTTCCTCACCCTCCTGAGAGATACTTCTGTTTCTCTATGACAGTGGGAGCGAGGATTGCATCATGAGATGATGACCCAACTAGCTTCGAGCTGGCCATCAGGAGTAAGACTCTGTAAGAATGGCTGGATGCTTAGTGATCTGAGATGGAATCCATGTACACCAACAAAGTATGGACTTTGGTTGCTATATCTGAAGGGTTAAATCCCCATCAGGAGCAAGTATATCTTGAGAAGATTACTTGGTGTACTTGGAAAAGTTGATACTTTCAAAGCTAGACTTGTTAAAGGTTTTCGTCATCGACCAGGCATGGATAATAATGAAACCTTTTCCAATGGCTATGCTTAAGTCCATCCAGATCCTACTTGTCACGGCTACATACCATGACTACGATATCTGGTGGTTGGGTGTCATGACTGCTTTTCTAAATGATGTTTTAGAAGAGAACGTCTATAAGTACACAGCCAGAGGGCTTCATAGACAGTGGGAGCAGCGGAAACGTGTACAAGATGCTTTATAGGATAAAGCAGGAATCGCGGAGTTGGAACATCTGTTTTGATGTCGTAGTCAAAAAGTTTGGCTTCATCAAAATGGTAGATGAACCTTGTATATACAAAAAGGTAGTAGGGAGTATGGTGGCGATCCTCGTAGAGTACGTGGATGACATACTCTTGATAGGGAAGGAGTTTCCTATGCTACGCTCGGTCAATCTCCGCTTATCACAATGATTCTCCATATAGGATCATAATGATACCTACTAAATCCTGGATTTTGGATCTATGAGATAGATCTAAATGGATGTTAGGATACTCACTAGTAGTAGTGAGATGGTATCAGCTGATCCTGGGGAAAATCACTGGAAGTGTTCCAGAGTGATAAAGACGACTGAATGTCAGTCACAGGCATTGTCTTTACCCTCTATGCAGGGACGGTATGTTGGAAGAGTTCCAAGCTAAATACCGTGGCATACTAGACGATAAAGGCAGGATACATCACTACTTAAGATCCTACCAAAGAGGAAGTCTGGGTGTATATTAGTTCATGAGATGAACTTAGTTCCCCCCATTGTGTGACAATGGAGTTGCGGCTTATACCAAGGAACGTCCGTCCCATCAGTGATCCAGACATATTCTAAGGCAGTATCACCTGATCATGGAGATAGTTGATCTCCAGGGTAATCAAGGTTAGGAGAGCAGACTCAGAGGACAACACGGCGGATCCACTCACGAAGGCCTATTTCCAGAAAGAGACTTTTATGGGATGGTTGAGTATGAGATACTACAACCACTGCTACAGATGGCCCTAGTGCAAGTGGGAGATTGTTAGTTATATGTATGCCCTAGAGGCCATTACTATACACAGGATGTATATTGTAGTGGATGCTTGGACATATATAGGGAGGACTTTCTTGCTCGACATGATAGTATGCTATCTGGTTGATCTTTACCTTAACGTGTACACCGATTGTCTCTCTGTTACATGTTGGTAAAGCCCTTAGGATGTGTACTTGACTACCTGGATTGTGATGCGGATCATACTAGTGGGGACATGGTAGTCCAAAAGTACATCCTTCAAGGTCCCTAGTCGTGGGTGTATCGAGACGGGGCATCGATATACCAGAGTAGACTAGCGTATACCTTCTCGACCCATACAGATGGGCGATGGTCATACTAGTGGGGACATGGTAGTCCAAAAGCACATCCTTCAAGGTCCCTAGTCGTGGGTGTATCGAGACGGGGCATCGATATACCAGAGTAGACTAGCGTATACCTTCTCGACCCATACAGATGGGCGATGGATGATCCCATATCCATTGGTGTTTGACATCAGAGATGATATACGGGTGCTCAGTATAGACTGGGTACACTGGACAGACTCGCCGAGAACTCCCAGATGATATTATACCTTACGTCAGATGGCAGTTCTCTGGTGACACTGGTACAGAGTAGTCTGTTGACCCGAGATCGTCATAGAGTCTTGTGTGGTTCCCACTGTGCTTTGATTTCCACCTTACCACGTCCAAGAGGGCGTGCAAAACGGTGGTTTTTGGGTACAGTCCCGAATCACATCGAGGCAATGAGTGATAGGAGGGGATTCGTCTCTCCCGGTATAGGGAGTTGATGTTGCGCTGTGTTCGATTGGCTATAACCGGAAATCCCTGGACAGGGTTGCTGAGATTTACTGGTAAGTGTTACCAGTAGTTTCTCGAACTGTTATAGGCCTCATATCGACACGACTTATCGAACTATTGGGGTCTGACGTTTACCACCCCTAGGCGAGATATGCGACATATCAGACGACGAGACCGGACTGTACGGTAAGTGTTACTGGTTGGATTCACAGGAGTATGAGCGGGCTTGCTCGTCGATCTTCTGATCGCTCAATACCCGGGTGGCCGTTACGTTTAGCAGACCGCTTGCGGCTTGTGGGTGTTTGATATGATCATCACCTGCTGCCGGCGTATTGACGGGTCTTTAGAGTCCTACACAGAGGTTTCCTGGCTCAAGCGAAACGAAATAGGAGCGCATATGAGATATGTGCGGGACCGAGAATAATGCGTGTATGTGATACCGTATTCTATTCTCGCGATGAATGTATCGAATGGTTGTATGCGATATAACCTAGTTATCGAATCGAGGATTGATTCGATAGATCGATACATTGGATATTAGTCGGTCACATGCGATATGACCGGATCGTTAAATCAAGTGTTGATTTAATGATTTAATGCATAATTATATATTTGATATATTACTTTGCATTAACTAGTATTGGTTCACTTTAAATGGATTTTCTCACTTGAAGTTCACAAGTTGTATATGTGATATACTTTTGTGCACATTGTATATACGATATAATTTTATGCACTAGTTTGTATCATGTTTGATGATACATGCAAAATTGGCTAAGTGTAAAGATCAAACCATGGTTGTGTAATGGTTAGGGTTTTGTTTTTACTTATTCATTTATTTATTTATTCTTTTTGAGAAATGGATATAAGAAAAGCAAAATGGTTTCTTTTCTTGTTTTCTTTCATGAAGCTTGTTGAAGCTTCATGAAGCTTTGACCAAGTGACCATTTTGTCTTCTTCTTTTAACCCTAACCATTCACATAACCTTAGTTAATTCTCTACACTTGACCATGGTTAATTATATGATAAGTATTATTTTCTTTTCACTTATCATAAAAAAAAACTTATCATATTCTTTCTTCTTCTTCTTCTTCTTCACAAGAAAGAAAAGCTTGCCTCATCAATGGCAAGTGATGAAATCAAGTGAGAAATTCAATTCTAAAGTGAACCCACTTCCTATTTCTTCATCCTCTACCACTTGCCAAGTAGTATAGGGTGTTTTCTTCACAAGTTTCATGACTTGGTGAAGTTGGAGCTTGATCTTGTGATGCCTCGACGTAGATCATCTTCGGCATCGTAGTCGACGACCTAGCCAGCCCATTTCTCCGATGAAGCCGACGCTAGAGCCCGGGATCCGATTTGGACAGCAAGGGGACTTCATCATGGAGCTATGGAGGTGGAGAACCTGATCTACAAAGGTTGTATTTCCGTTCACTTAGTTAAATTGTTAACTAGCTTCTTTGTTTCGCCTAAAATTCTAGTTAACGATCTAGTCTAGGGTTTCTCGACACCGTAAAATTTGAAATTGGCATGGTTGATGCCTTGTGAGACCTCTTGAGAGTGCCTAGGAACCCTACACTATCCACACGACCAGGGGAACATCGGGTTTCAGTAGCGGCTCTATGAAATCCGGGGATCCCAGATTATCTGTATTGTTCTGTGATGCTTATTACTTTCTGTGATGTTGAATTTTATCACGCCTTGAGCGATTATTATATATTGATATATATATATATACTAGTAGATGTTGTATATGTTTTACACCCACACTAGTCCAGTTCCCGCTCTGTCGTTAGTTAAGTAACCTAACGGGTGATGACGGGACCCAGTGGCGAATGCGGATGGCATATGCGTACATCATATTTTCGTTCTTTATTGGTGTGATCAATTGATGGGACTGCATTGATTCGGATCAATGCAAACTAAAAAAACCTGTTTGACGTTGTTGGAACAATTTTTAAAAAGCTGTTATTACAAGGACGTTCTCTTTTGTTTTGCACAGTGGTATTCGGTTATGAATATCCAGCACCTCAGTCGACGAGGAAAGGGCCGAGATCCCTTCACCGGGAGTGACCCCTTGGACAGAAGTTTGCGTCAGGGTAATAACTTCACTATAGTCGATTACTTTTTGCTTTGCATCGCGGTATTCAGTTGGATATCCTGCACATCATTCTACGGGGAAAGAGCCGAGATCCATTCACCGGGAGTGACCTCTTTAGCAAAGGTTTTCGCCACTATATTTTTATAAAAAGCTATTCGGTTCCTTCAACGATATCAAGTTCATTACGTTAAAGGTTTTTCGCCAAAAACCATTCGTAGCCCTCCGTCATTTCAGACGGGTAGCACTTAGTATTCATGCTATGTTTGTTGACCTTCGTCAAGGCATAGTGAATGGTAGCTGCTTGTTACTTTTCAACTGCATAGATAGATGCGTTGGTTTGGGACAGTCGTACAGCCTTGTTCACCTTCGTCAAGGGCTTGTACGGGTGGGTTCAAATTAACCTGGACAATGACGGGTAGAACTTGACATATGGCTTATGATTTGTTGACCTTCGTCAAGGTCATAAGAGCATGGGGTAAAAATCACATCGGGAGTTTCTAAAGAAACAGAAACTTGCCAGATATGCGCATACCTTCTGGAGTGTGATAACGTGAGTGGATTCCATCACGTTATCATGCGATGATAGTTGGATCCTGATTCCCACCGATGAGTTGGTTTACTCCTCGGGTGATCCCGACTAAATTCTTCTTTCAGGTTTGGAGAAGAATTTGAGGTTACAGTGGGAGGTTTCCTGATCAGATAAAGTGATAACCATTCTGATCTAGGTTAGAGTGCACGCTGAGTGTTTCTTTTCTCTCTCTCTTTGGCAGCGACCATGACCCGACCCTTGACTATGACTCAGTGACCAAGTTAACCGAACCTTCTTAAAACACTAGCTTTTGGATTGTCAGAGTTGCATACCTCATTGCCACTCCTACTTTTACCCTTTTCTCCAGAACACTTCGTATCACTACGATCATCCACTTCCATTGGATAAAACCATCGTATGGTTATATACGAACTCGAAGGAACTTATTCGAGGATGGTTTCCGGTTCTGGAGAAAATGAATAGGACTATTCAGTTGTCTTTTCCTTTTACCTTCTCTCAGGTTGCGAGTGCTCCTTGGATTAGGACGGTACACCTATTATGCAAATTTTATAGTCTTCTTCCAAACCATAGGCAGGTGCCGAACAGTGGGGAATGAAGAAAACCAATTATCCTGACGAAGGTGTACAGAAGGTATTAAGTAAAGACAAATAAAGGGATTAGTAAGAGGGAGTAAACTGCGACTGCTATTCACGACCAAACCAAGTATTTCATCGCCACTCCTACTTCATCTTTGTATTTCTCCAGGACACTCCGTATCACTACGAAGATCCATAGTTATTTGGATACTCCATCGTATGGTTATATACGAACTCGAAGGAACTTGTTCCAGTTCAGGGATGGATTCTGGTTCAGGAGAAATAGGAATAAGGTTTATTCAGTTATCTTTTATCTTCACCTTCTCTCAGGTTACGAGTACTCCTAGGATTAGGAGAGTACACCCATTATGCTTATTGGATAGTCTTCTTCCAAACCATAGGCTGGTGCCGAACGGTAGGGAAGGAAGAAAACCATTTAGCCTAAAGGGGTGTACAGAAGGTAATGACTAAATACATATAAAGGGATTCGGAGAGATGGAAAAGAAATATACGGTTACAGTTGTGAATCTGATAATGAAAGAGACATTACTAAGAATACTCGGATACCCCTTTGAAACATTTACATGTTTCAGTTTCACTGTGTATTGTTAAAAGAAAACTGATTTCCCAATTAGCCCTTGCTCTAGGGTATGTACCTGGTTTGATTCTCACATCTGTATGGTTTTACAGATGATGAGTGGGAGTAGGTTATTGGGAATTGGGTGATCATCCTCATTATATCGGGATTCGTTGTAATTGGTGATATTTGAGAAAATCGCCTGGGTTGTTTGCCGGACGACAAATATTTGGTTTTGAATATCCGTTGTTATGCACCAATTTCAAATTGATATATCTGTACGTTTATTTTTATAAAGTGAGATATAACTTTTTGAAATTATGTCTATAACATTTACCTATATCAGTGGATGGTTAGGTAAGGAGTATTAAACAGCGGTGTAATTCTTCTTAACCATAAGTACAGTTTTCAACCTACGACATACGGGGAATGAGTTATTAGACTCAGGGGACTTATACAGAGTATTGCATGTTGTACAGTGTCCATGAGGACAGAGGGGTAGGTACTCGTACTATATTCTGTTTACTTATGGCTTCTCTAGTTCCTAGACATGTGTTTCATAGAAATACAAGGTCCAAGTTTTGAGAAGTTATAGGTATAAGAATAAAGTAGAGAACCAGGCGTTGCAAGTATCAGGATTCTTCAAGGTGATCGAAGATGTAGATACTTGTGTATGGTATTCACTTAATAGTAATAATTAAGAGAACTTGCTTCTCTTTCAGATTACTCATAATTGGAAGCACTCCTAAGTTGAGTAATGCTAATCGGCCTCTCTCCATTTAGTTGACATGCACTGGAGAAAGCTGCATGATTTGAATCTGGTTTCAATTAAATCAGTGCCTCTGTTTCTAAATTGGATATAGAATAGTTCATATCTTAACAATGTTAAGGTACGGGGAGTTGTCCGGCTTATGCTTAAAACCAGACTCTTGATAACTCAAGGCACGTTTCTGTAATGGCTGTTTGTGGGTTGACCCAGGCTATGACGAGGGTTGACTTTTTACTATCTGGAAGATCAATAGTGATATTGTTCTTGACTCTCCACAGTTTTAATAAAAATGGATTTTTTCAGAAAACAGAAGTGGAAGTATGGTAGAACTGGAAGTGATTCCAGAACCGCAAACGATTACTGAAAATTTAATAGGACCTAAAGATTCAATCTGGTTTGACATTCCATTGGCCACTCCGCAGATATGGTGGGTAACCTCAGGCACCCGAGACGTACCCCGGTAGCCTCAAGGACGGTGACAGGGAGGTTCTTGTTTACCCAGACTTGCCATTGCTGTTGTTCCAGACTATGAGACCCGGCAGGAGGATGAGTATAGCGTCGTTCTAAAATAGCTTTAGAAGTGTACGTGTATATGACTCTGCCGGAGGGTTGTCGTAGTCAGTGGGAGCAACGGAAGCATAGTGGACAAGTAGCTTATGTCTATTTATGGACTAAAGCAGATATAACGGAGATAGATCATCTATTTCTGATGTGACAGTCATAGGTTTGACTTCATCAGAATAGGGGATGGATCTGTTAAGAAAGTAGTAGGTGTTCCCCTCCGAAAGGCGGCGCACAGGACCGCGATGTCCTGACGCTGAGATTCGGGGCAGATGCTATTTGGTTTTATCCGTCCACCTCTCCGAAGATGCCAAGTTGATTTATGGCACCATGTATCGGAGGTTTAGACGGATGCGGCCGATGTAACAGATTTCATCAGATTCCCCCTCGCTTGAGGGGTTTTTGATTGTGGGGACGCTCTTCCCTGCAGGCGCAAGCCCCCGCAGTTAATTACGCTACCGCATCGCGGTAACAACTTTCTCCTTCTCCAGAATTTCACTTCGTGTCGTGTGTGTTTTGTTTGTGGTTGCACGTGGATTGTATACGGAGACTGAGTAATGCCATCGCCCGTAGGACGTGGATTAGTCCAAATCCGTATTTACTTAGATTTGGGTTTGGTATTTTAGTTTAAGGATACGTTAGCCATGTTTAGGCTAAGATCGACTTAAACGTTCATTAAGGATACATTAGTCTTGTTTGGGACTAAGATCGACTTAACGTAGTGATATATGGCCATCAGGACTCGTCACCTCTCTGACGTCGTTGAAGGATTACGACGACAGGTGTCAGAGGAGCTCATAGATGTACCCTTGAACCAAAGTTGATTTAGAGTTTTATCATTCATTTAAATGTCTAAGGATACGTTAGCCATATTTGGGGCTAAGATCAACTTAAACGGGACCGTTTAGATCCGGCAAAAGAGCATTTGGAGGCTCTATTATTCCAGTTTAGGGACATAGTGGTCCATAGGTAGTTTAGGGACGTTGCGGTCCATGCTCCAGTTTAGCGACGTGGTGGTCCATATTCCAGTTTACGGACGTAGTGGTCCATATTCCAGTTTAAGGACGTGGTGGTCCATATTCCAGTTTAAAGACGTGGTGGTCCGTTATTTGTTTAGGGACGTGTCGGTCCAATATTAGTTTAAGGACGTCTCGGTCCGACATTAGTTTAAGGACGTCTCGGTCCGACATTAGTTTAAGGACGTCTCGGTCCGACATTAGTTTAAGGACGTTTCGGTCCAGCACTAGTTTAAGGACGTCTCGGTCCGATATTAGTTTAAGGACGTTTCGGTCCGACATTAGTTTAAGGATGTTTCGGTCCGACATTAGTTTAAGGACGTCTCGGTCCGATATTAGTTTAAGGACGTTTCGGTCCGATATTAGTTTAAGGACGTTTCGGTCCGATATTAGTTTAAGGACGTTTCGGTCCAGCACTAGTTTAAGGACGTCTCGGTCCAGCACTAGTTTAAGGACGTCTCGGTCCATATAGACGTATGTGGTCGTCGGGACCCGTCACCTCTCTGACGTCGTTGAAGGATTACAACGATAAGTGTCAGAGGAGCTCAGAGATGTACCCTCGAACCGGATATAAATTGATTTAAGAGAGAGTTATGCTCAGTCAATTTTATTTAAGAACTTACGGCCAAAATTGGGCTAAGTCCAGTTGAAAATGTTCACATTTTGTTTGCATTTGGCCTGTTAGGCCACTGTTTGGGCTTTCCCCTTTTTAGAATGATGCATAGCATTACTTCGGGCTATTCATGCCTATTTTGACTGGGCTCTGCCCTTTTTATTATAATGCAGAGCATTTGTTTTGGTCCATTGGACCTCTCAATTAGGCTCTGCCCCTTTAAATAATGCATAGCATTATTTTTGATCTGTTTAGACTTTTTAATTGGGCTCTGCCTTTTTGAAATAATGTGCAGCACTTTTATTTGGTCCCTTGGACCTTCGATTGGGCTCTGCCCTTTAATAATGCATTGCATTAGATACCCTGACAGTGTCCCACATGGCTTGTCAGATACTTTGTGCAATTAATGAGCGCAAGCGCTCGTGAAGGTGACACGTGTCACGTTCTGGTGAGCGCAAGCGCAACAGCGCAGTGCGCTGCGTTAGTGCGTTGTGCTGCTGTACTGCTGACACGTGGCGCTTCCTGGCGGCTTGCGCAATAGCGCAGTTTTAGCAAGTGCTGGGACTGTTCTTATTCTTTTGGATCAATTTCAGATCAGAGAAAACAAGTTTTTTCTTGTTTTCTAAAGAACCAGTGGTTCATATAAGGTGCAAAGCACTGTTATCTTGAGAATCTTTTAGATTCAGAACCAATGGTTCATAAAAAGAAGTGCAAGGCACTGTTTATTATTTATTTCTTTCTTCTTCTTTTTATTAATGATCCTAGATCTTGTTCTCAGATCAATGATCTGTTCATAAGAGAATTTTCTCTTTTTCGAAAGGTTTTTACCTTTTTCTTTGTTCTTGAGGATTTCTCTCCAATTCTTCAGAGTCTTCTCTGTTTAATTTTTCACAAAATGTTCCCCCTTTGAATTGAGGTCTAGGGTCCTTTTTATAGTGCCCATAAATTAGTTAAATTTGTTAAAGAGATCTTTCTCTGAATGATTTGGGGAATTTTCCCCACCGTTGGATCTTTGATCCAAGGGCTTCTGTTTTACAGAAAAAAATCTTCTTGTTTTAACAAGAACAGAAAGATTTCTTTAAATCTCCATTCTGTTTTGCGCAACTCCCCAGCGCTTGACACGTGTCGCGCAGCGCTTGCGCAACTGCGCAAACACGTGTCGCGCAGTGCAGCGCTTGCGCAACTGTGCTTGCGCAGTTGGCTTGCGCAACTGCGCAGACACGTGTCGCGCAGTGCAGTGCTTGCGCAACTGAAACGTTGCTTCCTTTACTTTTTGTTTTAAACAGAGCTTTGCTCTGATTGGTTGCGCTGCCTCGGGCGCTGCGCTGATGCGTCTGCGCCAGACACGTGGCGCCCTGCGCTCAGCGCAGAGGATCTGAAGCGTTGCTTCATTTATTGAAACTTAGATTTTGGGAAAATCGGAAGCGTCGCTTCTCCTGAGATATCTTTTCATCTCCTTTTTTCAAGTCAAACTCGTATTTCCAAAATTCTGATTTCCCGGGCCTTGGAAATGATTTCATTGTGCATAGAATCTTCTGCGCCTGGGTCTATATATATAATTCGAGGCTGAGCCTTTTCTTCTCTCATTTTCAGAGAACTTCTTCGATCATGGCTTGCAACCGTCCTCACGCCCGCCGACAACCGTGGGAAGTGCCGATCCGGGACATCATTCCCCGTTTTGCTGCGCGCTTGGTGGACTCCTCTCTTTCGGACGAGCAGTGCGTTGCTGCAATGTACGAGCTTTCGACTCGTGTGGGGTCTCCTCTTCCCCCGGGTTCTATTTGGCTTCAGATGATCCTTGCCTCAGTACTCGCCGACATTCCCCCTCCTCCGGCGGAGATGTCCTCGGCAATGCTTGATGTGGCCGAGGATAAGATCGAGAGCTTTTTTGAAGCGCTCTTGATCACCAAAGCCCTAAGGGACTTCTCCTTCTACTTACTGAGCCAGATACGGGCTCGTCGGGTCGTCATCGCCACTTTTTCCCAGGAGTGCGGCGTCGACCGTTGGATGGCTACCCCTCGGGAAGATCGCCGCTTCGACGTGATGGAGAAGACGGAGAGGGAGCTGAATAATCTTCTTTTTCTTTTTGTGAACCCTTGTCTCTCTGATCCCGTATTCGGTGATCTTTTTTAAATGTAATAACAATAAGAATGAATAAGTATTTTTCTTTTTAATCAAGTACTTCATTGTCTGTTAAGGGTTCTTTTATTTTAGTTCTCTGTTGTGCTTTTGCATCGTATGATTTTAATTTGTTATTATCAAGTGCATGTAATTTTGCATGGATAAATTGCCTTTGGCACTTAGCCCCTTCTTCTGTGCTAGCGCATCTGCGCTGACACGTGTCGCGCAACGCACAGCGCAGCGCAACTGCGCTGCCACGTGTCGCACAGCGCAGAGCGCAGCACGGTGCTTCCTTTAACAGAGCTTTGCTCTAATTGGGCGCGCCTTCTTGGACGCTGCGCTAAGGTATCTGCACCAGACACGTGGCGGGTCGCGCGCAGCGCGAAGGATCTGAAGCGTTGCTTCATTTATTAAAATTTAAATTTTCAAAGCAAAGCTTTGTTTCTGATTGGGGAAAGATGAAGCGTTGCTTCATCTCTCGTCTTGGAATTTGAACAGAGCTTTGCTCTGATTGGGGTAAACAAATGCCCCCCCACCGCTGCGCTTACGTGGCCTCCAAACGCAAGCGCAACGGTGGCAGAATCCCAACCGTCGCGGCACCTTTTGGAAGTTGAAGAGGCACTCGATGCCTATAAATAGGACCTTTGGTCCCCCACAGATGCTTATTATCTTTCAGATTTTTACTTTCAGAACTCAGAGCCTTGCTCTCTTGTTTAAACACTTTTAAAAGTTTAAACTTTAAAGAATTTTAGGTAAAAATATTAATTTTGATTAAATTAAATCAACTTTAAGAGCCTTGCTCTCAATAGATCCCTGATCTAAAGAAGACCCATTTAGGGTTTCACTTAGCAGAGCTTTGCTCTAAAGGGATCTAAAGAGAACTAAAGGGAACCCTATTAGGGTTCCATTAATAGAGCTCTGCTCTCCAAAAGGTTTTCCTTGGATTTTCTTAATTAATGGAGCTTTGCTCCTTCCAAATCATATAGAAGAACTCTTAAGAGTTCTTCACGGCATTTGATACTATTATTATTATTATATTATTTTTTCTCAGAGCAAAGCTCTCAATATTCTTAGGGAATTTTCCTTGAATTCTCCTCATAACTGGTTTTTGACAGGTGTCACTCCTGTCTATAGAGCATTGCTCTCGAGGAGTTTAATTGTCTATGCTCGTTTTTTAACAAGAATTCGCTTAATCAGTCGGTCTGCTAATTCTGTTGATCTTCTTTCACAGGAACCATGAACGCCCACATGTATGCCCTTAACGAGATCATCTCGTATGGGAACATCCGCCGACTTGGCCGTTCTCAAAATCGGGAGTTCACAAACGAGGAGTGCGCTGAAATAATGAGTCGCTTCGACGCGTACAATGGTCCACTGCTCCCCCGACGTTCCTCCCTTCTTAAGCTTATCGTGGGAGCCATCTGGGAAGCGCTTCCCCTCTTCTGTTCCGGCGTGCCGCTTAGGGCGTTGGATGCCGCTGAGGACAAGGTGCACTCGGTGTACCTGTTGAACTTTATCTCAAAGAGACGGCGAGACAGTCTTATCGATCTCTTGCACGAGGTCTTTCAACAGTCCGCCATACTTGCTGCTTATCGGAGGGTGGAAGACATCAGGGGGGACCCCGACGCTTGTGCTCGCGAAAGAAAGCATACTAGGACGGTCCGCAAGGCCTGGAAAGTCATAGATAGGGTTGCTTTCGAGTTCCTCAATCCATGTCCTGGGTTCGAGGTTATTCCCTTGTAATAATGTTTTTCATTTATTGCTTTTATGAATGTAAGAACTATTGGCCATATTAATGGAAAAATTTTATCCCAGCTTGTCTTTATTTTTCGTTTTGAGTCTTTTGCTTGTGCATGAACGAGTGTGTCTCGAACGCTTGATCAAACATAAATTGGATGTTCCTTCTGTAGCTTTCTTCTTTCTCTTATTATCGGCATGCTATCTTAATAAACATGGTCGGCGGATAATAGAGCACGCATCTTGACTTTCTTAAGAAATAGCGATGGCTTAGGCCGCAGGTTCATATCTGCTGCCTAAGACTTTTCAACTCCATAAGCCGTGAGGGTCTCATAGAGACTTTTCTCCCTACGGATCGAGAGGATCTCGTAGGTGGGTTTTTCTCCTTAGGAATCGTGAGGATTCCTAAGTGTGGTTTTCTCTTATAAGTCGTAAGGATCCTATAAGAGAATTTTCCCTCTTACGAGTCGAGAGGACTCGTAAGCGGTTGTTTCCCTCCTTGTCGAAACTCGACCTTGGAGAGTGAGACCCGTGAATAGTATGCAAGAGACCATTTTGGATTGACTTGCAGGGTCCCATTGTTCAGGAAGCAAGTTTTTTGTCCCTGCTGCCTGAGGCTTCATTTGCAAGTTGAGACGAATCGGGAATTTCCCGCGGAGACACGGTTTCTCTGCGAGCCGACGCGAATCAGGAGGCTCTCGTCAATGAGTGTTTGTATCCGTGAGTCGAGGAATTTGCTAAGGATTATTTGTTTCCCTAGCGCCAAGGATTATTTGTTTCCTTGGGGTTTGAAACGAGTCGAGAATTTCCCACGGAGGCACTGGTGGCTCTGCGAGTCGACGCGGGTCAGGAGGCTCTCATCAAGGAGTGTTTGTATCCGTGAGTCGAGGAATTTGCTAAGGATTATTTGTTTCCCTAGCGCCAAGGATTATTTGTTTCCTTGGGGTTTGAAACGAGTCGAGAATTTCCCACGGAGGCACTGGTTGCTCTGCGAGTCGACGCGGATCAGGAGGCTCTCGTCAAGGAGTGTTTGTATCCGTGAGTCGAGGAATTTGCTAAGGATTATTTGTTTCCCTAGCGCCAAGGATTATTTGTTTCCTTGGGGTTTGAAACGAGTCGAGAATTTCCCACGGAGGCACTGGTTGCTCTGCAAGTCGACGCGAATCAGGAAGCTCTCGTCAAGGAGTGTTTGTATCCTTGAGTCGAGGAATTTGCTAAGGATTATTTGTTTCCCTAGCGCAAAGGATTATTTGTTTTCTTGGGGTTTGAAACGAGTGGAGAATTTCCCACGGAGGCACTGGTTGCTCTGCGAGTCGACGCGAATCAGGATGCTCTCGTCAAGGAGTGTTTGTATCCGTGAGTCGAGGAATTTGCTAAGGATTATTTGTTTCCCAAGCACCAAGGATTATTTGTTTCCTTGGGGTTTGAAACGAGTCGAGAATTTCCCACGAAGGCACTGGTGGCTCTGCGAGTCGACGCGGATCAGGAGGCTCTCGTCATGGAGTGTTTGTATCCGTGAGTTGAGGAATTTGCTGAAGACAGTGGTTTCTTCGGAGTTGGACTGAACCGTCGAGATTTGGCTTCGTCTTCTGGCGGAGCCTGTTGGGAAAGTATGGTTCCCTCTTTGTTTACGCCCTTGGGTTGTATATAGGGATCGATGTGATCTTAACTGTAGGGCAAAAGTTTTATCATCATTTTTTATTTTATCTCCGCGATGCTCTATCATTTCAGCTTTTATATCGTGAAGGTCGCGATTGCCCAATCATTTCGGCTATTTTTCGCGGTGCCCAATCATTTCGGCTATTTTTTTTTTTACTCGCTGTTTTTTTTATTGCGAGTTTCCCAATCATTTCGGCTATTTATTTTATTTTTACCCGCTGTTTTTTATTGCGAGTTGCCCAATCATTTCGGCTATTTTGCATGCATATATTTTTACTTGCTGTTTTTTATTGCAAGTTGCCCCATCATTTCGGCTATTTTGCATGCATATATTTTTACTTGCTGTTTTTTATTGCAAGTTGCCCCATCATTTCGGCTATTTCGTATGCATGTGCGGCCTATTGGCTTTTCGCTGTAAACCGATTTCGGCATCAGCATCGCTATAACTGGGATATTACCAGGAACGAATCATCATTTGCCTTTGTCAATGTCGAACAAAGGTGGCTTAGCGACCAGGGTTAGGGTTCTGTCGACTAAGGCTTTTGACTTCATGAGCCGTAAGGGTCTCACAAAGGTATTTCTCCCTACAAGTCGTGAGGATCTTGTAGGTGTATTTTCTTCTTAAGAATCGTGAGGATTCCTAAGTGTATGTAAGTCGTAAGGATCCTATAGTAGGGTTTTCTCCCTGTAAGTCGAGAGGACCTACAAGGGTCATGCGAACATGTCCCCAGTCACGGATGAGACTTGGTTAGGGAAATGTTTATTCGTGCCCGTGAATTGTATACAAGGGCCAGTATTGAGCCACTTGTAGGGCATTATCGAAGATTGTGGGGGTTGCTTAAGCACAGGTTTAGGTCTCTGTAACTTAAGACTTTCAACTCTTATGAGCCGTGAGGGTCCCATAAGAGAGTTCTCCTTACGAGTCGTGAGGATCTCGCAAGTGTATTTTCTCCTTAGGAATCGTGGGGATCCCTAAGTGTGTTGCTCCCTTGTGAGTCGTAAGGATCTCACGTGAGTGGTTTCTCCTTATAAGGTCGAGAGGACCCTATAAGTGTCCTTTAACGAGGTTGCGCCCTTTCAGGTTTTCACAAACACTCGCCGGTAGCCCTGCTGTTTTTACTCACGGAGCCCTTTCGGGTTTTCATCCGTGCCCATTTTGCTTATGGACATACCGTTTTTTTTTATTCTTTTTATTTTCTTTTTCTCTTTTTTTTTACGAGGTCGCGCCCTTTCGGGTTTTCACGAACACTCGCCGGTAGCCCTGCTGTTTTTACTCACGGAGCCCTTTCGGGTTTTCATCCGTCCCCTTTTTGCTTATGGACATACCGTTTTTATTTATTATATTTTTTTATTTATTTTATTATTATTATTATTTTTTTTATCTCGTCAGCCTAAGGATGCTGCGGTATTAGTTTAAAGACGTTTCGGTCTGTTGTTAGTTTAAGGACATTTCGGTCCGTCACTAGTTTAAGGACGTCTCGGTCCGTCATGGAGAAGGCTGGCCACTGCTTAGAAAGCATAAGCTTAGGAAGATAGCGAGCGGACATAGTCGTCGTCATCTATCGTTGACCTAGGCTGTGGCTCATTAAGCGTAGTATTTCTTTAGGAAGCGACCGTTTATTGGCCTGAAAGGCCTTTCACCGTGCATATCCATGAGTAGATAGGCTCCACCATGGTAGACCTTGTCTATGATGTACGGGCCTTCATAGTTCGGCTCGAATTTTCCCCGCTTGGCGCGATTGGGGATCATAGGCCTTTTGACCACTAACACAAGTTCGCCTTGGCGGAATGTCCTCGGCCGGATCAATCTTTCATATGAGCGCGTCATCTTTGCTTTATAAGCTTCCAGATTTTGTTGTGCTATGAGCCGGGTTTCATCAAGGGCGTCAAGCTCCTCAAGCCGAAGGTGGGCATTTTCTTCGTCCGTTAGCTCGTAGTGGACTGCCACTCGTAGAGAGGGTAACTCTATCTCGAGGGGGAGTACTGCTTCTGTACCGAACACCAACGCGTACGGCGTTGTGTTCGTGACCGTCTTGAACGTAGTTCGATATGCCCAAAGAGCTTCTTGCAGTCTTTCGTGCCAGTCTTTCTTATTTCGGGACACCGTTTTCTTTATGATTTTTGTCAAGGTCTTGTTGAAGGCTTCAGCTAGTCCGTTGGCTCGCGGATTATAAACCGAGGAATATCTCCAGTCTATATTATGTTGTTGCGCGAAGCGACTGATCTTGTGGCTTCTGTAGGCTGGCCCGTTATCGGAGATGATCCGTCGCGGAGTTCCAAACCGATATATGACATGCGTCTTGAAGAAATGGAGGATATTCTCCGTCTTAACTTCTCTTAACGGTACTGCTTCTGCCCATTTGGAGAAGTAGTCAGTCGTCGCCAGGATGAAACGATGCCCTCTAGACGATGCTGGTTCGATGGGGCCGACTATATCAGTCCCCCACATTTCGAATGGCCAGCTAGCCACCGTTGGATGTAGTGGATTTGGATGCTGATGGATGAAATCCCCATGAATTTGACACGAGTGACACTACTTCGCATATTCGAGGCAGACTTGAATCATCGTGGGCCAGTAGTAGCCCATCCGTTTTATCTTCAACTTCATCTTCGGGCCCGCTTGGTGAGAACCGCAGAGTCCGTCGTGAACTTCCTGAACGACTCTTTTCGCTTCGTTAGGTCCGAGACACCTTAGCCATAGAGAATTAAACGACCTCTTGTACAGAGTGTCGTTGACGAAGGCGAAAGACAGAGCTCGTTTCATAAGCTGATGTCTTGTGGATGCTTCTTCAGGCATTCGGTGGGACTTGAAGTAATCTATGAAGACTTCCCTCCAATCCTCGGTATTTTCCCAATCTTTTACTTGCAGGGTTGTCTGCTCGTTCGCTCCTTTTTCTTCGGATGATTCCGGAGATATTTCTGCTGGGGCAAGCACTCGACGGCTTTGTACCACGATTCTAACGTCATCGAGGTTCTCATCAGCCAGTTCTTTAGCAAGTTTGGCTAACGCGTCTGCTTTGCTATTTTCCGCGCGCGGTATGTTCTCCAAAGTATAGGAGGGAATTTGGGTCAACAGTAGTTGTACATTTTCACCGTATTTCACTAACTCCGGTTTGCACGTTTGGTAGTCGCCATTTACTTGACTAACGACCAGTTGAGAATCCCCGTATATGAGGAGGTCTTCAATTCCCATGTCAATGGCGATCTCGAGGCCTGCTATCAGAGCTTCGTATTCGGCTTCGTTGTTTGTTCTCAGCTCCGTCAGGGAGAACGCATAGCGCATTATCCCTCCTTGTGGAGTTATAAAGATGAGTCCTACCCCCGATTTAATTATATGGGTACTTTGTTTGCGCTTCTTCACGGAAGATGCTCCGTCGAAATAAAGCTCCCATCGGGTATTATCACCGTCGATCGCATCAAACGCATGTTCGTCTGGAAGATCGCAATTCAGAGGAGAATCGGATGCTCAGCGAGGAAGTCGGCGATGGCCTGGCCTTTCACTGCCATGAGAGGTTGATAGGTTATCGAGAACTCCATTAAGAGCAGGGCCCATTTAGCGAGTCGTCCCGTCAGTATGGCCTTTGACATCAAGTATTTGAGAGGGTCCACCTTCGAAATGAGACGGACTTCATGTGCTAATGCATAATGTCTGAGCTTTGTTATCGCGAAGATCAACGCCATGCAGTGTTTTTCAATGGGGGAGTAGTTGCTTTCTGCCCCCAGCAGAACTCGACTTAAGTAGTAGAGTGCTCTTTCTTTCCCTTGATCGTTCTCTTGTGCCCATAATGCGCCTAAGGAACCTTCGAGGGCAGTTGTATAAAGAATGAGGGGTTTTCCCTTAACCGGAGCAGCCAACACCGGCGGGTTCTGCAGGTATTGCTTGATCTCGTCTAGTGCACTTTGGCATTTTTGGTCCCAGACGAACGGGGTCCCCTTCTTCATCAGGTGGCTGTAGGGACGGCACCTGCCTGAAAGATTGGCTATAAATCGCCGTATGTATGCGAGCTTCCCTTGGAGAGATCGCAACTATTTGAGAGTTCTCGGCGGAGGCATTTCCATGATCGCTTTGATCTTTGACGGATCTATTTCAATACCTCGGTGTCGAACAATGAATCCCAGGAATTTTCCTGAGGAAACCCCAAATGCATACTTGAGCGGGTTCATTTTCAAGTTGTATTTCCGGAGGCGTTGAAATACAGTCTTCAAATGCTCGAGATGTTCCTCGTATGATTTGCTTTTAACAACGAGGTCGTCGATACAGCATTCGACGATTTCGTGTATAAGGTCATCGAAGATCTTCGTCATGGCCCTTTGGTAGGTGGCACCGGCGTTCTTTAAACCGAAGGGCATCACCTTGTAACAGAATATTCCTAGAGGGGTCCTGAAGGCTGTGTGCTTCTGGTCTTCCGGATGCATTTTTATCTGATTATATCCTGACGAGCCGTCCATGAAGGAGAAAATGTCATGAGTGGACGTATTGTCTATCATCAGTTCGGTGACTGGCACTGGAAAATCGTCCTTCGGACAAGCTTTATTGAGATCCCGGAAATCCACGCATATGCGCACTGTCCCGTTTTTCTTCATCATCGGGACGATGTTGGCGATCCATTCAGGGTATTGAACTTCCTGGATGAAGCCGGAGTCGATCAGCTTTTTGACTTCAGCATTGATACTCATTTCAAGCTCGAGCCGCATTCTCCTTGGCGCCTGTTTGACTGGCTTGATGTCCGGGGATATCGCCAATCTGTGCACAGCAATTTCTGGATCTAGTCCCGGCATTTCGGAATAGTTCCATGCGAAGCAATCTTTATGCTGTAGAAGCACATCCTTTAACACAGCCACCCTTTCTTCAGATAGCAGCTCGCTGATGAATGTCGGTCGTGGATCGTTTGCCGTCCCCAACTCAATTTTCTTGAGGTTATCTGCAGTGGTATGTATTCCATCCTCCAGTTCTTTCGGCGCTGGTGGGAATTCTGAGATTATCTTGTCGTTGCTGTTTTCGAAGCACCAGGGAAGGCTGTTCATGTTCTCGGGCTCTTCTCTTAATATTGTTATCATGTGACAAGTGCGAATTCGCTTCCAATCCCAATGTGGAGTTGGCTCTATCCTCGTGGCTTTGGGTTCGTGCTTCTGTGGCGGCGTTACCCTCCAGTTGTCAGACAAAGCGAACTTGCCAAGCTGATACTGATCTTCGACCCAATTCTTGAAGGTGAAGCAGTCCTCGAGAGGGTGCCCTATTACTCGATGGTAAGAGCAATAGTCCGAGTGTGAGACTTCACCCGCTCGTCCGGGATGTTTAGACGGCAATGTAAGCTTTTGATGTTTTAGAGCAAGGTCAAGTATCTTCTTCGTCTTTTCCCGAGGAAATGAGTACGCTCGACCCATTTTCTTCATGAGGTATAGATCAATGACGCTCGACTCCCGTTTGCGTGGCTTCTTAGCCCTTCTTTGTTGCTGTTGAGCTCATTTTTGGCCTTTCGACTTATTTCTGCTTTTGCGTCGAGCCTTCTTTATAACAGGTTGACAAGGGGCGACATTTTCACCTTTCACGGCCTGTTGGAGAAGGCGTTGCGTTTGGGCTTTCTCGTAGATGACCATTTCGCGGTTATGATCGTCCCGGACTTTTTGACCCGCTTCCCTTATAAGCTTGTCCATTTGTCCTTCGAACGACGGACTGGGCTCTTTTGCATCTGGAACTTTTACTGGCTCAGGATTAGCGTCCTCCCATTGAGCATCCGCTTCTTCATCGAAGTCATATATGACATAGCAGTTGTTTAGTAGCTCTCGTTTCTTTGACCGGATGTATCCAAGCCCTGTTGTCTCCATTCTTCCATTAGGCAGTTTGCGTTGAGTCCCGGGAACGTTCCAGACTTTGTCATAGAACTTGGCTTTCCGAACGGTCTGCTTGAAGGATATCCCCTGGCGTTTCAGTAGCTTTTTTAAACCCTCTGTATAATATCTGGGAAGACGGATAGGCTGAAGCCTGTCGAGCGTAGGATCCGCGCCATGCCAGATTTCTTTTTCTACCTGGGTTTCTTCAGAGCGGTAGAACAGAATTGCTTTCTCGCTTTCTCGCCCGGGAGGGATATAGAATGTCCGCAACTCTTCTACACTGTAAATATTAAGTACATCCAATTCTTTATGGTGTTTAAGCGGCACTATGGCGACTTGCAGACTTTGCTCTTCGTCAGCGGACGTTCGTATTGAAGGTCGAGCAGAGAATACAGCATGGATTTCATCTTCTGAGTCGCTACCAAAGATCAATGTAGGAGCCGATGGTCCCGGCTTGTTGTGTTGGGGTGGACCCGAATAAACTATCTTCTCTTCCTCCTCAGTATCACTGCCGAAGACAGGGATGGTAGCGTTAGTTTTATTCTCCGGCTTGTGACACTTCTCTGTGTCTTCGAAATCCGGTAAGAAGTATTTGGCGTCTTCATATTTGCGGACCTCGTTCACAGAGAACGGGTTCAGTTCTCCCGTCACGGTATACTCAAAACCATCCTTAAAATACTTCATACACTGATGCTGTGTAGAAGGGATGATGTTGTACTCGTGTAACCATGGTCGGCCGAGCAAAGCGTTGTAGCATGTCTTGGCGTCTATGACATGGAACTTAATGTCCGTGACGAGTAGCCCGAAGCGTAGCGTCAGTATCACAGACCCAAGAGTTCTTGATGACTGGGAGTCGAACCCGGAGATGGTGATCTTGTCACGAGCAAGGTGTTGGACGCTCATGCAGATTTCTTTTAACACCCGCACATTGAGGAGATTAACGGAGGATCCATTGTCGATCAGGATTTTGTTTATCTTAATATCGTGGCAGTATCCCGAGACATAGAGAGGGCGAATGTGTTCGCACGTCCCAAGTAGAAGGTCTTCATCGCCAAAAGTAACATCGGCCGTGTGCACTTCCTCCAATTCATCCTTCATCTTTTCCTCGGCCAGGCATGCTTGGAATTGTTCTGGGTCTTGGAGCGCCTTAATCAACGAATCTCTCGCCTCCTTTGATAGCAAAAGGGCGTCAAGAATGCTGAGCTGTGAGGGTAGTTTCCTCAGGTGCGCTAGGACGTTGTAATCCACCTTATTCTTCTTCGGCGGGTTGTTGGCGTTTAGCTCCTCCAGAACTTGGTCATCTAAGACGATATCTTCAGAGACCTTTTCTTTCCCTTTATCTTTTCTGTTTGAGGGTCCGAGGTTCTTTTCAGGCAGTGTCCGATTCCGCAGCCGAATATTTTCGCAAACCTTCGGTTCTTCTTCTTTTCTCGAAGCGGACTTCTTAAAGAGAGGGGCAAGTTCTAGCTCTTCATCAGAATCACTCCCGAATGTAGGCATTTATGGCCTGCCAATGTTAACCATGTGACAATTGCCGGTAGTTCTTTTAATCCCTTCGGTCGTATTTCTTTACTCTCGACGAGTTTTACGCTTTTCCCGCTTAAAGCATTGTCGATGAGCAACGTATCCTTGCCACCATTTATCGAAAGCTTTGCACTCTTGGGTGGGGTGCGAAACTTTCTGATGATATAAGCAATAGGACGGGTGAATTTCTATTTCATTGGTGATGCTTCCTTCATAGGATGGTAGCTTCATGCCCATCGATATGGCCTTAGCAAACTTTTTCCTCATCTTGAATTGGCTTTTGTCAACGGTGGAGGCATTTTGCTCCAGTGGGATTATCTCAGCTCTTTCATCAAGTCGCTGGCGCTTGGCCCTTTCAAATATAGCCGTCTCGCGTTCTCGATCAGCTTTACTTTTCAATCGAGCTTCGTTAAGGAACGCATCAATCATTTCATCTGATAGTTTCGGGAATTTTGGTTCAAGATTTGCCCCCAGCGCTTCGGTACAAGGAGTTTCCTCATCACCCACGAACGAATGGGAAATTATATGACAGCTCGCTACGCATTCTTCAGATTCATCTGACGAACTTTCTCCCTCACCTTCCTCTTGAAAGACGTGATTGAGGAACTCTTGGAGTGTAATGGGAGTACGTGCCTTCTGGTTGTACTCCTCCAGCGCGTCAATTTGTTTTTGCAAGTCTGTGCGCTTGTCACCAGGCTTCACGGGCTTTTTAGATTTCTTCTTCTTCTTTTTCAAAGATTTTGACGGCTGGCTGCAAGTGCTTGAGCCACCACCATTGGTTTTTGGAGTTGTACGCGGCTTCAACATCCCCTCAATGACCTGCTGTTCCAACGGGTTCTTCCACTTGATCGCTGGACATGCCTGAAGATCGTTTAGCATCCTCTTTGTCTTGGCTGATAATACAACCTCCCAAGGAGCTTCTTCAATAACGGAGCATGTTGCCCCCGGCGTATTCGTCCCCTTAGAGGTGTGGGGCTGCGGGGGATTTACCTTCCATTTGTCAGATAACGCAAACTTGCCCTATCGGTACTGGTTTTCAAGCCAATTTTTGAAAACATAGCAGTCTTCGATCGAATGACCTAGTACTCGATGATAAGGACAGTAGTTGGGCTCGCTGACGTCACTTGGTTGCAACGGACGTTTTGGATCCGGCAGATTTATGAGTCTGTTGCACAACGCCAACTCGAATAACCTCCTCGTTTTATCGCGGGGAAAGGAATAAGGATGTCCCATCCTATCCTCAAGGGGTACGTACGGGCGCATATTATTTTGACGAGCAACCGGCTTCGAGTCGCTCGGTTGTTGTTGAGCATTAGCGACGACGATCGCTTTTCCCTTCCCTTTGTCATTTCGGGAGTCCGGCCTTGGAAAAGGGGGTTTATGGCCCATTTGATCCATTTGCGCTAGTTTGTCAATCAAGGCCTGGAAGGTAGTTGGCTTGAAAAACATCATAAATTGTGAGATGGTTGCTTGCGGATCAAGGGTTCCCACAAACATACCCACCGCAGGAGCTTCTTCAATGCGCTGCTCGCACTTCGACCATAAGTTCCGCCATCGTATAGCGTACTGAACCCATGTCTCGCCTGGCTTTACCCTGGCATTAATCAGTGCCGTCATCGGGGTACGTTCACTGGCGCTTGCAAAACGCTGAGTAAACAGTAGCTCCATCTCCGCGAAGGTTTTGATAGAGTCGTTCGGGAGCTCAGAGTACCACTCGAACGCCGTATCTGATAAACTTCCAACAAACTGGCGAAGCAACAGCTTGTCATCACCGCCGGTGTTGCCGCAGAGTGCCCTGAACTGGGCAACATGCTGATGAGGATTGCCCTTTCCTTTGTAGACATGGAACTTGGGAATTGTGTAACCGGGTGGGTACTTGATTTGATCGTACCAACTTGGATATGGCCGCCCCGTTTTTACGACCTGACCGGCCGCTTCGGTCGCATGATGAACCCGTATTTGTTGGGCGATGTATTCATCCAAATCAGCTTTGGAGATTGTATCCTCCTTAGCTATCGACAGAGCTGGTGGAGGATTTGATGTTTCTCCCCTATCGTCTCCTAGGACGATCGGGGGATCTTCAGCCGGAGGATCTTGTTGTATCATCATCCCTATCATGTCTTGGAATAGGAGGCCCATACGCTGTATGTTGGCTGCTTGTTCAGCAGCCTCTTTGTCCTTCTTCTCCAATATCCGACGAAGGAATTCAGCGCCGGTTTCTTCCTCCTGGCGCTCATCTGAGGACGTTTCAGGATTTTCTTTTGGCCCTGTAAGTGCGGCCATAGCGTTCATCATTTCTTGGAGCTTTTGCTGTTGCTCCTGCGTCTTGGTCACTGATCGGGTAAGCGGTCGATGACCCGTAGATATGCGGCTATCTTCCTTACCAGATGCCACGTAGACGGTATGAACTATAATGCCCCCTGACTTAGAGCGTTTGGGTTCACCACCTCTGACATTCGTCATCGGCGTTGGGGTTTTCTCTGGCCTTCTTCTTTTGTGGGCCGTTGAAGTTGAAGGGGCCGTTGCAATGGGTACCCTAGCGATCGTTGTCCCTTGCTGTTCAATAGGACGGTCTTTTCCTTTTTGCACCTTCGTCTTCTTTCGTTGACGGGAGTTATCTGGGTCGATCACGGAGTCTTGAACCCTCCTCCAAACTTTATAAATTCTTGAAGACAGCCGTTGAGGGGGCTGTTCTTTCTTTGTTTCCGGATCTCTCTCCATAGGTGGAGGGGATCTTTTCAATGTAGCGGTTGGAGAGTTCCTACGTACCCTCCTCAGCAGTTCAAAGTTGTTCCCAGTTGGAACAGCAGCGTTGACTTCCACCACTGGAGCCGGTGGAGTTAGCCCAGAGGGGGAGTTGCCCCCTGCCTTTCTCACTCGTCGCCAATGGCGACGTCGAGCACGGCGAACCATTGGGACTGGCTCAGAGATAGAGATAGCTTCTTTTTGCCCCCTGTCTGAATGAGGCGCCGCCGGTGTTAACCTCTTAAAGACTGAAGTTGTCTTTTGAGGGGTGATATTCAACCTGTCGAAGACGGATCCTCGGGCAGGGGCAGGAGCAGGAATCGTCAGTCTTGAAAAGACTGACTCTTTGACAGGGGAAGCCGCCTTGACGACTTCTGGAGCAGCAGTTATTGCCTTCCTTGGGACAGCCAGTTTAGAGTTCTAATTTAGCCTGGTGAAAACAGAAGCTGTCGGTTTGGTAGCGGGCAACCCGTTGACAGGGGCCGTCGTAGCAGTGAGCCGGTCGAAGACCGACTTTTTGTTCACTTCCAGTGCAGGTATTGGCATAGAGAAGCTTGTAGGTGGGATCATGGTCCCGAAAAACAGGCTGGTGGTGGCCTGGGTTACCTGGTCTACCGGCAGAGCGAGGAAGGAGGCCGCTTGGGGCCCATATGCTACACCTCCGGGTAAGATGGAGCGTCCGTTGCAGTGGCATCTCGAGCAGTTGGTGCAGTTAAAGGCCATTGAATCTTGAGTTCTGCGCCAGGAAAAAGACCAAATCTTAATAACTTGAAATCCGAAGGCAACCATTTAACAAACCGCGATTGGTTCGCGAGGACGACACACGAAGTGTGGAGTGGAAAGAGGAAAATGTCCCACCGGGCGTGCCAGAATCTGTTCCCCTCCGAAAGGCGGCGCACAGGACCGTGATGTCCTGACGCTAAGATTCGGGGCAGATGCTATTTGGTTTTATCCGTCCACCTCTCTGAAGATGCCAAGTTGATTTATGGCACCGTGTATCGGAGGTTTAGACGGATGCGGCCGATGTAGCAGATTTCATCAGATTCCCCCTCGCTTGAGGGGTTTTTGATTGTGGGGACGCTCTTCCCTGCAGGAGCAAGCCCCTGCAGTTAATTACGCTACCGCATCGCGGTAACAACTTTCTCCTTCTCCAGAATTTCACTTCGTGTCGTGTGTGTTTTGTTTGTGGTTGCCCGTGGATTGTATACGGAGACTGAGTAATGCCGTCGCCCGTAGGACGTGGATTAGTCCAAATCCGTATTTACTTAGATTTACGTTTGGTATTTTAGTTTAAGGATACGTTAGCCATGTTTAGGCTAAGATCGACTTAAACGTTCGTTAAGGATACATTAGTCTTGTTTGGGACTAAGATCGACTTAACGTAGTGATATATGGCCATCAGGACTCGTCACCTCTCTGACGTCGTTGAAGGATTACGACGACAGGTGTCAGAGGAGCTCAGAGATGTACCCTTGAACCAAAGTTGATTTAGAGTTTTATCATCCATTTAAATGTCTAAGGATACGTTAGCCATATTTGGGGCTAAGATTAACTTAAACGGGACCGTTTAGATCAGGCAAAAGAGCATTTGGAGGCTCTATTGTTCCAGTTTAGGGACATAGTGGTCCATTGGTAGTTTAGGGACGTTGCGGTCCATGCTCCAGTTTAGGGACGTGGTGGTCCATATTCCAGTTTACGGACGTAGTGGTCCATATTCCAGTTTAAGGACGTGGTGGTCCATATTCCAGTTTAAAGACGTGGTGGTCCGTTATTAGTTTAGGGACGTTTCGGTCCGATATTAGTTTAAGGACGTTTCGGTCAACCATTAGTTTAAGGACGTCTCGTTCCGGTATTAGTTTAAGGACATCTCGGTCCAACATTAGTTTAAGGACGTCTCGGTCCAACATTAGTTTAAGGACGTTTCGGTCCAGCACTAGTTAAAGGACGTCTCGGTCCAATATTAGTTTAAGGACGTCTCGGTCCGATATTAGTTTAAGGACGTTTCGGTCCGACATTAGTTTAAGGACGTTTCGGTCCAGCACTAGTTTAAGTACGTCTCGGTCCAATATTAGTTTAAGGACGTTTCGGTCCGATATTAGTTTAAGGACGTTTCGGTCCAACATTAGTTTAAGAACGTTTCGGTCCGATATTAGTTTAAGGACGTTTCGGTCCAACATTAGTTTAAGGACGTTTCGGTCCAGCACTAGTTTAAGGACGTCTCGGTCCATATTGACGTATGTGGTCGTCGGGACCCGTCACCTCTCTGACGTCGTTGAAGGATTACAACGATAAGTGTCAGAGGAGCTCAGAGATGTACCCTCGAACCGGATATAAATTGATTTAAGAGAGAGTTGTGCTCAGTCAATTTTATTTAAGGACTTACGACCAAAATTGGGCTAAGTCCAGTTGAAAATGTTCACATTTGTCCTGTTAGGCCACTGTTTGGGCTTTCCCCTTTTTAGAATGATGCATAGCATTACTTCGGGCTATTCATGCCTATTTTGACTGGGCTCTGCCCTTTTTATTATAATGCAGAGCATTTGTTTTGGTCCATTGGACCTCTCAATTGGGCTCTGCCCCTTTAAATAATGCATAGCATTATTTTTGGTCTGTTTATACTTTTTAATTGGGCTCTGCCTTTTTGAAATAATGTGCAGCACTTTTATTTGGTCCCTTGGACCTTCGATTGGGCTCTGCCCTTTAATAATGCATTGCATTAGATACCCTGACAGTGTCCCACATGGCTTGTCAGGTACTTTGCGTAATTAATGAGCGCAAGCGCTCGTGAAGGTGACACGTATCACGTTCTGGTGAGCGCAAGCGCAACAGCGCAGTGCGCTGCGTTAGTGCGCTGCGCTGCTGTACTGCTGACACGTGGCGCTTCCTGGCGGCTTGCGCAATAGCGCAGTTTTGGCAAGTGCTGGGCACTGTTCTTATTCTTTTGGATCAATTTCAGATCAGAGAAAACAAGTTTTTTCTTGTTTTCTAAAGAACCAGTGGTTCATATAAGGTGCAAGGCACTGTTATCTTGAGAATCTTTTAGATTCAGAACCAATGGTTCATAAAAAGAAGTGCAAGGCACTGTTTATTATTTATTTATTTCTTCTTCTTTTTATTAATGATCCTAGATCTTGTTCTCAGATCAATGATCTGTTCAAAAGAGAATTTTCTCTTTTTCGAAAGGTTTTTACCTTTTTCTTTGTTCTTGAGGATTTCTCTCCAATTCTTCAGAGTCTTCTCTATTTAATTTTTCACAAAATGTTCCCCCCTTTGAATTGTGGTCTAGGGTCCTTTTTATAGTGCCCATAAATTAGTTAAATTTGTTAAAGAGATCTTTCTCTGAATGATTTGGGGAATTTTCCCCACCGTTGGATCTTTGATCCAAGGGCTTCTGTTTTACAGAAGAAAATCTTCTTGTTTTAACAAGAACAGAAAGATTTCTTTAAATCTCCATTCTGTTTTGCGCAACTCCCCAGCGCTTGACACGTGTCGAGCAGCGCAGCGCTTGCGCAACTGCGCAGACACGTGTCGTGCAGTGCAGTGCTTGCGCAACTGTGCTTGCGCTGTTGGCTTGCACAACTGCGCAGACACGTGTCGCGCAGTGCAGTGCTTGCGCAACTGTGCTTGCGCAGTTGGCTTGCGCAACTGCGCAGACACGTGTCGCGCAGTGCAGTGCTTGCGCAACTGAAACGTTGCTTCCTTTACTTTTTGTTTTAAACAGAGCTTTGCTCTGATTGGTTGCGCTGCCTCGGGCGCTGCGCTGATGCGTCTGCGCCAGACACGTAGCGCCCTGCGCTCAGCGTAGAGGATCTGAAGCGTTGCTTCATTTATTGAAACTTAGATTTTGGGCAAATCGGAAGCGTCGCTTCTCCTGAGATATCTTTTCATCTCCTTTTTTCAAGTCAAACTCGTATTTCCAAAATTCTGATTTCCCGGGCCTTGTAAATGATTTCATTGTGCACAGAATCTTCTGCGCCTGGGTCTATATATATAATTCGAGGCTGAGCCTTTTCTTCTCTCATTTTCAGAGAACTTCTTCGATCATGGCTTGCAACCGTCCTCACGCCCGCCGACAACCGTGGGAAGTGCCGATCCGGGACATCGTTCCCCGTTTTGCTGCGCGCTTGGTGGACTCCTCTCTTTCGGACGAGCAGTGCGATGCTGCAATGTATGAGCTTTCGACTCGTGTGGGGTCTCCTCTTCCCCCGGGTTCCATTTGGCTTCGGATGATCCTTGCCTCAGTACTCGCCGACATTCCCCCTCCTCCGGCGGAGATGTCCTCGGCAATGCTTGATGTGGCCGAGGATAAGATCGAGAGCTTTTTCGAAGCGCTCTTGATCACCAAAGCTCTAAGGGACTTCTCTTTCTACTTACTGAGCCAGATACGGGCTCGTCGGGTCGTCATCGCCACTTTTTCCCAGGAGTGCGGCGTCGACCGTTGGATGGCTACCCCTCGGGAAGATCGCCGCTTCGACGTGATGGAGAAGACGGAGAGGGAGCTGAATAATCTTCTTTTTCTTTTTGTGAACCCTTGTCTCTCTGATCCCGTATTCGGTGATCTTTTTTAAATGTAATAACAATAAGAATGAATAAGTATTTTTCTTTTTAATCAAGTACTTCATTGTCTGTTAAGGGTTCTTTTATTTTAGTTCTCTGTTGTGCTTGTGCATCGTATGATTTTAATTTGTTATTATCAAGTGCATGTAATTTTGCATGGATAAATTGCCTTTGGCACTTAGCCCCTTCTTCTGTGCTAGCGCATCTGCGCTGCCACGTGTCGCGCAGCGCAACTGCGCTGCCACGTGTCGCGCAGCGCAGAGCGCAGCGCGGCGCTTCCTTTAACAGAGCTTTGCTCTAATTGGGCACGCCTTCTTGGACGCTGCGCTAAGGTATCTGCGCCAGACACGTGGCGGGTCGCGCGCAGCGCGAAGGATCTGAAGCGTTGCTTCATTTATTAAAGTTTAAATTTTCAAAGCAAGGCTTTGTTTCTGATTGGGGGAAGATGAAGTGTTGCTTCATCTCCCGCCTTGTAATTTGAACAGAGCTTTGCTCTGATTGGGGTAAACAGTAGGGTGTGATGTCCTGGTATTTGGATGACATACACAGAGTAGGAAGTGAAATTCCTATACTACGATCGGTTATACTTTGGTTGTTACACAGTGGTTTCTCACATAGGATATGGATATTATATCAGACATTCTGGTTACTAGATCTATGGTTTTAGATCTAGATTTGGGTAGTTTCCCAATCTGGGTACTTAGACAGCATTCTAAAGGTGTTTTAGAATGGATGACTCCTAGCATGGTAGTGTACCTGCAGGTGATGGAGTCACCCTCTCTAAAGGTGACTTACAGACTAAAGGGGAGAGGGATGCGCATGATTGGCACATCACTTGCTTAGGCAATTGAGTCAATCATGAGATGTCAAGTACCACACCAGACGTTGTTTTTTGCACTAGATACAATAAGTTGATATTGATCCAATCCTGGAGAAACATTCGGAAGCAGTTTTAGAACATAAGTGGATGTTCTAGGGATATGATAACGACAGCCTTTTTCGGGAGACGGTTATCATTCCAGGCTTCCAAGGTGACCTAGATGACAGAATGACTGTCAGAGTTATAGTTTTCCCTCTGACGAGGGGCAGTAGTTTGGACAGGTGATCCAAGCGGACACTGAAGGAGGCATGACGCAGGATACTGATTAAATTCAGTTGACGATACAGTCTAAGAAGTTTGGATTTGGAGTTCATTTATGAACTAGGTCCCATCAGATATCCAGACATATTCTAAGACAGGTATTGCTCATTATGGGAGATGGCTTTCTCCGCGAACTAGAGTTTAAGAGAGACATAGAAAGAAACATCACGGCGGATCGACTCACTGAGGCTATTCCTCGAATGCAATAGTTTCGCAAACGGGTTTTGTGAGACTGATCAGTAAAGGAGTTGGGTGTTCGGTATCACACAGGCTGTGAGTATGCGACATCGCAATAATTAGCCTTGAGTGCAAGTGGGAGATTGTTGGATATAGTGCCCTCAAAGTCAATTATTGGATCGCAGGCACGTGATTGCAATGATTGAGGGAGGACCTATGCCGGTAGGACAGTCTTACTCAAGATGATAGTATGCTATCGGGTTTATCTTTATTATCGTGTACTGCTTTAGATGACCTTACAGGTCACTATTACACATTGATAGAGCCCTTAGGATTCTTGCTTGATGGCCAGCAGTATGATGGCGATCATATAGGAGGGAGCTGGGGTCTATAAGCACATCCTTAAAAGGTCCCTAGTCGAAGGAGTTTCGAGACTAGGCATCGATACTCCATTAGTATACTAGTGTATACAGTCGAGACCCCGACGAGGGGCGGTGGCTGGTCTCACAAGCCATTGGTGTCAGTTGGATCACCTAAGATGTATACAGGTGCTCATTGGGTTATGAGTACACCGGACAGGACTCGCTGGGAACATGCTAGTTGGTATTATACCTGACGTCAGATAGCAGTTCCCTGGTGACATGTGTACAGATTAGTTCATCGACCTGAGATCGTCATTTGTCTCGTGTGAGTTCCCACTGTGCTTTGATTACTACCCTACCACGGCTTAAAGGAGTCGTGCAAACAGATTTTAGTTGGGTACAGTCCCGAGCCACATGGAGGCAGTGAGCGGATCGGCAGGGGTTTCGTCTCTCCCGGTATTGGGGATGAGATCGCGCTGTGTCTAGGAGAACCATTACACGAAGTCCTTGGCCAAGGCAGGAGATTTACTGGTAGGTATTCCAGTAGTATCTCAGGGTGTTCTGGGCTACACTCCGACACGACTTGTACCGCTTTTGGGGGTCTGACTTTTACCAACCCCTTAGGCCCGCCATGCGATGCTCATAGACGAACGGACCGGACTGCACGGATATTGTCACTGACAGGCTCAGTAGGGTGTCAGGATGAGTTCGCTCATCGACCTCCTTTTTGGTCAATACCTGGTAGCCCATTACGTACAGCTAGTACCACTGACGTGCTAGTGGTTAAATCCACAGCTAAAGTATTGACGAGTCTTTAGAGTCCCCCACAGACAGTTTCTCAAGTTTCGGGCGAAACGTTGTAGAGGCCGTATGATATATGGCAGGGTTCGATCATATACGTGCGGTAGTGCACGGATCATGATCGGACGGATCATACTAGTGGGCTTTGGTTTAAGCCGGATCCTAGTATTAGATTTGTTGGATTACTTTAGTCTCATCGCATTCGCATTCAGTCGGAATGCGGATGCAGGTATGTATATACAGGTGAGGGGTATCCTTGTGATCCGTCATGAGTTTACTTTAGTAGATGCCTTTCTCTTTTTATTGTTGCAAACATTTGGATTAATGTTTGCATATGGAAATAATGAGCTCAAAATCATGATTAGGAGCATTAATTGTGAAACATGCACGAGTGATGAGTCATGGTCTCTTTTCTTGTGCATATGTCACATTATTGTTTATTTGATGTGTTGAAATGATAAGAGGAGAGAGAGAGGGCAGCCATATGGATGAGTTTTTGCTCTTGTGTTTATCATTCTTGCTCTCACATTATCATCTCAACACAAAAGAAAAAGAAAAGGAAACTTCTTCTTCTTCCTCTTCTTTCTTGAGCTCACTATCTCCTCACTAATGGCATCCTCTAAATCCTCCATCTATACACTCTCATGTGTTGAGAATCAATGGATGCTTGAGACAAAGTGATCACACACATTCTCTACTTCGCCTTGGACACGTCGGCTAGCGAACTTCGTGCCCGAGTTGCTTCGGATGAAGCGGGAGCCCGTAAAAAGACTGATGATGTGGTGCCCTTTCCGACGAGGAGACCGGAGCTCGGAGATGCCACGAGGAGCTTGGGATGGTGGCCAAAGACCGAAGGACACGGATCGATCGGTATAGCCTTTCTATCCCTTCTCTAGTTGCTAGTTATTGGTTAATGGTTCGATCCGGGATTATAGTCTGCGATAGCACCGGTTTCAAGTTTAGAAAAAGTTTTTGTTTCCGCATTTTGGCCTCGGATCGACGGCCGGGGCGCTACCATAGACTTACAGATGTACCCTTGAACCAATATTGGTTGGGAGATCTGTAGTCCAATTTGGGACTAAGATCAAAGATTTATGAGCATATAGGCTCAATTAATCTGAGGTAGGGTTCTGTGGCCAATTTGAGCTTGGCGCACTCAGTTAAAATGTTAAACATTTAACAATGCTGAGCATTGGTTTGGGCTTTGACAATCTTTTTGTCTTTTATTGGATGCTGAGCATTCATTATGGCTTCTGGGGCCTTATTTAAAGAACAATTTATGTTCTCTCAGCGCACACGTGAGGAGCACATGGTGCGCTTGGTGCTGAGCGCTAGTCAATGAGTGCGGAGCTCTTCTGTTAAGTAGCGCACATGTGAGGAGCACGTGGCACGCTTGACGTTAACGCCAGTCAAAGAGCGCAAAGCGCTTCTGTTTAAGTAGCGCACACGTGAGGAGCACGTTGCGTGCCTGGCGCTGGTCACCAGATTTGGAGCACTAAGGCGCTTCTTATGAAGTAGCGCACACGTGAGGAGTACGTGGCGCGCTTGGCGCTAAGCGCCAGTCAATGAGCGCAGAGCGCTTCTGTTAAGTAGCGCACACGTGAGGAGCACGTGGCGCGCTTGGCGCTGTGCGTCAGTCAAAGAGCGCAGAGCGCTTCTTTAAATTTGGAGCGCTAAGGCTCTGCGGCACTGTGCGCTAGATTTGGAGCGCTGAGGCGCTTCTTTTAATTGGAGCGCTAGGGCTCTTTTTAGGCAGCTCTGTTCTCTGAGAATTAAATTCTCTCTTATAAGAGACTCTGTCTCATGGATCTAAGAACAAAGTTCTTATTTTATAGGAGATGTTTCAATCTCTTATGTTTTTGGTGAAAGGGTTTGCCTTTATGGATCTGTGATTCTAAGAGAATTGAATTATTCTCCCCCCTTTTTATAATGAGATGTTATGATCTCTTTTGTGAAAGACATTTTGTCTTGTAGATCTATGATCTGTCATAAAAACTAAGTTCTTTTTCTGATGAGATATTTTGATCTCTTTATTTTACCTTGAAGAAATTCTTCCTATGTCAAGAGCTTGCTCTTCTCTCTGAACTTTCTCAAAGTTTGTGGGGGGAGGGTGTTCCTCTCTATCAGACTTGAAGTCTTGGGGCCTTTATATAGTGAAGGCTGATTTATTGAATCAGTTGAAGAGATCTTTTCTCTAATTGATTTGGGGATTTCCCCACCGTTGGATTTTGATCCAAGGGCTTCTGTTTTACAGAAGACAATCTTCTTGTTTTTAACAAGATTGGGAAATCTTTTCCCATACAGAATTTATTCTGTATTTTGGTGATTTTAATCACCATTGGATCATTGATCCTACGGTGCTCTGATTTTCTGAGCATAATCTTTCCTGTTTGGAAAGATTATGAAGAATGTTTTCTTAACAGAATTTTATTCTGGTCAATTGATGATTTTTAATCATGTTCGTTGGATCTTTGATCCAAGGGCCGAGAACATTTTGTTCTATTGCTAGCGCTCACGTGCTTTGCACGCGGTGCGCTGCTTAGAGTGCAGCGCTCTTAGCCCTAGCGCTCACGTGCTTTGCACGTGGTGCGCTGCTTAGAATGCAGCGCTCATGTGCTTTGTACGTGAGCGCTGTCTCAGAGTCTTTGACTCTCAGCGCTGGCGCTGCTAGCGCTGGCGCTCTCGTGCTTTGCACGTGAGCGCTACAACAGAGTCTTTGACTCTTAGCGTTGGCGCTATTATGAAGCGCTGCTTCATTTCAAATTTCAAAATTTGAACAGAGCTTTGCTCTGATTGGGGGAAACAAATGTCCCCCCATCGTTGCTCTCATGTGGCCTACACATGAGTGCAACGATGGCAGCATCTCTGCCATCGGATCAACTCAGAAGTTGAAACGGCTCTCAGTGCCTATAATTAGGGCATTTGGCCCTTGAGATGACCTCTGTTCATCTTCTTTCTTGATTTTCTGAGAATTAATTCTCTTTTAGAGCATTGCTCTTTGTTTTAAGAACTCTCTTAGAGACAAAACTCTGTCAAAATTTTTTTAGGTAAAGATCAAATCTAGGGTTTCACCTATTAACAGAGCTTTGCTCTTTCAAATCATGTAGATTTGTTAGGGTTTCTCAATAGAGCTTTGCTCTTCATAGATCTAAAGAGATCTTTCTTAGGGTTTCTTAACCTATTAACAGAGCTTTGCTCTTTCAAATCATGTAGATTTGTTAATCTTTTATGAAGAACTCCTAAAGTTTGTTCATAGATCTTAAAGATCTCAGAATTTTAATTCATTAAAAACTTTACTTTAAGTTTTCTGATGGGTTATTCCATCATCTTTACAGAGCATGGCTTTTTAGAAATTTTCCTTGAGGAATTTTTTATTCCTTTTATCATCAGAGCTGACAGATGTCACTCTGTTGTAGAGCGCTGCTCTCAATGAGAGATTTACTCCTTGGCCCGAGGGGTCCTCATTAAATGAGAATCCTTTGAGGATTTCCTCATTTAATGACAGTCTCATCAAATGATGAGACTGGTTTTTTAATGATGAGTTATCATCTAGATTGTGTGGGTCCCCTTTGGTCCCTTTTCACTGCATTGCAGTGTGGTACAAATTTAAAGTACCTAGTGATAGAACTTAAAATGTAGCATTGACGGCTGAAAATTTTGTTCTTTTCCGTGCAGGTACTATGTCTTTTGACACTTCTTTCCCGTTCGTCCGTTCGGAAGGCGGATTCCCCGAAGCGCCTGTGGATAGGGAAGTCTTCGCGTTAATCAAAGATCATGACCCGGAGCGAAAGAATCTTCATCTATGGGGTAGATGGTACAGTCAAATTATCAGGGGCCGACGGAGCTTTTCTTGCGCGACGCCCTCGGAGCCTATTTCGGCGATCCCTTATGCAGATGCACCCCCGATAAACTATGCCGTGGAGGAGGTCAATTGGACTTCAGAGGGTCTCCTTCAGCCTTCTATGGCTGCAATACCCGTACAGCCGGAGGCGACTTTGGTACTCTAGGACGGCGTATATGCCAGAGTGAGTCGCGTCCTTGGGGACAGCCGTATATGATAGGCCTAATTCCTCATCATCCAGCTGGGTATTTGCAATGGTCCGCTATATTTTGTCGGCTAAGAAGTCGCAGCTGCTGAAGCTTGGGTTGTATCCCGCGATTTACGCTTCTCTTTTTCAATATTCTACGCCTCCTGCCAGGTGGGTCAAGGCTTTTCTGGAGCAATGGAACATTCCGACCCACACCTTCTTTCTGTTCGAAAAAGAAGTCTCAATTTCTTTAGAGGAGTTTGCAGAGGTCTCTGGCTTACGTGTTACAGGAGAACACTACGAGGAGCTGCTTCCTCCGGACGAGTACATCTTTGCCACCAAATCAGTGGTAATGGGTTTTACCCCGGAGAATGCTATTCAACACCAATTCCTGAGTTTGATAAAGGTGTTGAATATCTATGAGAGCCTTTTTCTCGAATCCGTAGGCCGTGGGGTTAATTTCACAGATTTCATCGCCCGTTTTCTCCGCTCAGAAGTCCTGTCGAAGGAAGCCGCGAAATTTGCCAAACTCGACTATCCTTTTGGCTTCGGTTTGGACAACCAGCCGGCAGCGGAGGCGGATCAGAGGAATTTCTTTCTTCCCAACACCCCGGTCGTCTCTTTCACAGAGCTTACAGCTCCTGGAATTGACGAAGAAGCGTTCTTTTTAGGGTTCCTCGGGCTATGGCTAAGCTGTTTTGTGCTTCCAATGCACCCTCGCCATATGAGGCCGTCCGTTTTTTATCCAGCTCACCAAATGGTTGGTGGGATGCAAGTGGCCGTCGGGGTCGCTGGGTTAGCCCATTTGTATCATGGCCTCAGCTTGGCGGCAGACACTACTGAACCAGGGGTGCAGCACGTGAACTTCTCGATGCATTATTTTATGTCATGGATCGAGCTACATTACTTGGCGTTTTCGGTGTCCACAAAAGGCCTTGCTTCTACGACAGGTATAACTTCCCTCGGATCATGCGGCTAGTTGACGCATCTATTGTAAATCTGACACAGCGGGAAGCTAGGGGTTTGCTCCTTCGTCCGTGCACGGTTGGAGATGGGATGACCTTTGCCGATATGATTCTGACCATCGGCAAGGAATCCACAAAAACAGTGCAGCCATTGCGGGACATTTTTAAAGACGGGACCTCTATCTTGAAAGCTCGGGAGATTCTTCATTTATACTCCATCAGGCCGGGCTTTCTCGTGTTTAGGCAGAATGATTCGGCGTTGTTCATGAGATACAGCCCGCATCGTTTCGCCCAGCAATTAAGCTATAATCAGGGCGTCCCACTTGAGGCCTTCTTGGCAGAACCGGTTGCTACTGAAGAGGGTATCCGGAGCGCGTTGCACCATTTTATGCGGTTGAACACCGGCTCTAATTTCTTTATTAGTGAGCTGAGTTGCGTTCCAAAAGACCTAAACGTATATGTGGCGTGGTACCAGCATTCAATGGGCGCCGTTATTAGAGAAGAAAAGCGATTATTGCTTGATCGCAAGGGCACTGTCCCGGCAGGTAATCCAAACGTTCCTCTGAAGCGACGGACCATCGTTCATCCTCCCTTGAGAGAAACCGCTGTGGCTGTGGTACCACGTTCTATACGTGAGCTGCCCCTATCCCGTGTGCCCGAAAAAGCGGTAGTCGCGGCATCTTCCGAGTCCGGTGTGGGTGCGGAGATTGGAACTCGTCGTCCAAAGTTGCCCACCAAGCGCAAGCTTGTGTTATCGGCCGCCAGCACTCGTTCGCAGAAGAAAAAGAAGTCTATACTTTCTACGGACATTGTATTTGGCCAAGAGCCCCATGCTCCTTACAGCGAGGGCCTGAGCGAATACGGGACCAATGAAGGCTTATTCATGGCGCCGGATGATACCGATCTCGAGGCTGCCATCGCGGTTTCAAAGCAACTAGCTCACGATGAGGCAGCACGAATCACCAACGCACAATCAGGAATCCTTCGGTCATATCTTTCTGCGGTTATTTTAATTTCTATGCTTTGACTAACGCTTTCTTCTTCAACAGGTATCTCCGCCGAAGAAGCTCATGCAGCTTCCCTCAAGACTTTCGAAGAGGAGGAAAGGCTTCGCGCATCCTTGGGCCTTGGTATATTTCGGTTCATTATGCCTTCATTCCCTTTTTTCTTTATGGATAGTCTGACCCCCCTTTTTTATTACAGGGACTATTTCGACTCAGGTTATCCTGAGTGCGGTGCCAATCCCGCATAGTGACGCGGCGACGCTCCTAAGGCCGGCTGCCGAAATCCCAGCTCTCCCAGTATTGCCGAAAGAAGCTTCGCTCAAACAGCCGATGCCGGACGCCATAGAGGCTCCAGAGGCAGAACTTGGTTCGGACGACGATGTCTCCCTGACGGAGGTCTTGAGGAGGTCACTTCTCGCTGCCAAGGACGAAAAGAAGCGTAGAAAGCGCGCAGCTAAGGAACGTGATGCCGCTTTGGCTATAGGCACAGGCTCAAGCGCTATTTCATCCGTCACTGTTTCCTCCGAAGATGCTCCAGCTGCCCTGTCTACCGTTCATAGACAGGTTTTGCGCGCGGCTCAGGAGGCAATCGAAAAGCCTCCTCAAGGTAACCTAATACTGGGTCTTTTATTAAAATTTGATCTTCAAATTCTCATATATCATATCCTGCAACCACCGATCCTGAAGTGGCCACTCTTTCTCAGGAGTCCGAGACTGCCCCAATTGCTACTCTTTCCCCTTGTGGTTCCCAGCCATCGCCCGGAATTGCGAGTGTCACGACGGCTCTCGTAGAATCGGGGTATGAAGCCACCGGTGCCGAAACCGTCCCCCCAAATGAGACTGAAGAAGTCGCGACGCTTGGTGATGCTTCCGTCGCAGTTTTGGCTGATGACCAGTTTGTGTTAGTTGTATGTATGCCCTAGAGGCCAGTATTGTACAGATGATGTATATTATATTGGATGCTTGGACATATATAGAGAGGACTTTCTTGCTCGATATGATAGTATGCAATCTGGTTGCTCTTTACTTTAACATGTATACTTGTCTCTTTATACTGTCTTATAGTTACATGTTGGTAAAGCCCTTAGGATGTGTACTTGACTACCTAGACTATGATGCGGATCATGTTAGTTATATGTATTCCCTAGAGGCCATTACTGTACATTGGATGTATATTGTAGTGGATGCTGGGACATATATAGGGAGGACTTTCTTGCTCGACATGATAGTATGCTATCTGGTTGCTCTTTACCTTAACGTGTACACAGATTGTCTCTCTATTACATGTTGGTAAAGCCCTTAGGATGTGTACTTGACTACCTGGACTATGATGTGGATCATACTAGTGGGGACATGGTAGTCCATAAGTACATCCTTCAAAGTCCCTAGTCGTGGGTGTATCGAGACGGGGCATAGATATACCAGAGTAGACTAGCGTGTACCTTCTCGACCCATACAGATGGGCGATGGATGATCCCATATCTATTGGTGTTTGACATCAGAGATGATATACGGGTGCTCAGTAGAGACTGGGTACACTGGACGGACTCGCCGAGAACTCCCAGATGGTATTATACCTTACGTCAGATGGCAGTTCTCTAGTGACACTGGTACAGAGTAGTCTGTTGACCCGAGATCGTCATAGAGTCTTGTGTGGTTCCCACTGTGCTTTGATTTCCATCTTACCACGTCCAAGAGGGCGTGCAAAACGGTGGTTTTTGGGTACAGTCCCGAGTCATATGGAGGCAATGAGCGATAGGAGGGGATTCGTCTCTCCCGGTATAGGGAGTTGATGTTGCGCTGTGTTCGATTGGCTATAACAGGAAATCCCTGGCCAGGGTTGCTGAGATTTACTGGTAAGTGTTACCAGTAGTTTCTCGAATTGTTATAGACCTCATATCGACACGACTTATCGAGCTATTGGGGTCTGACGTTTACCACCCCTAGGCAAGATATGAGACATATCAGACGATCAGACCGGACTGTACGGTAGTGTTACTGGTTGGATTCACTGGAGTGTGAGCGGGCTTGCTCGTCGATCTTCTGATCGCTCAATACCCGGGTGGCCGTTACGTTTAGCAGACCGCTTGCGGCTTGTGGGTGTTTGATATGATCATCACCTGCTGCCGGCGTATTGACGAGTCTTTAGAGTCCTACACAGAGGTTTCCTGGCTCAAGCAAAACGAAATAGGAGCGCATATGAGATATGTGCGGGACCGAGAATAATGCGTGTATGTGATACCCTATTTCATTCTCGCGATGAATGTATCGAATGGTTGTATGCGATATAACCTAGTTATCGAATCAAGGGTTGATTCGATAAGTCGATACATAGTATACTAGTCGGTTGTGTGCGACATGACCGGATCATTGAATCAAGTGTTGATTTAATGATTTAATGCATAATTATATATTTGATATATTACTTTGCATTAACTAGTATTGGTTCACTTTAAATGGATTTTCTCACTTGGATATGCACATTGTATATTCGATATAGTTTTGTGCACTTGATTGTATCATGTTTGATGATACATGTTTACTTGTGTTTGTGTGAAGATTGAACCATGGTTATATGAATGGTTAGGGTTATGATTATTTATTCATTCATTTATTTATTTATTAGTTTTGGGAAATAATTAGCATAATGAGAAAATGGTGGCTTTCTTTGTATGTATTATGAAGCTTCATGAAGACTTTGACCATGTGACCATTTTGTCTCATGCTTAACCCTAACCATTCCATTCAACCATGATTAACTCTCTACACATTACCATGGTTACATTATGATAAGTATTCTTATTATTTCCTTTTTTAAAAAGAACTTATCATAACATTCTTCTTCTTCTTCTTTATTTTTTCTTCATGGAAGAAAGCTTGCTCCATTAATGACAAGTGATGATAAAGAATGAGAAATCCAATTCTAAAGTGAACCCACTTCCTATTTCTTCATCCTCTACCTCTTGCCAAGTAGTATAGGGTGTTTCCTTCACAAGTTTTCATGGCTTGGTGAAGGTGGAGCTTGATCTAGCGATGCCTCGACGTAGATCATCTTCGGCATGGACCTCGACGACCTAGCTCGCCATTTCTCCGACGAAGCCGACGCTAGAGCCCGGAAATTCATTTGGACAGTGAGGGGATTTCGTTGCGGAGCTATGGAGGTGGAGTACCGGATCTACAAAGGTTGTATTTCCGTTTAAAGTTTAGTTAAGTTGTTAACTAGTTTCATTTTCGCCTAAACTTCTAGCCAACGATCCGTAGTCTAGGGTTTCTCGGCACCGTATTTTTAAAATTGGCATGGTTGATGCCTTGTGAGACCTCATTAGGTTGCTTAGGAACCCTACAGTGGTATCAGAGCCTAGCTAGAGCCTTAGGCGAAGTCTAGACGACGTTTGAATCCCGATCGAACCCGAAACCTCATTTTTCCCATGCTCTCTGTCCTTTTTTCAAAACTGTGCATTTTTCCACATTAAAAATATGCAGAAAATTAAGCAGGGTTTTATATGAATTACTGTGAAATACGGGGGCCTAATTCAATTAAACCACCGCGGAACCGCGGAACGAGCTTGGCATGTGCGGCGGTTCCGCGGCCTCATGGTCTCCTCTTGCGTTGACTTTTGCACAGTAATTCCTATTTAACAGTGATGAGTTCTCTGGGTATTTTTAATATTTATTCAAGAGTTGAATAATCTGGGATGTTTTGGAGCTTCGATGATTCGATCGGGTTTATCAGATTTTGTCTATTTGGCTTTCCGGATAAATTTTAGAATATGTTAAAAAGTTCGACCGGATATAAATACCCAATTTTTCCCCTGTCAGGAAATTTCCAAGTGTTGGATTTTTCCGTAGTTTAACGACGTTCTAAGTAGTGCAAGTAACGCGATGGACCCTCTAGAAGACAACAAACTTTAACTCGATTATGTGACCGTCTTGAACTGCCCTTTGAACCTACGGGTTTGGGGCAGTACGGTGTGCCACATGTGAGGCGTTGGCTTGACCCTTCTACGGCTGGACCGTTGATACTGAGGCACGAACGGAATGTTGTTAGACTTATTTCATGTGTTGAGCTGTATCGGGAAAACTTGGGTGTTTGACTGTTCGATCGAAAAGTTTAACATTTTCTGTTTATCTGGAATGTGATACAATAATTGGAATTCACAAGTAGTTATGAGATAACTAAATGAATGTTATAAACATAGCAGTTTAGTCTCACTTGATCGGTTGCCACGGAATTTTGATGTGATCAAAAGTCCGTCGCAATCACGTAGCATACGCGGATACTCGCCGGGTAAACTTAATAGACAGCCTCACTCCATAGCCCCGACCAAGTGACTGTAGGAGAACCCCGTCGCCGAAAGCATCCGTTCGGGTGCTCGCGGTAGCAGTGTTCCGCCTTGGTGCACTTTGTCGACGGTATCTGGGGTGCAGCCGTCTACTGATGTTTGCGACGAGTATTCGATCAGTATGTCGGGAATCTTGTTGAATTGCCCGACTTGATATTGAAAAGTGTTTTCGATTTTGAGACTAAAATGCGGGGTTTATAATTGTTAGGCATGCGATGTCTAAGTAATTCATTTGGTCAGGCATGGGATGTCTGAGGTGGTTGCGGATTCCAACTGTTGTAGTTTTACACTTTCTTTTCTGTGACCGTAAGTGTAATATGTGATATCGCCGGTTTCGTTGCTATATGTCAACGACAATTGGGATGCGCATATTTACTTACGTTGATGACATGTGATGTTATGTGTTGCTGGATATGTTATATTGGATCGTCGTGTTCGAATAGCCGGGGGTTTTTATGTGAGATGAGTGTTTTTTCATTTTCATTCATGTAAAAACTTATATGTAATATTCTTTTATTGGGGCACTTCCAGGTTGCGGAAGTAGTCACCCTTTGTGTATTATTTACTTTTCTGCACTAGGATAGACCCAAGGAGGAGGGCACAAGTAACCGGGTTCTGGAGTCCAGTGGGAGACCAACTCGAGGAGTCGGGTCCGGGTCTCCTAACTCCAGAATTGGTAGGGTTGCTTGCCGCTCTCGTAGGGGTCTAGGGGTGTGGGTTTGGCTATTCATCACGACCGTGGAATCCGTGTTTTATACTGGCTCGTATTGAAAACACGGACGTCCTAGTATATCCAATATTTCATATGATTCTTCTGCTGCGATATCTGTGATGTGATCATGTGATGTTTTGTGATAGATACAGTATATAGTATATATGATATATTATATAGACGTTACTTATGTTTTACACCCGCGCTAGCCCTGCCCCGCTCTGCCGTTAGTTACCTAACCTAACGGTGCACGAGGGGACATCGAGGCGAATGCGGATGGCATAAGTGTACGTCGTATTTATCTGTGATGTTTAGGTTACTTAAATGATGGGACTTCATTAATGTGATTAATGAAATAAAAGAAACCTAAGATGTTGTAGAATCGAATTTCAAAATAAAACAGGTAGCTACAGTTCTTGCTTTGCACAATGATATATGTAATATATCCTGCACCTTATTCGATAAGGAAAGGACCGAGATCCCTTCACCGGGAGTGACTCCTTTAGCAATAACTGGCAGATGCTACACACTCGGTTTGTCTTTTGATAGCTTTTAAGAGTTTTTGCTTTGCACAGTGATATATATGATATATCCCTCACCTCATTCGACGAGGAAAGGACCGACGATCCCTTCACCGGGAGTGACTCCTTTAGCAAAACTAGAAAAGCCTCAAAAACACTCCATTTCAAAATTCATTCGATCCTACAACGATATCAAGTTCATTACGCAATAGGTTTTCAGAAAAACCTGTCGTAGCCCTCCGTCATTTCAGATAAGTCCTATTTAGTATTCGTGCTACGATTGTTGACCTCCGTCAAGGCGTAGTGTGCGGTAGCTAACTAGTATTTATCTGCTTATGCATATGATGCAGATTGGATTAGGGTAGTCGTGCGGCCTTGTTGACCTCCGTCAAGGGTCGTGCGGGTGGGTTTAATTCGATCAAGAAATGACGGGTTGAACTTGACTAGTAGCCTATGATTTGTTGACCTCCGTCAAGGTCATAGGGTGCTGGGGGCAAAAGATTATCGGGAATTTCAAGTGTTGAAATTTGCAATGAGATTGCATACCTTCTATGAGATAGTTGGATCCCGATACCCGCTGCGAGTAAGAGTTACTCCTGGGAGAGTTTTATACGTTACAATTAGCCGATCAAGTAGGTGTCTAGAAAGGTGTTAACGAGGTTACGCCTCTGGGAAAACGAGGTTTACATTAATTAGGTTCGTGCGAAAGCACGGGGGACCTCCCTCAAAGTACCGACACTGGCCTGGCTGAAAGATTGGCGAACTTGTAGTGTGTAATTAATCCCGGCTAGTCTTTCCTTTTAGGGTTTGAAGGAAGATTTGATAAAAAGCAGTGGGAGCCATCCTGATTAGATAAAATAATAACCAATATATTCTTGCAAGAGCGCACGCTGAGTGTTTTCTTCTCTCTCTCTCCAGATAGCGACCATATAGCAAGATAAAAATACGGATTATTGACCGAACCCGCTTGTTATACTGAGCTGGGGAACGTTGGTCCCGCTCCAACTTATAATTGTTATAAGAAAGAGCAGGAAATTGGGGAATACCAGATTTCCCGTGCCGCCCAAACGAAGAGAGTGCATGTTGATGCATCATCTTCGGGTGTGTTCATTATAAAGAACTGTTTCTCAGTATCCTCCGCATCCTGGGTATATGATACCGGATCAGGATCCCAGATACGTAATCTGTTACATAGGGCTACTAAAGGGTAGAAAAACTGAGAACGGGTGATAAGTTTCTTGAGGCAGAAAACGGGGCAAGTGTTGCAGCCAAGTCTGTTGGTCACTGTCATCCTGTATTGTAATACATTGATTCTGAACGAATGTTATTAGATACCGAACCTGATATACAAAATCATATCTGTCACTTTATTAGTAAAGAAACGATAAAATTTTGTATTGTTGGATAATGTTTTGAACATTTCCTATATCAAAAGTTGATCGGTTCAGGCACGTTATCTAAAAGCATTAATGTTCTAAATCAAACTACAGTTCTTCGTATACAGAACACACACAAAAGGAAGAGTTCAGAAATGGACGGATCCTTCTTGAGGTATTGTAGACTAGGTCATATCAATGCGACCCGACTAGCTGGAGTTACATATAGATGCATATTTAAATTATTTTGAATTTACATCTTGTGAAACTCGCCAGTCATGTCACAAAGATAAGATGACCATAGCTCTGTTTATTGGAAACAGAGAAAGAGTTAGTGAACTCTTGGGATGATACATGTTGATGTATGTAAGTCCCCTGTCTACACATACCAAGACCGGTTCTTTTTTCTTCATTACATTCTCTGATAATCTTTCGAGATTCGGACCTATGTTCCTGTTGAAACACAAGTCCGAACCTTTTAAGATATTCACAGAATATAAGTTAGAAGTAGAGAACCAAAATACGGGTATAAGTATTATGTCCTATGATGAGATCAGGGAGGAGAATACTTGAGCACAGAATTCTTGGACTTTTCTAAAGGAGAATGAGATTCTCTCTCAGCATTACTCCTCCGGATACACCATAGCACGTTGGTATATCGGGGCGGAGCAGTCACACCCTATTTGATATGGTGTGCTCTATGAAGAGTACTACTGAGTTACCTATTTCCTTTTGGGAGTTATGCACTTGAGAAGATGCATACCTACTAAATAGGGTTCAAATCAAATCAGTTGCCTACCACTCCATATAAGATATGGAATGGGAAGAGCCCATATCTTAAATTGGTTAAGATTTGGGGTTGTCCGGCCTATGTCTAAAAGCAAAATCCGGACAAGCTCGAGGCAAGGTCTGTTAAGTACAACTGGAAAGGTTCCAGCTATACAAATGACAGCAGCTGATTTGGTAGAACCAAAGGATTCAGTAGAAACCAACGAACCTCAGCCTCTCCGCCGATCTAGTAGGGTTCCTCACCCACCTGAGAGATACTTATGTTTCTCTATGACAGTGGGAGCGAGAATTGCATCATGAGATGATGACCCAACTAGTTTCGAGCTGTCCATCAGGAGTGAGACTCTGTAAAAATGGTTGGATGCTTAATGATCTTGTAGGGTTCCTAGGCACCCTAGTGAGGTCTCTAAAGGCATCGATCATGCCAATTTCAAAAATATGGTGCCGAGAGACCCGACTACGGATCGTTTGCTAGAAAACTAGGCGAAAAACAATCTAGTTAACAACTTAACTAGGGTTTATAGGAAATACAACCTTTGTAGATCCGTTTGCTCCACCTCTATAGCTCCGCAACGATCTCCCTCCACTGTCCAAGTGAGTTCCCGGGCTCTAACGTCGGCTTCGTCGGAGATTGGGCAAGCTAGGTCGTCGATGTCCATGCCGAAGATGATCTATGTCGAGGCATCGCTAAATCAAGCTCCGACTTCACCAAGTCAAGAAACTTGTGAAGTAAACACACTCTACTACTTGGCAAGAGGTAGAGGATGAAGAAATAGGAAGTGGGTAAACTTTAGAATTGGATTTCTCACTCAAATCATCAATCTACCATTGATGAAGAAAGCTTTTTCTTCTTTTGTTCAAGGAAGAAGAAGAAGAAAATGGTATGATAAGTTAATTAAAAAGAAAAGAATAATCCAATCTTTATCATAACATGACCATGGTTATGTGTAGAGACAAAACCCAAGTTAAGTGAATGGTTAGGTTAGGAATGAAGACAAAAATGGTGACTAAGTCAAAGTATTCATGAAGCTTCATGAATGAACAAAAGAATGCCACCATTTTTCTTTTCTTTTCCTTAAATGAATAATGAATATAAAAAAAAAAAAACCTAACCATTTAAATAACCTTGGTTAAATTCTTTACACAAAACCTAGCAATGATGCATCATCAAACATGATACAATAAAATGCACAAAAGTATATCACATATACAATGCGCACACCCGAGTGAGAAAATCCATTTTAAAGTGAACCGATACTAGTTAATGCAAAGTAATATATCAAATATACAATTATGCATTAAATCATTAAATCATTAAATCAACACTTGATTTAACGATCCGGTCATATCGCATATAACCGACTAGTATCATCAGTAACAACTTATCGAATCAACACTTGATCCGATAACCCGGCTATATCGCATATAACCGATCAATGTCACATCGCGAGAATCGAATACAGTATCACATACTGGTATTATTCTCGGTCCCTCACATATCTCATATGCGCTCCTATTTCGTTTCGCTTGAGCCAGGAAACCTCTGTGTAGGACTCTAAAGACTCGTCAATACGCCGGCAGCAGATGATGATCATATCAAGCATCCACAAGCCGCAAGCGGTCTGCTAAACGTAACGGCCACCCGGGTATTGAGCGATCTGAAGATCGACGAGCAAGCCCGCTCACACTCCAGTGAATCCAACCAGTAACACTACCGTACAGTCCGGTCTGATCGTCTGATATGTCGCATATCTCGCCTAGGGGTGGTAAACGTCAGACCCCAATAGCTCGATAAGTCGTGTCGATATGAGGTCTCTAACAATTCGAGAAACTACTGGTAACACTTACCAGTAAATCTCAGCAACCCTGGCTAGGGATTTCCTGTTATAGCCAATCGAACACAGCGCAACATCAACTCCCTATACCGGGAGAGACGAATCCCCTCCTATCGCTCATTGCCTCCATGTGACTCGGGACTGTACCCAAAAAACCACCATTTTGCACGCCCTCTTGGACGTGGTAAGATGGAAATCAAAGCACAGTGGGAACCACACAAGACTCTATGACGATCTCGGGTCAACAGACTACTCTGTACCAGTGTCACCAGAGAACTGCCATCTGACGTGAGGTATAATACCATCTGGGAGTTCTCGGCGAGTCCGTCCAGTGTACCCAGTCTCCACTGAGCACCCGTATATCATCTCCGATGTCAAACACCAATGGATATGGGATCATCCATCGCCCATCTGTATGGGTCGAGAAGGTATACGCTAGTCTACTCTGGTATATCGATGCCCCGTCTCGATACACCCACGACTAGGGACTTTGAAGGATGTACTTATGGACTACCATGTCCCCACTAGTATGATCCGCATCATAGTCCAGGTAGTCAAGTACACATCCTAAGGGCTTTACCAACATGTAACAGAGAGACAAACAGTGTACACGTTAAGGTAAAGTGTAACCAGATAGCATACTATCATGTCGAGCAAGAAAGTCCTCCCTATATATGTCCCAGCATCCACTACAATATACATCCAATGTACAGTAATGGCCTCTAGGGCATACATATAACTAACAATCTCCCACTTGCACTAGGGCCATCTGTAGCAGTGGTTGTAGTATCTCATACTCAACCATCCCATAAAAGTCTCTCTCTGGGAATAGGCCTTCGTGAGTGGATCCGCCGTGTTGTCCTCTGAGTCTACTCTCCTAACCTCGATCACCCTGGAGATCAACCATCTCCATGATCAGGTGATACTGCCTTAGAATAAGTCTGGATCACTGATGGGACCGGCGTTCCTAGGCATAAGCAACAATTCCATTGTCTCACAATGGTAGGAACGTAGTTCATCTCATGAACTAATATACACCCAAACATCCTCTTTGGTAGCATCATAAGTAGCGATGTATCCAGCCTTTATCGTCTAGTTTGTCACGGTATCTAGCTTGGAACTCTTCCAACATACCGTCCCTTTATTAAGGGTAAAGACAATGCCTGCGACTGACATTCAGTCGTCTTTATCACTCTGGAACACTTCCAGTGATTCTCCCCAGGATCGATTAATACCATCTCACTACAACTAGTGAGTTTCCTAACATCCATTTAGATCTATCTCATAGATCCAAAATCCAGGATTTAGTAGGTATCACTTTGATCCTATGTGGAGAATCATTGTGATAAGCGGAGATTGATCGAGCGTAGCATAAGAAACTCCTTTCTTATCAAGAGTATGTCATCCACGTACTCTACGAGGATCACATCCATACTCCCTACTACCTTATTGTTTATACAAGGTTCATCTACCATTTTGATGATGTCAAACTCTTTGACTAAACCATCAAAACAGATGTTCCAACTCCGCGATGCCTGCTTTATCCTATAAAGCATCTTGCACACGTTTCCGCTGCTCCCACTGTCTACGAAGCCCTCTGGCTGTGTACTTATAGACACTCTCTTCTAAACATCATTTAGAAAAGCTGTCATGACACCCAACCACCAGATATCGTAGTCATGGTATGTAGCCGTGACAAGTAGGATCTGGATGGACTTAAGCATAGCTACTTAGAAAAGGTTTCATCATCATCCATACCTGGTCAATGATGTAGACCTTTAACAAGTCTAGCTTCGAAAGTCTCAACTCTTCCATGTACACCAAGTAATCTTCTCAAGATATACTTGCTCCTGATGGGGATTTAACCCTTCAGATATAGCAACCAAAGTCCATACTTTGTTGGTGTATATGGATTCCATCTCAGATCGCTAAACATCCAGCCATTCTTACAGAGTCTTACTCCTGATGGCTAGCTCGAAACTAGTTGGGTCATCATCTCATGATGCAATCCTCGCTCCCACTGTCATAGAGAAACCGAAATATCTCTCAGGTAGGTGAGGAACCCTACTAGATCGGCGGAGAGGCTAAGGTTCATTGGAATCTACTGAATCCTTTGGTTGTACCAAATCATCTGCTGCCATTTGTATAGCTGGAACCTTTCCAGTTGTACTTAACAGACATTGCCTCGAGCTTGTCCGGATTTTGCTTTTCAGACATAGGCCGGACAACCCCAAATCTTAACTAGCTTAAGACATGGGCTCTTCCCATTCCATATCACATATGAAGCGGTAGGCAACTGATTTGATTGGAACCCTATTCAATAGGTATGCAACTTCTCAAGTGCATAACCCCTAAGGAAAAAGGTAACTCAGTATTACTCATCATAGAGCACACCATATCAAATAGGGTGTATCTGCTCCGCCCCGACATACCATCGTGCAATGGTGTATACGGAGGAGTAATGCTGAGAGAGAATCTCATTCTCCTTTAAAATAGTCCAGGATTTCCGTGCACAAGTATTCTCCTCCTTGATCACATCAAAGGACATAATACTTATACCCATATTTTGGTTCTCTACTTCTAACTTATATTCTGTGAATATCTCAAAAGGTTCGGACTTGTGTTTCAACAGGAACATAGGTCTGAATCTCGAAAGATCATCAGAGAATGTAATGAAGTATAAAGAACCAGTCCTGGCATGTGTAGACAGGAGACCTTGCATACATCATCATGAATCAGTCCCAAGAGTTCACTAACTCTTTCTCTGTTTCCAATAAACAGAGCTATGGTCATCTTATCTTTGTGACATGACTGGAGAGTTTCACAAGATGTAAATTCAAACTAATTTAAATATGCATCTTTATGTAACTCTAGCTAGTTGGGTCACTTTGATCTGACCTAGTCTACAATACCTCAAGAAGAATTCGTTCATTTCTGAACTTCTCCTCTTGTGTGTGTTCTGTATACTAAGAACTGTAGTTTGATTTAGAACATTAATGCTTTTAGATAACGTGCCTGAACCGATCAACTTTTGATATAGGAAATGTTCAAAACATTATCCAACAATACAAAATTTTATCATTTCTTTATTAATAAAGAGACTGATATGATTTTGTATATCAGGTTCGGTATCTAATAGCATTTGTTCAGAATCAATGTACTGTTAATACAGGGTGACAGTGACCGACAGACTTGGCTGCAACTCTTGCCCCGTTTTCTGCCTCATGAAACTTATCACCCGTTCTCAGTTCTTTACCTTTCTGTAGCCCTATGTAACAGATTACATATCTGGGATCCTGATCCGGTATCATATACCCAGGACGTAAAGGACATTGAGAAACAGTTCTGTGTAATGAACACACCCGAAGATGATGCATCATCATGCATTCTCTTCGTTTGGGCGGCACGGGAAATCTGGTATTCCCCTATTTCCTGCTCTGTCTTATAACATTTATAAGTAGGAGCGGGACCAACGTTCCCCAGCTCAGTATAACAAGCGGGTTCGGTCAATAATCCGTATTATTATCTTGATTAAGGCGTGATATGGTCGCTACCAGGAGAGAGAGAGAAGAAAACACTCAGCGTGCGCTCTTGCAAGATCAGATTGGTTATTATTTTATCTAATCGGGATGGATCCCACTGTTTTTATCAAATCTTCCTTCAAACCCTAAAAGGAAAAACTAGCCTGGATTAATTACACACTACAAGTTCGCCAATCTTTCAGCCAGGCCAGTGTCGGTACTTTGAGGGAGGTCCCCCGTGCTTTCGCACGAACCTAATTAATGTAAACCTCGTTTTCCCAGAGGTGTAACCCCGTTGACACCTTTCTAGACACCTACTTGATCGGCTAATTGTAATGTATAAAACTCTCCCAGGAGTAACTCTTACTCGCAGCGGGTATCGGGATCCAACTATCTCATAGAAGGTATGCAATCTCATTGCAAATTTCAACACTTGAAATTCCCGATAATATTTTGCCCCTAGCGTGCTATGACCTTGACGCATGCCAAACAACCCATAGTCCGCTAGTCAAGTTCAACCCGTCATTTCCTGATTGAATTAAACCCACCCGCACGACCCTTGACGCATGCCAAACAACGCCGTACGAATACCATAATCCAACCGCATCGTATGCTAGCAGATAAGCACTAGTTAGCTACCGTACACTACGCCTTGACGCATGCCAAACAACCGCAGCACGAATACTAACTAGTACTTATCTGAAATGACGGAGGGCTACGACAGGTTTTTCTGAAAACCTATTGCGTAATGAACTTGATATCGTTGTAGGATCGAATGAATTTTAAAATGGAGTGTTTTTTAGGCTTTTCCAGTTTTGCTAAAGGAGTCACTCCCGGTGAAGGGATCGTCGGTCCTTTCCTCGTCGAATGAGGTGCAGGATATATCATATATATCACTGTGCAAAGCAAGAACTGTAGCTACCTGTTTTATTTTGAAATTCGATTCTACAACATCTTAGGTTTCTTTTATTTCATTAATCACATTAATGAAGTCCCATCATATAAGTACCTAAACATCACAGATAAATACGACGTACACTTATGCCATCCGCATTCGCCTCGATGTCCCCTCATGCACCGTTAGGTTAGGTAACTAACGGCAGAGCGGGGCAGGGCTAGCACGGGTGTAAAACATAAGTAACGTCTATATAATATATCATATATACTATATACTGTATCTATCACAGAACATCACATGATCACATCACAGATATCGCAGCAGAAGAATCATATGAAATATTGGATATACTAGGACGTCCGTGTTTTCAATACGAGCCAGTATAAAACACGGATTCCACGGTCGTGATGAATAGCCAAACCCACACCCCTAGACCCCTACGAGAGCGGCAAGCAACCCTACCAATTCTAGAGTTAGGAGACCCGGCCTCGACTCCTCGAGTTGGTCTCCCACTGGACTCCAGAACCCGGTTACTTGTGCCCTCCTCCTTGGGTCTATCCTAGTGCAGAAAAGTAAATAATATACATCAACGGTGACTACTTCCGCAACCTGGAAGCGCCCCAATAAAAGAATATTACATACAAGTTTTTACATGAATGAAAATGAAAAACACTCATCTCACATAAAAACCCCCGGCTATTCAACACGACGATCCAATATAACATATCCAGCAACACATAACATCACATGTCATCAACGTAAGTAAATATGTCCATCCCAATTGTCGTTGACATATAGCAACGAAACCGGCGATATCACATATTACACTTACGGTCAAAGAAAAGAAAGTGTAAAACTACAATAGTTGGAATCCGCAACCACCTCAGACATCGCATGCCTGACCGAATGAATTACTTAGACATCGCATGCCTAACAATTATAAACCCCGCATTTTAGTCTCATTATCGAAAACTCTTTTCAATAACAAGTCGGGGAATTCAACAAGATTCCCGACATCCTGATCGAATACTCGTCGCAAACTTCAGTAGGCGGCCACACCCCCGATACCGTCGACGAAGTGCACCAAGGCGGAACACCGCTGCCGCGAGCACCCGAACGGATGCTTTCGGCGACGGGGTTCTCCTACAGTCATTTGGTCGGGGCTATGGGGCGAGGCTGTCTATTAAGTTTACCCGGCGAATATCCGCGTACACTACGTGATTGCGACGGACTTTTGATCACATCAAAATTCCGTGGCAACCGATCAAGTGAGACTAAAGTGCTGTGTTTATAACATTCATTCAGTTATCTCATAACTTATTGTGAATTCCAATTATTGTATCCCATTCTGGATAAATAGAAGATGTCAAACTTTCCGACCGAACAATCGAACACCCAAGTTTTCCCGATACAGGTCAACACATGAAATAAGTCTAACAACATTCAGTTCGTGCCTCAGTACCAACGGTCCAGCCGTAGAAGGGTCAAGCCAACGCCTCACATGTGGCACGCCGTACTGCCCCAAACCCGAAGGTTCAAAGGGCAGTTCAAGACGGTCACATAATCGAGTTAAGGTTTGTTGTCTTCTAGAGGGTCCATCGCGTTACTTGCACTACTTAGAACGTCGTTAAACTTCGGAAAAATCCAACACTTGGAAATTTCCCGACAGGGGAAAAATTGGGTATTTATATCCGGTCGAACTTTTTAACATATTCTAAAATTTATCCGGAAAGCCATATAGACAAAATTTGATACCCCGATCGAAATACCGAATCCCCAAAACAACTCCAGAAAATTCAACTCTTGAATAAATTTTCAAAACATCCAGAGAACTCAGAACCAGATAAAATGAATTACAGTGTAAAAATTTAGGGCTGACGTCATCAATGTGCGGCGGAACCGCCGCATAAACCAGTCTTATGCCGCGCTTCCGCCGCGGTTTTAACTGTTCATCCAAAAAATTTTGCGCCGTAATTCTTATATTTGCCTGCTGAGTTCTCTGCATATTTTTAATTTGGAAAAACTCACTGTTTTCAAAAATGTACAGAGAGCAAGATTGGTTCGGGGTTTCGGGTTCGTTCGGACTTCAAATTCCGTCGGGACTTCGCCTAAGGCTCTAGCTAGGCTCTGATACCACTGTAGGGTTCCTAGGCACCCTAGTGAGGTCTCTAAAGGCATCGATCATGCCAATTTCAAAAATATGGTGCCGAGAGACCCGACTACGGATCGTTTGCTAGAAAACTAGGCGAAAAACAATCTAGTTAACAACTTAACTAGGGTTTATAGGAAATACAACCTTTGTAGATCCGTTTGCTCCACCTCTATAGCTCCGCAACGATCTCCCTCCGCTGTCCAAGTGAGTTCCCGGGCTCTAACGTCGGCTTCGTCGGAGATTGGGCAAGCTAGGTCGTCGATGTCCATGCCGAAGATGATCTACGTCGAGGCATCGCTAAATCAAGCTCCGACTTCACCAAGTCAAGAAACTTGTGAAGTAAACACACTCTACTACTTGGCAAGAGGTAGAGGATGAAGAAATAGGAAGTGGGTAAACTTTAGAATTGGATTTCTCACTCAAATCATCAATCTACCATTGATGAAGAAAGCTTTTTCTTCTTTTGTTCAAGGAAGAAGAAGAAGAAAATGGTATGATAAGTTAATTAAAAAGAAAAGAATAATCCAATCTTTATCATAACATGACCATGGTTATGTGTAGAGACAAAACCCAAGTTAAGTGAATGGTTAGGTTAGGAATGAAGACAAAAATGGTGACTAAGTAAAAGTATTCATGAAGCTTCATGAATGAACAAAAGAATGCCACCATTTTTCTTTTCTTTTCCTTAAATGAATAATGAATATAAAAAAAAAAAACTAACCATTTAAATAACCTTGGTTAAATTCTTTACACAAAACCTAGCAATGATGCATCATCAAACATGATACAATAAAATGCACAAAAGTATATCACATATACAATGCGCACACCCGAGTGAGAAAATCCATTTTAAAGTGAACCGATACTAGTTAATGCAAAGTAATATATCAAATATACAATTATGCATTAAATCATTAAATCAACACTTGATTTAACGATCCGGTCATATCGCATATAACCGACTAGTATCATCAGTAACAACTTATCGAATCAACACTTGATCCGATAACCCGGCTATATCGCATATAACCGATCAATGTCACATCGCGAGAATCGAATACAGTATCACATACTGGTATTATTCTCGGTCCCGCACATATCTCATATGCGCTCCTATTTCGTTTCGCTTGAGCCAGGAAACCTCTGTGTAGGACTCTAAAGACTCGTCAATACGCCGGCAGCAGATGATGATCATATCAAGCATCCACAAGCCGCAAGCGGTCTGCTAAACGTAACGGCCACCCGGGTATTGAGCGATCTGAAGATCGACGAGCAAGCCCGCTCACACTCCAGTGAATCCAACCAGTAACACTACCGTACAGTCCGGTCTGATCGTCTGATATGTCGCATATCTCGCCTAGGGGTGGTAAACGTCAGACCCCAATAGCTCGATAAGTCGTGTCGATATGAGGTCTATAACAATTCGAGAAACTACTGGTAACACTTACCAGTAAATCTCAGCAACCCTGGCCAGGAATTTCCTGTTATAGCCAATCGAACACAGCGCAACATCAACTCCCTATACCGGGAGAGACGAATCCCCTCCTATCGCTCATTGCCTCCATGTGACTCGGGACTGTACCCAAAAAACCACCGTTTTGCACGCCCTCTTGGACGTGGTAAGATGGAAATCAAAGCACAGTGGGAACCACACAAGACTCTATGACGATCTCGGGTCAACAGACTACTCTGTACCAGTGTCACCAGAGAACTGCCATCTGACGTGAGGTATAATACCATCTGGGAGTTCTCGGCGAGTCCGTCCAGTGTACCCAGTCTCCACTGAGCACCCGTATATCATCTCCGATGTCAAACACCAATGGATATGGGATCATCCATCGCCCATCTGTATGGGTCGAGAAGGTATACGCTAGTCTACTCTGGTATATCGATGCCCCGTCTCGATACACCCACGACTAGGGACTTTGAAGGATGTACTTATGGACTACCATGTCCCCACTAGTATGATCCGCATCATAGTCCAGGTAGTCAAGTACACATCCTAAGGGCTTTACCAACATGTAACAGAGAGACAAACAGTGTACACGTTAAGGTAAAGTGTAACCAGATAGCATATTATCATGTCGAGCAAGAAAGTCCTCCCTATATATGTCCCAGCATCCACTACAATATACATCCAATGTACAGTAATGGCCTCTAGGGCATACATATAACTAACAGATCTGAGATGGAATCCATATACACCAACAAAGTATGGACTTTGGTTGCTATATCTGAAGGGTTAAATCCCCATCAGGAGCAAGTATATCTTGAGAAGATTACTTGGTGTACATGGAAAGGTTGAGACTTTCAAAGCTAAACTTGTTAAAGGTTATAGTCAACCAGACGTGGATAATGATGAAACCTTTTCCAGTACCTATGCTTAAGTCCATCCTGATCCTACTTGTCACGGCTACATACCATGACTACGATATCTGGTGGTTGGGTGTCATGACTGCTTTTCTAAATGATGTTTTAGAAGAGTGCGTCTGTAAGTACACAGCCAGAGGGCTTCGTAGACAGTGGGAGCAGCGGAAACGTGTGCAAGATGCTTTATAGGATTAAAGCAGGCATCGCGGAGTTGGAACATCTGTTTTGATAGATTAGTCAAAGAGTTTGACATCATCAAAATGGTAGATGAACCTTGTATAAACAAAAAGGTAGTAGGGAGTACGGTGGAGATCCTCGTAGAGTACGTGGATGACATACTCTTGATAGGGAAGTAGTTTCTTATGCTACGCTCGATCAATCTCCGTTTATCACAAAGATTCTCCGTATAGGATCAAAGTGATACCTACTAAATCCTGGATTTTGGATCTATGAGATAGATCTAATTGGATGTTAGGATACTCACTAGTGGTAGTGAGATGGTATCAATTGATCCTGGGGAAAATCACTGGAAGTGTTCCAGGGTGATAAAGATGACTGAGTGTCAGTCACAGGCATTGTCTTTACCCTCAGTAAAGGGACGGTATGTTGGAAGAGTTCCAAGCTAGATACCGTGACATACTAGACGATAAAGGCAGGATACATCGCTACTTAAGATGCTACCAAAGAGGTTGTTTGGGTGTATATTAGTTCATGAGATGAACTGCGTTCCTACCATTGTGAGACAATGGAGTTGTGGCTTATGCCAAGGAACGCCGGTCCCATCAGTGATCCAGACTTATTCTAAGGCAGTATCACCTGATCATGGAGATGGTTGATCTCCAGGGTGATCGAGGTAAGGAGAGCAGACTCAGAGGATAACACGGCGGATCCACTCACGAAGGCCTGTTCCCAGAGAGAGACTTTTATGGGATGGTTGAGTATGAGATACTACAACCACTGCTACAGATGGCCCTAGTGCAAGTGGGAGATTATTAGTTATATGTATGCCCTAGAGGCCATTACTGTACATTGGATGTATATTGTAGTGGATGCTGGGACATATATAGGGAGGACTTTCTTGCTCGACATGATAGTATGCTATCTGGTTGCTCTTTACCTTAACGTGTACACAGATTGTCTCTCTATTACATGTTGGTAAAGCCCTTAGGATGTGTACTTGACTACCTGGACTATGATGTGGATCATACTAGTGGGGACATGGTAGTCCATAAGTACATCCTTCAAAGTCCCTTATCTTGGGTGTATCGAGACGGGGCATCGATATACCAGAGTAGACTAGCGTGTACCTTCTCGACCCATACAGATGGGCGATGGATGATCCCATATCCATTGGTGTTTGACATCAGAGATGATATACGGGTGCTCAGTAGAGACTGGGTACACTGGACGGACTCGCCGAGAACTCCCAGTTGGTATTATACCTTACGTCAGATGGCAGTTCTCTGGTGACACTGGTACAGAGTAGTCTGTTGACCCGAGATCGTCATAGAGTCTTGTGTGGTTCCCACTGTGCTTTGATTTCCATCTTACCACGTCCAAGAGGGCGTGCAAAACGGTGGTTTTTGGGTACAGTCCCGAGTCACATGGAGGCAATGAGCGATAGGAGGGGATTCGTCTCTCCCGGTATAGGGAGTTGATGTTGCGCTGTGTTCGATTGGCTATAACAGGAAATCCCTGGCCAGGGTTGCTGAGATTTACTGGTAAGTGTTACCAGTAGTTTCTCGAATTGTTATAGACCTCATATCGACACGACTTATCGAGCTATTGGGGTCTGACGTTTACCACCCCTAGGCAAGATATGCGACATATCAGACGATCAGACCGGACTGTACGGTAGTGTTACTGGTTGGATTCACTGGAGTGTGAGCGGGCTTGCTCGTCGATCTTCTGATCGCTCAATACCCGGGTGGCCGTTACGTTTAGCAGACCGCTTGCGGCTTGTGGGTGTTTGATATGATCATCACCTGCTGCCGGCGTATTGACGAGTCTTTAGAGTCCTACACAGAGGTTTCCTGGCTCAAGCGAAACGAAATAGGAGCGCATATGAGATATGTGCGGGACCGAGAATAATGCGTGTATATGATACCGTATTTCATTCTCGCGATGAATGTATCGAATGGTTGTATGCGATATAACCTAGTTATCGAATCAAGGGTTGATTCGATAAGTCGATACATAGTATACTAGTCGGTTGTGTGCGACATGACCGGATCATTGAATCAAGTGTTGATTTAATGATTTAATGCATAATTATATATTTGATATATTACTTTGCATTAACTAGTATTGGTTCACTTTAAATGGATTTTCTCACTTGGATGTGCACATTGTATATTCGATATAGTTTTGTGCACTTAATTGTATCATGTTTGATGATACATGTTTACTTGTGTTTGTGTGAAGATTGAACCATGGTTATATGAATGGTTAGGGTTATGATTATTTATTCATTCATTTATTTATTTATTAGTTTTGGAAAATAATTAGCATAATGAGAAAATGGTGGCTTTCTTTGTATGTATTATGAAGCTTCATGAAGACTTTGACCATGTGACCATTTTGTCTCATGCTTAACCCTAACCATTCCATTCAACCATGATTAACTCTCTACACATTACCATGGTTATATTATGATAAGTATTCTTATTATTTCCTTTTTTAAAAAGAACTTATCATAACATTCTTCTTCTTCTTCTTTATTTTTTCTTCATGGAAGAAAGCTTGCTCCATTAATGGCAAGTGATGATAAAGAGTGAGAAATCCAATTCTAAAGTGAACCCACTTCCTATTTCTTCATCCTCTACCTCTTGCCAAGTAGTATAGGGTGTTTCCTTCACAAGTTTTCATGGCTTGGTGAAGGTGGAGCTTGATCTAGCGATGCCTCGACGTAGATCATCTTCGGCATGGACCTCGACGACCTAGCTCGCCATTTCTCCGACGAAACCGACGCTAGAGCCCGGAAATTCATTTGGACAGCGAGGGGACTTCGTTGCGGAGCTATGGAGGTGGAGCACCGGATCTACAAAGGTTGTATTTCCGTTTAAAGTTTAGTTAAGTTGTTAACTAGTTTCATTTTCGCCTAAACTTCTAGCCAACGATCCGTAGTCTAGGGTTTCTCGGCACCGTATTTTTAAAATTGGTATGGTTGATGCCTTGTGAGACCTCATTAGGGTGCCTAGGAACCCTACAGATCATACGAGTGGGGACATGGTAGTCCATAAGTACATCCTTCAAGGTCCCTAGTCGTGGGTGTATCGAGACGGGGCATCGATATACCAGTGTAGACTAGCGTATACGCTTATCGACCCATGAGATGGGCGATGGATGATCCCATATCCATTAGTGTTTGACATCAAAGATGGTATACGGGTGCTCAATGGAGACTGGGTACACTGGACGGACTCGCCGAGAACTCCCAGATGGTATTATACCTCACGTCAGATGGCAGTTCTCCGGTGACACTTGTGCAGACATACACCATTCTATGTATTATGGTGGGTTATGATTATTTAAGATAATTACAAATTTAGTGGATATTTGGAAAGAGCATGAAGCTTGTAGAAGCTTACTTTGCTTTGACAAAGTCTACTAGCTTTGTCTTTACCTTAGATTCCTTTTAACCCAACCATAATCAATTAGCTATGGTAATGTATCTACATGAGTTAGTATATGATACTCACTCACCATGGTTAGCACTCTCACTTGATGATTATCCTCTCCTCTTTCTTTTGTTCATCTTCTTCATTTGTTCAAAAGAAAAGCTAGCTAGGGTTTGATCCAAAGTGAGATAGCTTGTGAGAAAACAAATTCTAAAGAGAACCCACTTCCTATTTCTCCATCCTCTACTAGACTAGCACTTTAGTATAGGGTGTTTGCTTCACTAATTCTCAAGTTAGAGAAGTAGAAGCTTGAGTCGGAATTCCCTCGACGTAGATCATCTTCGGCCTCGGAGACTTCAAGCAAGGTCGCACCTTTCGCCTCGTGAAGCCATGCAAGGGTCCGGGAGAACCACGATCGCAGCGAAGGGACTTCATCAAGGAGCTAAAGAAGTGAAGGACCGATCTACAAAGGTTGTATTTCGTATTCCCTTTAGAGTAAAGTTGTTTATTTGCCATATGTGTCGCCTAAACTCTAGTATACGATCTTGCTTAGTGTTATTCGGCACATAAAAATTTTAATTTTGGCATGGTCGATGCCTTGTAGAGCCTTGTTAGTGTGCCTAGTAACCCTACAATGGTATCAGAGCCTAGCTAGAGCATTAGGCGATGTGTTAACGAAGTTAAAACTCCGAACGAACCCGAATACGTCATTTTAACCCCTTCTCCGGACTTTTTCCAAAAAATGTGATTTTTCTGAATTAAAAATACATTAAAAAATCAGCCGGCAATTTTAAGCATTACGGTGAAAAAATGATGACGTCATCCGTACGGAACGCCGCGGAACCGCGGCCAAACCCTGCTTGGGCCGCGGATCCGCGGCAGTACTATTTGATTTGACGTTTATTCTTCCACAGTAAAGCCCTTTGCTGCAATTTTAGTTTTCTGGGTATTTTAAACTTGACTCAAGTGTTGAGTATTTTGGGGTTTATTTTGTAATCGTCGATTCGATCGGAGAATTTAACTTTGTTATGTTATTCCGGATAATTTAGAAAATATTAAAATGTTCGAACTGATATCATTAACTCAATTTTTCCCGGCATGAAAAATATTCAAGTGTTGAATTTTTCTCGGGTTTAAATCTTTCGGAAAAACGTGCATGTGACGCGATGGACCCTCTAGAAGACAACAAACCTTAACTCGATTATGTGACCGTCTTGAACTGCCTTTTGAACCTTAGGGTTTGGGGCAGTACGGCGTGCCACATGTGAGGCGATGGCTTGACCCTTTTACGGCTGGACCGTTGCTACTGTGACGTATTCTGGAATCTTTGAACTCCGCTCAAGTATTGAGCGATTATGGAAATCTTGGGTATTTGATTATTCAATCGGAAAGTTTAATACTGTCTATTTATCTGGAATGTGATACAATATGTGGAATTCATACAGTTAGGCATAAAATGCGAAATATGTGATATTTCGGATTTACGATGTCTAAAGAGATTGTGGATTCCAAATGTTGTAGTTTTACACTTTCTTTTCTGTGACCGTAAGTGTAATATGTGATATCGCCGGTTTCGTTGCTATATGTCAACGACAATTGGGATGCGCATATTTACTTACGTTGATGACATGTGATGTTATGTGTTGCTGGATATGTTATATTGGATCGTCGCGTTCAGAATAGCCGGGTTTTTTTAATGTGAGATGAGAGTTTTTATTTTTATTCATGTAAAATTAAATGTATGTAATATTCTTTTATTAGGGCACTTCCGGGATGAGGTCGTTGTCTCCATTTGTATATTATTTACTTTTCCGCACTAGGATAGACCCAAGGAGGAGAGCACAAGTAACCGGGTTCTGGAGTCCAGTGGGAGATCAACTTGAGGAGTCGAGTCCGGGTCTCCTAACTCTAGAATTGGTAGGGTTGCTTGCCGCTCTCGTAGGGGTCTAGAGGTGTGGGTTTGGCTATTCGTCGCGACCGTGGAATCTGTGTTTTATAAAGGCTCAAAATAAAACACGGACGTCCTAGTATATCCAATGTTTCATATGTTTCTTCTGCTGCGATATCTGTGATGTGATCATGTGATGTGCTGTGATAAATACTGTATATAGTATATATGATATATTATATAGGCGTTACTTATGTTTTACACCCGCGCTAGCCCTGCCCTGCTCTGCCGTTAGTTACCTAACCTAACGGTGCACGAGGGGACATCGAGGCGAATGCGGAAGGCATAAGTGTACGTCGTATTTATCTGTGATGTTTAGGTGACTTAAATGATGGGACTTCATTAATGTGATTAATGAAAGAAAAGAAACCTAAAAGATGTTGTAGAATCAAATTTTTCAAAAAGGGTAGCTACAGTTTTGCTTTGCATAGCGATATATATGATATATCCCGCACCTTATTTGATGAGGAAAGAGCCGAGATCCCTTCACCGGGAGTGACCTCTTTAGCAAAACTGGCAGATGCTACAACACTCGGTTTGCTTTTGATTGCTTTTGGAGTTTTTCTTTGCATAGTGATGTATATGATATATCCTGCACCTTATTCCATAAGGAAAGAGCCGAGATCCCTTCACCGGGAATGACCTCTTTAGCAAAACTAATGAAAGCCTCAAAATCATTCCATTTCATAATTCACGCGATTCTACGACGATATCAAGTTCATTGCGCAATAGGTTTTCAGAAAAACCTGTCGTAGCCCTCCGTCATTTCAGATAAGTCCTACTTAGTATTCGTGCTACGTTTGTTGGCCTGCGTCAAGGCGTAGTGTGCGGTAGCTAACTAGTATTTATCTGCTTATGCATATGATGCAGATTGGATTAGGGTAGTCGTGCGACTTTGTTGGCCTGCGTCAAGGGTCGTACGGGTGGGTTTAATTCAATCAAGAAATGACGGGTTGAACTTGACTAGCGCACTATGGTTTGTTGGCCTGCGTCAAGGTCATGGGACGCTAGGGGCAAAATCTTATCGGGAATTTCAAGTGTTGAGATTTGCAATGAGATTGCATACCTTCTATGAGATAGTTGGATCTCGATACCCACTGCGAGTAATTGTTACTCCCGGGAGAGTTTTACACAGGATAATTAACCGATCAAGTAGGTGTCTAGAAAGGTGTCAACGGGGTTACGCCTCTGGGAAAACGAGGTTTACTTTAATTAGGTCCGTGCGAAAGCACGGGGAACCTCCCTCAAAGTACCGACACTGGCCTGGCTGAAAGATTGGCGAAGTTGTAGGGTGTAATTAATCCCGGCTAGTCTTTCCTTTTAGGGTTTGAAGGAAGATTTGATAAAAACAGTGGGAGCTATCCTGATTAGATAAAATAATAACTAATCTGATCTTGCAAGAGCATACGCTAAAGTGTTTTCTTCTCTCTCTCTCCAGGTAGCGACCATATCATGCCTTAATCAAGATAATAATATGGATGTATTGACCGAACCCGCATGTTATACTGTGCTGGGGAACGTTGGTTCCGTTCTTTCTTATAAGAGTTATAAGACTGAACATGATATAGGAGAATACCAGGATTCCCATGCCACCCGAATGAAGAAAGTACATGTTGATGCATTTTCTTCTGGTGTGTTCGTTACAGAGAACTGTTTCTCCATTTGCTCTACGTCCTGGGTATTGGATACCGGGTCAGGATCCCATATATGTAATCAGTTGCATGGGCTTAGGAAATGTAGAGAACTTGGAGAAGGTGATAAAGACATAAGGGTTGGAAATGGTGCAATTGTTGCAGCTAAAACCGTCGGGGAATATCACCTTATATTGCCAACTGGTAATACATTGATTCTGAACGAATCCTATTTCATGCCGAACCTGATATGCAACATTATATCGGTTTCTTTGTTGAGTAAAGAGGGATATAATTTTGTATTACAGGATAATGTTATGAACATTTTCCTAAACCAAAAGTTGGTTAGATCAGGCACGATGTGCAATGGCATTTATGTTCTAAATCAATCAACAGTTCTGAGCATAACAAACACACACAAGAGGAAGAGTTCAGAAATGAACGAATCCTTCTTGTGGCATTGTAGACTGGGTCACATCAATGCGACACGACTAGCTAAGTTGCATAAGGATGGATATTTAAATCCGTTTGAATTTTCATCTTATGACACTTGCCAGTCATGTCTCAAAGGCAAGATGACCAAAACTCCGTTTACGGGACACGGAGAGAGAGAGTTACGGAACTCTTGGGACTGGTACATAGTGATGTATGCGGCCCCATGTCTACACATGCCAGGAATGGTTCTGCGTACTTCATTACATTCACTGACGATCTCTCTAGATTCGGATATGTGTTCCTGATGAAACACAAATCAGAAGCTTTTGAGAAATTTAGAGAATATAAACAAGAAGTCGAGAACCAAACCGGGAAAAGTATTAAAATCCTTCGATCTGATCGAGGAGGTAAATACTTGAGCAATGAATTCCTGGACTTCCTAAAAGAGAATGTGATTCTCTCTCAGCTGACTCCTCCTTATACACCACAGCACAACGGTGTATCTGAACGAAGGAACCGCACCCTATTAGATATGGTGCGCTCTATGATGAGCACAGCTGAGTTACCTATTTCCTTCTAGGGATATGCACTGGAAACAGCTGCAGACCTATTGAATATGGTTCCCACCAAATCTGTGCCAACCACTCCATATGAGATATGGAAAGGAAAGAGACCATGTCTTAATTATGTTAAGATATGGGGTTGTCCGGCCTATGTAAAAACACAAAATCCGGACAAACTCGCGGCAAGGTCCATTCTGTGTAAGTTTATTGGATATCCCAAACATTCGCGCGGGTATATCTTCTACCAAACCGAGGAACAAAAAGTGTTTGTTTCTCGACATGCCACCTTTTTAGAAAAGGAATTTCTTGAAAAAGAGATTAGTGGCATGGAGGTAGAACTGGAAGAGGTTCCAGCAATACAGACTACAACAGAAGATTTGGTTGAACCAGAGGATTCGGTAGTTCCCGATGAACCCCAGCCACTCCGCAGATCTAGTAGGGTTCCTCACCCACCTGAGAGATACTACGGTTTTCTGATGGATGGTGGGAGCGAGGATTGCATCATGGTTGATGATGACCCAACTAGCTTCGAGCAAGCCATCACGAGTGGGGACTCAGTGAAATGGCTGGATGCAATGCGGTCCGAGATGGAATCTATGTACACCAACAAAGTGTGGACTTTGGAAGTTGCTCCTGAAGGGGTAAAACCCATTGGGAGCAAGTGGATCTTCAAGAAAAAACTTGGTGTAGATGGGAAAGTGGAGACTTTCAAAGCTAGACTTGTTGCAAAGGGTTTTCGTCAAAGACCAGGTGTGGACTATGACGAAACCTTTTCTCCAGTGGCTATGCTTAAATCCATCCAGATCATGCTTGTCATCGCTGCATATCATGACTACGAAATCTGGCAAATGGATGTTAAGACCGCCTTTCTAAACGGTAATTTAGAAGAGTGCGTGTACATGACTCAGCCAGAGGGCTTCGTAGATAGTGGGAGCAGCGGGAAGGTGTGCAAGCTGCTTAAATCCATTTATGGATTAAAGCAAGCATCGCGGAGTTGGAACATCTGCTTTGACGTCGTTATCAAAGAGTTTGATTTCGTCAAAAATGTAGATGAACCTTGTATCTACAAGAAGGTGGCAGAGAGTAAGGTTGTCTTCCTCGTATTGTACGTGGACGACATACTCTTGATAGGAAATGACATTCCTATGCTGCAATCGGTGAAGCTCTTCTTATCACAAAGATTCTCAATGAAAGATCTTGGTGATGCCTCCTGCATATTGGGAATTATGATCTATAGAGATAGATCTAAACGGATATTGGGATTGTCCCAATCCAGATACATTGACACCATACTAAAGAGGTTTAGTATGGAAGAGTCCAAACGTGGGTTTTTACCCACGATCTCCGGGCTCACTCTCTCCAAAGAGATGTCTCCCAAGACTGATTTGGAGAGAGCTCGCATGCAAGGGATACCCTATGCTTCGGCAGTAGGCTCTATCATGTACGCGATGCTATGTACCAGACCCGATGTAGCATACTCACTAAGTGTAGTGAGCAGGTATCAAGCTGATCCTGGAGAGAGTCACTGGACAGCTGTGAAGAGCATTCTCAAGTATTTACGAAGGACTAAAGAGATGCTCTTGGTGTATGGTAACGGAGAACTCCAAGTGGAGTCCTTTACCGATTCGAGCTTCCAGAGTGATAAGGACGACTCTAAGTCGCAGTCGGGATTTGTCTTTACCCTTTACGGAGGGGCGGTTAGTTGGAAGAGTTCCAAACAGGAAACCGTGGCAGACTCGACAATGGAGGCTAAATACATCGCTGCCAACGATGCTGCCAAAGAGGCTGTCTGGATCAAGAAGTTCATTACTGAACTTGGAGTGGTTCCATCCATTGAGCATCCAATACCTTTGTATTACGATAACAATGGACCGGTGGCTTTGGCCAAGGAACCCAGGTCCCATCAGCGATCCAGGCATATTCTGAGGCGGTATCACCTGATCCGGGAGATAGTTGATCGCCGGGAGATCGAGGTCAGGAGGGTTGACACGAAGAACAACACTGCGGATCCACTCACGAAGGTCATTCCCCAGATACAGTTTGAGAGACTCTTCGGGATGCTCGGTATGCGATACTACAGCAGCTGGCCCTAGTGCAAGTGGGAGATTGTTAGTTGTATGTATGGCCTAGAGGCCAGTATTGTACAGATGATGTATATTATATTGGATGCTTGGACATATATAGAGAGTACTTTCTTGCTCGATATGATAGTATGCTATCTGGTTGCTCTTTAATTTAACATGTATACTTGTCTCTTTATACTGTCTTATAGTTACATGTTGGTAAAGCCCTTAGGATGTGTACTTGACTACCTAGACTATGATGCGGATCATACTAGTGGGGACATGGTAGTCCATAAGTACATCCTTCAAGGTCCCTAGTCGTGGGTGTATCGAGACGGGGCATCGATATACCAGTGTAGACTAGCGTATACGCTTCTCGACCCATGAGATGGGCGATGGATGATCCCATATCCATTGGTGTTTGACATCAGAGATGGTATACGGGTGCTCAATGGAGACTGGATACACTGGACGGACTCGCCGAGAACTCCCAGATGGTATTATACCTCACGTCATATGGCAGTTCTCCGATGACACTTGTGCAGACATACACCATTCTATGTATTATGGTGGGTTATGATTATTTAAGATAATTACAAATTTAGTGGATATTTGGAAAGAGCATGAAGCTTGTAGAAGCTTACTTTGCTTTGACAAAGTCTACTAGCTTTGTCTTTACCTTAGATTCCTTTTAACCCAACCATAATCAATTGGCTATGGTAATGTCTCTACATGAGTTAGTATATGATACTCACTCACCATGGTTAGTACTCTCAATTGATGATTATCCTCTCCTCTTTCTTTTGTTCATCTTCTTCATTTGTTCAAAAGAAAAGCTAGCTAAGGTTTGATCCAAAGTGAGACAGCTTGTGAGAAAACAAATTCTAAAGAGAACCCACTTCCTATTTCTCCATCCTCTACTAGACTAGCACTTTAGTATAGGGTGTTTGCTTCACTAATTCTCAAGTTAGTGAAGTAGAAGCTTGAGTCGGAATTCCCTCGACGTAGATCATCTTCGGCCTCGGTGACTTCAAGCAAGGTCACACCTTTCGCCTCGTGAAGCCATGCAAGGGTCCGGGAGAACCACGATCGCAGCGAAGGGGCTTCATCAAGGAGCTAAAGAAGTGAAGGACCGATCTACAAAGGTTGTATTTCGTATTCCCTTTAGAGTAAAGTTGTTTATTTGCCATATGTGTCGCCTAAACTCTAGTATACGATCTTGCTTAGTGTTATTCGGCACATAAATTTTTTAATTTTGGCATGGTCGATGCCTTGTAGAGCCTTGTTAGTGTGCCTAGTAACCCTACAGTGGTATCAGAGCCTAGCTAGAGCATTAGGCGATGTGTTAACGAAGTTAAAACTCCGAACGAACCCAAATACGTCATTTTAACCCCTTCTCCGGACTTTTTCCAAAAAATGTGATTTTTCTGAATTAAAAATACATTAAAAAATCAGCAAGCAATTTTAAGCATTACGGTGAAAAAATGATGACGTCATCCGAACGGAACGCCGCGGAACCGCGGCCAAACCCTGCTTGGGCCGCGGATCCGCGGCAGTACTATTTGATTTGACGTTTATTCTTCCACAGTAAAGCCCTTTGCTGCAATTTTAGTTTTCTGGGTATTTTAAACTTGACTCAAGTGTTGAGTATTTTGGGGTTTATTTTGTAATCGTCGATTCGATCGAAGAATTTAATTTTGTTATGTCGTACGATGAATCCTAGAAATTTGCCGGAGGAAACTCCGAACGCGCATTTGAGAGGGTTCATCTTCAGATTGTATTTCCGAAGACGTTGGAACACTACTTTCAGATGCTCCTAATGCTCCTCGTGCGATTTGATTTTAACCACGAGGTCGTCGATATAGCATTCAAGGATTTCATGTATGAGGTCATCGAAAATCTTTGTCATGGCCCTCTGATAGGTAGCGCCGGCGTTCTTCAGACCGAAGGGCATCACTTTGTAGCAGAATATGCCCAAAGGGGTCCGGAAAGCAGTATGCTTCTGATCTTCGGGATGCATCTTTATTTGATTGTATCCTGATGAGCCGTCCATGAAGGAGAAAACTTCGTGAGTGGACGTGTTGTCTATCATCGGCTCGGTAACCTGTACAGGAAAATCATGCTTTGGGCAAGCTTTGTTGAGGTCTCGAAAGTCCACGTAGATGCGCACTATCCCATTTTTCTTCATCACTGGGACGATGTTGGCGATCCAGTCAGGGTACTGAACCTCTTGGATGAAACCGGAGTCGATTAGCTTCTTGACTTCGACGTTGATGCTCATCTCAAGCTCGAGCCGCATCCTTCTTGGTGCTTGTTTGATTGGCTTGACGTCCGGAGATATCGCTAACTTGTGGACGGCTATTTCTGGATCTAATCCCGGCATCTCGGAATAGTTCTACGCGAAGCAGTCTTTATACTGCATAAGCACTTCTTTAAGCGTAGCCGCCTTTTCTTCAGACAATAACTCACTGACGAACGTCGGCCGTGGGTCGTTTGCCGTCCCCAAGTCGATTTTTTCCAGGTTATCTGCAGTAGTATGTATTCCATCTTCCAGCTCTTTTGACGCTGGTGGAAACTCTGAGATCACCTCATCATCATCGTTTTCGAAGCACCAAGGGAGTTCAGCCATATCCTCGCGTACTCCTTCTCCTGACAGTGTTATCGTGTGACAGGTACGAGATCGCTTCCAAGACTGATGTTGATCCGGCTCTACTCTCATTGCGTACGTGGCTTTCGGTTCATGCTTCTGTGGCGGGATTACCCTCCAACTGCTGGATAAAGTGAACCTGCCTTGCTGATACTGGTCTTCTACCCAGTCTTTGAATGTGAAGCAGTCTTCGAGAGGATGTCCTATCGCTCGGTGATAGGAGCAATAATCCGAGTGAGAGACCTCGCCTGCTTGCTCGGGGAGTTTGGATTCTTGGAGCGTAATCATTTGATGTTTCATGACAAGACCGAATATCTTCCTTGTCTTGTCTTGGGAAAAAGAATATGCTCGACCCATCTTCTTTATAAGAGACGAATCCCGGCTGCTCAATTCTCGATCGCGTGGCTTCTTGGACCCGCTTTGCCGCTGTCGAACGTTTTTTCCGTTCTTTAGTTTGTTTTTACCTCTGCGTCGGGTCTTCTGTATGACGGGCTGGTGATGAAGAGCGTCGTCATTCTCCACAGCCTGCTGAAGGAGGCGCTGCGTCCTGGCTTTCTCGTAAATGGCCATTTCGCGGCTATGGTCATCCTGGACCTTTTGACCCGCTTCTCTTATTAGCTTGTCCATTTGTTCCTCAAACGACGGACTCGGCATTTTTGTGGCAGGATCTTGTTCTGGTTCAACTGCAGCGTCTTCTAACAGAGCGTCCCCTTCTTCATCGAAGTCATGTATAACGTAGCAGCCATAGAATCTTTCCCGTTTTTTGGATTGAACATATCCAAGCCCGATCGTTTCCATTCTCCCGTTTGGCAATTTTCGCTGAGTTCCGGGGACGTTCCAGATCCTGTTGTAGAACTGAGCTTGTCGAGCAGTCTGTTTGAAGGGTACGCCTTGGCGCCTCAACAGCATTATAGCAAGTCATGGCGTCAATGACGTGGAACTTGATATCAGTGATGAGCAGCCCAAAGCATAACGTCAGTATCACAGACCCGAGCGTCCGTGATGACTGGGAGTCGAACCCGGAGATGGTGATTTTATCCCGAGCGAGGTGTTGAACGCTCATGCAGATTTCTTTTAGCACCCTCACATTTAGGAGATTGACAGAGGACCCATTGTCAACTAGGATCTTCCCTATCTTAATGTCATGGCAATACCCGGAGACATATAGGGGACGGTTGTGCTCGCATGTTCCGAGGAGATCTTCATCGCCGAAAGTGATGTCGGCTGTGTGAATTTCTTCCAGCTCGTCCTTCATCTTTTCTTCGGCGAGGAAAGCTTGAAACTGGTCAGGCTCTTGTAATGCCTTGATCAGAGAATCTCTCGCCTCTTTGGATAGCAGAAGGGCGTCGAGAATGCTTAGCTACGAGGGTATCTTCCTCAAGTGTGCCAGAACGTTGTAATCCACTTTGTTTTTCTTAGGCGGGTCCTTGGCTGCCAGCTCTTCGACGACTCGATCACTGAGGGCGATATCTTCAGGGTCTTTTTCTTTCCTTTTATCTTTTTGTTCGATCCCTTGTTTGCTTGTCCGAGATTCTTTTCGGGTAACGTGCGATTACGCAGCTGAATGTTCTCGCAGGTCTTCATCTCTTCTGTTTTGGAGATGGATTCTTTGAAGAGAGGGCCGAGGGCTATTTCTTCATCAGAATCACTCCCGAAGGTGAGAACTTGCGATCCCCCTGAATTAACCAAGTGACATTCACCGGCAGTTCTTTTATACTCATCTGTCGTGCTTCTTTGTTCCCGACGAGTTTTGCGCTTCATCCGCTTGAAATGCTGCCGATGAGCAACGCATCCCTGCCACCAATTTTTAAAGGCGTTGCATTCTTCAATAGGGTGTGTGGTCCTCCGATGGTACAAGCAGTAGTTCGGATGTGCATCTTCTTCGTTAAGGTGTATCCTATCAGGAGTGTTTCCTTCGGAGGGTGGCAGCTTCATTCCTATCGATATGGCTTTGGCGAACCTTTTCCTTGTCTTGAACTTGCTTTTGCTGGCGGCAGAAGTGCTCCTATCCGGTTGGGGTATTTCAATCCTTTCATTCAGTCGCCGACGTTTGGCTTTTTCGTATATGGCGATTTCACGCTCTCGGTCAGCTTTGCTTTTCTGAAGAGCTTTATTCAGGAATACGTCAATCATCTCGTCTGACGGTTCTAGGAGTTCCGGTTCGGGATCTGCCCCCAGTTTCTCTGCATCAGGAGCTTCTTCGCCATCTATTGATGAATGAGAGATCACATGGCAGCTCGCCACATAGTTCTCAGGTTCATCTGACGAGTCTTCTCCCTCATTATTGTCATCATTTCTATCTTCAAGGATGTGGTTGAGAAACTCTTGGAGTGTGACCGGGGTTCGCGCCTTCTGGTTATATTCCTCCAGCGCGTCAATATGTTTTTGCAGGTCCGTGCGCTTGTCATCAGGCTTCACGGGCATTTTGGTCTTCTTCTTCTTCTTCGAAGACTTTGACGGCTGGGCCTGAGCGTTTTGATTATCGCTACCAATTCTTGGAGTCAGGTGCGGCTTCAGCATTCCCTCAATGACCTCGGGTTCCAGCGGATTTTTCTACCTGATCGCCGGGCATGTTTGGAGATCCTTCAGCATTCTTTTCGTCTTGGCTGAAAGAGCGACCTCCCATGGAGATTCTTCTATAAAAGAGCATGATGCCCCTGGTGTGTCCCCTCTTTTAAGAGCGTGCGGCTGAGGCGGACTTACTTTCTAATTCTCGGACAGTGCGAATTTGCCCTGTTGGTATTGGTCCTCAATCCAGCCTTTGAAGAAGAAGCAATCTTCGATTGGATGGCCTACCACTTGGTGATAGGGGCAATAATTGGGATTATTGGCTTCACCGGGTTGCAATAGGCATTTTAGATTTGGCAAGGTGATGATCCTGTTGCGCACCGCCAGCTCGAACAGTCTCCTCGTTTTATCCCGGGGAAACGAATAAGGGCGCTTCAGTTTCTCATTAAAGAATCGCCGTCTTTCATCTTGGCGATCAGTTGGCTTTGGACCACTGGGCTGCTGCTGAGCATTGGCGACGAAGGTCGCTTTCCCTTTCCCTTTTTCGTTTTGAGATTCCAGCTTCGAAGAAGATGGTCTATGACCTATCTGATCCATTTGGGCCAGCTTGTCAATCAAGGCCTGGAAAGCAGTTGGCTTGAACAACATCATGAGCTGGGATATGGTCGCCTGCGGATCAAGAGTACCCACGAACATGCCTACCGCAGGCGCTTCTTCGATGCGCTGCTCGCACTTCGACCATAGATTCCGCCACCGTATCGTGTATTGCACCCATGTTTCGCATGGCTTCACTCTGGCGTTAATTAATGCGGTGATCGGGGTACGCTCGCTAGCGCTTGCAAACCTTTGTATGAACAGTAACTCCATTTCTGCAAATGTCTTAACGGAGTCGTTCGGGAGCTCGGAGTACCGTTCAAACGCTGTCTCCGATAAGCTGCCAACAAACTGGTGAAGCAGCAGTTTGTCGTCACCTGCGGTGTTGCCGCACAGAGCCCTGAATTGAGCCACGTGTTGGTTTGGATTCCCCGTCCCCTTATATACATGGAATTTAGGGATCGTATATCCCGGCGGGTACTTGATTTGATCATACCAGCCTGGATAGGGTCGTCCAGTCTTAACAATTTGGTCGGACGCTTCGTTCGCCTGATGAGCTCGTATCTGTTGAGCGATATAGTCATCCAGGGCGGCTTTGGAAATGGTCTCTTCCTTGGCTGCTGAAAAAGCCGGAAGAGGGTTCGATGTCTCTCCCCTATCGTCTTCAAGGATAATCGGAGGGTCTTCAGCTGGAGGATCCGGCTGTAAGATCATCCCGACCATGTCTTGGAATAAAAGCGCCATTCGTTTTATGTTGGCAGCTTGTTCCGTTGCCTCTTTGTCCTTCTTCTCGAGGATTCTGCGGAGGAACTCAGCATCGGTTTCTTGTTCATGACGCTGCTCTGACGACGTTTCCGGACTTTCTTTTGGCCCAGTGAGTGCGGCCATCTGTGTTAACATTTCCTGAAGCTTCTGTTGCTGCTCCTGGGCCTTTGTTACGGATCTGGTGAGTAGTCTATGACCTGTAGAAATACGGCTATCCACTTTCCCGGATGCCATATAAACAGTGTGCACCACCATACCCCTAGACTTGGGGCGTTTAGATTCAGTGCACTTGAGATTCGACGCGGACATGGAGACTTTCTCCGGCCTCCTTCTTTTGTGGGCAGTCGAATTTGAAGGAGCCGTTGCAGCGGGCACCTAAATAGATGACATCACCTGTGGTATGACAGGGTGGTCCTTCTCTTGCCGAACTTTCATCTTTTTCGGTTGGCGGGAGTAGTCTTGGTTGATCACCGAGTCTTGGACCTGTCGCCAAACTTTATGAATTTTAGAGGACAGCCGTCGAGGGTGCTGCTCTGGCTTCACCTTTGTAGCGTTCTCCATAGGTGGAGGAGATTTTTTTAGCACGGCAGTCGGAGAGTTCTTGCGGACCCTCCTGAGTGGTTCAAAGTTGTTCCCAGTTGGAACAGCAGCGTCGACTTCCACCGTTGGAGTTGGCGGAGGAAATCCAGAAGGGGAATTGCCCCCAGCTTTCCTCATTCGGCACCAGTGGCGACGTCGAGCGTGTCGAGCAGACGGTACTGGCTTAGCTATGGGGGTGGCTTCTTCATGCCCCATGCTCTGATAAGGGACTGTTGTCATCGTTAACCTGTTGAAAACCGACGTCCGCTGAGAGGGGATGGCCAACCTGTCGAAGGCAAACTTTCGGACAGGGGTAGCAGCCTTGGTGACTTCGTCCACAGTGGGAGTTGGAACGGCCAGCCTTGCGAAGACCGACCCCTTAGCAGGAGAAGCCATCTGTTGGGTTACCCTTGCACCTAGTCTAGTGTTTGGTAGCATCACTCATGCCATTTTAAAAATTAGAGAGGTGCAAAGCTAACTAACTATGAATCTTTACTAGATTTCTACGGTAACAAAAATTTGTATCACATACAAAGAAGTATCTATCATATAGAGTTGGGATTACAACCTTTGTAGTCCGTTCCTTCGCTTCATAAGCTCCGTGTTGAGGTCCCTTCGCTGCGATCAACATGAACTCCGACTCTTTAGTGGCTCCATGAGGTAAATGAGACACCTTGCTTGTAGTCTTCATGATCTAAGATGATCTACCTTGAAGAATCTCAAACCCAAGCTTACACTTCACTAAACAACTTATTAGAGAAGTGAACACCCTAATCTAAGTGGCTAGAATAGATGAGGATGATGAAGTAGGAATTTTGCTCTCTTTTGTTTTCAAATTCTCACTCAATATCATCACAAATCAAAAAGCTAGTGAAGCTTTTTCAAGAGCTCAAGAAAGAAGAAGAAGAAGAATATGAAACTAATTCCTTTTGTGATGAATAATGAATTATTGTTATGGTTACAAATCCAACCATGGGTTAAGAATGAGGGAGTTAACCCTTGTAGAGAATAAACTAGAGTTAATGGTTTGGATTGGGTTAACAAATATCTATACAAAATATCCAAGCTAAAGACAAAAGGAAAGCTTCATGAAAAGCTAACCCAAAAGCTAACCCTAATCCAAACCCTAACTAGGTTTAATCTCTAAATCAATGTTGCATTTGTAACCCTAACTTGTTACAATATTATATATCACATATACAATATATTTTGTAACAAAAGAAAATAACACAATTAACATATATCGCATATATATCAATGTATTATCCCGCGAGAAAATGAATCAATAAAATGAGCTTATATTAGTTAATGGAATGTAATATATCTCATATATAATATACATTTAATTATCGAATCAACACTTGATCCGATAACCCTGCTATAATACATATAACCGACTAATATAACTTGTACCAATTCATCGAATCAACACTTGATCCGATGACCCGGCTATATCACATATACCCGGCCGATATCACATATCGCGAGAATAGAATACGATATCTCATATCGTATTATTCTCGGTCCCGCACATATCACATATGTGCTCCTACTCCGTTTTGCCTGAGCCGGGAAATCTCTGTGTAGGACTCTAAAGAATCGTCAATACGCCGGCAGTAGGTGATGATCATATCAAACACCCACAAGCTGCAAGCGGTCAGCTAAACGTAATAGCCACTCAGGTATTGAGCGATCAGAAGATCAACAAGCAAGCCAGTACATTCTCCTGTGAATCCAATTAGTAACACTACCGTACAGTCCGGTCTCTTCGTCCGATATGTCGCATATCCAGTCTAGGGGTGGTAATCGTCAGACCCCAGTAACCGATAAGTCGTGTCGATATGAGGCTCATAACGGGTCGAGAAACTACTGATAACACTTACCAGTAGCACTCCATATCAGCCCTGGCCAGGGACTTCCAGTTATAGCCAATCGAACACAGCGCAACATCAACTCCCTATACCGGGAGAGACGAAACCCCTCCTATCGCTCATTGCCTCCATGTGATTCTGGACTGTACCCAAAAGCCACCGTTTTGCACGCCCTCTTGGACGTGGTAAGGTGGAAATCAAAGCACAGTGGGAATCACACAAGACTCTATGACGATCTCGGGTCTAAAGACTAACCTGTACCAGTGTCACCGGAGAACTGCTATCTGACGATAGGTATAGTACCATCTAGGAGTTCTCGGTGAGTCCGTTCAGTATACCCAGTCTCCACTGAGCACCCGTACACCATCTTTGATGTCAAACACCGATGGATATGAGATTATCCATCGCCCATCATATGGGTCAAGATGCGTATACGCTAGTCTACTCTGGAGTATCGATGCCCTGTCTCGATACTCCCTCGACTAGGAACAGTTATAGGATGTACTCGTTGACTACCATGGCCCCACTAGTATGATCTCATCATAGTCCTCGTAGTCAAGTACATATCCTAAAGGCTTTATCAACATGTGAGAGCAAGACAGTAAACCAATACAAGTCAACATGTTAAGATAAAATGAAACCAAATAGCATACTATCATGTCGAGCAAGAAAATCCTCTCTATATATATCCAAGAATCCACTATAATATACATCATATGTACAACAACGGCCTCTAGGGCATATATATAACTAACAATCTCCCACTTGCACTAAGGCAAGCTGTTGTAGTATCTCATACCCAACATCCCGAAGAGTCTCTCAAATTGTGTCTGGGGAATGGCCTTCATGAGTGGATCCGCAGTGTTGTCCTTCGTGTCAACTCTCCTGACCTTGATCTCGCGGCGATCAACTATCTCCCGGATCAGGTGATACCGCCTCAGAATATGTCTGGACTTCTGATGGGACCTGGGTTCCTTGGCCAAAGCCACAACTCCATTGTTATCGCAATACAAAGATATTGGATGCTCAATGGACGGAACCACACCAAGTTCAGTGATGAACTTCTTCATCCAGACAGCCTCTTTGGCAGCATCATTGCCAGCGATGTATTCAGCCTTCATCATCGAGTCCGCCACGGTTTCTTGCTTGGAACTCTTCCAACAAACCGCCCCTCCATTCAGGGTAAAGACAAATCCCGAGCGCAACTTAGAGTCATCCTTATCACTTTGGAAGCTTGAATCGGTAAAGGACTCCACCTGGAGTTCTCCGTTACCATACACCAAGAACATCTCTTTAGTCCTTCTCAAGTACTTGAGAATGTTCTTCACAGCTGTCCAGTGATTCTCTCCTAGATCTGCTTGATACCTACTCACTACACTTAGTGAGTATGCTACATCGGGTCTGGTACATAGCATCGCATACATGATAGAGCCTACTGCCGAAGCATAGGGTATCCCTTGCATGCGAGCTCTCTCCAAATCAGTCTTGGGAGACATCTCTTTGGAGAGAGTGAGTCCAGAGATCGTGGGTTGGTTTCCACGCTTGGATTCATCCATACTAAACCTCTTTAGTATGGTGTCAATGTACCTGGATTGGGACAATCCCAGTATCCGTTTAGATCTATCTCTATAGATCTTTATTCCCAAAATGCAGGAGGCATCACCTAGATTTTTCATCGAGAATCTATGTGATAAGAAGAGCTTGACCGAGTGCAGCATAGGAACATCATTTCCTATCAAGAGTATGTCATCCACGTACAATACGAGGAAGACAACCTTACTCTCTGCAACCTTCTTATAGATACAAGGTTCATCTACGTTTTTGATGAAGTCAAACTCTTTGACTACCACATCAAAATAGATGTTCCAACTCCGCGATGCTTGCTTTAACCCATAGATGGATTTAAGCAGCTTGCACACCTTTCCGCTGCTCCCACTATCTACGAAGCCCTCCGGCTGAGTCATGTACACGCACTCCTCTAAATCACCATTTAGAAAGGCGGTCTTAACATCCATCTGCCAGATTTCGTAGTCATGGTATACAGCAATGGCAAGTAAGATCCGGATGGATTTAAGCATAGCCACTGGAGAAAAGGTTTCGTCATAATCCACACCTGGTCGTTGACGAAAACCCTTTGCAACAAGTCTAGCTTTAAAAGTCTCAACTTTTCCATCTACACCAAGTTTCTTCTTAAAGATCCATTTGCTCCCAATGGGTTTTACCCCTTCAGGAGCAACTTCCAAAGTCCATACTTTGTTGGTGTACATGGATTCCATCTCAGATCGCATTGCATCAAGCCATTTCACAGAGTCACCACTCGTGATGGCCTGCTCGAAGCTAATCGTGTCATCATCTTCCATGGTGCAATCCTCGCTTCCACCGTCAATGAGAAAACCGTAGTATCTCTCAGGTGGATGAGGAACCCTACTAGATCGGCGGAGAGGCTGGGGTTCGTCAGGAACTACTGAATCCTCTGGTTCCACCAAATCTTCTGTCATGGTTTGTGTTACTGGAACTTCTTCCAATTCTACCTCCTCGCCACTAATTTCCTTTGCAAGAAATTCCTTTTCTAAAAAGGTGGCATGTCGAGAAACAAACACTTTTTGTTCCTCAGTGTGGTAGAAGATATACCCTTGTGAGTTCTTAGGATATCCTACAAACTTGCATAGGACAGACCTTGCCTCGAGTTTGTCCGGATTGTACCTTTTGACATAGGCCGGACAACCCTATATCTTAACATACTTAAGAGATGGTCTCTTCCCCTTCCATATCTCATATGGAGTGGTAGGCACTGATTTGGTAGGAACCATATTCAATAGGTGTATGGCTGTCTCAAGTGCATACCCCTAGAAGGAAATAGGCAACTTAGCATTGCTCATCATAGAGTGCACCATATCTAATAGGGTGCGATTCCTCCGCTCCGATACACCGTTGTGTTGTGGTGTATAGGGAGGAGTAAGCTGAGAGAGAATCTCATTCTCTTTTAGATAATCTAGGAACTCATTGCTTAAGTATTCTCCTCCTCGATCAGATCGTAGGATCTTAATACTTTTGCCCGTTTGGTTCTCTACTTCGTTCTTATATTCACTGAATCTCTCAAAAGCTTCAGACTTGTGTTTCAACAAGAACACATGTCCGTATCTTGAGAGATCGTCAGTGAATGTAATGAAGAACGAGGAACCGTTCCTGGCATGTGTAGACATGGGTCCGCATACATCACTATGTATCATCCCTAAGAGTTCTGTAACTCTTTCTCCGTGTCCACTAAACGGAGTTTTGGTCATCTTGCCTTTGAGACATGACTGGCAAGTATCATAAGATGAAAATTCGAACGGATTCAAATATCCATCCTTATGTAACTTAACCAGCCGTGTCGCATTGATATGACCTAGTCTACAATGCCACATGAAGGATTCGTTCATTTCTGAACTCTTCCTCTTGTATGTGTTTTGTACATTCAGGACTGTAGTTTGATTTAGAACGTATATGCCATTATTTAACGAGCCTGATCTAATCAACTTTTGATTCAGGAAGATGTTCATAACATTATCCTATACTACAAAATTATATCCATCTTTACTCAATAAAGATACTGATATAAGATTGCATATCAGGGTCGGAATGTAATAGCATTCGTTCAGAATCAATGTATTACCATTTGGTAACACAAGGTGATATTCGCCAACTGCTTTGGCTGCAACATTTGCACCATTCCCTACTCTTATGGAATGATCACCCTCTCCCAGTTTCCTACCTTTGCGTAGCCCATGTAACATATTACATATATGGGATCCTGATCCGGTATCTAATACCCAGGACGTAGAGTGAACTGAGAAACAGTTCTCGATAACTAACACACACCAGAAGAAGATGCATCAACATGCTTATTCTTCGTTTGGGTGCCGTGATAATCTGGATATTCTCCTAATTCCTGCTCTGTCTTATAACAATTACAAGAAAGAACGGGACCAACAATCCCCTGCTCAGTATAAAAAGCGGGTTCAGTCAATACATCCATGTTATTATCTTGATTAAGGCCTGACAGGGTCGCTACCTGGAGAGAGAGAGAAGAAAACACTTTAGCGTATGCTCTTGCAAGATTAGATTGGTTATTATCTTATCTAATCAGGATGGCTCCCACTGTTTTTATCAAATCTTCCTTCAAACCCTAAAAGGTAAAACTAGCCGGGATTAATTACACTTTACAAGTTCGCCAATCTTTCAGCCAGGCCAGTGTTGGTACTTTGAGGGAGTTTCCCCGTGCTTTCGCACGGACCTAATTAGAATAAATCTCGTTTTCCCAGAGGCATAACCCCGTAAACACCTTTCTAGTCACCTACTTGATCGGCTAATTGACTTGTGTAAAACTCTCCTAGGAGTAACTCTTACTCGCAGTGGGTATCGGGATCCAACTATCTCATAGGAGGTATGCAATCTCATTGCAAATTTCAACACTTGAAATTCCCGATAATGTTTTTACCCCTAACGTGCTATGACCTTGACGAATGCCAACAAACCATAGTCCGCTAGTCAAGTTCAACCCGTACATTTCTTGATTGAATTAAACCCACCCGCACGACCCTTGACGAAAGCCAACAAAGCCGTACGACTACCCTAACCCAATCGCATCATATGCTGCAGATAAGCAATAGTTAGCTACCGCATACTACGCCTTGACGAAAGCCAACAAACGCAACACGAATACTAAGTATTACTTATCTGAAATGTCGGAGGGCTACGCAGGTTTTTCAGAAAACCTATTGCGTAATGAACTTGATATCGTTGTAGAAACAAGTAGTTTTGAAAAGGAGTGTTTTTTAGGCTTTTCTAGTTTCGCTAAAGAGGTCACTCCCGGTGAAGAGATCTCGGCTCTTTCCTTATCGAATAAGGTGCAGGATATTTCACAAATACCGCGGTGCAAAGCAAGAACTATAGGAGCAATCAAAAACTAAACCGTGAGTTTGTAGCATCTGCCAGTTTCGCTAAAGAGGTCACTCCCGGTGAAGGGATCTCGGCTCTTTCCTCATCGAATAAGGTGCAGGGTATATCGCATATACCACGGTGCAAAGCAAAAACTGTAGCTACCCTTTTTGAAAATTTGATTCTACAACATCTTTTAGGTTTGGGTTTTTTTCTTTTATTAATCTCATTAATAAATCCCATCATTTATGCTTCCTAAGCATCACAGAAGAAACGAAAATACAACGTACGCTTATGCCATCCGCATTCGCCACAATGTTCCGTTATGCACCGTTAGGTTACTTAACTAACGGCATACCGGGACGGGACTAGCGCGAGTGTAAAACATAAGCAACGTTTATTATATATCATATATACAAAAATAAATCATTCATCTCACGCATATAATATGATCACATCACAGTATATCAGCAGAAGAAGAAACATATGAAATATTGGATATTCTAGGAGGTCCGTGTTTTATTTCGAGCCTGTATAAAACACGGATTCCAAGGTCGCGATGAATAGCCAAACCCAAATCCCTAGACCCCTAAGAGATCGGCAAGTAACGCTGCCAATTCTAGGGTTAGGAGACCCGGTCTCGACTCCTCGAGATGGCCTCTCACTGGACCCTAAAACCCGGCTACTTGTGCTCTCCGTCTTGGGTCTATCCTAATGCGGAAAAGTAAATAATATACAATGGTGACATCATCCTCAACCCGGAAGTGCCCTAATAAAAGAATATTACATACAAAATGAATTTTACATGAATGAAAATAAAAACCCTCATCTCACATAAAACCCCCGGCTATTCAGAACACGACAGTCCAATATAACATATCATAGCAACACATAATATCTCATATCATCAACGTAAGCAAGTATGCGTATCCCGATTGTCGTTGATGTATAGTAACGAAGCCGGCAATACCCCGCATACTACGCTTACGGTCGCAGAAAAGAAAGTGTAAAACTACAACATTTGGAATCCACAATCAACTTAGACATCGTAAACCCGAAATATCACATATTACGGATTTCATGCCTAACTATATGAATTCCACATATTGTATCACATTACAGAATATCATGACGATATTTAACGTTTCGATCGAATCAACATACACTCACAAATTACCCCCGTTAGCTCAACACTTGAGCAAAGTCAAAACACTCAAAATCCGTGCCACAGTGTCTATCGTCCAGCCGTAGAAGGAGTTAACCAACGCCTCGCCTATGACACTACGGAACTACGGCAAACCCGAAGGTTCGTTCGCGGTTTCGTGGGCATAGAATCGAGTTTAAGGTTATTATGTCTTCTAGGGGGTCCATAGGGGTACTTGCACGATTTAACGAATATAATCATCTTCGGAAAATTACAATACTTGGAAATTCCAGCGGGGTACAAAATGTGGTGTGCGAAGTTCGATCGAACTCCTAAAAATAGTCAAGGTTACCAATACAGTGTTAAATTATACGACTACGAAGCACTACGAATTAGCCCCAGGTCAAACAAATCATCACATGAAAATTGGTCTAAATAAACAATACTAGGAAACCCAAACTGGAGACACCAGAGCACAGGAGGAATACGGAGGCCAGAGGAGCATGTGGGGCCGGCCTGGCCGGAATTTGGCTTATGGGGATCGGCCAAAAACCGAGCACCCCCCCCCCCCCCCCGTATTTCACCCATGTTCATATAATGCTCCAAAGATCATTCTGCACCTGTTTGAAAAATTTTTAGGGGACCTTTTACAAAATTTCCAAAGAGCAAGAATAGGGTTTCTAAATACTGTATTTCGGAGTGGATTTCGTTTTCGTAATTGTTATAACACTGTATCTAGAATTCTAGTTAGGCTCTGATACCACTGTTGGGTTACCCTTGCACCTAGTCTAGTGTTTGGTAGCATCACTCATGCCATTTTAAAAATTAGAGAGGTGCAAAGCTAACTAACTATGAATCTTTACTAGATTTCTAGGGTAACAAAAATTTGTATCACATAAAAAGAAGTATCTATCATATAGAGTTGGGATTGCAACCTTTGTAGTCCGTTCCTTCACTTCATAAGCTCCGTGTTGAGGTCCCTTCGCTGCGATCAACATGAACTCCGACTCTTGAGTGGCTCCATGAGGTAAATGAGACACCTTGCTTGTAGTCTTCATGATCTAAGATGATCTACCTTGAAGAATCTCAAACCCAAGCTTATACTTCACTAAACAACTTATTAGAGAGGTGAACACCCTAATCTAAGTGGCTAGAATAGATGAGGATGATGAAGTAGGAATTTTGCTCTCTTTTGTTTTCAAATTCTCACTCAATATCATCACAAATCAAAAAGCTAGTGAAGCTTTTTCAAGAGCTCAAGGAAGAAGAAGAAGAAGAATATGAAACTAATTCCTTTTGTGATGAATAATGAATTGTTGTTATGGTTACAAATTCAACCATGGGTTAAAAATGAAGGAGTTAACCCTTGTAGAGAATAAACTAGAGTTAATGGTTTGGATTGGGTTAACAAATATCTATACAAAATATCCAAGCTAAAGACAAAAAGAAAGCTTCATGAAAAGCTAACCCAAAAGCTAACCCTAATCCAAACCCTAACTAGGTTTAATCTCTAAATCAATGTTGCATTTGTAACCCTAACTTGTTACAATATTATATATCACATATACAATATATTTTGTAACAAAAGAAAATAACACAATTAACATATATCGCATATATATCAATGTATTATCCCGCGAGAAAATGAATCAATAAAATGAGCTTATATTAGTTAATGTAATGTAATATATCTCATATATAATTTACATTTAATTATCGAATCAACACTTGATCCGATAACCCGACTATAATACATATAACCGACTAATATAACTTGTACCAATTCATCGAATCAACACTTGATCCGATGATCCGGCTATATCACATATACCCGGTCGATATCACATATCGCGAGAATAGAATACGGTATCTCATATCGTATTATTCTCGGTCCCACATATATTACATATGTGCTCCTATTCCGTTTTGCCTGAGCCAGGAAACCTCTGTGTAGGACTCTAAAGAATCATCAATACGCCGGCAGTAGGTGATGATCATATCAAACACCCACAAGCTGCAAGCGGTCAGCTAAACGTAACAGCCACCCAGGTATTGAGCGATCAGAAGATCAACAAGCAAGCATGTACATTCTCCTGTGAATCCAATCAGTAACACTACCGTACAGTCCGGTCTCTTCGTCCGATATGTCGCATATCCAGTCTAGGGGTGGTAATCGTCAGACCCCAATAACCGATAAGTCGTGTCGATGTGAGGCTCATAACGGGTCGAGAAACTACTGATAACACTTACCAGTAGCACTCCATATCAGCCTGGCCAGGGACTTCCAGTTATAGCCAATCGAACACAGCGCAACATCAACTCCCTATACTGGGAGAGACGAAACCCCTCCTATCGCTCATTGCCTCCATGTGATTCGGAGCTGTACCCAAAAGCCACCGTTTTGCACGCTCTCTTGGACGTGGTAAGGTGGAAATCAAAGCACAGTGGGAATCACACAAGACTCTATGACGATCTCAGGTGTACAACCTAACCTGTACCAGTGTCACAAGAGAACTGCTATCTGACGATAGGTATAGTACCATCTAGGAGTTCTCGGCGAGTCCGTTCAGTGTACCCAGTCTCCACTGAGCACCCGTATACCATCTTTGATGTCAAACACCGATGGATATGGGATCATCCATCGCCCATCATATGGGTCAAGATGCGTATACGCTAGGCTACTCTGGAGTATCGATGCCCTGTCTCGATACTCTCTCGACTAGGAACAGTTATAGGATGTACTCGTTGACTACCATGGACCCACTAGTATGATCTCATCATAGTCCTCGTAGTCAAGTACATATCCTAAGGGCTTTATCAACATATGAGAGCAAGACAGTAAACCAATACAAGTCAACATGTTAAGACAAAGTGAAACCAAATAGCATACTATCATGTCGAGCAAGAAAGTCCTCTCTATATATATCCAAGCATCCATTATAATATACATCATATGTACAACAATGGCCTCTAGGGCATATATATAACTAACACCGCCTTGGTGATTTCAGTAGCAGGAATGGTTATCCGCTTCGGGATAACCCCTTCAGTTATTATGGGCTTCTTGACGGGCCCATCCGAGCTTCGGCTCAACCTATCAAAGACTGAGGTGTTGGATTTGGACGACCCGTTGAGAGGGGCCGTGGTAGTGGTAAGCCGATCAAAGACCGACTTCTTTGGAACTTCATGCGACGGCATTGGAGCGCTGAAGCTTGCAGGTGGGATCGTGGTACCGAAGAATAGCCCAGTGGTGGCTTACGTCACCTGTTCCACCGGCATTGTAAAAAGGGAGGCCGCTTGAGGCCCATAGGTCACTCCTCCGACAGGGACGGAGTGGGAGTTGTTGCAGTTGTTGCAGTTTGTGCAGTTGAAAGCCATTGATCTTTTGTTTTCTGCACGGAGCAAGACACCAAATCTTAGTACCTCGAATCCAGGGGCAACCATAGCAAACCGTGATTCATTCGCGAAACACGACACACGAAGTATGGAGTGGAAAGAGGAAAAGGTCCCACCGGGGGTGCCAGAATCTGTGCTCCGCCGAAAGACGCGACCGGGACGTTGGGACGTCCAGCCTGAATTTTAAGAGCAGAAGTTATTTGGTACTATCCGTCTACCTCTCCGAAGATGCCAAGTTGATTTATGACACCATGTATCGAAGGTTTAAACGGATGCGTCCGATGTAGCAAACTTCGTCAGATTTCCCCTCGTTGAGGGGTTTTTTATTGTGGGGACGCTCTTCCCTGCAGGCGCAAGCCCCTGCAGTTAATTATGCTACCGCATCGCTGTAACCACTTTCTCCTTCTCCAGATGGTCACTTCGTGTCGTGTGTGTTTGTTTTGTTTTTGGTTGCCCGTAGATTGTATATGGAGACTAATTTATGTTGTCGCCCGTAGGGCGTGGATTAGTCCAAATCCGTACTTTCTTAGATTTGGGTTTGGGCTGGGTTTAAGGATATTTAATCTTATTTGAGACTAAGATCGACTTAAACGTTTGTTAAGGATACGTTAGTCTAATTTTAGACTAAGATCTACTTAACAGGATCATTTAGATCCAACAAAAGAGCATTTGGGCTCTATTGTTTTAGTTTAGGGACTTTGCGGTCCATAAGTTTAAGGACATCATAGTCCATGGAGTTTAAAGACATCATAGTCTAGTTTAGAGACATCATAGTCTGTTAAGTTTAAAGACATCATAGTCTATGAGTTTAAGGACCTCACAGTCCATGGTAGTTTAGAGACATCATAGTCTGTAAAGTTTAAGGACATCATAGTCCATGAGTTTAAGGACCCCACAGTCCGTGGAATGTCTGGTTGTCGGGACCCGTCACCTCTCTGAAGATGTTGAAGGATTACAACGGCACATATCAGAAGAGTGAAGAGATGTACCCTTGAACCAATATTGGTTGGGAGATCTGTAGTCCAATTTGGGACTATGATCAAAGATTTATGAGCATATGGGCTCAATTAATCTGAGATAGGGTTCTGTGGCCAATTTGAGCTTGGCCCACTCAGTTAAAATGTTAAACATTTAACAATGCTGAGCATTGGTTTGGGCTTTGACAATCTTTTTGTCTTTTATTGGATGCTGAGAATTCATTTTGGCTTCTGGGGCCTTATTTAAAGAACAATTTATGTTCTCTCAGCGCACACGTGAGGAGCACGTGGCGTGCTTGGCGCTGAGCGCCAGTCAATGAGTGCGGAGTGCTTCTGTTAAGTAGCGCATACGTGAGGAGCACGTGGCGCGCTTGACGTTGACGCCATCAAAGAGCGCAAAGTGCTTCTGTTTAAGTAGCGCACACGTGAGGAGCACGTGGCGCGCCTGGCGCTGGTCACCAGATTTGGAGCGCTAAGGCGCTTCTTATGAAGTAGCGCACACGTGAGGAGCACGTGGCGCGCTTGGCGTAAGCGCCAGTCAATGAGCGCAGAGCGCTTCTGTTAAGTAGTGCACACGTGAGGAGCACGTGGCGCGCTTGGCCCTGTGCGCCAGTCAAAGAGTGCAGAGCGCTTCTTTAAATTTGGAGCGCTAAGGCTCTGCAGCGCTGTGCGCTAGATTTGGAGCGCTGAGGCGCTTCTTTTAATTGGAGCGCTAGGGCTCTTTTTAGGCAGCTCTGTTCTCTGAGAATTAAATTCTCTCTTATAAGAGACTCTGTCTCATGGATCTAAGAACAAAGTTCTTATTTTATAGGATATGTTTCAATCTCTTATGTTTTTAGTGAAAGGCTTTGCCTTTATGGATCTGTGATCCTAAGAGAATTGAATTATTCTCCCCACTTCTTATAATGAGATGTTATGATCTCTTTTGTGAAAGACATTTTGTCCTATAGATCTACGATCTTTCATAAGAACTAAGTTCTTTTTCTGATGAGATGCTTTGATCTCTTTATTTTACCTTGAAGAAATTCTTCTTCTGTCAAGAGCTTGCTCTTCTCTCTAAACTTTCTCAAAGTTTGTGGGGGGGTTCCTCTCTATCAGACTTGAAGTCTTGGGGTCTTTATATAGTGAAGGCTAATTTATTGAATCAGTTGAAGAGATCTTTTCTCTAATTGATTTAGGGATTTCCCCACCGTTGGATCTTTGATCCAAGGGCTTCTGTTTTACAGAAGACAATCTTCTTGTTTTTAACAAGATTGGGAAATCTTTTCCCATACAGAATTTATTCTGTATTTTGGTGATTTTAATCACCATTGGATCATTGATCCTACGGTGCTCTGATTTTCAGAGCATAATCTTTCCTGTTTGGAAAGATTCTGAAGAATGTTTTCTTAACAGAATTTTATTCTGGTCAATTGATGATTTTTAATCATGTTCGTTGGATCTTTGATCCAAGGGCCGAGAACATTTTGTTCTATTGCTAGCGCTCACGTGCTTTGCACGTGGTGCGCTGCTTAGAGTGCAGCGCTCTTAGCGCTAGCGCTCACGTGCTTTGCACGTGGTGCGTGCTTAAAATGCAGCGCTCATGTGCTTTGCACGAAAGCGCTGTCTCAGAGTCTTTGACTCTCAGCGCTGGCGCTGCTGGCGCGAGCGCTCTCGTGCTTTGCACGTGAGCGCTACAACAGAGTCTTTGACTCTTAGCGTTGGCACTATTATGAAGCGCTGCTTCATTTCAAATTTCAAAATTTGAACAGAGCTTTGCTCTGATTGGGGGAAACAGAAATGTATTCGTATTTTGATACAAATACATTTACTTTGTCAAAATGGTGACATATTAGCATGTGGGTCCCACACTCTATTTGGATAGGGTTATGGGTAAGAGAGTATGGATATATATCAATTAAAGAAAAACGAATAAGAAAAGAAAAGGAAAAGGATGAGAGGGGGAGTATATGTGTGATAAACCCACACCCTCTTTACACAATTATCTACACTCTTTTATTCTTATATTTTGTAGAGAGAACACACACTTCTTCCTCTCTATTTTTTCATGGTGATGAAGGGAAAAAACACATCTTCACTACCTCATCAATCCTAGCAAGATTATAAGCTAGTTACTTCATTAAAGTGGTGAAGTTGTAGTTTCGAGCATCGGTTCTTTCAAGTGGGTCTTCTTTGACGAGATGATCGGACTCCTAGCTTGTTTGTGATGCCGATAGAGACTAGCATGAGTCCAAGAAGAGGTGGCTAACACGCTACAAAGGTTGTAGCCTCCACTTTCCTTCTCAAGTTCTCTTTTAGCTTCAAGTTTTATCTTTTGGGTAAGATTCTAGTTTAGGGTTGCTTTAGCTATCCAGATTTTTTGAATTATTGCTTCCACCGCGTTTTAAAACCCCGCTAGACGAGCTAGGCAACCCATCAATGGTATCAGAGCTGTACCAAAAGATATTAACTTGTTTAGATGAAGTTAGAGTTTCGAATCACAAAAACTTGCCGATTTTCAATTCCTAATTCAAGCCACCGTTCGTTTTTCAAAACTCGTCCTGAAATTTTTTTAAACAGTACCATTGGATTGTGTTTAGTTTTAAAATGATGTGGTAGGAACCCAGGCCCACAATTCATATTTTGGGCCACCCATATCGGTTTTCTAGCGGCCAAGATGTCGAATTATGGGCCCAGGTTCCTACAGTGGTTTCAATGCATGGAATTGGGATTTTTGGAATACTTTGATTTGTCCCAGATTTTGATTTGATCATCGAAGTGTTCGGAAAGTTTTGCAATCGAAACTATATCGTCGTTTTTGTTTCATGGATAAAAAAATGTGTTGTTAAACATCACCGAATTGATGTGATCGAATCGACAGGGTTGCACATTAGTTATTTTGCGATATTGCGATATTGCGATATCATGATATCTTGTTGTTGTATTATAGTTAAATGGATCGTCAGATGAATAGCTCCTCATGTGAGATACTTGTATAATTGTTATATGTGTGTGTTTCATTTATTTAGGACGAGCGGCCGGACTGTGGTCGTCGTTGCCACTTCTTGTATACTTTTTCATTGTGACACTTCCGGGTTGAGGTTGACGTCGTCATTTGATGTATATTTTTTGATTCATGTACTAGGATACCACATGGAGAAGTGCACAGATCACTATATTATAAAATACAATGGATGGCAATCTCAAGAAGTTGAGATCCGGGTTATCCTATTCTAGAATTGGCGGGTGGTTCGCCGTGCTTGCAGGGGGTTAGGCATGAAATATAGTTTGAAAAATATTATAATTTACGCATGAAATTTTGATAGGTATTGATTGTTGCAAAATATAGTTTGAAAATATCATAATTTACGCATGAAACGTCGTCGCCAAGCGGATACAACAAATCTGGAATTTACTGTACACCTTATCTTATAAAATTCATTATAAATCATAGAAAAATCATTAACATGTGTTCTTTAGTTCGTTACAAAGCTAACTCATAATACTGTAACCCTGTGAAAGATTTACTTGCAAAATAAATTGTTTAAATAACGTAAACTGCAAATGAAAGTTCCTTTGAACCGTTGTCCAGGGGAATTCCATCTGTAAACTTTCAACTTCGAACATTCATAACTTTTTGTAAGAACAACCTGAGATACTTTAACTTATAAAAATGAAAACCTTAATGAATTAGCTTTGTTTTAGTATATGACACGTCCTTTTTGGATAACATTTGTTATTTTTAAGTTATTTTACAAATCAGGATGACACTGAATTTCTGAATGGAACTTTCTTGTGCATGGTTAATCAACACCACTTTTATTGTTATTAATCGGATTGGATATGTTATCCTTGTTGATACTATTATCTTAATCTTGTATATGATATGATTACGTTACCCCCGACATGCTTGTATACCGATTTATGACATATACCACCGCTATCCTGTTATTTTTACTGTATTGTTATCGTTATCATGCCAGTACATACTTACCATATAATGTTTACCATTACCAACAATCCTGATATTCACTTGATTGACCTGACCTGTTGTCCACATGGACGTAACATGTACATGCGTGTTCCTGTGTTGGCATTAGGTAGATATTATTTCTATCTTCTCTCTCTTGCCCATACTTCTTTCTTTAATCTTTCCCTTTTTCTTTTCTTTTCTTTTCTTTTTCTTTAACTCTTCATCTCATTTAAAACAAAGCCATGCATGAAAAAGAGAAAAAGCAATGGTAGAAAAATGTAACAAATGTGTAATATGATATGATGCATGTCACATGCACAAAATACCATCAATATGTGATTAGTGAAAATTAATCAAGTTTAGGATAAACTTGTATATAATTAATTATAAAAATTTATAATTTACCTAAATCACATAAATCCCTCCAAAAATCACCATTAAATTTAATTTTCCAATATTTCCCAATTTATCGGTATTTAATTATACCATATCATCAAAACTAATTTCCACACATTAAAATATTCATAATATTTATTGTTTTAATTATTTAAATTCCCAAAAATAATATTTTATTTTTCTGAAATGTTACACTTCCTGTGAAGGGATTTCGGCTCTTTCCTCGTCGAATGAGGTGCAGGATATTCCAAACTGAATACCACGATGCAAAGCAAAAATAATCAACTATAGTGAAGTTATTATGTTGATGCAAACTTTTACTCAAGGGGTCACTCCCGATGAAGGGATCTCGGCCCTTGCCTCGTCGAATGAGGTGCTGGATATTCATAACCGAATACCACTGTGCAAAGCAAAAGAGAACGTCTGTAATGTCAATTTTTTAAAATCTTGGTTCCAACAACATCATATAGGTTTGTTTTCTTGCATTAATCAAAATTAATGCGGTCCCATCATTTTAATCCTATCACACCAGAAAAGAACGAAAATACGATGTACGTATATGCCATCCGCATTCGCCACTGGGCCCCGTCATCACCCGTTAGGTTACTTAACTAACGACAGAGTGGGGGCTGGACTAGCGCGGGTGCAAAACATATACAATATCTACTAGTATATATATAAATATATATAACATTCGTCCCAGGCATGATAAGAAGCAACATCACAGAATCTCAGCCAACAATACAGAATGGTGGATTATCTTGGAGCCCCGGGTTTCATTTGAGCCGCAAATAAAACCCGACGTTCCCGGTCGTGTGGATAGCCTGTGCAATGAAAACCTGGACCCCTACGAGCGCGGCATGTTACCCGCCAATCCCAGAAATGAGGCAGCCCCCTTCAACAAAGTGAATAGGCTACCCAGCACTTCACGGAATCCGGTAACTTGGAAGCCCCTCCGTGGGTCATCCTATACCCCCTACGAGTGCGGCGAATAGCCCGCCAATTCTAGAATGAAGCCCCCTCCGTCTCAACGCCATGAGATGCGGGCTTGTTTCCTTCTAGAACCCGGCTATTCGTGCACTCCACCGCGGGGTAATCCTAGTACAGTAAAAGAAAATAATATATACAAATGGTGAGCACGACCTCAACCCAGTCATGCCCCAAAATAATATACAACCCGGCAAAGACGGCAGTCCACATGTCGGACGCCCGCCCCGCAATAACAAATGTACAAATGAATATAAACTGTACCACTAACATTGAACCACATGCTATCCACCACGACTATCCAACCACAATCACAGCACAAGCACAAAACATCAACGCGAATGTCACGTTCGCAAACTCGTCTAAAAGGACATATAGCAGATAGATGGGTTTACCGATCGAATGACATTCACGGTCGCAAATAAAAGTGAATGTATTGTAAACTATTAAACAGTGTCAAATATAACGATTTAGAAACACTCCAAATTTCCCCATACTGAAAACAACAGAGAATCAAACTTGGGCAAAAAACTAGCAATACCTGAAACCCAAACTCCACTGGATGAGAACACAGATCAAAACACGACGCAATTCACCAAGATCAAACCGAGCAGGCCGGTTTTTTGAAGGTTGTGGCCGGCCAAAAAGTGTTGGAATTGTGTCGTTTTTGGTCAGTTTTCATCTCATAGTGTAAAGAGCATTTTGCACTTGTTTAAAAAAAAATTTGAAGCCTTTAAAAAATCAACAGAAACTGCAGTTTGGGTTTTGATGTTACAGAGTCGTTTCGGTTTCGTTGTTTTAACATTGTTTAAACTTGATAGTCTAGGGTTTATGGGCTGGCTCTGATACCATGAAGGGTTACGCTAGCGCCCCGGCCAACTTCCGTGGCCAAATGCGGAACAAAATTTTTACTACGATCATAAACTTGGCGCTAGAATAAACCTAAACCGGATCTTTAACCATAAACCTAACTAGCAGTTAAGGGTTCTATCTACTATGATAGAATGTATACCTAAAGAAACCAAGTCCTTCGGGTCTTCGATCCTCTCCTTAAGCTCCTCGATGGAAGTATGGATCGTGCTTGAACTTCGGCCTCCTTGTGTCAACGATGATCCACCCGAGAGTTCCAATCTTGAGCTAAACCTCCAAGTTGAGGTAACTAGAATACTTAGCTTGCTAATCTAAGTAGACTAGAGTGAGTAGAGTGTGATTTAGAGTGGCTAAGTCTCATTAACCCTTGATTATCAACACATGATACACTTAGGGTTTTGAGAGGAAGAAGGAGAGAGAAAGCTTGAGGAAAGAGAAAGTATTTGTGATAATGATAATAAAAAATAGAATGGCTAACTTATATATGACCTCAAGCAAGGCATAGAAAATATCTCACCAAAATATCTAGGTTAAAAATATCTCATCAAAATATCTAAGGTCAACAAGTCAAGCCAAGTCAAAAGGTCAACCCAAGTAGCTATTCCATATATAATTATCATTTACCAAAAATAACAAATTCTTATCTCTGCCTCATTTTTTTTTTGACCAAGTCAATGGTCAAAAACCCTAATGAGGTGTCTCCTTCTATACCTCCTTTCATCCGTATATACATACCCGCATCCGTGTTCCGAGAAACACGAATACAATGAGACGAAGCTAATCCAATAATTAAATACTAGGATCCGGCTTAAACCAAAGCCCACTAGTATTGTCCGCTCGAACACCACACGCGCATAAGTACACGTATGTGATCGAACCCTGTCGTAAAACCATACGACCTCTACTCGTTTCGCCCGAAGCTGGGAAACCCTCTGTGTGGGACTCTAAAGACTCGACAGTACTCTGGCAGTGTGTTTAACCACAAGCACGTCAGCGGCACTAGCTGTACGTTACGGCTACCCAGGTACCTGTTGAAAAGGAAGGCCGACGAGCAAACTCGTCCGAACTCCTACTGAGTCTATCCGTGACAATATCCGTACAGTCCGGTCTCTTCGTCAAAGAGTATCGCATACCAGGTCTAGGGGGTGGTGAACGTCAGATCCTAATAACCTGATAAGTCGTGCTGATGTGGCTCAGGACCAATCCAGGAAATTACTGATCAACCTATCAGTAAATCCCAACTGCCTTGGCCAAGGACTTATGGTCCTAACCAATCGATCACTGTGCGATATCAACTCCCAATACCGAGAGAGATGAATCCCCAACAATCGCTCATTGTCTCCATGTGGCTCGGGACTGTACCCAACCAAAACATGTTTGCATGACTCAGTAGAGCCGTGGTAGGGTAGTGATCAAAGCACAGTGTGAGACAAATGACGATCTCAGGTCCAAAGACTAACCTGTACACATGTCACCTGAGAACTTCCATCTGACGATAGGTATAGTACCATCTCGGCGAGTTCGTCCAGTGTACTCACACCCAGTGAGCACATGTATACGATCATAGGTGCATCAGACCAATGGCTACGGGACCAACCATCCCCCGACGGGGCTAAAAACGTATACACTAGTCTACTCTGGAGTATCAATGCCCAGTCTCGATACTCACGCGACTAGGGACTATTTAAGGATGTGCTTATGGACTACCCTGCTCCCACAAGTATGATCGCCATCACAACGCAGGTAGTCAAGCAAGATCCTACGGGCTTTATCAACATGTAACCGCAATATATAATATCGAGTATGACATATGCCATGTTAAGATAAAGAGAAAGCATAATAGTATACTACCGTATCGAGTCTTTATCAATATGTGCAAGCTAGATATAACAACAATAGAAATAAACACACATATCCTGACAAAGACAAGTCGAATAATATACTATAAAACTGAGCAAGATTGTCCTGTATATACATATCCCTAGCATCCATATGTATACATATACAATACTGGCCTCTAGGGCATATATATCCAACAGTTATAGGCAACTTTTATAAATGTTACAGGCAACTTATTAGAAATTACAAACAATTGTTATAGATGTTACAGACAACTCGGTAGATGTTACAAGCAACTTAGTAGATGTTATAATCAAGTTAATGATATTACAGGCAACTTAGTAATGCAACTTATTAGAAGTTGCAGGCAACTTACTAAAAGTTACAGGCAGGTGATTAGAACTTACAGGCAACTTATTAGAAATTACATGCAACTTAGTAGATGTTACAGACAACTTATAAATATGTAAACTCTTTATAGGGGATGGACTCATTCGTCAAGATGGCAGATAACTTGATGAAGTTTTGGGCCCCTGACACGATAGTACCTCCATTTGCCTTCATGAGGTCGTGGATAATGGTGCCTACTCATCGTATCCGGTTCTCCTGATTACATTCATCAATTTATAAACAATTTAAATACTTATGGCAAGGGATGATTGTTGATCCTCATGACTCTAGAAAGGTGCACTTCAATAGTAGTGGATGGAATATAAACGTTGACGATGCATGGCATTTCCCATCTATTCATATTATGACCCTGATGTGTCATAACTCTCATTGAACGTTGCTTGTTATAGACTCTACAGAAAAGGAATTGCGGTATTATTCTTCACTTGTGTGCGACCCCCATTGGGAGGAAGGGGTTAGGCTATATTTGCGGCACCTACTCAATTTTGGGGCAAAGAAATTCGACAAGTATGGGGATTTCAATGCATTTCACTTTACTAGTATCCCTTTCCCGATACAAAAGAATTCATAAGCAGTATTTTCTTTACAAGTGTTTTTAACATTTCTGATTGTTAAGGGTTATAAACATATACGTTTGTTAATGTTATTGGTTAACAGTTCTGATTGTGGCGTGTCCGTCTACTTATTTATGAAGGCATTGATCGAGAGTCGGCGGATTCCGGATGCCCTGGAGGGAAAATGGTCGATTCAGTGGCGACTGATACTTACGGCACAACTTCTATTCGCGAACGAGAAAGAAATGGCTTGATATTGTTTCAGTTTTTGTTTGGCCGAAGTTTGAAATCTTTGGTATTCATGTATTCATCTATTTGTATTTGGCCGATGTTCGCCGATATTATTATTTGTTTTGAGTGAGAATGGCAAATTGCTTATTGAAGGGTTACCCTAGTGCCCCGGCCAACTTCTGTGGCCAAATGCGGAACAAAAATTTTAAGACGATCGAAAACTTGGCACTACAATAAAACTTAACCGGATCTTTAACCATAAACCTAGTTAGCTAAATGTGAGTTCTATCTACTATGAAAAAAGATATACCAAGAGGCTCAAGTCCTTCGGTCTTCTCTCCTCGTCATGTGCTCCAAGTGGTCTCCTTGAACTTGCTTGATCTCCAACTCTGGCTCCATCGGTCCTCCAGGATCGAGCTTGTTCGCCGGCCTTGCTTTGTCGTAGATGATCCACCCGGGGAGTATGATCCATGGCTTTAGCTCTTTGCAATATGTCAAAAGAGCAACTAGAGGACTTGGGATGCTAGTCCAAGTAGTCTAGGATGTAGTTTGGAGTTCTAAGTGTGAAGTTATCTCTTTCTTACCTCTTCACTTGATTCTCAACACATGAGAAGGTAGTGAAGAGGAAGAAGATGAAGGTGGAGGAAAGCCAAAGGAGGGAGGAACTCAAGAGAAATGAGAGCTCAAGAAAAATTATGAAGCATTGCATGAAAGAGAAAATCAATACCATGGTTTTGTATATCAATTCTTTCATTAAACAATTAGCAACCATGCTTCAATAGTGACTCCAAAATGAATTATAAATTCATTTGACTACTATTGAAGCATGGTCACCTCTTTTCCTCCCATACCCTTTACTTTACACCTCATTTCCAATTATCAAATAAAAGGAAAATACATAATGAGGTGGCCACCTTCTAGAAGGAAATCTGTAATAAATACGGATTTCAGTCTACTGTACATATATACCGGCAATCAGATAAAAATCCGAACGCCCAAAGAGATAGAATAACACGAAGAACGTAATACTAGAATATATATATCGAAATACATATACTTAAATTATTAAATCAACACCTGATTTAATAATCCGGCTCAAACCCGAACCGGCTAGTATTACCAACTGTCCGATCGAAAGTCCGAGTACAAAGTACATCAATCGATCGAACCCTGCACATATCCAATACGGCTACTACATCATATTTCCTGGATCAAGGAAACCCTCTGTGTGGGACTCTAAAGACTCGACAGTACTCTGGCAGTGGGTTTAACCACAAGCACGTCAACGGCACTAGCTGTACGTAACGGCTGCCCAGGTACCTGTCGAAAAGGAAGGCCGACGAGCAAGCTCGTCCGAACTCCTACTGAGCCTATCCGTGACAATATCCGTACAGTCCGGTCTCTTCGTCAAAGAGTATCGCATACCGGGTCTAGGGGATGGTAAACGTCAGACCCTAATAACCTGATAAGTCATGCCAATGTGGCTCAGGACCAATCCGGGAAACTACTGATCAACCTATCAGTAAATCCCAAGTGCCTTGGCTCAGGTCTTATGGTCCTGACCAATCGAATCACAGTGCGATATCGACTCCCTATACCGGGAGAGACGAATCCCCGACAGTCGCTCACTGCCTCCATATGGCTCGGGACTGAACCCAACCAAAACCTGTTTGCACGACTCAGTAGAGCCGTGGTAGGGTAGTGATCAAAGTTCAGTAGGAACTCACACAAGACAAATGCCGATCTCGGGTCCAAAGACTAACCTATACACATGTCACCTGAAAACTTCCATCTGACAATAGGTATAGTACCACATGGAAGTTCTCGGCGAGTCTGTCCAGTGTACTCACACCCAGTGAGCACCTGTATACAATCTTAGGTGCATCAGACCAATGGCTACGGGACCAACCATCCCCCGACGGGGCTAGAAACGTACACACCAGTCTACTCTGGAGTATCAGTGCCCAGTCTCGATACTCACGCGACTAGGGACCATTTAAGGATGTGCATATGGACTACCCTGCCCCTACAAGTATGATCGCCATCACAACGCAGGTAGTCAAGCAAGATCCTACGGGCTTTATCAACATGTAACTGCAATAAGTAATAACAAGTATGACATATGCCATGTTAAGATAAAGACAAACCACAATAGTATACTACCGTATCGAGTCTTTATCAATATGTGCAAACCAGATATAACAACAATACAAATAAATACACATATCCCGATAAAGACAAGTCAAATAATATACTATAAAACTGAGCAAGATTGTTCTGTACATACATATCCGTAGTGTCCATATGTATACATATACAATACTGGCCTCTAGGGCATATACATCGAACAATCTCCCACTTGCACTAAAGGCTGGTGATTGGCGTACCGAATACCCAACGTCTGCTCTAAGGCCAGCTGCTGGCGTACCGCATACCCAACATCCTAAAAATTCGCTCGAACTGTGCTTGAGGGAGGGACTTTGTAAATGGATCCGCCGTGTTGTCTTTCGTATCCACTCTCCGGACCTCGATCTCCTGGCGATCTACGATCTCCCTGATCAGGTGACTCTGCCTTAAGATGTGCCTGGATTTCTGATGGAATCGTGGTTCCTTCGCTAAAGCTATAGCTCCATTGTTATCACAATACACTGGTATTGGATCAACAATGGACGGAACTACCTGAAGTTCAGCTATGAACTTCTTCATCCAGACCGCCTCTTTTGCGGCATCGCTTGCAGCAATATATTCAGCCTCCATCGTTGAGTCTGCGATGGTATCCTGTTTGGAACTCTTCCAACATACCGCCCCTCCATTGAGCGTAAACACAAAACCCGAGACAGACTTGTTGTCATCCTTGTCACTCTGGAAGCTTGAGTCGGTAATGGACTCGACCCTGAGGTCTCCATTACCGTAAACCAGGAACATCTCCTTAGTCCTTCTCAGGTACTTGAGAATGTTCTTTACTGCTGTCCGGTGGTTCTCACCTGGGTCTATCTGATACCGGCTCACCACGCTTAGTGCGTAAGCTACATCTGGTCTTGTACATAGCATCGCATACATTATAGATCCTACCGCCGAAGCGTAGGGTATAGTGCTCATGCGAACCCTCTCCTCGTCAGTCTTGGGAGACATCTCCTTGGAGAGGGTGATTCCGTGCAATGCGGGTATGTTATCGCGCTTGGAATCTTCCATACTAAATCTCTTTAGTACGGTCTCTATCTACTTGGACTGCGAAAGTCCTAGTAGTCTCTTGGATCTATCTCTGTAGATCTTGATCCCTAAAATGTACGAGGCATCACTAGGTCTTTCATGGAGAACCTTTGTGATAAGAATAGCTTGACCGATTGTAGCATAGGAATATCATTTCTTATCAAAAGAATGTCGTCCACGTACAAGACTAGGAACACGACAGTTCGTCCTACAATCTTCTTATATATGCAAGGCTCATCTTCGTTCTTGATGAAGTCAAAGTCCTTGACTATCTCATCAAAACAGATGTTCCAGCTCCGCGATGCTTGCTTCAATCCATAAATGGATTTGAGTAACTTGCACACCTTCCCGCTGCTCCCACTGTCTACAAAACCTTCTGGCTGATCCATATAAACACACTCTTCTAAACTTCCGTTTAGAAAAGCCGTTTTTACGTCCATCTTCCAGATCTCATAGTCATGGAAGGCAGCAATGGCAAGCAGGATCTTAATGGATTTGAGCATAGCCACTGGAGAAAAGGTTTCATCATAGTCCACTCCTGGTCTTTGACGAAAACATTTTGCAACGAGTCTAGCCTTATAGGTTTCCACCTGTCCATCTACACCAAGTTTCTTCTTGTAGATCCATTTGCATCAAACGGGTTTTATCCCAGGTGGAGCAACTTCCAGGGTCCACGCTTTATTGGTGTACATGGACTCCATTTCAGATTGCATAGCATCCAGCCACTTATCAGAGTCCCTACCGATAATGGCTTGTCTTAAACTAGTAGGATCATCTTCTTCCAAGATGCAATCCTCTCTATCCCCATCTATGAGAAAACCGTAGTATCTCTCGGGCGGATGAGAAATCCTACTAGATCTGCGGAGTGGCTGAAGTTCGTCCGGGACTATTGAATTTTCTGGTTCTACTAAATCCTCAGTTTGAGTTTGTGGATCTGATGTTTCATCCAGTTCTACCGTGCTCCCACTTATTTCTTTTGCAAGAAATTGCCACTCTAAAAAAGTGGCGCGATGAGCAACGAACACCTTCTGTTCCTCAGTGTGGTAGAACAGATATCCCAGAGAATTTCTAGGATATCCCACAAATTTGCACAAAACTGATCGTGCCTTAAGCTTGTCCGGATTTTGTACCTTTACATAGGCCGGACAACCCCATATCTTAATACGTTCAAGATATGGTCTTTTACCACTCCATATTTCATATGGAGTCTTAGGAACAGATTTAGAAGGAACCTGATTCAGCAAGTATGCTGCTGTTTGTAGCGCAAGTCCCCAGAATGAAAGAGGTAACTTGGCATTACTCATCATGGAGCGAACCATGTCCAATAGGGTACGGTTCCTCCGCTCCGATACACCGTTGTGCTGTGGTGTATACGGAGGAGTAAGCTGAGAGAGAATTCCATTCTCTTTTAAGTAATCTAGGAAATCCGTGCTTAAGTACTCCCCTCCTCTATCTGACAGGAGGATCTTGATACTTTTGCATGTCTTGTTCTCTACTTCGCTTCTGAATTCTTTGAATTTCTCAAAAGCTTCAGATTTGTGTTTCATAAGATACACATATCCGAACCTAGAGAGATCGTCAGTGAATGTGATGAAGTACGAGAACCCACCCCTTGCATGTATAGACATTGGACAACACACATCACTGTATATGAGTCCCAAGAGCTCCGATGCTCTTTCTCCATGTCCGGTGAACGGAGATTTGATCATCTTTCCTTTGAGACAAGACTGACAAATTTCATAAAATGAAAATTCGAACGTATCCAAGAGTCCATCTTTATGCAACTTGCTCAGTCTTTTCTCTCCGATATGACCAAGTCTACAATGTCACAAGTAGGATTCGTTCATATCTGAACTCTTCCTCTTGAGTGTGTTTTGTACATTAAGAACTGTATTCTGATTTAGAACATAGATACCATTACACAGTGTATCTTCTGCAACCAATACCTTATGAAGGTAGATGTTTATGATATTTCTATCAAGAACAAAGTTATATCCATCTTTATCAAGTAAAGAAACTGATATTATGTTGCATAACATGGAAGGTACATAGTAGCAATTGTTCAAAATCATGGTATTGCCATTTGGCAACACTAGGTGATATTCACCGACGGCCGCAGCATTAACTTGTGCTCCGTTCCCCACTCTGAGGAACATATCACCAGGTCCAACTATCCAACTTTTTCTCAGTCCCTGCAATAAATTACAGATATGAGATCCTGATCCCGTATCGAGTACCCAGGAGGTAGGGCTGACCGAAAAATAGTTCTCAATAACAAGAACACTTGAAGAAGACGCAACAGTATGTTTCTTCTTCGATGGGTTTATCAAGGAATTCAAACTTTCCTCTTTCCCATGCTCACACTCACGACTGTTGTCATAAGTTAGAGCCGAACAGACGTTTCCTAGCCCCGAATAAGAATTCGGATCGGTCAAGCGATACATTTTATTATCTTGATTAGGGCGTGAAATGGTTGCTACCTGGAGAGAGAGAGGGAAAACACTCAGCGTGCGCTCTTGCAAGATTAGATTGGTTATTAATTTATCTAACCAGGATGGCTCCCACTGTTTCCTCAAATTCTTCTTCAAACCCTAAAAGAAGAACTAGTCAGGATTAATCGCACGTCACAATACTTGCTTAACCTTTCAGCCAGGCTGGTGTTTGTACTTCGAGGGAGGTTTTCCAACGCTTTCGCGAAGTTCCTTAATTACATAACCTCTTTTCCCTGGAGGCGTAGCCCCGCTAACACCTTTCTAGACACCTACTTGGTTTATAGCATTGATTGTTAAGTGTGATAATCTTCCGAGAGTAATCCTACTCATCAATGGAATCGGGATCCAACTATCATGGTGTGATGCACTAGATGGAATCCACTCTAGTCACCACACTCCAGAAGGTATACTAAATCTGCAAGTTTCCTGTATGTTTGAAACTCCCGATGTGGTTTTTTTTTTTGCTCCTAACGGCTTTATGACCTTGACAATGCCAACATATCATAAGCCGCTAGTCAAGTTCGGCCCGTCATTATCTTGATTAACTTAGACCCACCCGCATATCCCTTGACAATGCCAACATAGCTATGCGACTGTCCTAAATAATCTGAAATGAAGCTACAAACAAGCAATACTCAGCTACCGATCACTACGCCTTGACAATGCCAAAATACGCAACTCGAATACTAAGTAGTACTTGTAGGAAATGACGGAGGGCTATGGCTGGGTTTTTGGCGAAAAACCCCGTTAACGTAATGAACTTGATATCGTTGAAAGAACCTGAGTGGTTTTTATAAATATATAGTGGCGAAAACCTTGGCTAAAGAGGTCACTCCCTGTGAAGGGATCTCAGCTCTTTCCTCGTCGAATGAGGTGCAGGATATTCCAAAATGAATATCACGATGCAAAGCAAAAATAATCGACTATAGTGAAGTTATTACCCTGACGCAAACTCTTACTCAAGGGGTCACTCCCAGTGAAGGGATCTCGGCCCTTGTCTCATCGAATGAGGTGCAGGATATTCTAAACTGAATACCACTATGCAAAGTAAAAGAGAACATCTGTAATGTCAGTTTTTCGAAATCTGTTCCAACATCTTTTAGGTTTATTTTCTTGCATTAATGAAAATCAATGTGGTCCCATCAATTTAACCTATCACACCAGAAAAGAATGAAAATAAAATGTACGTATATACCATCCGCATTCGCCACGTGGCCCCGTCATCACCCGTTAGATTACTGAACTAACGACAGAGCGGGGGCTGGACTAGCGCGGGTGCAAAATATATACAACATATACATCGAATGAGGTGCAGGATATTCTAAACTGAATACCACTATGCAAAGTAAAAGAGAACGTCTGTAATGTCAGTTTTTAAAGCTTGGTTCCAACAACATCTTATAGGTTTATTATCTTGCATTAATCAAAATTAATGCGGTCCCATCAATTTGTAACCTATCACACCAGAAAAGAACGAAAATAAAATGTACGTATATGCCATCCGCATTCGCTACGGGGGCCCGTCATCACCCGTTAGGTTACTTAACTAACGACAGAGCGGGGGCTGGACTAGCGCGGGTGCAAAACATATCAACATCTACTAGTATATATATAAGTATATATAACATTCGTCTCAAGCATGATAATAAACAACATCACAGATAACAACACAGAATGGTGGATAATCTTGGAGCCCCGGGTTTCATTTGAGCCGCAAATAAAACCCGGCGTTCCCTGTCGTGTGGATAGCCTGTGCAATGAAAACCTGTACCCCCTACGAGTGCGGCGAATAGCCCGCGAATTCTAGAATGAAGCCCCCTCCGTCTCAGCGCCATGAGATGCGGGCTTGTTTCCTTCTAGAATCCGGCTGTTCGTGCACTCCACCGTGGGGTAATCCTAATACAGAAAAAGAAAATAATATATACAAGCGGTAACATCGACCTCAACCCGGTCATGCCCCAAAATAATATACAAACGGCAAAGACGGCAGTCCACATGTCGGACGCTCGCCCCACAATAACAAATGTACAAATGAATTTAAACTGTATTTCTAACATTGCATCACATGCTATCAATCACGACTATCCAACCAAAATCACAGAACAAGCACACAACATCAACGTGAATGTCACGTTCGCAAAACCCGTCTAAAGGAACATATAGCAATTAAACGAGTTTTACCGATCGAGTGACATTCACGGTCGCAGATAAAAGTGAATGAACTGTGAACAGTTAAACAGTGTTAAATGTAACGAATTCGAAACACATCAAGTTTCCTCAAACTCAAAACTACAGAGAATCAAATTTGAGCAAACTTTAAACAACACCAAAGAACCAAAATGCTAGAGATAAGTGCCCAGAACAAAAACCAATGCACAATTCCCTAGAAAAACCGAGCAGGCCAGAATTATGGGGTCTGTGGCCGGCCAAAGTTAGGTGGAACTGCCTCATTTTTGTTCTGGGTAATTCTCATAAGGTAAAGACCACTCTGCACTTGTTTAAAAAAAATTCAGAAACCTTTTTAAAATTAACAGAAACTGCAGAATAGGGTTTTGGTTTCGCGGAGTTGTTTCAATTTCGTTGTTTTAACATTGTTTAAACTTGCTAACCTAGGGTTTATGGGCTGGCTCTGATACCATGAAGGGTTACCCTAGTGGCCCGGCCAACTTCCGTGGCCAAATGCGGAACAAAAATTTTAAGACGATCGAAAACTTGGCACTAGAATAAAACTTAACCGGATCTTTAACCATAAACCTAGTTAGCTAAATGTGAGTTCTATCTACTATGAAAGAAGATATAGCAAGAGGCTCAAGTCCTTCGGTCTTCTCTCCTCGTCATGTGCTCCAAGTGGTCTCCTTGAACTTGCTTGATATCCAACTCCGACTCCATCGGTCCTCCGGGATCGAGCTTGTTCTCCGGCCTTGCTTTGTCGTAGATGATCCACCCGGGAAGTATGATCCATGGCTCTAGCTCTTTGCAATATGTCAAAAGAGCAACTAGAGGACTTGGGATGCTAGTCCAAGTAGTCTAGGATGTAGTTTGGAGTTCTAAGTGTGAAGCTATCTCTTTCTTACCTCTTCACTTGATTCTCAACACATGAGAAGGTAGTGAAGAGGAAGAAGATGAAGGTGGAGGAAAGCAAGAGGAGGGAGGAACTTAAGAGAAATGAGAGCTCAAGAAAAATTATGAAGCATTGCATGAAAGAGAAAATCAATACCATGGTTTTGTATATCAATTCTTTCATTAAACAATTAGCAACCATGCTTCAATAATAACTCCAAAATGAATTATAAATTCATTTGACTACTATTGAAGCATGGTCACCTCATTTCCTCCCATACCCTTTACTTTACACCTCATTTCCAATTATCAAATAAAAGGAAAATACAAAATGAGGTGGCCACCTTCTAGAAGGAAATCTGTAATAAATACGGATTTCAGTCTACTATACATATATACCGGCAATCAAATAAAAATCCGAACGCCCAAAGAGATAGAATAACATGAAGAACGTAATACTAGAATATATATATTGAAATACATATACGTAAATTATTAAATCAATACCTGATTTAATAATCCGGCTCAAACCCGAGCCGGCTAGTATTACCAACAGTCCGATCGAAAGTCCGAGTATAAAGCACATCAATCGATCGAACCCTGCACGTATCCAATACGGATACTACATCATTTTGCCTGGATCAGGAAAACCCTCTGTGTGGGACTCTAAAGACTCGACAGTACTCTGGCAGTAGGTTTAACCACAAGCATGTCAGCGGCACTAGCTGTACGTAACGGCTGCCCAGGTACCTGTCGAAAAGGAAGGCCGACGAGCAAGCTCGTCCGAACTCCTACTGAGCCTATCCGTGACAATATCCGTACAGTCCGGTCTCTTCGTCAAAGAGTATCGCATACCGGGTCTAGGGGATGGTAAACGTCAGACCCTAATAACCTGATAAGTCATGCCAATGTAGCTCAGGACCAATCCGGGAAACTACTGATCAACCTATCAGTAAATCCCAAGTGCCTTGGCCAAGGTCTTATGGTCCTGACCAATCGAATCACAGTGCGATATCGACTCCCTATACCGGGAGAGACGAATCCCCGACAGTCGCTCACTGCCTCCATGTGGCTCGGGACTGAACCCAACCAAAACCTGTTTGCACGACTTAGTAGAGCCGTGGTAGGGTAGTGATCAAAGTTCAGTGGGAACTCACACGAGACAAATGTCGATCTCGGGTCCAAAGACTAACCTGTACACATTTCACCTGAGAACTTCCATCTGACAATAGGTATAGTACCACATGGAAGTTCTCGGCGAGTCTGTCCAGTGTACTCACACCCAGTGAGCACCTGTATACGATCTTAGGTGCATCAGACCAATGACTGCGGGACTAACCATCCCCCGACGGGGCTAGAAACGTACACACCAGTCTACTCTGGAGTATCAGTGCCCAGTCTCGATACTCATGCGACTAGAGACCATTTAAGGATGTGCTTATGGACTACCCTTCCCCCACAAGTATGATCGCCATCACAACGCAGGTAGTCAAGCAAGATCCTAGGGGCTTTATCAACATGTAACTGCAATATGTAATAACGAGTATGACATATGCCATGTTAAGATAAAGACAAACCACAATAGTATACTACCGTATCGATTCTTTATCAATATGTGCAAACCAGATATAACAACAATACAAATAAATACACATATCCCGATAAAGACAGGTCAAATAATATACTATAAAACTAAGCAAGATTGTTCTGTACATACATATCCCTAGTGTCCATATGTATACATATACAATACTGGCCTCTAGGGCATGTACATCCAACACTTATATGTTACTAGTTTGTTTAATGAATGTCAAAAATTGTTGACGTGTTTACTTTTATATTGCCGATGTTGGCCGATATTGTGATACAAATGATATTTTTGTTGATATTATATGCTTTATTTAACCAATGTTGGCCGATACTGTAATATGAATGATATTTTTGTTGATATTATCAGTTTTATATTGCTAATGTTGGTCGATGTTGTGATATGAATGATATTTTTGTTGATGTTATCAGTTTTATAGAGCTGATGTTACAGGAAATTTATTAGAGGTTACAGAAAACTTATCAGAAGTTATAGGCAAGTGCTTAGAAGTTACAGACAAGTGCCTAGAACTTATAGGCAAGTGGTTAGAAGTTACATGAAATTGCTTACAAGTTACAGGCAAATGGTTAGAACTTACAGACAAGTGCTTAGAAGTTACATGCAACTGCTTAGATTTTACAGGAAACTGCTTATAAGTTGCAGAGAACTAATTAAAATTTATAGGCAAATGGTTAGAAATTACATGAAAGTGCTTAGAAGTTACATGCAACTCATTAGAAATTACAGACAAGTTGTTAGAAGTTATAGGCAAGTGGTTACAAGTTACATACAATTTATTATAAGTTACAGATAACTAATTAGAAGTTATAAGCAAGTTGTTAGCAGGAAAGTTCTTACAAGTTACAGGCAACTTATTAGGACTTACATGCAACTGGTTAGAAATTAAAGGTAAGTGCATATAGATTACAGGCAACTGATTAAAAGTTACAGGAATATGGTTATAAGTTACATGTAAGTTCTTACAAGTTACAGGCAATTGCTTATAGGTTACAGACAACTGCTTAGAAATTAGAGGCAAGTGGTTAGATGTTACAAGTACTTAAATGTTAACATATTATTACTTGCATCCATGTAAATATTACAAGCAACTTATTAAATATTAAAAACAAATCTTCTTAGATATTAGGGAAATGCAACTGCTTAAAAGTTACAGGCAACTGTTGAGAAGTTACATGCAACTTTTTTAGAAGTTACATGCAACTGGTTAGAATTTACATGCAATTGCTAATAAGTTTCTTGTAACTTGTCTGTAAGTTTTAATAAGCTGCATGTAACTTCTAAGCAGTTGCATGTAATTTCTAATAACTTGCATGTAACTTCTAATAAGCTACATGTAATTTCTAAGCAGTTTCATGTAACTTCAAATAACTTGTCTGTAACTTCTAATAAGCTGTATGTAAGTTCTAAGCAGTTGCCTGTAATTTCTAATAAATTGCATGTAATTTCTAAGCACTTGCATATAATTTCTAACCAGTTGTATGTAACTTCTAAGCAATTGCTTGTAAGCTTTAATATCATCAAGAATACATCAACAATTTTTTATATCAACAAAAATACATCAATATCGTTTATATAAAACCAATAACATCAACAAAAATATCATTCATAACACAGTATAGGCCAACATAAGCTATATAAAATTGATAAAATCAACAAAAATATCATTCATAACACAATATTAGCCAACACCTATTATATAAAACTGATAATATCAACAAAAATATCATTCACAATATCAACCAATATCGGCGATATTAAAGTAAATAAGTCAACAATTTTTAACATTCATTACACAATACTTTTCATCGGCCAATATCGACGAAATAAAACCAGTAACATCTAAGACTACTTCATCATTCATTCACCAAAATATTGTTCGATGCTGATCAATTAATCCACAAAATTCCTTAACCCTATATTAGCAATAAAAATCATCATTAACAAAATGAAAAGGAAAATCAACCAAAAAAGGAAAAAAGAAAATCTTGGTGGAGAAGAGTGGGACCAAGAACTCATCCCCTTCCCAAGTGTTGGGGTCAAAAATTACACCCTGTTGACCAAGTCAAAACCAAACTTAACACCCAAGCCAAGTGGGCACAAGCTCAGATCAAGCCTGAGCAAGGGAGGGGCTAGCCCACACCATGAAGAAACAAAAATTATGTAATGAATAAATGAAAATGTAATTCTTCGAAAAAGAATGTAAATTAAATGGGCAAGAAGCCAAATTTTGTAATGCTCATGGCTTATGTGTAAAAAAATGAGCAAATAAGGTATGGGGAGGCACAAGTGCCATTTTGTAAAGCCCAAGGGCCAAAATGTAAAGTGTGTAGCCTATAAAAAAACAAACATGATGAAGAAACGAACAACTTCTGATATCTCAAAATAAACCTAGGGTTTTGTGCCGCTCTCTCTCTCTCTCTCAAGGTCTCCTACTTCTTCCTCCTCTCTTTTTCAATTAAATCCAAGGCAAATCTTCTCCCTTTTCCAAAACAAAATAGATTTTGGCCATTGTTCCCCGCCGGAAGACGCGACCGGGACGTTGGGACGTCGAGGCCTGAATTCCGAGGGCAGATGCTAATTGGTGCTATCCGTCTACCTCTCCGAAAATGCCAAGTTGATTTATGACACCATGTATCGAAGGTTTAAATGGATGCGGCTGATGTAGCAGACTTCGTCAGATTCCCCCTCGTTGAGGGATTTTTGATTGTGGGGACGCTCTTCCCTGCAGGCGCAAGCCCCTGCAGTTAATTATGCTACCGCATCGCGGTAACCAATTTCTCCTTCTCCAGATGGTCACTTCGTGTCGTGGGTGTTTGTTTTGTTTTTGGTTGCCCGTGGATTGTATACGGAGACTAATTTATGTTGTCGCCCGTAGGGCATGGATTAGTCCAAATCCGTATCTTCTTAGATTTGGGTTTGGGGTTGAGTTTAAGGATACGTTAGTCTCATTTGAGACTAAGATCAACTTAAACGTTTTTTAAGGATACGTTAGTCTAATTTCAGACTAAGATCAACTTAACGGGATCGTTTAGATCGGACAAGAGAGCATTTAGGCTCTATTGTTTAGTTTAAGGACATTACGATCCATTAGTTTAAGGACATTACGGTCCATGGGTTTAAAGGACCCCACAGTCCGAGGTTAAGGACATCACAGTCCATGGGTTTAAAAGGACCCCACAGTCCGGGGTTAAGGACATCACAGTCCATGGGTTTAAAAGGACCCCACAGTCCGAGGTTAAGGACATCATAGTCCATGGGTTTAAAGGACCCCACAGTCCGAGGTTAAGGACATCATAGTCCGTGGGTTTAAAGGGACCCCACAGTCCGAGGTTAAGGACATCATAGTCCATGTAAAATGTGGTTGTCGGGACCCGTCACCTCTCTGAAGACGTTGAAGGATTACAACGACATATATCAGAGGAGTGAAGAGATGTACTCTTGAACCAATGTAGGTTGAGAGATCTGTAGTCCAATCTTGGGACTAAGATCAAAAAAGATTTATGAGCATATGGGCTCAATTAATCTGAATTAAGGACTTATGGCCAACTTGGGCTAAGTCCATTTAGGTTTAAAATGTTGGACTTTTGTTTGGACTTTTGAACATTTGTCTGGGTTCAGCCCCCCATTATTTAGCAATGCTAAACATGAGTCTGGGTTCTGACCGTATTTTGTCTTTTACTGAGTGCTGAGCATTCAAATGTCATATGAGATGACCAATTTTGGAAGACAAAAGTGTATTTGAGGCTCAATCAAAAGGGGAGTCTTGTCTCTGGAAAACTTGGCTAGTTCAAGCTAAGATTGGCTTGGATATAGTGTTAAACACTAGAGTATATTCGGCTATCACGTGCTCCCATGTGATGAATCAAAAATATAGTGTTAAACACTAAGACTGAAGCGCTCACGTGGGGACACGTGAGGCGCCTGATGATTGGGCCTTTCCTCTGTTATTTATTCTCAGAATATTCACAGAAGTGTTAAACACTAAGGATGCAGTGCTTAAAATAGTGTTAAACACTAGAAAATGAAGCGCTCACGTGAGGACACGTGAGGCACCCTAAGATTGGGTCAAGCCTCCCTTATTTTATTCTCAGAATAAGTGTTAAACACTTTTAGTCTTCAAGTCTATCACGTGTGGGCACGTGATGAGCATCCATGCACTGGATATTAAAAGGATTTGCTAGGGGTCACGTGAGGGTGCCCATGCATTGGATTTTAATCCTTCAGTTCTTTCCATCTCCTCTTTTTTAAAGAGGTGTTTGTCAGGGATCACGTGGGGACACGTGAGGGCGCCTTCAGGTGGGCATTACCCTTTGATAGAATCTTCTTTTGCTTGATAATTGCTAGAGGTCACGTGAGACGCCCAAAATATATTCTGACTTGGCCTTGTTCTGTTTATCTTGAGGAATTTATCCAAGGGTCATGTGGGAGCACGTAACCCCATCTCATTCATTCTTTTCTGACCATTGAAGGGAGGGTCACGTGTTGCCACGTGATCAGGTTGGATACTGACTTCTTTACGTGCATGAAGAGTTTTAAGTCCCTTGTTTTAGGAATTAAATTCTTTTATAGGGTTAAACCCTAATTTTGTGTAGAGGAATTAAATTCCCATGTATTTGGAAGAATCAAATTCTTTTATACCCAATTCTCCCTCTAAGTCTTGGATCTGCATGGCAGAATCTCCCCGATGAGAATTAAATTCTCAATTTATGGGGAGATCTGCTTCTGCAGATCTTCAACCAGAGGGAAGAACTAAGTTCTTATATTAAGGGTTAAATCCTATCTTTGTTGGAGGAATTAAATTCCTATGTGATTTGTGGGAGAATAAAATTCTCTGAACTTAGGTCCTCCCTTAGGCTTTAGATCTGCATGGCAGAATCTCCCCGATGAGAATTAAATTCTCAACTTATGGGGAGATCTGCTTCTGCGGATCTTCAATCAAAGGAAGAACTAAGTTCTTATTCAGAAGAGTTAAACTCTTAGATTGAGAATTAAATTCTCTCTTTATTTAGTGGGAGTTTATAGAATGATCTCTCTCCTAGGATTTCTTTCTTTTCTCAAGAGACCTTCTTTCTCTCTGAAGAATTAAATTCTCTTCTTTTTTCTCTCTTATTGGTGTATATTCTTCCTTTTTTTTTGCTTCCTTGCTCCTATTTATAGGAGAAAGAAAAGAATCAGTTTGTTTAGTCAATCTTTCATTGAAAGATTTCAATTGATTTTGTAACCAACATGATCTTTTAGATCACTCAGTGAATTTTATTCACCATTGGATTTTTAATCCAAAAGATATTTTGTCTGTTATTCCTGGCAAATTTTAGAGAAATATCTCCCTGTTATAGAATCTTTATATAAATTGGTGATTTTTAATCACCATTGGATTTTTAATCCAACGGTGCTCCACTTTTCAGAGCGCAATCTTTTTGTTTGGAAAGATCTAGGAAAATATTAGGGTTTTTGATTTCCTTTAATTAGAATTTAATTCTATTAGTTCAGAAGGTTTAAGAGCCTATCACGTGTTAGCACGTGACCCCGCTGATTGACCATTTAATTATAATTCAATTCTATTAGTTCAGAGATCTTTAGGAACCCATCACGTGTCAGTACGTGACCCTTGGTCACGTGTGGGCACGTGATACCCCGTTTAGGGTTTTCTTTCCTTTATCTCAGAGAGTTTTTTAAGACTCCATCACGTGGTGGCACATGACCCACTGATTAAGCTTTTAATCAAAATTTAATTCTGTTGTTTTTAAAGAACTCAGGAATTATCACGTGTCAGCACGTGACCATTGGTCACGTGTGGGCACGTGATGCCCAATTGGGGGTTTTCCTTGTTGTTTTATTATACCTTTAATTATTTTCAGTGGGTTTAAAGGCCCATCACGTGTGGGCACGTGACCCCATTTGATTAGGATTCAACTCTTGTCATTTCAGAGCCTTCAGGAAGCCATCACGTGTCGGCACGTGACCCCCGACCACGTGTGCGCACGTGATGCCCCATTGGGGGGTTTTCCTTGTATTTTATGAGGGAACAAATGCCCCCACAGCGTTGTTCTCACGTGTTTGCACGTGAGTGCAACTCTGTAACTTTTGTGGCCGTTGGATCTGCCTAGGAAAGGGGGTAGATGAACCGTTTCCCATCACATCCTATAAATGCTGGGGTCTCTTCAGAAGCGCCTTCACTCTTTCATCTTCTTCCTTGTTCATTTTCCTTTGAGAATTTAATTCTCTTTCTCAGAGCTCAGTTCTCTGTTCCAAAAATTTTCAGAGTTTAACTCTGTTAACACGAGATTTCCTTTTTCAGGTAAGGATCTTGAACGGCCGAGGAACTTCTTGTAGAACTTTTCTTTGGATTTTAAATCCACACCAAGGGTTTTTCCTTTTAACAAAAACCCATCTTTCCAAGTTCTTTAAAAAATGTCCAATCTTTAAATAATAAACCCATTTTGCTAAGGTTTCTCTGATCTTAGGGATCGATGATGATACTTGTCTTTCCTCTGGAATTTAATTCCATTCCAAAGAGCTCAACTCTGAAAAAGTTTTTCTGGGAATTTAATTCCTCTGTTCAAAAGGAATTTAATTCCTCTAAAGAACTTAGTTCTTAAAAGAAGAGTTCTTGGGATTTTTCATCCTGAGTTGTTCTTACAGAGATCCTTCTCGATTTGCACAGAGTTCCTGTAATGGGTTTTCTCCTTGGGGGAATGTGTAGAGTCATTTGAATTTATTGAGAATCTTCCTTTTATTCTCATGATGATTGCTCAGTCTCATTATTAGTGAGCCGCCATATTGATTTTGTGGGGCCCATGTGTTTTGTAACCAATGGTCCCATAAAATAAGTTGTTTGTCGCTTTCTTCCACTGTCTTCTTACATATATATTTATGTATATATATTCATACACGTATGGGCTTCACTAACAGTTTCCCCTTCCTTTATTTCAGGAACAATGGCTTCCCTTCCATACTTTCCCTTTACTCGCTCGGAGGCGGCTTTTCCTCAATCACCGTCGGATGAAGAGGTGATGGCGATGATCAGGGCTTATGACCCGGATTGAACCAATTTACTTTTATGGGGGACCTGGTACGGTCATATCATCCGCGGTCGCCGCAGCTTTCTTTGCGAGGTGCCAACAGAACCTATCCGCCCGTTCCTGCCAATGGACCGTCCGCAGACTGCTTTTGCTGTAGAGGTGACAAATTGGACTCCTACCGGCCGGCTCGAACCGTCGACAACTGGGATACCAAATCAGCCTGTGCCGGCCATAGACATCTTGGGGCGTCGTGTCTTCCAAAGTGAAGCCCAGCCTTGGGGCCAAGTTTACAAGATAGGTCTTACCCCTCGCCATCCCACGGGCTACCTTCTCTGGGCTCGTTACATCTTGTCCGCTCATCGTGCACGACTGCAGAGGGTCGGGATTTACCAGGCGTTGTATGTATCCCTCTTCCATTATCAATCTCCCCATGTATGGTGGGTCAAAGCTTTCCTAAATCAGTGGAATCTTCCCACCAATACTTTCTTGTTAGGGGACCGCGAAGTTTCGATCTCTTTAGAAGAGTTTCGCGAGATCTCAGGTTTACCGATCTGCGGAGCGCCTTACGAAGAATTGTTGCCCTTTGACGAGTATGCCTTCGAGACGGTGCCCGCTACGCTTGACGGCTTGTCAATTGAAAATGCCGTCCGCCACAAGTACCCGAGTCTAATTAAGACTCTGGGGATTTTTGAGAAGCTGTTCACGGAGTCAGAGGAACAAGGCATTACTTTTAAATGCTTTATCGCCTGCTTCCTTCGTGAAAATGTTTTGTCAAAGGCGGCTCCGAAGTTCACGAGTATCAACGACCCCTTCGGGTTTGGTTTAAATAGGCTACCGGCTAGAGAAGAGGATTTGCCCCAGTTCTACATTCCAGTCTTGTCGGCTATACCTTTCGAGTCGATCGCAGCTCCTGGTATGGATGAAGAAACTTTCTTCATGGGTTTTATCAGCGTCTGGCTCAGTTGGTTCGTTATTCCAACGCACCGTCGATTCATGAGAGCTTCGGTCATTTACCCTGCTCATCGCATTGCCGGAGGGACGCGACTAGTTGTGGGCATCGCAGGGCTGTCGCATCTGTACCATGGGCTAAGCACTGCAGCCAATACCTCAACACCAGGCGTGAACGTAGTGAATTTCTCTCTTCATTACTTTACGTCATGGATTGAGATGCACGTGCTAGGGGCATTTGCTGCGCATCAGAGACCCAGCTTTTTGATGCCTATACCTTTCCGCGGCTCATGAGGTTGGTGGACGCTTCTGCTCCTGACCCGACTCAATTAGGGGCTCTTCGAGTGCTGCTCAATCCGTATGCCAACGAAGGTGGAATGGTATTTAATGATCGAATCCTATCTGCTCCCTCGGGACCTGTTCAACAGTTGTTTGACTTATCGAAAGAGGGGGCACCATCTTTGAAACCCAGGGAAGCCATGCACTTGTACTCGATCAGACCCGGCTATCTGGTGTTCCGTCGAAACGATGCGGCTCTTTTCATGCGGTACAATCCACACCGCTTTGCCCGGCAACTGGGATATGACCAGGGTATCCCCTTCGAGGCGTTCACAGTGGAGCCCGGCCCTTCTTTGGAAACTGTTCGTAACTCCACCCACCATTTCATGAGGCTGAACACCGGTTCTCATTTCATGATCCCCGAGGCCGAATACATTCCGAGGTGCGTGGGGGTTTTCACGGGTTGGTATCGCCACCGGGTTAGTCCAATCATTGCTGAGGAGAGGAGGATACTTTTTGGACTTAAAGCTCCCGCCCCGCTCCGGGCTACGGGAGTCCCACCGCGACCGCGGATGATGGTTCGCCCTCCTTTGAGGGATACCGGTATCGTGCTTATTCTTGAGGCGACGGATGTGGATTTGACTCCGAAAGTCGGTATGCCGATGCGCACTAGAGCTCAGGCAAGAGCTTCCGATAAGGCGCCAGTAGCAGTATCATCAGCTGCGGCGTCAGCAATGGCAGTGTCGTCATCGGTAGCACCGCCGAGAGAAGATATTGAAGGCGAAGTGGGTCAACGTCGCACTAAAGCACCGAGGGGAAAGAAGCGATCGTCTTCTGGTGTTAGTTCTGGGTCCAAGAGGCGAAAGAAGACGGTCACCAATCTGCTCGACTTTTTAGTAGAATCCGAGCCTATCTTTCAAGATGAACCACTAGCTATGCAAGAGTCGGATGGTGGTCTTCTTTTTTCGGGTTCATCTGCCGAGGAAGCCGCACAATTGGCTGAGGCCATAAGACGCTCCCAGGATGAGGCTGAGAATGTAAGGGTCCCGAAGAGGCCTTATCCTGCTGTCATCTTCTACGAAGATCCTCCATCGATACGGCGGATATTTATAGGTCCTTTGGAGAAGGGAGGCAAGATAGCCCTTAAGCAACCTATCTCGGCCGATACCGAAGATGCGCTTTCGTTGTGGACTGGTGGCCACGAGTTTACCCTCGCACCCCGGCGAGCACGAATTCTTGAGAAGGAACGTCGGCTTGAAAAAGGCATACTAGAAGCTCCTTTGCGCATTGGTATACTTATATATCTTTTTGTAGTATTTTGCAATGCTTATATATATATATATATATATATATATATATATATATATATATATATATATATCCTTATCCTCGTGAAAACTTTGCAGGGACTTCGGAAATGGCAGAGGATCTGAGTTCGAGTCGCGCCTTGACTATGGACTCTGTAAATATCCCCGATGAGACATTAGTAAGTGTGGAGGGGGTCGATACAGCTGTTCTTCCTGTCGCAGAGCTCCCATTGGTGGTTCTCGTTCCCCCGGTGCTTGCTCTCCCGGAAGAGGCATCTTCATTGGCCGCAGATTCAATGGATCTTTCTGGGGACGGCCCAGAGACTATGGGACAGGTAGTCGAGGCCACCGTCCTTTCATTGGAGCCTGCAGCGGTGGCCACTGCTCCTCAATTGGAAGTTGTTATACAGGCCCATGTCCCCGATGATGTGCCTGGGGGCATGGAGGAAGCCGCCGAAGCTGCTATCCCTCCAGTTCAGAGTGGGAAGAGCATCGAAGGTAGCCTTCTATATTTTATTTTAATAATCTCTCCATTATCTGAACCTTTCTATCTTTTCAGAGCTACGGGGATTGGCGACGTCCATCGCGGGTCTGTCTCCCAAAAAATCCTTTCAGCGTTTGCTAAAGATGGTCGCTCCGCAGGCGATATCCCCTTAACGCATCGTCCTCTCTTCCGGGCAAGGTTAGTGTTATTTGCCTTCTCCTCACGGCATTATTATTATTTCATATAACGATACCGATGTCTTCTGCAGTTCTGGAAGCTGATGACGAAGTTAAGATTCTTGACGGGCCTGGGGATCCTTCAGACCCTTCTTGCATGACTGTGGGTAAGTAAAGTTTCGACGTTGTTCCACCTGCTCTTTGCTTGCAAGTCTCGCTGATTTCTTTTTATGAATCTTAACAGTTTTGCCAGTTCTTACCACGCTGGAATCTCGCATCGTCATGCCGCCCGGCCCCTATGCTCTACGTACCTCGGAACGGATGGCAAAGCTAAGCCTTCACTCTTTTTCAGCTCTGATCGAAGACCTTTGTGCTGGTAGTTTGATCACGGCCGAAGAATTTGCCGCCGAAGCCAACAGTTCTCTCCCCTTTCTTGCTGCTTACCATAGAGAAACATTGGTGCAAGTCTAGGTTGAGTTTTGTCGTCGGGCGGAGGCTTGCTTACATAGCCTTGAGTGCTCGCATCTTCCTTCAGAGGTTGTAGCTGCAAATGCGAGCTTGCGGGGGCTGATCGAACGGTGCGCCACCAATATGCTGTCATACGAGAAGAGACTCAGCCGAAAATTTTCAGAGAGGAAGCTGGCTTCAAACGCGCTGGGAGAACTTCAAGCTAATCTTACGGCCAAGATCACTCAGGCATATGAACTTTGGCGGGTGCTTCAAGAAGCTATCAGGGAGGTGGGAGCCATTGATAAAGCCGTCGTTTTTACTCGCGAAATGGTCGAGGCTCATAAAGTCACCGAAAAGGAGCTTGAAAGTCGGCTTGCCTCGTACCAGGCCCAACAGTCTCAAGCGGAGGCCCGTCTTATATTAATAATGAATCATGAAGCCGAGGCCCAGCGGAAGAAGGATGAACTGGCAAATTTATTAAATCGTCCGCCAGCTTGAAGAATTGTATATTTTTCTTTTTATTCTTCTTTTGTACATACTCCTGAATGAGAGTATTTTTTGATTTTCATAAATTGTACTTTGTATTCAATTTGATTCATGAATAAAAGACATATTTTGCTTCATGGTGGAGTGTCCCTTTTAGTAAATGCATTTTGTGGATAATCTATTTTGATCTCCTTGTAGGACAGCAATGGCTTAGGAGTCAGGTTCAGATCTGCCTCCTAAGGCTTTCCAACTTTATGAGTCGTGATGGTCTCATAAAGGTATTTCTCCTTACGAGTCGTGAGGATCTCGTAAGTGTAATTTCTCCTTAAGAATCGTGAAGATTCCTAAGTGTATTTTCTCTTGAGAGTTGTAAGAATCTCACAAGAGAGTTTTTCTTGCTTACGAGTCGAGAGGACTCGTAAGTGATTGTTTCCTTTCTTGTCGGAGAGTGTGGCCCGGAGAAAATCTACCTTGACCTCTCTGCGAGGCAACGATGGCTTGGGAGACAGGGTTAGGATCTGCCACCTAAGACTTTTCAACTTTACGAGCCGTGAGGGTCTCATAAAGAATTTTCTCCCTACGAGTCGTGAGGATCTTGTAAGTGTAATTTCTCCTTAAGAATCGTGAGAATTCCTAAGTGTGTTTTCTCTTGAGAGTCATAAGGATCTCACAAGAGAATTTTCTCCTTACAAGTCGAGAGGACCCGTAAGTGATTGATGAGTTGACTTGCTCCCGAATCAAAGAACTGCTTTGACGGGGAAGTCGAGGGTTGACTTTATCCGCATTTCACGGGGTCAGGGGATTGACTTTATCCGCATTTCACGGAGTCAGGGGTTGACTTTATCCGCATTTCACGGGGTCAGGGGGTTGACTTTATCCGCATTTCATGGAGTCAGGGGTTGACCTTATCCGCATTTCACGGGGTCAGGGGGTTGACTTTATCCGCAATTCACAGAGTCAAGGGTTGCTCTGGACGTTTCCCACAGGGTCAGGATTGACATTAGCCGTGTTCCACGGGACCAGGATTTGCTCTGGACGCTTCCCACGGGGTCAGGATTAACATTAGCTGTGTTCCACATGACCAGGATCCGCTCTGGACGCTTCCCACGGGGTCAGGATTGACATTAGCCGTGTTCCACGGGACCAGGATTTGCTCTGGACGCTTCCCACGGGGTCAGGATTGACATTAGCCGTGTTCCACAGGACCAGGATCCGCTCTGGACGCTTCCCACGGGGTCAGGATTGACATTAGCCATGTTCCACGGGACCAGGATTTGCTCTGGACGCTTCCCATGAGGTCAGGATTGACATTAGCTGTGTTCCATAGGACCAGGATCCGCTCTGGACGCTTCCCACGGGGTCAGGATTGACATTAGCCGTGTTCCACGGAACCAGGATTTGCTCTGGACGCTTCCCACGGGGTCAGGATTGACATTAGCCGTGTTCCACAGGACCAGGATCCGCTCTGGACGCTTCCCACGGGGTCAGGATTGACATTTGCCGTGTTCTACGGGACCAGGATTTGCTCTGGGCGCTTCCCACGGTGTCAGGATTGACATTAGCCGTGTTCCACGGGACTAAGATTTGCTCTAGGCGCTTCCCACGGGGTCAGGATTGACATTAGCCGTGTTCCATGGGACCAGGATTTGCTCTGGGCGCTTCTCACAGGGTCAGGATTGACATTAGCCGTGTTCCACGGGACCAGGAGGGGTTGACTCTCGGTTGTCTGTGCACCGCCGAGTCATGGAACTAAGAACTTTGTCGCGGCTCCGATTTGCTGATGTTGCGTCTGTTGTAATGAGACGAATGTCGAGATGATCTCCAGGCTGTCTGTGAACCGACGAGACTTGGTTCTCTTTCGGATGGAGCCTGGGGGAAAGGTATGGTTCCCTCTTTGTTTGTGCCCCTGGATTGTATACAGGGATCGATGTGATCTCACCTGTAGGGCAAAAAGTTTCATTTTATATATATTTTTCTTTCCGCGATGCTCTATCATTTCAGCTTTTATATCGCGAAAGTCGCGATTGCCCAATCATTTCGGCTATTTTTCGCGGTGCCCAATCATTTCGGCTATTTGTTTTATTTACTCGCCGCTTTTTATTGCGAGTTGCCCAACCATTTCGGCTATTTTTTATGCATATATTTTTACTTGCTGATTTTGTAGCAAGTTGCCCCATCATTTCGGCTATTTCATATGCATTTGTGGCTCGCTGGCTTTTCGCTGCGAGTTTGGAATTTGATACCGATTTAGGCATCAACATCGCTACAACTGGGATATTGCCAGGAGCGAATCATCATTTGCCTTTGTCGGTTCGAACAAAGGTGGCTTAGCAAACAGGGTTAAGATCCTGTCGACTAAGGCTTTTGACTTCATTAGCCGTAAGGGTCTCATGAAGGTATTTCTCCCTACGAGTCGTGAGGATCTCGTAGGTGTGTTTTCTCCCTAAGAATCATGAGAACTCTTAAGCGTATGGTCTCTTATAAGTCGTAAGGATCTCACAAGAGTGCTTTCTCCTTATAAGTCGAGAGGACTTACAAGTGTCTTTCGCCATATGAGCATATCCCCAGTCTCTGGTGGGACTTTGTTAGGGAAATGTTTATTCGTGCCCGTGGATTGTATACAAGGGTCGAGACACTTGTAGGGCAGTCTGTGGGTTGTGATGGCTTAAGAACAGGTTCAGATCCCTGTAGCTTAAGGCTTTTGAATCCTATGAGCCGTGAGGGTCTCAAAGGGGAATTCTCCTTACGAGTCGTGAGGATCTCGTAAGTGTGATTTCTTTTTAGGGATCGTGGGGATCCCTAAGTGTATTGCCCCCTTGTGACTCGTAAGGATCTCACGCAGGTATTAACTCCTCACAAGGTCGAGAGGACCTTGCAAGTGTCTTTTAACGAAATTGCGCCCTTTCGGGTTTTCACAAAACTCGCCGGTAGCCCTGCTGTTTTTACTCACGGAGCCCTTTCGGGTTTTCATCCGTGCCCATCTCGCTTATGGACATACCGTTTTCTTTTTTTATTATTATTTTTTTTTGTCAGCCTTGGGATGCTGCGGTCCATAGTAGTTTATCGATGTCTCGGTCAATAGCCAGTTTTAGGACATAGTGGTCCATCGTTAGTTTAAGGACGTTTCGGTCCGCAGCCAGTTTTAGGGCATAGTAGTCCATCGTTAGTTTAAGGACGTTTCGATCCGCAGCCAGTTTTAGGACATAGTGGTCCATCATTAGTTTAAGGACGTTTCGGTCTGTTTGCCAGCTACTACTTATAGAGTTTGGGCTTAGGAAGATAGCGAGCGGACATAGGCGTCGTCATCCATCGTTGACCTAGGCCGTGACTCGTCAGGCGTAGTATTTTTTTTAGGAATAGACCGTTTATTGGCCTGAAAGGTCTTTCACCATGCATGTCCATGAGTAGATAGGCTCTACCCTGGTAGACCTTGTCTCATAATCCAAGGATTTTGGCATTGCTCCTGCCCCCAGCTCCTCTATGCTATCTTTTGATGCCGAGTGAGCTTCTTCGCCCTTTAGCGACGAATGAGAGATCATGCGACAACTTGCCACATAATTCTCAGGTTCTTCTGACGAGTCTTCTCCCTTATCATTGTCGTCATCTTCGTCCTCAAGAATGTGGTTGAGAAACTATTGGAGTGTGACCGGGGTTCACTCCTTCTGGTTATAGTCTTCTAGCGCATCAATATGCTTTTGCAGATCCGTGCGCTTGTCACCATGCCTCACGGGCTTCTTGGTCTCCTTCTTCTTTTTCGAAGAATTTAACGGCTGGGCCTGAGCGTTTCGATTATCGCTACCAATTCTTGGAGTCAGGCGCGGCTTCAGCATTCTCTTGATGATCTCGGGTTCCAGTGGATTTTTCCACCTAATCGTCGGGCATGCTTGAAGATCTTTCAGCATTTTTTTAGTTTTTGCCGAAAGAACAACTTTCCATAGAGCTTCCTCTATGAATGAACATGATGCCCCCGACGTGTCCATCTTTTTCGGAGCATGTGGCTGGGGCGGGTTCACCTTCCAGTTTTCGGATAATACGAACTTGCCCTGTTGGTACTGATCTTCGATCCAGCTTTTGAAGATGTAACAATCTTCGATTGGATGCCCCAATATTCGGTGATAAGGGCAGTAATTAGGATTGTTAATGTCGCCTGGTTGCGTTGGGCGTCTTGGCTCCGGCAGAGTGATGAGCCTGTTGCGTAGCGCTAGCTCGAATAACCTCTTCGTCTTATCCCGAGGGAACGAGTAAGGGCGTCTCATTTTTTCTCCAAGAGATCGATGTCTATCATTTTGGCGATCAGCTGGTTTTGGGCTGCTGTTGAGGATTAGTGACGAGTCGCTTTCCCCTTCCCCTTTTCGTTCCGTGGCTCCGGCTTCGAAGAGGAAGGCGGTCTATGACCCATCTGGTCCATTTGGGCCAGCTTGTCAATCAAGGCCTGGAAAGTGGTCGGCTTGAAAAACATCATAAATTGCGAAATAGTCGCCTGCGGATCAAGAGTACCCACAAACATGCCTACCGCAAGTGCTTCTTCGATGCGCTGCTCGCACTTCGACCATAAATTTCGCCACCGTATCGCGTACTACACCCATGTTTCGCCTGGCTTCACCCTGGCGTTAATTAATGCAGTGATTGGGGTGCGCTCGCTAGCGCTTGCGAACCGTTGGGTGAACAGCAATTCCATCTCCGTAAAGGTTTTGACGGAGTCGTTAGGAAGCTCTGAGTACCATTCGAATGCCGTCTCCGCCAAGCTGCCGACGAATTGGCGAAGCAGTAGCTTATCATCCCCTCCAGTGTTGCCGCAGAGAGCCCTAAATTTAGCAACGTGCTGATGTGGATTTCCCGTCCCCTTGTATACATGGAATTTGGGGATCGTGTATCCATGCGAGTACTTTATTTGGTCGTACCAACCCGGATAGGGTCGTCCAGTCTTAACAATTTGCCCAGCCGCTTCATTCGCCTGGTGAACTCGTATCTGCTGAGCGATGTAATCATCCAGGGCAGCTTTGGAGATGGTCTCCTCCTTTGCTGTTGACAGAGCCGGCAGAGGATTTGATGTCTCTTCTCTATCATCTTCAATTATTACTGGAGGATCTTCGGCTGGAGGGTCCGGCTGGATCATCATGCCCGCCATATCTTGGAATAGAAGGGCCATTTGTTTTATATTGGCCGCCTGTTCTGCGGCTTCTTTGTCCTTCTTCTCAAGCATTCTCCGAAGGAATTCGGCATCAGTTTCCTGTTCACGGCGCTGCTCCAAGGATGTTTCCGGGCTTGCTTTCGGTCCAGTAAGTGCGGCCATAGCTGTTAGCATCTCTTGGAGCTTTTGTTGTTGTTGCTCCTAAGCCTTAGACACTGATCGCGTAAGCGGTCGATGACCTGTGGAGATACGGCTGTCCTCTTTTCCGGATGCCATATAGACGGTATGCACCACCATGCCCCCAGCCTTGGGGCGTTTGGGTTCAGTGGTCTTGCGATTCGTCGCAGACTTAAGGATTTTCTCCGGCCTCCTCCTCTTGTGGGCGGTCGAAGTTGAGGGGGCCGTTGCAGTGGGCACCCAAGTAGCTGTCGCCTTTTGTGGCTTGACAGGATGGTCCTCTTCTCGTTGAACTTTCACCTTTTTTCTGTCGGCGAGATTAATCTTGATCAATCGTCGAGTCTTGGACTTGACGCCAGACCTTGTAAATTTTAGAGGACAGCCGCTGAGGGGGCTGCTCCAGCTTTGCCTTTGGGGCATTCTCCATAGGTGGAGGGGATCTTTTCAGCACAGCAGTTGATGAATTCATGCGCACCCTGTTAAGTAGTTCAAAGTTGTTCCCAGTTAGAACAACAGCATCGATTTCCACCGTTGGAGCCGGCGGAGTCAGTCCAGAAGGAGAGTTGCCCCCAGCCTTTCTTACTCGGCGCCAGTAGCGACGTCGAGCGTGTCGAGTCGTTGGGATTATCTCAGCTGTAGGAGTGACTTCCTCATGCCCCCTGTGTTGGTCAGAAGTTGTCATTGTCAGCCTATTGAAGACTGATGTCCGCTGAGTGGGGATAGCTAACCTATCGAAGGCAGACTTCCGAGCAGGGGAAGCAGCCTTGACGATTTCTCCTGGAATAGGAGCTAAGACAGCCAGTCTTGTGGAGACCGACCCTTTGGCAGGAGAAGCCGCCATGACGACTTCAGGAGCAGGAATGGCTATCCGCTTAGGGATAACCCTTTCTGGTATCGCGGGCTTCTTCATGGGCCCAAATGAGCTTTGGCCCAGTCTGTCAAAGACTGAGGCATTGGAGCTGGACGACCCGTTGAGAGGGGCCGCAGTAGCCGTGAGCCGATCAAAGACCGACTTTTTCTGAGCTTCTTGTAATGGTACAGGGGCGTTGAAGCTCATCGGTGGGAGCATGGTCCCGAAGAATAGCCCAGTGGTGGCCTGAGTTACCTGCTCCACTGGCATCTTGAACAAGGAGGCCTCTTGGGGCCCGTAGGTTACTCCTCCAGATGAGGCGGAACGGGAGTTGCAGTTGCAGTTGGAACAGTTAGAGGCCATTGATGTTCTTTTTTTCTGCACGGGAGCAAAACCAAATCTTAGAACCTTGAACCCAAGAGCAACCATGTCAAACCGCGATTTGTTCGCGAAACACGACACACGAAGTGTGGAGTGGAAAGAGGAAAAGGTCCCACCGGGCGTGCCAGAATATGTTCCCCGTCGGAAGACGCGACCGGGACGTTGGGACGTCGAGGCCTGAATTCCGAGGGCAGATGCTAATTGGTGCTATCCGTCTACCTCTCCGAAAATGCCAAGTTGATTTATGACACCATGTATCGAAGGTTTAAATGAATGCGGCCGATGTAGCAGACTTCGTCAGATTCCTCCTCGTTGAGGGGTTTTTGATTGTGGGGACGCTCTTCCCTGCAGGCGCAAGCCCCTGCAGTTAATTACGCTACCGCATCGCGGTAACCACTTTCTCCTTCTCCAGATGGTCACTTCGTGTCGTGGGTGTTTGTTTTGTTTTTGGTTGCCCGTGGATTGTATACGGAGACTAATTTATGTTGTCGCCCGTAGGGCGTGGATTAGTCCAAATCCGCATCTTCTTAGATTTGGGTTTGGGGTTGGGTTTAAGGATACGTTAGTCTCATTTGAGACCAAGATCAACTTAAACGTTTGTTAAGAATACGTTAGTCTAATTTCAGACTAAGATCAACTTAACGGGATCGTTTAGATCGGACAAGAGAGCATTTAGGCTCTATTGTTTAGTTTAGAGACATTGCGGTCGATTAGTTTAAGGACATTACGGTCCATTAGTTTAAGGACATTACGGTCCATGGGTTTAAAGGACCCCACAGTCCGAGGTTAAGGACATCACAGTCCATGGGTTTAAAAGGACCCCACAGTCCGAGGTTAAGGACATCATAGTCCATGGGTTTAAAGGACCCCACAGTCCGAGGTTAAGGACATCATAGTCCGTGGGTTTAAAGGGACCCCACAGTCCGAGGTTAAGGACATCATAGTCCATGTAAAATGTGGTTGTCGGGACCCGTCACCTCTCTGAAGACGTTGAAGGATTACAACGACATATATCAGAGGAGTGAAGAGATGTACCCTTGAACCAATGTAGGTTGAGAGATCTGTAGTCCAATCTTGGGACTAAGATCAAAAAAGATTTATGAGCATATGGGCTCAATTAATCTGAATTAAGGACTTATGGCCAACTTGGGCTAAGTCCATTTAGGTTTAAAATGTTGGACCTTTGTTTGGACTTTTGAACATTTGTCTGGGTTCAGCCCCTCATTATTTAGCAATGCTAAACATGAGTCTGGGTTCTGACCGTATTTTGTCTTTTACTGAGTGCTGAGCACTCAAATGTCATATGAGATGACCAATTTTGGAAGACAAAAGTGTATTTGAGACTCGGTCAAAAGGGGAGTCTTGTCTCTGGAAAACTTGGCTAGTTCAAGCTAAGATTAGCTTGGATATAGTGTTAAACACTAGAATATATTCGGCTATCACGTGCTCCCACGTGATGCATCAAAAATATAGTGTTAAACACTAAGACTGAAGCGCTCACGTGGGGGCACGTGAGGCGCCTGATGATTGGGCCTTTCCTCTGTTATTTATTCTCAGAATATTCACAGAAGTGTTAAACACTAAGGATGCAGTGCTTAAAATAGTGTTAAACACTAGAAAATGAAGCGCTCACGTGAGGACACGTGAGGCACCCTAAGATTGGGTCAAGCCTCCCTTATTTTATTCTCAGAATAAGTGTTAAACACTTTTAGTCTTCAAGGCTATCACGTGTGGGCACGTGATGAGCATCCATGCACTGGATATTAAAAGGATTTGCTAGGGGTCACGTGAGGACACGTGAGGACGCCCATGCATTGGATTTTAATCCTTCAGTTCTTTCCATCTCCTCTTTTTTAAAGAGGTGTTTGTCAGGGATCACGTGGGGACACGTGAGGGCGCCTTCAGGTGGGCATTACCCTTGGATAGAATCTTCTTTTGCTTGATAATTGCTAGGGGTCACGTGAGACGCCCAAAATATGTTCTGACTTGGCCTTGTTCTGTTTATCTTAAGGAATTTATCCAAGGGTCACGTGGGAGCACGTGACCCCATCTCATTCATTCTTTTCTGACCATTGAAGGGAGGGTCACGTGTTGCCACGTGATCAGGTTGGATACTGACTTCTTTACGTGCATGAAGAGTTTTAAGTCCCTTGTTTTAGGAATTAAATTCTTTTATAGGGTTAAACCCTAATTTTGTGTAGAGGAATTAAATTCCCATGTATTTGGAAGAATCAAATTCTTTTATACCCAATTCTCCCTCTAAGTCTTGGATCTGCATGGCAGAATCACCCCGATGAGAATTAAATTCTCAACTTATGGAGAGATCTGCTTCTGCAGATCTTCAACCAGAGAGAAGAACTAAGTTCTTATATTAAGGGTTAAACCCTATCTTTGTTGGAGGAATTAAATTCCTATGTGCTTTGTAGGAGAATAAAATTCTCTGAAGTTAGGTCCTCCCTTAGGCTTTAGATCTGCATGACAGAATCTCCCCGATGAGAATTAAATTCTCAACTTATGAGGAGATCTGCTTCTGCGGATCTTCAATCAAAGGAAGAACTAAGTTCTTATTCAGAAGAGTTAAACTCTTAGATTGAGAATTAAATTCTCTCTTTATTTTGTGGGAGTTTATAGAATGATCTCTCACCTAGGATTTCTTTCTTTTCTCAAGAGACCTTCTTTCTCTCTGGAGAATTAAATTCTCTCCTTTTTCTCTCTTATTGGAGTATATTCTTCCTTTTTTTTTGCTTCTTGACTCCTATTTATAGGAGAAAGAAAAGAATAAGTTTGTTTAGTCAATCTTTCATTGAAAGATTTCAATTGATTTTGTAACCAACATGATCTTTTAGATCACTCAGTGAATTTTATTCACCATTGGATTTTTAATCCAAAAGATATTTTGTCAGTTATTCCTGGCAAATTTTAGAGAAATATATCCCTGTTATAGAATCTTTCTATAAATTGGTGATTTTTAATCACCATTGGATTTTTAATCCAACGGTGCTCCACTTTTCAGAGCGCAATCTTTTTGTTTGGAAAAATCTAGGGAAATATTAGGGTTTTTGATTTCCTTTAATTAGAATTTAATTCTATTAGTTCAGAAGGTTTAAGAGCCTATCACGTGTTAGCACGTGACCCCGCTGATTGACCATTTAATTATAATTCAATTCTATTAGTTCAGAGATCTTTAGGAACCCATCACGTGTCAGTACGTGACCCTTGGTCGCGTATGGGCACGTGATACCCCGTTTAGGGTTTTCTTTCCTTTATCTCAGAGAGTTTTTTAAGACTCCATCACGTGGTGGCACGTGACCCACTGATTAAGCTTTTAACCAGAATTTAATTCTGTTGTTTTTAAAAAACTCAGGAATTATCACGTGTCAACACGTGACCCTTGATCACGTGTGGGCACGTGATGCCCCATTGGGGTTTTTCCTTGTTGTTTTATTATACCTTTAATTCTTTTCAGTGGATTTAAAGGCCCATCACGTGTGGGCACGTGACCCCATTTGATTAGGATTCAACTCTTGTCATTTCAGAGCCTTCAGGAAGCCATCACGTGTCGGCATGTGACCCCCGACCACGTGTGCGCACGTGATGCCCCATTGGGGGTTTTTCCTTGTATTTTATGTGGGAACAGGCATTAATCTACTGAGAAGAATACAGATCTCCTATCAAAATGAACAAAGGAGTAACTTTTTTCTCTCCGCCTCTCTCCTCATGATCCAATAGAGGAAAGGAGAAAGGTGGAAAGACCACGTCAAGACCCATTTGCGCACGTCCCGAGGCCTCATTGAAGAGGAAAAGAGCCCCGCTTTTGATCTTCTGGAATCAAAATTTTGTGTTTGGGGTTGTAACTCCATTGGGTTTCGATCCTTACTTGCACCATGCTAGGTACGCATCTCGTTAGGTGCCCATTTGGCTAGATGCGTACCATGTTGGGTGCACATTGTGCCAGATGCGCACCGGCCCAGATATGCACCTCGTTAGATGCACACCTGCCTAAGTGTGCGTCTTACTGGACCTTTTGGCCCATTCGGGACCCTTTGGCCCTTCACTCTCGCATCTCGCTAGGTGCTCACTGGGCTAGATACGCACCTTTTCGTAGGGGTGTAACCGAGCCGAGCTTGAACGAGCTGACCCTTGTCCAAGCTCGGCTCGGCTTTTTTTAGGTCGGCTCAAGCTCAGCTCAAATTCGTCTCGAGCTGAGCAGGTCTGGCTCATGTTCGGCTCGTGATCTTACCGAGCCTTAAACGAGCCCAAGTCGAGATCGATTTCATATTCTATTAGGCAATCTTTGAAAGGAAAACAACAAAGAGGTATTTGGTTGGAGGCTGAGGATAGATCAACGGCCATTACATAGGCTTGAAAAGAAAGCATGAAATATTTTGTGAGGAAGTTGATGATTGCCTTGAAAGAGAAGCTAGGCCGGGGACAACTGTCACAGAGCCTATGACCCATAGCTTGGAAATATGGAAAAAAAAATTAAAAAAAGATGTTGACATCTAGAGCTTGGAATTCGTCTAAGCATTGGGTTTTATATTCACCTCTGCTGCACTTGATATATTGTCCCTTACTCGAATTAAGTGTTCCGATAGTTGTATAGAATCTGCTCTATATTACATATTATTGTTTTTTTTTCAAACTGTGTAACCGACCCGAACTTGAGCCAATGCCGAACGAGCCCGGCTGAGCTCGAGTTCGGCTCATTTAATAAACGAGCCAAGCCTTCCGGCTCATGTTCGGCTCATTAATAAATGAACCGAGGTTGAACGAGCTGATACCGAGCCGAACCCTAATCGAATCCGAGCTGGCTCGTTCAATTACCACCCCTACCTTACCAAGTGCGCACGTGGCACACATGCATCCCTCACTTCTGTCTTTCTTGTAAACATTTTACAAAAAAATGAATAAAATGAACACGCCCCACACTCAAAAGCCTTCACCCTTTAGAAAATTTTTCTAACGGGATGCTGCCCCGCAAGAGGGCTGCTAGCTCTCTTGACCACCAGCCCACTATCCGGGTAGCGGGACCCCCGTAAACTTTGAGAGGCCCCTGATATGCCCAAAACACTCTCAAGACACACATATACGCATACTGCACATTGAATTCGCATGATCTATTTGACCTGTTAATCGGAGGTTCGCTCGCTCCAAAAGCGAGAGGTAATTACCGGAAGTTTAGTTCGCGATTGCCGGAAATTTGGATCCCCACGATCAATAAACCCCTGCCTACCCCAGGCAAGGGGAATCTGTAATACGCCTGACAAGTAATGCGCATTCTTATCTCAATAGGGCGACGAAAAACACTCTACACCAAGCTTGGACCTCATCATCTCCCCGAAGTAGTTAAGGATGAGGTTGGCGAAGGCGACGTAGCCATGGACACGACGACGGTGGACATGGGGAGGGAGAAGAGGTCAGAGAGGGTCTGCTTGAGGAGGATGAAGAGGAGTGGGACCCGATCAAAGAAGGAGACGCACGCCCAATCGTGGTGGGGGAGGAAAGAGGAGAAGATCTGGCGGTGAGGGACGAAGGATTGGAGGTCATAGGCGGCAATCGAAGCGAGAGAGGAGTAGGCGGTGATGAGGCGAGAGTCGTCGACGGCGGCGACGGAGAAGGTAAGAAAGAGAGGGTTTTAAAGAGAGAGAAATAGGGAAATTTTTTAAGGAAATGGGAGCAATTTTTTGAAGAGCAGTTGTGAGAAGAAAAGAAGAAGGGTATTTTCGTCACTTCATCTCACTAATAATAGCATGCCTGATTCAGATGAGGCCCAAGGGTTTTCTCATAAAGTTTTGGAACAATAGGCCCTTACTTACTATTTCGAAAATACCAAGGAAGTTTTGACAACTCCCGAATGGGCCGGGTGCTTTTTGACAATTTACCCTTATATTTATATGTTGCTTATGGGCTTATTCATGAGAGCCCGAAAACACAAATAAATATTTAATAGTTAGTTATTTGAGAGAATTGGTACATTAAACTTTTATTATTAATTATTATAATTAGTTTGCCTGTTAAAATGTTATTCACTATTATAATTATAATTAGTATATATGGTAATATGCTGTTAATATTAATAATGGGTTGTTGATGGCTATTACGGATTTATATGATTGGAGCCTTGAATGTTATTAATTATTATGTGCTAGAATGTAATTAATCACGTTTATGTGCTGGAATAGTGAAAGTAATAATAATTTGCTTTAGTTATTTGAGAGAGTCGGCCTATTAAAAAATGTTACTAATTATTATAATTAGTTTATGTGCTAAAATATTATTGATTATTATAATTAGTTTATGTGCTAATATGTTATTAATTATAAATAATGGGTTATTATTGAACTATTAATAATTTATGTTATGACGGTTATTAATTTTTATGTGCTAAAATATTATTAATAACATTTATGTGCTATTGCGGTGAAAATAATAATAAGTTGTTTTATACTATATAAGTTTAATAATATAGCTTGAGAATAATAGTTATCAATATATCAATAAAATAGATAAGAAAAAAAGTCCTTTTGTCAATATTTAATTCCGACGTGCTTAAAAATGCATCAGAACTTTCTTTGTAACCGAAAAAAGATTTCGTTTTTGAAATGGAGTTAATATTACTTTTTTATTTTATTAATAAATAAATCTGGGTATTAATTTTTCTTTGGGTAAATTGTCAAAAAAAACCCAAGCACTTTTTTCCGTTGTCAAACACCCTCGACCTCGAAACTGTAGTTAAAACCCTCCTGGAAACTTTTTCCTACGGTAACTACATAATAGCCTGCTATATCTAACCAATTCATACAAACTATTTAGATAATGCAGAAAACTATTTAGATATCGCAGATAACTAGATATAACAAGAAACCACTAGAAATAAGGTAAAGGGTTTTTTGACATCAAAAACTTTTTAAAGAAGGTTTTGACTACACTTTCGAGACCAAAGGGTTTTTGATTACGGAAAAATTTGCTTGGTTATTTTAGATAATTTACCCTTTTCTTTTAAAAAGCAAGTATATGTTAATTTTATATTCACGCTCTCAATTTGTCTGAAAATGAGATGCTTTATGAAAATGAATATATTTTTTTATAAAGTAAATGGTATGTATTTTTCTTTTGAAAATTGAAAACGCTAATACTTTTCAATTTATGTCAGAGCGAGCAATTCCATTTGATAAAGCAATTAAACAAACGTAAAAAAAAGTTGCCTAGCGGTTAAAACAAAAATATATTGGATCACGTTTGATCCTACACGCATTATGTGTGGGGTCCATGCTAATGGACAATTATAGTGGTCATAATCAATAAAAATTTCAGAACAGGTTAAACTAACTACTTTTTTTTTCCCATTTTTTAAAAAAGGTAAAAATATAGCATAATAAATCAGCAAACTACTCCATCATGATTACAAGTGCTCTAAAGTATCCTCACTCCAGCAAAGTTTGCACTGTATTCTTTATATTAGATCATACAAGTGAGCAACCATACCAAAAAAATTAACTAAATAAAAATTCAGCTAAAACCAAGCCACAAACAAAGCTAGGCTATCTGATGATGCTGAACAAGTCTTCAGCATTGAGGTCCCCCTGAAGAAAGCATAAGATGAAAAAAAAAATATTTCAGTTAAATATTAAAGGAATAGGAAGCATGATCCCTTACCATAAATCCAACTGTCCATATTAATGTAAACATGAAGGCCCATGGTTGTGTAGGTCCGATGAGGAATCCGAACATTTTTTTATGGTAAAGGTGTTTTCTCTACCAAGCAAGGGATGAGCGCCAATTAAGAAAGCCGTTGCGCGGTAGGCGTCAGAAGTAGGGCAGCCCTTTGAGGAATCCAAAGGCTGGGGTTTACAGAGCAGGATAAAAGCAAAGCAAGGGATCCTAGTTCAAAGAATAGGGTCCATATGGTGCTTTGTTAATTGTAACCAAAGGATATTGATTCCTTGTACCTCCTGTCAAAACTCGGTTCCATTATGTTTTATATTTGGTGAACTTCATGAAACCAATCATCAATCCAGCGGCTAGGTCATAATAAAATTTAAGGTTCATGGATATCGATCATTCAAGAACAAATGTAAGGGATGCCAAAATGAGAAGGGCATCACACCCCTGAGGTCAGTCTCGAAATGACATAGAACATGATCATTGTCTAACTCAGGGGTGTCACGTGCTTATAAAATTAGTTAAGGTGTAATAAGTGCTGCACGAAACAAAGATTAGGAGTGTTATATGCAATTAAACATAAAGAGAAGGAGCGATGTAGCTCTTCACTTTGTGAGTGCCACTATAGCATAGTAGTAAAGCATATTGCTCTCAAGCAAAAGGTCTGTGGTGCAAACCCCCCTTGCATCAAGTTGCAGTATATTGAAAGGAAGGATTAATTTGCTTATGGCACCCCTCATGTACAAAATCAATCATGATTATAATGCAATTAACCCAAAAAAGACTGCTATTTCACCTCCTATGGCTTGACAAATCGAGTAATTTTCGCGAGCACGCTTCTTAGGTTACGGACGCCAGCACCGGACTTGGAGCTCACCATCGCCTATTCATCAACAAAATCAATCATGATTATAATAACCCTATACAAATAGTGTATCCCCTAATGTGCATAAGAGGCAATGAGAACTCACCACAGGATTAATTATTGACTTGTTTTTCTTGAGATTCTGCCACGGAATTAGAGTTAGGAATGACAATGATAAAAAAGGCATGGACATGCTACTTACATTTTTTGAAATTATGTCTTTACCTCTTGAATTTGCATAGCACGGCGGGCAACATCTATGGGGAAAACTAAATCAGACTTGGTTAACACAATGTGGTAAGGTGTCTTAGATCTGTGGAAAATATCATCAGTATTTATTCATGACATGGGAAAATAATAGGCACCTAAAATAAGATAAACGCCAGCAGTGGTATGTGTTATATCAACACAGGTAAAATTATTCCAATCAATTACTGCCTAATTTATCGGTTAACTTACATGGAGGAATTTACCAGTTTTTGAGGAAACGTTTACCAGTTTGACATGTTGATTATGGTTATATGGGGCCTGCAGGGACACTGCAGGCCCATAACTGCAGTGTCCAGACTGCAGGCCTCATGGGGCCCAGGGGCTGTGTAAAAAAGCCTCAGGGCTCCATGAGGCCTGCAGTCTGTACACTGCAGTTATGGGCATGCAGTGTCCTTGCTAGCCCTGTGTTTCCTCGTCGATTATATGCTTGGCAAATTTTTAACGGTAACCAGGTACATATACTAATATTTGATCTCTTCGTACTAATATCTGATCTATTCAAGAACTACTCTGTCCAACTTGATTGAAATCTCCTTTTTCGAAAAGCCAAACTGGCATTCCTATATAATTCAACCTTACTCCATAGCCGGCTTTCTCTCTAATATAGACCTTTTCCTTTCATTCCATGATAAACCACAGATATGGAAAGCCACAGTTACTTTTGAATTTCTCATAGATGATAAATATTACAAACCAAATAAAAAAAGTCTCGACTGTCTAGTGTATACTGGTTGCTTAATGAACCCATGTTAACATGGTTTCAGACCCAACGATAACTTGGGTTTTACCAAGTAACCTTCACTGGTATCATCTTCATTATCAAAATAAAATGTGAAAGAGAGGTTATGGTTTCACTTTGTTCATTTCATTCTTTCTAAGTGCAACTTCATAGTCTAGTACATTTAACAAAGATCTATCTATTTCTAAGGCTTAAAAATTATTCGGATACTATTTTTTTTAGTGAACTAAAGAACTATGACATAAAATATTGTTATGCAAGTAAACCCAACTGAAGAAACAACATTATGTCATTCACATATTACGATATGCAATGCATGCATGCTTGAATGCATTCAGAAAAAAATGATGTGATATTGTGTACTTTGTGAGCCATCAAATGCACACAGTAGTAATTTTACTTATTAAAACTTAAATACAGTAAACTAAAGACATAAAAGTACAAAAAATCATGCTTAAAACGATACATATAATGCTATTAAGATGAGAAACAAGTGTACATAATACCTTTCCATCAAATCAATAAGTTCGTGATCCCTTGGTTTCATTCCCCATTTGGTGTCGATAAGAAGACACACCCTCTGTAGACCAACCCTTGTAGAAACATACTCTTTCACCTACAAAGTTGAAGATTTTTATCAAAAGATTATCAAGAAATATTTCTTGAACAGATGGCATATGCATCTAATAAATATCAACAGCGTCACAACATGGCCAAAAATATCATCATGAAAAATCCCCGGCATAGAAAGAAAGAAGCCAGAAGAGGCGAAAAAGATTGAGAATCCAAAGTCAGTTTTCCCGCACGATTCATCGTCCACTCCAGGACTGTTTCATCCTCCAGAAGCGAGTCGAGTGCAAAAGCTCATCGGCCTAGGACCATCCGTATACGCCCCATGTAGCCAAGCCATCGAAGGAGTCTAAATGAGATAAGGACTCTTTCAAATGGCAAACAGATTCCATGTGCAATGATATGGTCATCTAAAAGTTGGATCTCCATCAACTCTTCCTCAATTATGCATCTTCGGACTTTTCGCGCGCGCGCGCGCGCACACACATATAGAGAATAATGTAGGAAAGAGGCCATAGGAGGGAATTTCCTCCTATGGCGTCGAAAAGATACACTCTCCACCATTTTTTCCGACGATCGGCATCCATCATATTCATCCTTATCATCTACGAGGTGGATACACTAAATTTCATGCGATTCTACCGCTTTTTCACCATTGATTTCGTGGGTGCAAAATTAACGGTTTACCGACAATAGAACCTTTTACATTGATAATTCAACGGTGAAAAGTGGTAGAATCACATGAAATTTGGTGTATCACATCTTAGATGATAAGGAAGAAGATGATGAGTGCCGATCTTCGGATAAAATCGTGGAGAGTATTTTTTCGACGCCATAGGAGAAAATTCCCCCTTATGGTACTTTTCCTTCATTATATATATATAGAGTGAGAGGGGGGGAAGTGTTTATGAGGTGGCACCTTATTCTAAGAAATGAGGTGTCGCCTTAGAATTTAACTTTACACCATGTTTTCCAGTGATCAGTACGGTTCAACTTGATCTCCATAATCTAGATCATAGGAATACTAAATTTCATATGTTTCGGATATGTTTACCCTCGCTTCGGATGGTTGCAAAATTAACGGTTTTCCGACAATAGAACATTTGACAAAGCAAAATCTATGAGCAAATTTTATCAAAATCGCATGAAACTTAGTGTAACCATGTTTTACACCATGGAAACAAGATGAACGGTACCCATCATTCACAAAATGGCGAATAGTCAAATTTTAAGGCGGCGCCTCATTTCTTAGAATAAGGTGCCACCTCATAAACACTAACCTCATATATATATATATATATATATGGCGGACCCAAGAATTTTTACTAGAACAGGCACCAAAATAAAGTAAGGCGTTTTGTTAAAAAGTTAAATCTAAATATTATATAAAAATCGTCAAAAAATTTGAAAAGTGGTAGCAAAATTTAAAATTTAATTTAATTACAAATGTCGAAAGATTTTTTCCTTAAAAAACACAATAAAATTTATAACCACCTTAATATAATTTTAAAAGGAAGGCTAATAATCCCACCTTATTCTCAAAAGAATAAAATAAATAAAATCAAAGATGATTTTGTGGATTATGGGGATTGTTGGGAAGCAAAGTGTTTTACTATTTGACCTAAAACAACCTTTTATTAGTTTGATGCCACACACACACACATATATATATATATAGAGAGAGAGAGAGAGGAGTGATCCATTGCAAACCGGTCCGCGTTTTTTAAAAACGGGAACTCTCGGTCTACGGCATATTTGAACGATCCGATCTGTTCAAGTTGATCACCATATCCACAAATATATATGTATGAAAAATCAAAGTATTTAAAGACCTCTAATATATTCATCGATGGGTGAAAAAATGAACGTCTTTCGATATTGCAACATAAACTTTATCTGATGCATATGTTAGAGATCTTTAAATCTTCTGATTTTTCATAAACGTATATTTGAGGGTAGGATGATCAACTTGAACGGATCGGATTGTTCAAATATGTCAGGCCGAGAATTCCCGTTTTTAAAAAACGCGGACCGGTTTGCAATGGACCACTCTCTCTCATATATATATATATATATATATATATATATATATATATATATATATATTGTATGTCCTCAAAACACCAACACTCTGTTCTATTTGATATTAGTCTCTTTTTTCTCGAAATTTCAGCAGAGGCACGTGCCCCCTCTGGCTTCTACTTGGATCCATCCTTAAGAATAACGAAGGGCAAAGGCCCTGAGAGAGGATCTCTTCCTATGGCATCGAGAAAAGTCTATCCTCCACTGTATATTTCGACAATCGACACTTACCGTATTCATTTTCATCGACTAAGATATAGATACACCAAATTTAATATGATTCTAACTTTTTTTCACCGTCGATCAGTGAGTGCAAAATATACGGCTTTCTGATGATAAAATATTCATAGAATTTTCACATCACTAGATCAACGATGAGGTGTTATAATCATATGAAATTTGATGTATCTACATCTTTAACCAATGAAGATGAATATGGTGGGCGCCGATCGTCGAGAAAAATGGTAGAGGTACTTTTTAGGACGTCATTGGAGGATTTTTCCTCTTAGGCCCCCGCCCCTCTCTCTCTCTCTCTCTCTCTCTCTCTATATATATATATATATATATATATATATATATAAAGATACATGTTATCAGCTCGAGCTAACCGAAAAAATCGTTAGCTCACGTCTAAATTGGCCCAACACAACCGTCAATTGATGATTCAATCCGTCTACCTTGTTCTACACATGAAGTGTTCGATGTGTATAAAAATTTGGTCGATTTAAAGCCTTCCACGTGCTGGATCAAGTGATGTGTGTGAGAGAGAGAGAGATGATGAGAGAGATCGTCTAAAACTAAGATCTTTGTCAACTCGTTCTCAATTATGCATCTCCTTTGTTTTATCGCGTGCACATAGACATGTGTGTTATGTATGTATATATGTGCGCGCTCCATGCACATGCCCCTATTCAGTTTAAGCTTCCTAGATATACTCAAGGTCCATCCTCATATTTTCACTTCCATATTGTTCATCATTTTTAACTTGGTCCCTATGAAGCACGGATACTTTTATATGTCTTACGAATCGTCTCCGATCGCGTATCGAAATCCGAAACTCTTCGAAACACTCGGATTCTTTTGGATTCACTCAAACTTGTAAATATCTCACCAATCTCTCGAATCGACACCTCTACTTTTTCTCTTGAAAATTAAGGCTCTCAAAAGTTTGAAAGTGCATTAAATATCTAACATAATCCCATTATTTAAATATATTGGTATTTATATTTTAATATATATTCATATTTATTTAATTTAAAATAGATAAAAACGTATCATGTATTCTAGGTTTTCGGAAAATTGCGAATTCATAAATCCGTTTTGTATCGTATCGCATATCAGTATCCGAACCCATGCTACATAGCTTGGGCCTCTCTTTTGTAAAGATGTCAATTCTTTTAAGCGAAAATGTTGATATTTATGATTGTACGAGATAATTATCTCAATATTTTTTTATCCTTCATGCTAAAAACTCATGGGACCAAGAAAAGGATAATGTATATAAGGGCCATGAATGATTCTAAGGCAGATAAAGGGATAGTGGATGCATAACATGTTGGCTTACGGCAGCGCCCCGGCCATCAATTCGTGGCCAAATGCGGAACAAAAATTTGTAAAACCTGGCGCTACCACAACCAATTACCCGGATCGTGCCATTAACCGTTTACTAGAAAAACTGTAAAGTGTTCAGAGATTATACCGATCGATCCGTGTCCTTCGGTCTTCAATCTCTTCCCAAGCTCCTCGCGGCTTCTCCCGAACAAGCTCGCTTTCCGGTCTCCCTCGTCGAAAACGATCCACCTCGAGAATTCTTAATACGGACTCCCGCTTCAAACCGAAGCAACTCGGACAACAAGTTTGCTAGCCGAGATGTCCAAGATGAAGTAGAGATAGTGTGTGAATACTTTGTCTCAAAGCACCCAAGGATTTGGACGGAGGTAAATGAAGTTGCCATGAGGTGTGAAGAAAAATGTGAGCAAAGGATTTTTGGCTTCTTCAAAAATGGGCTCGGCCAAGAAGCAATTTTTTTCTCCGTGGATTTGTAAAAATGAAGTGGTGAGGATGATTAATTTTCAAAGCAACACAAGAACTAAAAAACCCCACCAAAAATCACAGCCACCAACTTTTCCTTGCTCAAAAAAAATCTGAGCCACTCACCCAAAATATCAACATAAAAATCTCATCCACTCCAAAAAACATTCAATGCCAAAATGAGTCACCATGACACCAACAGTGTGCACCATGCCTATGAAATTATGCCCAGCCACAATTCCCCAAGCCCACGAATTGATGAAGGAAAAAACAACCAAAAAGATGAGTCACCAAATTAGCCCCAAAAATAACTCGCAAATTCCACACAAACATTAAACCAAATGATTAAGTCGAGAAAAGAAATTGGCAACTTCAAAAGTAAATTCGTAAAGAAATTACAAGAATACCCCTCGTCCGTATATACATAGCTGCATCCGTATTCCGACTGAATACGAATACAACGAGACGAAAATATTCCAACAATCTAATACTAGGATCCGGCTTAAACCAAATCACACTAGTATGATTCGTCCGATCATGATCCGTGCACAAGTGCACGTATATGATCGAACCCTGCCATAAAACCATACGGCCTCTACAACATTTCGCCCGAACTAGGGAAACCCTCTGTGTGGGACTCTAAAGACTCGTCAATACGCTGGAAGTGGGTTTAACCACAAGCACGTCAGTGGCACTAACTTTACGTAACGGCTGCCAGGTATTGAGCGAAAGGGAGGCCGACGAGCGAACTCATCCTGAAACCCTACCGAGCCTAACAGTGCAATGTCCGTACAGTCCGGTCCGTTCGTCCATGAGTATCGCATATCGAGTCTAGGGAATGGATAAAGTCAGACCCCTAACAACGCGATAATTCGTGTCGGTGTGAAACCCATCGCCACCCGAGAAACTACTGATCCTAGATCAGTAATTCTCGACTATCTTGGCCAAGGATTTCTAATGATGGACACTCGTGCACTGCGCGACATCAACCCTCAATACCGGGAGAGACGAATCCCCGGCGATCCGCTCACTGCCTCCATGTGGCTCGGGACTGTACCCAACTAAAACCTGTTTGCACGACTCCTTTGAACCGTGGTAGGGTAGTAATCAAAGCACAGTGGGAACTCACACGAGACAAATGACGATCTCAGGTCGACAGACTAACCTGTACACATGTCACCTGGGAACTGCTATCTGACAATAGGTATAGTACCAACTAGCAGGTTCCCGGCGAGTCCGTCCAGTGTACTCCTAACGCAATGAGCACATATATACTATCTTAGGTGAACAAACTAACACCAATAGCTTGTGAGACCTTATAGCCGCCCCTCGTCAGGGTCTCGATCAGTATACACCAGTCTACACTGGAGTATCGATGCCCAGTCTCGATACTCCCACGACTAGGGACATTTAAGGATTTGCTTATAGACCACCCAGCTCCCACGTATATGATCGCCATCATAATGCTAGTAGTCAAGCATAAATCTTACGGGCTCCATCAACATGTAATAGTGATCTGTAATATCACATAAAGCATGTACATGATGATAAAGACAAACCAGATAGCATACTATCATCTCGAGTAAGACTGTTCTACCGGTATAGGTCCTCCCTCAATTATCGTAATCACCTACATGCGACTATGATAATTGCCTTGAGGGCACTAACACAAGGATAATTTTAAAACAGTTATTTTTCCTTTCATAGACAATTTAGTAAAGCAGAATATAAATGTTTGTTTTTGCAAATGAAGAAAGAGGACGGCAATAATTATATTTCCTGCAATATTCTTCAGATATCATGTGATTAAAAAACAATGGAAAATTTAAAAATTAACAGAAACAGAAAGTCAGAAACATTGCTCTTAATGTCGGTACTCACAAGCTCTTCCCAGGCATCTTTGACTTCTTCCTTTGCATAAGCAAAACCATATCCAGGCAAATCAACTAGACATAGTTTTGGGGCAAGGCTGAAAAAGTTGATTGTCTGTATAAAGTTTATTAAACCCATCAGCAGTCATGCTTAATTAATTACTAACCCCAATAGACCAAATTGAGGTTGATATGTAAATGTGCGCTAACCTGAGTAAGGCCAGGCTTATCCGATGTCCTGACCACTCCCCACTGTCTCGTAAGCGCATTTAGCAGAGATGACTTTCCGACATTTGATCTTCCTAAATGGCCAAATAAATTGTAATAGAACTAACAATTTATATCGTAACCCAAAGAAAGGGCGAAATGATATATGAAAAATATACACGGAATAAAAAGAATTAATGAAAAGGTTATGAATGTAGCTTTAACACACAAGCAAATATACTCCACAAGCCAACACATATCAGGTGCAAAAATAAGCAGCGTTTAAGACTTATTGATCTACTGACCCGTGCATGTTTAAACCAGTAAATTACAGGTAGAGGAATAGCGGGATTTATAAAAGATTGTGGAGATAAGGTTTGGATTTAGTAAAACATGTTTAGGGAAAGAAAACCAAGGGAAAAGCAACATAAAGAGGGAAGCCCAAATACAAAGGCAACATTATTGTAAGCACAAAATGGCTCATTAGCATTTATTTATTATTAATTTCTGATTAATCATGAACTTACAACTAAGGAGGACCTAAATAATCATTTATCGATTAGTGAGATGTATTGCGTGATTCAAAACATAGATAACTTGTGGCTAAGCAACAGTTAAAGGCTGTTAAATGTAGAGCTGAGATATGAGAAGAAAACAGCTTTAGCATCGAAAAACAATTAACATAAATATGAAAATATGAATATAAATCAAATGGTTCCATGCCGGCAAAACAAATTGGCATGACAAAAAACACACATTAGCATACAATTTGTTCAAACAAATATCGGCATGAACCTAGTTATAGCATTAGCAACCACATACTTCACTTGACTGAAAACAATATCTGCAACATACCTGCAAATGCTATCTCTGGAATCAAAGGGGGAGGAAAAGATGAGGAAATCTTTGCAGCAGCAAAAAATTCCAACTTATTCTTGAATACCTGTGGAGCAATATACCCCAAGCAATGAAACCATACAAGTCTTACAAAGCAACTCTTGTTGATAGCACTCAAAATTAAAGATAAAGCAATCCCTTTGATACACTATAACATTGCAAGACATATCAATAATACGCAATGGAGAAATATTGATAGTTAAGTTTCAATGATGCAAGAAGGATCATACATTATCTTCAATCCGTTCTCTTTCTGTACTTGTAGAAAAGGGAATGTTATCTAAAGGCGCAGACAACTTGACATTGTAACCTGCATCCTTCAATTCTTTCAAGCGTCTACGACCCAAGAGCTGTTAACATCAAAAGTAAATAGTATGGTTTTCTTTATAACATGGGTACCCAAAAAAATTGAAAAAGAAGACGAAACGGAAAGAAAAAGCTCTGTTAGTTCAATATACATTATCTTCAACAAATGAAAGAATTGAGGGGCTTGGCTGTATAGCACGAAACTGAGCATTCTTTGATATGTCGGAATCTTTTTCTTCATTCTTGTCTGCATTTCATGTGAATACGATAGCATGAACATAACAAAAATGATCAGTAAAGTAGAAAAGTATATTACAGTTGTATGGATCTTACATTATTTATTAAATGAAAAGTCTGCATTACCAGTAGCTTTATCAAAGTTCCAAGGGGGGAAATATGAGTAGCTAATTTAACCCTGGGATCACATATGTTAACGATATACTAAACAAAAAATGTTTTTAGTGATCAGCACTTGAAATCATCCCCTGAGATGGCAACAATTGCATGGCACAACGAAGAACTTTGGAACAAGTTGGAAAAATACATATTGTGTGTGGTTACATGTAAATGTGTAACTTATAAAATTATGGACAGCGTCCATGATAAACTTTTCTTGGTACTTGCAATATTGCAGGTTACAACAAGCCTTGGCAGAGGCCTTAGGGTGACACGTTGAATTGATCTAACAGGAAAAACTTTTCTTGGTACTTGCAATATGCATAAGCGTGCTATAGGTGTTTCAAGTGTTGGAAATGCACAAGGAATATGATGTTGAAATTTCTCTCGAAATCAACCCATATATGTGCTATTTCAATCTTATAAGCAGGGGTGGTGCAAGAATTTTGTTAAGTGGGAGATGACAACACGGTTATATTGATATATCAACTAAATAATATATATAAGAATTATACAATTTAAAAAGTAGATAACAAGCTTTAAAATAATTTATTAGTAACATTGAAAGTTTTTTAATTCATGAAGGTGCAATGGAACTCATACATTGAATAAATTTTATTTTTTAAAATTGTACAAGTATTTGGAATTGAACCCAACGTCTTTTTCAAGAAATTGATAATAGACTCTATTATTTTGTTTTATAGAATAAATATGTATAACATATATTCTAAAATGTTACACTTGCTTGCAACCGATATTAATTTTCTAATTTCTTTTTAAAAAATTCAGTGGGGGCGCTTGCCCCATCTTGACCCTTAATAGATCCGCCCTTTCTCACAATGTTGTTATGGTTTTAATGGCTTCTAGATGAGATGAATTTCACTTCCTATACCACTGGAAATTCAACTTGGCTGCAAGTACCTTGCTAGTATATTCTAGTGTCTGTGCCGAAAATCCTTAGATTAGATTGCAAAAATTAATCAACGTTGTTTTCTTAAAAATAAATAGAAAGTATAATTAAAAAATTAAAGCACCTGCAATTAGTGTTGTCGAACTTGCAAGTGTTTGTGTAAGAACATGGTCACATAGTGCCAATCTCTCCATTGGTTTTCTTTTTCAAGGGAAAAACCGATTCTCTCAATTTAAATAGCTTCACTCAGGAAAACTTATGTAAATACAAGAAAACAGACGCGATAAAATTAGCAACAAAAGAAAGATGTGATGTTTCATGCAAAATTAAAATAGTAATAAAGCAGACACACACATGCACACACGCACACGCGTGTGTGAATGCAGGCGCGCGTGCACACACACATAGTAGAAGGCAGAATAGCATTTACTCACCATCAATAGGAGCAGAATCATCTAATCTCTTATTAGAGATATCATATGGATCAAGCTTAATAACTCTCTTTTTCTTCTTCACAGGAGCACTTTTCTCTGCAGAGCCATCATCTGAACTTATTTTTCCAACTCTTAGTTTCTTCCCAGATTTGTCGAGCACTCGTTTTTGGTGCCTAACTGATTTCTCTTCTGCAATTTGCTCGTCTTTATCTTCATTTTTAGTTCTCCTTTCCAAAACCTCTCCCTTAGACTGATCTCGATCATTAACCACATTCTGCTTCTTATCCATCTTCTTCCATTTCAATCTGAGTTTAGCAGAAGAAGCTTCAACCGAATCAACACTCTCATCTGTTTCTTCCTTTTTATCATCAATTTTCCCACAACGACCAAAATCCCTCTCACTCCTAACATCACCTCTCATTTCACGAGCGGTTGTATTGCTTGTTCTTGCTTCAGAATCAACCCCATTTGCATCTCTCCTCTTTCGACCTACATTTCTCCCTCTTGCTTTAAGTTGATCAATCACTTCACTTCTCAAGGGTATCCGCTCACCGTGACGACCTCTCATTTCATGAGGCCTACTCGGGCTTTTCGTCTCTTCATCATTACCGTCTCTTGAAAAATCTCTTCTATTTTTATTTATGGGTCTTCTTCCAAATATCCTATCATCACTATCTCTACCGTTTCCACCAATTTTTTTCTCAGTGGACAAATGTCTCCTTTCATTACCTCTCATTTCACGGGTCTCTCTCGGATTTCTCATACTTGCTTCAGGATCATCCCTAGGAAGACCTCTTCTATTTCCATCGACGGATCTTCTTCCAAATGTCATGTCATCACTATCTCTGCCATTTCTACCAATTTTTTTCTCAGTGAACAAAGGTCTCCTTTCATTATCTCTCATTCCTCGGGTCTCTCTCGAATTTCTCATACTTGCTTTCGGATCATCCCAAGAAAAATCTCTTCTGTTTCTATCCAGGGGTCTTCTTCCAAATGTCCTATCATCACTATCTCTACCTCTTCTATCAAACTTTTTCTCGCTAAACAAAGATTTCCTATCTTCTCTTTCGCCGTGTTTTCTATCGGAACCATTGCCTCTCGAATCAAATTTATCATTTTTCTTTTTACTGGATGATTTGCCACCATTGAGGCTTTTCTTCAAACGGGTTGCGAGCGCCATTCTACAAACACAAACCTATCAAATTTGAAACATGGACATAACTTTCGTAGTTAAAAATTGAAGAATAAATGGTCAAATATCAAGAAAAGGTTGTGAACTGGTTCAAAATGACAACAAGTTAAAGTTACAAATGAACTCACTCTCTGCTAAATATTGAGATGGAGATATTATAGGAATAGGTCGTAAATGATGAAGAGAACATACCAATAAATGAATGAAGCCTTGATGAAATATTTGTGTTTTTCTCTTTCTTTGGTTCCTACTAACTTTTGCTGCTCTCTTCTTATGATCAATCGTTGTTGCCCTAGTTTTGGTTTAAGTGCGGTTTTGAAGGAGAGACGTTAAGCGAGGAAAGAACTTTGATTTAGGGTAAATTTTACTTAAACCCATCCACCTTTTGGTTTTGAAATAAGATACCTTAAATTTTAAAAATGCTATAAAACCCTGTTGAAGATATTTTTCGTAAAAAGGTATTTTTGTCAAAAAATATTATATTCCGTTCATTTGAATTTATTCAATCCATACGTAACGTATTTTGGTGTTATTCGGTCCAATTTTGGTTTGCACGAGTTAATCAAACTAACGATTTCATACATATTGATAGTTCGGAAAGGTTTTATAGCATTTTTAAAATTTAATGAGGTTATCTCAAAAATCCCAAAAGATTAATGTGGTTAAGTAAAATTTACCTTTAGCTTGCTACAACGCCCACCAAAGGCCGTGTGTGAAGAAAACGGGTATATTACACTTAAGTATCTTGATGTCAAACGAACGGGTCGGGTCATCAGCGGGCAGTGGGTAAAACGGATACAGTTAAAAATGCCCGGAATTAAACATATGTTAAATTTCGTACCCATGACCCGACCTACTATGGTTGGGAGGGTGACCCGCGAATAGATAAGCGGGTCATCCATGTACGGATTAACGGTTAACTTAAACTATCATGAAACATTTTTTGCAATTTAAATGAAAAAGAATTGCTTATCCTTATACATTAACAGTGTTAATTAAAGAGAATATATACATTCACATGTACATTCCCACAAAATATCTTAATGGCATTCCTAAATATTTTAAGGGTTTTTAATAAATGCTCCCTTAAAACTTTGATAATTACTGAACCCCCCAATAATTACTAAAAAACTTGGGTAATTAACGAAACACCCCAAAAAAAACTGATAATTACTATTTACTCTCCTAAAATCTTTAAATTGCTACCTTTTACCCCCTCTAAGATTTCCCTCCAAAAATAACGTCGCCATTAGGAATTTTTTAATACTCCCTAATTTCCTTAGATTTCAATCGAGAATCGATCTTTTTTCTATTTCAAAACTTTATTCTCAACCAGGCTCAGCTTCTCTTTCTTTGATTTAGATTTTCCATTTATCCTTATCTTGCGAATCTGACTACACTCGTAATTGGTGTATGGAAAGAAAAGGTTGAGAAAGAAAATCCTGCTTTCATAACGAATTGAGTTTTGATAGAGCAAATTCCTAACCCTAATTTGATTTGAGGCCGAACTTGGGATTTTAGATGTAGGAGGGGGGTTTGGAGTCTTAAAACCCTAGCCTAGACTTCCCTCCATTAAAATGCCTAATGGACTGACAGAAAAGGAATCTTTTTGCCAAGTCGGCGGACCTCTTAGAAATCATTTAGAATTTTAGGAGAGTAAATAGTAATTAGCAAGTATTATGGGGCTTTTTAGTTATTAGCTAAGTTTTGAGGGACCATTTAGTAAAAAAACCATATTTTAAATGTAAAATATTTATTCTCATGAAAATTAATGAAATATCTTTGACTTTATTCAATACAGGTCAGGTAAAACCCACAGGTTGGGTAAAAACCACGAACTCGCGGGTTAGGTTAACTCGATGATACTTGTAAAAGGCAGGTCGGGCATGGGTAATATTCTAACGGGTAATAAAACTTTGACCATACCCATGGGCTAAACGGGTAATGGACTGTTATTGACTCCTCTAACCCTTAGCTATCACGGCTTTACACTAAAATAACTTAAAGCTTTTTTATTACAGGGAAAAACCTAAAGCTAAAATACGTCAAAAGTAGCACTTAAGGTCTTTTATAGTAATTAAAAAAGGCAAGAATGCAGGAACACCCCCCTTTCCCGAAGAATAGGAAACCACATGAACTTGAAAACATACACTCTACCCCTACAAATTTAACGTCGATAGATTTTAGTGTATGTCTACCAAAATTACTTTCAAGCCTTTCTTCCCCAAATTATTTTCACTCGTTTTCTTTTTCTCCTTTCTTCGTCCAACTAGTCACACCATCTCTATCTATTTATTCTCTTCTCCGCGAAGTGAGCATGAAGAAATTATGGATTTAGATTGACGAAAAAAAGAAAAGAGAACATTAGGTTAATCCATTAAATTTATTAGAAAAGCATTTTCGGTATAAAAATCATACTTAAGGATAAAGTGTGTTTTTTTTCTAATTTAAGAGGTTTTCTTGTTTTTCACGAGGAAGGTTTCCTGTATTTTAGCCTTAAAGGTACTTTAATGTATTTTCGTGAAGAATCATGATGGTTAAGAATATTTGGAGTAATTTACTCATGAAGAAAAAAGCAGTTTATGTTACTTTGTTTCCTAAATTTTCTAAACCTCAAATAGTTTCAAGATGATTTCAGAGTTTTTTACTTCTTTTTTCTCTTTCGGGAATTTTGTTATGATAATGTCAGCAACTCCAGAGACATGGTACATGAGCAAAAATGTTGAATTGCCTCGGTGTCATCAATGTTCAACTTCGTTGAGACGTATGAAAAAACAATTGAACAGTAATAATTTGCGACCAAATCAGGTTTTGACACATTTTTTCTGATAAAAGAGTTTGGTGGACCACGACAATGAAAGTGACGAAGCAAAGAAAAGAAAGGAGGATATTTTTGGCTCTGGATTTAACAAAAGCAGGGACAAACTAGGGAAAGAAATAAATGTGGAAGGGGTTTGGATTTTCAAGGCTCAAACCCTCTGATGAGGCTCGATATCGTGACTCTCCAGATGCTGGCACGTCGCAGATGACGTGTCCCGAATCCTACAAGACATGACCATGAACTTCGGTTAGGGATCACACCTCGGGCCTACGACCCGAGGATTCTCCCGACCTTCGGTGGCCTTCCAGACCACCCAGCTCGCCCCCGAGCTATCGCAGAACTAAGATTCCTCGGTCTCCCGCTCGTTCCCGAGCCTCCCGCCGAGCTCATATTCCTCGGTCTCGTCAGCACCGACCACTGGCGCCTCCGCCACGGCTCCGCGAATCTCGCCACGCGCGAGATATCCGCTGCCCACGATCCCGCGTCCCACGCCATCACGATCCCCCATTAATGAGCATGTCTCGTCATTAATACGGGACCCCGCCTATCACCCGGGTGTGACGCGAGGGGCGTAACGGCCGGCGAGATTCTCGCGCCCGCCTACCCATTGCTCTGCTATATAAACCCCTCTCTCAGACGATCGAGGTAAGCCATTTTTACTCCACTAGGCCGTTACTCTGCTAAAATATCCGGTCTAACTTGATCGTCAGAGGGTCCTCGGTGGCACAACCACCCCGGGACTTCTTTGCAGGTAGCTCGGTCACAACCACTCAAAACCCATTGAGATCCACACGCTCTAGGAGTCAACCCTCCAACTCAATCTCAGCCATCCATCAGCGCTCGCAGCAGATCAACGGAAGATAATATCTGAAGGAGATCTTGAGATCCATCAGTTGGCGCCGTCTGTAGGAAAGTAGTTCCACTCAACCAAAGCTCATCTTCCGATTTCAACCTCATGTCGAGCGATCACCGCGACGATCCAAGCGCTAGCCGCCGTCTCCCGCACAACGGAGGCGCAGACGAATCTCCTCCCCCGAACGCCATTAACGCCTTAGCCGCTCGGATAGATCGGCTCGCGTCTGTCGTGGATGCCCTCGTCCGTGTCCAAACGGCCAGACAAGCTCCCCAGGTCGCCGTTTCCCCACCTCGGGAACGAGACCCTACAGAGGGAGAGAACACTCTGCCCGCGTTGGCACGACCAATCACTGCCTCGTTGTCTCCAACAGCCGTAGGTCCCCCGGGGCGACGTACTCAATGATCCGGTGGGCGCCGCATAGCTTAACCCCGAGGTCTTACGACAGAGCGCCTCGCCCCGAGCCCCGTTACGCCCCTGTCCCTCCCGAGGAGGTGTCTGTCAGCTCGCCTGCACCCAGGCATGACCGACGCACCCTCCCTCAACAGGGTCGCGCACACGGGACTCGCTACGGCAGCTCAAAAACGACCTCGCCGGGAGACCTGAGGAACGTCATCGAGCGGAATCGGGGCCGTGGCCATGCAGAGGCCTCCAGCGGCAGGGGCCAAAGATCGGAGTATGCCGACTCATCTGGATACCACGGCCGACTCGAAGCCCTCGAAAAGAAGATCGAGGGCATGGACCGGGAAAGTCGGCATTCGAGCGAGTTTCCTCGCCGTCCATGTCTCCTCCCGGAACAAGCCCCCGAAGGTCTCACTTTTCGATGGGAAGTCCGACCCGAAGGACCATTTAGACGCTTTCACGGCCGGGATGAGTTTCCAGGACGGTTCCGACGCCGCCCAATGCCGCGCTTTCCCAGCCACTCTCATCCGCTCCGGACGAGATTGACTCCGAGGACTTGCGCCACGCTCGATCTCAACCTTCGACGAGCTGGCCACCCAATTCTTCGGGCACTTTGTCGGGAACAGACGTCAAGCGGACCGTCGACCATCTCTTCACAATAAAGAGCGGGGACAAAGAAAGCTTCAAAGGGTACATAACCCACTTCTACAACGCCCTCCTCGAAGTCCCGGAACACAAGGACGAGATGGTCATCACGGCACTAAGGTCGGGTCTTAGGCACAAGGAGTGGTTACGCTCCTTTGCATTAGCGCAACCTAAGACCATGGCCGAGGTGAAGGCCTGGACCGAACGAGAAATACAGCTTGAATCCGAAGTGAATTCCAACCTACCTCGGACAGAACAAGTTGATCAGAAGAAAAGGGGCCGCGAAGAGAAAAGGAAGCTTGAGCGGCCGAAGCCCTACTCCCCGAAGTTTCCGGAGTACACCCCGCTCAACGTCTCCAGAACGGTATTGCTGGAGGAGGCAAAGGGCGAGAGGTTCTTTAAGCTCCCCCCCAGTCTCGCGCATGGCGGCAAAGCGCACCCGGGGCCCCTACTGCGGCTTCCACCGGTCGCAATGCCACTCCACGGAGAACTGCAGGCAGCTCCGAGACTACATCGAGGAGCTAATCCGCTCGGGACACCTGGCAACGTACTTACGGGACAAGCGGCAAGCTGACTGTGAACAAGAGCAACGTCCCCCTCCCGGTGAATTAACAATCGACCAAATCATGGTCATATCAGCGGGGGGTACGACGAATACCTACGAGGCTCAGCGCCCCATACCAATCGACGGGACTGACGGCCATCTGAGGAAGAAGGCCAGGGCAGCCGAGCCGATCGTTTTTAACGACGAGGACCTCCACGGTATATCCCTGACCCACAACGACCCGCTAGTGATCACAGCTCGGGTCCACCGCTACGAGGTGCAGAGGATACTGGTGGACTCTGAAAACTCGGCTGACATCCTATTTTACGACTGCTTCCTACAAATGGGACTCATCCCGTCGGACCTAAGGCCGACCACCCACGTCCTGTCAGAGTTCACCAACCACTCCATCCCGGCGGAAGGGGTAATCTCTCCAATTCAACATCGGGGAGGCCGGCCGTACGCGCACCGTGCCTGTGGAGTTCATCGTAGTGAAAATCCCGTCGGCCTACAACATCCTCCTCGGTCGCCCAACGCTGAACTCTCTCAGGACCCAAATATCGACCTACCACCTGGCGATGAAATTCCCGCTCGACCAAGGAGGGATAGGTCGGGCCTACGGAGACCAACAAACTGCGAAGGTTTGTTTCACTGCAACCTCGACGACCGAGCAGCCAAAAAACGATGTTGAGGCCGAAGGTGACATCAAGGGTTCTCTGGACACTCGAGACGAGCAGAAAGAGGTCTGAGGGACCTCGGTGGAGCCACTGGCAGAGGTCCCCCTCGTTGAAGAGGACGGCGAACGAACCATAAAGATCAGGTCACTTCTGACGGGGGCCCAGCGGGACGATCTAGTTCATTTCCTAAGAAACAACTCCGACGTGTTTGCCTGGACACCTGCTGACATGCCTAGGATCGACCCCAAAATCATATCTCACAAGCTCGGGGTAGATCCTACGGCCCGACCCGTCAGGCAGAAGAAGCGAAGCTTCGCCCCGATCAAGCAGAAGGCAATCGAGGACGAGGTAGACAGGCTTCTTGCCGCCGACTTCATTCGGAATGTGCCATATTCCGAATGGTTGGCGAATGTGGTCATGGTCAAGAAGTCTAGCGGGAAGTGGCCAATGTGCGTCAACTTTACCGACCTCAATAAGATCTGCCCGAAAGACAACTATCCCCTCCCTCGGATAGATCAGCTCGTCGATAGCTCGGCAGGCCACGAGCTACTTAGCTTCATGGATGCCTTTTCCGGCTACAATCAGATCCGTATGATTCCGGCGGACGAAGATCTCACCTCATTCACAACGGACCGGGGGTATACTGCTATAAAGTAATGCCTTTCGGCCTCAAAAACGCCGGAGCCACGTACCAACGCTTGGTCGATCGCATGTTCAAACCCCAGATCGGCAGGAACATGGAAGTCTATGTCGACGACATGCTCGTCAAGTCGGTCTCGTCGGTCGACCACACCAAGGATCTGGGCGAGGCCTTCGACGTCCTCCGCAAGTTCAAGATGAAACTGAACCCCGCCAAATGCGCATTCGGGATCACCGGGGTCCAGGTAGAGCAGATCCCCAGACAGCTCAACGCCCAAGCCGACGCCTTGAGTAAGCTGGCTTCATCCTACTCGGCTAACAACAAGAGGAGCATCCTCTTCGAGATCTTGCCACGGCCCAGCGTGGAAGACGGGGCAACAATACTTCAAGTGTATACGGCCCGGGAGGAAGACCAGGACTGGAGAAAGCCCTTCGCGGAATTCCTGAGGGAAGGTACGCTCCCGGAAGACCGGGGAGAAGCCCGCCGTCTCCGAGCCAGAGCTCGCCATTTCGTCTGGAGTAATGGGAACCTCTACAAGAAGTCCTTCACTCAGCCCCTGCTCCGGTGCATCAACCCCCACGAAGCCGACTACGTCCTCCGTGAGATCCACGAAGGGGTCGGCGGAGCGCACCAAGGGGCCCGAACCTTAATCCAGAAGGCATTACTCTAGGGGTACTACTGACCGACCATTCATCAAGACGCCTAGAAACTGGTCAGGAGATGCAAGAGCTGCCAACTCCACGGAAGCATACCTCGCCTTCCCGCTACCGAGCTAACCGCCCTAACCTCCCTGTGGCCGTTCGCCCAGTGGGGAATGGACATGATAGGCCAGTTCCCTACGGGTACGGGCGGACACAAGTACGTCCTTGTCGCGGTGGATTACTTCACGAAGTAGATCGAGGCCATTCCCATCAGGAAACCGGACGCCACCACGACTATTAAGTTCCTGCAGAACAATGTTATACTCCAGTTCGGCATCCCGAGATGCATTATCACCGACCACGGAACAAATTTCGAAAACGAAAGGGTTAAGGAATTTTGCAGCGAATATCACATCCTTATGAAATTTGCCGCGGTCGCACATCCCCAATGCAACGGACAAGCCGAGATCGCTAATCGGGACGTCCTCCGAGGACTTCGGACACGCCTAGAACGGCGCCAAGGTAGTTGGGTCAAAAAATTGCCCCGGGTTTTATGGCCCTTCCGCACGTCGAAAAAAAAACCCCACCGGGGAAACCCCTTTCAGCCTCTCCTATGGAACCGAAGTAATGGTCCCAGCGGAGATCGGGCTCCCCAGTCACCGGGTCGAGCACTTCGACGATGAAGCGAACACCTCGGCACTCCGAACTAACCTGGACATCTTGTTGGAGAAACGAGACCGGGCTCAGATCAGAGCTGCCGCCTATCAATAGCAAACCGCCCGCTACTACAACGCGCGAGTCAAGCGTCGCTTCTTCAAGACCGGAGATTTAGTCTTGAGGCGGAACGAGTTCGTCGATCAAGGCAAACTGCATAAATTTTCTCCAAAGTGGGACGGTCCTTTCCTCGTCTCCGAGACCCTGTCCGGCGGAGCCTACCGCTTGCAAGACGCGGATGGGCGCAGGTTTCTATGGCCTTACAACGCCGAGAAGCTCAAACTGTACCAATAAAAAGAATACCTACTAGCGTGTATTTCTTTTTCCACTAAGGCAATGTAAACTTTTCTCAAGTTCTTTCTGTTTACATAATAAGAAGGGAACAATAACACATTGCAAAAAAGAAGAGTTTGTTTATTCCAAAGGGTACTATGGGCTCCTCAGCCTTACAGAAAAATAAAGAAAAAGTTACAACAGAAGAGGAACGGGATCAAGGAAGTACTCCCGGTAATACTCGAAGCGGATTTCCGCTAGCCGAGCCCTAGCCTCCACAGCCCGCTCCCGCCGATGCTGCACGCTAACTCGGGACGCCACGGAATCACCCGACACTGTGCCCTCTGCACCCTGGCTCACGACGTAGCTCATTTTGAAGCACTCCAGAATGAGGGCCAAGGATCGGTCGTGCCTGGCCTTCGAAATAAGGCCGAGCAAGAAGATCGAACGCACCTTGTCGAGCGCCTCGTCCAGCAACTCCTCGGAGAGAGGGCCCGGGGACCTCCTCCAAATCGCGTACATCAACAACTGTAGGAGGGACGACCTCCGAGGGAGAAGCCGACCGAAGTGACCTTCGAGACGCTGAACCACCCCCCGGTGCCCATCCTCAGCCAGGGACCGATCATACAAAGAGACGTTGCCAAAGGTGATAATCTCTTCGATCGAATACATGCGTCCAGTCATCTCAAAAGAAAACGTTGCCGAAGGAGTCGTCGTCTCCTCTCTATTTATAATCTCAAACAAAATCCTTGAGGGCCCAGATTTGCGCGCACATGGGCACAAATCCCGTGATCCATCAAAATAACTCCAATGCCGCGACACCACGTGGCAGAACTGACGCGGCTTCCCAAAACGTCACGTCTTCCCCAAGCTTTCCTGACACGTGCACCCTGCGACGGTCGCTCCTCCCAACGCTCACGAACCAACGAAGGGTCGGAAGAAACCTCACATAACCGAGCAGCTATCCTGCTCGGTCCATCCTTGGCTGGTAATCTCTTACCCCACGATGCCAAGGATCAAAGCCCTCATCAAGAGGCAACCGAGCAGCTACCCTGCTCGGTTATCCCTGGCCGGTAGTTCCCTACCCACCGACGCCAGGGATCGAAGCCCTCGCCAAGAGGCAACCGGGCAGTAACCCTGCTCGGTCCATCCTTCACAGACCACTACTTGAATTCTTCAACAAGGCAATGTAATTTCTTCTAAGTTCTTTCTATCTAAGCAAACAAAAAGGACAACACAGTCGAGCATTGCAGAAAGGAAGGATTTTATTGATTCAAAAAGGTATTTTAGGCTCCTTAGCCGTACATTCAAAGAAAAAAATTACAGCAGCGGAGGAAGGGGGTGCAGGAAACATTGCTCGTGGTACTCTGAGGATATTTCCACCAGCCGAGCCCTAGCCGCCTCGGACCTCTGCCTCTGATGCCGTCCAGGAACGTCGGCGTGATGCCAGAGTTGGTAGCCCTCAAGGACGAGCACCACCGAGCGATCCCGCCGACCCGCCGAAATCAGGCCGAAGTGGCATAAAGAGCTCAGCTTACCAACCGCCTCGTCCTTCAGCTGCTCGGACAAGGGGTTGTGCAGCCCCGGCGACGCCCTCTAGATTGAGTACATCAACAGCTGGAGGAGGGGTGAGCACCGGAGAAGCAGTCGGCCAAAATGGTCCTCAATGCGGCCTATGACTACTTGCATCGTATCCTCGGTGCAATACTGGTCGTACAGGTCGTACAGGTACACGTCCAGGAAAGTTATGATATCAGGGATGGTGAAAAGGAAAGTGTCCATTCTTACGTTTTGGAGATGGAGAAAGGAGTGCTCAACAAGCCCTCCGCTTTATAGCCCCATTGCGCCCTCAAGAGTCCAACAGTAGCTCGTGTCTTCCACAACTGTACCGCCACGCGGCGGACATCCCGCCTTTCTAGGCGAAATCGGAACGACGCGACTTTTGCGCTTCGCCTCCCCCACGCTTTAATATCACGTATCGACCGCGACGGTCACTCTTCCCGATGTTCAAACACCGGGGAAGATCGGATAGAACCTTACGGCTCCACCGGGCAGCTTCCCTGCCCGGCCCGGCCTTAGCAGGCTTAGCAGGCCCCACCCGCGCCAAGGATCAAAGCCCTCGCCAAGAGGCACCGGACAGCAACCCTGCCCAGCCCGTCCTTAGCAGGCCCCTTAAGGCCCCTCCCGCGCTAAGGATCAAAGCCCTCGCCAAGAGACACCGGGCAGCAACCCTACCCGGCCCGTCCTTAGCAGGCCCCTCCCGCGCTAAGGATCATTAGCCCTCACCAAGAGGCAACTGAGCAGCTCCCCTGCTCGGTCCATCCTTGGCTGGTAATGTCTTACCCCTACGCAGCTAAGGATCCGAAGCCCTCATCTAGAGGCCGCCAAGCAGCTACCCAGCTCAACTCCCAACACGCCTTACCAAGCGATCTCCACCTCGACTTCGGGGCCATGGAGATATCGTCCTTTCACCGGTCAATTCAACTCGACGTGCGATCGCTTAACGAAAAACCGGCCTAACATGAAAGCAGTACCGTGCAAATACAAGTGCTTACCACAAACAAAAGGAAAATGCGCACGCAAAGACTACTGCAAAAAGATTTTATTCATAAAGTCAAAAGTCTTTACAAGGGTATTATGGGCTCCCCAGCCTTACAAAATGCCCGGAGACTTACAAAATTTCAGAGCAACAAAAGAAAATAGGAAGGCGAGGGGCCTCAGGGCCGGGGAGAATCCCAACGAGCCGAGTGTCCACTACGACCACCGGGGCGGCATCTTTAGGGTCGGCACCCACCACAGGAGCCTTGACGCCGGTAGCCGGGGAAACCGACTTCTCCCCAACGCTCCCGCCAAGGGCCTCTTCCCCGGCATCGTCTCCAGGGGCGTTCCCCTGCGCGTCATCCTCGAGAGGGTACACGGCCCGGAGATCGCCGTCGGGGAACTCCGGCATCTGAGCCTTGACAGCGTCGAGGGCGTCGTGCCAGATAACGCCGCCGGCTGCAGCAAGGTCGGCATAGAACAGGTCCAACTTCTTGTAGCTCTCCACCGCCTCAGACGCCAGAAGCTCAGCCCTCGACGCCCGAAGCTCGGCACACCTCATCCCCTCCTTCACCGCCTCATTCTCCTTCCGGAGGGCACTCGCCGTCTTCTTCATGGTGGCGACGAGCACCTTGGAGTCCTCCAACCGGGCCTCGGAGCCTCGGGCGGCCTCTCGGTACCGGGCGACCTCCCTGTTCCCGGCCTCCACCCGGTCTTCAAGGGCAGCAAACCTCTCCATCGCCGCCTCCAGCTCCTGCCTTAAGCTCTCCTCCCGCGAGGAGAACTCGCCTGGCCCGCATCGCCGGAATAATCTCCCCGTCCTCCATGTTGACGACGAGGGCGACGTGCTGGAGGACCTGAAGAAAGAAAGAGGTCAAAAAGGGAAGGGAAGCACCCGATCACGCGAACAAAAATGCTGAATGAAGAACCATGTGAAATGCGAACACTAACCTGCACGGCCTCTTGAGCTATCGCCGCCATTTGGGCCCGGAGGGTCCCTCGAGGGATTCTGCCCCCGGCCGACCTCTCCATATCCGAGAGCAGGCTGTCGGCGACGGAAAGCCCCGAGGGCACCTCGAAGCAAAGCTCCCCATCGTCCACAAGGATCGGGAAAGCCGGGGAGCGGGGCGCCCTCCTGTGAAACCTCTTGAGGATCGGCGCGGGAGAACCATCCTCGTCTCCCACCTTGAGGGCCCGAGGCTCTTGCTCCCGAGCACGCTTTCGAACCGGCGCACGACTGGACTCGGGGGCCCGGGGCTCGCTTGGGCACCTGGGTGGAAGGGCCACCGGCGGAGCTGGAGCAGACGGCAGGCGAGAAGGGAGAATTATGATTATTTCGACAGGATTGCCGATCAGTGAGAAGTATCCTATTGATCTAGTTCTTATTAATGGTTTATGTATTCTTTTTCCTCGGATCTTTATTGCTTCCGCTATGTTTCCTGTTGTCGTTTCTTGTAGCTATTGGACATGTTTAGAGATAGATAATTATATTATTGTTCTTGATTACTGATTGACAGACGTAATATGACTATGGGAGGGTGTTTCCTTACCGTATGTAGCATGATTGGCTTTGTTACGTTCCCGAATTGTGTATTTTGGGAAGCGAGGCGTGACAACATGGTAGTCCCTTGACTTGATATCGCCACAGTGTCTTGTGTGTTCACGCTATACTTTGATTATTACCCTACCACGACTACTGAGTCGTGCAAACATGTTTTAGTTGGGTTAGTCCCGAAGCACATGGAGGCAGTGCGCAGCCGAAGAGATTCGTCTCTCCCTGGTACAGGGAGTTGATATCGCACTGTGCATAATTAACCATAACCAGAAATCCTCGACCGAGGTGATTGAGATAAACTGATAAGTGTTATCAGTTGTATCTCAGGTGGTTATGAGTTTTATATCAGCACGACTTATCGTGCTATTAGGGGTCTGATAGTTCCCACCCCTAGACCCGTCATGCAATTCTCTATGACAAAAGGACCGGCCTGTATGACACTCGTCGCTTATAGGTTTTGTTGGGTTCGGATGAGTTTGCTCGCCGACCTACCTCTCTGTTCAATACCTGGGTAGTCGTTACGTACAGCTAGTACCGCTGGCGTGCTTGTAAGTTAATCCGTGAGGGGATTGAATCTGAAAGTGTTTCAGATTCAATCGGATATGATCCTATTTAACCTGCTGCCAGCGTATTGTCAGGTCTTTAGCGTCCCACAACGAAAGTGCATGTCCAGGAGAAATGATGATGTGTCGTGCATATGAGGATACGCATGGAGGTTCGCTCGAATACGTATGACATATGCGTAATTTAATCGGACGGTGGATAATACTGGTCGGTTTATTCCTAAACCGGAATATTAAGTGAAGTATTGACTTAATAACCGTATATGTGATATGGTTTCTAATATTGTGTATATGATAAACGCTCTCTATATTATTGGTATTTGATATCGATGTATTATAATGTATACGATACGTAATAAGTGTATGTATTTGATGCATGCATTCTTCTCTTTATAATTATATATTATTATTATGTATATGGATACATAATATGTATATGGATATGGATACGCATAGTCTCATTTATACGTATTGGACACGTATAATACATGCTTTGTATTTTGATACGAAATGTATTCGTATTTTGATACAAATACATTTACTTTGTCAAAATGGTGACATATTAGCATGTAGGTCTCACACTCTATTTGGATAGGGTTATGGGTAAGAGTATGGATATATATCAATTAAAAAGAAGAGAATAAGAAAAGAAGAGAAGGATGAGAGGAGTGTATGTGTGATAAACCCACACCCTCTTTCTTGACTTGCGCACAATTATCTACACTCTTTTATTCCTCTCATATTTTGTAAAGAGCACACACTTCTTCCTCTCGATTTTTTCATGGAGATGATGGGAAAAAACACATCTTCACTACCTCATCAATCCTAGCAAGATTATGAGCTAGTTACCTCACTAAAGTGGTGAAGTTGTAGTTTCGGACATTGATTCTTTCAAGTGGATCTTCTTTGGCGAGATGGTCGGCCTCTTAACTGTTCATGATGCCGATGGAGACTAGCATGAGTCCAAGGAGAGGTGGTAAATGCGCTACAAAGGTTGTAGCCTCCACTTTCCTTCTCAAGTTCTCTTTTAGCTTCAAGTTTTATCTTTTAAGCAAGATTCTAATTTAGGATTGTTTTAGCTCTCTAGATTTTTTGAATTATCGCTTCCGCCGCGTTTTAAACTCCGCCAAGCGAGCTAGGCAACCCATCAAATTTTTGAACCAAAAATCACATTACTGGTAGCAAAGTTTTGAACTAATAATTTAATTACATGGTAAATTTAATAAACTTGAAACCCACCGTTGCCGGTCCCAAGTCCGGATGAGAAAGGGTGAGGGTTATGGTAGGCTTGTGGCAGCCAACGTAAAACTTTGTCACATTCTATGACATGAACCATAATAAGAATATCGTTGGGGCGTCCCCTACTCAGCAACGCGCTACATCGGATCCCGGGTGTGGTGTTAAGTATGCAAGGGCTTCTAGGTCGTCGTCCAGAAACGGCACGCTACATCGGACCCCGGGTGTAGTGACAAATAAGCAAGGATTTCATGATCCGTCTAGCTTCCTGGAACATAGGTTCCCTTACGGGTAGACTAATAGAATTAATGGAGATGATGATTAGAAGGAGAGTTGGTATTATGTGTTTGCAAGAAACTAAGTGGGTAGGTGAAGAGAGTAGAGTCATAGAGCCTTGGGTTATAAGCTTTGGTATACGGATAAAGATAAAAATCGTAATGGGATAGGCATAATCATAGATAGACGGTTGCTTGAGGATGTAGTTGAGATTAGGAAAAAGTGATAGAATTTTACTGGTTAAGCTTATTCTAGGTGGAAAGATCCTTAATGTTATTAGTGTTTATGCACCACAGATAGGTCTTGATGACGCTAGTAAACGTCTATTCTGGAAGGATTTAGACGAGATGGTGCAAAGTATACCTAGTGGAGAGAAGTTATTTATTGGTGGTGATCTCAATGGACATGTAGGTACTAGTCGTAGTGGGTTTGATACTATCCATGGAGATTTTGGTTTTGGACAAAGGAATGAAGTAGATGGCCCGATTCTAGATTTTTCCTTATCTTATGACTTGATCTTAGCAAACACCTGGTTTAGGAAAAGAGAATCCCACCTTATCACTTTTAGGAGCGGATCAAATGCTAGTCAAATAGACTTTTTCTGACGAGAAGAATAGATAGAGCTTGATGTATCGACTGTAAGGTAGTACCAGATGAGAGTGTAATCACTCAACATAGACTTTTAGTTCTATATTTTCGATTTAGAAGAGGACCTAGGAAGATTAGACGTAAGGTAGAGCCTAGAATTAAATGGTGGCGATTGAAAGAAGGTAACCAAAAGGTTTTTATAGATCGTGTAGTCCAAGAAGCGGATTGGCAGTCGGAAGATGATTCAGACAGAACATGGAACAAAATAGCTAGTTGTATCAAGGAGATAGCTAGAGATCTACTTGGTGAGTCGAGAGGTGGTGCTCCACCATCTAAGGACACATCATGGTGGAATGAAGAAGCAAAGGCTGCTATTAAAATTAAAAGGGATTCTTATAAAGATTTGAAAAAAAGTAGAGCTGTGGAGAGTTTGAAAAGTATAAAATGGCTAAAAAGGAAGTTAAAAAAGCTGTTCGGGAAGCTAAATCTAAGGTCTACAAAGAGGTGTACGAGAAATTAGAAACTAAAGAGGCTGAAAATGATATATACCGGATTGCTCGAATGCGGGAAAGGAAGACCAGAGACTTATGTGCGGTAAAGTGTGTCAAAACTGAAAATCGGAAGGTTTTAGTTCGAGATGAGCATATCAAGGAAAGGTGGAGAGATTATTTTGACAAATTGTTCAATGAGAGCTTTACTAAGAATTTGGATGGACTTGTATTCAATCTCAAGATATAAACCGTAATTTCATGCGTAAAATAAGACTACCTGAGATTAAAGAAGCTTTGAACAGAATGAGTTTAAGAAAAGCGGTTGGTCCTGACGGGATTCCTATCGAAGTTTGGAGATGCTTAGGAGAAATAGACGTTAAATGGCTGACAGATCTGTTTAATAAGATTTGGCAGACAAAAAAGATGCCAAATGAATTGAGGAAAAGTATCATTGTACCTATCTACAAGAACAAGGATGACATTCAAAGTTGCTCAAACTACCGTGGAATAAAACTTATGTGTCACACCATGAAACTTTGGGAGAGAGTGATTGAATACAGGCTAAGGAAGGATATTAAGATAACAGAGAACCAGTTTGGGTTCATGCCTGGACGATCGACGACAGAGGGTATTCATTTGCTTCGTCACCTTGTCGAGCGTTTTCGAGAGAGGAGAAGAGATTTGCATATAATATTTATTGATTTGGAGAAAGCATACGACAAGGTACCTAGAGAGGTATTATGGGGGACAATGATGAAGAAAGGGATTCCCGTCAAGTATATTGACATAATCAAGGATATATACGATGGAGTAGTGGCAAATGTGAGAACTTGCGGCGGCCTAACGAGTGATTTTCCGATTACAATTGGTTTACATCAAGGATCTGCATTAAGTCCATTCCTGTTTACCATCGTGATGAATGAGCTTACTAGAACTATCCAAGATGAGGTACCTTGGTGTATGCTATTCGCTGATGATATTGTTATAGTAAATGAGACGAAAGCAGAGGTTAATACCAAATTGAAATTATGGAGGCAAACATTGGAATCTCGGGGTTGAGATTGAGCAGGTCCAAGACAACATATATGCATTGCAAATTTAGAAAACAGAGAAGTCAAAACCATATTGGTATAACATTGGAAGGACAAAAGATATCACCGAGCGATCAGTTTAGATATCTAGGTTCCATCATCCAAAAGGATGGGGAGATCGATAGTGATGTTAATCAAAGGATCCAAACTGGTTGGTTGAAATGGAGAAGTGCAACAGGGATTTTGTGTGATCGTAACTTTCCGTTAAAATTGAAAAGGAAGTTTTATCGGAGCGCAATTCGGCCTGCCTTATTATATGGTACAGAATGCTGGGCTCCTAATAAGCATCATACACAGAAGATGCACGTAGCGGAGATGCACATGCTTCGTTGGATGTGCGGTAAGACTAGAAAAGATAAGGTGCGAAATGAGGATATTCGTGCAAAAGTTGGTGTAGCACCTACAGGGGAGAAGATGCGGGAAAACCGGCTAAGATGGTTTGGTCATGTGCGACGCAGACCTATGGAAACACCGGTTCGACGAATAGATACTCTCGATATGGGCAATGGCAAAAGGGCAAAAGGGAGACCGAAGAAAACATTGATGGAGGTGATACGAAACGATATGCTTGCCAAAGGCCTCAATTAAAGTTTATTGTTCGATACGAGTGAGTGGAGGCAGAGAATTCATGTGCTGGACCCGGCGTGATTCTCATGTTGGTTCATGTAGCCTAACCCATATACTTGGGATAAAAGGCTCAGTTGTTGTTGTTAGTAAATTTAATAAACTTATATAGACTTAAGACCCATACAAGCGGAAGTCTTATCGACCAGATCTTTTTTCAAACCTTTTGCAAACGCATCTGCCGCATTCTCTGAAGATCAGACGTCAATCACCGAGATGACTCCGTGGGTTATCAACTCATTCAAATACCCATGCTTTAGACGAATTGTCCACTTCTTTCCATTGAATAACAAGTTGGCTGCCACAACACTCGTTGCTCGTTGTCTGATTATCACAATAGATAGTGATTACCGCTCCTTGCGGTTCCTTCAATGGAAGATCTCTCAAAAGATATATGAGCCTTTCAGCTTCATCTCATGCAATAGCCAAGGCATAGAACTTAGACTCCATCGATGACTGAGCGATCATTGTTTGGTTTTTAGACTTCAAGGAGACGGCCGCTCCTCCCATAGTGAAGACAAACCCTCCAGTTGATTTGCACTCATTTGGCTTCAAGCACGAACTTGCACCAGAGAAGCCTTCAACTGTAGCTGGATGCCCGTAGTAGTACAAGCTCTGCTTCAAAGTTCCCTTCAGATACCTCATCAGCCTCTGAATCACATCCCAGTGTGCTTGCCCTGGATTGCTCGTAAACCTACTAAGCATCCCAACGGCGAAAGCGATATCAGGACTTGTGCAGCTTATAGCGTACATCAAACTCCCAATAACTCGTGCATACTCAAGCTGCTTTACCGATTTTCCAGTGTTAGGTTGAAACTTCTTGCTGTAGTCGTATGGAAGAGCTAACTCTAGTAAATCAAAATAGTTATACTTCTTAAGTATGTTCTCTATGTAGTGAGATTGAGATAGGCCTAGACCATGCTCGGTATTCAGAATTCTGATTCCCATAATCACATCTGCAACTTCAAGGTCCTTCATATTGAATTGAGAGAAAAAACTTCTTTAGAGAAATGACTATTTGCAAATCGGTCCCAACAATCAACATATCATCAACATATAGGCAGATCACTACCACTTTATGGTCAACGACTTTCACATACATACACTTATCAGATTCGCTGATACGAAACCCATCGCTCAGAATGATCTTACTAAACTTCTCGTGCCACAACGGAGCTTGCTTCAATCTATAGAGAGACTTGATCAACTTGCAGATTTATTATTTAAGCCGTCAATAATAAATCATTCCGGTTGATCCATATAGATCTTTTATGTAAGATCGTCGTTCAAGAAAGCAATCTCCACATCCATCTGATGAATGATATGACCCTAGCTCACCGTCCAAGCAATCAGAACACGGATGGTTGTCATTCGGCAGACAGCATAGATGCCAAAGAAATCGACTCTTTCTTTCTGAGTGAATCCTTTGGCCACCAACCTTGCTTTGTACTTCTTTATAGCAGGTCAATTTCTTTGACATTTATATTGTCTGCCGAATGGCAGCCATCCTCTACGGTCTTACGCCTTCAGGTAAATCCGTGAGCTCTCAAGTATGGTTCTGAATTAGCGAGTCAATCTCATCCTCCACGGCTTCCTTCCAAAGAAGAGCATCTGTGGATTTCATCACTTCTTCAAAAGTTTGAGGGTCACCTTCAACATGAAAAGTGATGAAGTCGTCTTCAAAGGTTTTAGCCTTTCTAAGACTTTTAGGAGGAGGTTCTGTAGCTTCTGAACCAGCTTCTTTTTCGGGAGGAACAATTTCTGGAATTGAAGTCGACTCTTCCATTTGAGAGTTCTCGAAAGAGTTCTTGAGTTTGATGAACTTATCCTCAAAGAATTCTACATTGCGAGCTTCAATGATAGAATTGGTGCCTACATCTAAAAATCTGCTAGCATCACCGTCGGCAGCAAATCCTAGAAATACACACTTGTTTGCCTTCGGTCGCAGCTTTGACCTTCTAATAGCTGGCACTCTGACATATGCCAGACACCCTCACACTTTGAGTGTATCCAAGGAATCAGGATAACCCAAGAACTCATGTGGAGTAGAATTGGTCTTAGTATAAGGGACCCGGTTCAGGATCCAGTTGGCCATCGGTAAAGCTTCTCCCCAACAGCATGTCGGAAGTCCAGATGTGATCAACATCAAGTTCACCATCCCGTCAGTGTCTGATTCTTCCTCTCTGCAATCACATTGGACTGCTGAGAATAAGGTGCAGTGATTTCAACAATTATGTCATGCTCCTTAAAGTAAGCATGTGTTTCTCTAGAACGATATTCGCCTCCTTGATTGCTCCTGAGTTTCTTTATTGATTTACCAAGTTGCTTTTCTACGCGAGTTCGAAAACCCTCGAATTTGCTGAATGCTTCGTTTTTAGACTTCAGCAGGTAAACATGGCAAAAGCGGGAGTGATCGTCGATGAAAGTAATGAAGTATTTCATGCCTCCTCTTGTCATGAAGCTTTTAAAGTCGCAGGTGTCCGAATGAACTAAGTTTAATAACTCAGTGCTTCAGGTGACACTAGGAATGGCTTTCTGGTCATTTTAGCTTGAACACAGATTTCATATTTCCTAGATTTATCACCCCCACAAATTGGTAATAGTACCAAATTTGTCATGTTAACTATTTTCTTAAAGTTAACATGATCAAGCCTGTGGTGCCAAAGAGTAAAAGAGTACCCACTAACAGCTATTTCATTAATCGAGGAAGTTGGGTACATGATACTTAGTTTATACATTCCATCAATAAGAAAGGCATTTCTGAAATACTTTCTTGAAAGATAACACGGTTTTTCCACCTTGAAAATCTACCCGCAAAATTGCACCGCAGAGCAAGCTTCCAGAGACAAGGTTCTTCGCTATAGATGAAACATGCTTCACATGCTTCAAGGTCAAAGCCTTTCCTGATGTCAGAATGAGGATCACCATTCCAATCCCATGAACAACCGTGATGGAGTGATCATCCATTGTCGCAACCTTTTTGGTAGGAACATAGGAGGAGGAGATCCTTGTTGGCGTGTAGACATGACAGGTAGCTCCAGTGTCGAACCACAAGTCTTTGTCGAAGAAGAACTTCGTCGGAGAGACCATCGCAACAAAGTTCTGAATCTGCGCGATCTGATTGATATTTTCCTTCTTGTCCTTCTTAGGTGCCTTGAAGTCTCTAGCGAAATGGCCTAACTTTCCACAGTTGAAACAACCGTCCTTATGCTTGAACTCTTTCTTCTGAACATTCAAATTGCAAGTCTTATTGTTCTTGTTTTTCTTTTTCTTCTTGAAAAAGGTGAGGTTCGGTTTGGAAGAAACCAGATTAGCAATCACCTTCTACTTGGAAAGCAACTCGTTTTTGGAACGAGTTCAGACTTCGTCTTCAATTCGAATATACCTTTTGAGGTCCTCCAAAGACACCTATTTCTTTCTTCTATGCATGTCAGTTGAGAATGACATCCATGAAGGAGGAAGCTTATTGATGATAGCTCCTGCAATGAAAATGTTAGCTAAAACAATCTTTTCATCTTTTAATTTCATTACAATCTTTTCAAGTTCCTTCACTTGCGGGGGCACTTCTTTATCATCTTCAAATTTAAGGTCGAGAAACTTGTCGCTGAGATGAGTTTTGGAAAGTTTCCCGTCTTTATATTGTTGCTCCAAAGACTCCCAAATCTCCTTAGCAGAAGACTTTTGAGAGTAGACATCGGCGAGGTGGTCGGCGAGGGGGTAGTTCATCCAAAAATGGTTGTCGCGCTCCTATTTCTTTTTATCCATCGGAACCTCTTTGAAGTCTGGTTTGTCGGTGGAGACAACGTAATAGATATTTAGGAGTTGCATCTCAAATATCGTCTTGCGACGCCATGCGTTGAAGTTTATTCCGTAGAAACTTTCGAGCTTTAAGGCAGTTAAGCCCCATTGTTCTTGCGGCGTCCATTTATTATGCAGAAATTTGCTTTAAGAATGTTGGAGCAAGAGAGCAAAAATGGACAACAAAATTGAATTTTCGATTCTGAAAAACTTATCTGCAAAGAAACAATTGAATTGTGGCGAGTTGTTGTGCGTCCTCAAATGCGGAACTTAGAGCAAATTCGGCATACTCCGTGCAAGGATTCCCAAAACCGAACTGCTCCCAGGAACAGCAACCTGAGTACTGGTGTGCACCAACCAGCTACTCTGAACTTTCGGGCCGCGGTAATCGGATCTCCTTGATCTTTGATTCACAAACTAAGCTCTCTGAATTTTGACAGACTTAATTTCGGTGTTTCTCAACCCTCTGTAATACAACCCGGTTACAGCCCGAAAAATTATCCGGCAACAACCCCCTCTCCTTAGTGTTTAGAAGATTTTCTTCTTCGATGATTCTCAACAATGAGATTCAAAGGGGTATTTATAGGATTTAAAATCAGTGTGTGAACTCACCAAAAAAGCAATTCAAAATATGTCCCGTTACTGTAGTAGTTACTGCTGCCGATGGTTACTGCAGCACACTGTAGTAGTTACAGCAACAATCGCGGCTGACGACGATTACTGCAGCAATTACTGCGCATGCGAGTTACTGTAGCAATCAACGTTCATGTCAGTAATTACTGTAGCAGTTTCGTGTGGCACTGTAGCAGTATAAATTGCATCTTTTAACCTCTCAGCCCAATTAACCCGATCCCGCTCCAAACCCAAGCCTAAGTCTACTAGTTTTACCAATGAAGGATATTATTAATTCAAATCTTTCCGCTGGCAAGATTCAAATTCTTAACCAGTTGAAGTGAAAATGTTAAAATCCACTGGGCTACTAAGTCTGTTTGGTTAATAAGTAAAATCGATAACTAGAAGTTTGAAACTTCACCAAGATTTTTACTAAATGATGAAAAATCCAATCAAGGTCCAACATTACTATCGGTTTGTTAACTCTTATTTAGTGTCAAATTCGTTGCTCCGTAATTTATCGACGTTACTCCGTCTTAAATCACAATATCCAAATTCTACTAGGCAGGAGTGTTGACAATAAAAAAAATACATGAAATTATGTTCAGCTCTAGATATAACTAAATGAAATGTGATCCAAAAAGGGAGCCCACAATCATCAACTAAAGTGAAATGTGCTCCAAGGTTCAGCTTTTAAATAAATAAAGCTCATACCCTAGATTTAGAGACACCGGGCAGCGAGAAAATGCGCAGCAACAAGAGTCAAAACAAGCGATCCAACAAACAACCCAGGCAAATTCCCCAACCTCAAAGAGATCGCTCCATCGTCTCTTAGAGGCAAAATCACGAAATACGCGCTCAAAATCTGAAATTCCCCATTCCTTGTTCATATCAATCAATTAACTGATACAAAAAAAAATTATATCAAATCGATCAAAAAGATTAGGGTTTTGAGACTTACGAAGAAGAAGCAAGAGGAGGAGTGGATGAGAGGTGGGATCTCGTGGGGATGAACTGAGACGATGGAGGCGATGATGGCTTCCACGCGAGATCGAATCGTCAATGTTGAGGTTGTGAATTTGAAAGATGAGATATTTCAGGGGAGAATTGAGTTTGCCCCCATTGTTTAAAATGGGATCTGGTTAATTTGCAAAAACATACCTAATCTGTTGCTAATTGTACCTATCTATCCAAAAACTTTCATGATTTTTTAGAGCACAACTACAGTTCACTTATGTTAAGATGGATACATTACATGCTCGATATATCCTCTTTTATGAATAATCAATATTGTCCGTCTTGATCTTCGGATTTTAAAACTAGGAAAAACATTTCTTATTATTGGACTAATTATTGATTTATGTCTGTAAGAAATTTTATTGCCGAAATATCATTCACGTAGCAACCAACTGGTGTAATACCCAATGGTCCAAATCTCATGAAGTTTATTGTATCTTGTTTTACCTTGTGGAAATCAAACTGGACAGTGCTATAAGAGCATGTTTGGTTGTCCGGAAGTAATATTGAAATGGCTACCAAAAATGATATCATGGAAGTAGACCTAAATTTTACCTCTAATGTTTGTTTGTATGCTTTTTGAAGAAAGAAGTAAAAAAGTTTGTTGGGCTCCGTTCGGCTTTGCCTCCAACTTGGCCTTCTAGTAGGATCGGATTTGGATGGTCTAAACCTATATTACACGTGCTCATACGCAAAATGTCCTATCTGTTCTAGTAGGATCGGATTTGGATGGTCTAACCTATATTACACGTGCTCATACGCAAAATGTCCTATCTGTTCTAGTAGGATCAGGTTTGGATGGTCCGAACCCGCTTCGCTATATTTGACATGTCCTATCTGCGATCCACTTGTTTTACCGATTCATAAGACGGTTGGCTTAAATCGTTATATATCCTGTTCAAACAACCCAAACCCATAACTTGACCTAGACCTAACGCGAGCAACGCTGCAACGTTCTTTAAACTCTCTTCTTCTCATCACTGTTAAAAAGGCCTAAAGTGCGGCTCGAAATCGCCTCGTTAAAAGTTTGTTGGAGCTTGTTCGGCAACTAAACGAGCCAAGTTTGAAGAAAAATCTAAGTTTGGTGAAATAAATGAACAAATACGAACATAATAGGCTCGAGCTCGACTCGTTTAAGGCTTGTGTAGGCTCAAATAATACGTACGGTATTCAGTAATAATAATAAGATGATTTCTCATTCGTCAATTTTTAGATCATAAGCATTGACTTATTGATGTTAACTAAATACTCAGATCATAATAAACGCCACGTCAAATATTGTTATGCTATAAGATTGAAGAATTTAGATAATAAGTAACTTTAAATTTAATCGACGAGACTCTAAACAAGATTTAAACCCGTTTATTTAGTTATAGGTTTATTTTCTCGCTAGCCCTCCATACTTCAATATTTTTCTCTGTCCCCTCTTAGTTAGTATTTACTTGTAGCCTCCTAAACCTATAAGGCACTCCTGTTACCTCTCTCAATTGACAAAAAGTATCTATTTAGAATATTCTATTAACATCGTTAGAGATCAACGACAACACATTGGGAGGGGACATATATTACCCCAAAAGCCTATGTTCATCATCCAATATTTTCCATATGTTCCAAATCAGGGCTTTCTAATTTATGGCTTCTTTTCCCCCTCCGCCGAATTGGCCATAAATTCAAATTCCAGTTCCACGCCATTATACGCAGAATTATAGGGTTCCACATTTCATTGGTTGCGGTCATATTGTGTGGGAGAAGAATCTCACCAAGAATTGCATTGCATTTGAGACGGCAAGAATTATTAGCCCCTGAATTAAAGGGAATTTTTTCCGGGATGAAGGGAAAAATTGGTGCGAGGACTTTGAAGCTTTAAAATGGGATTTTGAGATGATTATGCATAAAATAGAAATGGTAGAGAGGAAGTTGGAAGTGACAAGTGGAAACTGACAAATTAATGAAAAAATTCAATTTCTTGTAGGCATTTGTACATTTGCTTTTGTGTTTTATGTGTGTTAGTGCCATGAAAATGTATTTGAATTTTATTGCTTTTTGTTAAAGTAATGTTAATGTATGGAAGTTCTGTAATGGTTAATGTAGTATATTTTGAAACTTATAAAATAGGATTGAGGGTAATATATGTTCCCCCCAATGTGTTATCCTTAATCCCTAACAGTGTTAACAAAATATTCTAAAATGATACTCTTTTGTCAATTGAGAGGGGTAATAGGAGTAACTTATAAATTTAAGGGGGCTACATGTAAATACTAATTATGGGGGGACAGAGAAAAATATTGAAATATGGAGGGCTAGCGGAAAAAAACCCTTAGTTATAATAACTATATTTCTTGCTGGTCACCTTTGTCAAATAGAAGATTAAACATCGATCTGATTTTTTCATATACTTTTGTAATATTTTTATTGCTGGTTTTCTAGATTTTAAATTGGCATGGTTGAGACTCGTTAGACATTAAGCGAACCAAGTCTAGACAAATTTTTAAGCTCGTTTAAATAAATGACTTGTTTGGCTTGTTTAACAGCCCCTTCTCACCACCTGAAGAGAAGACCTCCCCCGTCCAAAAATGGATCTCGGCTCTTTCTTCGTCAAATGAGGTGCGGGATATTCCAAACTGAATACCACGACGCAAGGCAAAAAGCAACCGACTATAGTGAAGTTATTATCCTGACGCAAACTTCTGCCCAAGGGGTCACTCCTAGTGAAGGGATCTCGGCCCTTGCCTCGTCGAATGAGATGCTGGATATTCATAACCGAATACCGCTATGCAAAACAAAAGAGAACGTTCTTGTAATAACAGCTTTTTTGAAAAGTGTTCCAACAACATCATATATAGGTTTTTTTTATCCTTGCATTGATCAAAATCAACGCAGTCCCATCAATTAATCACACCATAAAAGAACGAAAATATGATGTACGTATATGCCATCCGCATTCACCACTGGGTCCCGTCATCACCCGTTAGGTTACTTAACTAACGACAGAGCGGGGACTGGATTAGCGCGGGTGTAAAACATATACAACATCTACTGGTGTATATATATCAATATATAATAATCGCTCTAAGCGTGATAAATGCAACATCACAGATAAGTAATAAGCATCACAGAACAATACAGATAATCCGGGAGCCCCCGGTTTCCTTTGAGCCACAACTGAAACCCGACGTTCCCCTGGTCGTGCGGATAGCCTGTGCAATGAAAACCTAGACCCCTACGAGCGCGGCAAGTTACCCGCCAAAACCAGAAGCGAGGCAGCCCCCTTCAGCAAAGTGAATAGACCACCCAGCACTTAACGGAATCCGGTAACTTGAGCACCCCTCCTTGGGTCAACCTGTACCCCCTACGAGTGCAGCGAATAGCCCGCCAATTCTAGAGTGAAGCCCCCTCCTTCTCAACGCCATGAGATGCGGACCTGTTGCCCTACAGAACCCGGCTATCCGTGCACTCCATCGCGGGGTAATCCTAGTACAGAAAATAAAATATGTACAACGGTGACATCGACCTCAACCCGGTCGTGCCCCAAACAAATAATATACAAACAGGCAGTGAGGGCAGTCCACATGTCAGACGCTCGCCCCGCGATACCAAATATACAAATGAAACTAAACTGCACTATCATTGCACCCAAGCTATCCACCACAACGAATCCGCAACACAGCACAACACAGAATATCAACGTGAATTGCACGTTCACAAACCCGTCTAAAAGAACTATAGCGATTAGACAAGTTATACCGATCAAATGACATTCACGGTCGCAGATAGAAATGTATGTACTGTAAACTTTAAACAATGTTAGAAATTATCGAGTTCGAAATAACCCCGAATATCCCCCAAACAAGTAGACAACTCCATATCAAAACTGGGCTAAACAAACAATATCACTGAACCAACTTTCCAGAGACCAGAACACACACGAAATACGAAGTCCAGACTCTTCATTTAGGTCGGCCGTCTCGGAAAAAAGGCTAATGTGGCCGGTTCAAATTGTGTGGAATTGGCTCGCATTTGGTGTGTTCTCTCATGGTCATGTCAGTAGTCTTCTCCAGTTGTTTAAATAATTTTTGAAGAACAAATGAAATTCGACAGAAACTGGAATTTTCAGTGCAGTGTATTGGAGTTGTTTCGGTTTCGATAGTTTAACATTGTCTAAACCAACTAGTATACAGTTAATGGTTAGCTTTGATACCATGTTGGGTTACGGCAGCGCCCCGACCATCAATTCGTGGCCAAATGCGGAACAAAAATTTGTAAAACTTGGCGCTACCATAACCAATTACCCGGATCGTGCCATTAACCGTTTACTAGAAAAACTGTAAAGTGTTCAGAGATTATACCGATCGATCCGTGTCCTTCGGTCTTCAATCTCTTCCCAAGCTCCTCGCGGCTGCCCTCGAACAAGCTCGCTCTCCGGTCTCCCTCGTCGAAGGCGGTCCACCTCGAGGATTCTTAATACGGGCTCCCGCTTCAAACCGAAACAACTCGGACATCAAGTTTGCTAACCGAGATGTCCAAGGTGAAGTAGAGATAGTGTGTGAATACTTTGTCTCAGAGCATCCAAGGATTTGGACGGAGGTAAATGAAGTTGCCATGAGGTGTGAAGAAAAATGTGAGCAAAGGATTTTTGGCTTCTTCAAAAATGGGCTCGGCCAAGAAGCAATTTTTTTTCTCCGTGGATTTGTAAAAATGAAGTGGTGAGGATGATTAATTTTCAAAGCAACACAAGAATTAAAAAACCCCACCAAAAATCACAGCCACCAACTTTTCCTTGCTAAAAAAAAATCTCAGCCACTCACCCAAAATATCAACATAAAAATCTCATCCACTCAAAAAAACATTCAATGCCAAAATGAGTCACCATGACACCAACAGTGTGCACCATGCCTATGAAATTTTACCTAGCCACAATTCCCAAAGCCCACGAATTGATGAAGGAAAAAACAGCCAAAAAGATGAGTCACAAAATTAGCCCCAAAAATAACTCACAAATTCCACACATAAACATTAAACCAAATGTTTAAGTCGAGAAAAGAAATTGACAACTTCAAAAGTAAACTCGTAACGAATTACAAGAATACCCCTCGTCCATATATACATACATGCATCCGTATTCCGACTGAATACGAATACAACGAGACGAAAATATTCCAATAATCTAATACTAGGATCCGGCTTAAACCAAAGCCCACTAATATGATCCGTCCGATCATGATCCGTGCACAAGTGCACGCATATGATCGAACCCTGCCATAAAACCATACGGCCTCTACAACGTTTCGCCCGAACTAGGGAAACCCTCTGTGTGGGACTCTAAAGACTCGTCAATACGCTGGCAGTGGGTTTAACCACAAGCATGTCAGTAGCACCAGCTGTACGTAACGGCTGTCCAGGTATTGAGCGAAAGGGAGGCCGACGAGCAAACTCATCCTGAAACCCTACCGAGCCTGACAGTGACAATATCCGTACGGTCCGGTCCGTTCGTCCATGAGTATTGCATATCGAGTCTAGGGGGTGGATAAAGTCAGACCCCTAACAACGCGATAATTCGTGTCGGTGTGAAACCCATCACCAACCGAGAAACTACTGATCATATATCAGTAATTCTCGACTACCTTGGCCAAGGATTTCTGGTGATGGCCACCTGTACACTGCGCGATATCAACCCCCAATACCGGGAGAGACGAATCCCCGACGATCCGCTCACTGCCTTCATGTGGCTCGGGACTGTACCCAACTAAAACCTGTTTGCACGACTCCTTTGAGCCGTGGTAGGGTAGTAATCAAAGCACAGTGGGAACTCACACGAGACAAATGATGATCTCAGGTCGACAGACTAACCTGTACACATGTCACCTGGGAACTGCTATCTGACAATAGGTATAGTACCAACTAGCAGGTTCCCGGCGAGTCCGTCCAGTGTACTCATAACGCAATGAGCACCTGTATACTATCTTAGGTGAACAAACTAACACCAACGTCTTGTGAGACCTTGCCGCCGCCCCTCGTCAGGGTCTCGATCAGTATACACTAGTCTACACTGGAGTATCGATGCCCAGTTTCGATACTCCCACGACTAGGGACATTTAAGGATTTGCTTATAGACCACCCAGCTCCCACGTATATGATCGCCATCATAATGCTGGTAGTCAAGTATAAATCTTACGGGCTCTATCAACATGTAATAGTGATCTGTAATACCACATAAAGCATGTACATGATGATAAAGACAAACCAGATAGTATACTATCATCTCGAGTAAGACTGTTCTACCGGTATAGGTCCTCCCTCAATCATCATAATCACCTACCTGCAACTATGATAATTGCCTTGAGGGCACTATAGCCAACAATCTCCCACTTGCACTTAAGGCCAATTATTGCGATGTCACATACTCACAGCCGTGTGATACCGAACACCCAACTTCTCTACTAATCAGATTCGCAAAGCTCGTTTGTGAAACTATTGCGTTCGAGAAATAACCTCAGTGAATGGATCCGCTCTAATGTTTCTTTCTGTATCTCTCTATCTCTCAACTTCGCGGAGAATAACCATCTCCCAAAATGAGCAATACCCGTATGTCTGGATATCTGATGGGACCCAGTTCATAAATGAACTCCAAATCCAGTAAAGTTCTTAGGCTGTATCATTCACTGAACTTAATCAGTATCCTACGCCACGCCTCCCTCAGTATCCGCTTGGACCACCTGTCCAAACTACTGCCCCTCGTCAGAGAGAAAACTATAACTCTGACAGTCGCTCTGTCATCCAGGCCACCTTGGAAACCCGGAATGATAATCGTCTCCCGAAAAAGGCTGCCGTTATCAAATCCCTAGAACATCCACTTATGTTCTATAACTTCTTCCGAACATTTCTCCAGGATTGGATTAATATCAACTTATTGCATCTGGTGCAAAAACAATATCTGGTATGGTACTTGACATCTCATGATCGACTCAATTGCTTAAGTAAGTGATATGTCAATCATGCACATCCCTCTCCCCTTTAGTCTGTATCAATATCAACATTGTTTTCTTAAAAATAAATAGAAAGTATAATTAAAAAATTAAAGCACCTGCAATTAGTGTTGTCGAACTTGCAAGTGTTTGTGTAAGAACTTGGTCACATAGTGCCAATCTCTCCATTGGTTTTCTTTTTCGAGGGAAAAAACGAGTCTCTCAATTTAAATAGCTTCACTCAGGAAAACTATGTAAATACAAGAAAACAGACGCGATAAAATTGGCAACAAAAGAAAGATGTGATGTTTCATGCAAAATTAAAATAGTAATAAAGCAGACACACACATGCACACACGCACACGCGTGTGTGAATGCAGGCGCGCATGCACACACACATAGTAGAAGGCAGAATAGCATTTACTCACCATCAATAGGAGCGGAATCATCTAATCTCTTATTAGAGATATCATATGGATCAAGCTTAATAACTCTCTTTTTCTTCTTCACAGGAGCACTTTTCTCTGCAGAGCCATCATCTGAACTTATTTTCCCAACTCTTAGTTTCTTCCCAGATTTGTCGAGCACTCGTTTTTGGTGCCTAACTGGTTTCTCTTCTGCAATTTGCTCGTCTTCATTTTTCGTACTATTTTCCAAAACCTCTCCCTTAGACTGATCTCGATCATTAACCACCTTTTGCTTCTTATCCATCTTCTTCCATTTCAATCTGAGTTTAGCAGAAGAAGCTTCAACCGAATCAACACTCTCATCTGTTTCTTCCTTTTTATCATCAATTTTCCCACAACGACCAAAATCCCTCTTACTCTTAACATCACCTCTCATTTCACGAGCGGTTGTATTGCTTGTTCTTGCTTCAGAATCACCCCCATTTACATCTCTCCTCTTTCAACCTACATTTCTCCCTCTTGCTTTAAGTTGATTAATCACTTCACTTCTCAAGGGTATCCGCTCACCGTGACGACCTCCTCTCATTTCATGAGGCCTACTCGGGCTTTTCGTCTCTTCATCAGTACCGTCTCTTGAAAAATCTCTTATATTTCTATTTATGGGTCTTCTTCCAAATATCCTATCATTACTATCTCTACCGTTTCCACCAAATTTTTTCTCAGTGGACAAAGGTCCCCTTTCATTACCTCTCATTTCACGGGTCTCTCTCAGATTTCTCATACTTGCTTCAGGATCATCCCTAAAAAGACCCCTTCTATTTCTATCGACGGGTCTTCATCCAAATGTCATGTCATCACTATCTCTGCCATTTCTACCAATTTTTTTCTCAGTGAACAAAGGTCTCCTTTCATTACCTCTCATTTCTCGGGTCTCTCTCGGATTTCTCATACTTGCTTCCGGATCATCCCTAGAAAAATCTCTTCTGTTTCTATCCAGGGGTCTTCTTCCAAATGTCCTATCATCACTATCTCTACCTCTTCTATCAAACTTTTTCTCGCTAAACAAAGATTTCCTATCTTCTCTTTCGCCGTGTTTTCTATAGGAACCATTGCCTCTCGAACCAAATTTATCATTTTTCCTTTTACTGGATGATTTGCCACCATTGAGGCTTTTCTTCAAACGGGTTGCGAGCGCCATTCTACAAGCACAAACCTATCAAATTTGAAACATGGGTTAAAAATTGAAGAATAAATGGTCAAATATCAAGAAAAAGTTGTGAACTGGTTCAAAATGACAACAAGTTAAAGTTACAAATGAACTCACTCTCTGCTAAATATTGAGATGGAGATATTATAGGAATAGGTCGTAGATGATGAAGAGAACATACCAATAAATGAATGAAGCCTTGATGAAATATTTGTGTTTTTTCTTTCTTTGGTTCCTACTAACTTTTGCTGCTCTCTTCTTATGATCAATCGTTGTTGCCGTAGTTTTGGTTTAAGCGCGGCTTCGAAGGAAAGACGTTGTTAAGCAAGGAAAGAACTTTGATTTAGGGTAAATTTTACTTAAACCCATCCACTTTTTGGTTTTGAAATAACGGTACCTTAAACTTTAAAAATGCTATAAAACCCTGTTGAGGATATTTTTCGTAAAAAGGTATTTTTGTCAAATAATATTGTATTTCGTTTATTTTGAGTTTATTCAATCCATACGTAACGTATTTTTGTGTTATTCGGTCCAATTGTGGTTTGCACGAGTTAATCAAACTAACTAATTCATACATATTGATAGTTCGGTCAGGTTTTATAGCATTTTTAAAATTTAATGAAGTTATCTCAAAAACTCCAAAAGATGAATGGGGTTATATAAAATTTACCTTTAGCTTACTACAGCGCCTACCAAAGGCCGTGTGTGAAGAAAATGGGTATATTACACTTAAGTATCTAGGCGTCAAACGGACGGATCAGGTCATCAGCGGGTAGTGGGTAAAACAGATACGGTTAAAAATGCCCGTAATTAAACATATGTTAAATTTCGTGCCCATGACCCGACCTACTATGGTTGGGAGGATGACCTACAAATAGATAAGCGGGTCATCCATATACGGATTAACGGTTAACTTAAACCAGAAACATTTTTTGCAATTTAAAGGGAAAAGAAATGCTTTTGCTTATACATTAACAGTGTTGATTAAAGAGAATATATACATTTACATTCCCACAAAAAATCTTAATGGCATTCCTAAATATTTTAAGGGTTTTTAATAAATGATCCCTCAAAACTTTGATAATTACTGAAACCCTCCCCCCCCTCTAATTACTAAAAAACTTGGGTAATTACCGAAACACCCCCAAAAAATTGATAATTACTATTTACTCTCCTAAAATCTTTAAATTGCTACCTTTTACCCCCTCTAAGATTTCCATCCAAAAATAACGTCCCCGTTAGGAATTTTTTAATACTCCCTAATTTTCATAGACTTCATTCAAGAATCGATCTTTTTTCTATTTCAAAACTTTATTCTCAATCAGGCTCAGCTTCTCTTTCTTTGATTTAGGTTTTTCATTTATCCTTGTCTTACAAATCTGACTACATTCGCATTCTATTGGTGCATGGGAAGAAAATGCTGAGAAAGAAAATCCTGCTTTCATAACGAATTGAGTTTTGATAGAGCAAATTCCTAACACTAATTTTGATTTGAGGCCGAACTTGGGATTTTAGATGTAGGAGGGGGGTTCGGGGGTCTTAAAACCCTAGCCCCGAGATACCTCCATTAAAATGCCTAATGGACTGACAGAAAAGGAATCTTTTTGGCAAGCCAGCGGGCCTCTTAGAAATCATTTAGAATTTTGGGAGAGTAAATAGTAATTATAAAGTATTATGGGGCTTAGTTATTAGCTAAGTTTTGAGGGACCATTTAGTAAAAAAAACATATTTTAAATGTAAAATATTTATTCTCAGGAAAATTAATGAAAAATCTTTGACTTTATTCAATACAGGTCGGGTAAAAACCACGAACTCGCGGGTTAGGTTAACTCGATGATACTTGTAAAATGGCGGGTCGGGCATAGGTAATATTCTAATGGGTAATAAAACTTTGACCATACCCATAGGCTAAACGGGTAATGGACTGTTATTGACTCCTCTAACCCTTAGCTATCACGGCTTTACACTATAATAACTTGAAGCTTTTTTATTATAGGGAAAAACCTAAAACTAAAATACCTCAAAAGTAGCACTTAAGGTCTTTTATGGTAATTAAAAAAAGGAAAGAATGCAGGAACCCTCGCTTTTTCCCGAAGAATAGGAAACCCCATGAACTTGAAAACATACACTCTACCTCAACAAATTTAACGTTGTTAGTTTTTAGTGTATGTCTCCCAAAATTACTGTCAAGCCTTTCTTCTCCAAATTATTTTCACTCGGTTTCTTTTTCTCTTTTCTTCGTCCAACTAGTCGCACCACCTCTATCTATTTATTCTCTTCTCAGCGAAGTGAGCATGAAGAAATTAGAATGATGAAAAAAGGAAAAGAGAACATTAGGTTGATCCATTAAATTTATTAGAGGAGCATTTTCGGTATAAAAATCATACTCAAGGATAAGTGTATTTTTTTTCTAATTTAAGAGGTTTTCTTGTTTTTCGGATGGTTTCTGTATTTTAGCCTTAACGGTATTTTAATGTATTTTGGTGAAGAATCATGATAGTTAAGAATATTTGGAGTAATTTACTGATGAAGAAAAAAGCCCTTTACGTTCCTTTCTTTCCTAAATTTTCTAAACCTCAAATAGTTTCGAGATGATTTCAAGGTTTTTTATTTCTTTTTTCTCTTTCGGGAATTTTGTTATGATAATGTGAGCAACTCCAGAGACATGGTACATGAGCAAAAATGTAGAATTGTCTCGGTGTCATCAATGTTCAGCTTCGTTGAGACGAATGAAAAAACGATTGAACAGTAATAATTTGCGACCAAATCAGGTTTTGACACATTTTTCTGATAAAAGAGTTTGGTGGGCCACGACAATGAAAGTGACGAAGCAAAGAAAAGAAAGGAGGATATCTTTGGCTTTGGATTTAACAAAAGCAGGGTCAAACAAGGGAAAGAAATAAATGCGGAAGGGGTTTGGATTTTCAAGGCTCAAACCCTCTTTCGTAATTTAATGGATTCCGGGACTGCTATTTTCACGCTATTTTGCAATCTCCGCCATACATCACCACGTAAAAAACACCAAATCCGCAGGCCTACGGTTTTACCCAATTTAAATGACATGGTTGAAATCAATTCCACTCCACCACTCGATATCCAAACTTCAAAGGGCAGAAAAAAAACGAAAAAACGCACATAATTCAGTTAGGATTTGGATTGCTAAGCAGTTTCTCAAGCCTAAGCCCATTCAATCATGCCCAACCCCTGCAAAACAAATGGATTCTCGTGCAAAAAGGAACACTCATTCTTTTCTACATGGCCAGAATAAACAGCTAATGGAAGACCCAATGCTCTTTCAACAAAGATCATCACTAAACCCCCTCAGTTTTCTTTTCCTTTCCCCCAATTGTCGTCAAGACCCATAATAAGAGTCTGAAGAGCTTTCAATTTGACAGCCTCTGTGGCAAGAATTGGATTCACATCAACATTTATGCCTGAAGCCTTCATACATTGATAGAAGCAGTGGCCTTCATTTGCTGCAGAAACACATACTAAACTTCCTAATCTCATCAAAAATCAAAATACATAAACAGTAACAGATGAAATATGAAAACGAGAAGGCAGCAGAAAGAAAATTTCCTAAAATTCGAATGAGAACGCAAGGTCACCGTGTGATGAGAGGCATGAAAGTTGCAAAAAAAGACATCTATTCATGCTAATTAAATGACCATATCATTTGCATTAAAGAAAGTTACATTATAAAGCTAGAGCTTTTTTCTCCTCAGATTTTTTTACTCAAAAGAGGCAAGTATACTTTGCCTTTTCTGCTGCTGAAGTTTATATATAAAAAGAACCTCATCTATTGATGGTTAAGAAACCAGACTGACTGTACATCTGGACCAGTTGAAAACAGGCTCGATGGATTCGTGATCTCCTTCTTCGCCCGCTCTTCCCTGCAAAAAATAAACATAAAAATTAATAACTATATAAATAAAATCATGTTGCTATGGGTTCCAAATAAAATGGTGATGATTAATAGAGAAAGATAATTGGGGTTACAAATTTTTAGTACCACCGAACAGAAATTTAAAGGTTCTGTAATCAAGTAATTTGGAAAAAGTGCTCGAAGGCCTCAACATAATCAACTGCTTAGCAACAAATCACATATCTGTCATTCATCGAATGACAACAATAGTGACAGACCCTTCATAACCAAAATCTTAGGAGTTAGCAATGCGTAGCATTTACTCTGTTGAGTCGTATTAGAGTCATCCAATATGTTAAACGAGAAAGCATTATGCCCTTGTGTATTGCCTCAATCAAGATTTGTTTCGGTCTGCAACTAGTCCTGGAAGTTGAACAAAAATGGTTCTAGGTTTGTATACAGGGGATGCATATTAATCGGGTCAGCTGATACGTAATTTTCAAAATATTGCAGTACTTTAGATCTGTACATTATATATACACAAAAACATAATAAATATACTGTTTTAAGTTTCGAGCTTTTAAGAATATCAGCAAGTGTCAAAAAGTAATGGCCACATAGGAAGAAAATCGGTGGTCAATAACTAATATGGTCTTATTAAGTTTATACCAAAATATCATGAACAGAACGATACAAAGCTCACCTCTATGCGCTTTGAATCATTCTTGTGGTGTTTCACTGGATATGCTATGGGACAAGCTTTAGCATGTGAAATACAAACTAGTTCGTGAATATTTAGGCTTTAGACTTTGTATGTTGCATTTGGAAAGACTCTCCCCCCCTACCCCCACCCCTGCCCCTCCTTCCAAAAAATATAAAAAAGAAAGAAAAGTATTTAGTTCTTCATTCTATTATACGGTATATCAACTTAATATTACAGCTTCCGAACATACCAGAGACAACTATCACACCATTTATGTCAATTCCTTGTAACCACCAATTGGTGACATCCGCAAACTCAACATCAAACATTGTTTGCCTTGCTGTATCACTCTCTACTCTCATCTCCTCATTTTGCATGTTAGGCATCTTTGCCCTTGGCTTTTCTCACTTATCCTCTCCTCTTTCACCACTTCAAAACATGTAACAGTGAGTTATCTCTCTTCTCTCAATCAAATCTCATATACTGCTTTTGCGTCACATTGTTTTTCTTTCATGAAGTTGTTGACCAGATGCTTTTATTAGATATAACAAAGTAGGTTCACCAGTAATTAGCAATTTATGCTTCCAAACAAGAAAGGGTTTACATAGATCATAGATGACATGAATTGTAATGTAATTCTCCAAGCAAAGTGGAAAATAGCCCTAGCTAGATTCACTCCCGGTGAAATAGCAGCTACGGCACCTAGATAAGAAAGAAAAGGCAGGGAAGGAAGAAAGCAATGATTGTGTTGTACTTATGTTTTATATTGCGCAATGCATCTATCTTTCAAGTTTCAACTTACATAAATTTGATAATTAGACTAATTTGGACATGCCTAGTTTTTCAAATAAATATACTATTTTTATATATCTAATTTTCTTATTTTGTATATATTATATAATTGATTTTAAATTAAAAATGTGTTGAAATTACGCTCTTCGATTCAGGCTAATTCTTCACTTAGCCATAGGGTTGAGTGCATGTATTTACACTTCCACAATTTCCGACTTTGGTTAGATCTTCACTGTAAAATTTCAATTTTCATTCAAAATTATAACCTAGTTCTGAAAGTAGAATAAAGAGAGCATGAGATAACACTTATAAAACTAAAGAATATTAGTACCCATAAGGATGCTATCATGATTCTTTATCTGTAACTTAAGTAATCTGTTTTGATTATGGGTAACATATATTTACATGGGCCTTGATCTTTTCTTTCTTATTTTGTACTTGATCAGTTCTTTATAAACATCTCTTTATATCCAACTTCAATTTTCTCTGCAATTTCTCTAGCTCAAATTTTTACTTAAATCTGATTATTCATGAATCATCAATCATCACAACTCCGATTCCCAAAAATATGTGACAAGACAGATATTGGTTACCACCCCCAAACGAACCACGCCCACCCCTCAACCCAATACACACACACATGGGAAAAAATCCCCAGTTAAAAAAACCCAGGCCCTTTTAGTCTAACAACAAATCTATAGTGACATTCCACCAGCCTCTGGCCTAACATTAACCCAATAAGTATTCTATACAAAAAGATGTCACCAATCTATTGAAACTACTATAACTTAAATCGGAAGGCACTAAAAGAAATCAAAGAAAGGTATGCAATAAGAAAAAGAAAAAAAAAAGGTATACAGCATCCTAAATCACAATCCTTATATTATGTCATTTATAAACTGAAGTCGGTATCAACTGTTGTCAACAGAAGTCAGATGAAAAAGGCGTCAATAGAATGGATGAAGTGAGAGAGTGAGATACATTGGCCTTAGGTTTAAAGTTCAGTATAATACAAGTAACAAACTCCTATCAAATCCTTATTCCTCAACCCAAAACGAATACCACGGTAATCCACACCCAAAACCATAATCTAATATAACCACAGACGACATTTCCAAATTTTTATATCCACTGATGTATAGACAATATCTAATATATCAACTTATAAGAGCAACAATATGCTAAATCCAAATTACTTTCCTTAAATCATTGCAGCAAAGTCAGAGATCTTATGAAGAATGCCTATGCAAGTGAATACTTTTTCTTTTCCCCTCTGTCCTTCATCACTTTATCCGGTTAATCTACTTTGCATACCGGTCGACCTTAGCCCCTGTAATTTTAGAACTTATTTGAGCTTTTTGCCCTCACCTTTGGCAAAAAAAAACATTTGCATGATCGGTCTCCATGCAAGCAACCAAACAAACCCCAAAAAATAGCTTCATATCCTCATTAGCTGGTTGCATCATTTGGTCATTAACATTTTTGGTGACAAGATGGCCACAAGAGAGTGATGGTCTCACTATAGTATTATACAAACTCAAGGAACATGAGCAATAAAAAAAGGTTCACGAAAGGGAAGGGACTCGAAGCACTTGATTCATAATAGTAATGCAACAAATGCAACCATCTAGGCTTAGCTAAGTTGGTACCAATTTCCTCCCCAATGTGGGAGGCAGCAAGTTCGATCCCCTGAAGGGGTTGATTTCCAAAAAAGTGCAACAAATGCAATTGCAGAATATTACACAAAGACACAGCCTTTTCTCCCGAAGTCCAAGTACCGTAAAACCATCTTGCATTCCTATCTTTAAAAAAAATAGTATAGCTAATCTAAATGGTGATTGATCTGTTAATGGTCAAACTCCTTAGTTTGATGACTCATTTAGCTTACCAATATCCCTCAACAGCTGTCAAACGTGTATGATCGTTCAACTTGGATATTCTAAATGTATACTGGTTTTCTCCAAGCAGTGTTTTTTCCCTTCAACATATCTAATCCATACAAGTTGTCATAATGATTTCTTTTCCTAAATACCATGTTGACACCTGCAGAGATTCTGAAATTGTTTAATCTTATTGGTGCCAATCATTATTACTTAATCAACGATAGGTCAGTTTGGAAACAAACACTTGCAGAAAAAGTACCATTAAGAGAAACATACAAGATTGGATAAATAAAGCCTGATTACAGTCATATAGAAAGAGGTTCATCCAAAGTGGTGTTTTCTAAAACCAGGAAAAGAAACTCATAAGCTCTATTCTCCGAGAAGGCAGTCATGAACTTTTTTAAAGGATCTCTTTTTAGTTTAAGCACAGATGCATATTTAAAAGACACAAGTATTCTTTAATCCAAATTAAGGGATTGACACACTCCAGCGGTTTAAGAAAGATTTATCATGGATAACATCTCGATGTAACAAAATGTTGCAGCGCAGCATGAGAATGATAATGAGAGCATTTATAGTGGGTGGGGGGGGAAATTCCTTTTTGTAACTACAACATATCTTCCATACACATTTCTAAAGGAGCAAATCAACAAGTTGAACCCACGTCCACAAGTATCCACCACACGACATAATACTATAAACAAGAATTTCAAAATCCAGATAAGAAGTACTTACTTGGACCATCCATTAGCTGGAGACACTTCAAAAGGGTTGACAGCTGCTGAATTGTCCGGAGATACATCATTCTGAGCAACACTATCCATAAAATCAAAGGAAAGAAAATGGCTTGCTCCATCAACTGGCAATGGTGACGGAAATGGAGAATGATGAGCCCATGGATCGTTGTTACCATTAAGACCAGGACCAAAAGGACTAAATGTTCCACCATTCTGAAGATTACTACCAATAGAAGCTTTTTGAGGAGTAACTGCAATTTGAGGTAGTATAGGATTGTGAGCCATTGGATGTGTTGTGTCTTCTCGGTTCGTTTGGTTTTGAACTAAAGGTGAAAACAAAGATCCACCTACTAGACCAAGTCCATCACAAGAAAATGGGGTGCTCCACATTTGCCATGTTCCTTGTCCTTGGGCATTAGTCGATTCGCCTGATTCATCCACTTTGGATTCTTGCATTTTCCTTGACACTGGAGTATATGAAATTTGTTTTTCTTCAGAAACCCGTGATCTTGACAGAGGGGACTCAATAGGAGAAGGCTTGCTCACTTCAGCTGATGCAGTTACATTTTTTAGCACATGAGGACCCTCCACCTTACTGTTTTCAATAAACCCAGTTCCTAGGTCCAATGGGAATTTGTCAAGCAATGATAAAGATATAGTATCTGGAACATAGCACGGATCTTCAAATAGCTCAGCATCTTCTACTATGGTGTTATGTACTGGTTCTTTAATAGGAGGAAACATCGAGTCTGATGCAATATTAGAAACCAAGTTTCCATTCAATGAATGATTTGGTTGAGTGTAACCTGGAGGAGGAAATGATTGCCCATAATTGAATTGACCATCAACAGAATACCTAGGATAAAAATTTTGCTCATTAGCATTTCTAGCAGCTTCCAGTTGGACATTCAGATTTCCAAATGCGATGCTAGTTGCATCTGGATCTGGAGAAACAGTAGAAGACCTAGTAAATAGCTGATGCCATGATTTTTTTGGGGCAGTTGTCTGCGGCTGCACATTAGACACCGCCTGGGGAAAGAGAACAAGCAAACCAAAACGACACATAGAACACTTTAAATTTAAATCTTGAACACATTAGTCATAAAGCAAAATAAACATATAGAAACACAACTCACAGGTCGATTATCTCCATTGAAGGTAGCATTTCCGGCAGCATTTACAGCGGGAGCCTCCTTTTTAATTCCAGCAGCAGCAGGCTTACTACCAACCTTGGTGACGGTAGCAGTAGTCGAAGCATTCTTCCCAAAAAACGATGAACTACTCAAACCTCTAGAAGACGAGAAAAAGTTGCCTTTCATCCTATCAAAGTACCTACTCCTACTTGATGCCGCCTTATTCCCATTATCCAAGGCTTGTGATTTCAAACTCTCAACCATAGCCCTCTGCCTCTCGATCTCGCTCTTCTTATCAAACTCCCGTTTCTTCTCGCTCTCTCTACTCACCCTCTTCTCTATTTCTTCAGCATCCGAATTACTTTTACCTGACGCCTTATCCTTATCTTTCTCCCTCCTCCTCTCTCTTTTTCTCCGCTCATTCTCCTTCCTACTCTCTCTTTCCACATCAACACTCGGCAATTTCTTAACCCGCGATTTCTCCGCTTCCAGCTTTTCATCTCTCAACTTCCTTCGTTCCTCTACCAACCTCGCGACTTCTTCTCTTTGCTTTCTTTCTTCTTCCTCCAGCATTTCTCTCTCAAGCCTCGCCTGTCTCTTCTCCTCAGCCTTTCTCTTAGCCTTGTCTCCTCTACTCTCTTGAAAACTCCCCCCATTCTCCCCTCGCTTATTCGAGAACCCTTTACTCTCCCCATCCAACAAATCATTATCCCTCAACCCAACCCTAAAAACCTTTCCCCAAACCCACCTCAAGCTAAAAAAGAACGACCCAATCAAACCGCACCCATACACCAACACCCCCGAATATGATTTCTCTGTTAACCCCTTATCATTGACCCAATACCTTGGTATCGAAATTGAGTCCCCATGCCAGTCCTGCCACCCGGGCAAATCCAAGACTGGTCTTTTCGATATATGCCCACAATAACTACACATGAATTTCCCACCACCGGGGTTCTGATCCCTATACGGGGTCAAGCAGTTCCGGCACCTGCGCGTAGCCGATTTCTTCAGCTTCTGGAGCTCAATGGCCTGAGTCCTGCGCCGCTCCCGGATCCTAGCAGAGCGGCGGGCCCGCCAGATAGAGAGCTGCGGCATCAAGACCTCATACCAAAGGAGAGTGACCAGAAGAACGCTGACGCAGGCCAACCTAGGGCTCGTGACTTCGAAGCGGTAGCCTGGGGGCAGGAGCTGGGACAAAGCCCAGAGGATTATGAGAGGGATTACAAGCCATGGGAGCATGGTGGCGACTCGACGAGACCACCGCTGGACGACGCAGAGTATGCACATTATCAGCAAACCCTAAAAATGGAATTGGGGGCGAGGCGAGAGAGTTAGGGTTCCGATTTCAAAAAAAGGGAAGAAATTGCTTGGGAAAAAAGCAAGATGCCTAATTTGGAAACCCTATGTTTGGAATAACAGTGGCGTGAATCTATCCTTTTTGGGGGCGGTTCAGACGAAGGAAAGGATCAGATTAGGGTTATGGTTTGTAGAGAGAGAGAGAGAGAAGCGAAGAGAGAGAGAGAAACTTACGGATTGGGGAAATTATGGTAAAAACCCTAGCAGCAGCAACGGCGACTTATTGTGTCCCTTGATCATGGCTTTTTCGAGAAGAATAAAGAAATTGAGAGGAAAAATGAAAAGATAAAAGGGCCGCTAATATTTTCTGTTTTTTTCATTTTTTTTCCTTCCCTAATTTTTGTTTTATCTGTTTCAGTTTTTTCCCTTGCTATTGTAATAAATTAAATAATTGAGCAAAAAGTCTAAGGTTAAATCCTTGTTTATGTTGTATCCTATAATCAACTAACAATATGTATCATCAAGTTTCTACATGGAAGACATGATTGATTGGGTTCTGATTTGCAAACTTTTAGTCATACTTTGGATTAAGGAATAAAGTTTACGTGATCGGATTTAAACAGTCGGAACAAAATTCTGTTATCAGTGTTGTATTCTATTTAGCTGATGTATATTAGTATATTCACTTTCTTATTTGCTTGTGTAGCGAATGAAGCTATTTTTGCAAGCAATCAATCAATCAAATTTTATTTGCAAATTCAGAGTACCATACATCATATTGATATATTGAGTAAATGGTTCGAGATCCAATCTTTGCTTGTAGCAAGCAACAATGACTTTTTATTAAGGGATGTGATGAGGAGGAAAACAAGTAGGATGGTTTTCACAAGCGTTGCTGATATTAATATGCGTGTCTCGGTGGAACTGATAGAAAAAGAAAAAAGTTCAGGTAACCATTTCAAAGGCCGAAAAAAGTTTGTATTTAGCTGATAATATTTATTTTCTTTCTTTGTTTGTTATTATCGTGGATGATGGAATTTTTGCAAGGCATGGCTACTATTTCTGATTTGCAAATTTAGACATACAATCTCTTACACTAATAATATCTTGGCAGCAATATCACGAGACAAGGTGGTTGGGCTATGAACATGTGACATCATGTTTGTGCCACTCAAAACTTTATTACAAACTGATGGTAGAATTTTGCAGTTAATTTTTTTTAATAGAACAGGCACAATTTTAACTATTGTAAAATCATGCTATACCCAAAATGTAAAGGTTGGGGTTACAACATGCAACTACGAATATGAACTAGATGAAAGTTGAGTTGTTGATGTGAGCATCTGCATTTTGTAAAAGAAAAGAATATGGTGGCCAAGGAATTCTTGATCCGAAGAATTTTGATACTGATTTTCTTGCAAAATGGGTATGGAGGATTTTGAACGATGATAATGAGCTTTGGCTCATATGTTAGAAATCTTGTAATTCATCTACAAAATTTTGGAGGGTACTAAATATAAGAAATAATATAGTGTGGAAGAATATGTCTCTTGTTATTATCTATAAAACGTTGGGTATTTTGTAATGGTTAAATAATTCGATTTTTGGTTGGATCAGTGGATGGAAAACATCTCTTTGAAGTCTATATTTTTCCAAAGTTTTTGAACCAATGATAAAATAATGAATTTGTTGTTAGCGAATTGGGATATTTATATTCAAATGGAAAGCATTGGAGGTTATGGAATATTTCATTATTAAAGGATAAATTTTAAATTGATATTGTCAACTTTAGTCATTTTCTCTCAAAACTACCATAAACTTCTAAAATGATGCAAATCTACTACGAGCTTTCCTTGTACCAAGAAAACTCCAAGATGGGATTAACATGGTGACGCGACCTGGATCGCGCCAAAATGTTACCTTCCGTTGATCTGCTGACGGCGGCGATGGACGGCTGAGATTGGATTTGGAAGCAGGCTCCTGAAGCGTGTGGATCTCAATGGGTTTGAGGTTGTTGTTGCTGAGCTACCTGCAAAGAAGTCCCGGGGTGGTTGTACCACCGAGGACCCTCCGACGGTCAAGTTAGAGAGAAAATCCGAGCAGAGTAACGGCTTAGTGGAATAAAAATGGCTTACTTGAACCGTCTGAAGAAGGGGTTTATATAGCGGTGGCAGCAGGCAGGGCAGGCGCGAGAATCACGTCGGCCGTTACGCTCCCGACGTCACGCCCGCGTGATGAGCGGGATCTCCCATTAATGGCGAGACAGGCTTGTTAATAGGGGATCGTGATGGCGTGGAACGTGGGATGTGTCCGGCGGATATCTCGCGCATGGCAAAATTCGCGGGATGGCGGTTGCGCCTGTGAGCGGTGCCGTTGGTCGGTCGATGAGATCGAGGAAGATGACCTCGGCGGGAGAGCTCGCGGACGAGCGGGAGAGCCGAGGTATCTTGGTTTTGCGGTAGCCCAGAGACGAGCTGGGAGGCCGAGAAGGCCAAGTGTGCAGGGGGCTCGGAGGTGAGCCAGCATTTGTTCGTGGGACGGCCACAGGAGTGGCCTAGTCGGCCACTGTAGGTCCTTTCCTTTGAGCTCGGGAACACGTCATCTGCCACGTGTCATGATCTGGGAGATCACCGATATCGAGCATCATCATTAGCCCCCCACTCTCGTCCCGACCAGCTGACGGGTCGGGTCGAGAGTGGTCTGCCGGATCACCCGAAGTGAGCTCCTTTTCGAAGATATCGTCGGGGCGTGTTCCTGGGCAATCTGCTGTATTTTCTGGGTGACGCCAGCGGATCAGGGGAGAGATCTCTGCATTAAAGAGGGTGCGCGCGGATCGTGTGTACGTTTACTGAAGCGTCAGTCCACGTATCGGGCGCTGGTTGGCTGACGCGACAGGCCACAGACCTCTGGCGTCTGAGGGGATATATGCCAATGTGCATGCGACAGGTGGAGCGATCGTGGTCGTCGAGTGTACTGAACCGTTTCGGCGGGAGATGACTGTCGCCGTTGGATGAGAACGCCGGAGGCAATAAACAGAGGTGGGGTCCATGTGATGGCCCATTCCTCTTCATAATCTCCCCGTCTTTGGTCTTGTTAGCTCGGCGTTCTCCTCTTTAGGTCGGGATTTCCTCGTTTGCTTTTCCGAGGACCCCTCTTCATCATGTTAGATGTCTTCCTCTGAGGAGTCCGTAGATGTAGTTGGTGTAGAGTCTGGGAAGCCCTCTGTAGAGTCCTCTTCTTCTTCTTCCTCTTCTTCTTCTTCTGGACCGGAGTCCTCCTAGGGAGTTAGGGTTAAGTCTTCTTCCCAGGGGCGCGCGACGGGGACGACTCCCCGAGTGGAGGTCGCGGATGCGCCTGGCGTGCCGTCTACGGTGAGGCACGAGGAAGAGCTTGCCAACGCTCCGACTCGTTTCCATATTCCTCCCGGCTACACATTGCGTTTGGCCGGGGAGGGGGAGAGGGCAGATCAGGTACGAGGCAAGGAGATTGCCCTGTACTTGGAAGCCTTTTGGGCCGAAATGCGCCTGCCCTTCTCCCCCGAAGTTGTTAGAGCGTTGAATTGCTTCGGGTTAGCCCCGGGCCAGCTTGTGCCGAACTCCTGGAGGATTCTCCTCGGGTTCCTGGTCCGTTTGAAGTTGCAGATGATCCCCTTCGGTCTGTCCATCCTTACCTCCTTTCTCATTTACAAAGGTCATCCCGGCACTCGTGCGGGCGACCCGAGATAGGTTTACCTCTCCTTTAGGAAACAACGTGGGAGTGCGGCCGGGTCGGGAGTTGTCGTCTTGCCTTCTTCCATTCACGATTGGAAGAAGAAGTTTTTCTTTGTTGGGCCGCCAGAGGGTGAGGACTGGCCCGTGCACATCCAGTGGTCTAGGGATAGGTGCTGGCGGGGAAGTCCGTCCAACGATCCCGACGCGGTGAGAGTGGCGGAGTGAGAGCCCATTCCCCGGACCGACGTGCTGCTTTCTGAGCGGGCCCTTAATTGGGATAGGCTCAGCCCCGCCCAGTTCATCGGTAAGTTAGGAGTTTGCATTTGTTTTCATTTCTGTTTGTATTGCTAATTCCATTATATCTTGTCTTGTGCAGAACCCATGGACTTGAGCCATCTCCGAGCGGCCATGCGCAAGCCGAAGAAGGGACCGAAGGCTGGAGGTGCCAGCTCTTCTCGTCCGGCGTTGGTCCCTATTCCCCCGGCAGCCGTCCTACCCCAGCGTTCGAGTGCAGGCCGTGCCCCGGAGCCCAGCCAAGCGCCGAGCCGAAAGCGGGCTCGGGGACCGGGGGCCCAGGCTTCAAAGGTGGAGACCGGCTCTCCGCCATCGTCTCTCAAGAGGTTCCCCCGAACGGTTCTGCGGACCCCGGCCTCCCCGATCTTGGTGGACGAGGGGGAGCTCCGTTTTGAGGTGCCCTCGGGCTCTCCGTCGCTGACAGCTTGCTGGCCGACATGGAGAGGTTTGCCGGGGCAAGGTCCCTCGGGGGACTTTCAAGGCTCAAATGGCGGCCATCGCCCAAGAGGCCGTGCAGGTTAGTGCTCGCCCCTTACTCGATTTTTCATTCAGCGTCCCATCATTCGCGAGATTTGGTGCCCCCTTTCCTTTCTGACCCCCTTCTGATTTCTTTAGGTCCTCCAGCACGTCGCCCTTGTCGTCCATATGGAGGAAGAGGAAAATGCCCCGGTGGTGCGAGCCGCGGGCGAGCTCTCCCCGCTGGAGGAGAGCTCAAAGCGGGATCTGGAGGCGGCGATGGCGAGGGTCGCTGCCCTGGAGGGCGAGATGGCAGCCGGGAAGCAGGAGATGGCGGCCGCGAAGCAGGAGGTGGCGGCCGTGAAGCAGGAGGCTGCCAGGTATCGCGAGGCTGCCTAGGCCACCGAGGCCAAGCTTCAGGACTCCAAGGTGCTCATCGTCACCATGAAGAAGTCGGCGAGCACCCTCCGGAAGGAGCTGGAGGCGGCGGTAGAGGGGACGAAGCGAGCCGACCTCAGAGCGGCGAAGGCGGTGGAAAACTTCTAGAAGTCATAACATTTTTACACCGTCTTAGCCTCGGCCACTACCGCCATCTGGCACGAGGCCCTCGATGCCGTCAAGGCTCGGATGCCGGAGATCGTTGACGAAGAGCTCCGAGCTGAATATCCTCACGGGGATGACGAGCAGGGGGACGGCCCAGGGGGCGAGGCCGGGGAAGAGATTCCCGGCGAGGGCGACGTTGAGGCTCCTGTGATAGGTGCCGAGCTTCCAAAGGCTGCGCCTGGCCCTGAGGCCTGAAGCCCCTCGTCTTCTTGTTTCATTTTTTTGTTGTATCGGGAATTTTGTAGGCCTCCGGGCATTTTGTAAGGCTGGGGAGCCCACAATACCCTTATAAAAGTTTTGACTTTGTGAATAAAGACTTTTTGCAGTGGTATTTGCGCGCGTTTTTTCCTTTGTCAGTAAACACTTGTAGTTGCATAGTACTACCTTTGTGTTATGTCGGTTCTTCGTATAGCGATTACACGTCGAGTTGAATCCATTCACTTGCCAAGTGTGCCAAGACCAGCGGGAAGACGGTATCTCCATGGCCCCGAAGTCGAGGTGGAGATCGCTCAGACGTAGATAGACTGGATGACTCTTGGTGAAGGCTTTTGTTCCTTAGTCGTTGCAGGGTAGGAAGTTACCCGCTGAGGATTCACCGAGCAGGAAGAAACTCGGCGGCCTCGTGAAGAGGGCTTCGGATCCTCAGCGTCTGACGGGTAGGAGACTGCCCGCTGGGGATGCGCCGAGCAGGGTAGCTACCCGGTGCCTCATGGTGAGGGCTTTGATCCCTGATGTGTTGGGGTAAGGAACTACCAGCCAGGGATAATCGAGCAAGGGCGGGCCTAGTTTCCTCTTTCGAGGGCTTTTGATCCTTAGCGCGGGGGGGGGGGGCGTAAGTGGCCTACTAAGGATAGGCCGAGCAGGGTAGCTGCCCGGTGCCTCATGGCGAGGGCTTTGATCCTTGATGTGTCGAGGTAGGGAGCTACCAGCCAGGGATAACCGAGCAAGGGCGGGTTCGGTTGCTTATTTCGAGGGCTTTTGATCCTTAGCGCGGAAGAGGCCGTAAGTGTCCTACTAAGGACGGGCCGAGCAGGGTTACTGCCCGGTGCCTCTTGGCGAGGGCTTTGATCCCTGGTGTGTTGGGGTAGGGAGCTACCAGCCAGGGATAACCGAGCAAGGGCGTGCCCGGTTGCCTCTTTCGAGGGCTTTTGATCCTTAAGGACGGGCCGAGCAGGGTTACTGCCCGGTGCCTCTTGGCGAGGGCTTTGATCCCTGGTGTGTCGGGGTAGGGAGATACCGGCCAGGGATAACCGAGAAAGGGCGGACCCGGTTGCCTCTTTTGAGGGCTTTTGGTCCTTAGCGAGGGAGGGGCCGTAAGTGGCCTACCTAAGGACGGGCTGAGCAGGGTTACTGCCCGGTGCATTTTGGCGAGGGCTTTGATCCTTAAGGATTGCCAGGCAGGGTTGTTGCCCGGTGCCTCTTGGCGAGGGCTTCGATCCCTGGCGTTGTGGGGTAGGGAGCTACCAGCCAAGGATAGCCGAGCAGGGTAGCCGCTCAGCTGCCTCTTGGTGAGGGCTTTGATCCCTGGCGTTGTGGGGTAGGGGAGCTACCAGCCAGGGATTGCCGAACGGGGTAGCCGCTCGGCTGCCTCTTAGTGAGGGCTTTGATCCCTGGCATTGTGGGGTGGGGGAGATACCAGCCAGGAATAGCCGAGCGGGGTAGTCGCTCGGCTGCCTCGTAGTGAGGGTTTAGATCCTTGGCGCTGGAGGGGCCATGGGAGGCCTGCTAAGGATTTACCGAGCAGTGAAGCTGCTCAGTTGCCTCTTGGCGAGGGCTTTGATCCCTAGCGTTGTGGGGTATGGAGCTACAAGCCAGGGATAGCCGAGAAGGGTAGCCGCTCGGCTGCCTCTTGGTGAAGGCTTCGATCCTTAGCGCTGGAGGGGCCGTGGGAGGCCTGCTAAGGATGGACCGAGCAGGGAAGCTGCTCAGTTGCCTCTTGGCGAGGGCTTTGATCCCCTGGCGTTTTGGGGTAGGGAGCTACCAGCCAGGGATAGCCGAGCAGGGTAGCCGCTCGGCTGCCTCTTGGTAAGGGCTTCAATCCTTAGCGCTGGAGGGGCCGTGGGAGGCCTGCTAAGGATGGACCGAGCAAGGAAGCTGCTCAGTTGCCTCTTGGCGAGGGCTTTGATCCCTGGAGTGTGGTTGTGGGTTCGATTCCCACAGACGGCGCCAGCTGACGCGACCTGGATCGCGCCAAGATGTTACATTCCGTTGATCTGCTGACGGCGGTGATGGACGGCTGAGATTGGATCTGGAGGCAGGCTCCTGAAGCGTGTGGATCTCAATGGGTTTGAGGTTGTTGTTGCCGAGCTATCTGCAAGGAAGTCCCGGGGTGGTTGTACCACCGAGGACCCTCTGACGGTCAAGTTAGAGAGGAAATCCGAGCAGAGTAACGGCTTAGTGGAGTAAAAATGGCTTACTTGAACCGTCTGAAGAAGGGGTTTATATAGCGGTGGCAGCAGGCAGGGCAGGTGCGAGAATCACGCCGGCCGTTACGCTCCCGACGTCACGCCCGCGTGATGAGCGGGATCTCCCGTTAATTGGGGATCGTGATGGCGTGGAACGTGGGATGTGGCCGGCGGATATCTAGCGCATGGAGAGATTCGCGGGATGGCGGCTGCGCCTGTGAGCGGTGCCGTTGGGCGGTCGATGAGACCGAGGAAGATGACCTCGGCGGGAGAGCTCACGGACGAGCGGGAGAGCCGAGGTATCTTGGTTTTGCGGTAGCCCGAAGACGAGCTGGGAGGTCGAGGAGGCCAATTGTGCAGGGGGCTCGGAGCTAAGCCAGCGTTTGTTCATAAGACGGCCACAGGAGTGGTCTGGTCGACCACTGTAGGTTCTTTCCTTTGAGCTCGGGGACACGTCATCTGCCACGTGTCATGAGATCACCGATATCGAGCATCATCACATGGGTTAACTGAAAGTATAAAATGAGAAAATACCCGACATATAATTATTTTAAAAAAGAACATTTCTAGAAGAAAATAATTTTTTGCTCACGAAAACAATATGAACCGATGGAATTTGGTGGTGCAAGTTGTACACTAATTTTTGAAAAAGAATGGTTAGTTTTTTTAATCTAATATTTACTGGGCATTTCAATCATTTACTCTTTTTTCTTAAACTTATGTTAGCCCTTTTAGCGAGTTTCTCATACAAAGGAAAGTTTGTGGTGGCTTTACATCATTTTATAAGTTCATGATAGTTTTGGAGGAAAGTGGCTAAAGTTCATGTTATCAAGTTGAAATTTAGCCATTATTAAATTATGATTTATGACAGGATAGAGAAGCTTACTTCGAGAGCTTGATGGAATTGCACCGATCCGAGAATAATTTTTCTGTGCAAATTTATTATATATTTTTAAGCCTTTGAGGTCTTGAAGCTTTGTGGTATAATTTCAACATTTTTGTTTGGATTCTTCTCAACATACGGCTCTTGACAAGATCGTATATAACATGCAAAGAATGGCCAGGGAACTGGTCTTGAGAGTTTTATAGGTTACATGATATCTATCTATGTTTAAATTTAGAGTTTTATAGCAAGAATGTTTGGGATTGTATGGTGAAATTGAAGAAATGTCTCTGACCCACAAATTCATAGCCTTCCTGGAATAATTTTAAGATTATTATCTGCTTTTGCTTGTGGGTGAACCCGAAAATCTGATAACGAATAATCTTTATGAGATGCATTGCTAAATATGGAGATTTTATTCAAATTCTGGACGGCGGAAGTATCAAGAAAATAAGGTTAATGAGAACTTAAGATATACGCATGTTGGGAGAAGTTTTGGGACTTCAGGTATTTCTTGTATTTTGTTTTCTAATGTAATTAAACTTTTTTTTATCTTTAACATACCATTGAGGATAGCCGCGACAAAACTTTCCAAATATATATATATATATATATATATATATAAGCATCAGCAACTTTTTTAAGACAAGTTTGGCAATAAAGTGGAGTTATAATCTCATTCATAAATTTGGAGTCATAAATTCAAAATTTCACAAACTTTTGAATGAGCTATAAGCATGAAGGCAAATGACCAGAGAAGACCCAAGCCATAACGCAATACGACATAGGGTCAAATTATAATAACAATAAACAGCAAGTTAAGAAAATAACACAATCCAACTCAAATAGAAAGCAATACATGATCCTAGAGATAAAACCCCCAACCAAACATTTACTTCAGCCACAATGCAAAACATGAATCAATGGGAAAAATTGCAGACCAGCAAGATTAGACTCAATGAATCGATTGTTTTTCTAATACAAAAAGATTGATAAATTACAGTCTCTATATCATGATAAATAACAAGCTGTTACAAATTATCATTTCTTCGTGCTGCACTACTTTTGTTTCTCATATATATGCATTATGTTGAAGAAGTGTGCTGTATCTTCCAGGTTCTGCAAAATATTTTCTCATCTGGGCTATGTCGATGAAACTCGTAAAGCAAAGTTTTGGGGTGCAGAAACAGCTTGGATCTTAGCAAGGTTTGTTTGGCGAACACCCAGGTGATACGCCGTAATTATCCACAAGAAACATATCTGGAATTTCATTCAAATTAATCATTTTGGCTGACTGTCAAAAGATATAAGAATTCAAATGAACTTGATACAAGATTTTGGGTAAAACAATACAATAGAAATTTTATCACGATCAGTTGTAGCATAATGTAGACGTATCATCATATAACAATTTCTGTATCAAAATATCTAGCCCACATAATCACTAGTTATCATCATATAATCTTTTTATTGAGAAGTTTCGAGTTCTAAAACTAGAAATGTTAAAGAAAACCTGCAGCATCCATGGTTTTTCAGAATAACCATCAGAACAAGCCAACTATGAAGTGAATGGCATTCATTTCCTATGTTTGGATTGTTGCAAGCTGGAGCAAATACTACAACATACAATTTTTGCTGGACAAAAATATTCAAAAAATGTAGCAGCTTTTTGCAGCAAAAAATATACAATCGATGAAATGCCAAAATACTAGAAAACTGAAGCCTGCAAGTTCTTTGCATTATGTACTGCATCATCTAATTAATTGTTAATTAAGGTTTCAAACAAAAATGAACCAGGCAAAGGAGAGGCACGATTTACTTGCAACAATTGTTGCGAGCAGCAAAATGTAGGCAAATTTTTTGTATTTGCAGCAAACCAAACAGCCCCCAGCTCTTATTAGGGTTCATTATCTTGACTAGAACCATTCACTGATATTTTTTGTTATGGCATCTATAGCAAAAAACATCATCAATGTAAATAATATGAAGCATCATGTAGAAAGATCATTCTTGCACATCAAACGAAAAGTTGTAGAAGAGAAACATCTAAATATACCATTTCAGAACTTACCGGTAATGCATAGAGAGATACCAAAGACGGTCGCTTGTTAAGGTTACCAAATAGCAGCTTATATATGCCAGCAGCAGCTGCATCACCGAGTCTTTGAACAATCACATCTATACATATCTGCAAAAAGATACAGGATACATATTCTGTTTCATCATCAACCTTTGCATAGCCTTTTAGGTTGTATGACATACCATCGATTTAAGGACAAGCATATCCAGCTGTTTTGGTTCGATTTTAATTCTACTTTGATCAACGTTAATGTACTTCAGCAATTAGAAGGAACCTCATAGTCTCAAATCACTTTCCTTGTGAAAGAATTTGATGCAAATTACTGTGAGAGCAAATTTCATAAAGCTTTCTAAATTGACTAAGAGGCATGGTGTATTGTTCATTGATGTGAAGGCCTCATCAGTGTTTTCCTATTTAAATATATAATTGCATGCATAAGTGGCTAGAATTGACCCCATCAGTGTTTTCTTATTTAAAAATATAATAACATGCGTAAGTGACTAGAATTTCTATTCAGCCTGGAACCTTTAAACAGTTGTTAACTGCACAGATTATATCTATTATATGGAATTTTTGTTCAAACTTGGTCACTTTCTATCTTAAATTTTGAGGCTCTACAAACCCAAAACTTTTGTGTACCTTTCTCTTTTGCTATCCCCTTCAACTTGTTTATAATTATCAACTAGAAAAACAATTTAATGTGCGATGTATATGCTGCACAATTCATTGAGTTGCTTTATTTCATTTTATCATTCAATAATCAATATTATGAAACACCAAAAACCTTGCAGTTGACTGATGCAACAGATCACCTTTGCTTTGTATTTCTCATCGTGGGAGACAACAGTGAACAAGAGTTCCCTTCCAGGTCTTGTTACAACATAAGTAGTTACCTGCAAGCCAGTAGAAGTTTGATAAAGAAATAAGTTGCCACGTATATCTAATTCATGTCCTCTAGACATTAAAAAATTCCTAGAAGATTGCCAATCTCTTGGCATATCATAACTGCATTGGAGAAATTAAGCTGAAGCCTTGGAGCTCCTGTGCAGTTTACAGCATAGGTTCATTCATGTGTGTATGGCATTCAATTCAACATGTGAAAAAGTATTAACTCGCCATGATCCATGAATATTAAAAGATTTAGCTAAATGATCTGCAAATATCAGTTCTATGATTGAAATGCTAAATTTAAGGACATTCCAGAAGCCAAACCTTCCGAAGAGTCTCAGAGATGGCAACAGCAATCCATGTTGGCCAGAAAGCTAGAGCAACCATATTTAACATAGCAACAACTGGAGACGAACAAATAGCAACAGTAACACCAGCAACTGTGAGGATACGGCCCTGTAGAGTTAAGGCGAGAAAAGGTAACAATAGATATGAACTGGATCATCATTAGTGGTAGCTCTATTCACGAATATGAATTATGAAGTAAGAGTAAAGACATCCTGTATCAGACGAGGAACCATCATCAGAAATTTTAGTTATACTACTTTGAGATGGTTTGGTTTTAACTGAGATGTTGAACTCATTGGACTAATTTGCAAACTATGAGATTATTGTATGATTTACTTTCTTCACTAAACTTATTTACAAAATGAGAATAATGGAGGAAAGATGCCCTAGGAGGCTTTTTTCGTCAGGTGGCATCAAAAACTATACCCTCCACCATTTTAATCGACAATCGGCACCGGCTATCTTGATCTTTATCGTCTAATATGTCGATACATGAAATTTTATGTGATTCTAACACCTTTTCACCGTTGATTTAGGAGCAATGTAAAATGTTCTATTGTCAGTAAACCGTTAATTTTGCACTCACCGAATCAACGGTGAAAAAGTGTATCGACATACTAGATGATGTAGATCAAGATGGCCAATGCCGATCGTCGAATAAAATGGAGTTACAGTTTTTTGACGCCGCCTGATGAAAAAGCCTCCTATGGCCTCTTTCCTCCATTATTCTCAAATTTACAAAAGTGTAAGTTGTAAATAGGCTTTCCTATATAAAGGAGCCAACTATTTATAATGAACGACTAATGACCGGAGAATGGATCACTTTGCTTGGGATGGGTTTCTATGTCAAATCAGGAGCATGAAGCCTACGAACTAGTTCTCTAGCTGTCTAAATTGTGTAGGGGAACTCAAATACCAATTCCGTTTTAAGTTCACCAATAGATGATAGTTTACTAAAATTTCTTGGAAAGTTCTTGGCACTTATATATAATTAAAAACTGTGATAACTAAAAGCTCATGGTATTTTTCTATCGCATAGCCTTGACTATAGAAATTAGTAACTTTACAAAAGTTGTCACCTACCACAATCAATTTCCACATGGTCATCGAATTTAAGTACAGAAGTTTTTGTATAACATTGCTAGAGATCTAATTCCAAAATTTATCAAGAAAAAAAATCACTCGGCCTAATGAACTTTTGCACTTGAAAAGCTCTAATGGGACGACACTATTTGATGTTCCAACTTCCATCAGAAATTCAAGCTATGAAGTAGTTAAGTTGCATGCTAGACACTAATGGTAGCTAATGCTAGAAGCTAGATGGTCTTAATATATTATCTGGTTTGTGTCTCACATATTCTTGATACTTTAATTATGTTTCCCATTTTTCCTACATCCATATGTGCATAATGCGTACATGAAAGTTAATAAAAACTATAGTATCCGTCCATTGTAGAGTAAATCATTCCCATACTACTATTAGGGAACATTAATAATCTCATATGCTATCCATTACCTTATTTAACATAACATACGAGTAAGCTAATTATTTGAACTAAAGCAATACAAAAGCATTAAAAAATTAGAAATGGTGCTCTTCAGTATCATACCGTTACAGAGAGTTGTCCAGCAAGAATGAATACTGCAATTACACTGTTTATCAGTGCAAACAATCTTCTTCTAGCAACCGGGTTTGTAACAGTAATGGCAATAATTGTTACTTTCTGTCATTTATAGCAATGTGCAAAAATTAGAAAGTATTTCATAGGTTGTGATATTAAAGTAGCTATGCCAAATTATGCAAGAATATGAGGGGGGGAAGCTAAATTATACAGCTTCGATTCTCAATTTCAATGGAAAGAAAAAGGCAATGCATATTATACATTGCACAAAATAATGAAGCTACTGTAAGTAAACTGCAGGTGAGAAGTCAAGAGAACCAAATAATGAAACAATCCTAATATTCCATCCCTTTGACATTTGGTAATCATGTTTAGATTGGAGGACCTTACTTTATTATTTTTATCCAATTTGGTGTTTGTTGAAAGAGAATGAGACATTCTATTAGTTAGAATTTTATATTTCGAGTGTAGGACTTTTATGAGTGTACATGAACTTTCAATTTTCAATATGATTGAAAAGTCCCAAGTCAAATGGTGGGGTCTTATACCCATGCACTTCTCTTGTTATTCCCAATGTGGGATTATTCTAACACTCCACCTCACTTGTTTTTAACTTCCAACTCTCTTCCTCATGTGCAAGCATGATTTTCTTCTCTTTTGGCAGCCAACTATCACCAAAAGAGTTGATGCTGTGAATTTTTTTGTGGTCGTCACGTGGATCATGCAAGACTTATAGAGCTAATCTTTCATAGGCACTCTCTTTTTGGTGCATGTAGACTGCTCTCTTAGAGAAACCGTAGGCTCTCGGCTCTGATACCAGTTAGATTTTGATGTTTTATATGGGTGTACATGGGCTTTCAATATAGTTGGAGTAACAAGCAACATGTGGTATCTCGATCCAGTGCTAAGCTGAGTATAGATTTATGGAAAATCTTTTGACAGAGTTATTGTTTGTGAAGATTCTTCTCACGGAAATAAGCATATGGGTAGAGGAGCTTATGAAGCTTTAGTGTGATAATAAAGTGGTAATAAGTATTGCTTATGACATATGGAGATCGACAAACATTTTATTAGAGAACGTGTTTGAAGAAGAGTTATGTACTCCTTATATTCCTTCATCACATCAATTGGAAGATGTCTTCTCAAATGGTCTTTTCAAGCCACAGCTTTAAAATATTTCGTCCAAGTTGAGCATATTTGATATCCATGCTCCACTTGAGGGGAAGCATTATGAATATTATTTTTATTTATTTTGTATAATGACGTAAATTTTTATCTAACGTAACTCATGGGCTTTTATGTACAAAGTCAATTTATTCTCTATATATAAAGAGCCCGACAAGTTGTTGGAGTATTTTGCTCTCAAAATATATCGAATAGCAGGGTATCCGAGCCCATATCCAATAGTATCTCTGCGAGAGCAATATGCAAGCACCAAAACGAGAGAGTGCCTACGAGAGATTGGTTTTACAAATGTTACAATATAACCACCACAAAAAATATAGAATTTTTTTAAATAAAATAAAAAATTTAAAAATAAAAAAGATCGTGGTGCACGTGAGGGAAGTGTTAAATGTTGAAGTGAGGGAGAGTGTTGGAATAGTCCCACATTAAAAATTATTAAAGTATTATGCTATTCGCTTGATATACATTGTTAACCCACAACCTTATGCGTACAGGTATAAGATATAGATGGGATCCATATAGGCCCAACATTCCAAATATCAAATTTTAACACTATTTATTTCATTCTGTCAGAAAACTTCCAGCACATTGCATATAGCTGAGTTATTTTTAAGGGTTGTGTGACTACATAGCCTACCTATTGGACTAGCATTAAGTTAATAATATGTGTTGGATATTGTCAAATTCTTCATCAACCCTTTTCAATTTAGAGTTGTTGCTCCATCTCGAGGAGTAATGGGATGAAAATTTGTTTTTGTGCCTTCCGTGATATAAGGGTAAGGACCAATGCATGTTCATTGGACCTACATACGGGTATGCATATATCCTCGTTTACATTTGCAGACTTTTCCTTGCTCAATGGAGACGCATTAGATTCTATGGAAATGCACACTATTCCGAAATTGACTGATGGAACTCTAGTGTTTCTTGGCAAAGGCTTCTTGGCAAAATATTCATGGACCAATGAAGCTAACCACAGGAGACTGAGATGGTTTTGTACTAAAGGAATTTCACGGGCCAACACTTTCTAATCACGAGACAAATTCTACCGCTGGGGGAAGGGTTAACTACTTTCTGAATGTAACCAGTAAAGTGTGGCGGCATCATCTTCTTATTTTTTACAGGGAGGGGAGCGGTAATGGGGGGTGAGAGAGATAGGTATGTAGAAGAAAAAAGAACGAAAAATGGAAATAAATCTAAGTGTCTGTATATTTCACTAATCTCTTCAGTTTTTTTTCTTTTTTTTTCTCTCCTTTTTGGGTGGGCAGGGGGGCGCCGGGGGGGGGGGGCGGGAATATTATATGTTTTGCACTTGGTTAAATCTAGTATTTTCAGACAGGGATTTGGCAATAATTTAGAGGGGTTAATGTTCCGTGCTTACGTTGACATTCGGCTATAAAACTTTGTCATAACATTCATGGGACCTTGACTCATACACAGCCGATCCCATTTAATGGGAAAAGGCAAGGTACAAAAAAGTATACAAACTTTATAGATAGCGTTTTTAAGAAAATGAACCTTAAATTAACTTCAATCATACCTGAAAATAAAAGAAGGAAGATACAACTGCACTCAGGCACAGAAATAAGGAAACTTGTAGGAGATATGTAGACGATAGTATCAGCTGCAGCCCTTCAAGCATGACACAAAGACGAGGTTTCACCAAATATGTAGGTGATTTAGGAGAAGACTTCACAAGAGCGGTTATTGATTCTTCGTCATCCTCAATATGTGGGTCATCTTCTCTATGTGAAAAAGAAGACATAACTCATGTAGCATAAATTAACTGATCCAAACATAAATTTTCAGCAAAGACATATTATTGTGAGTGCGCGCGCATGTTCGTGTGCGTTTTTTTTAAATATTATTTTTTTGGATTGGGGGGGGGAGGGGGTTTGGAGGGGGAAAAAATTGTAACTAGTTCCAAGTTATGACTGCGGGATTACATTGCCAATGCAAATTGATGCAAAAGTATTTCACAAAGAAGTGACCGGTAAAGCAATTGCCACTTTGATCTTATAGATGTTACAGAATTCAAAACTGTGCGTCTCGCACTAGTTTAAAGCAGATCTGTTAAATGATATACTGGTATGATATACTTGCTGGATGTAAAAATAAATTAATTCAGGTTCTATAATTGATAAAGGTCACACACACACACACACACACACACACATATATACACGTGAATATGTAATGGCTGATGTACATTGCCCAGCAATTTAAATATTCAAACTACACAGAACATCATGTTAGTTTCTTCCGTAAAAATTGCAGAAAGTATTATTGTTGATACCAATTATACCATACGCCTTCATAATGCAAGACATGAGAACAGATAAAACATATTGCAATAGCTGACTACTAGAATAAAGTGAAGGTTATTATATATGACATGTTCCGTATGAAATCCTGCACCAAAAAAAAAAACAAAGCTGCAAAGCTTCAATCTCGGGGCATTTGAAGGGGAAGTACATTAGGGGGTTAAGGAGGGGTAGGGGATGTCCTTAATGAAAAACTTATACCTATCCCTTTTGCTATCACGAATTCAAAGTCGGGAACAAAGTGGAGAAATATTTTCAAATAAACCTCAAACATGCTGCCAAGTATGAAATGACAGATATGACTATGTCTACAAGAACACAATAAATAGCAGAAATTCCACAAAATAACTTCTTCATTTATGAATTAGTTCAAACAAAGCAAAAGTCAAGGTGCTTTTCTGAGAATATACCTGATTGGAGATAATTCTTCAGAATCATTTCCTGGAGACAATTCCTCAGAATCATGGCCTGCATCAAGGTGGATTCCTTTTGATGACTGTGCAGCAAGCTCCATCAACAGAGCAGAAAATAGCAGTAAAACTGAAGAGAGAGAACAAGAAACCAATGAAGGATAATTGTATGGAAGGATATAACAAAAGATAATATAATCATGCATTCACATTCGTTATTGATTACAAAAATGTATGTACATGGTCCTATCCAAGCCATGCTTGCTGCAAATAACGAACCAAAGAGCTGCCCAAGTGTAGCTCCAGCACCGACAAAGCCGAACAATCTTGAACCTGACTGAATGCTACAAGAAATTAGGTACTACATCATCTATAAATTTCTACACTTCCAAAGAGTGCTTACCTCATTATCCATAACATCAATAACCCGTGCCCAGGTCGAGGAGATTGTAATAAGATTAAGCAAGGCGACCTTCAGATAGCAGATAAAATTTGGAGTCAAAAGGTCATATTGACAATTTTTCTTTTAACGACATATTCAGTAAATATAATCCCAATTAGAGTTATACCCATAGGAAAAACGTAACCCTGACCAAAAAATAAAACCAGCCATGGGTAACCAATCCAGCAGGCTGGGTGTTGTCTTGACCAAGATTGCCTCTTTGACTTTCAACTGGTGATGCATGAAAAACTGAGGCCTGAAGGATTTCAATGGAGAAAATATAAAATCAGTAATTGGTATATTATCACTCTAAATCACATTAATTTTGATGCTTATACGTCACATGGAATTTTTTTACCTTAGAGATGGGAGGTAGTTGTCTAGCTGAAGATGCAAACCAAAGAACAAAAAATACGACCAGGGATAAGCTAAAAAATCTGTGTATCAAAGCCAAAGCCTGAAATTCAAGACGCGAGAATGAGCTCAACTATTGTTCAAAAGAACTGATGATAATTGAAATGCTTTGTTTGTGATAATTGTAAAGGCAATGCTGATGTGGACCTGAAGTTTTCTATTTTATAAATAATTTTGAAGCAAGCCTATACTTATAAATGTAAATAGAACACGTTTTCTTACATAGAAATTGAAGGATGTTATTTATACAGAAGAAATAACTTGACGCCATCAAGCAGGGGATTTTGAATGTGACTTGCAGTAAACTATAAATTGAGTTCTAGCCGTTATATCGACATGAAATTCTAGCCACCAAACAAAAATAAATAGAACCAATCAGTAATAGCGAACCGCTTAAACTTAGACCATCATTGAGAATCATCTACAACCATATTTCAACTTAAATAATTGAAGCAAAAGGATAGTTCGGCTCGAATTTCCCCCGTTTGGCACGATTGGGGATCATAGGTCTCTTGACCACTAGCACGAGTTCGCCTTGGCGAAATGTTCTCGGCCTAGTCAATCTTTCGTATGAGCGCGTCATCTTTGCTTATCTCTTCTATCAAATTAAAAAAGTACTATATCTTTTTTTAATTGCCTGCATCCAATGTAGTTGATCATGCTATGTGTTGCTCCATTAACTATACAAGCATTTTTGCACATTACCGCTGCTAAGAAATCAAAGAATAAAGAGATTTGTTGATTCTATTATTTAAAAAATCCTATGCTTTATTATTTTAAATTGTTATTAATTTATTATATTAGAAGATTTGGTATGATTCAAAAGCTAGATATGGTTTTCTTTAAATATTTTTTCTCAAAATTACAAGGATTTTGCTACGTGCGAGTCTAAGAACCCCCACTTTGGCATTAAAATAGTAGAGATAAGACGTCAAGAATAAAGAGATATGTTAATTTTGTTATTTAAAAATCCTATGCTTTATTATTTTACGTTGTTGTTAATTTATTATTTTAAAAGATTTTATATGATTCGAAAAGTTGATGCTGGTTTTTCTAAATATTTTTTTCTCAAAATTATAATAATTTTCCATACAACCTGCTAGTCCGATAATCAATTGGCAATTATCTTTTGAAGACCCTCCTTGGCAATAAAATAGTAGAGATAAGGCATTCAGAAGAAAGAGATATGTCAATTCAGGTATTTAATAATCATATGCTTTATTATTTCAATCTGTTATTAATCTATTATTTTAAAAGATTTGATATGATTTGAAAGTTATGTTTTTTTAAAATATGTTTTCTTAAAATTACGAGGATTTTTCATGCCACATGTCAGTCTCAGAATCAATTGGCAATTTCAATTTGAATGCCTCTTCTTTTGGCATTTAAATAGGACTAGTATTTTGTTGGGTTATATTCACGCCCGAGCCTCCAAACGAGGCGGTTTGCGGAACAAAAATTTTCTAGAGCTTTAAAAGGGGCGCAAAGATTACTCAAAAACCGGATCTTTACCATAAAACCAACTAGCAAACAAAGAGATGCTAACTACTATGAAAAATGGTATACCAAAAGAATCGAGTCCTTCGGTCTTCTTTCTTCATCCTTAGCTCCTAGCAAGCGCCTTGAACATGCTTGAACTTCAAATCCGGCTCCATCGGTCCATCGGGATCGTGCTTGTTCTCCGGCCTCCTTTTGTCCCAGATGATCCATCCGGGGAGTGATCCATGGCTCTAGCTCCTAACTATGTAACCAAAGGAGCAACTAGAGAACTTGGTTTGCTAAACCAAGTAGTCTAGGATGTAGTGAAGGGTGTCTTAGTGTTTAGCTATCTCTTTCTTGCCTCTTCACTTGATTCTCAACACATGAGAAGATAGTGAAGAAGAAGAAGATGAAAGTGGAGGAAGCTAGAGAGGAAAGATGAGAGCAAGAGCAAAAGAGAGCTCAAGAAAAATAATGAAGCATGAAAGAGAAAATCACACACCTTGGTTTTCTGTATGAATTCTTTCAATAAACAAATGACAACCATGCTTCAATAGTAACCACAAATTAATTGAAAATTCATTTGTTGATTATTAAAGCATGGTCATGCCCATTCCTTACACTTTACACCTCATTTCCATTTATTGAATAAATGAAAAATGCATAATGAGGTGGCCACCTTCTAGAAGGAAATCTGTAGTAAATACGGATTTCAGTCTACAGTATAAATATACCGGCAATCAGATAAAAATCCGAACGCCCAAAAGAGATAGAATAACACGAAGAACGTAATACTAGAATATATATATCGAAATACATATACGTAAATTATTAAATCAATATCTGATTTAATAATCCGGCTCAAACCCGAGCCGGCTAGTATTACAAACTGTTCGATCGAAAATCCGAGTACCAAGTACGTCAATCGATCGAACCCTGCACGTATCCAATACGGCTACTACATCATTTCGCCTGAATTAGGGAAACCCTCTGTGTGGGACTCTAAAGACTTGACGGTACTCTGGCAGTGGGTTTAACCACAAGCACGTCAGCGGCACTAGCTGTACGTAACGGCTACCCAGGTACCTGTCGAAAAGAAGGCCGATGAGCAAACTTATCCGGATCTCCTACTGAGCCTATCCGTGACAATATCCGCACAGTCCGGTCTCTTCGTCAAAGGGTATCGCATACCGGGTCTAGGGGATGGTGAACGCCAGACCCTAACAACCTGATAAGTCGTGCCGATGTGGTTCAGGACCAATCCGGGAAAACTACTGATCAACCTATCAGTAAATCCCAAGTGCCTTGGCCCAGGTCTTATGGTCCTGACCAATCGAATCACAGTGCGATATCGACTCCCTATACCGGGAGAGACGAATCCCCGACAATCGCTCACTGCCTCCATGTGGCTCGGGACTGAACCCAACCAAAACCTGTTTGCACGACTCAGTAGAGCCGTGGTAGGGTAGTGATCAAAGTTCAGTGGGAACTCACACGAGACAAATGCCGATCTCGGGTCCAAAGACTAACCTGTACACATGTCACCTGAGAACTTCCATCTGACGATAGGTATAGTACCACATGGAAGTTCTCGGCGAGTCCGTCCAGTGTACTCACCCCAGTGAGCACCTGTATACGATCTTGGGTACATCAGACCAATGGCTGCGGGACCAACCATCCCCCGACGGGGGTAGAAACGTATACACTAGTCTACTCTGGAGTATCAATGCCCAGTCTCGATACTCACGCGACTAGGGACCATTTAAGGATGTGCTTGTGGACTACCCTGCTCCCACAAGTATGATCGCCATCACAACACAGGTAGTCAAGCAAGATCTTAAGGGCTTTATCTACATGTAACCGCAATATGTAATAACGAGTATGACATATGCCATGTTAAGATAAATACAAACCACAATAGTATACTACCGTATCGAGTCTTTATCAATATGTGCAAACCAGATATAATTACAATACAAATAAATACACATATCCCGATAAAGACAAGTCATATAATATACTATAAAACTGAGCAAGATTGTTCTGTACATACGTATCCCTAGTATCCATATGTATACATATACAATACTGGCCTCTAGGGCATATACATCCAACAATCTCCCACTTGAACTAAAGGCCAGTGATTGGCGTACCGAATACCCAACGTCTGTTCTAAGGCCAGCTGCTGGCGTACCGCATACCCAACATCCCAAAAAGTCGCTCGAACTGTGCTTGAGGGAGGGCCTTTGTAAATGGATCCACCGTGTTGTCCTTCGTATCCACTCTCCGGACCTCGATCTCCTGGCGATCTACGATCTCCCTGATCAGGTGATACCGCCTTAAGATGTGCCTGGATTTCTGATGGGACCGTGGTTCCTTCGCTAAAGCTATAGCCCCATTGTTGTCACAATACACTGGTATTGGATCAACAATGGACGGAACCACCTGAAGTTCGGCTATAAACTTCTTTATCCATACCGCCTCTTTTGCGGCATCGCTTGCAGCAATGTATTCAGCCTCCATCGTCTAGTCTGCGACGGTATCCTGTTTGGAACTCTTCCAACATACCGCCCCTCCGTTGAGGGTAAACACAAAATCCGAGACAGACTTGCTGTCATCCTTGTCACTCTGGAAGCTTGTGTCGGTAAAGGACTCGACCCTGAGGTCTCCATTACCGTAAATCAGGAACATCTCCTTAGTCTTTCTCAGGTACTTGAGAATGTTCTTTACTGCTGTCCAGTTGTCCTCACCTGGGTCTGACTGATACCGGCTCACCACGCTTAGCGCGTAAGCTACATCTGGTCTTGTACATAGCATCGCATACATTATAGATCCTACCGCCGAAGCGTAGGGTATAGTGCTCATGTGAACCCTCTCCTCGTCAGTCTTGGAAGACATCTCATTGGAGAGGGTGATTCCGTGCAATGCGGGTATGTTACCGCGCTTGGAATCTTCCATACTAAATCTCTTTAGTACGGTCTCTATGTACCTGGACTGTGAAAGTTCCAGTAGTCTCTTGGATCTATCTCTGAAAATCTTGATCCCCAGAATGTACGAGGCATCACCTAGGTCTTTCATAGAGAACCTTTGTGATAAGAATAGCTTGACCGATTGTAGCATATGAATGGCATTTCCTATCAAAAGAATGTCGTCCACGTACAAGACTAGGAATACAACAGTTCGTCCTACAATCTTCTTATAAATACATCGCTCATCTTCGTTCTTGATGAAGTCAAAGTCCTTGACTGTCTCATCAAAATAGATGTTCCAGCTCCGTGATGCTTGCTTCAATCCATAAATGGATTTGAGCAGCTTGCACACCTTTCCGCTGCTCCCACTGTCTACAAAACCTTCTCGCTGATCCATGTAAACGCACTCTTCTAAACTTCCGTTTAGAAAAGCCGTTTTTACGTCCAACTGCCAGATCTCATAGTCATGGAAGGCAGCAATGACAAGCAGGATCCTAATGGATTTGAGCATAGCCACTGGAGAAAAGGTTTCGTCATAGTCCACTCCTGGTCTTTGACGAAAACCTTTTGCAACGAGTCTAGCCTTATAGGTTTCCACCTTCCCATCTACACCAAGTTTCTTCTTGTAAATCCATTTGCATCCAACGGGTTTTACCCCAGGTGGAGCAACTTCCAGAGTCCACACTTTATTGGTGTACACGGACTCCATTTCAGATTGCATAGCATCCAGCCACTTATCAGAGTCCCTACTGATAATGGCATGTCTGAAACTAGTAGGATCATTTTCTTCCAAGATGCAATCCTCTCGATCCCCATCTATGAGAAAACCGTAGTATCTCTCGGACGCATGAGAAATCCTACTAGATCTGCGGAGTGGCTGAGGTTCGTCTGGGATTACTGAATCTAGTGGTTCCTCCAAATCTTCAGTTATAGTTTGTGTTTCTGGAACTTCATCCAGTTCTACTGCACTCCCACTGGTTTCTTTTGCAAGAAACTGCCATTCTAAAAATTTGGCATTCCGAGAAACAATAATCCTTTGTTCCTCTGCGTTGTAGAATAGATACCCATTAGAATCCTTTGGGTATCCCACAAACTTACACAAAACTGACCGTGCCTCAAGTTTGTCTGGGTTCTGCTTTTTGACATAAGCAGGGCAACCCCAAATCTTAACACGTTTAAGATACAAACTCTTACCACTCCATATTTCGTACAGAGTTTTAGGCACGGATTTGGATGGAACTTGATTCAAAAGATGTGTTGCTGTTTGAAGTGCATCTCCCCAGAATGAAAGAGGCAACTCAGCATTGCTCATCATGGAGCGAACCATATCCAATAAGATACGATTCCTCCGTTCCAATAGACCGTTGTGCTGTGGTGTGTAAGGAGGAGTAAGCTGAGAGAGAATTCCATTCTCTTTTAAGTAATCTAAGAATTCGGTGCTCAAGTACTCCCCTCCCCTGTCAGACCGGAGGATCTTGATACTTTTGCCAGTCTGGTTCTCTACTTCGTTTCTAAATTCTCTGAATTTTTCAAAAGTTTCAGATTTGTGTTTCATAAGATACACATATCCGAATATAGAGAGATCGTCAGTGAATGTGATGAAGTACGAGAACCCACCCCTTGCATGTATAGACATCGGACCACACACATCACTGTGTATGAGTCCCAAGAGCTCTGTTGCTCTTTCCCCGTGTCCGGTGAATGGAGATTTGGTCATCTTTCCTTTGAGACAAAATTGACAAGTTTCATAAGATGAAAATTCAAACGTATCTAAAAGTCCATCTTTATGCAACTTACTCAGCCTTTTCTCTCCGATATGACCAAGTCTACAATGCCACAAGTAGGATTCATTCGTATCTGAACTCTTCCTCTTACGTGTGTTTTGTACATTGAGAACTGTATTCTGATTTAGAACATAGATACCATTACACAGTGTACCTTCTGCAACCAGTACCTTATCAAGGTAAATGTTCATGATATTTCTATCAAGAACAAAGTTATATCCATCTTTATCAAGTAAAGAAACCGATATGATGTTGCAAAGCATGGAAGGTACATAGTAGCAATTGTTCAAAATCATAGTATTGCCATTTGGCAACACTAGGTGATATTCACCGACGGCAGCATTAACTTGTGCTCCGTTCCCTACTCTGAGGGACATATCACCAGGTCCAACTATCCTACTTTTTCTCAGTCCCTGCAATAAATTACTGATATGAGATCCTGATCCGGTAACTAGTACCCAGGAGGTAGGACTGACCGAAAAGCAATTCTCAACTACAAGAACACCTGAAGAAGATGCAACGGTATGTTTCTTCTTCGATGGGGTTATCAAGGAATTCAAATTTTCCTCTTTCCCTTGCTCATATTTATGACAGTTGTCGTAAGTTAGAGTCGAACCGATGTTCCCCAGCCCCGAATAAGAATTCGGATCGGTCAAGCGATACATTTTATTATCTTGATTAGGGCGTGAAATGGTTGCTACCTGGAGAGAGAGAAGGAAAACACTCAGCGTGCGCTCTTGCAAAATTAGATTGATTATTAATTTATCTAACCAGGATGGCTCCCACTGTTTCCTCAAATTCTTCTTCAAACCCTAAAAGAAGAACTAGTCAGAATTAATCGTACGTCACAATACTTGCTTAACCTTTCAGCCAGGCTGGTGTCGGTACTTCGAGGAAGGTTTTCCAACGCTTTCACGAAGTTCCTTAATTACATAACCTCTTTTCCCTGGAGGCATAGCCCCGCTGACACCGTTCTAGACACCTACTTGGTTTATAACATTGATTGTTAAGTGTGATAATCTCCCGAGAGTAATCCTACTCATCAGTGGGATCGGGATCCAACTATCATTGTGTGATGCACTAGATGGAATCCACTCTAGTCACCACACTCCAGAAGGTCTGCAAGTTTCCTGTATGTTTGAAACTCCCGATGTGGTTTTTGCCCCTAACGACTTATGACCTTGACACAGTCAACATATCATAAGTAGCTAGCCAAGTTCAACCCGTCATTGTCCAAGATTGCATTAGACCCACCCGCATGACCCTCGACACAGTCAAAATGGTCATACGACTGTCCTAACCAATCGCATCATGTGCCACAAACAAGTATTTCTCAGCTACCATACACTACGCCTTGACACAGTCAACATACGCAGCATGAATACCAAGTAACACTTGTAAGAAATGACGGAGGGCTATGGCTGGGTTTTTGGCGAAAAACCCGTTGACGTAAGGAACTTGATATCGTTGAAGGAACCTGAGTAATTTTTGTAAATATATAGTGGCGAAAACTTTTGCTAAAGAGGTCACTCCCTGTGAAGGGATCTCGACTCTTTCCTCGTCGAATGAGGTGCAGGATATTCCAAACTGAATACCACGATGCAAAGCAAAAAATATTTGACTATATTAAAGTTATTATCCTGACACAAACTTTTACTCAAAGGGTCACTCCCGGTGAAGGGATCTCGGCCCTTGTCTCATCGAATGAGGTGCAGGATATTCCAAACCGAATACCACTATGCAAAGCAAAGGAGAACGTCTGTAATGTCAGTATTTTAAAGCTTGGTTCCAACATCTTTTAGGTTTATTATCTTGGATTAATTAAAATTAATGCGGTCCCATCAATTTGTAACCTATCACACCAGAAAAGAACGAAAATAAAATGTACGTATATGCCATCCGCATTCGCCACGGGGCCCGTCATCACCCGTTATGTTACTTAACTAACGACAGAGCGGGGGTTGGACTAGCGCGGGTACAAAACATATACAACATCTACTAGTATATATATATATATATAAGTATATATAGCATTCGTCCCAGGCATGATATTAAACAGCATCACAGATAACATTGCAGAATGGCGGATAATCTTGGAGCCCCGGGTTTCATTTGAGCCGCAAATAAAACCCGACGTTCCCCGTCGTGTGGATACCCCGTGCAATGAAAACCTGTACCCCTACGAGTGCGGCGAATAGCCTGCCAGTTCTAGAATGAAGCCCCCTTCGTCTCAGCGCCTTGAGATGCGGGCTTGTTGCCTTCTAGAACCCAGCTATTCGTGCACCCCATCGCGGGGTAATCCTAGTACAGAATATTAAAAATATATATATACAATCGGTGACATCGACCTCAGCCCGGTCGTGCCCCAAAATAATATACAAACGGCAAAGACGGCAGTCCACATGTCGGACGCTCGCCCCGCAATAACAAATGTACAAATGAATTATAAACTCTAATTCTAACATTGCACCACATGCTATCCACCACGACAATCCAACCACAATCACAGCACAAGCACACAACATCAACGCGAATGTTGTTCATCACAGAATACTGCATTTTATACCGCCCATTCTTACGCTCGGTTGTTTATAGGTAGGTGCTTTTAATCCGTGTTTGTTACATATTTACAGAATACAGGTTTCCAGTACAAATATTGCAATTCAAGACAAAATCTCCACAGTTACACCAAATACAGAACATCTGTTGACAACAGATAAAAGCCGGGTTCCGTCATCCATATCCGTCCGGTGCTGCGTACCGGTTCCAGGGACAAAGACATATGACAGCGGTCATTCGTGTCTCGGACAAGCACAGAGCACGAGAGGGGATGCACAAGAATCAATGGGTGCACGGAGCTCGAGGGAGATAGAAGTCAAAAGTGAAAAAGATAATGCAATCTTGGACTAAGAATCTGAAGATATTCTGGAAGAAATTATCAGAAAATACATGTACCAGACAACAGGGGACAGCAGACCAGGGAAGTACCAAGTTGCCCACACCCTAACCCTACTGTAGGGGCGCGGATCCGCGGCCAATAGGGGGCATAGGCGGCGGATCCGCGGCCGTACACAGGGTTCAGGGCATGGGCTTTGGGGGGTAGGATGGTCTTTTCATGTGGGTCCAGTTTGTTGCCCTAGATTTCATTTTCCCTGCCTATAAATACAGCAGATTTGAGCGAAGCCAAGGGGTCATTCTTTGTTCTCCATTCTTTTGTAGTTTTAGTTCTTTTTCTTCTTCTTCTTCATTCTTTTTTCATGAGAATTGTAGTGAGAGCTTTTTGAGTGGGAGATTAATGAAGATGAGGGTTTTGTATCATTCTCTTTTGTTTCTTCTTCCCCTTGAGATTCTTGCTTTCTCTTGATCATTCAACCTCTTCATTGAGCTTGAATGGTTAAGGGTTAGTTATTGATCTCAAGGGTCGTATTCTTTCATGGAATTAGCACTTCATTTCACATGCGTTCTCTACCCTTCTCTTGATCTTGCAACCTCTTGATTGAGCTTGCAAGTTTAAGGGTTGGCTATTGATCCCATACTTGTCTTGAGTTCTACTTTCTTGTTCTTTTTATCGCTTTTTATTACTTGCTTATTATTATCTTGCTTTTCTTTCTTGCAATTTTATTCATGCACTTAATTACTTGTAATCTTTTCTTTTCTTTGTTCTTTTCTTTTGCTCTCTTTTGTTCATTTTGTGAATGGTTGTAATTATTGTTGTTAAGAATAAATACGGTATTGTAAGTTAATATTTTCCTTCTCATTTCCTTTTCCCGTTATTTTCCATTGAACTCCGCCCAAACCATACGCAAGCGCTCCGTTAGGCACCCTACCCTAACAAGGTAACGGTGATTCCTAACCGCGACCGGTTGCGTTCGGTTTGGCCGGAGGCGAAAGCAAGAGACAAGAACGGAAGGACAAGGGTAAATAAGCCGGATTCCACGAATACCGCGCTTAAATCCCCTAATCCACGTTGTTGCTGATTGCTCTAGCTTCAATTGGTCAAGACTCGGCTCAAAGGTTTTGAGTACGGATTTCTTAGCTTACAATCTCGTATCTTTTTCTTAACAACTTTATACTTGCAAATAATACACATAGGTTAGATCGAACAACTCATACACAAATTCTTTATTGACTCGTCTAAGACAAGAAGGTAAAATACCACCATCTCCCTGTGGACCGACCCGTGCTCAACCGGCTAGCTGCAAAGCGACACCGTCCTGATCGCGGTTATACTTTATTTCTTTGAACATCCGACACGCCAAAAGCATGCGATCAAATGTCACGTTCGCAAAACCCGTCTAAAGGAACATATAGCAGTTAGACGAGTTTTACCGATCGAGTGACATTCCCGGTCGCAGATAAAAGTGAATGTACTGGGGAAAAATTACGTATTTTAAAATTACGATCGACTAAACTTTCCAAGTGGGCCCCAAGTATTAAACCAACACTGTAACAAATCTGGGCCCAAAAAGTAATTATTCCAGAAACCACAATTTCCAAAAATAAGAGGCCCAGAAGAAATTTTGTTCACGTGGGCCCTAAAACGGCCGCAGAACAGCCGCCAATAGAGGGTTTGCGCGGCGGATCCGCGGCGGTTTGGAAGGAACACGTGACAAAATTTCTTCAGGTTTCTTAAAAAAGCCTGCATGATTTTCTGGGACCATAAAATTGATTTTTCAAGCACTTTTAAAAATCGACAGAAACTACATGAATTGAAATGCGGTTTTTGAAATTTTCAGTCGATCGTTATTCTAAACACGTTTAAACAAGCTAGCGTATGTTTTATGGGATGACTCTGATACCATGTTGGGTTATATTCACGCCCGAGCCTCCAAACGAGGCGGTTTGCGGAACAAAAATTTTCTAGAGCTTTAAAAGGGGCGCAAAGATAACTCAAAAACCGGATCTTTACCATAAAACCAACTAGCAAACAAAGAGATGCTAACTACTATGAAAAATGGTATACCAAAAGAATCGAGTCCTTCGGTCTTCTTTCTTCATCCTTAGCTCCTAGCAAGCGCCTTGAACATGCTTGAACTTCAAATCCGGCTCCATAGGTCCATCGGAATCGTGCTTGTTCTCCGGCCTCCTTTTGTCCCAGATGATCCACCCGGGGAGTATGATCCATGGCTCTAGCTCCTAACTATGTAACCAAAGGAGCAACTAGAGAACTTGGTTAGCTAAACCAAGTAGTCTAGGATGTAGTGAAGGGTGTTTTAGTGTTTAGCTATCTCTTTCTTGCCTCTTCACTTGATTCTCAACACATGAGAAGGTAGTGAAGAAGAAGATGAAGGTGGAGGAAGCTAGAGATGAAAGAGGAGAGCAAGAGCAAAAGAGAGCTCAAGAAAAATAATGAAGCATGAAAGAGAAAATCACACACCTTGGTTTTGTGTACGAATTCTTTCAATAAACAAATGACAACCATGCTTCAATAGTAACCACAAATGAATTGAAAATTCATTTGTTGAATATTAAAGCATGGTAATGCCCATTCCTTACACTTTACACCTCATTTCCATTTATTGAATAAATGGAAAATGCATAATGAGGTGGCCATCTTCTAGAAGGAAATCTGTAGTAAATACGGATTTCAGTCTACAGTACAAATATACCGGCAATCAGATAAAAATCCGAACGTCCAAAAGAGATAGAATAACACGAAGAACGTAATACTAGAATATATATATCGAAATACATATACGTAAATTATTAAATCAATACCTGATTTAATAATCCGGCTCAAACCCGAGCCGGCTAGTATTACAAACTGTTCGATCGAAAATCCGAGTACCAAGTACATCAATCGATCGAACCTTGCACGTATCCAATACGGCTACTACATCATTTCGCCTGAATTAGGGAAACCCTTTGTGTGGGACTCTAAAGACTCGACAGTACTCTGGCAGTGGGTTTAACCACAAGCACGTCAGCGGCACTAGCTGTACGTAACGGCTACCCAGGTACCTGTCGAAAAGAAGGCCGATGAGCAAACTCATCCGGATCTCCTACTGAGCCTATCCGTGACAATATCCACACAGTCTGGTCTCTTCGTCAAAGGGTATCGCATACCGGGTCTAGAGGATGGTGAACGTCAGACCCTAACAACCTGATAAGTCGTGCCGATGTGGCTCAAGACCAATCCGGGAAAACTACTGATCAACCTATCAGTAAATCCCAAGTGCCTTGGCCCAGGTCTTATGGTCCTGACCAATCGAATCACAGTGCGATATCGACTCCCTATACCGGGAGAGACGAATCCCCGACAATCGCTCACTGCCTCCATGTGACTCGGGACTGAACCCAACCAAAACCTGTTTGCACGACTCAGTAGAGCCGTGGTAGGGTAGTGATCAAAGTTCAGTGGGAACTCACACGAGACAAATGCCGATCTCGGGTCCAAAGACTAACCTGTACACATGTCACCTGAGAACTTCCATCTGACGATAGGTATAGTACCACATGGAAGTTCTCGGCGAGTCCGTCCAGTGTACTCACCCCAGTGAGCACCTGTATACGATCTTGGGTACATCAGACCAATGGCTGCGGGACCAACCATCCCCCGACGGGGGTAGAAACGTATACACTAGTCTACTCTGGAGTATCAATGCCCAGTCTCGATACTCACGCGACTAGGGACCATTTAAGGATGTGCTTGTGGACTACCATGCTCCCACAAGTATGATCGCCATCACAACGCAGGTAGTCAAGCAAGATCCTAGGGGCTTTATCTACATGTAACCGCAATATGTAATAACGAGTATGACATATGCCATGTTAAGATAAATACAAACCACAATAGTATACTACCGTATCGAGTCTTTATCAATATGTGCAAACCAGATATAATTACAATACAAATAAATACACATATCCCGATAAAGACAAGTCATATAATATACTATAAAACTGAGCAAGATTGTTCTGTACATACGTATCCCTAGTATCCATATGTATACATATACAATACTGGTCTCTAGGGCATATACATCCAACATATTTTGCACGTGTGATATACGTGTGTATTAAAATAAAGGTTTGATGTTGATGTCTTTGTTATCTTAATTAAAAGACTATAGAAATCTATTATCTTAACTACCTATATTTAAGGATCTTTTAAATCTTGTCTATTATGCTACCATATCCCCTCGTGCATCGCACGTGCAGAGAGACGATGATGTGGATCATCTTAGGTTTAAGGATCATTCTAGTTTTTCTGAACATTTAATTCCATTTAAACGTAAGAGCTCCACATGCCCCCTCATCTTCTAGTTATAAAAGTCGAGTAAAAATATAGATAAATATAGTTTTGGCACCCCCTTCTACCTAGCACAGTTATAGTTTTACATTGGCCTAACTTTTAAATATATTATCATCTATACCTTTTGCTCATTAAAACGAGGTCATCTATAACAATCCCAGAATATATATTTACGATATTTTACTTGAAGTAGAGGAGCAAATTGGAAAACGAAATTGAATTTTCGATTCTGAAAAACTTATCAGCAAAGAAACAATTGAATTGTGGCAAGCTGCTGTGCGTTCTCGAATGTGGAACTTAAAACAAATTCGGCCTACTCCGGTGCAAGGACCCCAAATCCAAACTGCTCCCAGGAACAGCAACTTGATTATTGATGTGCACCAACCAACTACTCTAAACTTTTGTGACGCGGTGATCGGATCTCCTTGATCTTTGATGCACAAACTGGGCTTTCTGAATTTTGCCTGATTTAACTTCGGTTTTCTCAACACTCTATAATATAGCACGGTTACAGCCCGAAAAATTATCCGGCCGCAACCCACTCCCCCTCTTAGTGTTTAGAAGATTTTATTCTTTTTTGATAATTCTCAACAATGAATTTCGGAAGGGTATTTATAGTTTTAAATCAGTGTGTGAACTCACCAAAAAAGCATATCAAAACGCGTCCCATTACCATAGCAGTTACTACCGCCGATGGTTACTGCAGCACACTGCAATAGTTACTACAGCAATCACGGCTGACAACGATTACTGTACCAAATACTGCGCAGGCAGGTTACTGTAGCAATTACTGCGCATGTCGGTAATTACTAGAGCAATTTCGCGTGGCATGGTTGCAGTACTGTACAAATTGCATCTTTTAAGCTCAGCTCGATTAATCCGATCCCGCTCCAAATCCAAGCCTAAGTCTACTGGTTTTACCTATGAAGGATATTAGGGCCTGTTTGGATTTGATTATTTTTTGTCAACAAATGATTAAAAATCACATCATGGTGGGTCCCATGTAGATAGTGTGTTTGGATCTCTGTTTTACTATTTAATAAATGATTATTTTACCATGGGTCCCACCACGATTAGCTTAAAAACGACATCTTTTCCCACTTAAAAATAAGTTAGGAATTCCTAACTTATTTCATAAGTGATTATGGAATAGTAAAGTTGACCGAGTAATATACCATAATACCTTGTCTTTTCATCCAAATTTTAAGATGACATTAATGATACGCCATTTTGGTCATTTGACACTCAATAATCACTTATCTATATCTACTTATATAATCATTTTTCATACAAAATCATCCAAACACTAAACAACTTATTTGTCATAAGCATTTATAAGATATTTTCACTTTTTCCAGAAATAATCACTTATAAGTGATTATGGCAAATAATCACTTAAAAATAAGCTCATCCAAACATGCCTTTATTAATTCAAATCTTCCCGCCGGCAAGATTCGAATTCTTGACCTGTTGGATTGCAAATGTTAAAATCCACCGGGCTACTAAGTCTGCTTGGTTAATAAGTAAAATAGATACTATATAACTAGAAGTTTGAAACTTCATCCAGATTTTTACTAAATGTTGAAAAATCCAATCAATGTCCAGCAATCCCCCACAAGTTTCAAAATGGTATACAAGTCTTAGTCAAAGTGGAGATGTCACAAGGACTTAGACCCCACTTAGACCAACTAAACTGCAGTTAGGTGCATGATGAACTTCATCTTAAACCAACTAAACGCGGTTACGTGCATGGTGAACTTTATCTTAAACGAGTACTTCACTAACATTTTATCGATCACACTATAACTAAAACAAATCATGCAATAATGGACTAAACCTTGAACTGCTGCCCTCTTCATGAGTCGATGGCACATTAATGGCCATGTGCTATATCCAACTTTCTGCTAGAGCTTTAGGAATAAGTCTTAAAGATTTCATTGGAGTCGGCCAAATCTCCACTAAAGCATAGGTGAGTACTTTTAGGCATGCTTGCAACCAAGCACCCAATGTCCCACATGTAAAGAACTTCATTAAGGCTCCAAGCCATCCTCACATTATGAGTTCCTCACACATGCTTGCAACCAAGCACCCAATATCCCAGATGTATAGAACTCATTAAGGCTCCAATCCATTCTTATATCAGTTCGTCTAGATTACATAATTTTGTTGGATATAGGCGTCCTTAAGGCAATTATTATAATTGAAGGAGAACCTATACAGAGAACAATCTTACTCGAGATGATGGTATGTTACCTGGTTTGTATTTATCTTTCATGTGTATACGTTTACTAGTTATCACGTATCATTAATGCTTGATGATAAAGCCCATAAGATATTTGCTTTACTACCAGGATTATGATAAGATCATACTAGTGGGGTCTGGTAGTCCATAAGCATATCCATAAAAGCTCATAGTCGTGGGAGTATCGAGATAGGGCATCGGTACTCCAGAATAGACTAGTGTATACGTTTCTTGACCCCGACCGAGACGATGGCCGGTCCCATAGCTATTGGTGTTTGACACCGAGATTGTATGCATGTGCTCATTGGAGAATGAGTACACTGAGCGGACTCGCCGAGAACCACTAGATGGTTTTATACCCATGTCAGATAGCAATTCTCTGGTGAAGATAGTACAAGGTAGTCCCTTGACCTGAGATTGCCATAGTGTCTTGTGTGTGTTCCCACTATACTTTGATTACTACCCTACCACGACTCTGCTGAGTCATGCAAACATGTTTTAGTTGGGTATAGTCCCGAAATACATGGAGGCAGTGAGCGGCCGAAGAGATTCGTCTCTCCCCGGTATATGGAGTTGATATCGCACTGTGCATGATTAACCATAACCAGAAATCCTCGACCAAAGTGATTGAGATAAACTGATAAGTGTTATCAATTATATCTCAGATGATTATGAGTTTTATATCAGCACGTCTTATCGTGTTATTAGAGGTCTGACAGTTTTCACCCCCAAGACCTGATATACGATACTCTGTGACAAAGAGATCGGACTGTATGGCACTCGTCACTTCTAGGCTTTGTTGGATTCGTATGAATTTTCTCGTCAACTTACCTCTCTGTTTAATACCTGGATAGCCGTTACGTACAGCTAGTACCGCTGACGTGCTTGTAGGTTAACCCGTGAGGGGATTGAATCTGAAAGTGTTTAAGACTCAATCGGATATGATTCTGTTTAACCTACTGCCAACGTATTGTCAGGTTTTTAGAGTCCCACAACGAAAGTGCATGTCCAGGCGAAATGATGATGTGTCGTGCATATGGGGATATGCACGGGGTTCAATCGAATACATGTATGAGATACGTGTAATTTAATCGGACGATGGATAACACTGGCCAACTTATTCCTAAGCCAAAATATTAAGTAAAGTGTTGACTTAATAATCGTACATGTGATATGGTTTCCAGTATTGTGTATATGATACACGCACTCTATATTATTGGTAGTTGATACCGATATATTGTTATGTATACGATAAGTAACATGTGTATGTATTTGATACATGCATTCTACTCTTTATGATTATATATTATTATTATGTATATGGATACATAATACGTATATGTATATGGATGCGTATACTCTCATTTATACGCATTGGACACGTATAATACATGCTTTGTATTTTGATACGAAATGTATTCGTATTTTGATACAAATACACTTACTTTGTCAAAATGGTGACATATTAGCAAGTGGGTCCCACACTCTATTTGGATAGGGTTATGGGTAAGAGAGTATGGATATACATCAGTTAAAGAAAAAAGAATAAGAAAAGAAGAGGCGAAGGATGAGAGGGGGAGTATATGTGTAATAAACCCACACCCTCTTTCTTGACTTGCACACAATTATCTACACTCTTTTATTTTTATATTTTGTAGAGAGAACACACACTTCCTCCTCTCTATTTTCTCATGGAGATGATAGGGAAAACACATCTACACTACCTCATCAATCCTAGCAAGATTATGAGCTAGTTACTTCACTAAAATGGTGAAGTTGTAGTTTCGAGCATCGGTTCTTTCAAGTGGGTCTTCTTTGACGAGATGGTCGGCCTCCTAGCTTGTTTGTGATGCCGATAGTGACTGGCATGAGTCCAAGAAGAGATGGCTAACGCGCTATAAAGGTTGTAACCTCCACTTTCCTTCTCAAGTTCTCTTTTAGCTTCAAGTTTTATCTTTTAGGCAAGATTCTAGTTTAGGGTTGCTTTAGCTCTCCAGATTTTTTGAATTATCGCTTCCACCACGTTTTAAAACCCCGCTAGGCAACCCATCAATGGTATCAGAGCCGTACCAAAAAATGTTAACTTGTTTAGATGAAGTTAGAGTTTTGAATCACGAAAACTTGCCGATTTTCAATTCCTAATTCAAGCCACTGTTCGTTTTTCAAAACTCGTCCTGAAATTTTTTTAAACAGTACCATTGGATTGTGTTTAGTTTTAAAATGATGTGGTAGGAACCCAGGCCCACAATTCATATTTTGGGCCACCCATATCAGTTTTCTGGCTGCCAAGATGTCGAATTATAGGCCCAGGTTCCTACAGAGGTTTCAATGCATGGAATTGGGATTTTTGGGATACTTTGATTTGTCCCAGATTTTGATTTGATCATCGAAGTGTTCAGAAAGTTTTGCGATCGAAACTATATCGTCGTTTATGTTTCGCGGATAAAAAATGTGTTGTTAAACATCACCGAATTGATGTGATCGAATCGACGGGGTTGCACATCAGTTATTTTGCGATATTGTAATATATTGATATCGTGATATCTTGTTGTGTTATAGTTAAACGGATCGTCTAATGAATAGCCCCCTCGTGTGAGATACTTGTATAATTGTTATATGTGTGTTTCATTTATTTAGGACGAGCGGCCGGATTGTGGTCGTCGTTGCCACTTGTATACTTTTTCATTGGGACACTTCCGGATTGAGGTTTGATGTCGTCATTTGATGTATATTTTTCGATTCATGTGCTAGGATACCTCGTGGGGAAGTGCACAGATCACTGTATTCTAAAATACAATCGATGACAATCTCAAGGAGTTGAGATCCGGGTTATCCTATTCTAGAATTGGCGGGTGGTTCGCCGTGCTTGCAGGGGGTCAGGCATGAAATATAGTTTGAAAAATATTATAATTTACGCATGAAATTTTGATAGGTATTGATTGTTGCAAAATATAGTTTGAAAATATCATAATTTACGCATGAAACGTCGTCGCCAAGCGGATACAACAAATCTGGAATTACTGTACTTCTTACCTTATAAAATTCATTATAAATCATAGAAAAATCATTAACACGTGTTCTTTAGTTCGTTACAAAGCTAACTCAGAATACTGTAACCCTGTGAAAGATTTACTTGCAAAATAAATTGTTTAAATAACGTAAACTTAAAATGAAAGTGCCTTTGAACTGTTTGTCCAGGGGAATTCCATCTATAAACTTTCAATTTCGAACATTCATAACTTTTTGTAAGAACAACCTGAGATGCTTTAACTTATAAAAATGAAAACCTTATTGAATTAGCTTTTTTTTAGTATATGACACGTCCTTTTTGGATAACGTTTGTTATTTTTAAGTTATTTTACAAATCAGGATGACACTGAATTTCTGAATAGAACTTTCTTGTGCATGTTTAATCAACACCACTTTTATTATTATTAATCAGATTGAATATGTTATCCTTACTGATGATATTATCTTAATCTTGTACATGATATGATTATGTTACCCCCGACATGCTTGTATACCGATTTATGGCATATACCACCGCTACCATGTTATTTTTACTGTATTGTTATCGTTATCATGCCAGACATACTATATAATGTTTACCAATACCAACAATCCTGATATTGACTTGATTGACCTGACCTGTTGTCCACATGGACGTAACATGTACATGCGTATTCCTGTGTTGGCATTAGGTGGATATTATTTATATACTTGACATAAACATGAAAACCTGGGGAAAAGGGGGAAATCAAAAATGAAATCCAACTTGTAACTCAACAGTAATTGATTGCTAGAGACCGATAAGTCGATACAAGCTTTGGGCTCCGAAATGATGATGCCGATATCATTCATCTATACATGACATTGTTTTACTGTCTAACGGCACGTCTCGGATTTATCCCCGAGAATCATGACCATGGTTCCGGACACGCACGGGATGCTAATGAGTTACATCGAGAATTCTATTGATTGGTTTCAAATACCTTTAGGTTAGCTAATCTAGCGACATGGACCCTTAGAATACGCATGATAAGATTGATATTGATATCTTGCTTGTTGCATCACATATATTGTTATTGCTTATTGCTTATACTTATGACATTGAGTCCTTGCACATGGTATATTCTATCTTATAGTGGTTTTATTATTATGATATTTATAACGCACTGACGTATGGGTTTTGCATAGCCCGGATACTTGACCTTAGCATGGGGGAATTATGATTTTATTTCGACATGATTGCCGATCAATGAGAAGTATCATATTGATCTAGTTCTTATTGATGGTTTATGTATTCTTTTTCCTCGAATCTTAATTGCTTCCGCTATGTTTCCTGTTATCGTTTCTTGTGGCTATTGGACATGTTTAGAGATAGATAGTTATATTATTGTTATTGATTACTGATTGACAGCCGTAATATGACTATGGGAGGGTGTTTCCTCACCGTATGTAGCATGGTTGACTTTATTACGTTCCCGAATTGTGTATTTTGAGAAGCGGGGCATGACAACGAGGTAGTCCCTTGACCTCATATCATCATAATGTCTTGTGTATTCACGCTATGCTTTGATTACTACCCTACCACGACTGCTGAGTCGTGCAAACATGTTTTAGTTGGGTTAGTCCCGAAGCACATAGAGACAGTGAGCAGCCAAAGAGGTTCGTCTCTTCCTGATACAGGGAGTTGATATCGCACTGTGCATGATTAACCATAACCAGAAATCCTCGACCGAGGTGATTGAGATAAACTGATAAGTGTTATCAGTTGTATCTCAGGTGATTTTGAGTTTTATATCAGCACGGCTTATCGTGCTATTAAGGGTCTGATAGTTCCCACCCCTAGACCCGTGATGCAATTCTCTATGACAAAAGGACCGGCCTGTATGACACTCGTCGCTTATAGGTTTTGTTGGGTTCGGATGAGTTTGCTCGCCGACCTACCTCTCTGTTCAATACCTAGGTAGTCGTTACGTATAGCTAGTGCCGCTGACGTGCTTGTAAGTTAATCCGTGAGGGGATTAAATCTGAAAGTGTTTCAGTTTCAATCGGATATGATCCTATTTAACCTACTGCCAGTGCATTGTTAGGTCTTTAGCGTCCCACAACGAAAGTGCCTGTCCAGACGAAATGATGATGTGTCGTGCATATGAGGATACGCACGGGGGTTCGCTCGAATACATATGACATACGCGTAATTTAATCGGACGGTGGATAATACTGGTCGGCTTATTCCTAAACCGGAATACTAAGTGAAGTATTGACTTAATAACCGTATATGTGATATGGTTTCTAATATTGTGTATATGATACACGCTCTCTCTATATTATTGGTATTTGATATCGATGTATTGTAATGTATACGATACGTAATAGGTGTATGTATTTGATGCATGCATTCTTCTCTTTATGATTATAAATTATTATTATGTATATGGATACATAACACGTATATGTATATGGATACATATACTCTCATTTATACGTATTGGACACGTATAATACATGCTTTGTATTTTGATACGAAATGTATTCGTATTTTGATACAAATACATTTACTTTGTCAAAATGGTGACATATTAGCATGTGGGTCCCATACTCTATTTGGATTTGGATAGGGTTATGGGTAAGAGAGCATGTATATATATCAATTAAAAAGAAAAGAATAAGAAAAGAAGAGAAGGATGAGAGTGTATGTGTGATAAACCCACACCCTCCTTCTTGACTTGCACACAATTATCTACACTCTTTTATTCCTCTCATATTTTGTAAAGAGCACACACTTCTTCGTCTCTATTTTTTCATAGAGATGATGGGAAAAACACATCTTCACTACCTCATCAATCCTAACAAGATTATGAGCTAGTTACCTCACTAAAGTGGTGAAGTTGTAGTTTCGGACATTGACTCTTTCAAGTGGATCTTCTTTGGCGAGATGGTCGGCCTCTTAACTGTCCATGATGCCGATGGAGACTAGCATGAGTCCAAGAAGAAATGGCTAACGCGCTACAAAGGTTGTAGCCTCCGCTTTCCTTCTCATGTTCTCTTTTAGCTTCAAGTTTTATCTTTTGGGCAAGATTCTAATTTAGGGTTGTTTTAGCTCTCTAGATTTTTTGAATTATCGCTTCCGCCGCGTTTTAAACTCCGCCAAGCGAGCTAGGTAACCCATCAAAATTTTGAACCAAAAATCACATTACTAGTAGCAAAGTTTTGAACTAATAATTTAATTACATGGTAAACTTAATAAATTTACATAGACTTAAGACCTATACAAGCGAAAGTCTTATCGACCATATCTTTTTTGAAACCTTTTGCAAACGCATCTGCCGCATTCTCTGAAGATCAGACATCAATCACCGAGATAACTCCGTGGGTTATCAACTCATTCAAATACCCATGCTTCAGACAAATTGTCCACTTCTTTTCATTGAATAACGAGTTAGCTACCACAACACTCGTTGTCTGGATATCACAATAGATAGTGATTACTGCTCCTTACGGTTCCTTCAATGGAAGATCTTTTAGAAGATAGCTGAGCCTTTCAGCTTCATCTCATGCAATAGCCAAGGCATAGAACTTAGACTCCATCAATGACTGAGCGATCATTGTTTGGTTTTTAGACTTCAAGGAGACGGCCGCTCCTCCCATAGTGAAGACAAACCCTCCAGTTGATTTGCACTCGTTTGGCTCCAAGCACCAACTTGCACCAGAGAAGCCTTCAACTGTAGTTGGATGCCCGTAGTAGAACAAACTCAGCTTCAAAGTTCCCTTCAGATACCTCATCAGCCTCTAAATCACATCCCAGTGTGCTTGCCCTGGATTGCTCGTAAACCTACTAAGCATCCCAACGGCAAAAGCGATATCAGGCCTTGTGCAGCTTATAGCGTACATCAAACTCCCAATAACTCATGCATACTCAAGCTGCTTTACCGATTTTCCAATGTTAGGTTGAAACTTCTTGTTGTAGTCGTATGGAAGAGCTAACTCTAGTAAATCGAAATAGTTATACTTCTTAAGCATGTTCTCTATGTAGTGAGATTGAAATAGGCCTAGATCATGCTCGGTACTCAGAATTCTGATTCCCATAATCACATATGCAACTTCAAGGTCCTTCATATTGATTTGAGACGAAAAAACTTCTCCAGAGAACTGACTATTTGCAAATCGGTCCCAACAATCAACATGTCATCAACATATAGGCAGATCACTACCACTTTATGGTCAACGACTTTCACATACATGCACTTATCAGATTCGCTGATACGAAATCCATCGCTCGGAATGATCTTACTAAACTTCTCATGCCACAACGGAGCTTGCTTCAATCTATAGAGAGACTTGATCAACTAGCAGATTTATTATTTAAGCAGTCAATAATAAATCATTCCGGTTGATCCATATAGATCTTTTCTTTAAGATCGCCGTTCAAGAAAGCAATCTTCACATCCATCTGATGAATGATGACCCTGGCTCACCGTCCAAGCAATCAGAACACGGATAATTGTCATTCGGCAGACAGCATAAATGCCAAAGAAATCGACTTTCTTTCTGAGTGAATTCTTTGGCCACCAATCTTGCTTTGTACTTCTTTATAACAGGTCAATTTCTTTGACGTTTATGTTGTCTGCCGATTGGCAGCCATCCTCTACGGTCTTACGCCTTCAGGTAAATCCGTAAGCTCAAGTATGGTTCTGAATTAGCGAGTCAATCTCATCCTCCACGGCTTCCTTCCAAAGAATAGCATATGTGGATTTCATCACTTCTTCAAAAGTTTGAGGGTCACCTTCAAAATGAAAAGTGATGAAGTCGTTTTCAAAGGTTTTGGCCTTTTTAAGACTTTTAGAAGGAGGTTCTGTAGCTTCTGAAGCAGCTTCTTCTTCTTCTTTTTCGGGAGGAACAATTACTAGAATTGAAGTCGACTCTTCCACTTGAGAGTTCTCGAAAGAGTTCTTGAGTTTGATGAACTTATCCTCAAAGAATTCTACATTGCGGGCTTCAATGATAGAATTGGTGCCTACATCTAAGAATCTGCTAGCATCGTTGTCGCCAGCAAATCCTAGAAATACACACTTGTTTGCCTTCGGTCGCAGCTTTGACCTTCTAATATCTGGCACTCTGAGACACCCTCACAGTTTGAGTGTATCCAAGGAAGCAGGATAACCCAAGAACAACTCATGTGGAGTAGAATTGGTCTTAGTATAAGGGACCCGGTTCAGGATCCAGTTGGCCATCAGTAGAGCTTCTCCCCAACAGCATGTCGGAAGTCCAGATGTGATCAACATCAAGTTCACCATCCCGTCAGTGTCTGATTCTTCCTCTCTGCAATCACATTGGACTGCTGTGAATAAGGTGCAGTGATTTCAACAATTATGTCATGCTCCTTAAAGTAAGCCCGTGTTTCTCTGGAACGATATTCGCCTCCTCGATCGCTCCTAAGTTTCTTTATTGATTTACCAAGTTGCTTTTCTATGCGAGTTCGAAAACCCTTGAATTTGATGAATGCTTCGTTTTTAGACTTCAGCGGGTAGACATTGCAAAAGCGGGAGTGATCGTCGATGAAAGTGATGAAGTATTTCATGCCTCCTCTTGTCACGAAGCTTTTAAAGTCGTAGGTGTCCGAATGAACTAAGTTTAATAACTCAGTGCTTCAGATGACACTAGGAATGGCTTTCTGGTCATTTTAGCTTGAACACAGATTTCATATTTCCTTGGTTTATCACCCCCACAGTTTGGTAATAATACCAACTTCGTCATGTTAACTATTTTCTTAAAGTTAACATGATCAAGCCTATGGTGCCAAAGAGTAGAAGAGTACCCACTAACAGCTATTTCATTAATCGAGGAAGTTGGGTACATGATACTTAGTTTATACATTCCATCAATAAGAAAGGCATTTCTGAAATACTTTCTTGAAAGATAACTCGGTTTTTCCACCTTGAAAATATAACCGCATAATTGCACCGCAGAGCAAGCTTCCAGAGACAAGGTTCTTCGCAATAGATGAAACATGCTTCACATGCTTCAAGGTCAGAGCCTTTCCTGATGTCAGAATGAGGATCACCATTCTAATCCCATGAACAGCCGTGACGGAGGGATCATCCATTGTCGCAACCTTTTTGGTAGGAACATAGGAGGAGAAGATCCTTGTTGGTGTAGACATGACAGGTAGCTCCAGTGTCGAGCCACAAGTCTTTGTTGAAGAAGAACTTCGTCGGAGAGACCACGCAACAAAGTTCTAAATCTGCGCGATCTGATTGATGTTTTCCTTCTTGTCCTTCTTAGGTGCCTTGAAGTCTCTAGCGAAATGGCCTAACTTTCCACAGTTAAAACAACCGTCCTTATGCTTGAACTCTTTCTTCTGAACATTCAAATTGCAAGTCTTATTGTTCTTGTTTTTGAAGTTTTTCTTTTTCTTCTTGAAAAATGTGAGGTTCGGTTTGGAAGAAACCAGATTAGCAATCATCTTCTACTTAGAAAGCAACTCATTTTTGGAACGAGTTCGGACTTCGTCTTCAATTCGAATATACCTTTTGAGGTCCTCTAAAGACACCTACTTCTTTCTTCTATGCATGGCAGTTGAGAATGACATCCATGAAGGAGGAAGCTTATTGATGATAGCTCCTGCAATGAAAATATTAGCTAAAACAATCTTTTCATCTTTTAATTTCATTACAATCTTTTCAAGTTCCTTCACTTGCGGGGGCACTTCTTTATCATCTTCAAACTTAAGGTCGAGAAACTTGTCGCTGAGATGAGTTTTAGAAAGTTTCCCGTCTTTATATTGTTGCTCCAAAGACTCCTAAATCTCCTTAGCAGAAGACTTTTGAGAGTAGAAATCGGCGAAGTGGTCGGCGAGACAGTTGAGGAGGTAGTTCATATGCAAAAATGGTCGCCGCGCTCCTATTTCTTTTTATCCATCGGAACCTCTTTGAAGTCTGGTTTGTCGGTGGAGACAACGTAATAGATATTTAGGAGTTGCATCTACAATATCGTCTTTCGACGCCATGCGTTGAAGTTTGTTCCGTCGCAACTTTCGAGCTTTAAGGCAGTTAATCCCCATTGTTCTTGTGGCGTCCATTTATTATGCAGAAATTTTCTTTAAGAATGTTGAAGTAGGGGAGCAAAAATGGACAACAAAATTGAATTTTCGATTCTGAAAAACTTATCTGCAAAGAAACAATTGAATTGTGGAGAGCTGTTGTGCGTCCTCGAACGCGGAACTTAGAGAAAATTCGGCATACTCCGGTGCAAGGATCCCAAAACCAAACTGCTCCCAGGAACAACAACTTGAGCAACCTGAGTACTGGTGTGCACCAACCAGCTACTCTGAACTTTTGGGCCGCGATGATCAGATCTCCTTGGTCTTTGATGCACAAACTAAGCTCTCTGAATTTTGACTGACTTAACTTCGGTGTTTCTCAACCCTCTGTAATACAGCCCGGTTACAGCCCGAAAAATTATCCGACTGCAACCCACTCTCCTTAGTGTTTAGAAGATTTTCTTCTTCGATGATACTCAACAATGAGATTCAAAGGGATATTTATAGGATTTAAAATCAGTGTGGAACTCACCAAAAAAGCAATTCAAAATATGTCCCGTAATGTAGCAGTTACTGCTGCCGATGGTTACTGCAGCACACTGTAGTAGTTACTGCAGCAATCGCGACTGACGACGATTACTATAGCAATTGTTTCGCATGCGAGTTACCGTAGCAATTAACGCGCGTGTCAGTAATTACTGTAGCAGTTTCGTCTGGCACTGTAGCAGTACAAATTGCATCTTTTAACCTCTCAGCCCAATTAATCTGATCCCGCTCCAAACCCAAGCCTAAGTCTACTAGTTTTACCTATGAAGAATATTATTAATTCAAATCTTTCCGCTGGTAAGATTCGAATTCTTGACCAGTTGAAGTGAAAATGTTAAAATCCACTGGGCTACTAAGTTTGTTTGGTTAATAAGTAAAATCGATAACTAGAAGTTTGAAACTTCACCCAGATTTTTACTAAATGATGAAAAATCCAATCAAGGTCCAACATTACTATCGGTTTGTTAACTCTTATTTAGTGTCAAATTCATTGCTCCGTAGTTTATCAACATTACTCCGTCTTAAATCACAATATCCAAATTCTACTAGACCGGAGTGTTAACAATAAAAAAAATACATGAAATTATGTTCAGCTCTAGATATAACTAAATGAAATGCGATCCAAAAAGAGAGCCCACAATCATCAACTAAAGTGAAATGTGCTCCAAGGTTCAACTTTTAAATAAATAAAGCTCATACCCTAGATTTAGAGACACCGGGCAGCGAGAAAATAAGCGTCGAGAGCGGCGCAGCAACAAGAGTCAAAACAAGCGATCCAACAAACAACCCAGGCAAATTCCCCAACCCCAAAGAGATCGCTCCATCGTCTCTTAGAGGCAAAATCACGAAATACGCGCTCAAAATCTGAAATTCCCCATTCCTTGTTCATATCAATCAACTAACTGATACAAAAAAAAAATTATATCGAATCGATCAAAGAGATTAGGGTTTTGAGACTTACGAAGAAGAAGCAAGAGGAGGAGTGGATGAGAGGTGGGATCTCGTGGGGATGAACTGACACGATGGAGGCGATGATGGCTTCCACGCGAGATCGAATCGCCATTGTTGAGGTTGTGAATTTGAAAGATGAGATATTTCAGGGGAGAATTGAGTTTGTCCCCATCGTTGAGAAGTCAGAGCAGAGACGAGACCAAAAAGGTGGGCAGCTTAGATGCTCGGTGTTTAAAATGGGATCTGGTTAATTTGCAAAAACATACCTAATTTGTTGCTAATTGTACCTATTTATCCAAAAACTTTCATAATTTTTTAGAGCACAACTACAGTTCACTTATGTAAAGATGGATACATTACATGCTCAATATATCCTCTTTTATGAATAATCAATATTGTCCGTCTTGATCTTCGGATTTTAAAACTAGGAAAAACATCTTCTTATTATTGGACTTGTTATTGATTTATGTCTGTAAGAAATTTTATTGCCGAAATATCATTCACGAAGCAACCAACTGGTGTAATACCCAATGGTCCAAATCTCATGAAGTTTATTGTATCTTGTTTTACCTTGTGGAAATCAAACTGGATAGTGTTATAAGAGTATGCTTGGTTGTCCGGAAGTAATATTGAAATGGCTTCCAAAAAAGTTATCATGGAAGTTGATGGATCTCTGGATCTCCTTCAGATGTTATCTTCCGTCGATCTCTTCGTGTGCTAATGGATGACTGAGATTGAGTTGGGGGGTTGACTCCTAGAGCGTGTGGATCTCAATTTGATTTTGAGTGGTTGCGGCCGAGCTACCTGCAAAGAAGTCTCGGGGTGGTTGTGCCACCGAGGACCCTCCGACGATCAAGTTAGGCGGGGTATTTTGGCAGAGTAACGGCCTAGTGGAGTAAAAATGGCTTACCCCGATCGTCTGAGAGAGGGGTTTATATAGCGGCAGCAATGGGCAGGCAGGCGCAAGAATCACGCCGGCCGTTACACCCCTGGCGTCACGCCCGCGTGATAGGCGGGATCCCCCATTAATGACGAGACAGGCTCGTTAATGGGGGATCGTGATGGCGTGGAACACGGGATCATGGGCGTCGGATATCTCGCGCATGGAGAGATTCGCGGAGCCGTGGCGTAGGCGCCTGTGATCAGCGCTGTGGGTCGGTCTGGGTGAGACCGAGGAAGATGAGCTCGGCGGGAGGTTCGGGCACGAGAGGGAAGCCGAGGCATCTTGGTTCCGTAATAGCTCGGAGGCGAGCCGGGAGAAGTCTGGAAGGCCACCAAAGGTCGGGAGACTCCTCGGGCCGGAGGCCCGAGGTGTGATCCCAACTGAGGTTCCTGATCCCTTCTTGTAGGTTCTGGGAAACGTCATCTGTAACGTGTCAGCATCTGGAGAGTCACCGATATCGAGCCTCATCATTATACCCCCACTCTCGTCTCGACCCATTCCTGGGTCGGGTCGAGAGTGGTCTGACCGATCACCCGGGGTGAGCTCTCACTCGAAGATATCGTCGTCGTGCATTCTCGGTCAAAGAGTAGTATTTTCTTGATGACGTCAGCGGATCATGGGAGAGATCTCGCATTAAAGGGGGAGCGCCGGATCGTGTGTACGTTCGTCGAAGCGACGGCCCACGTGTCTGGCGTTGGTTGGCTGGCGAGACGTGCCGCAGGAGTTCCTGCGCTCGAAGGGACGCGTCCAATGCGAGTGCGACAGGTGGAACGTAGTTGGCCGTTGGTTGCGAAAAATTGTTTTTGTGGGAGGCGATCGGAGCCGTAGGATGTGCACGCCGGCAGCTATAAATAGAGATGGGATCCCCATAAGGGCTCATACATCTTCATAGTTTCCTCGTCCCTGGTCATGTTAGCTCGGCGCTCTTCTCCTCAGGTTGTCTTCCTTACGTTTGATCTCCCAAGGACACCTCTCTTCGATCAGGTTAGATGTCTTCTTCCGAGGAGTCTGTGGATGTAGTGCGGATAGAGTCTAGGGAGTCTTCTAGAGCTTCCTCTTCTACTTCTTCCTCTTCCCCCTCTGAGTTGGAGTTCACCCGAGAAGATAAGGTGGTCCCCAGGGCACAGCCCGTGGGTGTTCTTGGCATGCGATCCTCGCTAAGGCGTGCGGAGGAGCTCGTTAACATTAAGACCCATTTCTTCATTCCTCCCGGCCATTCGCTTTGTCTAGCCGAGGAGGGAGAGAGGGCAAAGCAGGTACGGGGCAAGGAGATTACCTTGTACCTGGAGATCTTTTGGGCCGGGATGCGCCTACCCTTCTCCCCCGAGGTGAGTGAGGCGTTGAATTGTTTTGGATTAGCCCCGGGCCAGCTAGTGCCGAACTCTTGGAGGATCCTCCTCGGGCTCCTGGTCCGGTTGAGGTTGAGTCAGATCCCTTTCAGCCTGAACCTTCTCGTTTCTTCTCTTTGCTACAAAAACTACCCTGGTGCTCGTAGGAGCAAGCCGAGCTGGGTATACTTCTCTTTTAGAAGACAATGGGGGTCGCTGCTGGGTCGAGGATCGTCGTAGTACCTTCTTCCATTCACTAATGGAAGAAGAAGTTTTTCTTTATTGCGCCGCCCGGGGGTGAGGATTGGCCCGTGCCCACCCAGTGGCAAGGGGCTATCTGTACGCGGGTCAGTCGGTCGAATGATCCCGACGCGGTGGCGGTTTCGAAGTGGGAGCCCCTCCCTCGGGCTGATGTGCTGCTGTCTGAGTGGGACCTCAGTTGGGCCGGGCTCAGCCCCGCCTGTTATGCGGGTAAGTTAGGAGCTTTCAGGCGACCTGTTTGGACTTGTGCATTCTTTACTTTTTCCTGACATTGCCGACTCCTCGTATTTTTTTCTTATGCAGGACCCATGGACCTAAGCAAGTTCTGAGCGGTAGTGGTTAACGTGAAGAAGGGGAAGAAGGCCGGAGGCGCCGTCCCTTCTCGCTCGTCATCGGTTTCGGCACCGCCGGTAGCCACTCCATCCAGGTGCCTAAATGCGTCTTGGGCCCCCGAGTCCAGCCGTGCGCCGGTCCGAAAGCGTGCTCGGGAGCAAGAGCCCTAGACTCCCGAGGTGGGAGTCGAGACTGGCTCTCCCGTGTCGCTCCTCAAGAGATTTCACAGGACGGTGCCCCGCTCCCCGGCTTCCCCGGTCCTCGTGGACAATGGGGATCTTCACTTTGAGATGCCCTCGGGGCTTTCCGTCGCTGACAGCCTGCTCTCAGAGATGGAGAGGTCGGCCGGGGGCAGAATCCCTCGGGGGACCCTCCGTGCCCAGATGGCGGCCATAGCTCAAGAGGCCGTGCAAGTTAGTGTTCGCACCCCACTCGGTTCTTCATTCAGCATTTTTGTTCGCGTAGTTGGGTGCCTCCCTTTCTCTTTTAAGCATCTTTCTTTTCTTCAGATCCTCCAGCACGTCGCCCTCGTCGTCAACATAGAGGATGAGGAGATTGCCCCGGCGATGCGGGCCGCGGGCGAGTTCTCCTCGCGGGAGGAGAGCTCCAGGCTGGAGCTGGAGGAGGCGAAGGAGAGGGTCGCTGCCTTTGAAGACCGGGTGGCGGCCGTGAATCGGGAGGTTACTAGGTGCCGAAAGGCCGCCCGAGCCGCTGAGGCCCAGCTGGAAGACTCCCAGGTGCTCGTCGCCGCCTTGAATAAGACGGCGAGCACCCTCTGAAGGGAAAATGAAGCGGTGAAGGAGGGGACGAGGCGTGCCGAGATTCGGGCGTCGAAGGCTGAGCTTCTGGCTTCAAAGGCGGTGGAGAGCTACAAGGGGTCAGACCTATTCTACGCCGACCTTGCTGTAGCCGCCGGCGTTATTTGGCACGACGCCCTCAATGCTGTTAAGGCGCAGATGCCGGAGTTCCCCGACGGCAAGCTCCGGGAGGAGTACCCTCGCGAGGAAGACGTGCAGGGGAGCGTCCCTAGAAACGTCGCGGTGGAAGAGGCCCCCGGCAGGAGCATGGGGGACAAGTCGATCGCTCCGGCTCCCGGTGCCGAGGCTCCCTCTGTGGGTGCTGACCTTGAAGACGTTGCCCCGGTGGTTGTGGTGGACGCGCGGCTCGTCAGGATTCTCCCCGGCCCTGAGGCCTGAACTTCTTCGCCTCCTTTTCTTTCCGCGCTAAGATTTTGTAAACCTCCGGGCGTTTTTGTAAGGCTGGGGAGCCCCTAATACCTTTATAGAGACTTCTGATTTTTGCGAATAAAAAATCTTTTTGCAGTTTCTTTGCGTGCGCATTTTGCTTTTGTTTGTGGTAAACATTGTATTTGCACGGTCCCGCTTTCATGTTGGGTTGGTTTTCCATCTAGCGATTTCACGTCGAGTTGAGAGTTGAAGTCGACCATTTGCCAAGTGTGCAAAGACCGGTGTAAGGTCGGTATCTCCATGGCCTCGAAGTCGAGGTGGAGATCGCTTAGACATGGATGGCCTCTTAACGAGGGTTGTGATATTTGGCGTCGTAGGGTAAGGTATTGCCGGCCAAGGTTATGCCGAGCGGGGTAGCCGCTCGGATGGCCTCTTGGTGAGGGGTTAGATCCTTGGCGTCGGTGGGTAAGGAATTACCAGCCAGGGATAACCGAGCAGGGTTGCTGCCCGATTGCCTCTTGGTGAGGGCTTTGATCCTTAGCGCGGGAGGGTATTGGGAGGCCTGCTAAAGATGGACCGAGCAGGGTTGCTACTCAGTGGCCTCTTGGTGAGGGCTTTGATCCTTGGCGTCGGTGGGTAAGGAATTACCAGCCAGGGATAACCGAGCAGGGTTGCTGCCCGATTTCCTCTTGGTGAGGGCTTTGATCCTTAGCGCGGGAGCGCATTGGGAGACCTGCTAAGGATGGATCGAGCAGGGTTGCTGCCCGATTGCCTCTTGGTTAGGGCTTTGATCCTTAGCGCGGGAGAGCATTGGGAGTCCTACTAAGGATGGACCGAGCAGGGCTGCTGCTCAATGGCCTCTTGGTGAGGGCTTTGATCCGTGGCGTTGTAGGGTGTTTTTCGTCACCCTATTGAGATGGGAATACGCGCGCGCTTGTCAGGCCCATTACAGATTCCCCCTGCCTAGGGTAGGCCGGGGTTTAATGATTATGGGGATCCGAATCTCCGGCAGCCGCGGACTAAGCTGCCGTTAATTACCCCTCGCCTTTGGAGCGAGGGAACCTCCGATTGACTGGTTAAACTGGTCATGCGAACTCAATGCGCAGTTTTGTGTTTTGAAGGGGTTTTGGATATGTAGGGGGCCCCGCAGAGTTTTTACGGGGGTCCCGCTACCCGGATAGCGGGCTGGGGTCAAGGGGGCTAGCATCCCCTTGCGGGGTGCGGAGTAGTGCCCCGTTAGAAATTTTTTTCTAACAGGGACAGTGTCGTGGAGTATGTGTGTGCGTACATATGTATACATATGTATATATATATATATATATATATATGTATTTATATATATAAAAGGGGGGAAGGCATCCGAAGGATGCGTGGGGCCAGCGCCAGCGCTTTGAGCACAAGAGCGCCTGCGCTTTGAGCGCTAGCGCGCCACGTGTCAGCACGTGGGCGCTAGCGCTCTGAGCGCAAGAACGCTAGCGCGTTGAGCACTAGCGTGCCACGTCAGCACTCGGGCGCTAGCGCTTTGGGCGCTAGCGCTCTGAGCGCAAGAGCGCTAGCGTGCCACGTGTCAACACGTGGGCGCTCGAGCGCTAGCGCTCTGAGCGCAAGCGCCCTATGAGCACTAGCATGCCACGTGTCAACAGGTGGGCGCTCGAGCGCTAGCGCTCTGAGCGCAAGCGCGCTATGAGCACTAGCGTGCCACGTGTCAGCACGTGGGCGCTCGAGCAGCAAAAGGGACTTGGTCCCTGCAATGGGAGTTGTACTCCCGGAAAGGAGCACTTATTATTTTGTATATATATATATATATGAGGAGTTAAACTCCTAAGATGTTTTGAAGCTGATGAAGGGCTTCTCCCCTTGAGCCCTAGTTCTTCCCCAAAGTGGGGTTTCTGGAGATGGGTCTCCTTCTTCTTCCTTTGTTGGCCGAATCTTGAAGATCAAGAGATGTGAGATCTAAAAATCTCTCCTTTATGAGATCTGATGGCAGATCTGAGTTCCCCTTTGTTGGTTTTGTGGTGAAAAACTATTTAGTTTTGGAAAAGAAAGAGTAAAACTCTTAATTTAATTCAAAAGAAATGAGAAGATTTAGAACCTTGGAGAAGGAGCAGGAGGCACAAAAAACCCTATTTTTGGCGGGAATGAAAATTGTGTTAGATATTTTCATTATGTTGCCTTTTATAGGCTTACATATTTGCATATAGCCCCTTGGGCATTATAAAATGGCATTTTGCCCATCCCATGGCTCATGTGCTATTTCTTTTTGCACATAAGCCATGGGCTTACAAAAATTTGGCTTTATGCCCATAAAAAAAATACATCAAAATTATCTTTTACATGATTTGTATGGGGAGGCCGGCCGCTTCATGTTCCGGCTCGACTCGGGCATGGGCCCACTTGATCTGGGCTTGGGCCCACCTGGCTTGGGGTTGACCTTGACTTTGACTTGGTCAACCGGGGTGCAATTTTCGACCCCAACAATGTGCCCCCCATCAATAAATGCACACCACATATGTGGGTCGTGTGCATGAAATTGATGGATCTTCTTTCATGTGGAGGCGACTTGCTTTGGTTCCCACTTTTTGGAATGCACTGCCCTTTTTACGACATGGACGGTCGACGCTTGACGCGTCTCCGAGGCGGAGTGTCCGTGGTAGATGTTTCCCTGGCACAGAGTGATCTGGTTCCTGCTTTGTAGGAAGTCTGCACTGCCCTTTTTGCGACATGGACGGTCGACGCTTGACGCGTCTCCGAGACGGAGTGTCCGTAGTAGACGTTTCCCTGGCCCGGAGCCGGAGCGATTTAGTTCCCAATTTGTGGGAAGCCTGCACTGCCCGTTTTGCGACATAGACGGTCGACGCTCTGATCCGGAGCGATCTGGTTCCCGATTTGTGGGAAGCCTGCACTGCCCGTTTTGCGACATGGACGGTCGACGCTCTGATCCGGAGCGATCTGGTTCCCGATTTGTGGGAAGCCTGCACTGCCCGTTTTGCGACATTGACGGTCGACGCTCTGATCCGGAGCGATTTGGTTCCCGATTTGTGGGAAGCCCGCACTGCCCTTTTTGCGACATGGACGGTCGACGCTCTGATCCGGAGCGATTTGGGTCCCGATTTGTGGGAAGCCTGCACTGCCCTTTTTGCGACATGGACGGTCGACGCTCTGATCCGGAGCGATTTGGTTCCCGATTTGTGGGAAGCCTGCACTGCCATTTTTGCGACATGGACGGTCGACGCTCTGATCCGGAGCGATTTGGTTCCCGATTTGTGGGAAGCCTGCACTGCCCTTTTTGCGACATGGACGGTCGACGCTCTGATCCGGAGCGATTTGGTTCCCGATCTGTGGGAAGCCTGCACTGCCCTTTTTGCGACATGGACGGTCGACGCTCTGATCCGGAGCGATTTGGTTCCCGATTTGTGGGAAGCCTGCACTGCCCTTTTTACGACATGGACGGTCGACGCTTGATGCGTCTCCGGGACGGAGTGTCCGTGGTAGAATTTTCTCTGGCCCGGAGTGATCTGGTTCCTGCTTTGTAGGAAGCCTGCATAGCCATTTTTGCGACATGGACGGTCGACGCTCTGATCCGGAGCGATTTGGTTCCCGATTTGTAGGAAGCCTGCACTGCCCTTTTTGCGACATGGACGGTCGATGCTCTGATCCGGAGCGATTTGGTTACCGATTTGTGGGGAGCCTGCACTGCCATTTTTGCGACATGGACGGTCGACGCTCTGATCCGGAGTGATTTGGTTCCCGATTTGTGGCAAGCCTGCACTGCCCTTTTTGCGACATGGACGGTCGATGCTTGACGCGTCTACGAGACGGAGTGTCCGTGGTAGACTTTTTTCTGGCCCGGAGTGATCTGGTTCCTGCTTTGTAGGAAGCCTGCACAGCCATTTTTGCGACATGGACGGTCGACGCTCTGATCCGGAGCGATTTGGTTCCCGATGTAAGTCCATGTCACGCACCCTACGAACTTGCGGGGAGGCGGAATATATGAAAAACGATTATCAAAGCTTCGTAACACGAACTTGAGCGCATGAATCGTGTCTAAACCATTACTAGCAAACTACGAAAGGTTTAACTACTCTGATTCGAAGTTATACCTCACGTTACTTGTCCTTCGGGTCTTCATCACTGTCCTCCACTCCTTGTAGGCTCTTTGGAACGTCGGCACCTCAACGACCTCCTCGAGTCAAAGACGATCCACCCGAGAGCTGCTACTCCAAGCTTGACCTCTAACTTGAGGTAACTAGGTTACTCAAAGTGCTAATCTAAGCAACCTAGGGGATATAGAGTAGGATTGTGGATTAACAAGTCTTGCTAACCCTTGATCTCAACACATGAGAGGTTAGGGTTAGGGTTTGAAGAGAGAGAGAGAGAGCTTGAGGAGAGAGAAGGTGAGAATGAGAATCCTTTTGGATAAATGATATCATTTGTGTATATATGAAACATATCATATATATTAAATGAATAACAAATAATGATATATCATCATGTTTCATTAATACACTAAGTGATTCATCACATGAGTCATATGAATCATAAATGAATCATTAACTCCATGGATGATTCACTCTCATGACTCATTAATCCAATAAATGCAAATGCCACCTTACCCTCCAAGTCATCATCCTTCAAGAAGCTTCCCGACAAATTACGAGAACGCCCCTCCTATCCGTGAAAACACGGAAAAACTTTAGACTGTATAAATCCAATAATCCGATACTATAATCTAGCTTAAACCAAAGCCGACTAGTAAAAACTGTCCGAACATCGTACGTGCGTAAAAACACGTATGCGTCCGAACCCTGTCGTAAAACCATACGACCTCTATATCGTTTCGCCCGAAGCAGGGAAACTCTCTGTGTAGGACTCTAAAGACTCGACACTACGCTGGCAGTGGGTTTAACCACAGACCGCAAGCGGCACTAGCTGTACGTAACGGTCCCCAGGTAGATGTCGATAAGAAGGCCGATGAGGAAACCCATCCGAACTCCTACTGAGCCTGATGTGACAATCTCCGTACAGTCCGGTCTGTTCGTCTAAGACTATCGCATATCGGGGTAGGGGGCGGCAAGCGCCAGTCCCCTAATAGCGGTATAAGTCGTGTCGGAGCGTAGCCCATTACACCTTGAGAAACTACTGGAACCTACCAGTAAATCTCGCTTGCCCTGGCCAGGGACTTTGCGTAATGGCTCTCTGACACAGCGTGATATCAACCCCCAATACTGGGAGAGACGAATCCTGTCTAACCGCCACTGCCTCCAAGTGCTCGGGACTGCACCCAACTGCTACCTGTTTGCACGACTCCTTTAAGCCGTGGTAGGGTAGCAATCTAAGAACAGTGGGACACACTCGAGGCGAAGTAGCAGTGTCAAGTCTGCGGACTATGCTGTACTCATGTCACCTGGGAACTGTTAACTGACGACGGGTATAATACCAACCAACAGTTCCCCGCGAGTCCTGTCCGGTGTACCCGTAACCCAACGAGCACCTGTATACTATCTCCAGTACGACGTACTGATGGCTGTGGGACAGACCATCTCCCCAACTGGGATGAGAAGCGTATACACTTGTCTACTCCGGAGTATCGATGCCCTGTCTCGATAATCCTACGACTAGGGACCTGTATAGGATGTTGCTTATAGACTACCCAGCCCCTACTAGTGTGACTGCCATCACAACGCTGGTAATCAAGCAAAGATCCTAAGGGCTCTGCTAATATGTATAAGCGATACGTTACAAGAAACATATGCACATATTAAAGTAGACGCAAACCAGGTAGCATACTACCATTTTTAGCAAGACTGTCAATACAACTGTGAATATCCCAAGCTTCCATTAAGTAATATAAGTTTCCCCAATCAGAGCAAGGCTTTGTTTAAATTTCAAAAAAATTCAAATTTTGAAGCAACGCTTCAAATACCGTGCGCTGCGCGCAACGCGCCATGTGTCAGAAGTTGATACGACAGCGCAACGCACAAGGTGGTGCGTCCAATCAGAGCAGGGCTCTTTTAAAAAAAATTAAAAGTAAAAGAAATAACTTTCAGTTGCGCAAGCGCTGCGCTGCGCGACACGTGTCTGCGCAGCTGCGCAAGCACAACTGCGCAGGCACAGCTGCGCAAGCGCTGCGCTGCGCGACACGTGTCACGCGCTGGGGGAGTTACGCAAAACAGAATAAATCTTTTCTGTTCTTGTTAAAACAAGAAGATTTTCTTCTGTAAAGCAGGGGCCTTTGGATCAAAGATCCAACGGTGGGGAAAATTCCCCAAATCACTCAGAGAAAGATTCTTTTAACAAATTTAACTAATTTATGGGCACTATAAAAAGGACCCCAGACCTCATTTCAAGAGGAGGAACATTTTTAAAAAAAGGGAGAGAGGACTCTGAAGAACTCCTCAAGAATAAAAAAGGTAAAAAACCTTTGAAAGGAGAGAAATTTCTCTTATGAACATATCAGAGATCTAAGAACAAGATCATGGATCTTCAATAAATAAATAAACAAATAAAATAAAAATAAAATAGTGCCTTGCACTTGTTATGAACCTTTGGTTCTCTGAAACAAGGAAAAACTTGTTTAGATCAAGGGATCAAAAAGTGCTTTGCACTTCTATTTTGAATCTAAAAAGATTCTTAGTGCTTTGCACAAATGCAGTGCATTACTTAAAGGGCCAGGCCCAAGTCAAAAAGGCCTAACAGGTCTAATAAAATGCAATGCATTGTTTTTAAAAAAGGGGCAGAGCCCAAACTAAAATAGATGCTCTGCATCATAAATAAAGGGACATAGCCCAAATCAAAAGCCTAGCAGGCCAGAATAGAATGCAGTGCATTATTAAATATGGGCAAAGCCCTAGCACAGGCCTAATAGGCCAAAGATCAAGAAAAATGTTGAATATTCTCAACTGGACTTAACCCGATTTTGGCCGTAAGTCCTTAAATTAAATTGACTGAGCAAGATTGCTCTCTTAAATCAATTTACTATCGGTTCGAGGGTACATCTTCGAACTCCTCTGACATCTATCGTTGTAATCCTTCAACGACGTCAGAGAGGCGACGGGTCCCAACGACCACACATGAATAAGGACTGCGGGGTCCTTAAACTCGTGGACCGAAACGTCCTTAAACTAATGTTGGACCGAAACGTCCTTAAAACTAATATTGGACTGAAACGTTCTTAAACTAATATTGGACCGAAACGTCCTTAAACTAATATCGGACCGAAACGTCCCTAAACTAATATCGGACCGAAACGTCCCTAAACTAATAACGGACCACCACGTCTTTAAACTGGAATATGGACCACCACGTCCGTAAACTGGAATATGGACCACCACGTCCCTAAACTGGAGCTTGGACCGCAACGTCCCTAAACTACCTATGGACCACTATGTCCCTAAACTGGAACAATAGAGCCTCCAAATGCTCTTTTGCCGGATCTAAACGGTCCCGTTTAAGTTGATCTTAGCCCCAAATACGGCTAACGTATCCTTAGACATTTAAATGAATGATAAAACTCCAAATCAACTTTGGTTCAAGGGTACATCTCTGAGCTCCTCTGACACCTGTCGTCGTAATCCTTCAACGACGTCAGAGAGATGACGAGTCCTGATGGCCATATATCACTACGTTAAGTCGATCTCAGTCCCAAACAAGATTAATGTATCCTTAACGAACGTTTAAGTCGATCTTAGCCTAAACATGGCTAACGTATCCTTAAACTAAAACACCAAACCCAAATCTAAGTAAATACGGATTTGGACTAATCCACGTCCTACGGGCGACGGCATTACTCAGTCTCCGTATATAATCCACGGGCAACCACAAACAAAACAAACACACACGACGCGAAGTGAAAATCTGGAGAAGGAGAAAGTTGTTACCGCTATGCGGTAGCGTAATTAACTGCAGGGGCTTGCGCCTGCAGGGAAGAGCGTCCCCACAATCAAAAACCCCTCAAGCGAGGGGGAATCTGACGAAGTCTGCTACATCGGCCGCATCCGTCTAAACCTCCGATACACGGTGCCATAAATCAACTTGGCATCTTCGGAGAGTTAGACGGATAAAACCAAATAGCATCTGCCCCGAATCTCAGGCCAGACGCGATGACTTGGCCGCCTTTCGGAGGGGAACAGATTCTGGCACGCCCGGTGGGACATTTTCCTCTTTCCACTCCACACTTCGTGTGTCGTCTTCGCGAACCAATCGCGGTTTGTTAATGGTTGCCTTCGGATTTCAAGTTACTAAGATTTGGTCTTTTGCCTGGCGCAGAACTCAAGATTCAATGGCCTTTAACTGCACCAACTGCTCGAAATGCCACTGCAACGAACGCTCCACCTCACCGGGAGGTGTAGCATATGGGCCCCAAGCGGCTTCCTCCCTCGCTCTGCCGGTAGACCACGTGACCCAAGCCACCACTGGCCTGTTCTTCGGGACCATGATCCCACCTATAAGCTTCTCTGCGCCAATACCTGCACCGGAAGTGAACAAGAAGTCGGTGTTCGACCGGCTCACTGCTACCACAACCCCTGTCAACGGGTCGCCTACCACCAAGCCAACAGCCTCTGTCTTTGCGAGACTGGATCAAAACTCTGAAGGGCCCGCTAAGAAGCCCAAGAACTCTAAAATGGCTGTCCCAAGGAGGGCAACGGCCGCTGCTCCGGAAGACGTTAAGGCGGCTTCTCCCGTCAAAGAGTCAGTCTTTTCAAGACTGATGATTCCTGTTCCTGCCCCTACACGAAGATCTGTCTTTGACAGATTGGATATTACCCCGCAAGGAACAACCTCAGTTTTTAAGAGGTTAACACCAGCGGTCCCTCATTCAGACAGGGGGCAAAAAGAAGCTATCTCTATCTCTGAGCCAGTCCCAACGGCTCGTCGTGCTCGACGTCGCCATTGGCGACGAGTGAGGAAGGCAGGGGGCAACTCTCCCTCAGGGCTAACTCCACCGGCTCCAATGGTGGAGGTCAACGCTGCTGTTCCAACTGGGAACAGCTTTGAATTGCTGAGGAGGGTACGAAAGAACTCTCCAACCGCTGCATTGAAAAGATCTCCTCCGCCTGCGGAGAGAGTTCTAGAAACAAAGCAAGAACAGCCCCCTCAACGGCTGTCCTCAACAATTTATAAAGTTTGGAGGAGGGTTCAAGACTCCGTGATCGACACGGATCACTCCTGTCAACGAAAGAAGATGAAGGTGCAGAAAGAAAAAGACCGTCCAATTAAACAGCAGAGGACAACGATCGCTAGGGTGCCCACTGCAATGGCCCCTTCCACTTCAACGGCCCACAAAAGAAGAAGGCCGGAGAAAACCCCCGCACCGGCGACAAACACCAGAGGTGATGAACTTAAACGCCCCAAGTCAGGGGGCATAACAGTTCATACGGTTTACATGGCATCGGGAAAAGAAGATAGCCGCATTTCAACAGGTCATAGACCGCACACGAGGTCAGTGACCAAGGCTCAGGAGCAGCAGCAGAAGCTCCAAGAAATGATGAACACTATGGCCGCACTTACAGGGCCAAAAGAAACCCCGGAAACATCCTCAGACGAACGTCAAGAACAAGAAACGGACGCCGAATTCCTTCGGTGCGTACTAGAGAAGAAAGACAAAGAAGCTGCGGAGCAGGCAGCCAACATAAAGAAAATGTCCCTCCTGTTCCAGGATATGGTGGGTATGATGATTCAACAAGATCCACCTGCTGAAGATCCCTCGATCATTCTTGAAGACGATAGGGGAGAGACGTCGAATCCTCCACCGGCTCTATCCACAGCTAAAGAGGATACCATCTCAAAAGCTGATTTGGATGAATACATCGCCCAGCAAATACGGGTGCATCATGCGACCGAAGCGGCCGGTCAGGTCGTAAAAACGGGGCGGCCATACCCAAGTTGGTACGATCAAATCAAGTACCCGTCAGGTTATACAATTCCCAAGTTCCATGTCTACTAGGGGACGGGCAATCCTCATCAGCATGTTGCCCAGTTCAGGGCACTCTGCGGCAACACCGGCGGTGACGACAAGCTGTTGCTTCGCCAGTTTGTTGGAAGCTTATCAGATACGGCGTTCGAGTGGTATTCTGAACTCCCAAACGACTCTATTAAAACCTTCGCAGAGATGGAGCTGCTGTTTACTCAACGTTTTGCAAGTGCCAATGAACGTACCCCGATGACGGCACTGATTAACGCCAGGGTAAAACCCGGCGAGACGTGGGTTCAGTACGCTATACGATGGCGGAATTTATGGTCAAAGTGTGAGCAGCGCATTGAAGAAGCTCCCGCAGTTGGTATGTTTGTGGGAACCCTCGATCCACAAGCAACCATCTCGCAGTTTATGATGTTTTTCATGCCAACTACCTTCCAGGCCTTGATTGACAAACTAGCGCAAATGGATCAAATAGGCCATAAACCCCCTCTTCCAAGGCCGGACTCTCGAAATGACAAAGGGAAGGGAAAAGCGATCGTCGTCGCTAATGCTCAACAACAACCGAGCGACTCGAAGCCGGTTGCTCGTCAAAATAATATGCGCCCGTACGTACCCCTTGAGGATAGGATGGGACGTCCTTATTCCTTTCCCCGCGATAAAACAAGAAGGTTATTCGAGCTGGCATTACGCAACAGACTCATAAATCTGCCGGATCCAAAACGTCCGTTGCAACCAAGTGATGTCAACGAGCCCAACTATTGTCCTTATCATCGAGTACTAGGCCATCCGATCGAAGATTGCTACGTTTTCAAGAATTGGCTTGAAAACCAGTACCGACAGGGCAAGTTCGCGTTATCTGACAAATGGAAGGTGAATCCCCCACAGCCCCACACCTCTAAGGGGACGAATACGCCGGGGGCAACATGCTCCGTCATTGAAGAAGCTCTTTGGGAGGTTGTATTATCAGCCAAGACAAAGAGGATGCTAAACGATCTTCAGACATGTCCAGCGATCAAGTGAAAGAACCCGTTGGAACCGCAGGTCATTGAGGGGATGTTGAAGCCACGTCCAACTCCAAAGACCGATGGTGGTGGTTCAAGCACTTGCAGCCAGCCGTCAAAATCTTCGAAAAAGAAGAAGAAGAAATCTAAGAAGCCCGTGAAGCCTGGCGACAAGCGCACGGACTTACAAAAGCAAATTGACGCTCTGGATGAATACAACCAAAAGGCACGGACTCCCATTACGCTCCAAGAGTTCCTCAATCACGTCTTTCAAGAAGAAGATGAGGGAGAAAGTTCATCGGATGAATCCGAGGAATATGTGGCGAGCTGTCATATGATTTCCCATTCGATCACGAACGATGAGGAGACTCCTTGCACTGAAACGCTGGGGGCAGATCTTGAACCAAAATTTCCGGAACTATCAGTTGAAATGATTGACGCGTTCCTTAACGAAGCTCGATTGAAAAGTAAAGCTGATCGAGAATGCGGGACGGCTATATTTGAAAGGGCCAAACGCCAGCGACTTGATGAAAGAGCTGAGACGATCCCGCTGGAGCAAAATGCCTACACCGTTGACAAAAGCCAATTCAAGATGAGGAAAAAGTTTGCTAAAGCCATATCAGTGGGCATGAAGCTACCATCCTCTGAAGGAAGCATCACCAATAAAATAGAAATGCACCCGTCCTATTGCTTATATCATCAGAAGGTTTCGCACCCCACCCAAGAGTGCAAAGCTTTCGATAGATGGTGGCAAGAATACGTTGCTCATCGACAACACTTTAAGCGAGAAAAGCGTAAAACTCGTCGAGAGCAAAGAAATACGACCGAAGAGCTTGAAAGAACTACTGGCGATTGTCGCATGGTTAACACTGGCGGGTCACCAGTGCCTACATTCGGAAGCGATTCTGATGAGGAGCTGGAACTTGCCCCTCTCTTTAAAGAATCCACTTCGGAAAAAGAAGAAGAGCCGAAGGTCTGCGAAAATATTCGGCTGCGGAATCGGACGCTACCTGAAAGGAATCTCGGACCCTTAAACAAGAAAGATAAAGGGAAAGAAAAGGTCTCTGAGGATATTACTCTAGATGAACAAGTTGCGGAAGAGCTAACCGCCAAGAATCCGCCGAAGAGAAATAAGGTGGATTACAATGTCTTGGCGCATCTGAGGAAGCTGCCCTCACAACTCAGCATTCTTGATGCCCTGTTACTATCAAAAGAGGCGAGGGATTCTTTGATTAAGGCGCTACAAGATCCGGACCAGTTCCAAGCCTTCCTGGCCGAAGAAAAGATGAAGAATGAGTTGGAAGAGGTGCACACGGCCGACGTTGCTTTTGGCGATGAAGACCTTCTCCTCGGGACTTGCGAACACAATCGTCCCCTTTATGTCTCAGGATACTGCCATGACAGAAAGATAAGTAAAATCTTTGTCGACAACGGATCGTCTGTTAATTTACTCAATGTACGGGTGTTAAAGGAGGTTTGCATGAATGTCCAACACCTCGCCCGAGACAAGATCACCATCTCCGGGTTCGACTCCCAATTATCAAAAACTCTTGGATCTGTGATGTTGACGTTACGCTTCGGGTTGCTCGTCACAGATATTAAATTCCATATCATAGATGCCAAGACATGCTACAATGCTCTGCTCGGTCGACCATGGTTACACGAGTACAATATCATCCCTTCTACACAGCATCAGTGTATGAAATATTGTAAGGATGGTCTCGAGTACACTGTGGCAGGAGAATTGAATCCGTTTTCCATGAATGAAGTTCGTAAGTATGAAGATGCCAAATACTTCTTGCCGAGTTTCGAAGACACGGAAATGTGTCATAAGCCTGAGAACAAAACTAACGCCACCATCCCTGTCTTCGGCAGCGATACCGAGGAGGAAGAGGATATAACTTATTCAGGTCCGCCCCAATACACCAAGCTGGGACCATCCGTTCCTTCATTGATCTTCGGTAGTGATTCGGAGGATGAAGTTCATGCTGTATTCCCTGCTCGGCTGTCAATACGAGCTTCTGCTGATGAAGAGCGAAGTCTGCAGATAGCCATGGTGCCGCTTAGACACCATAAAGAACTGGATGCACTTAATATCTACAGTGTAGAAGAGTTGCGGACATTCTATATCCCTCCCAGGAGAAAGAGAGAGAAAGCAATTCTGTTTTACCGCTCTGAAGAAAATAAAATGGAGAAAGAGATCTGGTATGGAGCAGATCCAACGCTGGACAGGCTTCAACCCATTCGTCTACCCAGATATTACACAGAAGGCTTGAAACGACTGTTAAAGCGCCAAGGGATACCCTTCGAACAGACTGTTAGGAAGGCCAAATTCTATGACAGGGTTTGGAACGTCCCCGGAACTCAACACAAGCTACCTAATGGGAGGATGGAGACGATTGGGCTCGGATACATCCGATCAAAGAAACGAGAGCTATTAAACAGCTGCTATGTCATATATGACTTCGATGAAGAAGCGGATGCTCAATGGGAGGACGCTAATCCTGAGCCAATAAAAGTGCCAGATGCAAAGGAACCCAGTCCGTCGTTCGAAGAACAAATAGACAAGCTTATAAGGGAAGTGGGTCAAAAAGTCCGAGACGACCATAACCGCGAAATGGTCATCTACGAGAAAGCCAGAACGCAACGCCTTCTCCAACAAGCCGTGAAGGATGAAAAGGCTGCTCCCTGTCAACCTGTTGTAAAGAAGGCTCAGCGCAAAAGCAGAAATAAGTCGAAAAGCCAAAAAGGCGCTCAACAACAACAAAGCAGGGCTAAGAAGCCACGCAAACGGGAGTCGAGCGCTATTGATCTATCCCTTATGAAGAAAATGGGTCGAGCGTACTCGTTTCCTCGGGACAAAACGAAGAAGATACTTGACCTCGCTCTAAAACATCAGATGCTTACAATGCCGGAGTCTAAGCACCCCGAACAAGCAGGCGAAGTCTCTGACCCAAACTATTGCTCTTACCATCGAGTAATAGGGCACCCTCTCGAGGACTGCTTCAACTTCAAGAATTGGGTCGAAGATCAGTATCAGCTTGGCAAGTTCGCTCTGTCCGACAACTGGAGGGTAACGCCACCACAAAAGCACGAGCCCAAGGCCACGAAAGAAGAACCAGTTCCGCATTGGGATTGGAAGCGAATTCGTACTTGTCACGTGATAACGATATTAAAAGAAGAGCCAGAGAACATGGACAGCCTTCCTTGGTGCTTCGAAAACAGCAGCGACGAGATAATCTCAGAATTCCCACCAGCGCCAAAAGAGCTGGAAGATGGAATCCATACCACTGCAGATAACCTCAACAAGATTGAGTTGGGGATGGCAAACGATCCACGACCAACATTCATCAGCGAGCTGCTATCTGAAGAAAGGGTGGCTACGTTAAAGGATGTGCTTCTACAGCATAAAGATTGCTTCGCGTGGAATTATTCCGAAATGCCGGGACTAGATCCAGAAATTGCTGTACACAGATTGGCGATATCCCCGGACGTCAAACCAGTCAAACAGGCGCCGAGGAGAATGCGGCTCGAGCTTGAAATGAGTATCAATGCTGAAGTCAAGAAGCTGATCGAGTCTGGCTTCATCCAGGAAGTTCAATACCCTGAATGGATCGCCAACATCGTCCCAGTGATGAAGAAAAATGGGACAGTGCGCATATGCGTAGACTTCCGGGATCTTAATAAAGCTTGCCCGAAAGATGATTTCCCAGTGCCAATCACCGAACTGATTATAGACAATACGTCCACTCATGAGGTTTTCTCCTTCATGGACGGCTCATCGGGGTATAATCAGATAAAAATGCATCCTGAAGACCAGAAGCATACCGCCTTCAGGACCCCTCTAGGGATATTTTGTTATAAAGTAATGCCCTTCGGTTTAAAGAATGCCGGTGCCACTTATCAAAGGGCCATGACGAAGATCTTCGATGACCTTATACACGAAATCGTCGAATGCTATATCGACGACCTCGTTGTTAAAAGAAAATCATATGAGGAACATCTCGAGCATCTGAAGACCGTATTTCAACGCCTTCGACAATACAACTTGAAAATGAACCCGCTCAAGTGTGCATTTGGAGTTTCCTCAGGCAAATTCCTGGGGTTCATTGTTCGACACCGAGGTATTGAAATAGATCCGTCAAAGATTAAAGCGATCATGGAAATGCCTCCGCCGAGAACTCTCAAACAGTTGCGATCTCTCCAAGGGAAGCTCGCATACATACGGCGATTTATAGCCAATCTTTCAGGCAAGTGCCGTCCTTACAGTCACCTGATGAAGAAGGGAACCCCGTTCGTCTGGGATCAAAAGTGCCAAAGCGCACTAGACGAGATCAAGCAATACCTGCAAAACCCTCCAGTGTTGGCTGCTCCGGCTAAGGGAAAGCCTCTCATTCTTTATACAACCGCCCTCGAAGGTTCTTTAGGCGTATTATGGGCACAAGAGAACGATCAAGGGAAAGAAAGAGCACTCTACTACTTAAGTCGAGTTCTACTGGGAGCAGAAAGCAACTACTCCCCCATTGAAAAACATTGCCTGGCGTTGATCTTCGCGATAACAAAGCTTAGGCACTATGCGTTGGCGCATGAGGTCCGTCTCATTTCAAAGGTGGACCCCCTTAAATACTTGATGTCAAAGGCCATATTGACGGGACGACTCGCTAAATGGGCCCTACTCTTGATGGAGTTTTCGATAACGTATCAATCTCTCAAGGCAGTGAAAGGCCAGGCCATCACCGACTTCCTCGCTGAGCATCCGATACCGGCTGACTCTTCTTTAAACTGCGATCTTCCAGACGAACATGCGTTTGACGCGAGCGACGGTGGTGATACCCAATGGGAACTTTATTTCGATGGAGCATCTTCCATGAAAAAGTACCCCTATAATCAAATCGGGGGTAGGACTCATCTTTGTAACTCCACAAGGAGGGATAATGCGCTTTGCTTTCTCCCTGACGGAGCCGAGGACAAACAATGAAGCCGAATACGAAGCTCTGATAGCAGGCCTCGAGATCGCCATAGACATGGGAATTGAAAACCTCATCGTATATGGGGATTCTCAACTTGTCGTTAGTCAAGTAAACGGCGACTACCAAACGTGCAAGCCAGAACTGGTGAAGTACGGGGAAAAGGTGCAACAACTGTTGACCAAATTCCCTCCTATACTTTGGAGAACATACCGCGCGCAGAAAACAGCAAAGCAGACGCGTTGGCCAAACTTGCTAAAGAACTGGCTGACGAGAACCTCGACGACGTTAGAATCGTGGTACAAAGCCGTCGAGTTCTTACCCCAGCAGAAATATCTCCGGAATTATTCGAAGAAAAGGGAGCGAGCGAGCAGACAACCCTGCAAGTAAAAGATTGGGAGAATACCGATGATTGGAGGGAAGTCTTCATAGACTACTTTAAGTCCCACCGATTGCCTGAAGAAGCGTCCACAAGACATCAGCTTATGAAACGAGCTCTGTCTTTCGCCTTCGTCAATGATACTCTGTACAAGAGGTCATTTGATTCTCTGTGGCTGAGATGCTTAGGACCTGACGAAGTGAAAAGGGTCGTCCAGGAAGTTCACGACGGACTCTGCGGTTCTCACCAAGCAGGCCCAAAGATGAAGTTGAAGATAAAACGAATGGGCTACTACTGGCCCACGATGATTCAGGACTGCCACGAATATGCGAAGCAGTGTCACTCATGTCAAATTCATGGGAATTTCATCCATCAGCATCCAAATCCATTACATCCAACAGTGGCTAGCTGGCCGTTCGAGATGTGGGGAACTGACATAGTCGGCCCTATCGAACCAGCATCGTCCAGGGGACATCGTTTCATCCTGGCGACGACTGACTACTTCTCTAAATGGGCAGAAGCAGTACCGTTAAGAGAAGTTAAGACGGAGAATATCCTCCATTTCTTCAAGACGCATGTCATATATCGGTTTGGAACTCCGCGACGGATCATCTCTGATAACGGGCCAGCTTACAGAAGCCACAAGATCAGTCGCTTCGCGCAACAGCATAATATAGACTGGAGATATTCGTCGGTTTACAATCCGCGAGCCAACGGACCAGCTGAAGTCTTCAACAAGACCTTAACAAAGATCATAAAGAAAACGGTGTCCCGAAATAAGAAAGACTGGCACGAAAGACTGTAAGAAGCTCTTTGGGCATATCGAACTACATTCAAGACGGCCACGAACAGAACGCCGTACGCGTTGGTGTTCGGTACAGAAGCAGTACTCCCCTTCGAGATAGAGTTACCCTCTCTACGAGTGGCAGTCTACTACGAGCTGACAGACGAAGAAAATGCTCACCTTCGGCTTGAGGAGCTTGACGCCCTTGATGAAACCCGGCTCATAGCACAACAAAATCTGGAAGCTTATAAAGCAAAGATAACGCGCTCATATGAAAGATTGATCCGGCCGAGGATATTCCGCCAAGGCGAACTTGTGTTGGTGGTCAAAAGGCCTATGATCCCCAATCGCGCCAAGCGGGGAAAGTTCGAGCCAAACTATGAAGGCCTGTACATCATAGACAAAGTCTACCAAGGTGGAGCCTATCTACTCATGGACATGCACGGTGAAAGGCCTTTCAGGCCGATAAACGGTCGCTTCCTGAAGAAATACTACGCCTAATGAGTTACGGCCTAGGTCAATGATAGACGACGACGACTATGTCCGCTCTCTGTCTTCCTAAGCTCAAGCTCTATAAGCAGTACCCAGCCTTCTCAATAACGGACCGAAACGTCCTTAAACTAACGACGGACCGAGACGTCCTTAAACTAGTGACGGACCAAATGTCCTTAAACTAATAGCAGACCAAAACGTCTTTAAACTAATACCGCAGCATCCTTAGGCTGACGAGAAGAATAAAAAAAAATATAAATAAAAAAAATATATAATAAAAAAATGGTATGTCCATAAGCAAAATGGGCACGGATGAAAACCTGAAAGGGCTCCGTGAGTAAAAATAGCAGGGCTACCGGCGAGTGTTTGTGAAAACCCGAAAGGGCGCAACCTCGTTAAAAGACACTTATAGGGTCCTCTCGACCTTGTAAGGAGAAACCACCCGCGTGAGATCCTTACGACTCACAAGGGAGCAACACACTTAGGGATCCTCACGATTCCTAGGGAGAAAATACACTCGCGAGATCCTCACGACTCGTGAGGAGAACTCTCTTATGAGACCCTCACGGCTGATAAGATTTGAAAGTCTTAAGTTACAGAGACCTAAACCTGTGCTTAAGCAACCCCCACAACTTCTGAGATTGCCCTACAAGTGGTCCAATACTGACCCTTGTATACAATCCACGGGCGCGAATAAACATTTCTTTAATCAAGTCTCATCCGAGACTGAGGATATGTTCGCATGATGAACAACACTTGTAAGTCCTCTCGATTTACAAGGAGAAAACCCTCTTGTAGGATCCTTACGACTTACCGAGGAACATACACTTAGGAATCCTCACGACTCCTAAGAAGAAAATACTCCTACAAGATCCTCATGACTTGTAGGGAGAAATACCTTTGTGAAACCCTTACGGCTCATGAAGTCAAAAGCCTTAGTCGACAGGACCTTAACCCTGGTCGCTAAGCCACCTTTGTTCGACATCGACAGAGGCAAATGATGATTCGCTCCTGGCAATATCCCAGTTGTAGCGGTGCTGATGCCGAAATCGGTGTTTAATTTCAGGCTTACGGCGGAAAGCCAGTAGGCCGCACATGCATATGAAATAGCCGAAATGATGGGGCAACTTGCAATAAAAAGCAGCAAGTAAAAATGTATGCATGCAAAATGGCCGAAATGATTGGGCAACTCGCAATAAAAAGTAGCGAGTGAAAATAAAATAAATAGCCGAAATGATTGGGCAACTCGCAATAAAAAGCAGCGAGTGAAAATAAAATAAATAGCCGAAATGATTGGGCACCGCGAAAAATAGCCGAAATGATTGGGCAGTCGCGACCTTCGCGGTATAAAAAATGAAATGATAGAGCATCGCGGAAATAAAATAAAATAAAATAAAAGAAATGATAAAACTTGGCCCTACAGTTTAGATCACATCGATCCCTGTATAAAATTCAAGGGCGTAAACAAAGAGGGAACCATACTTTCCCAGCAGGCTCCGCTAGAAGACGAAGCTAAATCTCGACGGTTCAGTCCAACTCCGAAGAAACCAGTATCTTCATCAAATTCCTCGACTCACGGATACAAACACTCCTTAATGAGAGCCTCCTGATCCACGTCGACTCGCAGAGCCACCAGTGCCTCCGTGGGAATCCTCGACTCGTTTCAAACCCCAAGGAAACAAATAATCCTTGGTGCTTGGGAAACAAATAATCCCTAGCAAACTCCTCGACTTACGGATACAAACACTCCTTGACGAGAGCCTCCTGATCCGCGTCGACTCGCAGAGCCACCAGTGCCTCCGTGGGAATCCTCGACTCGTTTCAAACCCCAAGGAAACAAATAATCCTTGGCGCTTGGGAAACAAATAATCCCTAGCAAACTCCTCGACTCACGGATACAAACACTCCTTGACGAGAGCCTCCTGATCCGCGTCGACTCGCAGAGCCACCAGTGCCTCCGTGGGAATCCTCGACTCGTTTCAAACCCCAAGGAAACAAATAATCCTTGGCGCTTGGGAAACAAATAATCCCTAGCAAACTCCTCGACTCACGGATACAAACACTCCTTGACGAGAGCCTCCTGATCCACGTCGACTCGCAGAGCCACCAGTGCTTCCGTGGGAATCCTCGACTCGTTTCAAACCCCAAGGAAACAAATAATCCTTGGCGCTTGGGAAACAAATAATCCCTAGCAAATTCCTCGACTCACGGATACAAACACTCCTTGACGAGAGCCTCCTGATTCGCGTCGGCTCGCAGAGAAACCAGTGCCTCCGCGGGAAATTCCCGTTTCGTTTCAACTTGCAAATGAAGACTCAGGCAGCAGGGACTAAAAAACTTGCTCCCTGAACAATGGGACCCTGCAAGTCAATCCAAAATGGTCTCTTGCATACTATTCACGGGTCTCACTCTCCAAGGTCGAGTTTCGACAAGGAGGAAAACAACCGCTTACGAGTCTTCTTGACTCGTAAAAGGGAAAATTCTTTTATAGGATCCCTACGACTTGTAAGAGAAAACCACACTTAGGAATCCTCACGATTCCTAAGGAGAAAAACCCACCTACGAGATCCTCTCGATCCGTAGGGAGAAAAATCTCTCTGAGACCCTCACGGCTCATGGAGTTGAAAAGTCTTAGGCAGCAGATCTGAACCTGCGGCCTAAGCCATCGCTATTTCTTAAGAAAGTCAAGATGCATGCCCTATTATCCGTCAATCATGGTTACTAAGGTGGCACGCTGACAACGAAAGAAAGAAAAGGGCGGAGAAATGACACAAGACGTTACAAAAAAAATGTGTATCTTTTATTCATAGACTTGATTGAGTACAAGATACATTGTGCTAAAGAATAAAAAATATGCATATACATTTTTTATTTACAAGTACAAACGATACAAGGAGAGTTACTGAGAAGGAAGCCTCTTGAATAGCTCTATCAATTGCTCGCGTACTTCCTTCCACGCCTTCTCTTGATTAGTCGCCATCGCCAGTTCGGCCTCTACTTGAGCCCGCTGCTGCATGAAGGAGGCAAGCTGTTCCCCAACGACCTGCTGAGCTGCTTCACGGCCTCGGGCATCACGCTCGGCGGCATCAAGCTTCCGCTTCAGTGCTAGCCCATTAGAAATACGCTCCAGAAGTCCTTCAAAGACGACTTTCACCTCAGCAACATTCGCCCTAACTTCAGCGCGTAGGCGAGCAGCTGCGCTTGAAGATTCCTGACGTTCCTTCAACCGTAAAGCTGCTTCTTGCTCCAAATGACGGAAATAAGAAGTGCTTTGCTCGAACCAAGCTGTCCGTTGGGTGCTTATGGCCAAAACTTCAGGAGAAGGACGCGTCGACTCCAGCCGATGTAGGCAGGCCTCGACCTCCCTGCAGTGGTTAACCCAAGATTCGACGACGCCTTCATTGTGAAAGTTTACGAGCGCCGCCAACATTGGGTTAACTTCCACAGCGAAATCTGCGGCAGAAGGGAGAGCGTCCACGTTAAGCTCTTCGATATACCCGCTCAGCATGCCCAAACTCATCACGGCACCCTTTGAAGATGGACGTTTCAAGAAAGGGCCTGCCGGTGAAAGGACACGAGACTCAAGAGGGATCGGAGCCGGAACGATAGCTGCAAAACAAAACATGGTTAGACGATGGTTCAAGAGATGTTAAAGAATCGTCAAAAAGGAAATTTACTATACCAGCTGCAACAGATGGTAAAGCTAGAAGGGCCGGTAGCGTGGCAGGTCTTGCGTCTCCTCCTTCAATTCGTGGCACTACAATAAGGAAGAGGAAAAGTCAGAAATCATCCCATTGCTAAAAAAGGGGGGGAATAAAGACATCGAAATGAAAGTATACTCACCGGCACCACTAGAAGGAGAAGCGAATTCGGATGGGAAGGAGAAGTGTGGGAGCAACACTTGGTATAGATGATCAAAGAGCACTCCTGAAAGGACACAGTGGTATAACGTTAGTACATAAGCTACACGTTTAAAAGACTAACTCATGAGTCGTAAATCCATACCTTCCAACATCCGCGATGGCACAAGGGAAGGCTGGGAGATGACCACCGTCAGAGCAGTAGTTGACGGTGCTCCTTCGAGCAATAGAGCATTGGCACTGGCCGCGCCTGCGTTAAAAACAAAGACAGAATTGTTAGAAAAGATCGCAAGATATGTAAAAAAAAAAAGAGGGAATGATGGTAACTCGAAGTTTACCCGACGAGCTGCCAGCCGAAACTGAGGCAATTCCCTCCTCCATCGACATGAGGCCACCACCCGTAACCTCATCACCCGACTCGATAGGGACCGTCGTCATGCTCGCGCGACCAGGAGACGGCAGAAGATCGTAGACGGGGAGGGCAATGATTGGAGCGTTGCCGGACTCTTGGAAGGAAGCGGCTGACTCTTCCCCAAGAGTCATACCCATCTCACCCGCTACTTCCTCGGGCTCCGCTGTCTCCATCGGCTCATCTACCGTCACCACCAGGTCGCCAGCCTCAAGTGCCTCGTCCGCCATCACCCCGGACTCAGTTGTAATGATCGTTTCATCTGCCGCCACTTCAGGCTCGGCATCAATGACCTTCTCGGCTATAGGCCCCTCAACCTCCGCACCAAGCTCCATGGCCTCAACGATGTTGCCCACTGTCGGCTCGAGTTCGGCAGGAACCGCCTCCTCTGTCCCCCTGGGTTCAACGGTCTCCGCCTCACCCTCGGTCGGACTTGGCCCTGCAAAATAATAGATATAAGAACCGTCGATATTATAACTCTCACAATAAAAATTCTGAAAGAAATGTTACCTGAAGTGGACTTATCATTTGCGCTTCGAACGGCGTGCGCCACTTGTCGGCGAGTAGTGGATAGGGCGACAGGGGCCTCTCCGGAAGGAGTATCTACCCGAGGGACGGTGCTTGGGCCCGCTCCCATAGCCAAAGCAGTCCGGCACGCCTTCGCCTCGCACCTCAGCTGCTTTCTCTCCTCCTGGGCCGTTGAAACGGACCTCACTAGAGCCTCTCTCATTGAGGCATCTTCGTCCGTGAGTAGGGATGCCTCCAAATTTTTCAAGGCATCCCTCATCGTTTTGTCAAGTCGAGGCTCTTGCAGCAGCCCAGACGAGACCGGGACGTCAGTAACAGGCTTGGGAAGGATCCCCGCATCAACTGATATAGCCCCTACAAAGAAACAAAGGAAGAAGGTTAGGTTGACCATCAGAAGAGATAACAAATTTTTCTTATAAAAAAAAGGGGGTGGAACGTACCAACGCCTGCTAGAGCACGTTTCTCCTCCTCCTCTTGGAAGGTTTTCAAAGAGGCAGCAATAGCTTCTTCGGTAGAGACACCTGTTGAAAATGGGAAAAGTATTAGTCAAGAATAATGATAAAAAAAAATGCGATGAAATGATGAGGAAAGCGGCTAATAATCACCTGACTCCATGAGTTTGCTTAACATCGCTTCGAGCCTTGCTGATCGCTCAGAAGCTGCAATAGCGGCCGCCAAATTGGTGTCTACAGGGTCTACCAAGAAGCCCTTATTGCTGCCATATTCACTTATTCCTTTGGTAAGAGGGGCCTCAGGCTCTAAATTGAGGATCGCGTCGAGAGAAAGGATTGACTTCTTCTTCTTTTGCCCGCCAGCTCTAGATGCACCTGGAATTGATTTGCGCTTGGCAGTCACCTTGGGGCGGCGGGTCTCGATATCCGCTCCTACGCCGGACTCTGGCGACATTACACTAACCGTCTTCATAGGAACACGGGGTGCCTGTGGTGCATTCACCGTAGCAGACAGCGGCAATCCACACGGGGGGCTCAACACGCGTGGTCGGTCGACTCCGGCATCTTTCAACAGAGGAATGACCGGGATCCTTGGTTGCAAGGGGGCCTTGCGATCACCGCCAGGAGGCGCACCCCTACGGTCAACCAGTATACGCTTCTCCGTTAAGATAATTGGGCCCACCGCATGCGCATACCAAGCCACGTACGTGTTAAGCATCTTAGGGACACAGCTGGGTTCACTAATGAAGAAATAGGAACCCGTGTTAAGCCGTGTGAAATGATGCATTGCATTCTTCATCCCCTCTCGGCTGACCACGGGCTTTTCCAAGAAAGCTTCCATCGGGATCCCTTGGTTGTAGCTCGATTGCTGAGCAAACCGGTGCGGGTTGTACCTCATGAAAAGTGCGGTCTCATTCTGCCTAAACACTAGATAGCTCGGCCGAATGGAGTAGAGGTGGAGGATTTCCCGAGCCTTCAATACGGAAGCCCCGTCCTTGAAATCATCGCGCAGTGGCACTACTGACTTAGTAGTCTCTGAGCCTATGGTTATAACCTTATCCACAAAGGAAATCTTCGCCCCGACCAGATGTGAACGAAGGAGCAGCCCCCTAGACTCCCGTGGGGGTGCGAACACAATTGAAGCGCCGACCAACCGCATGACTCTCGGGAGTCTGCATTTCTCGAAGAACGGAGGAATCTTATGGACACCGAACACTCCTTGCACGTGCATTTCCATCCAAGAGGTGAAATAATGCGTCGGGAAGTTAGCAGGCTGTACCCCCGGCTCACTAGCGTCCGCCGCTACGCTAAGTCCTTTATAAAGGTAGGCCAGCCCAACGATTCCTATCGATAACTGTAAACCAGCCACCATCCGATGCGCTGGGTAAAAGACGGAGGGCCGCATGTGACGCGGGTGCATGGGGAGCGCAAAGCTGCATAGCCACAAACCCAAGAACCCAATAAAAAAGGTATCTTCATCCATGCCCGGGACGACAATTTCTGAGAAAGGGACGGCGGCAGCGCCAGGGAGATAAAAATCCCTTTGATCATTCTCCGATACAGGTCGGCGGTCTAAGCCGAAGCCGAAAGGGACGTCGAGCTGGGCAAACTTCTCACTCCGCTCTGATAGGAGCTCCGGGCGAATGGAGCGGGCAATAAAATCTGCGAAACTGATGCCCCGGTCGCCCAATTCCAGATGGAGTCCTTCGTGGATCTCCAACATCTTCACCAGGCCCGGATACTGATGCTGGACGGCGTTTTCCGGAGTTAGGTCAAACACCAGCGGCTTGGTGACAAAAACGTATTCGTCAGGAGGTAGCAACTCCTCGTAATGCTCCCCCCTCATCGGTAAACCCGAGAGCTCGGCAAACTCCTCCAAGGAAATTGAGACCCCCCTATCCGCCATCAAAAAAGTGTGGGAGGGGATATTCCATTGTTCAATGAAGGCTTTGATCCACCACGTTGGAGGAGAGGGATACTCGAAGAGCGAGACGTAGATGGCCGAATACAACCCAATCTTCATTAGGTGAGTCCTTTTCGCTGATAAGATGTATCGGGCCCACTGCAAGTATCCGGCGGGCGGTCGCGGCACCAATCCAATATTATAGGCCTGTCCCCAAGGGCGTGCTTCACCCTGATAGATTCGCCTTCCTAAAATATCTATTGCCGGCGGCGGCTGCACGGGAATAGCACCAATTGCGGGTTGGAGGAGGTCATCCGAATTCCAATTTTTAACCTCCACGACATACTTCGCCGGGGGTTCGTCCGCATAGGGGATTGGAGTTATGGGTTCAGACGGCGTGGCAAAACTGAAACTGCGGCGACCCTGGATGATCTGGCTGTACCACCTCCCCCACAGTTGGAGTTTTTTGCACTCGGGGTCATGATCCTTAATAAGAGCGAGCGTCACCCGGTCCACTGGCGAATGAGGGAACCCTCCTTCCGAACGAACAAAGGGGAAAGACAAGTCGTCAGACATGTTTCCTGTGGAAAGACAAAAATAACCGTTTAGAGTTCTAACGCTTGGCATTTTAAAATCTTACTCCACACTGTGATGCAGTGGTTAGGGGACCAAAGGGGGACCCACAAAATCTGGATGACGGTGCATCATTTAATAAGACAATCCCATCATGAGACTGTCAATTCATGGAAAAAGTTCCACAAAAGAATATCCTCATTGATGGGAAATCCCTAGAGACAAGGAGAAAATCTCCTCTTTTAGAGCAAAGCTCTGTCACAGAGTGACATTTGTCAAACTCTGGTCTCAGGGGAACAGGATTCCTCAAAAGAGCATAGCTCTTTGGTAATAATGGAAAGATCCATCAAATTTTTTTTAACACACTTAAAAGAATTAAAATTTTGGAATATTGAGAAATCCATGGAAACTTATAAAAAATTCTTCATTTTTCAGATCTAAAAAGATCTACATTTGATCCAAGAGCAAGGCTCTGTTCATGGGTTAAAACCCATGGACAAGATCTTTGTAGATCTGTAAGTTTTTTAGAGCAAGGCTCTGGTGATAAAACTGTAAAGGGTTTTTTCTTTAGATCAAAGATCTATAAGAGCAAGGCTCTGTTAATTAAATTAAATTTAATTTAATTTAAATTACGTAGAGTGATTCTAAGTTCTGAACTTTGAAGTTCTTGGGGAAAGAACAAGAGCAAGGCTCTGAAAATTCTTAGGCAAGATCAAGGCTCTGAGAATCAAAATTCTTAAAAGTTGTAAGAATTTTCTAAGGACCAAGGGTCCTATTTATAGGCGCCTGCGCCCCTTCAACTTATCAGTAGATCCAAGGGCTGAGGTTTTGCCACCGCTGCACTCACGTGCGCGCCACGTGAGCGCAACGTTGGGGGGCATTTGTTTCCCCAATCAGAGCAAGGCTCTGTTTAAATTTCAAAAAAATTCAAATTTTGAAGCAACGCTTCAAATACTGTGCGCTGCGCGCAACGCGCCATGTGTCAGAAGTTGATACGACAACGCAACGCCCAAGGTGGTGCGTCCAATCAGAGCAGGGCTCTTTTAAAAAAAACTAAAAGTAAAAGAAACAACTTTCAGTTGTGCAAGCGCTGCGCTGCGCGGCACGTGTCTGCGCAGTTGCGCAAGCGCAGCTGCGCACGCACAGTTGCGCAAGCGCTGCGCTGAGCGGCACGTGTATGCGCAGTTGCGCAAGCGCAGCTGCTGCGCTGCGCGACACGTGTCTGCGCAGTTACGCACGCACAGGTGCGCAAGCGCTGCGCTGCGCGACACGTGTCTGCGCAGTTGCACAAGCACAGCTGCGCAAGCGCTGCGCTGCGCGACACGTGTCACGCGCTGGGGGAGTTGCGCAAAACAGAATAAATCTTTTCTGTTCTTGTTAAAACAAGAAGATTTTCTTCTGTAAAGCAGGGGCCTTTGGATCAAAGATCCAACGGTGGGGAAAATTCCCCAAATCACTCAGAGAAAGATTCTTTTAACAAATTTAACTAATTTATGGGCACTATGAAAAGGACCCCAGACCTCATTTCAAGAGGAGGAACATTTTTAAAAAAAAGGGAGAGAGAACTCTGAAGAACTCCTCAAGAATAAAAAAGGTAAAAAACCTTTGAAAGAAGAGAAATTTCTCATATGAACAGATCAGGGATCTAAGAACAAGATCATGGATCTTCAATAAATAAATAAACAAATAAAATAAAAATAAAATAGTGCCTTGCACTTGTTATGAACCTTTGGTTCTCTGAAACAAGGAAAAACTTGTTTAGATCAAGAGATCAAAAAGTGCTTTGCACTTCTATTTTGAATCTAAAAAGATTCTTAGTGCTTTGCACAAATGCAGTGCATTACTTAAAGGGCCAGGCCCAAGTCAAAAAGACCTAACATGTCTAATAAAATGCAATGCATTGTTTTTAAAAAAGGGGCAGAGCCCAAACTAAAATAGATGCTCTGCATCATAAATAAAGGGACAGAGCCCAAATCAAAAGCCTAGCAGGCCAGAATAGAATGCAGTGCATTATTAAATATGGGCAAAGCCCTAGCACAGGCCTAATAGGCCAAAGATCAAGAAAAATGTTGAATATTCTCAACTGGACTTAACCCGATTTTGGCCGTAAGTCCTTAAATTAAATTGACTGAGCAAGATTGCTCTCTTAAATCAATTTACTACCGGTTCGAGGGTACATCTCCGAACTCCTCTGACATCTATCGTTGTAATCCTTCAACGACGTCAGAGAGGCGACGGGTCCCAACGACCACACATGAATATGGACTGCGGGGTCCTTAAACTCGTGGACCGAAACGTCCTTAAACTAATGTTGGGCCGAAACGTCCTTAAACTAATATTGGACCGAAACGTCCTTAAAACTAATATTGGACCGAAACGTCCCTAAACTAATATCGGACCGAAACGTCCCTAAACTAATAACGGACCACCACGTCTTTAAACTGGAATATGGACCACCACGTCCTTAAACTGGAATATGGACCACCACGTCCGTAAACTGGAATATGAACCACCACGTCCCTAAACTGGAGCATGGACCGCAACGTCCCTAAACTACCTATGGACCACTATGTCCCTAAACTGGAACAATAGAGCCTCCAAATGCTCTTTTGCCAGATCTAAACGTTCCCGTTTAAGTTGATCTTAGCCCCAAATACGGCTAACGTATCCTTAGACATTTAAATGAATGATAAAACTCCAAATCAACTTTGGTTCAAGGGTACATCTCTGAGCTCCTCTGACACCTGTCGTCGTAATCCTTCAACGACGTCAGAGAGGTGACGAGTCCTGATGGCCATATATCACTACGTTAAGTCGATCTCAGTCCCAAACAAGATTAATGTATCCTTAAGGAACGTTTAAGTCGATCTTAGCCTAAACATGGCTAACGTATCCTTAAACTAAAAACACCAAACCCAAATCTAAGTAAATACGGATTTGGACTAATCCACGTCCTACGGGCGACGGCATTACTCAGTCTCCGTATACAATCCACGGGCAACCACAAACAAAACAAACACACACGACGCGAAGTGAAATTCTGGAGAAGGAGAAAGTTGTTACCGCTATGCGGTAGCGTAATTAACTGCAGGGGCTTGCGCCTGCAGGGAAGAGCGTCCCCACAATCAAAAACCCCTCAAGCGAGGGGGAATCTGACGAAGTCTGCTACATCGGCCGCATCCGTCTAAACCTCCGATACACGGTGCCATAAATCAACTTGGCATCTTCGGAGAGTTAGACGGATAAAACCAAATAGCATCTGCCCCGAATCTCAGGCCAGACGCGATGACTTGGCCGCCTTTCGGAGGGGAACAGATTCTGGCACGCCCGGTGGGACATTTTCCTCTTTCCACTCCACACTTCGTGTGTCGTCTTCGCGAACCAATCGCGGTTTGTTAATGGTTGCCTTCGGATTTCAAGTTACTAAGATTTGGTCTTTTTCCTGGCGCAGAACTCAAGATTCAATGGCCTTTAACTGCACCAACTGCTCGAAATGCCACTGCAACGAACGCTCCACCTCACCGGGAGGTGTAGCATATGGGCCCCAAGCGGCTTCCTCCTTCGCTCTGCCGGTAGACCAGGTGACCCAAGCCACCACTGGCCTGTTCTTCGGGACCATGATCCCACCTACAAGCTTCTCTGCGTCAATACCTGCACCGGAAGTGAACAAGAAGTCGGTGTTCGACCGGCTCACTGCTACCACAACCCCTGTCAACGGGTCGCCCACCACCAAGCCAACAGCCTCTGTCTTTGCGAGACTGGATCAAAACTCTGAAGGGCCCGCTAAGAAGCCCAAGAACTCTAAAATGGCTGTCCCAAGGAGGGCAACGGCCGCTGCTCCGGAAGACGTTAAGGCGGCTTCTCCCGTCAAAGAGTCAGTCTTTTCAAGACTGATGATTCCTATACCTGCCCCTACACGAAGATCTGTCTTTGACAGATTGGATATTACCCCGCAAGGAACAACCTCAGTTTTTAAGAGGTTAACACCAGTGGTGCCTCATTCAGACAGGGGGCAAAAAGAAGCTATCTCTATCTCTGAGCCAGTCCCAACGGCTCGTCGTGCTCGACGTCGCCATTGGCGACGAGTGAGGAAGGCAGGGGGCAACTCTCCCTCAGGGCTAACTCCACCGGCTCCAATGGTGGAGGTCAACGCTGCTGTTCCAACTGGGAACAGCTTTGAATTGCTGAGGAGGGTACGAAAGAACTCTCCAACCGCTACATTGAAAAGATCTCCTCCGCCTGCGGAGAGAGTTCCAGAAACAAAGCAAGAACAGCCCCCTCAACGGCTGTCCTCAATAATTTATAAAGTTTGGAGGAGGGTTCAAGACTCCGTGATCGACACGGATCACTCCCGTCAACGAAAGAAGATGAAGGTGCAGAAAGAAAAAGACCGTCCAATTAAACAGCAGAGGACAACGATCACTAGGGTGCCCACTGCAATGGCCCCTTCCACTTCAACGGCCCACAAAAGAAGAAGGCCGGAGAAAACCCCCGCACCGGTGACAAACACCAGAGGTGATGAACTTAAACGCCCCAAGTCAGGGGGCATAACAGTTCATACGGTTTACATGGCATCGGGAAAAGAAGATAGCCGCATTTCAACAGGTCATAGACCGCACACGAGGTCAGTTTTGCAGGATGTATGATCCAGACCGTAGGGCCGGAGCGATTTCGGGACTTCGTTGGCGTCTGCATCGCTGCACTGGAATATGGCACCAGGAGCGACTCATCATTCGCCGTTGGGGTATGGGATTTGGAATTTGATTGGCGTCTGCATCACTGCACTGGAATATGGTACCAGGAGCGACTCATCATTCGCCAATTGGGATTTGAGTTTGGAATTTGGTTGGCGTCTGCATCACTGCACTGGAATATGGTACCAGGAGCGACTCATCATTCGCCATTTAGGATTTGAGTTTGGAATTTGGTTGGCGTCTGCATCGCTGCACTGGAATATGGTACCAGGAGCGACTCATCATTCGCCACTTGGGGATTGGGGAGCGATGGCTTAGGAGACAGGTTTAGATCCCTATCACTTAAGGCTTTTCAATTTGATGGGCCGTGAGGGTCCCATAAAAGCATTTTCTCCCTACGAGTCGTAAGGATCCCGTAGGTGCATTTTCTCCTTGGGAGTCGTGAGGGCCCCCAAGTGTGTTTTTCCTTTGTGAGTCGTAAGGATCCCATGAAGGTTTGATCTCCTCATGCATCGTGAGGACACATGAGTGGGTCTTCCCAATGGACCATAATTCCAAGGGAGGAGACCAGCCGCGTAACTGGTGATTACGGTAGGGCATGGGTATGATGAGAATTATTTGAGCCCGTGGATTGTATACGGCAGTCAATTTGGGGACTAACCGTAGGTCCGGGAGAATTTTGAGAAATTGGATTTTGGTTGGCGTCCGCATCGCTGCACTGGAATATGATACCAGGAGCGACTCATCATTCGCCGTTTTTTTTGTTTTACCGCGATTGCTCTATCATTTCAGCTTTTCTTATCGCGAAGGTCGCGATTGCCCTATCATTTCGGCTATTTATTCGCGGTTGCCCCATCATTTCGGCTTTATTTTTCATCTTTATTTTACTCGCTGATTTTTATTACGAGTTGCCCCATCATTTCGGCTTTTCTTTATTTTTCTTTTATTTACACATTTTTTTGTTTATTTACATATATATATATATATATATATATTTACATTCCCAGTTTAACGACTTAGAGGTCGACTGTTCCCAGTTTAACGGCGTAGAGGTCATTTGTTTCCAGTTTAACGACGTAGAGGTCATCTGTTTCCAGTTTAATGACATAGAGGTCATGTGACGAGGTGCTTAGAGAAGATACCTGATCGGGCAGTTGTCGGGGGTACCACTGGAGCTTGTATGAGATGCCTTATCACTTTGTCGGTGTTGATGGCCTTGCCTCCAGATGGGGCCGAGGAAAGTCGTTCAAATACCGACTTGCGTTTGAAGATTGCAGTCGAAAGTAGTTAACCCCCTGCAAATAGAAACATGATTTTAGTACAGATAATCAATGTATATTGATTGAGTTCGCATGAATATTTAACCTGAGACATGGGAGGAGAGATCGGTCCCACCGGGCGTGCCAGAATCTGTAGGGTGTTTTTCGTCACCCCATTGAGATGGGAATACGCGCGCGCTTGTCAGGCGCATTACAGATTCCCCCTGCCTAGGGTAGGCCGGGGTTTAATGATTGTGGGGATCCGAATCTCCGGCAGCCGCGGACTAAGCTGCCGTTTATTACCCCTCGCTTTTGGAGCGAGGGAACCTCCGATTGACTGGTTAAACTGGTCATGCGAACTCAATGTGCAATGTTGTGTTTTGAAGGGGTTTTGGATATATCGGGGGCCCCGCAGAGTTTTTACGGGGGTCCCGCTACCCGGATAGCGGGCTAGGGGTCAAGGGGGATAGCAGCCCCCTTGCGGGGTGCGGGGCAGCGCCCCGTTAGAATTTTTTTTCTAACAGGGACAGTGTCGTGGAGTATATGTGTGCGTACATATGTATATATATATATATGTGTATATATATATAAAAAAAAAGGGAGGGGAAGGCATCCAAAGGATGCGTGGGGCCAGCGCCAGCGCTTTGAGCGCTAGCGCGCCACGTGTCAGCACGTGGGCGCTCGGGCGCTTTGGGTGCTAGCGCTCTGAGCGCAAGAACGCTAGCGCGCTGAGCACTAGCGTGCCACATGTCAGCACGTAGGCGCTCGGGCGCTAGCGCTTTGGGCGCTAGCGCTTTGGGCGCTAGCGCTCTGAGCGCAAGAGCGCCATGTGTCAACACGTGGGCGCTCGAGCGCTAGCGCTTTGGACGCTAGCGCAATGAGCGCAAGCGCGCTATGAGCACTAGCGCGCCACGTGTCCGCACGTGGGCGCTCGGGCGCTTGAGCGCTCGGGCGATTGAGCACTAGCGCGCCACGTGTCCGCACGTGGGCGCTCGGGCAGCAAAAGGGACTTGGTCCCTGCAATGGGAGTTGTACTCCCAGAAAGGAGCACTTATTATTCTCTCTGTGTGTGTGTGTGTGTGTGTGTGTATGAGGAGTTAAACTCCTAAGATGTTTTGAAGCTGATGAAGGGCTTCTCCCCTTGAGCCCTAGTTCTTCCCCAAAGTGGGGTTTCTGGAGATGGGTCTCCTTCTTCTTCCTTTGTTGGCCGGATCTTAAAGATCAAGAGATGTGAGATCTAAAAATCTCTCCTTTATGAGATCTGATGGCAGATCTGAGTTCCCCTTTGTTGGTTTTGTGGTGAAAAACTATTTAGTTTTGGAAAAGAAAGAGTAAAACTCTTAATTTAATTCAAAAGAAATGAGAAGGTTTAGAACCTTGGAGAAGGAGCAGGAGGCACAAAGAACCCTATTTTTTGGGGGAATGAAAATTGTGTTAGATATTTTCATTATGTTGCCTTTTATAGGCTTACATATTTGCATATAGCCCCTTGGGCATTACAAAATGGCATTTTGCCCATTCCATGGCTCATGTGCCATTTCTGTTTGCACATAAGCCATGGGCTTATAAAAATTTGGCTTTATGCCCATAAAAAAAATACATCAAAATTATCTTTTACATGATTTGCATGGGGAGGCCGGCCGCTTCATGTTCCGGCTCGACTCGGGCATAGGCCCACTTGATCTGGGCTTGGGCCCACCTGCCTTGGGGTTGACCTTGACTTTGACTTGGTCAACCGGGGTGCAATTTTCGACCCCAACAGGCGTCGGTGGGTAAGGAATTACCAGCCAGGGATAACCGAGCAGGGTTGCTGCCCGATTGCCTCTTGGTGAGGGCTTTGATCCTTAGCGCGGGAGGGTATTGGGAGGCCTGCTAAGGATGGACCGAGCAGGGTTGCTGCTCAGTGGCCTCTTGGTGAGGGCTTTGATCCTTGGCGTCGGTGGGTAAGAAATTACCAGCCAGGGATAACCGAGCAGGGTTGCTGCCCGATTGCCTCTTGGTGAGGGCTTTGATCCTTAGCGCGGGAGGGCATTGAGAGGCCAGCTAAGGATAGACCGAGCAGGGTTGCTGCTCAGTGGCCTCTTGGTGAAGGCTTTGATCCTTGGCGTCGGTGGGTAAGGAATTACCAGCCAGGGATAACCGAGCAGGGTTGCTGCCCGATTGCCTCTTGGTGAGGGCTTTGATCCTTAGCACGGGAAGGCATTGGGAGGCCTGCTAAGGATAGACCAAGCGGGGTTGCTGCTCAGTGGCCTCTTGGTGAAGGATTTGATCCTTGGCGTCAGTGGGTAAGGAGTTACCATCCAGGGATAATCGAGCAGGGCTATTGCCCGATTGCCTCTTGGTGAGGGCTTTGATCCTTAGAGCGGGAAGGCATTGGGAGGCTTGCTAAGGATGGACCGGGCAGGGTTGCTGCTCAGTGGCCTCTTGGTGAGGGCTTTGATCCTTGGTGTCGGTGCGTAAGGAATTACCAGCCAGGGATAACCGAGCATGGCTGTTGCCCGATTGCCTCTTGGTAATGGATTTGATCCTTAGCGCGGGAGGGCATTGGGAAGCCTGCTAAGGATGGACCGAGCAGGGTTGCTGCTCAGTGGCCTCTTGGTGAGGGCTTTGATCTTTGGCGTCGGTGGGTAAGGAATTACCAACCAGGGATAACCGAGCAAGGTTGCTGCCCGATTGCCTCTTGGTGAGGGCTTTGATCCTTAGCGCGGGAGGGCATTGGGAGGCCTGCTAAGAATGGACCGAGCAGGGTTGATGCTCAGTGGCCTCTTGGTGAGGGCTTTGATCCTTGGCGTCGGTGGGTAAGGAATTACCAGCCAGGGATAATCGAGCAGGGTTGCTGCTCGATTGCCTCTTAGTGATGTTGGTTATATGTAGCCCTAGAGGCCATTGTTGTACATATGATGTATATTATAGTTGATGCTTGGACATATATAGAGAGGACTTTCTTGCTCGTCATGATAGTATGCTATCTGATTGCTCTTTATCTTAACATGTTCACTTGTATCAGAATACTGCCTTGTAATTACATGTTGATAAAGCCCTTAGGATGACTACTTGACTACTGGGACTGTAATGGAGATCATACTAGTGGGGCCAGGATAGTCTACAAGTACATCCTATAATTGTTCCTAGTCGAGGGTGTATCGAGACAGAGCATCGATACTCCAGAATAGACTAGGGTATACGTATCTTGACCCATATGATGGGCGATGGATGATCCCACAGCCATTGGTTTTGACATCAAGGATAGTACACGGGTGCTCAGTGGAGACTGGATACACCGAACGGACTCGCCGAGAACTCCTTGTTGGTATTATACCTATCGTCAGATAGCAGTTCTCTGGTGACACTGGTACAGGTTAGTCTGTAGACCTGAGATCGTCATAGAGTCTTGTGTGATTCCCGCTGTGATTTGATTTCCACCTTACCAGGTTCAAGAGGAAGTGCAAAACGGTGGCTTTTGGGTACAGTCTCGAATCACATGGAGGCAATGAGCGATAGGTGGGGTTTCATCTCTCCCGGTATTGGGGGTTGATATTGCGCTGTGCTCGATTGGCCATAACTGGAAATCCTTGGCCAGGGTTGCTGAGATTTACTGGTAAGTGTTATCAGTAGTTTCTCGAAACGTTATGGACCTCACATCGGCACGACTTATCGGTTACTGGGGTCTGACGTTTACCACCAAGAGACCGAACTGTACGGTAGTGTTACTGATTGGATTTACAGGAATTAGAGCAGACTTGCTTGTTGATCTTCTGATCGCTCAATACCCGGGTGGCCGTTACGTTTAGCTGACCGCTTGCGGCTTGTTGGTGTTTGATGTGATCATCACCTACTGCCGGCGTATTGACGAGTCTTTAGAGTCCTACATAGAGGTTTCCAGGCTCAGGCAAAACGGAGTAGGAGCACATATGCGATATGTACGGGATCGAGATTGATACGCGTATGTGATACCGTATTCTATTCTCGCGATATGTGATATCGGCCGGTTATATGTGATATCAGATCAAGTGTTGATTCGATAAAATAATATATAATATATGTGTGTGTGTATATATATTATATGCTCACTTAAATATTTATTATTCTCACTTATGATGCATTTAACATATATGTGATATATGTTTATTGTATTGTTTTCTTATTTTACATGAATATTATATATGTGATATATAATATTATGACATGCTAGGTTATACATGCAACATGTATGTATGAGACTCATACCATGCTAGGGTTTATGTTAGGGTTTCATTTATCATTAAGTAATTACAAATTAGTGGATTTAATCAAAACTAGAAGCTTGTAGATAAGCTTTGACTTAGTCCACTCTTTTGTTTCTACTTAAGATATTTTGTTACCTAACCATTAACCCTTACCATGGTTAATTCTCTACATGGGTTAGTGTATGGATGATATACTCACCCAAGGGTTGCATTTGAACTATGATAGATATTTTCATCACTTGAGATATTTCCTTCTTCTTCTTCTTCCCCATCTCATTTTTGCTCTCTTGACTTTGAGATCAAGAAGAAATATAATGAGAAATTAAATACTAAAGTGAGCTAAATTCCTACTTCATCATCCTCTTCTATATTAGCCATATAGATTAGTGTGTTTGCTTCACTAATTCCGTATTAGTGAAGAGATAACTTGAGTCCGTGTTTTCTCGACGTAGATCATTACAGATTTTGAAGACTTCAAGTAAGGATACATCATACATCTTGTGGAGCCTCTCAAGAGTTAGGGAGCCCGTTGATCGCAGCGAAGTGACCACTACTTGGAGCTTGTGAAGTGAAGGAGCGGACTACAAAGGTTGTAATCCCTAAACACTTAGTTGTAAAGTTGTTTACATCAAGTTTACGTATGATTATCTAGTTTAAAGATCTTGTTTAGAGTTATTAAGCATGGAAAAAAATTTATTTGGCATGGACGATGTCACCCGAAATCTTGCTGTCGTGTATAGTAACCCTACAGTGGTATCAGAGCCAAGCTAGAGCATTAGGCGTTGTCTAGACGAAGTTAGAAGTCCGATCGAACTCCGAAAACCCTAATTTTCCCACTTTCTGGAAATTTTTCAAAAAGTTAAATTTTTTTTCATGTTAAAAATATTCAGAAAATCATACAGGTAATTCTATGGACACACCTGAAGAACGAAACCCTAACTCGTCTAAGTGACCACGGATCCGTGGCCAATACATGGTTTTGACGGCGGATCTGCGGTTCCACTTGAGAGGCTTGGGTCGGGCCTTCAGCTGTAGGTCCATAGGAACTGTGGTATGTGTCTGGTTAACTTTAACAGTGTTCAAGTGTTGAGCTCTCTTGGAAATTTTGGGAATTCGTTGAATCGATCGATTTGTTTAACTTCGCCTAGCTATCTATGATTGTGATACAATATGTGGAATTCATATAGTTTGGCATGAAATCCGTAATATGTGATATTTCGGGTTTATGATGTCTAAGGAGATTATGGATTCCAAATGTTGTAGTTTTTCATTTTCTTTTCTGCGACCGTAAGTGTAATATGTGGTGTATCGCCGGTTTCGGTGCTATATGTTAACGACAATTGGGATACGCATATTTACTTACGTTGATGACATGTGATGTTATGTGTTGTTGTGTTATATTGTATTGGATCGTCGTATTTTGAATAGCCGGGGGTTTTATGTGAGATGAGAGTTTTTATTTTTCATTCATGTAAAATTCATTGTATGTAATATTCTTTTATTGGGGCACTTCCGAGTTGAGGATGATGTCACCATTGTTGTATATTATTTACTTTTCCGCATTAGAATAGACCCAAGGTGGAGAGCACAAGTAATCGGGTTCTAGGGTCCAGTGGGGGCCATCTCAAGGAGTTGAGACCGGGTCTCCTAACCCTAGAACTGGCAGAGTTACTTGCCGCTCTCGTAGGGGTCTAGGGATGTGGGTTTGGCTATTCATCGCGACCGTGGAATCCGTGTTTTATACAGGCTCAAAATAAAACACGGAAATCCTAGTATATCCAATATTTCATATTTTATCTTATGCTGCAATGTTCTGTGATGAGATCATATTACTGCCTGAGACGAATGTTTTATTATTATATATGAGATATATAATAGACGTTGCTTATGTTTTGCACCCGCGCTAGTCTCGTCCCGGTATGCCGTTAGTTAAGTAACCTAACAGTGAATAACGGAACATTGTGGCGAATGCGGATGGCATAAGCGTACGTTATATTTTCATTTCTTCTGTGATGCTTAGGAAGCTTAAATGATGGGAATGCATTAATGAGATTAATGAAAAGCAAAGAAATCTAAAAGATATTGCAGAATCAAATTTTCAAAAGGGCAGCTCTAGTTTTTGCTTTGCATAGCGGTATTCCTTGTAGAATATCCAGCACCTTATTCGATAAGGAAAGAGCCGAGATCTCTTCACCGGGAGTGACCTCTTTAGCAAAACTAGCAGATGCTACAACTCACTCGGTTTTATTTTTGATTGCTTCTATAGTTCTTGCTTTGCATAGTGATATTTATGAAATATCCTGCACCTTATTCGATAAGGAAAGAGCCCAGATCTCTTCACCGGGAGTGACCTCTTTAGCGAAACTAGTAAAAGCCTAAAAAACACTCCTTTTCAAAATCACTTGTTTCTACAATGATATCAAGTTCATTACGCTCATGGTTTTTATAAAAACCTGCGTAGCCCTCCGTCATTTCAGATAAGTGTTATTTAGTATTCGTGCTACGGTAGTTTGGCATGCGTCAAGGCGTAGTTTATGGTAGCTGATTAGTAGTTATCTGTAGCATGAGATGCAATTGGATTAGGGTATTCGTACGGCGTTGTTTGGCATGCGTCAAGAGTTGTACGGGTGGGTTTAATTCAATCAAGAAATGCACGGGTTGAACTTGACTAGCGGACTATGGGTTGTTTGGCATGCGTCAAGGTCATAGCACGCTAGGGGTAAAAGAAATATCGGGAATTTCAAGTGTTGAGATTGCATACCTTCTATGAGATAGTTGGATCCTGATACCCACTGCGAGTAAGAGTTACTCTTGGGAGAGTTTTGCACTTTACAATTAGCTAACCCATTAGGTGTCTAGAAAGGTGTTAATGGGGCTGCCCTTAAGGGAAAACGATGTTTATCTTAATTAGGTGTCACGTCCCGAAAGTACGGAATATGACCGGCACTTAAACTACGAACGTCTCAAGGCGTACGTATTCTAAGTAAGCCGAAAACCCAGAAATCCAAACCAAGAAAAGTAGTAGAGTGTAGGAAAACCAATTTAAATCAAGTAGTTTTGCAAAATACGCCGAAATATGCATTTTAAAATCACAAGTCCTTTCTAAAAAATTCGGCAGAGTTTCCGTTGTAAAAACTGACCCCAAACGGGTACAAAACCTGATAAAGCATATATAATGGAAAATGCATCCCCAAGCGGGAGCTAGCTCTTCGTCAATCGACGGTCACAACCACGCAAGCAATATAATATACAACGCCGAAAGGCGAGGATCACAACAGAAAAGGAAACTCAAAACAGCATGAAATCCGTATGAATACAAGCGCGACTCTAAGGTCGATAGAATAAACAACACTGGTCTCTATCTCAAATAAATACATGTTTGGTTGATGGAACCTCTAGATACAACTGAATAATAATATACAAGGTAATATGATGGGTACGATACCAAAACCCACCTACTAGCAAGTCACCCGAACGAAACTGTGCCCGCAAAGCCGTAATGAAACCTGTACGGCAAACCTGCAAGAAACTGGGGCACAACGGGGGTGAGTTGCCAACTCGTGAATAGAAAACATCTACGGATAAAAAAATCGCATGTATGACGCAATCCTAGGTCATACGATCATAATATATAATCCTCAAATATAACATGCAACCTATAACAAGGCTAGGGTAAATATCTAACCCGAGTGTAATCTCATAGCCCGTGTCAGTGCCTCAGGTGGCAATATATCATATGAATGAGGTATGAATGCATGAGAACCGAATACATGTAAATGAAGAAACTGTTTTCATAATTTAGTGAGATTTCCTTTGTATTTTTAAAATGAGGTATCATAATGAAATCAGCATAAAACAGTGCCTAACATCGGCACAAAACGTAATCCAAATATCTCGATATCTCTGTATCACAGTCTCTGTACCTCAATATCACGAAATCTCAATGTCTCAATCACAATATCTAGGGCGCCGTCAGTCCAGACCGGCCCCTACCATCAATCTCAAGACCACGACGGTATCCTTCGGATATCCGACGCGTCAGGTAAAATCACCGGTCGGTAGTGCTCCCCTGCCAGGCTCAACGTCATCACCACATTCATCTTGCCCCGGGGTACCGCACCGGGTCCACCATGTACCCGAAACGGTTCATCCGTCTCCTCGAATCGGGTTTCCAAATCCATCAGCAAACTCATGCTGGACGACTCATACATCATGGGAAAACCGCACTTTTTATTTTAAAGAGAGAAAAGAAGTTTATATAAGTTTTTCGGTTTTCCCCCAAATCCAGAAAATCTCATGGAAATCCGAATCCAATCCTCAATAGCATGTGAACAGTGCATATAGGCATAAAAATCCATGAATAATAACATGCATGATGTAACAAGTAATAATTACAATGTCTAATCTAGCATATAAGGCAAGTACACTAATATCATGTCTAAATTATTAGCGAACAACCTATGTCGATGCAATAATATTTTCTAAGGTGTACGTGACATGGCAATTACCGATGAAGATGTGTGTGAGCCGGCAAGTAAGTGTACGTGGTACATACGCATCATCGGTAATGGTGCTGGTGTCCTAACAGCATAACATCAATAATGGAGTATGAAACATAATATAAGCATGCGATGCGAAGCGAACCACAATAATGAGTGGGAGCTGAATACTAGATGCAACTATAACTAATCTGCATTAATCTAATATAAGTCCTACAAATGGTGCCTTTTGAAATAACACGAATCATAGGGTTTTGAAAATAGGGGCTACGGTGTTTTTATGAAAAGATGCGTCTTTTGAAATATCCGTAGGATCCCTTGGGCTGTCTTTTAAAATACCCACGATTCGTTAGTTTTGAAATAGGTAGGAGTCTAATCTAATCTAACAACTACACTAAACTATACGGCTGAACTAACAAGCTGAGCTACAGGTAAGGAAACCGCCTAACATCTGAGTCGATACATATACATACCTGTATATATATTAGTCGGTGATCCCGTCTCAATAATATCATATCCGATATCATATCTATAATCAGACATCCCAAGTCAAGAGTGCGGATCAATCATCAAAATATAGCTCGTACATAAATCCGTCGTACGGCATCCCAAATCTGGGTACGGGTCAATATCACATTCATCATACTATTTATCTGGTATCCTCTTTATCAAATGTCATGATCGGGGTACTGATCTACGTCTAGTACAATATTGATACCATCTATGTATGCATGGAGGTATAAGAATCACTACGCCAAAAGACCCGCTAAAACATCATGTCGTATCTCAATACGAACCAAATCGCATCACCGATCTCCTGGCCTCAATCCCAATCTCATCGACTCATCTCAAATCCAGTATATGAACACATAGTCCCATACCCATGTGAACACATAAATATATGATCCCAAATACGCACATATAAAAGAAAGAATGTATGCAAGTATGTGTGTGCGTGCGTGTGTGAGTGCGACCACTACTCTAGGGTTTCGCAACTACACTAAACCAATCCAAAAATACCAAATGTCCATCTTATCATCAATAATCAACAACAACATATAATCAATATCTATGTGTATACGTATTCGTATACATCACCACGAACTGCGGGGGTGCTATACGCCATCCACCCGACTTCTTCCCGTAGATATAAATCTACTCACCTGTATCCTGCGTGTCGGTATCGATGTCGCCTTCATCTTCTGTATCGCCTCATATCGTCGTGGGGGTACCTACACATATCACACGTATCGCATCACCTCAAAAATCAAATCGAAACTTAAAACGACACGCGAAAACCAACACGATACGCTAAAAGGCTTATAGGTTAGAACCTATGGTTAGCCTTCGCAAACAACCCGAAATCACTCGATGTAGTCGTACAAACGCCAAATGACCGAGGTAAAACCCAAATATGAAATTCTAGTAATCGAAATACGGAAAACAATAACTCGATTCAAAGCAGCAACCCAAGAAAACGATCCCAGATTTCACTTCAGGTCAAAACAAGGCAATTAAACAACTCTGGGGTGATGTATATGATGTATTTGAGCTACTGGACCAACCCCGACACATTCCACCACTACATGGCCGGCCACATCCTTGCCAAAACCGGCCTGTCCGGCCCCCCTATTTCCAATGGGGTCCGTCTGGTCAGGGTGGCCTCCTAATACCCTAATTTGGTCCCTAGAGTTGTTTGTTTGTCTCAGAAACTCCCCGGGTCAACCCAGATTCACCTGCACACCCTAATTACTCACAAACCGACATGAAAGTCCCGCAATTCCGTATTTTTGGGTTTCAGGTTGTGCTAGGTCAGGGTCTTAGTCAATATAGGGCCTAAGGTCACCATTAGGGTCCAATTGCACAGCCACATCTCAACTTTACCCTAACCCTCTCTAAGTTGCTCCAAAATGTATAAAACCTCGACAAAACGACACTAAACTTTAAAAGAGGCTAAATCACTTGAAATACTACAATATTTGTGAAGGAATTACCTCAATAGAGACTCATGAATCTTCCTACAGCACTAAAACATCAACTTTCTTGGTCCATTGCGTAGATCTTGAGCTTGTGTGCATTTTTTGTGAAACCGATATGGGGTTTTGGAGTTGTTTTGAATGTGTTTAGAGGGGTTGAAGAGGGGAGGGAGATGAAGGAGAAGCAGCAGCAGCAAGCAAGGAAGAGGGAGAGAGAAATGAGTGTTGGAAATGGCTAAGTCTTTAGGTCAAATGAAGCCCATACCTCTCTCTCACCCACTACCAATTCTTTATTCTTTCTCTTTTCTTATTTTCTTTTCTATTCAAATTCCTTTCTCACAAGAATAGTAACCCCAAAGTAAAACCATGGCAAGAAAATATAACACAAGTCTAGAAAAATGATATGTGCATGTTTTGCACAAAAACGCCAAAAATCCGATTAGCGATTTTTAATCGCGATTAGCACTAAATTAGCATATAAATGATCACAAACACTTAAAAATGGCATAATTCCATAAAATACCCTATTTTAGAATTTTCCAAAATTTTTCCAAATTTTTTCCTATTTATCGATATTTAATTATAAATTTAATATTAAAATAATCAATAAAATAATATTAAATTATAAAAATTCCTAAAAATAATATTTTATTATTTTGGAATGTTACAATCTTCCCCCCTTAAAGAAATTCGGTCCCCGAATTTAAATTTAAACCCCCAATTTCTAAAACATTTCAATAATAAAAAAAAAATCCAAGTCGTCGGGGCTCCGAAATCATCAATACATAAACGCATTATAGCGCAATGCATGCGCATGAGTAACGAGTAGATAACTCGAAAACAAAACTCCGTCAAGCATCCCGCAATCATTGGAGTTATGGTAAAGCCATAATGCCAAATCCAATATGAAACCAATATGATTCAACTCGAAACTATACACGTAAATATCTGTAGTAAATGCGTGCCAAATCTTTTAAGTTGCTGTGCGATGCGCATAATACTGCACAGTGGCGGACGTCTTTATCAGAAAATAGCCATATACTTATATATCTTTTGTTTAGTATGCACGATCCACCGTTTTTGAAAACAATTTGGAAGGGTTCCCTGTTTTAAACGTTTTCGTGGCATATCAGACACGTAGGTAATTAATGAAACTATAACTCGCTTTTGGAAATCCCTTTGAAATCTATCAATGCGTGCACAATATACTCAGGTACTGTCCTCTGACTAGTCCTGCTCAGTATAAAAACATATAGAAATCATCATAAAAACGTACCGCTCCATAAGAAATCAATCCCAAAATATACATATGAATACTACGTGCGTCTGGTGCGCACGGAAATCAAGATCCATAAATATGCCATACATGTGCACAGAAACAACATCTAAGTGTATCGGGTGTGCACGAAGCATCTGTCATGGGCCAAATGTGTGCCTGACAGCAAAAACAGGTGCATCTGACATGCACGAAAAATCCCGATTTAGTGCATCTGGTGTGCAACCAAAATCGTATCTCATAACATGAGCCCAACATACGCAAAAATCCAAATCCGATGCATCCATCATGCACGAAATCATGAAATCCAATATCAAGCGCCGAAACACGCGAAAAATCCAATCAAGTGCATAAAGTGCACAAACAAACATCGTACATCCCAATCGAAATCGAAGTCCAGTGCAACTAAGTGCACAAAATACATGTCACTGCACTGCAAGCATATGTAAACTATACAGAGTGCAAAAAACCAAATCGTGTGCGTGCATACGCACAAAATCAACTCAAATGTATAAAACCCATGAAATCATATATATGGGAAACCAAGGTTCAAAAACGATATCAAGTGCAACAACTGTGCAAAAATCGTAAATACTCAGCAAGTGCCACCATGGGGCATGAAAACAAATATCATGAGACCCAATCATCAAAATTAAATCAAGCGAATAAATCGCCCAACAATACTGAAAACAAGCATGGCGAGATAGTCCCGCTCAAGCACATCCTCCAGGAATCTCTGGCTAACTGTCGTGGTCACTCATAGCATATCTCGTCGACGATCCTGAACTCTGGCCTGCTGGTGTGCGTAACAATGACCACTCCTGGGTCTAGGTCTTCTCGTAACTTATTTCAGAAATGTCCTTATCTTCCCTAGGGATTACCAATCTCACGATCCATCGGCTCATCGGCCCTGTCAGGTGTGCTAACGGGGATGATTCCGTTTTGGCACTTCTCTGGTCATCTCTCAGTCCATCCTCACGACCACTCGTCAAGCAGCATGTCACTGGCGTCGGCCTCTGGCTCTCTGAATGCACGTGACACATCTAATCCTGGGTGCAAATATCATTGCAGCAGTATCCTGGAAGGAATCCTGCTCAAGGTCTCTTCCAAGTCTCGTCTCTGCCTAACTGTCCGGAAGTCATCGTCCTTTACTATATCTGTTTCTTGCTCCGGAACGGCTGCATACTCATCGCGACTCCTTCTGGAAGGTATATCCAAGTACAATGCCTCGGCAGGCGTATCGCATCTCTGATGTCGGCGGAGTAGAACGTCATCTTATCAAGATCTCGTACGAACCGCCTACTCCACTTTTCTCTAAGGTCGACCGCTTCGGACTCGTCTCGTCGTGGCTGCATGGACTGAGCTCCAACGGCTATCCTCGTATCGGGAGTCTCCCAAGAATTGCATCTCCCCACCTAGCATCCGAATTAAGTCGAGCCATCCAATCGAATCGTCAAAACCTCATAATCCCCCAAGAGCTCAACATCTTGGGCACAGTTTAATAGTATCGAGTACATACCACAACATCGGTGGTCCAGCCATAGAAGGGCAAACCCAAGCCTCACTAATGGCGCCGTAGAACTGCCGTAAACCCTAAGGTTCAAAGGCTTTCATACGGTCATTAAGTCGAGTTAGGGTTTCATTCTTCTAGAGGGACCATAGAATTGCCTGCATGTCTTTCTGACTACTTTAAACTTGGAATAATAGGTTTCTGACATTCGATCGTCTCTGTCGACTCCCAACGTCTCCGCGTGAAGTCGTCTCTAGCTGGAATCAATTTATCTGATGACCTCGCATCGGGGTAGCGAACAATCCATGTGTCCTAGTCATTCATCATCGGTGACTAGCGACCTTCTATCATCTCTTCGTACAACTTGTACTTGTAGGGTTCCTAGGCACCCTAGTGAGGTCTCACAAGGCATCGAACATGCCAATTTCTAAAATTAATGGTGCCTACAAACCCTAACAAGATCGTTGGCTAGATATTTAAGCGAAAATGCAAACTAGTTAACACTTAACTAAGGGATACGGATATACAACCTTTGTAGATCCGTTTGTCCACCTCCATAGCTCCATGAAGAAGTCATCTCCGCTGTACAAATCCGAAATCCGGGCTCTTGTGTCGGCTTCATCGGAGAAGAAGCGGGCTAGGTCCTCGACGACGTGCCGAAGATGATCTACGTCGAGGTATCGCTAAATCAAGCTCCGACTTCACCAAGTCAAGAAACTTGTGAAGTAAACACACTCTACTACTTGGCAAGAGGTAGAGGATGAAGAAATAGGAAGTGGGTAGACTTTAGAATTGGATTTCTCACTCTAATTCTCACTTTGCCATTAAAGCTTGTGAAGCCTTTTCTTGAAGTGAAGAAGAAGAAGAAGATAAAGAGTATGATATGTTATTATGATAAATAGAAAATAAAACAATACTTATCATAATCTTTACCTTAGTTAAGTGTAGAGAATTGACTAAGGTTGGGTTGATGGTTAAGGTTAAGGATGAGAACAAAAAAGTCATCAAGTCAAAGCTTCATGAAGCTTTAACTAAAAACAAAAGAAGCCACCATTCATTTATCTTTCAATTTATTCAAAATGAATAAATAAATAAGATGAATGAATAAGTAAAACCCTAATCAACAACTTAACCTTGGTTTAATTCTTTACACTTAACCATAAAGCATGTATCATCAAACATGATACAATCAAGTGCACAAAATCATATCGCATATGCAATGCGCACAACCGAGCGAGAAAATCCATTTAAAGTGAACCGATACTAGTTAATGCAAAGTAATATATCAAATATATAATTATGCATTAAATCATTAAATCAACACTTGATTTAACGATCCGGTCATATCGCATATAACCGACTAGTAACCTATGTATCGGCTTATCGAATCAACGCTTGAATCGATAACTAGGTTATATCGCATACAACCATTCGACACATTGATCGCGAGAATGAAATACGGTATCACATACACGCATTATTCTCGGTCCCGCACATATCTCATATGCGCTCCTATTTCGTTTCGCTTGAGCCAGGAAACCTCTGTGTAGGGCTCTAAAGACTCGTCAATACGCCGGTAGCAGATGATGATCATATCAAACATCCACAAGCCGTAAGCGGTCTGCTAAACGTAACGGCCACCCGGGTATTGAGCGATCAGAAGATCGACGAGCAAGCCCGCTCACACTCCTGTGAATCCAACCAGTAACACTACCGTACAGTCTGGTCTGATCGTCTGATATGTCGCATATCTTGCCTAGGGGTGGTAAACGTCAGACCCCAATAGCTCGATAAGTCGTGTCGATATGAGGTCTATAACACTTCGAGAAACTACTGGTAACACTTACCAGTAAATCTCAGCAACCCTGGCCAGGGATTTCCTGTTATAGCCAATCGAACACAGCGCAACATCAACCCCCTATACCGGGAGAGACGAATCCCCTCCTATCGCTCATTGCCTCCATGTGACTCGGGACTGTACCCAAAAACCACCGTTTTGCACGCCCTCTTGGACGTGGTAAGATGGAAATCAAAGCACAGTGGGAACCACACAAGACTCTATGACGATCTCGGGTCAACAGACTACTCTGTACCAGTGTCAACAGAGAACTGCCATCTGACGTGAGGTATAATACCATCTGGGAGTTCTCGGCGAGTCCGTCCAGTGTACCCAGTCTCTACCGAGCACCCGTATATCATCTCTGATGTAAAACACCAATGGATATGGGATCATCCATCGCCCATCTGTATGGGTCGAGAAGGTACACGCTAGTCTACTCTGGTATATCGATGCCCCGTCTCGATACACCCACGACTAGGGACTTTGAAGGATGTACTTATGGACTACCATGTCCCCACTAGTATGATCCGCATCACAGTCCAGGTAGTCAAGTACACATCCCAAGGGCTTTACCAACATGTAACAGAGAGACAATCAGTGTACACGTTAAGGTAAAGGGTAACCAGATAGCATACTATCATGTCGAGCAAGAAAGTCCTCCCTATATATGTCCCAGCATCCACTACAATATACATCCTATGTACAGTAATGGCCTCTAGGGCATACATATAACTAACAATCTCCCACTTGCACTAGGGTCATCTGTAGCAGTGGTCGAAGTATCTCATACTCAACCATCCCATAAAAGTCTCTCTCTGGGAATAGGCCTTCGTGAGTGGATCCGCCTTGTTGTCCTCTGAGTCTACTCTCCAAACCTCGATCATCCTGGAGATCAACTATCTCCATGATCAAGTGATACTGCCTTAGAATATGTCTGGATCACTGATGGGACCTGCGTTCCTTGGCATAAGCCACAACTCCATTGTCTCACAATGGTCGGAACGTAGTTCATCTCATGAACCATTATACATCCAAACAGTCTCTTTGGTAGCATCTTAAGTAGCGATGTATCCTGCCTTTATCGTCTAGTATGCCACGGTATCTAGCTTGGAACTCTTCCAACATACCGTCCCTTTACTAAGGGTAAAGACAATGCCTGCGACTGACATTCAGTCGTCTTTATCACCCTGGAACACTTCCAGTGATTCTCCCCAGGATCGATTGATACCATCTCACTACAACTAGTTAGTCTTCTAACACCTAAATAACATCTATCTCATAGATGAAAACTCAGGATGGAGGAGGTATCGCATTGATCCTACACGGAGAATCTTTGTGATAAACGGAGATTGATCGAGCGTAGCATAAGAAACTCCTTTCTTATCAAGAGTATGTCATCCACGTACTCTACGAGGATCACCACCATACTCCCTACTACCTTTTTGTTTATACAAGGTTCATCTACCATTTTGATGATGTCAACTTCCTTGACAAACACATCAAAACAGACGTTCCAACTCCGCGATGCCTGCTTTATCAGATAAAACATCTTGCACACGTTTCCGCTGTTCCCACTGTTTACGAAGCCCTCTGGCTGTGTACTTATAGACTCACTCTTCTAAAACATCATTTAGAAAAGCAGTCATGACACCCAACCACCAGATATCGTAGTCATGGTATGTAGCCGTGGCAAGTAGGATCTGGATGGACTTAAGCATAGGTACTGGAAAAGGTTTCATCATTATCCATGCCTGGTCATTGACGAAAACCTTTAACAAATCTAGCTTTGAAAGTCTCAACTTTTCCGTGTACACCAAGTAATCTTCTCAAGATATACTTGCTCCTGATGGGGATTTAACCCTTCAGATATAGCAACTAAAGTCCATACTTTGTTGGTGTATAAGGATTCCATCTCAGATCGCTAAGCATCCAGCCATTCTTACAGAGTCATACTCCTGATGGCCAGCTCGAAACTAGTTGGGTCATCATCTCATGATGCATTCCTCGCTCCCACTGTCATAGAGAAACCGAAGTATCTCTCAGGTGGGTGAGGAACCCTACTAGATCGGCGGAGAGGCTGAGGTTCGTTGGAATCTACTGAATCCTTCGGTTCTACCAAATCATCAACTCCAGTTTGTATAGCTGGAACGTTTCCAGTTCTACATAACAGACGTTGCCTCGAGCTTGTCCGGATTTTGCTTTTAGACATAGGCCGGACAACCCCAAATCTTAACTAACTTAAGATATGGGCTCTTCCCTTTCCATATCACATATGAAATGGTAGGCTTTGATTTGATTGAAACCCTGTTCAATAGGTATGCAACTTCTCAAGTGCATAACCCCCTTAAGGAAAAAGGTAACTCAGTAGTACTCATCATAGAGCACACCTTATCATATAGGGTGTGATTGCTCCGCCCCGATATACGATCGTGCTATGGTGTATACGGAGGAGTAATGCTGAGAGAGAATCTCATTCTCCTTTAGAATAGTCCAGGAATTCCATGCACAAGTATTCTCCTCCTTGATCTCATCATAGGACATAATACTTATACCCGTATTTTGGTTCTCTACTTCTAACTTATATTCTGTGAATATCTCAAAAGGTTCGGACTTGTGTTTCAACAAGAACATATGTCTGAATCTAAAGAGATCATCAGAGAACGTAATGAAGTATAAAGAACCAATCCTGGTATGTGTAGACAGGAGACCTACATACATCAACATGTATCATCCCAAGAGTTCACTAACTCTTTCTCTGTTTCCAATAAACAGAGCTATGGTCATCTTATCTTTGTGACATGACTGGCGAGTTTCACAAGATGTAAATTCAAACAGATTTAAATATGCATCTAAATGTAACTCCAGCTAGTCAGGTCGCATTGATATGACCTAGTCTACAATACCTCAAGAAGGAATGGTTCAATTCTGAACTCTTCCTCTTGTGTGTGTTATATATACCAAGAACTGTAGTTTGATTTAGAACATCAATGCTTTTAGATAACGTGCCTGAACCGATCAACTTTTGATATAGGAAATGTTCAAAACATTATCCAACAATACAAAATATTATCGTTTCTTTACTAATAAAGAGACAGATATAATTTTGTATATCAGGTTCGGTATCTAATAACATACGTTCAGAATCAATGTATTACAATACAGGGTGACAGTGACCAACAGACTTGGCTGCAACACTTGCCCCGTTTTCTGCCTCATGAAACTTATCACCCGTTCTCAGTTTTTCTACCCTTTTGTAGCCCTATGTAACATCTTACATATCTGGGATCCTGATCCGGTATCATATACCAAGGATGCGGAGGATACTGAGAAACAGTTCTGTATAATGAACACACCCGAAGATGATGCATCGGCATGCATTCTCTTCGTTTGGGCGGCACGGGAAATCTGGTATTCCCCAATTTCCTGCTCTGTCTTATAACAATTATAAGTTGGAGCGGGACCAACGTTCCCCAGCTCAGTATAACAAGCGGGTTCGGTCAATAATCCGTATTATTATCTTGATTAAGGCGTGACATGGTCGCTACCAGGAGAGAGAGAGAAGAAAACACTCAGCGTGCGCTCTTGCAAGAATAGATTGGTTATTATTTTATCTAATCAGGATGGCTCCCACTGCTTTTTATCAAATCTTCCTTCAAACCCTAAAAGGAAAGACTAGCCGGGATTAATTACACACTACAAGTTCGCCAATCTTTCAGCCAGGCCAGTGTCGGTACTTTGAGGGAGGTCCCCCGTGCTTTCGCACGAACCTAATTAATGTAAACCTCATTTTCCCAGAGGCGTAACCTCGTTAACACCTTTCTAGACACCTACTTGATCGGCTAATTGTAATGTATAAAACTCTCCCAGGAGTAACTCTTACTCGCAGCGGGTATCGGGATCCAACTATCTCATAGAAGGTATGCAATCTCATTGCAAATTTCAACACTTGAAATTCCCGATAATATTTTGCCCCTAGCGTCCTATGACCTTGACAGAGGTCAACAAACCATAGGCTGCTAGTCAAGTTCAACCCGTCATTTCTTGATTGAAGTAAACCCACCCGCACGACCCTTGACAGAGGTCAACAAGGTCGCACGACTACCCTAAATCAATCACATCATATGCTTATGCAGATAAGCGCTAATCAGCTACCGCACACTACGCCTTGACAGAGGTCAACAAACGTAGCACGAATACTAACCAGTACATATCTGAAATGACGGAGGGCTACGACAGGTTTTTCTGAAAACCTATTGCGTAATGAACTTGATATCGTTGTAGGATCGAATGAATTTTAAAATGGAGTGTTTTTGAGGCTTTTCCAGTTTTGCTAAAGGAGTCACTCCCGGTGAAGGGATCGTCGGTCCTTTCATCGTCGAATGAGGTGCGGGATATATCATATATATCACTGTGCAAAGCAAAAACTCTTAAAAGCAATCAAAAAAAAAACAAACCGAGTGTGTAGCATCTGCCAGTTATTGCTAAAGGAGTCACTCCCGGAGAAGGGATCTCAGTCCTTTCCTTATCGAATAAGGTGCAGGATATATCACATATACCGCTGTGCAAAGCAAGAACTGTAGCTACCTGTTTTATTTTGAAATTCGATTCTACAACATCTTAGGTTTCTTTTACTTTCATTAATCACATTAATGAAGTCCCATCATTTAAGTACCTAAACATCACAGATAAATACGACGTACACTTATGCCATCCGCATTCGCCTCGATGTCCCCTCGTGCACCTTTAGGTTAGGTAACTAACGGCAGAGCGGGGCAGGGCTAGCACGGGTGTAAAACATAAGTAACGTCTATATAATATATCATATATACTATATACTGTATCTATCACAGAACATCACATGATCACATCACAGATATCGCAGCAGAAGAATCATATGAAATATTGGATATACTAGGACGTCCGTGTTTTCAATACGAGCCAGTATAAAACACGGATTCCACGGTCGTGATGAATAGCCAAACCCACACCCCTAGACCCCTACGAGAGCGGCAAGCAACCCTACCAATTCTAGAGTTAGGAGACCCGGACTCAACTCCTCGAGTTGGTCTCCTACTGGACTCCAGAACCCGGTTACTTGTGCCCTCCTCCTTGGGTCTATCCTAGTGCGGAAAAGTAAATAATATACAACAACGGTGACAACTTCCGCAACCTGGAAGTGCCCCAATAAAAGAATATTACATACAAGTTTTTACATGAATGAAAATGAAAAACACTCATCTCACATAAAAACCCCCGGCTATTCAAACACGACAATCCAATATAACATATCCAGCAACACATAACATCACATGTCATCAACGTAAGTAAATATGCGCATCCCAATTGTCGTTGACATATAGCAACGAAACCGGCGATATCACATATTACACTTACGGTCACAGAAAAGAAAGTGTAAAACTACAACAGTTGGAATCCGCAACCTCCTCAGACATCGCAGGCTTGACCAAATGAATTCTTTAGACATCGCATGCCTAACAATTATAAACCCCGCATTTTAGTCTCAAAATCGAAAACTCTTTTCAACATTAAGTCGGGGAATTCAACAGGATTCCCGACATCCTGATCGAATGCTCGTCGCAAACTTCAGTAGACGGCCGCACCCCCGATACCGTCGACGAAGTGCACCAAGGCGGAACACCGCTACTGCGAGCACCCGAACGGATGCTTTCGGCGACGGGGTTCTCCTGCAGTCACTTGGTCGGGGTTATGGAGTGAGGCTGTCTATTAAGTTTACCCGGCGAGTATCCGCGTACGCTACGTGATTGCGACGGACTTTTGATCACATCAAAATTCCGTGGCAACCGATCAAGTGAGACTAAACTGCTATGTTTATAACATTCATTCAGTTATCACATAACTTTTGTGAATTCCAATTGTTGTATCACATTCCAGATAAACAGAAAATGCTAAACTTTCCGATCGAACAGTCGAATACCCAAGTTTTCTCGATACAGCTCAACACATGAAACAAGTCTAACAACACTCCGTTCGTGCCTCAGTACCAACGGTCCAGCCGTAGAAGGATCAAGCCAACGCCTCACATGTGGCACGCCGTACTGCCCCAAACCCGAAGGTTCAAAGGGCAGTTCAAGACGGTCACATAATCGAGTTAAGGTTTGTTGTCTTCTAGAGGGTCCATCGCGTTACTTGCACTACTTAGAACGTCGTTAAACTACGGAAAAATCCAACACTTGGAAATTTCCCGACAGGGGAAAAATTGGGTATTTATATCCGGTCGAACTTTTTAACATATTCAAAAAATTATCCGGAAAGCCAAATAGACAAAATTTGATACCCCGATCGAAACACCGAATCCCCAAAACAACTCAGAAAATTCAACTCTTGAAAAAATATTAAAAATTCCCAGAAAAATCACCACTGGAAAATAACAGTTACTGTGCAAAATAATTTAAATATTGTGGCCGTACGGCCGCGGAACCGCCGCATGAGCTATTGCTCATGCCGCGGATCCGCGCCAGAAATATTGAATTGGGCCTCCATATTTTACAGTAACTCTTAGATGTTTGTGATGTGTTCTCCGTATATTTTTAATTTTGAAAAAGACCAGATTTCAGAAATCGTCCAGAGAGCAATTTTGGGTTCGGGTTTTCGGTTCGTCCGGGTTTCAAATTCCGTCTAGACTTCGCCTAAGGCTCTAGCTAGGCTCTGATACCACTGTAGGGTTCCTAGGCACCCTAGTGAGGTCTCACAAGGCATCGAACATGCCAATTTCTAAAATTAACGGTGCCTACAAACCCTAACAAGATCGTTGGCTAGATATTTAAGCGAAAATGCGAACTAGTTAACACTTAACTAAGGGATACGGATATACAACCTTTGTAGATCCGTTTGTCCACCTCCATAGCTCCATGAAGAAGTCATCTCCGCTGTACAAATCCGAAATCCGGGCTCTTGTGTCGGCTTCATCGGAGAAGAAGCGGGCTAGGTCCTCGACGACGTGCCGAAGATGATCTACGTCGAGGCATCGCTAAATCAAGCTCCGACTTCACCAAGTCAAGAAACTTGTGAAGTAAACACACTCTACTACTTGGCAAGAGGTAGAGGATGAAGAAATAGGAAGTGGGTAGACTTTAGAATTGGATTTCTCACTCTAATTCTCACTTTGCCATTAAAGCTTGTGAAGCCTTTTCTTGAAGTGAAGAAGAAGAAGAAGATAAAGAGTATGATATGTTATTATGATAAATAGAAAATAAAACAATACTTATCATAATCTTTACCTTAGTTAAGTGTAGAGAATTGACTAAGGTTGGGTTGATGGTTAAGGTTAAGGATGAGAACAAAAAAGTCATCAAGTCAAAGCTTCATGAAGCTTTAACTAAAAACAAAAGAAGCCACCATTCATTTATCTTTCAATTTATTCAAAATGAATAAATAAATAAGATGAATGAATAAGTAAAACCCTAATCAACAACTTAACCTTGGTTTAATTCTTTACACTTAACCATAAAGCATGTATCATCAAACATGATACAATCAAGTGCACAAAATCATATCGCATATGCAATGCGCACAACCGAGCGAGAAAATCCATTTAAAGTGAACCGATACTAGTTAATGCAAAGTAATATATCAAATATATAATTATGCATTAAATCATTAAATCAACACTTGATTTAACGATCCGGTCATATCGCATATAACCGACTAGTAACCTATGTATCGGCTTATCGAATCAACGCTTGAATCGATAACTAGGTTATATCGCATACAACCATTCGACACATTGATCGCGAGAATGAAATACGGTATCACATACACGCATTATTCTCGGTCCCGCACATATATCATATGCGCTCCTATTTCGTTTCGCTTGAGCCAGGAAACCTCTGTGTAGGGCTCTAAAGACTCGTCAATACGCCGGTAGCAGATGATGATCATATCAAACATCCACAAGCCGCAAGCGGTCTGCTAAACGTAACGACCACCCGGGTATTGAGCGATCAGAAGATCGACGAGCAAGCCCGCTCACACTCCTGTGAATCCAACCAGTAACACTACCGTACAGTCTGGTCTGATCGTCTGATATGTCGCATATCTTGCCTAGGGGTGGTAAACGTCAGACCCCAATAGCTCGATAAGTCGTGTCGATATGAGGTCTATAACACTTCGAGAAACTACTGGTAACACTTACCAGTAAATCTCAGCAACCCTGGCCAGGGATTTCCTGTTATAGCCAATCGAACACAGCGCAACATCAACCCCCTATACCGGGAGAGACGAATCCCCTCCTATCGCTCATTGCCTCCATGTGACTCGGGACTGTACCCAAAAACCACCGTTTTGCACGCCCTCTTGGACGTGGTAAGATGGAAATCAAAGCACAGTGGGAACCACACAAGACTCTATGACGATCTCGGGTCAACAGACTACTCTGTACCAGTGTCACCAGAGAACTGCCATCTGACGTGAGGTATAATACCATCTGGGAGTTCTCGGCGAGTCCGTCCAGTGTACCCAGTCTCTACTGAGCACCCGTATATCATCTCTGATGTCAAACACCAATGGATATGGGATCATCCATCGCCCATCTGTATGGGTCGAGAAGGTACACGCTAGTCTACTCTGGTATATCGATGCCCCGTCTCGATACACCCACGACTAGGGACTTTGAAGGATGTACTTATGGACTACCATGTCCCCACTAGTATGATCCGCATCACAGTCCAGGTAGTCAAGTACACATCCCAAGGGCTTTACCAACATGTAACAGAGAGACAATCAGTATACACGTTAAGGTAAATGGTAACCAGATAGCATACTATCATGTCGAGCAAGAAAGTCCTCCCTATATATGTCCCAGCATCCACTACAATATACATCCTATGTACAGTAATGGCCTCTAGGGCATACATATAACTAACAGTACTGCAATAGCTCCAACATCTGGGGCGATATCTCGTCGTTCGCAGCAATAACTGGCTCACTCGTCTGCATGCTGAACCATGCCTCAATCATCATGAGTAAGCAATACACCAACGGTCATCAAAATCTGGCTGGCCTCTGTCAGTGGCTCAATCCTCTAGTGCTAATCTGCACGTCCGAGAAGTCTCAAACAGCGATCCATCCAACGCTCGTGGCGCAAAACACAATCAAAGGACACATCTCTACAATAGTGTGTCGCCGGGATCACGCCCTGGTCAGTCCTCGTTCGTGACGAGCTCGTGCTGACCGCAACTCTAGCCGTAGCTCTCCCTGCCCGTAATCGTGGCAGCAAAACCAAACTGGTACCGATGAAGCTAGATTAGGAATGAATATGATACTGAACAAGGAAATGTACATCCTAAGGCTTCTTAAGTGGAGTGGCGTGTCGTAATTATGCCGCGGAACATACCAACGGTACGTCACTCTACTTTAGTCACTTATTCCATCAACCAAGGGTCATCCTACGCTCCGAAGGTAAAACCTAACGCTCTGATACCAACTTTGTCACGTCCCGAAAGTACGGAATATGACCGGCACTTAAACTACGAACGTCTCAAGGCGTACGTATTCTAAGTAAGCCGAAAACCCAGAAATCCAAACCAAGAAAAGTAGTAGAGTGTAGGAAAACCAATTTAAATCAAGTAGTTTTGCAAAATACGCCGAAATATGCATTTTAAAATCACAAGTCCTTTCTAAAAAATTCGGCAGAGTTTCCGTTGTAAAAACTGACCCCAAACGGGTACAAAACCTGATAAAGCATATATAATGGAAAATGCATCCCCAAGCGGGAGCTAGCTCTTCGTCAATCGACGGTCACAACCACGCAAGCAATATAATATACAACGCCGAAAGGCGAGGATCACAACAGAAAAGGAAACTCAAAACAGCATGAAATCCGTATGAATACAAGCGCGACTCTAAGGTCGATAGAATAAACAACACTGGTCTCTATCTCAAATAAATACATGTTTGGTTGATGGAACCTCTAGATACAACTGAATAATAATATACAAGGTAATATGATGGGTACGATACCAAAACCCACCTACTAGCAAGTCACCCGAACGAAACTGTGCCCGCAAAGCCGTAATGAAACCTGTACGGCAAACCTGCAAGAAACTGGGGCACAACGGGGGTGAGTTGCCAACTCGTGAATAGAAAACATCTACGGATAAAAAAATCGCATGTATGACGCAATCCTAGGTCATACGATCATAATATATAATCCTCAAATATAACATGCAACCTATAACAAGGCTAGGGTAAATATCTAACCCGAGTGTAATCTCATAGCCCGTGTCAGTGCTTCAGGTGGCAATATATCATATGAATGAGGTATGAATGCATGAGAACTGAATACATGTAAATGAAGAAACTGTTTTCATAATTTAGTGAGATTTCCTTTGTATTTTTAAAATGAGGTATCATAATGAAATCAGCATAAAACAGTGCCTAACATCGGCACAAAACGTAATCCAAATATCTCGATATCTCTGTATCACAGTCTCTGTACCTCAATATCACGAAATCTCAATGTCTCAATCACAAAATCTAGGGCGCCGTCAGTCCAGACCGGCCCCTACCATCAATCTCAAGACCACGACGGTATCCTTCGGATATCCGACGCGTCAGGTAAAATCACCGGTCGGTAGTGCTCCCCTGCCAGGCTCAACGTCATCACCACATTCATCTTGCCCCGGGGTACCGCACCGGGTCCACCATGTACCCGAAACGGTTCATCCATCTCCTCGAATCGGGTTTCCAAATCCATCAGCAAACTCATGCTGGACGACTCATACATCATGGGAAAACCGCACTTTTTATTTTAAAGAGAGAAAAGAAGTTTATATAAGTTTTTCGGTTTTCCCCCAAATCCAGAAAATCTCATGGAAATCCGAATCCAATCCTCAATAGCATGTGAACAGTGCATATAGGCATAAAAATCCATGAATAATAACATGCATGATGTAACAAGTAATAATTACAATGTCTAATCTAGCATATAAGGCAAGTACACTAATATCATGTCTAAATTATTAGCGAACAACCTATGTCGATGCAATAATATTTTCTAAGGTGTACGTGACATGGCAATTACCGATGAAGATGTGTGTGAGCCGGCAAGTAAGTGTACGTGGTACATACGCATCATCGGTAATGGTGCTGGTGTCCTAACAGCATAACATCAATAATGGAGTATGAAACATAATATAAGCATGCGATGCGAAGCGAACCACAATAATGAGTGGGAGCTGAATACTAGATGCAACTATAACTAATCTGCATTAATCTAATATAAGTCCTACAAATGGTGCCTTTTGAAATAACACGAATCATAGGGTTTTGAAAATAGGGGCTACGGTGTTTTTATGAAAAGATACGTCTTTTGAAATATCCGTAGGATCCCTTGGGCTGTCTTTTAAAATACCCACGATTCGTTAGTTTTGAAATAGGTAGGAGTCTAATCTAATCTAACAACTACACTAAACTATACGGCTGAACTAACAAGCTGAGCTACAGGTAAGGAAACCGCCTAACATCTGAGTCGATACATATACATACCTGTATATATATTAGTCGGTGATCCCGCCTCAATAATATCATATCCGATATCATATCTATAATCAGACATCCCAAGTCAAGAGTGCGGTTCAATCATCAAAATATAGCTCGTACATAAATCCGTCGTACGGCATCCCAAATCTGGGTACGGGTCAATATCACATTCATCATACTATTTATCTGGTATCCTCTTTATCAAATGTCATGATCGGGGTACTGATCTACGTCTAGTACAATATTGATACCATCTATGTATGCATGCAGGTATAAGAATCACTACGCCAAAAGACCCGCTAAAACATCATGTCGTATCTCAATACGAACCAAATCGCATCACCGATCTCCTGGCCTCAAGCCCAATCTCATCGACTCATCTCAAATCCAGTATATGAACACATAGTCCCATACCCATGTGAACACATAAATATATGATCCCAAATACGCACATATAAAAGAAAGAATGTATGCAAGTATATGTGTGCGTGCGTGTGTGAGTGCAACCACTACTCTAGGGTTTCGTAACTACACTAAACCAATCCAAAAATACCAAATGTCCATCTTATCATCAATAATCAACAACAACATATAATCAATATCTATGTGTATACGTATTCGTATACATCACCACGAACTGCGGGGGTGCTATACGCCATCCACCCGACTTCTCCCCGTAGATATAAATCTACTCACCTGTATCCTGCGTGTCGGTATCGATGTCGCCTTCATCTTCTGCATCGCCTCAGATCGTCGTGGGGGTACCTACACATATCACACGTATCACATCACCTCAAAAATCAAATCGAAACTTAAAACGACACGCGAAAACCAACACGATACGCTAAAAGGCTTATAGGTTAGAACCTATGGTTAGCCTTCGCAAACAACCCGAAATCACTCGATGTAGTCGTACAAACGCCAAGTGACCGAGGTAAAACCCAAATATGAAATTCTAGTAATCGAAATACGGAAAACAATAACTCGATTCAAAGCAGCAACCCAAGAAAACGATCCCAGATTTCACTTCAGGTCAAAACAAGGCAATTAAACAACTCTGGGGTGATGCATATGATGTATTTGAGCTACTGGACCAACCCCGACACATTCCACCACTACATGGCCGGCCACATCCTTGCCAAAACCGGCCTGGCCGGCCCCCTATGTCCAATTGGGTCCGTCTGGTCAGGGTGGCCTCCTAATACCCTAATTTGGTCCCTAGAGTTGTTTGTTTGTCTCAGAAACTCCCCAGGTCAACCCAGATTCACCTGCACACCCTAATCACTCACAAACCGACATGAAAGTCCCGCAATTCCGTATTTTTTGGTTTCAGGTTGTGCTAGGTCAGGGTCTTAGTCAATATAGGGCCTAAGGTCACCATTAGGGTCCAATTGCACAGCCACATCTCAACTTTACCCTAACCCTCTCTAAGTTGCTCCAAAATGTATAAAACCTCGACAAAACGACACTAAACTTTAAAAGAGGCTAAATCACTTGAAATACTACAATATTTGTGAAGGAATTACCTCAATAGAGACTCATGAATCTTCCTACAGCACTAAAACATCAACTTTCTTGGTCCATTGCGTAGATCTTGAGCTTGTGTGCATTTTTTATGAAACCGATATGGGGTTTTGGAGTTGTTTTGAATGTGTTTAGAGGGGTTGAAGAGGGGAGGGAGATGAAGGAGAAGCAGCAGCAGCAAGCAAGGAAGAGGGAGAGAGAAATGAGTGTTGGAAATGGCTAAGTCTTTAGGTCAAATGAAGCCTATACCTCTCTCTCACCCACTACCAATTCTTTATTCTTTCTCTTTTCTATTCAAATTCCTTTCTCACAAGAATAGTAACCCCAAAGTAAAACCATGGCAAAAAAATATAACACAAGTCTAGAAAAATGATATGTGCATGTTTTGCACAAAAACGCCAAAAATCCGATTAGCGATTTTTAATCGCGATTAGCACTAAATTAGCATATAAATGATCACAAACACTTAAAAATGACATAATTCCATAAAATACCCTATTTTAGAATTTTCCAAAATTTTTCCTATTTATCGATATTTAATTATAAATTTAATATTAAAATAATCAATAAAATAATATTAAATTATGAAAATTCCTAAAAATAATATTTTATTATTTTGGAATGTTACATTAGGTCCGTGCGAGAGCACGGGGAATTTCCCTCAAAGTACCGGCACTGGCCTGGCAGAACGGTTAGCAAAGTTGTAGACTGTGATTAATCCCGGCTAGTCTTTCCTTTTTAGGGTTTTTTGAAGAAAAATTTGATTAAAACAGTGGGAGCCATCCTGATTAGATAAGATAATAACCAATCTAATCTTGCAAGAGCATACACTAAAGTGTTTCCTTCTCTCTCTCCAGGTAGCGACCATGTCAGGCCTTAATCAAGATAATAATATGGATGTATTGACCGAACCCACTATTACACTGAGCAGGGGAACGTTGGTTCCATTTTTTCTTATAATTTTTATAAGACTGAACAGGAAATAGGGAAATATCCGGATTCACACGCCGCCCAAACGAAGAATAAGCATAATGATGCATCTTCTTCGGGTGTGTTTGTTATCGAGAGCTATTTCTTAGTTCACTCTACGTCCTGAGTATTAGATACCGGATCAAAATCCCACATATGTAATATGTTGCATGGGCTAAAGAAAGATAGAGAACTGGGAGAGGGTGATCATTCCGTAAGAGTAGGGAATGGTGCAAATGTTGCAGCCAAAGCAGTTGGCGAATATCACCTTGTGTTGCCAAATGGTAATACATTGATTCTGAACGAATGCTATTACATTCCGACCCTGATATGCAATCTATATCAGTTTCTTTATTGAGTAAAGAAGGATATAATTTTGTAGTACAGGATAATGTTATGAACATCTTCCTGAATCAAAAGTTGATTGGATCAGGCTCGTTAACTAATGGCATATACGTTCTCAATCAAACTACAATACTTAATGTACAAAACACACACAAGAGGAAAAGTTCAGAAATGAACGAATCCTTCTTGTGGCATTGTAGACTAGGTCATATCAATGCGACACGACTAGCTAAGTTACATAAAGATGGATATTTGAAACCGTTCGAATTTTCATCTTATGACACTTGCCAGTCATGCTTCAATGGTAAAATCACCAAAACTCCATTTAGTGGACACGGAGAAAGAGTTACTGAACTCTTGGGACTGATACAGAGTGATGTATGTGGTCCCATGTTTACACATGCCAGGAATGGTTCCTCGTACTTCATTACATTCACTGACGATCTCTCAAGATTCGGACATGTGTTCCTGTTGAAACACAAGTCTGAACCTTTTGAAAAATTCAAAGAATATAAGCATGAAGTAGAGAACCAAACGGGCAAAAGTATTAAGATACTTCGATCAGATCGAGGAGGAGAATACTTGAGCAATGAGTTCCGCGACTATCTAAAAGAGAATGAGATTCTCTCTCAGCTTACTCCTCCCTATACACCACAGCACAACAGTGTATCAGAACGGAGGAATCGCACCCTATTAGATATGGTGCGCTCTATGATGAGCATTGCAGAGTTACCTATTTCCTTTTGGGGATATGCACTGGAGACAGCTGCAGACCTATTGAATATGGTTCCCACCAAATCTGTGCCTACCACTCCATATGAGATATGTAAAGGAAAGCGACCATATCTTAATTATTTTAAAATATGGGGTTGTCCGGCATATGCGAAAACACAAAATCCGGACAAGCTCGAGGCAAGGTCAGTTCTGTGCAAGTTTATTGGATATCCCAAGCATTCACAAGGGTATATCTTCTACCACTCCGAGAAACAAAAGTGTTTGTTTCTCAACATGCCACCTTCTTAGAAAATGGTTTTCTTATGAAACAAGATAGTAGCAATGAGGTAGAACTGGAAGAAGTTCCAGCAGCACAGGCTACAACTGACGATTTAGTGGAACTAGAGGATTCGATAGCTCCCAATGAACCACAGCCTCTCCGCCGATCTAGTAGGGTTCCTCATCCACCTAAGAGATACTACGGTTTTCTCATTGACGGTAGGAGTGAGGACTGCATCATGGAAGATGATGACCCGACTTGCTTCGAGCAGGCCATCACGAGTGGGGACTTTGTGAAATGGCTGGATGCAATGCGATCTAAGATGGAATCCATGTACATCAACAAAGTATGGACTTTGGAAGTTGCTCCTGAAGGGGTAAAACCCATTGGGAGCAAATGGATCTTTAAGAAGAAACTTGGTGTAGATGGAAAAGTTGAGACTTTCAAAGCTAGACTTATTGCAAAGGGTACATGACTCAGCCAGAGGGCTTCGTAAACAGTGGGAGCAGCGGAAAGGTGTGCAAGCTGCTTAAATCCATCTACGGATTAAAGCAAGTATCGCGGAGTTGTGTCATCTGCTTTGATGTGGCAGTCAAAGAGTTTTACTTCATCAAGAACGTAGATGAACCTTGTATATACAAGAAGGTGGCAGAGAGTAAAGTTGTCTTTCTCGTATTGTACGTGGATGACATACTCTTGATAGGAAATGATGTTCCTATGCTGCACTCGGTCAAGCTATTCTTATCACAAAGATTCTCAATGAAAGATCTAGGTGATGCCTCCTGCATTTTGGGGATTAAGATCTATAGAGATAGATCTAAAAGGATACTGGGATTATCCCAATCCAGGTACATTGACACCATACTAAAGAGGTTTAGTATGGAAGAATCCAAGCGTGGGAATTTACCCACGATCTCAGGACTCACTCTCTCCAAAGAGATGTCTCCCAAGATTGATTTGGAGAGAGCTCGTATGAAAGGGATACCCTATGCTTCGGCAGTAGGCTCTATCATGTACGCGATGTTGTGTACCAGACCCGATGTAGCATACCCACTGAGTGTAGTGAGTAGGTATCAAGCAGATCTAGGAGAGAGTCACTGGACAGCTGTGAAGAACATTCTCAAGTACTTGAGAAGGACTAAAGAGATGTTCTTGGTGTTTGGTAACGGAGAACTCCAAGTGGAATCCTTTACCGATTCGAGCTTCCAGAGTGATAAGGACGACTCTAAGTCGGTCTCGAGATTTGTCTTTACCCTAAATGGAGAGGCGGTGTGTTGGAAGAGTTCCAAACGGGAAACCGTTGCAAACTCGACGATGGAGGCTGAATACATCGCTGCCAACGATGCTGCCAAAGAGACTGTCTGGATAAAGAAGTTCATTACAGAACTTGGAGTGGTTCCGTCCATCGAGTATCCAATACCTTTGTATTGCGATAAGAATGGAGCTGTGGCTTTGGCCAAGGAAATCAGGTCCCATCAGCGATCCAGGCATATTCTGGGGCGGTATCTGTAAGTCCACGTTGCCACCCCCGGTTCTTGCGGGGAGGCGGAAACGGTATAAAAATCAAATTTTTAGCGCATGAGGCAACATGGACTAACAAAGTCGGGATCTTTTCTAAACTAAACTAGCAAGAAAGCTAAAGAGAGTTAGCTACTCGGATAAAAGGTTATACCTAACTTGAACTCCTTCTTCTTGAAACCTTTGTAGGGTTTGATGGTGCTTTCCTCGTCGCCTTCTTCCGTCAAAGATGGATCCACCTGAGGGTTCAACCTTCGGGCTCTTTCTCGAACTTTGAGTGAACTAGGATCTTTGGTTTGCTAAACCTCTAACCCTAGAGTGAGTAGAGAGTGACTTTGAGGTGTTTTTATCTCAAGGAGATGGATTCTCAATACATGAGAAGGGAGCTCCTTGAACTAGAGGAGGAAGAAGAAGAAGTGAGGAGAGAGAAGTGTTATGATAGAATGAATATTATTCTTCTCATTTTGCAACCATAACCAAAATGAAAAGAATATCAAATTAACAATAATAATAAAAATGAAATAGTTGATGGATGGTTTGGAATGACTATTATCATTACATTCATTAAATGGTTTTGCTAGAATCAAAGAGCATCTTTGATATGTAATGATAAAGGTCAAACTTTCAACCATGGTCAACAAGTCAACCTTGGTCAACAAGTCAACAAACCCATCCATAACAAAATTTCATTTAATTAATATTATTAATTGATATATCACAAATTCATTAGGGTTTGGAAAAAGACGACTGTCAACTGTGCATACACACCCGATCCGAAACCCTAATGAAAATCCTCTTCCTCTGCCTCAAACAACTGTGCATACACACCCGCATTCTTGTTCCGAGGAACATGAACACAATGAGATAAAACTAACCCCAAAACATATACTAGTATCTGGCTCAAACCAGAGCCGGCTAGTAATATCCGTCCGGACTCCAAACGTGCACAAGTGCGCGGATGAGAACGAACCCTGTCGCAAAACCATGCGACCTCTACTCTGTTTTGCCCAAAAGCGAATAGCCCTCTGTGTGGGACTCTAAAGACTCGACACTACGCTGGCAGTGGGTTTAACCACAGACCGCAAGCGGCACTAGCTGTGCGTAACGGTCCCCAGGTAGATGCCGACAAGAAGACTGACGAGGTGAACCCCATCTGAACTCCTACTGAGTCTGAATGTGACAATCTCCGTACAGTCCGGTCTGTTCGTCTGATACATCGCATGGTGGGCCTAGGGGGCGGTAAACGTCAGTCCCCTAATAGCGGTACAAGTCGTGTCGGAGTGAAGCCCAAAACACCCTGAGATAACACTGGAAACCTACCAGTATATCTCGATTGCCCTGGCCAGGGACTACTCGTGTAATGGCTCTCCTAGACACGGCGCGATGTCAACCCCCAATACCGGGAGAGACGAATCCTGTCTAACCGTCACTGCTTCCAAATGCTTCGGGACTGCACCCAACCACTACCTGTTTGCACGACTCCTTTGAGCCGTGGTAGGGTAGTAGTCAAAGTACAGTGGGAACACACTCGAGGCGAAGTGACAGTGTCAAGTCAGCGGACTAAGCTGTACTCATGTCACCTGGGAACTGATAACTGACGATAGGTATAATACCAACCTGTCAGTTCCCGACGAGTCCTGTCCAGTGTACTCGTAACCCAATGAGCACCCGTATACTATCTCCAGTACGACGTACTGATGGCTGTGGGACAGACCATCTCCCACACTGGGATGAGAAGCGCATACGCTCGTCTACTCCGGAGTATCGATGCCCTGTCTCGATAGTCCTGCGACTAGGGACCTGTATAAGGATGTGCTTATAGATTACCCAGCCCCTACTAGTGTGACTGCCATCACAACGCTGGTAATCAAGCCAAGATCCTAAGGGCTCCACTAATGTGTATAGGTGATATACTAAAATGAACACAAGTACACATTGAAGTAGAAACAAACCAAGTAGCATACTACTATATTGAGCAAGATTGTTTATACAAGGTGAATATCCCAAGCTTCCATTAAGTAATATACAAACTAGTATGATACAGTAATGGCCTCTAGGGCATATACACTAACAATCTCCCACTTGCACTAAGGCCATGTACTGGCGTATCGAAGACCTATCATCTCGATCAGCCGCTCGAACTGAGTCTGGGGTAAGGCCTTGGTGAATGGATCTGCAGTGTTTTCTTCTGAAGCAACCCTCCGAACCTCGATCTCCTTGCGATCCACGATCTCCCTGATCAGGTGATACCGCCTCAAGATGTGTCTGGATATCTGATGGGACCTGGGTTCCTTCGCTAAAGCTATAGCCCCGTTGTTGTCGCAATACAGAGGTATTGGATCAACAATGGACGGAACCACCTGAAGTTCTTTCAAGAACTTCCTCATCCAGACGGCTTCTTTTGCGGCATCAGATGCAGCGATGTATTACGCTTCCATCGTCGAGTCTGCAACGGTTTCCTGTTTGGAACTCTTCCAACACACCGCCCCTCTATTGAGGGTAAAGACAAAACCCGACATGGACTTGGAATCATCCTTGTCACTCTGAAAGCTGGAGTCAGCAAAGGCCTCGATCTGGAGGTCTTTTCTGCCATACACCAAGAACATCTCCTTAGTCCTTCTCAGGTACTTGAGAATGTTCTTTACCGCTATCCAGTGTTTCTCCCCAGGGTTTGACTGATACCGGCTTACCACACTCAGTGCATAAGCTACATCCGGTCTGGTACACAACATCGCATACATTATAGAGCCTACCGCAGAAGCGTAGGGTATAATAGACATGCGATCCCTCTCCAAATCAATCTTGGGAGACATCTCTTTAGAGAGGGTGATCCCGTGACAAGCCGGTAGGTTACCGCGCTTGGAATCTTCCATACTGAATCTTTTCACTATGGTGTCGATGTACCTGGACTGAGAAAGTCCTAATATCCTCTTGGATCTATCACGATGGATCCGGATCCCCAGGATGTATGAGGCATCACCCAGGTCTTTCATGGAGAACCTGTGCGACAAGAACCCCTTGACAGATTGTAGCATAGGAATGTCATTTCCTATTAAGAGAATGTCATCCACGTATAAAACGAGGAATACTACAGTTCTCGCTACAAATCTACTATAGATGCATGGTTCATCTGGATTTTTGATAAAGCCAAATTCCTTGACCGTCTCATCAAAACAGATGTTCCAACTCCGCGATGCCTGCTTTAGTCCATAGATGGACTTAAGCAACTTGCACACCTTTCCGCTGCTCCCACTCTGAATGAAACCCTCTGGCTGATCCATATAGACACACTCTTCTAAATTTCCATTTAGAAAAGCGGTCTTTACGTCCATCTGCCAAATCTCATAATCGTGGAAGGCAGCAATGGCAAGAAGGATCCGAATGGATTTCAGCATAGCCACTGGAGAAAAGGTTTTGTCATAGTCCAAACCAGGTCTTTGACGAAAACCCTTTGCAACAAGTCTAGCTTTATAGGTCTCAACCTGTCCATCTACACCAATCTTTCTTTTGAAGATCCACTTGCATCCTACGGGTTTTACCCCGTCTGGAGCAATGTCCAACATCCATATTTTGTTGGTGTACATGGACTCCATTTCGGTCCGCATTGCATCCAGCCATTTTACCGAGTCAACGCTCTGAACGGCCTGCTGGAAGCTAGTAGGCTCATCATAATCTATGATGCAATCCTCTCTATCCCCGTCTATGAGAAAACCGTAGTATCTCTCGGGCGGATGAGACTGCCTACTACTTCTGCGGAGCGGCATAGGAATGTCATGTTCTTTTGAACCTACTGGCTCTTCCAAGCTTTCAGTAATAGCTTGTGGTTCTGGAATTTCTTCCAGTTCTATTGCGCTCCCACTTATCTGGGTTTCTAAAAACTCAGTTTCTAAGAAGCGGGCATGTTGAGAAACAAGAACTTTTTGTTCCTCTGCGGAATAGAACAGATACCCCCTGGAGTTCTTTGGGTATCCCACAAACTTACACTGTACTGAACGTGCCTCGAGCTTGTCCGCATGCTGCTTTTTTACAAAAGCTGGACATCCCCATATCTTAAGATACTTAAGACAGGGTTTCTTCCCACTCCACATCTGATATGGGGTGGTAGGCACAGTCTTGGTTGGAGCCTTGTTCAAGAGATATGCAGCTGCTTCTAGTGCATAACCCCAGAAAGATCGCGGTAACTCAGTCTTGCTCATCATGGAACGAACCATATCCAATAGGGTTCGATTCCGTCTCTCCGATACACCGTTATGTTGCGGAGTGTATGGAGGAGTAAGCTGAGAGAGAATTCCATTTTCTTTTAAGTAATTCAGGAACTCGGCACTTAAGTATTCTCCACCTCGATCCGATCTTAGAATCTTGATACTTTTGCCTGTTTGTTTTTCAACTTCATTCTTGTAATCCCGAAATTTCTCAAAGGCCTCGGATTTGTGCTTCATTAAGAAGACATGTCCATACCTAGAGAAATTATCTGTGAAAGTAATGAAGTATGAATAACCGCTTCGCGCATGTGCAGACATCGGACCACACACGTCACTGTGTATGAGTCCTAAGAGCTCGCTCGCTCTTTCTCCGTGTCCAGTGAACGGAGTCTTTGTCATCTTTCCCATGAGACAAGATTCACAAGTGGCATAAGACTGATACTCGAACGGATCCAAGTATCCTTCTTTATGTAACTTAGTTAACCGTGTTTCATTGATCTGACCCAGTCTACAATGCCATAAGAAAGCCTAATTTATATCTGGAGACTTTCTTTTGTGTGTATTCTGGACATTGAAAATCTGTGGTTGGTTTAACACGTATATACCATTGCTCAATGTACCTGACCCAATCAGAACTTGATTAAGGTGAATGTTTACAACATTACTTACAAACGCAAATTCATAACCTTCTTTAGAAACCAAAGATACAGAAATGATATTACAAGTTGCGTTGGGTACAAAAAAGCAATTGCGTAAAACCAAAACATGTCCATCTGACATTCCCAGGTGATAGTCCCCCACGGCTTTAGCATCCATGCTAGCTCCGTTTGCAACTCTGAGGGTCATGTCACCTGCCTTCAAAAACCTACGGTTTCTCAACGCCTGCAAAGAATTACAGATATGAGATCCTGATCCGGTATCCAATACTCAGGAAGTAGAGTTTATCGAAAGACAGTTTTCAATAACATACACACCTGAAGCTGAAGCCGCAACCTGCTTCAGTTCCTGTGTCCTGGCTTTCCAAGCCCTGCAATCTTTCTTCCAGTGTCCACTCTTATGACAATAGAAGCATTCTTCTTTACCCACAAGCTTCCCCGCTATCATTGTTGCCTTTGCTTTTCCCTTCGTATCCACTTTACCAACACCGCCCCTTGGTTTGTGTCACGCCCTGCTTCCCAGAGTACGCAAGATTGGGCACGTGACATAGCCAACCATGCTACATGTGGGTAGGAAATATCCATCCACAGTCACATTACGGTTGTAGAGATATCAAGAACAAAATAATAAACTAATCTAATACATGTCCAAGTCCATAATAACAAGAATCAATAAACAATAAGTGCGGAAGCAAATGATCCAATACAACAAATAAACAGTACGTCCCATAATGCGGGCTCACATCTGAAATGAAATGAAATAAATAGACTAAGCCCTAAGAAACTCACAGTTCAGCCTGCTGGCTGAATTACTCCTGCTCGGTCGTCGACAGTGGTACGGAATCTGGGCCATGCAAAACCCAGACGTCAGCGCGTCATGTCAACCAAATAATATAGTATAAACATGGTAATAAACAATGCAGGTGTGAACATGAAATAAGCAATACTAAGAAATAACAGGGCAGGGTAGTGTGCATTGGTGACTAGACTGTCCTATCAGGTTTCTACTCTACAGTCTTTGAAATCAATTGATGAATCGTCGATGTAACTCAATAGTATCCCGTGCGTGCCCGGGACCACGGTCAAGGTCCTCGGGGCTGAATCCGAGACGTGCCGCTAAGCAGTAATAGGTAGTAGGATGGATGAGTGATGTCAGCATCATCACTCCCGGACTGGCCAAGCCCGTAAGACTGATCAGAACAAGTGTCGAACTGTTGAGTTACAAGTCGGTTTCACCTTTGATTTCCCCATACCCCCAAGCTATGTATGTCAGGTCAGGTATTCAATAGTCAAGGACTAATGCCAACACAAAATCAGGTAAAGTAGGTCTGTCTGGATAGACAGCAGGAATGGTCAGGTTTGTCGGCATTAGGCATGAGATCAGGTAACAGGTCAGGTAATGTATAAAGGTGTCATGTCATGTCAAGAGTGTACGGTACCATATCATGTCAAGTAGGAAGTGTAACAGGTCATGTCAGGAAGCACAAGATGTCATGTGGGTGCTCATAATCAAACTATCATAGACATGTGTATAAATAAACAAGCATGAGTACTATTAGAACAATAAACTGGAACATATAATATGATATGCAAATAGATATAATTTCAAGGATATGGATGCACAGTTATCGATTAGGGTTACATTTATAGTTCCAATATTAATTAGGATGCAATTTATTAAATATGGAGTATTAATATCACATTATTATGTAGTAATGTGATATATGGATGCAATTATATTTATCTTAAATGCGGTGGATGCAAACGGGTATCCGAAGAGTTATAAAACTATAAAATGGTAGTGTGGGATGTACAACTAAGCAATATGTGATATAAATATTTATATAATAATATTAATATGGATAGCATATTCAAAGCGATTAGTAACTATAAAAGCTGTATTGATTAACCATGCACAAGAAGGTTCCGTTCAGAAATTCAGCGTCGCCCTAATTTGTAAAATAGCTTAAAAATAACAAACGTTCTCCAAAAGGGACGTATCTTATACCAAAACAAAGATAATTCAATAAGGTTTTCAGTTTTATAAGTATAAGCATCTCAGGTTATCCCTACAAAAAGTTATGAATATTCGAAGTTGAAAGTTTGCTGCTGGAATTTCCCTGGACAGCAGTTTGGAGACATTTTCATTTGCATTTTACGTTATTTAACCAATTTATTTTGCCAGTAAATACTTCATAGAGTTATAGTATTCTGAATTAGCTTCGTAACGAACTAAAGAACGTATACTAATGATTTTTCTATGATTTATAATGAATTTTATAAGATAAGGTGTACAGTAAATTTCAGATTTGTCATATCCGATTTTTCAACGACATTTCATATGTAAACTATAAGATTTTCAAATGTATATCATTATAAAATGAAGATTATAAAAGTATATAGCATGTAGCAAGATTAACTTGCCTCGATGGGTCGCGAATCGGGAAAACGGAACGTTAACCGTCGGCGGGGAAAACTCGCGACGGGCGCACGGTTCACGGAATGAACCCAAACGACGAACAAAGGAACCACACGGGTCGGGGTACCTCACTGGAACGTCGAGAAGCGTCACCGGCACGACGGAATTCCGGCAACAAAAGAACAGTTAAAAAAATGAAAAACGGAACATGAAGCAAGAAGAGAAAGAATGATAAAGAGAAGTACGAGAGAGTATATGAGGGAGAGGGAGAGAGAGGAAAAAGTGGAGAGAGAGAGAGAGAAAGTAGGGCCCACGGGGTTAAAGGGGAGGTTGCGATTGGCTGAGAGAATAAATTAAGAAGGATATAAAAGATTGTAAAAATATTATATGGTTAACTTAAAGATTTAAAAGATAGGTAATGAACAGTAAGATATCAGGTTAGTTAGAAAAATATATGCGATGGTTTTAATAATATTAAAATTTGGGATTTTGGCGCCAAATAAAACATTTCCAAATTGCGCCCGGGTTGGGTCTAAAAATTCGAAATTCAAATAATAGGATTTTAAGCGGGTTCCAAATTTTAAAATGAAATGTTCTATGATTAAAAAGCATACTCCCAAAACGGACACACGCACGTGCACGTAGCCATCCAAACTCGCCCGTTTCACTGAACGGGACGAGAATACAATGCACGGACGCTACCACGAGGCTAAGGGTGTCAAGTAGGCCAAGAAGAATATTTTCAATTTTATTTTAGGTGCTAAAATTTGTTATATGCAGAATGACTTAGCCGGTTAAAATTGTGCAATAAGAACCAAACAAGCAAGATAAATGAAATGAGCAATACCAAACACTCAACCAGTAACAGAAATAGTATTATTGGGCTCGGGTGTTACATCATACCCAACTACAAAAAGAATTTCGTCCTCGAAATTCCAAGAATTCAAGATAGATAACTACAGGAAAAGGTGAGGAAACTTCTGCCGGATCTCGTCTTCTCGCTCCCAAGTGGATTCTCCATGCGATCGATTACCCCAAGAAACTAGCACAAGAGGGATAACCTTGTTCTTAAGAACCTTTTCTCTTCGATCCTTGATTTCAACTGGTCGCTCTTCAAAAGTTAGGTCCTCCCGTACGGTCAACTCCGAATGATCCAAGACATGAGTCTCATCACGAACATACCTCCGTAGTTGAGACACATGAAACACATCGTGAACTCCTGCTAATGACTGTGGTAACGCCAACCGGTACGCTACCTCTCCAACACGCTCCAATATCTCGAAGGGTCCAACGAATCGAGGACTAAGCTTTCCCCGACTTCCAAAGCGAATCACCCCTCTAGTCGGTGATATCTTCAGGAATACCAAATCACCCACGGCGAACTCTAGAGGTCTTCTTGACGTGTCAGCCCAACTCTTCTGTCTGTCTTGTGCTGCCTTCATATGATTTCTGATAGTGTTAACCTTCTCAACTGTCTGCATCACCAAATCTGGTCCCAACAATTTTCGTTCACCGACATCATCCCAACAAATAGGTGAACGACATTTACGACCATACAAAGCTTCAAACGGAGCCATCTGGATAGTTGCCTGAAAACTGTTGTTGTAAGAAAACTCCACCAAGTGTAGATGATCCTCCCACGAACCCTTGAAGTCCAACATGCATGCTCTCAACATATCATCAAGAGTTTGGATCGTTCTCTCCGACTGACCATCAGTTTGAGGATGATAAGCTGTGCTAAACTTCAATCGAGTCCCCAAACTTTCCTGTAAACTCCTCCAGAAGTGTGATAAGAACCGAGTGTCCCGATCGGACACGATGCTCACCGGTACGCCATGCAATCTTACAATCTTCTGCATGTACCGCTCTGCCAAAGTCTCCGTTGATTGACCAACCTGGAAAGGAATAAAGTGAGCTGCCTTGGTCAATCGATCGACAAACACCCATACTGCATTGTTTCCATTTGGACTTCGCGGTAAAGCCGTCACGAAATCCATGATTATATGTTCCCACTTCCACTGAGGAATCGGAAGTGGTTGCAACAAACTAGCAAATTGACTTGCTGACATACCAAGCACTTAACCACGAAGCGAGCAATCTCCCGTTTCATGCCTTCCCACCAGAAATGCTGTCGAAAATCTCGGTACATCTTTGTACCTCCTGGATGTATAGAATAAGCTGAACTGTGTGCCTCCTTCATAAGCACTTCACGAACATCCCCCTTTGGCACACACAAACGGCTACCATACCTCAACGAACCATCTTCGTAGACCAGTAAATCTGTTCGTAGTCCAGCCTCAACCCGCTCTCGAAACTTCTGCAGTCTAGGATCCTGCGATTGTGCCGCTTTAATCTTCTCAACCAAGGACAACTGTACTTGCAACTGCATCAATTGTCCCGTAGAATGTGGTAGCACAACTTCCAAGTCAAATCTTCGAAAATCTGCAATGATCTCCCCCTGTGTAGTTAACACCTGAATTGCTGGTAACCGACTAAGCGCATCCGGCACAACATTAACCTTCTCCGGATGGTACTTAAGATCAAGATCGTAGTCAGCCATCAGCTCCAACCATCTACGCTGCCTCATGTTAAGCTCCTTCTGCGTAAACACATACTTCAAGCTCTTATGATCTGTAAAAACTTCGACTCTTTCCCCCAAAAGGTAGTGTCTCCGAATCTTCAAAGCGAAAATCACAGCCGCACGCTCCAAGTCATGAGTTGGATAATTCTTCTCATGGGTCTTCAACTGTCTCGATGCGTATGCTACAACCTTCCCATGCTGCATCCAAACACATCCCAATCCTTTCCCAGATGCGTCGCTATGAATCACTAGTCCTCCGGAATTGTCTGGTACGGTCAGGATAGGGGCGGTTATCAACTTCTGCTTCAACGTCTCAAAAGCCAACGCACACTTATCCGTCCATACAAAAGGTACCTCCTTGCGCGTAAGCTTGGTCAACGGTTCTGCCAAACGAGCGAAGTTCTCCACAAATCTCCTGTAGTATCCGGCTAATCCAAGGAAACTTCTTATCTCAGCTACATTCCTTGGAATAGGCCAATCTCGAACTGCTGCAATCTTTTCGGGATCGACGGCGATTCCATCGCCCGACACAACATGCCCCAGAAACTTCACTTCTTCCAGCTAGAATTCGCACTTACTCATCTTCGCGAATAACTTCTCTTGTCTCAGCGTCTGCAGTGCGATCCTTAAATGCTCAGCAGGCTCCTCCGGACTCTTCGAGTATACCAGAATATCGTCAATGAATACCACAATAAACTGGTCCAAGAATGGTGAAAAGATCCTGTTCATCAAATCCATGAATATTGCCGGCGCATTAGTCACTCCGAAGGGCATCACTAGATACTCGAAATGTCCATATCGAGTCCGAAACGCCGTCTTGCAAATGTCTTCTGCTCTCACTCGGACCTGATGATATCCTGATCGCAAATCCAGTTTCGAGAATACCCTCGCGCCACTAAGCTGCTCAAAAAGTTCTCCAATGCGAGGGATCGGGTACTTGTTCTTAATAGTCACCCGGTTCAACTCTCGATAATCAATGCACATCCTTCTCGTGCCGTCCTTCTTCTTTACTAAAAGAACTGGGGCTCCCCAAGGTGAGTTGCTGCTTCGAATCCAACCCTTCTCGAGTAATTCACCAACTTGTTTCTTAACTTCTTCCAATTCCACCGATGCCATCGGATAATAAGATTTTGATACTGGCGCTGCACCAGGAATAATGTCAATCGCAAACTCCACATCTCGCTTCGGCGGTAAGCCTGATATATCTTCAAACACATCCATAAAGTCACGAACAACTGACGGCTCTTCATTACTATCCGCTTCCATTGTCGCAAGAACACTGTTTGTCGGCCTAGCCCTAAACTCGACTGGCCCGACAAAGCTGCTTCTTCCAGTGAAAGTAAACTCAGAGTGTCCGGGAATCTGGAAATTTACCTTCCTTGCCCTACAGTCAATGTGGGCGTGGAAAGTGCCAAGAAAATCCATTCCCAAGACTGCTTCATAACTGCCCGTATCTATCACCAAGAAATCTGCAAAAGCTCTCGTCCGCAAACAACAACTGTACAATCTCTATATTCCTTACTAGTTATGATTTTCCCATTCCCAGTGTGTATGTCCCAAAACTAGACAGGGTCGTGCAGGTAATCGAGTGTGTAGTTATAAATTTGGATGACATAAAACAGTGGGATGCTCCGGAATCAAATAATGCCAATGCGGGAAAACCATGAACGAGCAAAGTACCTGAAACCACTTCTCCTGATGCCTTGGCTTCCTCAGCTGTCAACGTGAAAGCTCGAGCCTGGTTTGGTCCCTGAGTCAGCTGTTTCTGCCCTTGGAACGGTCTCTGCGGAGGCTTCTGAATATCATCCCTTGTACGAAGCTTCGACGGACAGGCACTAACGGCGTGATCTGCCGCTCCACATCTAAAACAGAGTCCCAGCCTCTTACGACACTCCTTTCGCACATGTCCGGGTACATGGCAGTAGTTACAAATCACGCTCCCTTTCCGATCACCCACAATCGTTTTCTTCATTGGTGCTACGCTGCTCCTGCTCACCGGAATACTTCTATGTGCAGACGTTTGTTTCAGTGCAGATGCTGGTTCCAGCTCGGTCTGTTCCTTTAGATTCTCCAGCAATCCCCTTATCACTCTACGCCTGGCGGCTAAGACCGCACGTCTTTGGTCCATCTTCAAATTCTGACCGGCCATATTCCTGGAAATCAAAGTACCCATCATTAGCATGATGATAGATTCTGAGTATGGATCAAGGCTAGAACTCCAAGATACTTAAATAGAGTACTGCATTGTAGCTATGCCGCGGTATCATAGCCGCAATTACTTAACTCCACCCAAGTCGCCCAAGTCCTAGGGATAACAAGAAATCAGGTTTCCGAGTCGACATGCAAAGTAAGTTTGCACGTCGTAAAAGATATAATCAGGAAGAATGTGATTCAAGAATGGTAAAACGGTCAATGTGGCTGGACATGTTTCCTAAACACGGGTATTCTGATTCGTGTATTGGGTACAATACCCAACTACAAAAGAATCAACCCGACTAACCTATGGCTCTGATACCAAAAGAACCATGTCACGCCCCGCTTCCCAGAGTACGCAAGATTGGGCACGTGACATAGCCAACCATGCTACCTGTGGGTAGGAAATATCCATCCACAGTCACATTACGGTTGTAGAGATATCAAGAACAAAATAATAAACTAATCTAATACATGTCCAAGTCCATAATAACAAGAATCAATAAACAATAAGTGCGGAAGCAAATGATCCAATACAACAAATAAACAGTACGTCCCATAATGCGGGCTCACATCTGAAATGAAATGAAATAAATAGACTAAGCCCTAAGAAACTCACAGTTCAGCCTGCTGGCTGAATTACTCCTGCTCGGTCGTCGACAGTGGTACGGAATCTGGGCCATGCAAAACCCAGACGTCAGCGCGTCATGTCAACCAAATAATATAGTATAAACATGGTAATAAACAATGCAGGTGTGAACATGAAATAAGCAATACTAAGAAATAACAGGGCAGGGTAGTGTGCATTGGTGACTAGACTGTCCTATCAGGTTTCTACTCTACAGTCTTTGAAATCAATTGATGAATCGTCGATGTAACTCAATAGTATCCCGTGCGTGCCCGGGACCACGGTCAAGGTCCTCGGGGCTGAATCCGAGACGTGCCGCTAAGCAGTAATAGGTAGTAGGATGGATGAGTGATGTCAGCATCATCACTCCCGGACTGGCCAAGCCCGTAAGACTGATCAGAACAAGTGTCGAACTGTTGAGTTACAAGTCGGTTTCACCTTTGATTTCCCCATACCCCCAAGCTATGTATGTCAGGTCAGGTATTCAGTAGTCAAGGACTAATGCCAACACAAAATCAGGTAAAGTAGGTCTGTCTGGATAGACAGCAGGAATGGTCAGGTTTGTCGGCATTAGGCATGAGATCAGGTAACAGGTCAGGTAATGTATAAAGGTGTCATGTCATGTCAAGAGTGTACGGTACCATATCATGTCAAGTAGGAAGTGTAACAGGTCATGTCAGGAAGCACAAGATGTCATGTGGGTGCTCATAATCAAACTATCATAGACATGTGTATAAATAAACAAGCATGAGTACTATTAGAACAATAAACTGGAACATATAATATGATATGCAAATAGATATAATTTCAAGGATATGGATGCACAGTTATCGATTAGGGTTACATTTATAGTTCCAATATTAATTAGGATGCAATTTATTAAATATGGAGTATTAATATCACATTATTATGTAGTAATGTGATATATGGATGCAATTATATTTATCTTAAATGCGGTGGATGCAAACGGGTATCCGAAGAGTTATAAAACTATAAAATGGTAGTGTGGGATGTACAACTAAGCAATATGTGATATAAATATTTATATAATAATATTAATATGGATAGCATATTCAAAGCGATTAGTAACTATAAAAGCTGTATTGATTAACCATGCACAAGAAGGTTCCGTTCAGAAATTCAGCGTCGCCCTAATTTGTAAAATAGCTTAAAAATAACAAACGTTCTCCAAAAGGGACGTATCTTATACCAAAACAAAGATAATTCAATAAGGTTTTCAGTTTTATAAGTATAAGCATCTCAGGTTATCCCTACAAAAAGTTATGAATATTCGAAGTTGAAAGTTTGCTGCTGGAATTTCCCTGGACAGCAGTTTGGAGACATTTTCATTTGCATTTTACGTTATTTAACCAATTTATTTTGCCAGTAAATACTTCATAGAGTTATAGTATTCTGAATTAGCTTCGTAACGAACTAAAGAACGTATACTAATGATTTTTCTATGATTTATAATGAATTTTATAAGATAAGGTGTACAGTAAATTTCAGATTTGTCATATCCGATTTTTCAACGACATTTCATATGTAAACTATAAGATTTTCAAATGTATATCATTATAAAATGAAGATTATAAAAGTATATAGCATGTAGCAAGATTAACTTGCCTCGATGGGTCGCGAATCGGGAAAACGGAACGTTAACCGTCGGCGGGGAAAACTCGCGACGGGCGCACGGTTCACGGAATGAACCCAAACGACGAACAAAGGAACCACACGGGTCGGGGTACCTCACTGGAACGTCGAGAAGCGTCACCGGCACGACGGAATTCCGGCAACAAAAGAACAGTTAAAAAAATGAAAAACGGAACATGAAGCAAGAAGAGAAAGAATGATAAAGAGAAGTACGAGAGAATATATGAGGGAGAGGGAGAGAGAGGAAAAAGTGGAGAGAGAGAGAGAGAAAGTGGGGCCCACGGGGTTAAAGGGGAGGTTGCGATTGGCTGAGAGAATAAATTAAGAAGGATATAAAAGATTGTAAAAATATTATATGGTTAACTTAAAGATTTAAAAGATAGGTAATGAACAGTAAGATATCAGGTTAGTTAGAAAAATATATGCGATGGTTTTAATAATATTAAAATTTGGGATTTTGGCGCCAAATAAAACATTTCCAAATTGCGCCCGGGTTGGGTCTAAAAATTCGAAATTCAAATAATAGGATTTTAAGCGGGTTCCAAATTTTAAAATGAAATGTTCTATGATTAAAAAGCATACTCCCAAAACGGACACACGCACGTGCACGTAGCCATCCAAACTCGCCCGTTTCACTGAACGGGACGAGAATACAATGCACGGACGCTACCACGAGGCTAAGGGTGTCAAGTAGGCCAAGAAGAATATTTTCAATTTTATTTTAGGTGCTAAAATTTGTTATATGCAGAATGACTTAGCCGGTTAAAATTGTGCAATAAGAACCAAACAAGCAAGATAAATGAAATGAGCAATACCAAACACTCAACCAGTAACAGAAATAGTATTATTGGGCTCGGGTGTTACAGTTTGGCGGGGGCTTTCCTCTTCTTTCCCTTGGCTTTCGCCTTGGACCTAGAAGAAGAAGATCCTCCTACAAACAAAGTGGATGTTTCCCTACTTTTCTGTAGGGTGCCCTCTGCGCTCCTCAGCATGTTGAGGAGTTCTGAAAGTTCAACCTCTTTTTCTTGTAAGTTGAAGTTCAGTATAAACTGGGCGTAAGTGGAAGGAAGGGACTGAAGAATCAAGTCCGTATAGAGCTCATTCTCCAACGTGGTCCCAAGTTCAGCGAGCTCCTCAATGTAGCCAATCATCTTAAGCACGTGTTCCGCTACCGATGATCCGACAGCCAATCTTGCCGAAAACAACTTCTTCGACACTTCGTATCTTGCGATACGAGATTGCTCTCTATATAGTTCTTTTGTATGGAGAAATATGGATTCAAGGTCCATATTCTCGTGCCTCCTCTGATGTTCGTTGTCCATCGAGGCAAGTACGAGGCACTTGGCCTTCGCGCTATCAATCTCCCAGGTCTTACGGATTTCCTTATCCGCGACGCTGGAGGTGGGACTTGGGACGGGGGGAGCTTTGGTGGTAAGAAGATACCCCAGCTTGTCGTAAGTGATTGCCATTTTGACATTCCTGAGCCAATCTTTGTAGTTTGGCCCTGTCAGTATATTTTTATCTAGAAGTAACTTAAGTCCAGTCATGTCGATTGGTCGCTGCAATTAGGAGAGAGAGAAGAAACACTTAGCACGATGCTCTTGCAAGTTTAGAATGGTTTTTAGTTTTTCTAAACAGGATGGCTCCCACTGTCTCTCAAATCCCTCCTCAAACCATAAAGGAAGAATTAGTCGGGATCAATCCCACCGCACAATACTTGCTTAACCGTTCAGCCAGGCCAGTGTCGGTACTTCGAGGGAGGTTTTCCAACGCTTTCGCGAAGTTCCTTAATTAAATAACCTCTTTTCCCTGGGGGCGTAGCCCCGCTAACACCTTTCTAGGCACCTACTAGGTTTATAGCATTGATCGTTTAGTGAGAAATTTCCCGAGGAGTAGCATATACTCACAGTAGGATCGGGATCCAAATATCATCGCGTGACGAAACTGAAGGAATCCTACCAGAATCACCACACTCCAAATGGTATGCAAATCTAGCAAGTTTCAGTACTTATGAAACTCCCGATGTGGATTTTTGCCCCATGCTCTTATGACCTTGACGAAGGTCAACAAATCATAAGTCACATGTCAAGTTCTGCCCGTCATTTTCCAGGTTAATTTGAACCCACCCGTATATACCTTTGACGAAGGTCAATAAGGCAATACGACTGTCCCAAACCAACGCATCTATCTATGCTACATATGAACACTTAACAGCTACCAATCTCTATGTCTTGACGAAGGTCAACAAACATAGCTTGAATACTATTGAATATTCATACGAAACGACGGAGGGCTACGAATGGTTTTGGCGAAACCGTGAACGTAGTGAACTTGATATAATCGATGGAACGAGATAGCTTTTAGAAGGAGTGGCTTAAGCTCCGCATTTAAAAGTTATTTTTGAAAAGAACCGAGTGGTTTTTCGAAAGTGTTCCAACGACTTTTGCTTGGTTTATTATCTTGCATTAGTTCTTTTAATGTGTGATATTCTTGCATTAGTTCTTTTAATGCGTCCCATCAATTAATCCTACCATTGCAGAAAACAACCAAAATATGACGTACGCTTATGCCATTCGCATTCGCCACGGGGCCCCGTCATCACCCGTTAGGTTACTTAACTAACGACAGAGCGGGGGCTGGGCTAGCGCGGCTGTAAAACATAAGCAACGCCTAAATAGTTATAAATGTAAAGCAATGATAGACATTACAGATCACAGATGAATACATTGGATATACTAGGAATCCGCAATCCGTTCGAGCCTGCAACGAAAAGCGGATTACACGGTCGCGGTGAATAGCCAAAACCCCACCCAAGACCCCTACGGGTGCGGCAAACTACCCGCCAAGTACCCGAAGCGAAGCAACCTCCCTCACCACCGTGAGTAGGCCACTCGGCACTTCGAGATACCCGGTAGTTTGTGCACCCCCACCATGGGTCTATCCTAGGAGCAAAAACAGTAAAAAGAATTATACAATGACGGCTACAACCCCGACCCGGTTGTGCGGCCAAACAAATAATAATATTACATCAATTTACATATTACATGAATGAAAGAAAAGGAAAAGCTCATCCCACATCCACCCCGGCTATTCACCCGCGACAATCCAACACATTCATATACACAAACCATCATCAAACACAGATCACAAATATGTATAACCCCGACTAATTGACATATAGCGATTAGCCGACGTTCAATACATATAAACAACACAAGTATAACCAATATAGTCAAAGTGTAGTGAAGTTCGATAAAAATACGGATTTATAGGCCCCCAAAAACAAATTTCTTTTCTGGAAAACCTGGGCACAAATAAACCATCTGAAAAATCCCAAAACCCTACCAGAAGAACACTGCACAAAACCCGATCACGAGAGGAGCCTAAACGGCGGCGGTTCCGCGGCAAATGCATACCTATTGCCGCGGATCCGCGGCGGTTTGAGGGGATCAGGGGATCGTTTTTCGTGGGTGTTCTCACAAAACCCTGAGCCGATTTTAGGAGTAAAACTTTTTCACTTTAGAGCACAAAAAATTTCAACAGAAAGTTAGGGTTTTGTTTCTCCGGTTTTTTGCGATTTTTCCGTTCGAACTTCGATACACTTTACTACAAAGCTAGTTTAAGTTTAGTTAGGCTCTGATACCACTGTAAGTCCACGTTGCCACCCCCGGTTCTTGCGGGGAGGCGGAAACGGTATAAAAATCAAATTTTTAGCGCATGAGGCAACATGGACTAACAAAGTCGGGATCTTTTCTAAACTAAACTAGCAAGAAAGCTAAAGAGAGTTAGCTACTCGGATAAAAGGTTATACCTAACTTGAACTCCTTCTTCTTGAAACCTTTGTAGGGTTTGATGGTGCTTTCCTCGTCGCCTTCTTCCGTCAAAGATGGATCCACCTGAGGGTTCAACCTTCGGGCTCTTTCTCGAACTTTGAATGAACTAGGATCTTTGGTTTGCTAAACCTCTAACCCTAGAGTGAGTAGAGAGTGACTTTGGGGTGTTTTTATCTCAAGGAGATGGATTCTCAATACATGAGAAGGGAGCTCCTTGAACTAGAGGAGGAAGAAGAAGAAGTGAGGAGAGAGAAGTGTTATGATAGAATGAATATTATTCTTCTCATTTTGCAACTATAACCAAAATGAAAAGAATATCAAATTAACAATAATAATAAAAATGAAATAGTTGATGGATGGTTTGGAATGACTATTATCATTACATTCATTAAATGGTTTTGCTAGAATCAAAGAGCATCTTTGATATGTAATGATAAAGGTCAAACTTTCAACCATGGTCAACAAGTCAACCTTGGTCAACAAGTCAACAAACCCATCCATAACAAAATTTCATTTAATTAATATTATTAATTGATATATCACAAATTCATTAGGGTTTGGAAAAAGACGACTGTCAACTGTGCATACACACCCGATCCGAAACCCTAATGAAAATCCTCTTCCTCCGCCTCAAACAACTGTGCATACACACCCGCATTCTTGTTCCGAGGAATATGAACACAATGAGATAAAACTAACCCCAAAACATATACTAGTATCTGGCTCAAACCAGAGCCGGCTAGTAATATCCGTCCGGACTCCAAACGTGCACAAGTGCGCGGATGAGAACGAACCCTGTCGCAAAACCATGCGACCTCTACTCTGTTTTGCCCAAAAGCGAATATCCCTCTGTGTGGGACTCTAAAGACTCGACACTACGCTGGCAGTGGGTTTAACCACAGACCGCAAGCGGCACTAGCTGTGCGTAACGGTCCCCAGGTAGATGCCGACAAGAAGACTGACGAGGTGAACCCCATCTGAACTCCTACTGAGTCTGAATGTGACAATCTCCGTACAGTCCGGTCTGTTCGTCTGATACATCGCATGGCGGGCCTAGGGGGCGGTAAACGTCAGTCCCCTAATAGCGGTACAAGTCGTGTCGGAGTGAAGCCCAAAACACCCTGAGATAACACTGGAAACCTACCAGTATATCTCGATTGCCCTGGCCAGGGACTACTCGTGTAATGGCTCTCCTAGACACGGCGCGATGTCAACCCCCAATACCGGGAGAGACGAATCCTGTCTAACCGTCACTGCCTCCAAATGCTTCGGGACTGCACCCAACCACTACCTGTTTGCACGACTCCTTTGAGCCATGGTAGGGTAGTAGTCAAAGTACAGTGGGAACACACTCGAGGCGAAGTGACAGTGTCAAGTCAGCGGACTAAGCTGTACTCATGTCACCTGGGAACTGATAACTGACGATAGGTATAATACCAACCTGTCAGTTCCCGACGAGTCCTGTCCAGTGTACTCGTAACCCAACGAGCACCCGTATACTATCTCCAGTACGACGTACTGATGGTTGTGGGACAGACCATCTCCCACACTGGGATGAGAAGCGCATACGCTAGTCTACTCCGGAGTATCGATGCCCTGTCTCGATAGTCCTGCGACAAGGGACCTGTATAAGGATGCGCTTATAGATTACCCAGCCCCCACTAGTGTGACTGCCATCACAACGCTGGTAATCAAGCAAAGATCCTAAGGGCTCCACTAATGTGTATAGGTGATATACTAAAATAAACACAAGTACACATTGAAGTAGAAACAAACCAAGTAGCATACTACTATATTGAGCAAGATTGTTTATACAAGGTGAATATCCCAAGCTTCCATTAAGTAATATACAAACTAGTATGATACAGTAATGGCCTCTAGGGCATATACACTAACAGTATCACCTGATCCGGGAGATTTTTGATCGCCGGGAGATCGAGGTCAGGAGAGTAGACACGAAGGATAACACTGCGGATCCATTCACGAAGGCCATTCCCCAGATACAGTTTGAGAGACTCTTCGGGATGTTGAGTATGAGATACTACAACAGCTGGCCTTAGTGCAAGTGGGAGATTTGTAATTATATGTATGCCCTAGAGGCCATTGTTGTGCATATGATGTATATTGTAGTGGATGCTTGGAAATATATAGAGAGGACTTTTTTGCTCGTCATGATAGTATGCTATCTGGTTGCTCTTTATCTTAATATGTTCACTTGTATCAGAATACTGTCTTGTAATTACATGTTAATAAAGCCCTTAGGATGACTACTTGACTACTGGGACTATGCTGGAGATCATACTAGTGGGGCCAGGGTAGTCTACAAGTACATCCCATAATTGTTCCTAGTCGAGGGTGTATCGAGACAAAGCATCGATACTCCAGAGTAGACTAGCGTATACGTATCTTGACCCATATGATGGGCGATGGATGATCCCACAGCCATTGGTGTTTGACATCAAGGATAGTACACGGGTGCTCAGTGGAGACTGGATACACTGAACGGACTCGCCGAGAACTCTTTGTTGGTATTATACCTATCGTCAGATAGCAGTTCTCTCGTGACACTGGTACAGGTTAGTCTGTAGACCCGAGATCGTCATAGAGTCTTGTGTGATTCCCGCTGTGCTTTGATTCCCACCTTACCACGTTCAAGAGGACGTGCAAAACGGTGGCTTTTGGGTACAGTCCCGAATCACATGGAGGCAATGAGCGATAGGAGGGGTTTCGTCTCTCTCGGTATTGGGGGTTGATGTTGCGCTGTGCTCGATTGGCCATAACTGGAAATCCCTGGCCAGGGTTGCTGAGATTTACTGGTAAGTGTTATCAGTAGTTTCTCGAAACGTTATGGACCTCACATCGGCACGACTTATCGGTTACTGGGGTCTGACGTTTACCAACCCTAGACTAGATATGCGACATAGCAGACGAAGAGACCGGACTGTACGGTAGTATTACTGATTGGATTTACAGGAGTTAGAGCAGACTTGCTTGTTGATCTTCTGATCGGTCAATACCTTGGTGGTCGTTACGTTTAGCTGACCGCTTGCGGCTTGTTGGTTTTTGATGTGATCATCACCTACTGCCGGCGTATTGATGAGTCTTTAGAGTCCTACATATATGTTTTCAGGCTCAGGAAAAACAGAGTAGGAGCACATATGTGATATGTGCGGGATCGAGATTGATACGCGTATGTGATACCGTATTCTATTCTCGCGATATGTGATATCGGCCGGTTATATATGATATCGGATCAAGTGTTGATTCGATGAAATAATATATAATATGTGTGTGTGTGTGTGTGTATTATATGCTCACTTAAATATTTATTATTCTCACTTATGATGCATCTAACATATATGTGATATATGTTTATTGTATTGTTTTCTTTTGTTACATGAATATTATATATGTGATATATAATATTGTGACATACTAGGTTACACATGCAACATGTATGTATGAGACTCATACCATGATAGGGTTTATGTTAGGGTTTCATTTATCATTAAGTAATTACAAATTAGTGGATTTAATCAAAGTTAGAAGCTTGTAGATAAGCTTTGACTTAGTCCACTCTTTTGTTTCTACTTAAGATATTTTGTGACCTAACCATTAACCCTTACCATGGTTAATTCTCTACATGGGTTAGTGTATGGATGATATACTCACCCAAGAGTTGCATTTGAACTACGATAGATATTTTCATCACTTGAGATATTTCCTTCCTCTTCTTCTTCCTCATCTCATTTTTGCTCTCTTGACTTTGAGATCGAGAAGAAATATGGTGAGAAATTAAATACTAAAGTGAGATAAATTCCTACTTCATCATCCTCTTCTATATTAGCCATATAGATTAGTGTGTTTGCTTCACTAATTCCGTATTATTGAAGAGATAACTTGAGTCCGTGTTTCCTCGACGTAGATCATCTCAGACTTTGAAGACTTCAAGTAAGGATGCATCATACATCTTGTGGAGCCTCTCAAGAGTTAGGGAGCTCGTTGATCGCAGCGAAGGGACCACTACTTGGAGCTTGTGAAGTGAAGGAGCGGACTACAAAGGTTTAATCCCTAAACACTTAGTTGTAAAGTTGTTTACATCAAGTTTACATATGATTCTCTAGTTTAAAGATCTTGTTTAGAGTTATTAAGCATGGCAAATTTTTTATTTGGCATGGACGATCCCACTCGAAACCTTGCTGTCGTGCATAGTAACCCTACAGGTGAGGGCTTTGATCCTTAGTGCGGGAGGGCATTGGGAGGCCTGCTAAGGATGGACCGAGTAGGGTTGCTGTTCAGTGGCCTCTTGGTGAGGGCTTTGATCCTTGGCGTCGGTGGGTAAGGAATTACCAGCAAGGGATAACCGAGCAGGGTTGCTGCCCGATTGCCACTTGGTGAGGGCTTTGATCCTTAGCGCAGGAAGGCATTGGGAGGCCTGCTAAGGATGGACCGAGCAAGGTTGCTGCTCAGTGGCCTCTTGGTGAGGGCTTTGATCCTTGGCGTCGGTGGGTAAGGAATTACCAGCCAGGGATAACCGAGCAGGGTTGCTGCCCGATTGCCTTTTGGTGAGGGCTTTGATCCTTAGTGCGGGAACGCATTGGGAGGCCATCTAAGGATGGACCGAGCAGGGTTGCTGCTCATTGGCCTCTTGGTGAGGGCTTTGATCCTTGGCGTCGGTGGGTAAGGAATTACCATCCCGGCATAACCGAGCAGGGTTGCTACCCGATTGCCTCTTGGTGAAGGCTTTGATCCTTAGCGCGGGAGGGCATTGGGAGGCCTGCTAAGGATGGACCGAGCAGGGTTGCTGCTCAGTGGCCTTTTGGTGAGGGCTTTGATCCTTGGCGTCGGTGGGTAAGGAATTATCAGCCAGAGATAACCGAGCAGGGTTGCTGCCCGATTGCCTCTTAGTGAGGGCTTTGATCCTTAGCGCGGGAGGGCATTGGGAGCCTTCTAAGGATGGACCGAGCAAGGTTGCTGCTCAGTGGCCTCTTGGTGAGGGCTTTGATCCTTGGCGTCGGTGGGTAAGGAATTGCCAGCCAAGGATGGACCGAGCAGGGTTGCTGCCCGGTGGCCTCTTGGTGAGGGCTTAGATCCTTGGCGTCGGTGGGTAAGAAATTACTGGCCAGGGATAACCGAGTAGGGTTACTGCCCGGTTGCCTCTTGGTGAGGGCTTTGATCCTTGGCGTCGTGGGGTAAGGAATTACCAGCTAAGGATGGACCGAGCAGGGTAGATGCCCGATTGCCTCTTGATGAGGGATTTGATCCTTGGCGTCGTGGGGTAAGGAATTACCAGCCAAGGATGGACCAAGCAGGGTAGCTGCTCGGCTGCCTCTTGATGAGGTCTTTGATCCTTGGCATCGTAGGGTAAGGAATTACCAGCCAAGGATGGTCCGAGCAGGGTAGCTTCTCAGTTGAGTTTTTGTCCAATTTTCCCCAGTGTTTGAACATCGGGAAGAGTGACAGCCGCGATCGACACGTATCATGAACGTGCGGGGTGTAGGGGGGAGGGGGGCGAAGCGTAAGAGCCGCGTCGTTCCGATTTCGCCGAGAAAGGCGAGATGTCCGCCATGTGGCGGTACAGTTGTGGAAGAAATGAGCGACCGTTGGACTCTTGGGGCGTTGCGGGGTATAAAACGGAGGGAGTGTTGATCACTCATTTCTTCACACCCAAAATGTAAAAAATGGAGGACTTCCCTTTTACCATCTCCGACATCATAAACTTCGAGGACGTGTACCTGTACGACCAGTATTGCACCGAGTATATGGTGCAAGTAGTTATAGGCCGTATTGAGGATCATTTTGGCCGACTGCTTCCCCGGCGCTCACCCCAGCTCCAGCTGTTGATGTACTCAATCTGGAGGGCGTCGCCGGGGCTGCACAACCCCTTGTCCGAGCAGCTGTAGGATGAGGCGGTTGATAAGATGAGGACTTTGTGTCGCTTCGGCCTGATCTCGGCGGCTCGACGGGATCGCTCGGTGGCACTCGTCCTCGAGTGCTACCAACTGAAGCATCATGCCGACGTTCGCGGACGACATCAGAGGCAGAGGTCCGAGGCGGCGAGGGCTCGACTTGTGGAAATATCCTCGGAGTACCACGAGCAATGTTTCCTGGACCCCTTCCCCCGCTACTGTAATTTTTCTTTTTTGAATGTACTGCTGAGGAGCCCATAATACCTTTTTGAATGAATAAAATTCTTCTTTTTTGAAATGCTCTATTGTGTCCTTCTTATTATTTAAGAAAAAGAACTTAGAAGAATTTACATCGCTTTGGTGAAAGAAGAAATTTACATTCGATTAGCCAAGCATTGGTACGTAGCTTTTGTGTTTTTGAGGCCGAAGGGCATCGCCTTATACCAGTATTCCCCCCGGTCCATTGTGAATGCGGTGAGGCCCTCGTCCGCCGGATTCGTACGGATCTGGTTGTAGCCGGAGAAAGCATCCATGAAGCTAATTAGCTCGCGGCCTGCTGAACTTTCAACGAGCCGATATATCCGAGGGATGGGATATCTCGTCGAGGTCCTCGTCGGTCCCCGTCATACCCTCTGCTGACATGACCATGATTTGGCCGATTGTCAACTCGCCGGGAGTGGGGTGGTGCTCTTTTTCATGGTCGGCTTGCCGCTTGTCTCGCAAGTACGTTGCCAGATGCCCCAGGCGGATTAACTCCTCGATGCAGTTTCGGAGTTGCTGGCAGTTCTCGGTGGAGTGGCCCTGCGACCTGTGGAAGCCGCGGTAGGGGGACTCGGGTGCGTTTTGCCGCCCTGTTCGAGACTGGGGGGATTTTGAAGAACCTCCCGCCCTTAGCCTCCTCCAGCAGTACCGTCTGGGAGACGTTGAGCGGGGTGTACTCCTGAAACTTCGGGGAGTAAGGCTTTGGCCGCTCAAGCCTCTTTTTCTCTTCCCGGCCCCTTTTCTTGTGATCAGCTTGTTCTGTCCGGGGAAGATTGGCGTTCACCTCATATTCCAGCTGGATTTCACGTTCGGTCCAGGTATTTACCTCGGCCATGGTCTTAGGTTGTGCCTAAGACCCGACCTAAGTGTCGTAATGACAGTCTCGTCCCGGTGTTTTGGGACCTCGAGGAGGGCGTTGTAGAAGCGGGTGACGTACCCTTTGAAGGTTTCTTTGTCTCCGCTCTTTATTGTGAAGATATGGTCGACGGTCCGCTTCTGCCGTCTGTTCCCGACAAAGTGGCCGAGGAATTGGGTGGCCAGCTCATCGAAGGTTGAGATTGAGCGTGGTGCGAGTCCTCGGAACCGGTCTCGTCCGGAGCAGATGAAAGTGGCGGGGAAGGCACGGCATTGGGCGGAGTTGGAATAGTCCTGGAAACTCATCCCGGCTGTGAATGCGTCCAAATGGTCTTTCGGGTCGGACTTCCCGTCGAAGAGTGAAACCTTCGGGGGCTTATTCCGGGAGGAGACAAGGACGGTGAGTAGCTCTTCGGTGAAGGCTTCATGAGCGAGTCGGCGGCGTATTTAGCTCCGTCGCTTGAATGACGACCTTTCTGATGCATACATTCGATCTTCTTTTCGAGGGCATCGAGTCGGACGTGGTATCCCGATGACTCGGCATACGCTGATTTTTTGCCTCTTGTGCCAGAGACCTCTTCCTGGCCACGGCCCCGATTCCGTTCGATGACGTTCCTCAGGTCTCCTGGCGAGGTCGTTTTTGAGCTGCCGTGTCGAGTCCCGTGCGCGCGACCTCGTCGAGGGAAGGGATGCCGGTCATGCCTGGGTGCAGGCGAGCTGACCAACACCTCCTCGGGAGGGCCGGGGGCGCGATGGGGCTCGGGACGAGGCGCTCTGGCGTAAGACCTCGGAGTGAAACTGTGCGGCGCCCTCCGAGTCATTGAATATGTCGGCCCGGGGGATCTGCGGCCGTCGGAGACCGCGAGGCGGTGATCGGATATGCTAACGCAGGCAGAGTCTTCTCTCCCTCTGTAGGGGTCCCGGTCCCGCGGAGGGGGAGCGGCGACCTGGGGAGCTTGCCCGGCCGCTTGGACACGGATGAGCGCATCCACGACAGATGTGAGTCGGTCTATCTGAGCGGATATGGCGTGAATGGCGTTCGGTGGAGGAGGGGATTCTCCCTCATCTCCACTGTGGGGAGGCCGACGGCTGGTGCTTGGATCGTCGCGGTGACCGCTTGCTATTGTAATCGAGATCAGAAGATGAACTTTTGGTTGAGTGGAACTAAGTTTCCGACAGACGGTACCAGCTGATGGATCTCTGGATCTCCTTCAGATGTTATCTTCCGTTGATCTCTTCGTGTGCTGATGGATGACTGAGATTGAGTTGGGGGGTTGACTCCTGGAGCGTGTGGATCTCAATGGGTTTTGAGTGGTTGTGGCCGAGCTACCTGCAAAGAAGTCCCGGGATGGTTGTGCCACCAAGGACCCTCCGACGATCAAGTTAGACGGGGTATTTTGGCAGAGTAATGACCTAGTGGAGTAAAAATGGCTTACCTCCATCGTCTGAGAGAGGGGTTTATATAGCAGCAGCAATGGGCAGATAGGCGTGAGAATCACGCCGGACGTTATGCCCATGGCGTCACGCCCGCGTGATAGGCGGGATCCCTCATTAATGACGAGACAGGCTCATTAATGGGGGATCGTGATGGCGTGGAACGCGGGATCGTGGGTGGCGGATATCTCGCGCATGGCGAGATTCGCCGAGCCGTGGCGTAGGCGCTTGTGATCAGCGCTGTGGGTCGGTCTGGATGAGATCGAGGAAGATGAGCTCGGCGGGAGGCTCGGGAATGAGCGGGAGGCCGAGGCATCTTGGTTCCGTGATAGCTCGGAGGCGAGCCGGGGGAGGTCTGGAAGGTCACTAAAGGTCGGGAGACTCCTCGGGCCGGAGGCCCGAGGTGTGATCCCAACTGAGCTTCATGATCCTTTCTTGTAGGTTCTGCGACACGTCATCTGCAACGTGTCAGCATCTGAAGAGTCACCGATATCGAGCCTCATCAGAACTAGACCTAAATCTTACTTCTGGTGTTTGTTTGTATGCTTTTTGAAGAAAGAAGTAAAAAATTTTGTTGGGCTCGGTTCGGCTTTGCCTCCAACTTGGCCTTCTAGTAGGATCAGGTTTGGCTGGTCTAAACCTATATTACACGTGCTCATATGTAAAATGGTTCCGATCCGAACCCGCTTCGCTATATCTGACATGTCTTATCTACTACCATTTGTTTTACCGATTCATAAGACTGCTGACTTGAATCGTTATATATCCTGTTCAAACAACCCAACCCCATAACTTGACCTAAACCTAACGCGAGCAACGCTGCAACGTTCTTTAAACTCTCTTCTTCTCAACACTGTTAAAAAGGCCAAAAGTTCGGCTCGAAATCTCCTCGTTAAAAGTTTGTTGGAGCTTGTTCAGCAACTAAACGAGCCATGTTTGAACAAAAATCTAAGTTTGGTGAAATAAATTAACAAATACGATCATAATAGGCTCAAGCTCGACTTGTTTAAAGCTTGTGTAGGCTCAAATAATGCGTACGGTATTCGGTAATAATATTAAGATGATTACTCATTCGTCAATTTTTAGATCATAAGCATTAACTTGTTGATGTTAACTAAATACTCAGATCATAATAAATTCCGAGTCAAATATTGTTATGCTATAAGATTGAAGAATTTAGATAATAAGTAACTTTAAATTTAATCGGCGAGATTCTAAAAAAGATTTGAACTCGTTTTTTTAGTTATAGGGTTTGTTTCCCGCCAACCCTCCATACTACAATATTTTTCTCTGTCCCCTCTTAGTTAGTATTTACTTATAGCCCCCTAAACCTATAAGTCACTCATGTTACCTCTCTCAATTGACAAAAAGTATCTTTTTAGAATATTCTGTTAACACCGTTAGAGATTAACGACAACATATTGGGAGGAGACATATATTACCCCAAAAGTCTATTTCATCATCCAAAATCCTCCTATTTTCCATATGTTCCAAATCAGGGCTTTCTAATTTAGGGCTTCTCTTCCTTCTCCGCCGAATTGGCCATAAATTCAAATTTCAGTTCCACACCCTTATGCATAGAATTATAGGGGTCCACATTTGATTGGTTGCGGTTATATTGCGTGGGAGAAGAATCTCACCAAGAATTGCATTGCATTTGAGACGAAAAGAATTATTAGCTCCTGAATTAAAGGGAATTTTTTCCGAGATGAAGGGAAAAATTGGTGCGAGGACTTTCAAGCTTTAAAATGGGATTTTGAGATGATTATGCATAAAATAGAAATGTTAGAAAGAAAGTTGGAAGCAACAAGTGGAAACTGGCAAATTAATGAAAAAAATCAACTTCTTGTAGGCAGTTGTACTTTTGTTTTTGTATTTTATGTGCAGTTGTACTTTTGTTTTTGTATTTTATGTGCGTAGTGCCATGAAAATGTATTTGAGCTTTATTGCTTTTTGTTAAAGTAATGTTGATGTATGGAAGTTCTATAATGGTTAATATGGTATATTTTGAAACTTATAAAATAGGATTGAGGGTAATATATGTACCCTCCCAAAGTGTTATCCTTAATCCCTAACAGTGTTAACAAAATATTCTAAAATGGTACTCTTTTGTCAATTGAGAGGGATAATAGGAGCAACTTATAAATTTAGGGGGTTACATATAAATACTAATTATGGGGGGACAGAGAAAAATATGGAAGGCTGGCGGAAAAAAACCCTTAGTTATAATAACTATATTTCTTGCTGGTCACCTTTGTCAAAAAGAATATTAAACATCGATCTGATTTTTTCATATACTTTTGTAATATTTTTATTGCTAGTTTTCTAGATTTTAAATTGGCATGGTTGAGACTCGTTGGACATTAAGCGAGCCAAGTCTAGACAAATTTTTAAGCCTGTTTAAATAAATGACTTGTTTAGCTTGTTTAACAGCCCCTTCTCACCACTTGAAGAGAAGACTTGGATACATTACGGCATAAACCCAATGGTTTTTGACCACCTTTGTTTTTTATGGATTAAACTTAAGTTTATGTATAAAAATTGGTGGAAAACTGATCCATCCGACCCGATTGCATCCATAGACAGAAATGATAAATATACCGACATATTTGGATTAAATTGGCCATTCATATTAGTAATATTCGATGTATGCTGTCAATAATTGCATCGACAGAAACGATGTATGTACTAACATACTCAAATTAAATAGATTATTATTACATATATAGAAGAAAAGACATGTCGAGTTGTTCAACAATGAAGAAAGGTTTGTTGATCTATTCACATTCCATGATTGACTTCAATGCACCAAGCTCATCGGTTTAGGAAGAGGAGGAATTGTTGTGTTAAAATTAAACCTTAATCTGGCGCCTTAGACCAACTCGGCCATCTCAACATGATGATTTAATTTGGAATGATTATCTATAATACTAAATAATTGTTTGACAACTTTGATATATCCAGAACCAAGCTTTCCAGAAAACTGGTTTTATTTTAATTAAAAATGAAACCACTGTTTGCCTCATGCAAAACATGATTCCGTACAAATCGGGGTTTGCAAAGTTTGGCCTCATTTGGCAGCAGGATGACAGATTCCAAGGTCCTGGTTTGATGCGGTTACGACGTCAAACTCCAAAAATCATGGCTCGTTTGGCAGTTAAATAGAGCTTCGCAAACCAAGGTCTCAAAAAGTTTCAAGAGCTTCAAATCCCATTTTTAAAACTTCAAAAAGCGTAGTGTTTCGTAAAAGCTCCGAACCCTTTTTTTAAAACTTCAAAAAGTATAGAGTTTCGTAAGGCCGGGGGACGCACACACTCTCTCAAAAGATAAAATTAGTTAAACAAAATCTTGGTTTTTTAAACAATATTTTCAGGTGATTCTAAGCTTTGCGAAATCCCAATTTTACGAACAATTGTTTCGTTTTAACTTAAACGAAACTAAAGTTTCTGAAATCTTGTTGCCAAAGTAGGCCTTAGAGTTGTTTGACAACATAATCTATGAAAGCTTACATTTTTAAGAAAGAGAAAAAACTGAGACAGCTCGAAAGCTCGACGCCTCCACTCTCTTCGGAGTTTCGAAAACCGGGTTTTGAGCTTTTAAAGATTTTGAAACCCAAGCTTAAAAAACTCTATTATGTTTGCTAGCTAAGGAAACTTAACAAAACGGGTTTTGGAAACCATGACCCCTGGGCAAACAAGCAAAAACCCTTTTCCTATCGAGTATTTCTTCTCGTACCAACCCGGTAAATGCCATATAAACTACCGGGTTGGTAATTGGATTCATAAATAGGATATCTTTGGAAAATATACTTTTCCTATCAATTCAGTAGATACCACATGAGGTAAGGGATTGATGACTGACTACAGAAATAAGGACAAAAGTGTAAGTTCTAAAGTTTTGTTTTCCCCACAAGTTGTTATAGTGACGAACCGATAGCCTTAGTGGAATCTACTGGTTGATACATAAAGTATTTCGCGATCACTAGGAGACTAAATGACAGTTTAATACACTATATTTCACTAATATAACATATAAATACCCATAGTACCTAAAGTTTTACTTCATGTGAAACGTTTATATTCTTTTCTAGTTTTTCATTAGCAAGAAAAAATGTAAATGAATCATATAAGCATCAATTAAAAATCTAGAATGGAATATAAATGTTTATGGAACAATCTGTAGGCAGTAAAATGCCATAAAATAATACTTTAGGTATTAAAATGCCATAAAATAATACTTTAGGTATTAAAATGCTCGATTTTAAACTTTAGGTATTCTTAAAGAAATGACCCGTAAGCCTCATCTTTGCACACACCACGTCCACACACACAACACACACGCACCAAAAAGACCCATGAATTTGTCCCGAATACGTTAATTTGTGGCCACACTCTCCAGAGAAAGGAAAATGCCATACTAACTTGAACTATTGCTCATTGGTATTTAAATGCGGTATTGGTTGGGTGTTAAGTTGCCATTTAGCCTCGTTAGGACATGAACTTTCCAACAGGCCAGGGCCTGTTTAGGAATGCAGTTTGTAAATACCTAACCAATATAGCACTTAAATACCCTGCCAATGTAGCACTTGGCTCTAGCGACCGTGGTGTGCGTGTGTTGCGTTTGCGTCCATGATGCGTTTGTGCAAAGGCGTGTTGCACTTGCGTCCGTGGAGTGCGCGTGTTGCGCTTGGCACTCGCTCCCGTGGTGTGCGCTTGCACCCATAATGCGCTTGCGCAAAAGCGTGTTGCGCTTGCGTACATGTTATGCGCGTGTTGCGTTTGCACAAGGAATTGACGCCGTTGTGGAGCTAGCGTTTCAAGTGTGGGCATCCAGATTTTGTGGAGCTGGTGCTCTTGGTGAGGGTTTCCCTAAGGGAAAGGCCTAGGGGCTTTCTTTTTGATGGGGTTATTCTCAATCTTCTCCTATTTGGTCCAAAATCCTATCTTGCATTTTCAAAATTTCGGATTTGAATTTTGTATAATGAAAAAGGGTCCCTTTTTTCTTTTCTAGGCTTTGGATCTTGCCACAATGGGTTTTTTTTGAGATGGGTTCTCCTTCATTTTCTTCCCTTAGATCTTGAGAAGGAAGGAGGTAACCAAAAATATTTTCTTTTTAGGATCTGATAGAAGATTGATCTTCTTTTTAAATGGGTTTATGGCCTAATTCTATTTATTTCATAAAAAAGAGGAATTTCTATATTGATTTAATTGGAAACAAATGGAGAAGAAGAAGGACCTTCACGAGAGAGAGAGAGAGGAAGCTCAAAACCCTAGAAGAATGATATGGGAATGAAGTTGTTATTGATTTTCATCATATGTCTGCCTTACATAGGATTTACATTTTCTTTCATTTTGCTTCTTGGGCTTTACAAAATGGTTTTTTTGTCTCTTTTATGCCGATGTATTCATTTCTTTTTGTACATAGATCATGGGTTTTACATAATTTAGTTTTTTACCCACTTAATTTACAATTTCATACTTATTTGGATATAAAAATCTATTTATTATAATTTTTATTTCTTTTTTCTTCGATGGCTGGCCGGCTTTACTCGGGCTTGAGGCGGTATGGGCGTGGGCCCATTTGTTTGGGGTCGGACCCCGGATCCACTTGGACGCTGACTTTGATTTTTTGACTTTTAATTTTTTATTTTGATTTGATTTTTTTGGCCATGGAGTGTAAATTTTAACCCCAATAAAATGCCCCCCATCAATAAATGCACACCACATGTATGAGTCATGTGCATGATATTGATGGCTCTTCTTTCGTGTAGAGGCTGACTTGATTTGGTTCCTACATTTGGGAGTTTGGCACTGCCCTTTTACGACATGGTTGGTCGATGCTTGACTCTGTTCCCTTTTCACGATGTGGAGATCGATGGTTGACTTGTTTCCGAGACGGAGGTCTTTAGCTAACTTGTTTATGGTGTGGAAGTGTTTAGGTTAACTTGTTTTCGATGCGGAGGTCCTCGGGTTGACTTGTTTCCAACACGGAGGTTTTCGGTTGAATTGTTTCCGAGGCGGAGGTCTTCGGCTGACTTGTTTCCGGTGCGAAGGTCTTTGGATTGACTTGTTCCCGACGCGGAGGTCTTCGGGTTGACTTGTTTCCGAGACGGAATTTAATTCCGACGTGGAGGTCATTGGTAGACTTGATTTAATTTGTTCTCGAAGTTTCCTGTCTGTCCTGTGGAACTTTTGATTTTGAAAGCACTATTGGGTGGGGCTTTAATTTGATTTGTTTGGTTCCCGTTTTGTTTGGTGGTACCTTTTGAGCTTGAAAGTATTGCCGAATGGGACTTGGAATTTGGGTTTTTGTTTGGCATCGACACCGCTAACACTAAAGCGTAGTGCCAGGAGCGATTCATCATTTGCCTTTGGTGGATTTGGAATTTTGGTTTTGGTTTGACGTCTGCATCGCCGCACTAGAATGGTACAAGAAGCGACTCATCGTTCGGCGTTGGGGGAATTTAAGGATATGGATTTTGGTTGACATCGGTATCGCTAACACTGAAGTATAGCTTCAGGAGTGAATCATAATTTGTCTTTAGAGCATTTGGAATTTTGGATTTGGTTTGGCATCTATAGCGCTGCACTAGAATGGTATCGGAGTGATTAGTCAAAAATATTGCACATTTGTATGGACATTTTCCCTACTATTATTAGTTACTAAAAGGTGTTAATTGTAAATAAAGAACATATTCGAGTTTATTTGTAAAGATATTATCATCATATGTTTCTTCATTTATAATTAATATAATTAGGGAATATATGCATATAATATTTAAATAAAATATTAGTAATTAAAATATGCATATCATATCAAATATTCTTAATCAATATTCTTAAGATATTATATCATGTAAATAGTTGGAATAATATCTTAAAAATACCAAATGCTACTTACATTTTGATTTGAGATATTGTGCAGGTGTTATAAAAGATTAGATCAGGTCTGAAATCTATGCAGGAGATCCAAGTCAAATCGGGATATCGAAACCAAATCTGCCAAATTTTAGAAGCAAATCAAGGAATATAGCAAAAGCAGAGACCAAGGACAATATTTTCAGAATTTATATATCAAGAGGATCTCCAAATATCGATAGAAAAAGCCAGAAAAAATCACAAGTTCCAAACCCACCAGAGGGCGGCGGATCCGCGGTCAATCATGGGCTTGGGCAGCGGAACCGCGGTCTGATGGTGGCCATTGGATCTGGGATTTTGGGGACATGATCGTAATATCAACTACTCCCATATGGAATCTAGGGTTTCTAGTTTCAGAGACTATATAAATGACCGAGAGCTGTCTATCAAAAACATATTCAAGATCCCAAACTCAAAGTTCAAGAGAGGGATTTACGAGCAAAACTAGGGTTCTTGTAATCTACTTTTGAAGAAGAAAAATTTGTAATGCAATAGTGGATTAATAAACGTAGTTTTTGTTTTAATTCTTTTTGCATTTATTTTCCGCATTTATTTTTCCGCATTATTTTTCCGCATTAATTTTCTGCACTTTTAATTATGGTTTCATTCATCTTCAATCTTTCTGTTAAATCGCTGCTAACCATGAGCGAGTAATTTCGTGCTTGCTAGGGTTTGTAGGATATGGTAGAATAATCGATAAAATATTTTTTAATTTCTTTTGACATTTTAATGTTTATAAATTTTAGCAAAATAAATATTAACCTTCTTATTGGGCGCTATCAGTTAATGATAGTTACGACCACGATTTGAAATTAGTTAATACTTGTTTTGTTAAGGGCTTAAGATTAATGGAGATCAATGGAAGGATAAGAGACAGCAGTGGGAAACCCTAAATTCCCTCCAAGACCCCTAATCCACATTCATTGCTATCTCTCTAGTTTTAAACAATTAAAACATAAAATGGGTCATTTCTAAACATTCATCCATTAACTAATAAATCCTATAAACCCTACAAGCCATTTTAAAATAAATTTTCTATCCATTTTAAAAAATAAAACGACAAAAACTCCACCTTTCTTCTATCAATTCGTCTAAACTAAGAAAAACAGTTCACCGTTTCCCTGCGGACGACCCGTACATCACTGTCGGCTAGCTATTGCGACACCGCTATTGATTGCGCTTATTTTCAACATACATACACACTTTTTAACGAACAATCAAATGCCACCGTTGCCGGAAAAACGGTCGTAATTATTTTTCTTGTTATTCGGGTTGATTTCTTAAAACCCAAAAATATAAAATAAAAGAGAACCAAAACCGCATCTTGTGTTTTTAACGATCATTGTGCGAGTTTTGTAAGGGAATCTGGAGTAATTGGAGCAAGCCAACGGAGATTCAGAGACTTTAAATTTGGACCAAAGGAGTAGTAGAGTGCCCTGAAGAAATTTGACCAGAATATCATGCCAAGAGGCGGTGGAACCGCGGCTCTTTGTTGCATTCGACGGCGGAACTGCGACCATTTTGAAGAGTTGGGCCCCCAATCTTCTGTAGTATTTTCTTATAGCTTTCCTCTCTCTTCTAAAGCTCCAATATTCCGATTTTACCTGCAGGATTTTTTGCAAACAGTGCCGCTAAAAAAAAATCTTTTTGCGTGTTTTGATTTCGGTTTGTTTTGCATACTTAAACCGGACTTTAAGGGGCAATAAATCCAAATTCAGATTAGGTGGGGATTTTATCATCCTTCGTAGGCCCCAAAAATCACAAACGAGTATACTATTAGCCTACATTAATAAAAAATATCTAGACCAAGCCACAAAGGACTGTCGCGCTCAATTAGGACAAAGGAGGGCCGTGGGTAATCTATTGCTTATCCACATTTCTCTTGTGGTGTCTAGGCAAGTGTGACTAAGAAAAGTGGTTACTTAATTAGGCCCGTTATTTTGGTGATTCGTATAGCGGATACCTTCCACTTACCTGGTACGTACCTGGCCCCAAGATTGTTAAGGAGGTGGTAGAGGATTGATCCCACGTCTTATCATTTGTAAATCTAGGAGCGGTCTAGTGACTTGACCTAGGTGACCCTAGCTCTAGGGCTTGATTGTGCATTTTGTGATTGGTTGAGTCAAGTGTCACGTCCGACCTTTTTTTTCAAAACAAGCCTCCTTAAAATCGTTCTCACACATATCACATCCTGCCACATGCACTAAACCCGCTTAGTGTATGATCGGCTGGACACGGGATTCTAGTGCCCGTCTAGTCCGCGTTTTTGCTGTCGACTCCGAAGTTGATACTTCTTCATCTTCTATTTCTCCTCCACCTGCCACGTCTCCCGAGATTGACGGATCTCCATCAGGTTTTAACACCACCCTGCCACCACCCGTAGGTGTACAAAATCCATCACGCATCACTCTGCAAGACAGATGCTACCCCTATACACGGACCCCTTCCTACGTGTCTGTCTCTTCCACCAGCCAACGGGAATAATTTCGAAATTAAACCCCATTTCATCAACTTGTTGCAAAAATTTCACGGGATTGAATCTGAACATGCATACGTTTTTGTAAGCAAATTCGAAAACGTATATGCGATGATGAGCACCATCTAACTTTCATGGGATGCTATGAGATTACGTCTTCTCCCTTTTACCTTGTGCGATCCCGCAGAAAAGAGGCTTTATAGCACCGCCACACATTCTATCGCTAAATGGGATGAATTCGTTAAAGCATTCCTTAAGAAATTTTATCCTCATCACAAGACTGCCCGTATTCGAAGCGAGATTAACCAGTTTGCCCAACTTCCTAACGAACCCTTTTGGAAATGCTTTGAACGATTTAAAGATCTTCTTGTCCAATTCCCTCATCACGGAATCAACAGATGGCAACTATACTGTTTGGGTCGAAAATTACACCCCGGTTAACCAAGTCAAAGTCAAAGTCAACCCCAAATGAGCGGGCCTAAGCCCAGATCAAGAGGCCCATACCCAAGTCGAGCCCCGCGGCTGGCCTCCCCCATGCCAAAATTAAATCAGTAATAAATAATTTTGATGCAATTTTTTATGCATGAATGTAAGGAAAATGGATATAAAGCCAAATTTTTGTAAAGCTCATGGCTCATGTGCAAAAGAAATGAGCACATGAGGTATGGGATGGGCAAAATGCCATTTTGTAAAGCCCAAGGGGCTATATGTAAATTTGTAAGTCTATATAAGGTAACATGATAATGAAATAAAGAAGGAACTTTGCATTCCCCTCAAAATCTAAGGTTTTTGTGCCTCCATCTCCTTCCTCAAGGTTCTAAACCTTCTTCCCCTTTTCAATTAAATCAAGAGTTTTACTATTTCTTCTCCAAAATTAGATAGTTTTTCACCACAAAACCCACAAAGGGGAGCTCAGATCTTCAATCAGATCTCAAAAAGGGAGATTTTTAAATCCCTCCATTTCTCTAAGATCCGGCCAACTGAGACGAAGAAGAAGGAGACTCGCCTCAAAAAATCTCACTTTGGGAAAAATCCAAGGCTAAAGGAGAGAAGAAGGGAGTCTCCTTCAATCTTTTACAAAGATTTATGGGAGTTTAACTCCATTCAAGATCTGCTGGAGTTTAACTCCATAACTTAAATCTCTTTTCAGGAGTTTAACTTCAGGAGTCAAATCGGGAGCACAGCTCCCAGTGCAGGGACTAAGTCCCTTTTCCTGCTGACTCCCAGCGCCCGCGTGCTAGGCACATGTTTGGACGCTATTCTTCCCTTTTTTTCATACACACACACTCCACAACACTGTCCCCGTTAGAAAAAATTTCTAACGGGGCGCTGCCCCGCACCCCGCAATAGGGCTGCTATCCCCCTTGACCCCCAGCCCGCTATTCGGATAGCGAGACCCCCGTAAACTCTGCGAGGCTCCCGATATATCCAAAACCCTTTAAGATACACATATGCACACTGCACGTTGAGTTCGCATGATCAGTTTGACCCGTCAATCGGAGGTTCTCTCGCTCCAAAGGCGAGGGGTAATTAACGGCAACTTAGTCCGTGGCTGCCGGAGATTCGGATCCCCACAATCAATACCCCCCCCACCTGCCCTGGGTAGGGAGAATTTGTAGTACGCCTGACAAGCTCGCGTATTCCCATTTCAATGGGGTGACAAACACCCTACAGATTCTGGCACGCCCGGTGGGACCGATATCTCCTCCCATATTTCGGGTTAAACATTCAAGCTAACTCAATCAATATACATATCAATTTCCTGTACTGAAATCATGCTTCTTTGTGCAGGTTAACAAATTTCAAATTGCGATCTCCGGACGCAACAAAATGTCTCTAAGGATCAGCCCAGCTCTCGATTCAGCTCTCATCTCCTACACGATGAAGATGGACGCCAGGACGGTCCTCCCGGCCAGTATCGGGCGATAATGGGAGGAGCCGCCGCTACCATTTGGCTCTATTCTGTTCGTGTCAGCTAACGCCATCCCAGCTCCTCAAGCTCCGGTAATAGACAAACCGCATCGAAAGGCAAGAGGCCAAATGTGGTGATCTTAAGGGCACCACTACCCAAACGCAAGTTTGCGTTTGAATGACTTTCCTCGGCCCCAGCTGGGGGCAAAGCCATCAACACCAATAAAGCAATAAGGCATCTCGGGCAAGCTCCAGCGGCACCCCTGACAACTGCTCAATTGAGCATCTTCTCTAAGCTCCACGTTAATCGGCCCACGATGGCTTCCTGGATGACGGATGCCCGCCAAGCCCTCAAAATCGAGAAGCTAAGACAGAAAAGGCTCATTTATAGAGCCAACAAAAGGGCTAGGACTCATGCTAGGCTGAACTTCATGAGGCTCCAAGAACAGGGTTACCCCGCCAAAGACAAAAAGACGGCTGGATATATGGTCCACACTGTCTACATGGTGGGCACGCGCAGCAAGAGCAAGGACGGGACCACCACATCTCAGATCCAATCTGTTATGAATGTGGCTGCCACTTCCCAAGACCAGCATCCTCTGGGAGGTAATGAAAACCCTTCTAGTGAGGCTAATAAGCAGAGATCTCTCTCGGTTCATGAGGAGTCGGGCTCGGAAAGCGAAGATGAGCCAATCTTCCGTCCCAAGAAAGCAGAGCAGCAACTTCTCCAAAAGCTCCGAAAACAGCTCAGAAGCAAGGACAAGGAGATGGCCAAACTTTACTCCAAAATTGACGACTTGACAAATGTCGTGATGTAGCTCACGGCCTAAGTTGCCCCTCAGCTGTCCAATCAAGCACAGGGCTCTGCTCATGAACCGGGAAACGGTGTCCCGAGATAGCCGACGCCTATTCCCTCAAATCCGAAGGTGGATGGACCGCATGAAAGTCAGTCGCATCCTATCTCGGGAAATGTCTTGGCTACCGATGACAGTAGCCCGCTAACTCAAGATCAAATCATGGATTTGGTTGCCAACAAAGTCAAAACATTGGTAGCCGAAGCCGAAGTGCAAAAAGATATCAGCAGTAGTGGGAGACAATATCCTGCTCAGTATGATCTGGTATAATTTCCTAGCGGCTATGTCATCCCCAAATTCGGAAGATTTGATGGGATAGGAAATGCGAATCAGTACATCGCCCACTTTAAAGCCTCATGCGGGAATACTGGGAGAAATGATGCGCTTCTCCTCCGCCAATTCGTTAATAGCTTAACCGATGTCGCCTTCGGGTACGCTAGCATACCTAATGGCTCCATTACTACTTTCGTCCAAATTGAATCTCTGATCTGACAAAGGTTCATGAGTGTCAGCGATAAGATTACCATTGACGACCTCGTAAGGACCAAGCCAAAGAACAACGAAAGCAATACAGATTTTATAACCTGATGGCGCAATCTCTCCGTCAAATGTGAACCGCCGATAGAGCAAGACCAATCTGTCAGCCTCCTCGTCGAAAATCTTAACAATTGGATGGCTCCATTTCTGTGCACCGCGGGTCTCAAAACATTTCAAAAGCTGACCAGGAAAGTGTTCCCCCAATCTGAGCAAGGCTCATTTGAATTTTGAAAATTCAAATTTTTTGAAGCAACGCTTCAAATTCCGTGCGTTGCGCAGTGCGCAAGCGGTCCACAGTGCGACACGTGTCTGCGCAGTTGCGCAAGCGCACCGCTGCGCGACACGTGTCTGCGCAGTTGCGCAAGCACTGTTGCGCAAGTGCACCGCTGCGCGACACGTGTCTGCGCAGTTGCGCAAGCCTTCCACTGCGCGACACGTATCATTCATTGGGGAGTTGCGCAGAAACAGAATGAAAATTTAATGAATCTTTTCTGTTCTTTCCAAAACCAGAAGATTTTCTTCTGCCTTTGGATCAAAGATCTAATGGTGGGAAAATTCCCAAAATTATTCAGAAAAGATCTTGTTAACAAATTCAACAAATTTGTGAGCACTATAAATAGGACCCCAGACCTCATTCGAGAGGCATCAACTTGAAGAATCAACTTCTGGCAAAAAAAAAGAGAAGAGAAAGAACTCTTGAAGATTAATCAAGAACATAAAAAAGGTAAAAGAAACTTCTTTTGAAGAAGAGAAAAATCTTTGAAGAACAGAGGATTAAAAAAGTGAATAATTCAATAAAAATGAATAAATAGTGCCTTGCACTTGTAGTGACCCCTTGGTTCTGTAAAATCAGGGAAAACAAGAAGAAAAACTTGTTTTCCTTTGATCCAAATTTAGATCAAAAGTGCTATGCACTTTTGTTCTTAAATCTAAAAAAAATTCTTGGGGTTCTGCACAAATGCAACTCATTATTTAAAAGGGCCTGGCCCAAGTCAAATTACAAAATAATAAAGGGGCAGAGCCCTGTTTGGAAAATTCTTGAAGTTCTGTACAAATGCAACCCATTATTTAAAAGGGCCTGGCCCAAATCAAATTGCAAAATAATAAAGGGGCAGAGCCCTGTTTGGATCGATTTTCTAGTCGGGCAAAGCCCAAAATAAATAAAAAATTGGACTTAACCCAATCCTGGCTGTAAGTCCTTAAATTAAATTGATTGAGCACAGTGGCTCTCCTAAACCAATTCACGACCGGTTCGAGGGTACATCTCCGAACTCCTTCGACATCCTTCGTTGTAATTACTCAACGACGTCAAAGAGGTGACGGGTCCCAACGACCACACATCCAAATGGATCGAAACGTCCTTAAACTAATATCGGACCGAAACGTCCCTAAACTAATATTGGACCGAAACGTCCCTAAACTAATATCGGACCGAAACGTCCCTAAACTAATATCCGACCACCACGTCCCTAAACTGGAATATGGACCACTACGTCCTTAAACTGGCGACGGACCGAAACGTCCCTAAACTAATAATGGACCACCACATCCCTAAAACTGGCGATGGACCGCCACGTCCTTAAACTAGCGCAATCGAGCCCGAACGCTCTTTTGCCGGATCTAAACGGTCCCGTCTAAGTTGACCTTAGCCCCAAATACGGTTAATGTGTCCTTAGATCTTTAAACAAACAATAAAACTCCGAATCAACTTTGGTGCAAGGGTACATCTCTGAACTCCTCTGACGCCTGTCGTTGTAATCCCTCAGCGACGTCAGAGAGGTGACGAGTCCCGACGGCCAGATAATTAAATCAATCACGACGTCAGGTCGATCTTAGTCTAAAACAGGACTAACGTATCCTTGACGAACGTTTAAGTTGGTCTTAGCCGCAACGCGACTAATGCATACTTAAACCAAAAAACACCAAACCCAAATCTAAGTAAATGCGGATTTGGACTAATCCACGCCCTACGGGCGACGGCATTACTCAGTCTCCGTATACAATCCACGGGCAATCACAAACAAAACAAACACACACGACACGAAGTGAAATTCTGGAGAAGGAGAAAGTTGTTACCGCGACGCGGTAGCGTAATTAACTGCAGGGGCTTGCGCCTGCAGGGAAGAGCGTCCCCACAATAAAAAACCCCTCACCCTGAGGGGGAATCTGACGAAGTCTGCTACATCGGCCGCATCCGTCTAAACCTCCGATACAAGGTGCCATAAATCAACTTGGCATCTTCGGAGAGATGGACGGATCAAACCAAATAGCATCTGCCCCGAACCTCAGGCCACGGACGAGAAGTCCGGGCCGCCGTTCGGAGGGGAACAGATTCTGGCACGCCCGGTGGGACCTTTTCCTCTTTCCACTCCACACTTCGTGTGTCGTCTTCGCGAACCAATCGCGGTTTGTTAATGGTTGCCTTCGGATTTCAAGTTGCTAAGATTTGGCCTTTTGTCTGGTGCAGAACTCAAGCATTCAATGGCCACCAACTGCACCAACTGCTCGAAATGCCGCTGCAACGGACGCTCCACCTCACCGAGAGGTGTAACATATGGGCCCCAAGCGGCCTCTTTCCTCGCTCTGCCGGTTGAACAGGTGAATCAGGCCACCACTGGCCTGTTTTTCGGGACCATGGTCCCACCTACAAGCTTCTCTATGCCGACACCTGTACCGGAAGTGAACAAGAAGTCGGTGTTTGACCGGCTCACTGCTACCACGACCCCTGTCAACGGGTCGCCTGCTACTAAACCAACAGCCTCCGTTTTCACCAGGCTAGGTCAGAACTATAAAGTGGCCGTCCCAAAGAGGGCAACGGCCGCTGCTTTGGAAGTCGTTAAAGCGGCTTCTCCCATCAGAGAGTCGGTCTTCACAAGATTGACGGTTCCTACTCCTCCCCCAGCTGGTCAGAAGGCATCAGTCTTCGATAGGCTGACATCAGCAGTTACCCCACACTCAAACAGGGGGCAGCAAGAAACCATCTCGATTTCCGAGCCAGTCCCAACGGCTCGTCGTGCGCGACGTCGCCATTGGCAGCGAGTAAGGAAAGCAGGGGGCAACTCCCCCTCAGGGCTAACCCCACCTGCTCCAGTGGTGGAGGTCAATACTGCTGTTCCAACTGGGAACAGCTTGAATTGCTGAGAAAAGTGAGAAAGAACTCTCCGATTGCTACATTGAAAAGATCTCCTCCGCCTATGGAAAAAGCTCCGGAGACAAAGCAGGAACAGCCCCCTCAGCGGCTGTCGTCAAAGATTTATAAAGTTTGGCGGAGGGTTCAAGACTCCGTGATTGACTCAGACCACTTCCGTCGCCAGAAAAGGGCAAAGGTGAAAAAGGACAAAAACCGCCCCATTAAACAGCAGGGGGCAACAAATGCTAGGATGCCCATTTCAACGGCTCCTTCAGCCTCAATGGTCCGCAAAAGAAAAAGGCCGGAGAAAGCCTCCGTGACACTGACAAAGTTTAAAAGCGATGAACCTAAACGCCCCAAGTCGGGGGGCATAACAGTTCATACGGTCTATATGGCTTCTGGAAAGGAAGAAAGTCGTACTTCTACGGGTCACCGACCGCTTACCCGATCAGTGACCAAGGCTCAGGAGCAGCAACAAAAGCTCCAGGAGATGATGACTACAATGGCTGCACTCACGGAGCCAAAGGAGAACCCTGGGACGTCCTTAGACGAACGCCAAGAGGAAGAGACCGACGCCGAGTTCCTCCGCCGAGTACTGGAAAAGAGAGACAAAGAGGCTGCTGAACAAGCAGCCAATATACAACGTATGGGCCTCCTCTTCCAGGACATGATAGGGATGATGATACAACCAGAGCCCCCGACTGAAGAACCCCCGATCGTCCTTGGGGATGATAGGGGAGAAACATCAAACCCTCAGCCCGTTCTATCAACGGCTAAAGAGGACACAATCTCTAAAACTGATCTGGACGAATATATAGCCCAGCAAATAAAGGTTCATCACGCGGCCGAAGCAGCCGGCCACGTCGTAAAAACGGGGCGACCGTATCCGGGCTGGTATGACCAAATCAAGTACCCGCCAGGTTATACAATTCCCAAGTTTCATGTCTACAAAGGGACCGACAATCCCCATCAACATGTTGCCCAGTTCAGGGCGCTTTGCGGTAACACCGGCGGCGACGACAAGATTTTGCTTCGCCAGTTCGTTGGAAGCCTATCAGATACGGCCTTCGAATGGTATTCTGAGCTCCCCAATGACTCTATTAAAACCTTCGCGGAGATGGAGCTGCTCTTCACCCAACGTTTTGCAAGTGCCAGCGAGCGTACCCCGATGACGGCGCTGATTAACGCCAGGGTAAAACCCGGCGAGACATGGGTTCAGTACGCTATACGGTGGCGTAATCTATGGTCGAAGTGTGAGCAGCGCATAGAAGAAGCCCCTGCGGTGGGAATGTTTGTTGGAACCCTTGATCCACAAGCAACCATCTCACAGTTTATGATGTTCTTCAAGCCAACTTCCTTCCAGGCTTTGATCGACAAATTAGCGCAGATGGACCAGATGGGCCATAAACCCCCTCTCCTGAAGCCGGACTCCCGAAACGATAAAGGGAAGGGAAAAGCGATCATTGTCGCCAATGCCCAGCAACAACCAAGCAACTCGAAGCCGGTTGCTCGTCCAAACAACACACGCCCATACGTACCCCTTAAGGACAGGATGGGACGTGCTTACTCCTTCCCCCGTGATAAAACGAGGAGGCTATTTGAGCTGGCATTGCGCAACAGGCTCATAAATCTGCCAGATCCAAAACGTCCGTCGCAACCAAGTGACGTCAACGAGCCTAATTACTGCCCTTATCATCGAGTGCTAGGACATCCGATCGAAGACTGTTACGTGTTCAAAAATTGGCTCGAAAACTAGTACCGCCAAGGTAAATTTGCGCTATCCGACAAATGGAAGGTGAATCCCCCGCAGCCCCACACCTCTAAGGGGACGAATACGCCGGGGGCAACATGCTCCGTCATTGAAGAAGCTCCTTGGGAGGTTGTCTTATCAGCCAAAACGAGGAGAATGCTAAATGATCTTCAGACCTGTCCAGCGGTCAAGTGGAAGAACCCCTTAGAACCGCAGGTTATTGAGGGGATGTTGAAGCCACGTCCGACTCCGAGGACCGAGGGTGGTAGTTCAAGCGCTCATAGTCAGCCGTCAAAATCTTCGAAAAAGAAGAAGAAGAAATCTAAGAAGCCCGTGAAGCCTGGCGACAAGCGCACGGACTTACAGAAGCAAATCGACGCACTGGATGAGTACAACCAAAAAGCGCGGACTCCCATTACGCTCCAAGATTTCCTTGATCACATCTTCCAAAAAGAAGATGAGGGAGAAAGTTCATCGGATGAATCCGAGGAATATGTGGCGAGCTGTCGTATGATCTCCCATTCGACCACGGACGATGAAGGGACTTCTGGCACTGAAACGCTGGGGGAAAATGCCGAATCAAGAGCCCCAGGGTTATCAGTTGAAATGATTGGCGCGTTTCTTAATAAAGCTCGATTAAAAAGCAAAGCTGATCGAGAACGCGAGATGGCTATATTCGAAAGGGCCAAGCGCCAGCGACTTGAGGAAAGAGCTGAGATGATCCCGCTGGAGCAAAATGCCTTCACCGCTGACAAAAGCCAATTCAAGATAAAAAAAGAAGTTTGCTAAGGCCATATCGATGGGCATGAAGCTACCACCCTCTGAAGAAAAAGTTACTGGCGCGGTAGAAATACACCCCTCTTATTGCTTATATCATCAGAAGGTCTCGCACTCCACCCAAGATTGCAAAGCTTTCAATGGATGGTGGCAAGGATACGTCGCTAATCAACAGCGCTTTAAACGGGAAAAGCGTAAGATTCGTCGGGAGCAAAGAAGCACAACCAAAGAGCTTGAAAGAACTGCCGGCAATTGTTGCATGGTTAACACTGGCGGGTCGCAAGTGCCTACATTTGGGAGCGACTCTGATGAGGAGTTGGAACTTGCCCCTCTATTTAAAGAGTCAACTTCGGGAAAAGAAGAGGAGCCAGTGGTTTGCGAAAATATCCGGCTGCGGAATCGAACACTGCCTGAAAAGAACCTCGGACCCTCGAATATAAAAGATAAAGGGAAAGAAAAGGTCTCTGAAGACATCGTCTTAGATGACCAAGTTCTGGAAGAGCTAAACGCCGAAAACCCGCCGAAGAGAAGTAAGGTGGATTACAACGTTCTGGCACATCTGAGGAAACTGCCCTCACAACTCAGCATTCTCGATGCCCTATTACTATCAAAAGAGGCGAGGGATTCTTTGATTAAGGCCCTACAAGATCCGGACCAATTCCAAGCCTTCTTAGCCGGAGAAAAGATGAAAGACGAATTAGAAGAAGTGCACACAGCCGACGTTGCTTTTGGTAATGAAGACCTTCTCCTCGGGACTTGTGAACACAATCTCCCCCTTTATGTCTCAGGATATTGCCATGACATAAAGATAGGTAAAATCTTGGTCGATAACGGATCGTCTGTTAATTTACTCAATGTGCGAGTGTTAAAGGAGATTTGCATGAGCGTCCAACACCTCGCCCGGGACAAGATCACTATCTCCGGTTTCGACTCCCAATCCTCAAAGACTCTCGGATCTGTGATATTGACGCTGCGCTTCGGGTTGCTCGTCACAGACATCAAATTCTATGTTATAGACGCCAAGACGTGCTACAACGCTCTGCTCGGCCGACCATGGCTACACGAGTACAATATCCTCCCTTCTACACAGCATCAGTGCATGAAGTATTCTAGGGATGGCCTCGAGTACACAGTGGCGGGAGAGTTGAATCCGTTTTCCGTAAACGAAGTTCGCAAGTATGAAGATGCCAAATACTTCTTGCCGAGTTTCGAAGACACGGAAAGGTGTCACAAACCGGAGAACAAAACTAACGCCACCATCCCTGTCTTCGGCAGTGACACTGAGGAGGAGGAGGATATAATTTATTCAGTTCCATCCCAATCCACCAGGCCAGGACCATCCGTTCCTTCATTGATCTTCGGTAGTGATTCAGAGGATGAAGTTCATGCTGTATTCCCTGCTCGGCCTTCGATACGGGTTTCCGCTGATGAAGAGCGAAGTCTGCAGATAACCATGGTGCCGCTTGAACATTACAAAGAACTGGATGCACTCGACACCAACAGCATAGAAGAATTGCAGACATTCTATATCCCTCCCGGACGAAAAGGCGAGAAGGCAATCCTATTCTACCGTTCTGAAGAAAACAAGGTGGAAAAAGAAATTTGGCATGGCGCGGATCCCACGCTCGACAGGCTTCAGCCTATCCGTCTTCCCAGATATTATACCGAAGGTTTGAAGAAACTGCTGAAACGCCAGGGGATGTCCTTCACACAGACCATTAGAAAAGCCAAATTCTATGACAAGGTCTGGAACATTCCCGGGACTCAATGCAAACTGCCTAACGGGAGAGTAGAAACAAAAGGGCTTGGGTACATCCGGTCAAAGAAACGGGAGCTAGTAAACAGCTGTTATGTTATGTATGACTTCGACGAAGAGGCGGACGCTCAATGGGAGGACGCTAATCCTGAGCCAGCAAAAGTTCCTGATACAAAACCGCCCAGTCCATCATTTGAAGACCAGATGAGCAAACTTATAAGGGATGCGAGTCAAAAAGCCCGAGACGATCACGATCGTGAAATAGCAATCTATGAAAAAGCCAAGACACAGCGCCTCCTTCAACAGGCGGTGAAGGAAGAAAATGCCGCTCCTTGTCAACCTGCTACAAAAAAGGTTCGACACGAAAACAAAAACAAGTCGAAAGGCAAGAGAGGCACTCAACAACCACAAAGCAGAGCTAAGAAGTGTAAGTCTACGCTAGCGCCCCGGCAGTCTACAGACGCCAAATGCGGAACAAAAACTTTTAAACTGGCGCTATCGTATACTTTAACCCGGATCTGCCATTATTGCTAAACTAACAAACAGTAAAGAGTGTAGAAAGGTTGTACCGAACGATCCGAGTCCTTCGTTCTTCAACCATCATCCCACGCTCCGTTGCGGCTGCTCCGACCTCGTCGATCTCCGATATCCTCGTCGAGGTGGCACCACATGATCGGTTCTTTAAACGGGCTCCCGCCTCTGACTCGAGGCAACTCGATCGTCAAGTTTGCTAAAAGAGACGACCAAGAATGATGTAGAGAATGAGTAGATGACTTTGTCTCACTTCGTCCAAGTCCGTGGACGATCGGCTAATGAAGTTGCTCGGCTAATGAAGTTGCCGTAGGAATCGGGTGATGGAGTGAAATGGACTGTGAAATTCCATACACCGATAAAACCTATCATATCTTTTCTACAAAATGAAATCAACAAAAACATGAGAGAGAGAGGAGGGGGCCGGCCTCTTATAAAGAGAGGGGGGGTGACCGTAGGAACCAAGTGGTGACCCTAAGACAAGAAGCTTCTTACAAAATATCTTTAGCTAAATAAAAGATCTTAACCAAAACAAGAAAGTGGTTAAAATCAAAGCATGAGTCACAAGACACCTCACCAAATCTAGAACCTTCTAGAACCTTCTAGAAGCATGACACACTCTCATCCAAGAAAAGATAAATCCGTCTTTAACCGAATGTTAAAAGACGGCTGACAGAAAACTGGAAACTGGCAACTTCCAAAAGTGATCCTGAAACGAATTTCAGGACAACCCCGAAACTGTATAAATATACCCGCATTTGTATTACGACCGAATACAAATGCAACTGAGACAAAGATATTATACCTACTCAATATAATACTCGGATCCGGCTTAAACCAAAGCCGACCAGTATTATCTGCCCGAAAAATAACACGTGCGTAAACGCACGTGCATTTTCCGAACCCTGCCATAAAACCATACGGCCTCTACAACGTTTCGTCCGAACTTGGGAAACTGTCTGTGGGGGACTCTAATGACTCGTCAGCACCCTGGCAGTGGGTTTAACCACAAACCGTCAGCGGCACTAGCAATGCGTAACGGCTGCCCACGGACTGACCTCAAGGGTGGCCGAGGAGCGAACTCAAGGGAGACCGATGAGCGAACTCCTCCAAAAACCCTACTGAGCCTAACAGTGACAATGTATATACAGTCCGGTCCGTTCGTCAATGAGTATCGCATATCCGCCTAGGGGGCTAGCAACGTCAGACCCCCAATAGCAGTATAAGTCGTGTCGGAGTGAAGCCTCAATACACCCTGAGATACTACTGGAGTACTTACCAGTAAATCTCCTACCATGGCCATGGATTTGTGTAATGGCTCTCCTAGACACAGCACGACCTCGCCCCCAATACCGGGAGAGACGAATCCCCTGCCGATCCGCTCACGTGCCTCCATATGGCTCGGGACTGTACCCAAAAGCTACCTGTTTGCACGACTCCTTTGAGCCGTGGTAGGGTAGAAATCAAAGCACAGTGGGAACTCACACGAGACAAATGACGACCTCAGGTCGATGAACTAACCTGTACACATGTCACCAGGGAACTGCTATCTGACGGTAGATATAATACTAACTAGCAGATTCCCGGCGAGTCCTGTCCGGTGTACTCATAACCCAATGAGCACCTGTATACATCTTAGGTGATCCAACTGACACCAGTGGCTTGTGAGACCGGCCACCGCCCCTCGACGGGGTCTCGACTGTACACACTAGTCTACTCCGGAGTATCGATGCCCTGTCTCGAAACTCCCACGACTAGGGACCTCAATTAAGGATATGCATATAAACTACCCAACTCTCACGTATATGATCGCCATCATACTGTTGGTAGTAAAGCAAGATCCTAAGGGCTCTATCAAAGTGTAACATGCAATCAGTCACCTGAACATGTACACGACTGATAAAGGCAAACCAGATAGCATACTATCATTTCGAGTAAGACTGTCCTACCGGGACAGGTCCTCCGCAATCATTGCAATCACGTACCTGCGATCCAATAATTGACTATGAGGGCACTATCTCCAACAATCTCCCACTTGCACTCAAGGCTAATATTGCGACGTCGACTACTCACAGCCCGTGTAAAACCGAACATCCAACTCCTCTACTAATCAGTTTCACAAAGCCCGTTTGTAAAACTATTGTGTTCGAGAAATAGCCTCAGTGAGTGGATCCGCCTAGAAGTATCTTTCTATATCCCTCTTAATCTCAAGTTCGCGGAGAAAACCATCTCCCGAATTGAGTAATACCTGTCTTAGAACATGTCTGGATATCTGATGGGACCTTAGTTCATAAATGAACTCCATATCCAAACTTCTTAGACTGAATCGATCACTGAACCTAATCAGTATCGGGCACCATGCCACCCACAGTATCCCCTTGGACCACCTGTCCATAATACTGTCCCTCTTCGTTAAAGGGAAAAACTAAAACTCTGACAGTCACTCTGTCATCCACGTCACCTTTGAAGCCTGGAATGATAATCGTCTGCAGATAACCATGGTGCCGCTTGAACATTACAAAGAACTGGATGCACTCGACACCAACAGCATAGAAGAATTGCAGACATTCTATATCCCTCCCGGACGAAAAGGCGAGAAGGCAATCCTATTCTACCGTTCTGAAGAAAACAAGGTGGAAAAAGAAATTTGGCATGGCGCGGATCCCACGCTCGACAGGCTTCAGCCTATCCGTTTTCCCAGATATTATACCGAAGGTTTGAAGAAACTGCTGAAACGCCAGGGGATGTCCTTCACACAGACCATTAGAAAAGCCAAATTCTATGACAAGGTCTGGAACATTCCCGGGACTCAATGCAAACTGCCTAACGGGAGAGTAGAAACAAAAGGGCTTGGGTACATCCGGTCAAAGAAACGGGAGCTAGTAAACAGCTGTTATGTTATGTATGACTTCGACGAAGAGGCGGACGCTCAATGGGAGGACGCTAATCCTGAGCCAGCAAAAGTTCCTGATACAAAACCGCCCAGTCCATCATTTGAAGACCAGATGAGCAAACTTATAAGGGATGCGAGTCAAAAAGCCCGAGACGATCACGATCGTGAAATAGCAATCTATGAAAAAGCCAAGACACAGCGGTGAAGGAAGAAAATGCCGCTCCTTGTCAACCTGCTACAAAAAAGGTTCGACACGAAAACAAAAACAAGTCGAAAGGCAAGAGAGGCACTCAACAACCACAAAGTAGAGCTAAGAAGCCACGTATCCGAGAGTCGAGCATTATTGACCTAGCCCTCAGGAAGAAAATGGGTCGAGCATACTCATTTCCTCGAAACAAAACGAGGAAGATATTCGATCTCGCTCTAAAACATCAAATGCTTACGTTGCCAGAGTCTAAGCATCCTGAGCACGCAGGCGAGGTGTTCAACCCAAATTATTGCTTTTACCATCGAGTAATGGGACACCCTCTTGAAGATTGCTTCACCTTCAAGAATTGGGTTGAAGATCAGTATCAGCTAGGCAAATTCGCGTTTTCTGACAACTGGAGGATAGCACCACCACAGAAGCACGAGCCCAAGGCCGCGAGAGAAGAACCAACTCCGCATTGGAATTGGCAGAAAATTTGCACTTGCCATGTGGTAACAATATTAAAAGAAGAGTCCGAGGACATGAATAGCCTTCCTTGGTGCTTTGAAAACGGCAGCGATGAGGCGATCTTAGAATTTCCCCCAGCTCCGAAAGAACTGGAGGACGGAATACATACCACCGCAGACAACCTCAGGAAAATCGAGTTGGGGACGGTAAATGATCCGCGACCGACATTTGTCAGTGAGCTACTGTCTGAAGAGAGGGTGGCTGCATTAAAAGACGTCTTTGTGCAGCATAAAGATTGCTTCGCATGGAACTATTCCCAAATGCCGGGACTAGATCCAGAAATTGCTGTGCACAAATTGGCGATATCCCTGGACGTCAAGCCAGTCAAGCAGGCGCCGAGAAGAATGCGGCTCGAGCTTGAAATGAGCATCAATACCGAAGTCAAAAAGTTAATCGACTCTGGCTTCATCCAGGAAGTTCAATACCCTGAATGGATCGCCAACATTGTCCCGGTGATGAAGAAAAATGGGACAGTGCGCATATGCGTGGACTTCCGGGATCTCAATAAAGCCTGCCCGAAGGACGACTTCCCAGTGCCAGTCACCGAACTGATGATAGACAATACGTCCACTCATGAGGTTTTCTCCTTCATGGACGGCTCATCGGGGTATAATCAAATAAAAATGCATCCTGAAGATCAGAAGCATACAGCCTTCAGGACTCCTCTTGGTATATTTTGTTATAAAGTGATGCCCTTCGGTTTGAAGAACGCCGGTGCTACTTATCAGAGGGCCATGACAAAGATCTTCGACGACCTTATACACGAAATCGTTGAATGCTATATCGACGATCTCGTGGTTAAAAGCAAGTCATACGAGGAACATCTCGAGCATCTGAAGACTGTATTTCAACGCCTTCGGCAATACAACTTGAAGATGAATCCTCTTAAATGTGCGTTCGGGGTTTCCTCGGGCAAATTCCTGGGATTCGTTGTCCGACACCGAGGTATTGAAATAGATCCGTCAAAGATTAAAGCGATCATGGAAATGCCTCCGCCGAGGACTCTCAAACAGCTGCGGTCTCTCCAAGGGAAACTCGCATACATACGGCGATTTATAGCCAACCTTTCAGGAAAGTGCCGTCCTTATAGTCACCTGATGAAGAAGGGAACCCCATTCGTTTGGGATCAAAAATGCCAAGGTGCACTGGATGAGATCAAGCAATACCTGCAGAACCCGCCGGTGTTGGCTGCTCCGGTTAAGGGGAAACCTCTTATTCTTTATACAACCGCCCTCGAAGGTTCCTTAGGCGCATTATGGGCACAAGAGAACGATCAAGGGAAAGAAAGAGCACTCTACTACTTAAGTCGAGTTCTGCTGGGGGCAGAAAGCAACTACTCTCCTATTGAAAAACACTGCCTGGCGTTGATCTTCGCAATAACAAAGCTTAGGCACTATGCGTTGGCGCACGAGGTCCGTCTGATTTCAAAAGTGGACCCTCTCAAATATCTAATGTCAAAAGCCATATTGACAGGACGACTCGCTAAATGGGCCCCGCTCTTGATGGAATTTTCGATAACATATCAACCTCTCAGGGCAGTAAAAGGCCAGGCCATCGCCGACTTCCTGGCTGAGCATCCCATACCTGCCGATTCTCCTTTAAATTGCGATTTGCCAGACAGACACGCGTTTGACGCAATCGACAGTGGTGATAGCCGTTGGGAGCTCTATTTCGATGGAGCATCTTCTATGAAAAAGCACAAACAAAGTATGCCAACGATCAAATCGGGGGTAGGGCTCATCTTTGTGACTCCACAAGGAGGAATAATGCGCTTCGCCTTCTCTTTAACAGAGCCGAGGACGAATAATGAAGCTGAATATGAAGCTTTGATTGCAGGCCTCGAGATCGCCATTGATATGGGAATTGAAAGCCTCCTCATATATGGGGACTCCCAACTGGTCGTCAGCCAAGTGAACGGCGATTACCAAACGTGCAAGCCGGAATTGGTGAAATACGGTGAAAAAGTGCAGCAACTGCTAACCCAAATTCCCTCCTACACGTTGGAAAGTATACCGCGTGCGGAAAACAGCAAAGCAGACGCACTGGCCAAACTTGCTAAAGAATTGGCTGACGAGAACCTCGATGACGTTAGAATCGTGGTACAGAGCCGTCGAGTACTCTCCCCAGCAGAAATACCTCCAGAATCATATAAAGAAAAGGGAGCAACTGAGCAGGCGACCCTACAAATAAAAGACCATGAGAAGACCGAAGACTGGAGAGAAGTTTTCATAGATTACTTCAAGTTCCACCGAATGCCTGCAGAAGCGTCCATAAGACATCAGCTCGTGAAACGAGCTCTGTCTTTTGCCTTCGTTAACGATACTCTATACAAGAGGACATTCGATTCTCTGTGGCTGAGATGCCTAGGACCTGACGAAACGAGAAGGGTCGTCCAAGAAGTTCATGACGGACTCTGCGGTTCCCACCAAGCAGGCCCTAAGATGAAGTTGAAGATAAAACGGATGGGCTACTACTGGCCCACGATGATGCAGGATTGCCTGGAATACGCGAGGCAATGTCATTCATGCCAAATTCATGGGGACTTCATCCATCAGCATCCTAATCCATTGCATCCAACAGTGGCTAGTTGGCCATTCGAAATGTGGGGAACTGACATAGTCGGCCCCATCGAACCAGCATCGTCAAAGGGACACCGTTTCATCTTGGCGACGAATGATTACTTCTCCAAATGGGCAGAGGCGGTACCGTTGAGGGAAGTGAAGACGGAAAACATCCTCCATTTCTTCAAAACGCATGTCATATACCGGTTTGGAACTCCGCGACGGATCATCTCCGATAACGGGCCAGCCTACCGAAGTCATAAAATTAGCCGCTTCGCACAGCAGCACAATATAGACTGGAGATATTCCTCAGTTTATAATCCGCGAGCTAACGGTCTAGCTGAGGCCTTCAACAAGACCTTGACGAAGATCATGAAGAAAACAGTGTCACGAAATAAGAGAGATTGGCACGAAAGATTGCAAGAGGCTCTTTGGGCGTATCGAACTACGTTTAAAACGGCCACAAACACAACGCCATACGCGTTGGTATTTGGGACGGAAGCAGTACTCCCTCTCGAGATAGAATTACCCTCTCTACGAGTGGCAGTCCACTACGAGCTGACGGATGAAGAAAATGCTCACCTCCGGTTTGAGGAACTTGACGCCCTTGATGAAACCCGGCTCATAGCACAGCAAAATCTGGAAGCTTATAAGGCAAAGATGACGCGCTCATACGAAAGATTGACCCGACCGAGGACATTTCGTCAAGGCGAACTCGTGTTAGTGGTCAAAAGGCCTATGATCCCCAATCGCGTCAAGCGGGGAAAATTCGAGCCAAACTATGAAGGCCCGTACATCATAGATAAAGTTTACCAGGGTGGAGCCTATCTACTCATGGACATGCACGGTGAAAAGCCTTTCAGGCCAATAAACGGTCGCTTCCTAAAGAAATATTATGCTTAATGAGCCACAGCCTAGGTCAATGATAGATGACGACGACTATGTCCGCTCGCTATCTTCCTAAGCTAGAACTTTATAAGCAGTAGCTGGCCTTCTCCATGGTGGACCGAAATGTCCTTAAACTAATATCAGACCGAAACGTCTTTAAACTAACACCGCAGCATCCTTAGGCTGACGAGATAAAAAAAAACATATAAAAATAAAATAAAATAAACGGTATGTCCAAAAGCAAAAAGGGCACGGATGAAAACCCGAAAGGGCTCCGTAAGTAAGAACAGCAGGGCTACCGGCGAGTGTTCGTGAAAACCCGAAAGGGCGCGACCTCGTAAAAAAAAAAAAGAAAGAGAAAATAAAAGAAAAACGGTATGTCCATAAGCAAAATGGGCACGGATGAAAACCCGAAAGGGCTCCGTGAGTAAAAACAGCAGGACTACCGGCGAATGTTTGTGAAAACCCGAAAGGGCACAACTTCGTTAGAGAACCCTTATGGAGTCCTCTCGACCTTGTAAGGAGAAACCACCTGCGTGAGATCCTTACGACTCACAAAGGAGCAACACACTTAGGAATCCCCACGATTCCTAAGGAGAAAATACACTTGCGGGATCCTCACGACTCGTAAGGAGAACTCTCTTATGGGACCCTCACGGCTCATAAGATTTGAAAGTCTTAAGTTACAGAGATATAAACCTGTGCTTAAGCAAACCCCCACAAACTTCCAATATTGCCCTACAAGTGGTCCAATATTGACCCTTGTATACAATCCACGGGCGCGAATAAACATTTCCCTAGCCAAATTTCATCCATGACTGGGAATACGTTCGCATGGTAAGCAACCCTTATAAATCCCCTCGATTTATGAGGAGAAAACCTTCCTGTAGGATCCTTACGACTTACAGAAGAAAAAAATACTTAGGAACCCTCACGGTTCCTAAGGAGAAAATACACCTACAAGATCCTCACGACTTGTAGGGAGAAATACCTTCACGAGACCCTTACGGCTCATGAAGTCAAAGTCTTAGCCGACAGGACCCTAACCCTGGTCGCTAAGCCTCCTTTGTTCGACAACGACAGAGGCAAATGATGATTCGCTCCTGGTAACATCCCAGTGATAGCGGTGCTGATGCCGAAATCGGTGTCCAATTTCAGGTTTACGGCGAAAGCCAGTAGGCCGCTCATGCATACGAAATAGCCGAAATGATGGGCAACTTGCAATAAAAAGCAGCAAGTAAAATGTATGCATGCAAAATAGCCGAAATGATCGGGCAACTCGTAATAAAAAGCAACGAGTAAAGATAAAATAAAAAGCCAAAATGATTGGGCACCGCGAAAAATAGCCGAAATGTTTGGGCAATCGCGACCTTCGCGATATAAAAGCTGAAATGATAGAGCATCGCGGAAATACAACAAAAAAAAATAATAATAAAAATAAAAAAAAATGAAAATGATGATGATGATAAAATTTTGGCCCTACAGTTAAGATCACATCGATCCCTGTATACAATCCAAGGGCGTAAACAAAAAGGAAACCGTACTCTCCCAGCGGATTCCGTCAGACGACGAAGCCAAACCTCAACGGTTCATTTCAATCAAAGAAGCCAATGACTTTAGTAAAATCCTCGACTCACGGATACAAACACTCCTTGACGAGAGCCTTCTGATCCGCGTCGACTTGCAGAGCCACCAGCGTCTCCGTGGGAACCCTCGACTCGTTTCAAACCCCAAGGACACAAATAATCCTTGGCGCTCGGGAAACAAATAATCCCTAGCAAACTCCTCGACTCACGGATACAAACACTCCTTGACGAGAGCCTTCTGATCCGCGTCGACTCGCAGAGCCACCAGCGTCTCCGTGGGAACCCTCGACTCGTTTCAAACCCCAAGGACACAAATAATCCTTGGCGCTCGGGAAACAAATAATCCCTAGCAAACTCCTCGACTCACGGATACAAACACTCCTTGACGAGAGCCTTCTGATCCGCGTCGACTCGCAGAGCCACCAGCGTCTCCGTGGGAACCCTCGACTCGTTTCAAACCCCAAGGACACAAATAATCCTTGGCGCTTGGGAAACAAATAATCCCTAGCAAAATTCTCAACTCACGGATACAAACACTCCTTGACGAGAGCCTTCTGATCCGCGTCGACTCGCAGAGCCACCAGCGTCTCCGTGGGAACCCTCGACTCGTTTCAAACCCCAAGGACACAAATAATCCTTGGCGCTCGGGAAACAAATAATCCCTAGCAAACTCCTCGACTCACGGATATAAACACTCCTTGACGAGAGCCTTCTGATCCGCGTCGACTCGCAGAGCCACCAGCGTCTCCGTGGGAACCCTCGACTCGTTTCAAACCCCAAGGACACAAATAATCCTTGGCGCTCGGGAAACAAATAATCCCTAGCAAACTCCTTGACTCACGAATACAAACACTCCTTGACGAGAGCCTTCTGATCCGCGTCGACTCGCAGAGCTACCAGCGCCTCCGTGGGAACCATCGATTCGTTTCAAACCCCAAGGACACAAATAATCCTTGGCGCTCGGGAAACAAATAATCCCTAGCAAAATTCTCAACTCACGGATACAAACACTCCGTGACGAGAGCTTCTTTGACTCACATCTTGGGCAGTATGGATTCAAAAACTTGCTTCCTGAACAATGGGACCCTGCAAGTCAATCCTAAATGGTCTCTTGCATACTATTCACGGGTCTCACTCTCTGAAGTCGATTCTCGACAAAGAGGGAAACAACCGCTTACGAGCCCTCTCGACTCGTAAGAGGGCAATGGGACCCTACAAGTCAATCCTAAATGGTCTCTTGCATACTATTCACGGGTCTCACTCTCTGAAGTCGATTCTCGACAAAGAGGGAAACAACCGCTTACGAGCCCTCTCGACTCGTAAGAGGGAGAAATTCTCTTATAGGATCCTTTCGACTTATGAGAGAAAACCACACTTGGGAATCCTCACGATTCCTAAGGAGAAAATCCACCTACGAGATCCTCTCGATCCGTAGGGAGAAAAGTCTCTATGAGACCCTCACGGCTCATAGAGTTGAAAAGCCTTAGGCGGCAGACCTGAACCTGCAACCTAAGCCATCGCTACCTCTCGGAGAAGTTAAGTTGCCCGCCGATCAGGTTCATCGAAAACACCATAACAAAAAGGGAAAAAGCGAAGAAATAGTACCAGACATTGCAAGAAAGAATATGTTTTTATTCATAAATTCAATCAAAATACAAGGCGGATCGTATAAAGAATAAAAAAAATGCGTATATGCTATATACAAATCACAGGTGTGTGAACGATACAAAATATTCAGGGAGAAGGAAGCTTCTTGAACAGCTCTATCAATTGCTCGCGTACTTCCTTCCACGCCTTCTCTTGATCAACTACCACTGCCAGTTCAGCCTCTACTTGAGCCCGCTGCTGCGTGAAGGATGCGAGCTCTTCCCCAACAACCTGCTGAGCTGCTTCTTGGCCTCGGGCATCGCGCTCAGCGGCATCAAGCTTCCGCTTCAGCGCTAGCCCACTAGATATACGCTTGAGAAGACCTTCAAAGACGACTTTCACTTCAGCAGCATTCGTCCTAACTTCAGCACGAAGGCAAGCGGTCGCGTTTGAAGATTCCCGATGCGCCTTTAGCCGTAAAGCTGCCTCCTGCTCCAAATGGCGGAGATAAGAAACACTTTGCTCAAGCCAAGCTGTCCGTTGGGCGCTCGCGGCCAAAACCTCGGGAGAAGGGCGCGTCGACTCCAACCGATGCAGGCGAGCCTCGATCTCTCTGCAGTGGTTAACCCACGATTCGACGACGCCTTCGTTATGAAAAGTTACGAGCGCCGCCAACATTGGGTTAACATCCACAGTGAAATCTACGGCAGAGGGGAGGGCATCCATGTTGAGCTCTTCGATGTACCCGCTCAGCATACCCAGGCTCATCACAGCACCCTTTGAAGACGGGCGTCTCAAGAAAGGACCCGCCGGTGAGAGAACGTGAGACTCAAAAGGGATCAGAGCTGGAACAATATCTGCAAAACAAAACATGGTCAAACAATGATTCGAAAAGTCGGTGAAAGATCATATAAAAAGGGAAAGGAATATGCTGTACCAGCCGCAACAGATGGCAAAGCTGGAGGCGCCGGTGGCAGCGCAGGCCTGGTGTCCCCTCCTTCGATTCGAGGCACTGCAATCAGGAAGAGGAAAAGTCAGATACGATCCTATATTCCCTCGAAAGAGATCAAGACAACACTTACCGGTACCACTAGAGGGAGAAGCGAGCTCGGATGGGAAGGAGAAGTGTGGGAGCAGCACTTGGTATAGATGATCGAAGAACACTCCTGAAAAGAGCATAGTAGTATAACGTTAGTACATAAGCTACACGTTAAAAGATCAATGCATAAGTCGTAAATTCATACCTTCCGACACCCGCGATGGCACAAGGGAAGGCTGAGGAGCGATCACCGCCAAAGCAGTAGTTGACGGTATGCCTTCAGGCAATGGAGCATCGGCACTAGCCGCACCTGCTTTTGAAACAAAGACAAACTGGTTAAAAGAGATTGTGAGGTATATATAAACGAAGAACATTGGTCATTCAAAATTTACCCGACAAGCTGCCAGCAGAAACCGAGGCAATCCCTTCCTCCACTGACGGAAGGCCACCGCCTGTAGCTTCATCACCCGACTCGAGGGGAACCGTTGTTATGCTCGCAAGCTCTACAGGCGGCGGGGGACCATAGGCAGGGAGGGATATGATAGGAACATTGCCAGATTCCTGAGAAGGAGCGCCTAGCCCGTCTTCAGGAATCATGGCCGCCTCACCCGCTGCTCCCTCAGGATCGGCGGTCGCAGCTGCCTTGTCCATCGGCGCCACGAGGTCCCCAGCCTCAAGCACCTCGCCCTCTACCGCCTTCGGCTCGGTTGAGACAATCATCTCATCTGCCGCCACTTCGGGTGCGACATCAATGACCCTCTCCGCGGCAGGTCCCTCAATCTCGGCTCTAGGCCCCATGACCCCGACAACGTTGCTCACTGTCGGTTCGAGTTCAGCAAGTATCGCTTCCTCCACTCCCCTGGGTTCGACGGTCGTCTCCGCCTCCCCCTCAGTTGGACTTGACCCTGCAAGATGGGATACATATGAGCCAATAGCTTTATAATTCGTACAACAAGGTTCTGAAAGGAGTACTACCTGAAGCAGATTTATCATTGGCGCTCCGAACCGCGCGCGCCACTTGCCGACGAGCAGTAGACAGGGCAACATGGGGTTCTTCGGAAGGAGTACTAGCGCGAGGAATGGTGCTAGGGCCCGCTCCCGTGGCCAAAGAAGCTTTCCGCGCCTTTGCTTCACGTCTCAACCGCTTCCGCTCCTCTCGGGCCGTTGAGACGGATGCCATCAGAGCTTCCTTGAGTGAAGCATCCTCATCCGTATAGAGGGATGCCTCCAGATTTTTCAGAGCATCCCTCGTCGTTGCGTCAAGCCGAGGCTCTTGCGGCAGCTTCGACGGAGCCGGGGCTTCGGTGACGGGCTCGGAAAGGATCCTGGCGCCGATTAATACAACCCCTGTAAAGAAACAAGAGAAGGTCAGGTTGACTATCATGAAAAGACAACAAACTTTCCGTATAAAAGAGAAAGGGATAAAACATACCGACGCTTGCTAGGGCACGCTTCTCCTCCTCCTCTTGGAAGGTTTTCAGGGAGGCAGCGATAGCCTCTTCAGTAGAGACACCTGTTAAAAATGGAGCAAATGTTAGTTAAATGTAATAATAAAAAGTGCAATGAAATAACAAATAAAGCGTCTGATGATTACCGGACTCAGCGAGTTTACTTAGCATCGCTTCGAGCCTCGCCGATCGCTCCGAAGCTACAATGGCGGCAGCCAAATTGGTGTCCGCAGGGTCCACCACAAAGCCCTCATTGCTGCCGTACTCGCATATGACCTCGGCAGGAGAAGCCGCAGGCTTTGAGCTGAGGATCGCATCGAGGGATAGGGCGGACTTCTTCTTCTTCTGTCCGCCAGCTTTAGATCCACTCGGACCAGCTTTGCGCTTGGCAGTCACTTTCGGGCGGCGAGTCCCGATATCCGCTCCTGCGCCCGACTCTGGCGATACCACTTTGACCGTCTTTGTCGGAACACGGGGCGCCGTTGGTGCATCCACCGTAGTAGACAGTGGCAATCCACGCGGAGGGGCCAACACGCGTGGTCGGTCAGCTCCGGCATCTTTTATCGGGAGGGTGACTTGGGTCCTTGGCTGCAAGGGAGCCTTACGATCACCGCCAGGAGGCGCACCCCTACGGTCGACCAGCATGCGTTTCTCCATTAAAATGATTGGGCCCATAGCGTGCGCATACCAGGCCACATATGAATTAAGCATCTTAGGCACACAGCTGGGTTCACTAATGAAGAAATAGGAACCCGTGTTAAGCCGTATAAAGTGATGCATCGCATTCTTTACCCCCGCTGGGCCAACCACGGGCGTTTCCAAGAAGGCTTTCATCGGAATCCCCTGGTTGTAGCTTGATTGCTGGGCGAATCGATGCGGATTATACCTCATAAACAAAGCCGTCTCATTCTGCCGAAACACCGGGTAGCCCGGCCGAATGGAGTAGAGATGGAGGATTTCCCGAGCCTTCAGTACAGAAGCCCCGCCCTTAAACTCGTCACGTAGGGGCACCACCGACTTAGTAGTCTCCGAGCCTATGGTGGTAACCTTATCCACGAAAGAAGTCGTCGCTCCGACCAAATGTGGGCGCAGGAGGAGTCCCCTAGAATCCCGCGGGGATGCAAACACAATTGAAGCCCCGACTAACCGTATGACTCTCGGGAGTCTGTACTTCTCGAAGAATGGAGGAGTCTTGTGGGCGCCAAACACCCCTCGCACGTGCATCTCCATCCAAGAAACAAAGTAATGCATCGGGAAGTTAGCAGGCTGTGCCCCAGGATCATTGGCGTCCGCCGCTATGCTGAGTCCATGGTAAAGGTAAGCTAACCCAGCAATCCCTACCGACAACTGCAGACCGGCCACCATCCGATGCGCCGGGTAAAAGACAGAGGGTCGCATGAAGCGTGGGTGTATAGGGAGCGCAAAGTTGCATAACCACAAGCCCAAGAACCCAATAAAGAAGGTTTCCTCATCCATGCCGGGGACGGCGATTTCCGAGAAAGCGACGATGGCAGCATTGGGGAGATAGAAATCCCTCTGGTTATTCTCCGATACGGGTCGGCGATCCAAACCGAAACCAAAGGGGTCGTCAAGCTGAGCGAACTTCTCGCTCTGCTCTGATAAGAACTCCGGGCGGATAAAGCGAGCCATGAAAGCTGCGAAACTGACGCCCTTGTCTCCCGATTCCAAATGGAGTTCCTCGTAGATCTCCAACACCTTCACCAAACCTGGATGCTGATGCTGAATGGCATTCTCCGGGGTTAAATCAAATACCAGCTGCTTGGTGGCAAAGACGTACTCGTCAGGAGGAAGCAACTCCTCGTAGTGCTCCCCCCTCATTGGCAGACCTGAAATTTCGGCAAGTTCCTCCAAAGAGATAGAGACTTCCTTATCCGCCATCAGAAAGGTATGGGTGGGGATATTCCATTGTTCGACGAAGGCCTTTATCCACCACGTTGGAGGAGAGGGGTACTCGAAGAGAGAGACGAAGACGGCCGAGTATAGACCAATCTTCGTCAGGTGGGTCCTCTTCGCCGATAGAATGTACCGGGCCCACTGCAAATATCCGGCGGGGGGTCGTGGGATCATTCCAATGTTATAAGCCTGTCCCCAAGGGCGTGCTTCGCCCTGACAGATTCGCCTCCCCAGAATATCTATCGCCGGCGGCGGCTGCACGGGGATGGCGCCGATTGCAGGCTGAAGGAGGTCATCAGAATTCCAATTCTTAACCTCCACGGTATACTTCACCGGGGGTTCGTCCGCATAAGGAATCGTGACAATGGGCTCAGAGGGCGCGGCGGAACTAAAACTGCGACGGCCTTGGATGATCTGGCTATACCACCTTCCCCACAGATGGAGCTTTTTGCACTCAGGATCGTGATCTTTAATAAGAGCGAACACCACCCGATCCACTGGCGCGTGGGGGAACCCTCCTTCCGAGCGAACGAAGGGAAAAGACAAGTCGTCAGACATGTTTTCTGTGGAAAGACAAAAAAAATATACATCATTAGTGGCCTAACGATTGGCATTATAAAAAAAAATAATAATAAATAAAAATCTTGCTCCACACTGTGATACAGTGGGTAGGGGACCAAAGGGGGACCCACAAAATCTGGACGATGTGCATCATTTAATAAGACAATCCCATCATTAGATGGGACTGTCAATTCATAAAAAGTTCCCAATAGGATACACCCATTGGTGGGGAAATCCCTAGAGACAAAGAGAAAATCTCCTCTTTTAGAGCAAAGCTCTGTCACAGAGTGACATTTGACAAACTCTGGTCTAAGGGGAACAAGATTCCTTAAAAGAGCATGGCTCTGTGGTAATAACCAAAAATCCATCAACACTTAGAAGAATTGAAGTTTTTTTTAAAAATCCTGAAAAACTTATCAAAACTTATAAAAAGTTTTTCAGTTCATCCAAGAGCAAAGCTCTGTTCATGGGTCAAAACCCATGAACAGGACCTCTGTAAATCTTGAGAGCAAGGCTTTGGTGAAGAATCCCCAATGGGGTTTTCTTTAGATCAAAGATCCCAAGAGCAAGGCTCCGTTGAAGAAACCTCAAAGGGGTTTTCTTTAGATCCAAGATCTACAAGAGCAAGGCTCTGTCAATTAAGTTTAATTTGAATTAATCTGAATTTTTACCTAGAAATTCTAAATTCTGAACTTGAAAGTTCTTGAGAGAAATCAAGAGCAAGGCTCTGAAAATTTTTAAGCAAGAGCAAGGCTCTGATTCTTTAAGATGGTAAGAAAAAAAATTAAATTACCAAAGACCAAGAGTCTTATTTATAGGCGCCTGCGCCCCTTCAACTGACCCCCTCTGATCCAACGGCTAGGATCTGGCCACCGTTGCGCTTACGTCGCGCCACGTAAGCACAACGGTGGGGGGGCATTTGTTCCCCCAATCTGAGCAAGGCTCATTTGAATTTTGAAAATTCAAATTTTTTGAAGCAACGCTTCAAATTCCGTGCGTTGCGCAGTGCGCAAGCGGTCTGCGCAAGCGCACCGCTGCGCGACACGTGTCTGCGCAGTTGCGCAAGCACTGTTGCGCAAGTGCACCGCTGCGCGACACGTGTCTGCGCAAGTGCACCGCTGCGCGACACGTGTCTGCGCAGTTGCGCAAACACTGTTGCGCAAGTGCACAGCTGCGCGACACGTGTCTGCGCAGTTGCGCAAGCACTGTTGCGCAAGCCTTCCACTGCGCGACACGTGTCATTCATTGGGGAGTTGCGCAGAAACAGAATGAAAATTTAATGAATCTTTTCTGTTCTTTCCAAAACCAGAAGATTTTCTTCTGCCTTTGGATCAAAGATCCAATGGTGGGAAAATTCCCAAAATTATTCAGAAAAGATCTTGTTAACAAATTCAACAAATTTGTGAGCACTATAAAGAGGCATCAACTTGAAGAATCAACTTCTGGCAAAAAAAAAGAGAAGAGAAAGAACTCTTGTAGATTAATCAAGAACATAAAAAAGGTAAAAGAAACTTCTTTTGAAGAAGAGAAAAATCTCTGAAGAACAGAGGATTAAAAAAGTGAATAATTCAATAAAAATGAATAAATAGTGCCTTGCACTTGTGGTGAACCCTTGGTTCTGTAAAATCAGGGAAAACAAGAAGAAAAACTTGTTTTCCTTTGATCCAAATTTAGATCAAAAGTGCTATGCACTTTTGTTCTTAAATCTAAAAAGAATTCTTGGGGTTCTGCACAAATGCAACTCATTATTTAAAAGGGCCTGGCCCAAGTCAAATTACAAAATAATAAAGGGGCAGAGCCCTGTTTGGAAAATTCTTGAAGTTCTGTACAAATGCAACCCATTATTTAAAAGGGCCTGGCCCAAATCAAATTGCAAAATAATAAAGGGGCAGAGCCCTGTTTGGATCGATTTTCTAGTCGGGCAAAGCCCAAAATAAATAAAAAATTGGACTTAACCCAATCCTGGCTGTAAGTCCTTAAATTAAATTGATTGAGCACAGTGGCTCTCCTAAACCAATTCACGACCGGTTCGAGGGTACATCTCCGAACTCCTTCGACATCCCTCGTTGTAATTACTCAACGACGTCAAAGAGGTGATGGGTCCCAACGACCACACATCCAAATGGACCGAAACGTCCTTAAACTAATATCGGACCGAAACGTCCCTAAACTAATATCGGACCGAAACGTCCCTAAACTAATATCAGACCACCACGTCCCTAAACTGGAATATGGACCACTACGTCCTTAAACTGGCGACGGACCGAAACGTCCCTAAACTAATAATGGACCACCACGTCCCTAAAACTGGCGATGGACCGCCACGTCCTTAAACTAGCGCAATCGAGCCCGAACGCTCTTTTGCCAGATCTAAACGGTCCCGTCTAAGTTGACCTTAGCCCCAAATACGGTTAATGTGTCCTTAGATCTTTAAACAAACAATAAAACTCCGAATCAACTTTGGTGCAAGGGTACATCTCTGAACTCCTCTGACGCCTGTCGTTGTAATCCCTCAACGACGTCCGAGAGGTGACGAGTCCCGACGGCCAGATAATTAAATCAATCACTACGTCAGGTCGATCTTAGTCTAAAACAGGACTAACGTATCCTTGACGAACGTTTAAGTTGGTCTTAGCCGCAACGCGACTAATGCATCCTTAAACCAAAAAACACCAAACCCAAATCTAAGTAAATGCGGATTTGGACTAATCCACGCCCTACGGACGACGGCATTACTCAGTCTCCGTATACAATCCACGGGCAATCACAAACAAAACAAACACACAAGACACGAAGTGAAATTCTGGAGAAGGAGAAAGTTGTTACCGCGACGCGGTAGCGTAATTAACTGCAGGGGCTTGCGCCTGCAGGGAAGAGCGTCCCCACAATCAAAAACCCCTCACCCTGAGGGGGAATCTGACGAAGTCTGCTACATCGGCCGCATCCGTCTAAACCTCCGATACAAGGTGCCATAAATCAACTTGGCATCTTCGGAGAGGTGGACGGATCAAACCAAATAGCATCTGCCCCGAACCTCAGGCCACGGACGCGAAGTCCGGGCCGCCGTTCGGAGGGGAACAGAAAGTTCAGATGTTGGAGTGCTCAAAGCAGGAATTCTCCTATGATTCCCAAAATAACAATAGGTCCTGGAGAAACCGAAAGGACGATAATCGCAAAGGCGGAAATTCCAATGATTCTGAATCTTTCAACACCTCGGTTAACCGAAATAAGCAAGGGATGAGCGGGCCTAATGCCAACCGGCCTCGAAAGCCAGTGTTCGGAGAGAGAGGAGGAGCTCCACTGAAAGAGAAGCTGGATAAGGTCTATTCCTTCAGAAGGGACAAAGTCCGTAAAATATTCAAAGATGCCCTAAGAAACGGTCTACAGTTGCCAGAATCAAAAAGACCGCAAGAAGCGAATATGACCGACGACCCCAAATATTGCCCCTATCACATAGTGATAAGTCATGCTATTGAGGACTGCTTCGTTTTCAAAGATTGGGTTGAAAAACAATACAAGGCAGGAGAGATAGAACTGTTTAAAGGCGTGTTAACAAACAGTCAAGCTGCGACCGCCAATTTCATACAAACGGAGACCGAAGTCCTTCGGAAACCTGATTCTCTCAGACATCTGCCTTTCTCTAAAAAGAGTTGACCACCACGTCGTTAAACTGGGAAAAATCGACCTCTAAGTCGTTAAACTGAGGATGTAAAAAAAACACGTGTAAATAAATAAAATAAAATAAAAAAGCCGAAATGATGGGGCAACTCGCAATAAAAATTGGCGAGTAAAATAAAAATGAAAATAAACAGCCGAAATAATGGGGCAACCGCGAATGAATAGCCGAAATGATAGGGCAATCGCGACTTTCGCGATAAGAAAATCTGAAATGACAGAGCAATCGCGTTAAAAAAAAATGGCGAATGATGAGTCGCTCCTGGTACCATATTCCAGTGCAGCGATGCAGACACCAACCAAAATTTCAAATCTCTGGATGTCCCAACGACGAATGATGAGTTGCTCCTGGTAATATATTCCAGTGCAGCGATGCAGACGCTGACCAAAATCCAAATTCCCAAGCGGCGAATGATGAGTCGCTCATGGTACCATATTCCAGTGCAGTGATGCAGACGCCGACTAAAATCCAAATTCCCATGTGGCGAATGATGAGTCGCTCCTGGTACCATATTTTAGTGCAGCGATGCAGACACCAACCAAAATTTCAAATCTCTGAATGTCCCAACGGCGAATGATGAGTCGCTCTTGGTACCATATTCTGTGCAGTGATGCAGACGCCAACAAAATCCTGAAATCTTCCCAGCTCTACGGTTGTTCCCCGATCTAACTACCGTATACAATCTACGGGCTCAAATAATTCTCATCACACCCATACCCCACCGCAATCACCGGTCACGCGGCCGGTCTTCGCCCTTGGAATTATGCTCCATTTGGGAAGACCCACTCATGTGTCCTTACAATACTTGAGGAGAACAAACTTACGAGTTCCTTTCGACTCGTAAGAAAACACTTTCGTGAGATCCTTACGACTCACAAAGGAAAAACACACTTGGGAGTCCCCACGATTCCTAAGGAGAAAATGCTTTTATGGGACCCTTACGGCTCATAAAATTGAAAAGTTTTAGGTAATAGGGACCTAAACCTGTCTCCTAAGCCATCGCTCCCCAACAGGGAGAGGCAAATGATGAATTGCTCCTGGCACCTGTGCTTCAGTGTTAGCAATGCTGATGCTGACCCTTACCCCAAAATTCCAAACATCCGATCCAATAGACCTTTAAGTCGTTAAACTGGGAACAGATAGACCCCTAAGTCTTTAAACTGGGAACATATGACCCCTCGGTGTATCTGCCTTCCCTGTCGAAATTATGCTCCGCTTTGGAATCAAGTCAACCAATGACCTTCCCGTCGGAATTATGCTCCATCTTGGAATCACGTCAACCAACAAGCTCTGTAATGAAATCATACTTTGTCTCAGAATGTACCCCATGTCGGAATTATGCTTCGCCTTGGAGTATCTTTCTTCCCTGTCGTAATTATGCTTCACATGGGAATCAACCTCAGCATCGAAATTATGTTTTGGTCAGAATGTTTGCCGCACTCCGGAATTATGCTCCGGTCCCCGGAATTATGCTCCGCCCCTCGGAATCATGCTCCGACCCCTTGGAATCATGCTCCGCTCTTCGGAATTATGCTCCGATCTTCGTAATCATGCTCCGCTCTTCGGAATTATGCTCCGATCTTCAGAATCATGCTCCGCTCTTCGAAATGATGCTCTGATCCGTGGAATCATGCTCCGATCTCGGAATTATGCTCCGACCTCAGAATTATGCCCCGCTCTCCTGAATTATGCTCCGACCTTTGGAATCATGCTCCGCAAATCGGAATTATGCTCCGATCCCCGGAATTATGCTCCCGGAATGATACTCCGCCCCCGGAAGGATGTTTCACCTTGAAGTCCAACTCCAAGATCCATCAATTTTATGCACACAACTCATGTGCGGTGTGCATTTATTGATGGGGGGCACTTTGTTGGGGTCAAAAATTACACCCCGATTGACCAAGTCAAAGTCAAAGTCAACCCCAAATAAACGGGCCCAAGTCCAGATCAAGTGGGCCCATGCCCAAGTCGAGCCCCGCGGCCGGCCTCCTGTTAGTGATGTATGCCCTAGAGGCCATTATTGTATCATACTGGTTTGTATATTATTTAATAGAAGCTTGGGATATTCACAGTTGTATTGACAGTCTTGCTCAAAATGGTAGTATGCTACTTGGTTTATTTCTACTTCAATATGTGCATGTGTTTATTTTAGCATATCGCTTATACATATTAGTAGAGCAAGATGTGATGGCAGTCACACTAGTGGGGGCTGGATAATCTACAAGCACATCCTTATACAGGTCCCCAGTCATAGGATTATCGAGACGGGGCATCGATACTCCGGAGTAGACTAGTGTATACATTTCTCATCCCAGCAGGGGAGATGGTCTATCACATAGCCATTAGTACGTCGTACTGGAGATAGTATGCAGGTGGTCATTAGGTTATGAGTACACTGGACATGACTCATTGGGAACTGTAGGTGGGTATTATACCTATCGTCGGGTAGCAGTTCCCAGGTGACATGAGTACAGCTTAGTCCGTCGACTTGGCATTGCTACTTTGCCTCGAGTGTGTTCCCACTGTACTTTGATTACTACCCTACCACGGCTCAAAGGAGTCATGCAAACAGGTAGTAGTTGGGTGCAGTCCCGAAGCACTTGGAGGCAATGGCGGTTAGATAGGATTCGTCTCTCCTGATATTGGGGGTTGATATCGCGCTATATTTGGAGAGCCATTACACAAAGTCCTTGACCAGGGCAAGCGAGATTTACTGATAGGTATTCCAGTAGTTTCTCAGGGTGTTTTGGGCTACACTTGGGCATGACTTATTATTAGGGGTCTGACGATTACCGCCCCTATGCCCGATATGTGATACTCTTAGACGAACAGACCGGACTGTACGGAGATTGTCACATGCAGGCTCAGTAGTAGTTCGGATGGGTTTGCTCATCGGCATTCTTATCGACAGATACCTGGGTATCCGTTACGTGCAGCTAGTACCGCTTGTGGCTTGTGGTTAAACCCACTGCCAGCGTACTGTCGAGTCTTTAGAGTCCCACACAGAGAGTTTCCCTGCATCGGACGAAACGATGTAGAGGTCGTATGGTTTTACGACAGGGTTCGATCACTTACGTGCACTTGTGCGCGTATGATGTTCGGGCGGATGATACTAGTGGGCTTTGGTTTAAACCGGATCCTCGTATTGTACTGATGGATTGTTTCGTCTCTTTGTATTCGTATTCTTCAGAATGCGGATGCGGGTATGTATATACGGATGAGGGGCATTCCCGTAATTAGTTCGGGAAAGCTTCTAGAAGTGGACACTGTTCATATCATAATTTTTCATTCTTATTCATTTTACAAATAAATAGGTGCTTTTGATTCATGTCTGCTACATAGTTGCAGGTTACAAGTTCTCGGAACAAAACAGTGAAAATGATGAAAAGACGCTACAAAAGTGAGACTACGACCAACAAATAGAAGAATCTTGATCATGCCTACAGTTTAAGGGACAAACGAAGATCAATGAACAATTTCACAAAGTACAAAGGGCAGCGCAAGATTCAAGACTTCAACACGAAGCAAACGGTAAAAGTCCGCCACATTCTACACTGTGGTAATCTGGAAGAAACTAGAAGACATTCTGAAGAATCAAGTAAAGAAAAGTCAAGGAAAAAGCAAAATAAAATATACCTGAGAAAACAGAGCCAAGAGACTCCAAGATGGCCGCGGATCCGCGGCCAAACATGGCTTCCTGCCGCGGATCCGCGGCCATACAGTACACGTGTCGGTGCAAAAGTGTCGGTGGGTGGCGGTGTGTTGACCAGGCTTCTCAGGGTAGTTTTGTAAATGTAGATAGTGATTAGATGTATACCCTAAGGTTTCTATAATCTATAAATAGGAACCCTACAGCTTTTTTTGGAGCATGCCTCTTTTTATTTATCAATTTCAGAATTTTTATTCGCTGTAAATGTTCGAAGAGTGCATCAAATAAAAAGTAAGTTTTTCTTTTCTATGCCTTAGTTTAATTTCTTTTCTGCCCTAGTATAAATTTTATTTATCTGCCCTAGTTAATTAGATAGCAATTTTATTTATCTGCCGTAGTTTAGTTAATTAGGTTATTGAATTAAAATCATAAAAATGAAATCTTTTATCAATTCCCTAATGAGTGAGTAGTTCCTCACTTGTTAGGGTTAGGTTTGAGGAAGGTTTGAGAGATGAAAATCTCTCACCCCTTTCTTGCCCGTTATACATTTTAATAGGACTCTATGCATACATACACACACCGCTCACTATGACACCCTATCCCATGAGGTAGCGGTGATACCATAGTTAAAGACCGGTTGTGTATATTTTCCATGGAGGTTAAGGTAAGAGTTAAGAAAGGACGGACAAGGACAAAAGAGAAGAAACCTAGTTTCTTCCCGATCGTGCTAATCCCCTTTGTTAACTATTATCTTAACACCTAAATAGTTCTTAATTAGGGCATAGAAAGGGGTGGGACATATTGACTTTCCAAACTTAACCTAAACCTAACTAGCAAGGTTTTAATCCTAATCAAACTCATTTCAGTTTTTAGTGATAATCAAACCTACCACCATGTGAATTAACTCGTTAGAACAACTAGAAAATACACAAAATCCCTGTGGACCGACCCGTACTCAACCGGCTAGCTACCAAGCGGCACCGTTCTTGATTGCGGTAAATTCTTTGATAACAAATAGCGTAAGCATCTAAAACATAACTCAATCAAATGACGCCGTTGCCGGAGAGACGGTAGTCTCTTTCTTTGTTTAATTTCGGGTTAAAAAAATAAAAAAAATAAAAAATTATAAAAATTGAAAAATTTTAAAACAAAAAATAAATAAATAAATAAAATAAAATAAAAAAATTCATCTTGTTCTTCTTGAGAGGTATTGTGTGAATTGTGCAGGAAAAGAAGACGGACAGATTCAGAGCTGGAAAATCCCAGTGAACAAATCAAGAAACAGAAAATCTGAACAAACATGGGAGAATCCAAACAACACAGAGAAATATTTTGGAGATCTAAACCAACTAAACCGCCGCGGAACCGAGGCAGATTCAGAGGTTTGACCGTGGAACCGCGGTCAACTGCTGACGTCAACATCCCAAAATTCTCTGTAAGTATTTTTGTCCTCTCTTTTGCCCTCTGTAGTCCTCTGAAAAATTTTCCTGCAGGGTTCTTTGCGCAAAATTCTTCTCCCTTTCCAATAAATTATTTTTGTGCAGGATTCTTTGCGCTGCAAAATAATTTTTTTTTGAAAGTGTTTTAGATTTTTTGGTGTGTTGATTGCTTTGCATATTTAAAACGGACTTTTAAGGGGCTATAACACCAATCAAGATTGGGTGGGGATTTCATTACCCTTCCTAGGACCCCAAAAATCACAAAAAGCATTTGCATCAACCTTAGAGTTAATAAAAAATATTAGACTCAGCCAATAAGGACTGTCGCGCTCAATAGGACAAAGGAAAAGTTGTAGGCATTGGTCGTTTATCTAAACCAGACTTTGTGGTGCCTAGGCTAGACAAGTAGTAAAGGTAATTTTAAAAGGCCCGTCTCACGGTGATTTGTGAGCGGATCCCTCCTTTCTTTACTTGTGCTTACCTGGCCACAATTGGCGGTGAAGAGGCGATTTGAGGATCTCACAACTTGCCCTTTGGAACAGTTAGGAGCAGTCTAGTTGACTTAGAAGACCCTAGCTCTAGGCTTGATTGTGCATGCTTATATTGTGACTGTTTGAAAGTGTGTAGGAGTCCGTACAAATTGTGCAAAAACTCTTTCTAAAAGAAAAACACTTTCAAAAATTTCAAAACCTAAAAACAAACAATTTCTTTTAAAAAAAAATTAATAAAAAAAAACAAACATCACATTCTTTTCTCCTTTCTTACATCATGGGTACCCCACCTCGCAAAACTCTTGCCGAACTTTAGTACCCTCCTCCAAACATTGCTTCCTACGCGCATTGTTTTGGTCGAATTACGGACAACCCCTACGCCCAAATTTTTTTTGAAAGATCGAATAGAAGCGTCTAAGAGAAACAGTTGGACTCCGCAATCCACTTTGTATCAACCTTTTCAACCTTCACCACCTTCTTACGTCGATACCCCTTTTTCGAGTCCTGTTGTCACTCCGAAACCCATGTCTATTGCTGAACATATTGAACAAGCTCGTAACCGATCTTTCACTCCTTTCAACACTTCCAGTTCTTGGGATCAACAAGTCCATTCACCTTTTAATCCAAATGTTGATCCTACTCCTGTCCAACTATTCAATTCCTAGCAGTCCTACCCGACTTTCGCACCTTCACTAGACATTGCTTCTACACAGCCATTTGGGAGTTTCCAGAATCCAAACAATTTTGAATCTTTTATTGAATCCCCTTCACAACCCATGTCTAGTCTGGAACTGTCACGCCCCGCTTCCCAGAGTACGCAAGATTGGGCACGTGACATAGCCAACCATGCTACCTGTGGGTAGGAAATATCCATCCACAGTCATATTACGGTTGTAGAGATATTAAGAACAAAACATTAAACTAGTCTAATACATGTCCAAATCCATAATATCAAGAATCAATAAATAAGAATGCGGAAGCAAATGATCCAATACAATAAATAAACCGTACGTCCCATAATGCGGGCTCACATCTGGAAATGAAATGGAAATAAATAAACTAAACCCTAAAGAACTCACAGTTCAGCCTGTTGGCTGAAGTACTCCTGCTCGGTCGTCGACAGTGGTACGGAATCTGGGCCATGCAAAACCCAGACGTCAGCGCGTCATGACATCAAGTATATAGTATAGACATGGTAATAAGCAATGCAAGTATGAACATGAATAAAGCAGCACTAAGAAATAACAGAGCAGGGTAAGGTGCAGTGGTGACTAAACTGTCCTATTAGGTTTCTACTCTATAGTCTTTGAAATCAATTGATGAATCGTCGATGTAACTCAATAGTATCCCGTGCGTGCCCGGGACCACGGTCAAGGTCGTCGGGGCTGAATCCGAGACGTGCCGCTAAGCAGTAATAGGTAGCAAGATGGGCGAGTGATGTCAGCATCACCACTCCGGGGCTGGCCAAGCCCGTAAGACTGATCAGAACAAGTATCGAACTGTTGAGTTACAAGTCGGTTTCACCTTTGATTTTCCCATACCCCCAAGTTATGTATGTCAGGTCAGGTATTCAGTAGTCAAGGACTAATGCCAACAGAAAATCAGGTAAAAGTAGGTCTGTCTGGATAGACAGCAGGGATGGTCAGGTTTGTCGGCATTAGGCATGAAATCAGGTAACAGGTCGGTCACGTTTCAACAGGTTGAGTTGATGTGTACAGGGCGTCAGGTGTATCAAGATCGGTCAATATGTAATGCAATCAAATGTATGCTGATAACAGATATAGTAACGAATAAAGAACAACAGCAGGAACAGCAATAACAATATTATCCCATGCAAACACAGTGATGTTTTGTATTCTCTTATTAACAGGTTCAAGCACCCTTGGGGTGCAATAATCACAAAGTGGAACAATATCAACATACGTAATGAAGCTACATGAATTTAGACTAAAGCATAATAATTGTCTCCTGGGTGATATAACAAATGAAGTGAGGACGATCTACTTGGTTTAGTTAGTTAAAGTGTGAATTAATAGCAGACCGGTTAATTACAGGCAACTACTATATTGATTTAATGTTACGGATAATTGTGACCATCGATTCTAATCGATGTTACTAAAAGCTGTGTGGTTATAATATGATGATTAAGTTTGAAGCAAGACTTGATCTTGTGTACTAGCATGTTAAAGCAAGTATTCGGATACTTGCCTCGACGGTTTCGCAAACCGGAAAGCACGGATGCAAAGTCGGCAGAAAACACGAGACGGGTGCATGGGCCACGGATCGAGTCCCAACAGAGAACAACGGGATCACACGGACCAGGGTGCTTCGCTGGAGCGTCGGGTTCAAAAGACGGCACGGTCGGAAATCGGCAAAAGTCAAAAGTAACAACGTTAGCAAACACGATAAACATAACAAGGATCAGCGGGGAAAGGTATCTAGCACAAAGGAACGATGAGGAAGGCTTACCGGGAGACACCAGGGGTAACCCCGGCGGGCTCGACGGCGCTGGAACGCCGGCGAGGCAGCGACGGCGGCTGTGAAGGCCTGAACAGCCTCGGGTTCGCTGGAGAGGGGGTGCGACGAGTAGAGGAGGGTGGTGGTCGGCTCTGGTGATCGAGGGGGAAAGGAGGTGGCGCGGGTGACGTCGACGAGGGTCGACGGCGCGGTTCCCGGCGACCCGGGGATGGTGCAGGGTCGGGCTCGGGTTTGATGGTGGTCCGGCGAGGGGAGGAGGAAGGCGACGACGAGGTCGCGACGAGGAGGAGGAGAGGGAGTCGCGGGCGTCGTCGGTGACTGGAGGCGACGTCGACGACGAGACCTGCGGTGGTTGGCGGCGTCGGGGTTGGGTGCAGGCGCGGAAGGGGAACGGAGGAAGGAGGAAGAGGGTGCGGTACGGTTGAGGAGGTGCAGACGGCGACGGCGAGGTCGCGGGGAGGTCGGCGGCGCGAGTACGAGGGCTAGGGTTTGGGTTCTCGTGGGTTTTCTCGTGATCGAGAGGGAGAGGGGAGGCGGCTGCATGGAGGGAATTATATAGGGGAAGAGAGAGAGAGATTGGAGAGAGAGAGAAAGATTTAGAGTGAGAGAGAGAAAGAGAATAGAGAGAGAGACGGAGAGAGAGAGGAAAGGGGGGCCCACGAGGGTACAGTCCTTCGCTGTGATTGGCTGGGAGGAAAACAAAGAAAATTTTAAAAAGATTTTAAAGGATTTAACAGTTAAAAAAGATTATAATCGTATATATTAAATTTTGGGATATTTAATTAAATGGGCCCTTTTGGCGCTAAATGAAACATTTCCAAATCGCGCCCGGGTTGCGCCCAAATGCTCCAAATTCAAATTATAGGATTTTAAGCGAGGTCCAAGTTTTGAAAAGAGGTGTTTAATGATTAAAATGCATGCCCCCAAGTCGGACACTTGCATGCGCGCGTAGTCGTCCGAACTTGCCCGTTTAGCCGAACGGGACGGAATCTCGACACGCGGACGCTACCACGCGACTAGTGGCGACGAGTAGGCCAACATGGATATTTTAAATTTCATTTTAGGAGTTAAAATTTGTTATGTGCCAAAATGACTTAACCGGTTAAAATTTTGCAAAAAGCACCAAACAATCAGGAAAATTGGAATGAGCAATATATAACACTCAACTAACAAAAGAAATAGTATTATTGGGCTCGGGTGTTACATCATACCCAACTACAAAAAGAATTTCGTCCTCGAAATTCCAAGAATACAAGATAGCTACCTACTGGAAAAGGTGAGGGAATTTCTGTCGGATCTCGTCTTCTCGCTCCCAAGTGGATTCTCCATGCGATCGATTACCCCAAGAAACTAGCACAAGAGGGATAACCTTGCTCTTAAGAACCTTTTCTCCTCGATCCTTGATTTCAACTGGTCGCTCCTCAAAGGTTAGGTCCTCCCGTACAGTCAACTCCGAATGATCCAAGACATGAGTCTCATCACGACCATACCTCCGTAGTTGAGACACATGAAACACATCGTGAACTCCTGCTAATGACTGTGGTAACGCCAACCGGTACGCTACCTCTCCAACACGCTCCAATATCTCGAAGGGTCCAATGAATCGAGGACTAAGCTTTCCCCGACTTCCAAAGCGAATCACCCCTCTAGTCGGTGATATCTTCAGGAATACCAAATCACCCACGGCGAACTCTAGAGGTCTTCTTGACGTGTCGGCCCAACTTTTCTGTCTGTCTTGAGCCGCCTTCATATGCTTCCTGATCGTATTCACCTTCTCGACTGTCTGTACCACCAAATCTGGTCCTAGTAACCTTCGTTCATCAACATCATCCCAACAAACAGGTGAACGGCACTTACGACCATACAGTGCTTCAAATGGAGCCATCTGAATTGTCGCTTGGAAGCTATTGTTGTACGAAAACTCCACCAGGTGTAGATGATCCTCTCAAGAACCTTTGAAGTCTAACATGCAAGCCCTCAACATATCTTCAAGGGTCTGGATCGTTCTCTCCGATTGCCCATCAGTCTGAGGATGATAAGCCATGCTAAACTTCAATCGAGTCCCCAAACTTTCTTGTAAACTCCTCCAAAAGTGCGACAAGAATCGAGTATCCCGATCGGACACGATGCTTACCGGCACTCCATGCAATCTGACAATCTCCTGCATGTATCGCTCTGCCAAAGTCTCTGTCGATTGACCAACCCGAAAAGGAATAAAGTGAGCTGCCTTGGTCAAACGATCGACAATCACCCATACGGCATTGTTGCCCTTTGGACTCCGCGGTAAAGCCGTCACGAAATCCATGGTTATATGTTCCCACTTCCACTGAGGAATCGGAAGTGGTTGCAACAAACCAGCAACCCTTTGGTGTTCAGCCTTGACTTGCTGACACACCAAGCACTTAGCCACGAAGCAAGCAATTTCCCGTTTCATACCTTCCCACCAGAAGTGCTGTCGAATATCTCGGTACATCTTTGTCCCTCCTGGATGTACAGAGTAAGCTGAACTGTGTGCCTCCTTCATAAGCTCTTCACGCACATCTCCTTTTGGCACACACACACGGCTACCATATCTCAACGAACCATCTTCATGGATCAGTAAATCGGTTCGTAGTCCGTCTCCAACCTGCTCTCGAAACTTTTGCAGTCTAGGATCCTGCGATTGTGCCGCTTTAATCTTCTCAACTAAGGACGACTGTACTTGCAACTGCATCAACTGTCCTGTAGCATGTGGTAGCACAACCTCCAAGTCAAACCTCTGAAAATCCGCAATGATCTCCCTTTGTGCGGTCAACACCTGAATTGCTGGTAACCGACTCAGCGCATCCGGCACGACGTTGACTTTTCCCGGATGGTACTTAAGATCAAGGTCATAGTCGGCCATCAGCTCCAACCATCTGCGTTGCCTCATGTTCAACTCCTTCTGAGTGAACACATACTTTAAACTCTTGTGATCTGTAAAGACTTCAACTCTCTCGCCCAAAAGGTAGTGTCTCCAAATCTTCAGGGCGAAGATCACGGCTGCAAGCTCTAAGTCATGAGTCGGATAGTTCTTCTCATGAGTCTTCAGTTGTCTCGATGCGTAAGCGACGACTTTCCCATTCTGCATCAAAACACATCCCAATCCCTTTCCGGATGCGTCGCTATGAATCACCAGTTTTGTTTGATGAGTCGGATTTTACAATTCATCCTGTCCCTTCCACTGACTGTGTACACCCTCCTGAATTTGTAACCGATACTTCCTCAATCACTTCCCTCCATCCTCGTTCCGACCGTTCAAGAGACCGTTTCCCTTTCATTTTCAATGTCTGGTTTACCAAGTTCGACGTACCCATGCTTTCTCACGAACCTTGAGGGATTTGACCTCATTTCTCAGTGGGTTGATAGATTAGCACAATCGCTCTTTACACATCGGTCATTACAAATTGTGCTAATTTATACACTCCATCTCCACCCTCAAGTTCGTATTCCATTTCTTTCTCCCACTTTCTTTGGTTCTTCTTCTAATCTTCCTTTAATGATACCGAGTGTTAATGAATCACAATCCGATATTTTGAGTTCGATAATTTTAGAAAAACAACTTGATTTAGAATCTTTTGAGAATAAGGTAGATGACCTTCATGAGTCTCCTACCTTCATAATTTTTGAAAAATCAAGTGTGTTGAATTCTGGCGCGACACTTATTGACATTGAAACATTCAATCGAACCTTCGATGAAAGTTTCGAAGATATTTTCGCCGACGGACTCGCATTCTTAAACGACACGGATTGTGTGATTAATCAACCTCCACCCGAAGAAGTCGAACCACCACCACCATTTCTTTTTCCCTTCCGCCATTCTCCTCCTCCACCGAGACCGTATACTGCTTCTATCTCCATACGGTCTCGTGTGCTTCTCATTTCTTTTCTCTACACTCCATTCTTTCACCAACCATACCATTATAACGATAAAAATTTTGAATGGTTGGTGCTAACTTTTGGCCTGTGTAAGGCCTTGTATAGCTTGATACTGTGTTTTTCTCCTCCCTAACTCTGAACTTTAACGCTTAAACAGTGGAAACACTGTCTCACTTAAGTTTGGACGGAACCTTTTTGTATATATAGTGAGCTTAATATTAGTTAATATAAAATTATAGCAAATATAAATATATAGCAAATTATTAAATCAACACTTGATTTAATAATCCAGTTATATCACATATAACCGACTAATATTATTTATCTGTATATCACATTATCAAATCAACACTTGATTCAATAATCCAGTTATATCACATATAACCTAACCAATATCAAATTACCGCCAGATTAAAATACGGTATCACATACTCGTATTTAATCAGACCCCCGCACATATCAGCATATGTGCCCTACTTCGTTTCGCTTGAACTAGGAAACCTCTGTATGAGACTGTAAAGACTCGTCAATACGTCAGCAGTAGGTAATGATCACATCAGTTACCCACAAGCCGTCAGCGGTATTAGCTGGACGTAACGGCTACCCAAGTATTGAGCGAAAAGAAGATCAACAAGCAAGCTTGTCCAAACTCCCATGAAGCCTATAAGTAACACTTACCGTACAGTCCGGTCTCTTCGTCTGCTATGTCGTATATTAAGTCTAGGGATGGTATCGTCAGACCCCAGTAATTTGATAAGTCATGCCAATTTATGGCTCATAACGGTTCGAGAAACTACTGATAACACATACCAGTAAATCTCATCAGCCCTGGCCAGGGACTTACTGTTATAGCCAATCGATCATAGCGCAACATCAACTCCCTATACCGGGAGAGACGAAACCCCTCCTATCGCTCACTACCTCCATGTGACTCGGGACTGTACCCAAAATCCACTTGTTTGCATGAATCCTTTAATCCGTGGTAGGGAGGAAATCAAAGCACAGTGGGAGCCACACAAGACACTATAACGATCTCAGGTCTACAGACTAACCTATAACAGTGTCACCAGAGAACTGCTATCTGACGATAGGTATGGTACCATCTGGAGTTCTTGGCGAGTCCTGTTCGGTATACCCATTCTCTAATGAGCACCTGTGTACAATCTTTGATGTCAAACACCAATGGTTATGGGATCAACCTATTGGCTATAGTGTCCTCAAGTCAATTATTGGATCGCAGGCACGTGATTGCAATGATTGAGAGAGGACCTATACCGGTAGAATAGTTTTACTCGAGATGATAGTATGCTATCTGGTTTGTCTTTATCATCGTGTACATGCTTTAGGTGACATTACATATCACTATTACATGTTGATAGAGCCCATAGGATTCTTGCTTGACTACCAGCAGTATAATGACGATCATATACGTAAGAGCTGGGTGGTCTATAAGCACATCCTTAAAAGTCCTTAGTCATGGGAGTTTCGAGACTGGGCATCGATACTCCAAATTAGACTAGTGTATACTGATCGAGACCCGGACGAGGGGCGGTGGCCGGTCTCACAAGCCATTGGTGTTAGTTTGTTCACCTAAGATGTATACATGTGCTCATTGGGTTATGAGTACAGCGGACGGACTCGCCGGGAACATGCTAGTTAGTATTATACCTATTGTCAGATAGAAGTTCCCTGGTGATATATGTACAGGTTAGTCTATCGATCTGAGATCGTCATTTGTCTCATGTGAATTCCCACAGTGCTTTAACTACCCTACCACGGCTTAAAGGAGTCATGCAAACAGGTTTTAGTTGGGTACAGTCCCGAGCCACATGGAGGCAGTGAGCGGATCGTCGGGGGATTCGTCTCTCCCGGTATTGGGGGTTGATGTTACGGTTGTGCACGGGTGGCCATCACCAGAAATCCTTGGCCAAGATAGTCGAGAATTACTGATCTAGGATCAGTAGTTTCTCAGGTAGTGATGGGCTTCATACCGACACTAAATTTCGTGTTATTAGAAGTCTGACTTTATCAACCCCTAGACTTGATATGCGATATTTATAGACGAACGGACCGGACTGTACGGATATTGTCACTGTCAGGCTCAGTAGGGGTTTCAGGATGAGTTTGCTCGTCGGCCTCCCTTTCGCTCAATACCTGGGTAGCCGTTACGTACAGCTAATGCCGCTGACGTGCTTGTGGTTAAACCTACTACCAGCGTATTGACTAGTTTTTAGAGTCCCACACAGAGGGTTTCCCTGCTTCGGGCGAAACGGTGTAGAGGCCGTATGGTTTTACGGCAAGGTTCGATCACATACATGTACTTATGCACGGATGATGTTCGGACGGATAATACTAATGGGTTTTGGTTTAAGCCGAATCCTAGTATTATATTTGTTGGATTATTTTCGTCTCTTTGTATTCTTCGGAATACAGATGCGGGTATATATATACGGTTGAGGGGTATTCTTGTAATTTATTACAATATTACTTTTAGAAGATTACACCTCATCATGGTTTAGACATTTTTGGATTAAAAGGTTATTGAGGTGTAGGATGAGGTGTTTATTGCATTTTTGTGGCATGGCTAATTAGTGACCCAGGGTTACTATTCTAGCATGCTTAGGGTTTTTGTTTGTTGTGAGATTATATTGACTTGAGATATTTTAGTTGACTCAAGATATTTTGGATGGCTCCATTATTTGTTTATTCTCACAACACACAAAAATTAACATAAGTCGTTATTCATTTCTTTTTCTCTTTCTTGAGTTGCTCTCAACACCTCATTCTCATGGTATCTTCTTCTTCCTCTAGCTCCACCCAAACCCTCTCATGAGTTGAGAATTCTTGGGTGTCTTGAGACAAATTAATCCTTCATCACTCTCTACTTCATCTACGGTATCTAGAGTAGCGATCTAGGTGCCCTGGTTGCCTCAGATATGAGGTTGGAGCTCATTGCATAAACTCTCGGGTGGATCATCTTCTATGGAGGGAGACCGGAGATCAAGCTTGATCAAGGAAGCCTCTAGGAGTTTGGGATGATGGTTGAAGACCGAAGGACAAAGATCTATTCGGTATAACCATTCTAACTCCTTTGCATGTTTTGTTATCTAGGGCTTATGGGTAGATCCGGGTAATTGGTTATGGTAGCGCCAAGTTTTATAAATTTTTGTTCCTCATTTGGTCACGGATTGATGGTCAGGGCGCTTGCATAACCCAACATGGTATCAGAGCCACTCCATAAGTCTTAGTTAACTCATTGCGACATTAGAAATCCACCGTTTTTGTTGTGCAAAAACTGCCGACAAAAACAGTTTTGAAAACTGAAAGTTTAAGATGTTTGCACACCCCGCGGACTCACGGTTTGAACTTAGAAGCCGCAGGGTGGTGCATGGGCACCCCGGGGAAGCCCCGGGGGGACTAAATGGCTGGGCTCACTCCCCAAGACCGCTACAAGGTTGTCTTGGCAGTGGGGACCCAAAACTGCCCCACTTTGGGCAGTTTCGGGTCTGCCTCACCATCTGGCCATCTCGTGGTGGCCTTGGAGGTGGGATACCCCCTCTAGGCCCCCCGACTCGAAGTTAATTTTGTTATATAACTCCGCGAGAAGATTCGGGCGCGTTTCATTTTGATTCGGACTTCCGAATTGGCTTTAAACGGTCGGTTTTTGGAACTTTAGCTCACTGTTTTTTCATGGTTCTGGAAATTGGTTTAGTTTTCTAATTGCGTGCGGAATTATAATGTCTTAGTTTTCAGTACATACATTACTATCTGTGACCGTGAATGTCATTAGAGTGGTACAACTCGTCTAACTGCTATATGCTCTTTTAGACGGGTTTGCGAACGTGACATTCAAGTTGATGTTCTGTGTTGTGTTGTGTTGTGGTTGTGGCGGGATCGTCGTGGTGGATAGCTTGGATGCAATGATAGTACAGTTTGGATTTATTTATACATATGATATTGTGGGCCAAGCGTCCGACATGTGGACTGCCGCCACTGCTAGTTTGTATATTATTTGTTTGGGGCTCGACCGTGTTGAGGTCGATATCACCCTTGTACTTATTTTCTTTTATGTACTAGGTTTACCCCGCGGTGGAGTGCACGAATAGCCGGGTTCTAGAGGGCAATGGGCCCGCATATCATGGCTTTGAGACAGAGGGGGCCTCACTCTAGAATTGGCGGGCTGTTTTCCGCACTCGTAGGGGGTACAGGTTGACCCAAGGAGGGGTGCTCAAGTTACAGGATTCCGTGAAGTGTCGGGTGACCCATTCACTTTGATGAAGGGGTTTGCCTCATTTCTGGTTTTGGAGGGTAACTTGCCGCACTCGTAAGGGTCTAGGTTTTCATTGCACAGGCTATTCACATGACCAGGGGAACGTCGGGTTTCACTTGCAGCTCAAGTGAAACCCGGGGATCCAGGATTATCCACCACTCTGTGATGCTTGGCTGTGATTCTGAGATGTTTCTTTATACCATGCATGTGACGATTGTTATATATATTTATATATATACTAGTAGATATTGTATATGTTTTGCACCCGCACTAGTCCAGTCCCCGCTCTATCGTTAGTTAAGTAACCTAACGGGTGATGACGGGACCCAGTGGCGAATGCGGATGGCATATACGTACATTTTATTTTTCGTTCCTTTTTCTGTGGTATGATATGTTAGCTGATGGGACTGCGTTGATTCTGATCAATGCAAGAAAAACAAACCTATTCGATGTTGTTGGAACAATTTTCAAAAGCTGTTATTACAAAAACGCTTTCTTTTGTTTTGTACAGCGGTATTCGGTTATGAATATCCAGCACCTCATTCGACGAGGCAAAAGCCAAGATCCCTTCACCGGGAGTGACGTTTGGGCAGAAGTTTGCGTCAGGGTAATAACTTCACTATAGTCGATTATTTTTTGCTTTGCAACATGATATTCAGTTTAGAATATCCTGCACCTCATTCTACGAGGAAAGAGCTGAGATCCCTTCACCGGGAGTAACCTCTTGGGCAGAAGTTTGCCTCAGGGTAATAACTTCACTATAGTCGATTACTTTTTTGCTTTGCATCGCGATATTCAGTTGGAATATCCTGCACCTCATTCTACGAGGAAAGAGCCGAGATCCCTTCTCCAGGAGTGACCTCTTTAGCAAAAGTTTTCGCCACTATATATTTGTAAAGCTATCCGGTTCCTTCAACGATATCAAGTTCATTACGTTAAAGGTTTTTTGCCAAAAACCATTCGTAGCCCTCCGTCATTTCAGACGGGTAGCACATAGTATTCATGCTATGTTTGTTGGCCTTAGACAAGGCATAGTGTATGGTAGCTATTTGTTACTTTTCTGTTGCATAGATAGATGCGGTGGTTTAGGACAGTCGTACAGCCTTGTTGGCCTTAGTCAAGGGCGAGTATGGGTGGGTTCAAATTAACCAGGACAATGACGGGTAGAACTTGACATGTAACTTATGATTTGTTGGCCTTAGTCAAGATCATAAGAGCATGGGGTAAAAATTACATCGGGAGTTTCTAAAGAAACCGAAACTTGCCAGGCATGAGCATACCTTCTGGAGTGTGATAACTTGAGTGGATTCCATCAAGTTATCATGCGATGATAGTTGGATCCCGATTCCCACTGATGAGTTGGTTTACTCCTCGGGTGATTTAGATGATCCCGACTAATTCTCCTTTGGGTTGGGGGAGGATTCGAGGAAACAGTGGGAGCCATCTGGATTAGATAAAGTGATTAACCATTCTGATCTAGGTTAGAGTGCACACTGAGTGTTTCTATTCTCTCTCTCTCTGGCAGCGTCCATGGCCCGACCTTAGACTAGAACTCATGAACTAAGTTAACCGAACCTTCTTAAAATACACTGGCTTTTGGATTGTCAGAGTTGCATACTTCATTGCCACTCCTACTTTTACCCTTTGCTTTTCTCCGGAACATTCTGTATCATTACGAAAATCCACAGTTAATGGATATGACAATCGTATAGTTACATACGAACTCGAAGAAACTTATTTCAGATTCGAGAATGGTTTCCGGTTCTGGAGAAATTGAATAGGACTATTCAGTTGTCTTTTCCTTTTACCTTCTCTCAGGTTGTGAGGCCTCCTAGGATTAGGAGAGGGTACACCTATTGCGCTTATTGGACAGTCTTCTTCCAAACCATAGGCAGGTGCCGAAAGGTGGGGAAGAAAGAAAACCAATTAGCCTAAGTGAGGTGTACAGAAGGTAATAAGTAAATACAAATAAAGGGATTAGAAAGAAGGCAAAGTAAATTGCGACTGCTATTCACGACCAAGCCGCGCATATCATCGCCACTCCTACTTCACCTTTGCATTTCTCCAGAACACCCCGTATCACTACGAAGATCCACATTTATTGGATAATCTATCGTATAGTTACATACGAACTCGAAGGAACTTGTTCCAGTTCGAGAATGGATTCTGGTTCAGGAGAAATAGAATAAGAATTATTCGGTTGTCTTTTGTCTTTACCTTCTCTCAGGTTGCGAGGGCTCCTAGAATTAAGAGAGTACACTTATTACGCTTATTGGATAGTCTTCTTACAAACCATAGGCTGGTGCCGAACGGTAGGGAAGGAAGAAAACCATTTAGCCAAAGAGTAGTGTACAGAAGGTAATGAGCAAAGACAAATAAAGGGATTTGGAGAGATGGCAAGGAAATATACGGTTACAGTAATGAATCTGGTTAACGGAAGAGGTATTACTAGGAATACCCGACTACTCCTTTGAAACATTTTCATGTTTCATTTTCACTGTGCATTGTTAATTGAAAACTGATTTCCCAATTAGATCCTTACGCCAGGGTATGTATTTACCAGGTTTGATTCTCACATCTGTATGGTTTTACAGATGATGAGTGGGAGTAAGTTATTGGGAATTAGGTGATTATATCCTCTTTATATCAGAATTCGTTGTAATTGGTGATATTTGAGGAAATCACCTGGGGTTTTGCCTGATGAAAAATATTTGGTTTTGAATATCCGTTGTTATGAACCAATTTCAAACTGATATATCTATACGCTTATTTTATAAAGTGAGATATAACTTTTTGATATTATGTCAATGACATTTACCTATATTAGTTGATGATTGGGTAAGGAGTATTAAACAGCGGTGTAATTCTTCTTAACCATAGTACAGTTTTCAACCTACGACGCACAGGGTTTGAGTTATTCAACTCAGGGGACTTATACAAAGTATTGTATGTTGTCTAGTGTCCATTAGGATAAAGGGGTTGGTCCTCGTACTATATTCTGTTTACTTGTGACTTCTCCAGTTTTAGACAAGTATTTCGTAGAAATACAAGATCCAAGTTTTGAAAAGTTATAGGTACAAGAATAAAGTAGAGAACCATATGTTGCAAGTATCAGGATTCTTCAAGGTGATCGAAGATGTGGATACTTGTGTTTGGTATTCAGTTGATAGTAATGGTTTTGAGAACTTGCTTCTCTTTCAGGTTACTCATATCTGGATGCACTCCTAAGTTGAGTGATACTGATCAGCCTCTTTCCATTTAGTGACATGCACTAGAGACAGCTGCATGATTTGAATCTGGTTCCAATTAAAGCAGTGCCTCTGTTTCTATATTGTATATAGAATGGTTCATATCTTAACGATGTTAAGGTATATGGAGTTGTCTGGCTTATGCTTAAAACCAGACTGTGGATAACTCAAGGCATGTTTCTATAATGGCAGTTTGTGGGTTATCCCGAGCTATGACGAGTGTTAACTTTCTACTATCTGGAAGATCAATAGTGATATTGTTCTTGACTCGCCACAGTTTTAGTAAAATGGATTTTTTTCAGAAAACAGTAGTGGGAGTATGGTAGAACTGGAAGTGATTCCAGAATCACAAACGATTATTGAAAATTTAATAGAGCCTAAAAATTCAATCGGGTTTGACATTCCATTACCCACTCCGCAAATATGGTGGGTAATCTCAGGCGCCCGAGAGGTACTTCGGTATCCTCAAAGACGGTGATAGGGAGGTTCTTGTTTACCCAGACTTGCCATTACTGCTGTTCTAGACTATGGGACTCAGCAGGAGGATAAGTATAGTGTCGTTCTAAACTATCTTTAGAAGTGCACGTGTATATGACTCTGCCAGAGGGTTATAGTCAGTGGGAGCAGAGGAAGCATAGTGGACAAGTAGCTTGTGTCTATTTATAGACTAAAACAGGTATAGCGGAGATAGATCATCTATTTTTGATGTGACAGTCATAGGCTTTGACTTCATCAGAATAAGAGATGGATCTGTTAAGAAAGTAGTAGGGTGTGATGTCCTGGTATTTGGATGACATACACTTTATAGGAAGTGAAATTCATATACTACGATTGGTTGTACTGTGGTTGTTACACGGTGGTTTCTCCACATTGGATATGGATAATATATCAGGCATTCTGGTAACTAGATCTATGGTTTTAAATCTAGATTTGGGTAGTTTCCCAATCTGGGTACTTTGACACTATTCTAAAGGTGTTTTAGAATGAACGATTTCTGGCATGGTTATGTACCTGCAGGTGATGGAGTCACCATCTCTAAAGGTGTCTTACAGACTAAAGGGGAGAGGGATGTACATGATTAGCATATCACTTGCTTAGGCAATTGAGTCAATCATGAGATGTCAAGTACCATGTTGTTTTTGCACTAGCTGTAATAAGTTTATATTGATCCAATCTTGAAGAAACGTTGGGAAGCAGTTTATGAATATAAGTGGATGTTCATGGGATATGGTAACAATAGCCTCCTTCGGGAGACGGCTATCATTCCAGGCTTCCAAGGTGACATGGATGACAGAGTGACTGTCAGAGTTATAGTTTTCCCTCTTTTGAGGGGCAATAGTTTGGACAGGTAGTCTAAGCGGATACTGAGAGAGGCATGGCGCAGGATACTGATTAAATTCAGTGGACGATACAGTCTAAGAAGTTTGCTGGATTTGGAGTTCATTTGTGAACTGGGTCCCATCAGATATACAGACATATTCTAAGACAGGTATTGCTCATTTTGGGAGATGGCTTTCTCCGCGAACTTGAGATAAAGAGAGACATAGAAAGAAACATTGGAGCGGATCCACTCACTGAGGCTATTTCTCGAACGCAATAGTTTTACAAACGAAATTTGTGAAATTGATTAATAGAGAAGTTGGGTGTTCGGTATCACACGGGCTGTGAGTATGCGCCGCCGCAATAATTAGCCTTAAGTGCAAGTGGGAGATTGTTGGCTATAGTGCCCTCAAGTCAATTATTGGATCACAGGCACATGATTGCAATGATTGAGGGATGACCTATACCGGTAGAACAGTCTTATTCGAGATGATAGTATGCTATCTGGTTTGTCTTTATCATCGTGTACATGCTTTAGGTGACATTACAGATCACTATTACATGTTGATAGAGCCCAAAGGATTCTTGCTTGACTACCAGCAGTATGATGGCGATCATATACGTAAGAGCTGGGTGGTCTATAAGCACATCCTTAAAAGTTTCTAGTCGTGGGAGTTTCGAGACTGGGCATCGATACTCCAAAGTAGACTAATGTATACTGATCGAGACCCCGACGAGAGGCGGTGGCCGGTATCACAAGCCATTGGTGTTAGTTTGTTCACCTAAGATGTATACAGGTGCTCATTGGGTTATGAGTACACCGGACGGACTCGCCGGGAACATGCTAGTTGGTATTATACCTATTGTCAGATAGCAGTTCCCTGGTGACATGTGTACAGGTTAGTCTATCGACCTAAGATCGTCATTTGCCTTGTGTGAGTTTCCACTGTGCTTTGATTACTACCCTACCATGGCTCAAAGAAGTCGTGCAAACAGGTTTTAGTTAGGTACAGTCCTAAGCCACATGGAGGTAGTGAGCGGATCGTCGGGGGATTCGTCTCACCTGGTATTGGGGGTTGATGTTGCAGTTGTGCACGGGTGGCCATCACCAGAAATCTTGGCCAAGGTAGTCGATAATTACTTATCTAGAATCGATAATTTCTCAGATGGTGATGGGCTTCATACCGACACTAAATTTCGTGTTATTAGGGGTCTGACTTTATCCACCCCTAGACTCGATATGCGATACTCATAGATGACCGGACCGGACTGTATGGATATTGTCACTGTCAGGTTCAGTAGGGGTTTCAGGATGAGTTTGCTCGTCGGCCTCCCTTTCGCTCAATACCTGGGTAGCCGTTACGTACAGCTAGTGCCGCTGACGTGCTTGTGGTTAAACCCACTGTCAGTGTATTGACTAGTCTTTAGAGTCCCACACAGAGGGTTTCCCCGCTTCGGGCGAAACGATGTAGAGGCCGTATGGTTTTACGGTAAGGTTCGATCACATACGTGTACTTGTGCACAGATGATGTTCGGACGGATAATACTAGTGGGCTTTGGTTTAAGCCGGATCCTAGGATTATATTTGTTGGATTATTTTCGTCTCTTTGTATTCTTCGGAATACGGATGCAGGTATGTATATACGATTGAGGGGTATTTTTGTAATTTATTACAAGATTACTTTTAGAAGATTACACATCATCCTGGTTTAGACATTTTTGGATTAAAAGGTTATTGAGATGTAGGATGGGGTGTTTATTGCATTTTTGTGGCATGGCTAATTAGTGACCCATGGTTACTATTCTAGCATGCTTAGGGTTTTTGTTTGTTGTGAGATTATATTGACTTGAGATATTTTAGTTGACTCAAGATATTTTGGATGGCTCCATTATTTGTTTATTCTCACAACACACAAAAATTAACACAAGCCATTATTTATTTCTTTTTCTCTTTCTTGAGTTGCTCTCAACACCTCATTCTCATGGCATCTTCTTCTTCCTCTAACTCCACCCAAACCCTCTCATGAGTTGAGAATTCTTGGGTGTCTTGAGACAAATTAATCCTTCATCACTCTTTACTTCATCTACGGTATCTAGAGTAGCGATCTAGATGCCCTGGTTGCCTCAGATATGAGGTTGGAGCTCATTGCATAAACTCTCGGGTGGATCATCTTCTATGGAGGGAGACCGGAGATCAAGCTTGATCAAGGAAGCCCCTAGGAGCTTGGGATGATGGTTGAAGACCGAAGGACACGGATCTATTCGGTATAACCATTCTAACTCTGCATGTTTTGTTATCTAGGGCTTATGGGTAGATCCGGGTAATTGGTTATGGTAGTGCCAAGTTTTATAAATTTTTGTTCCGCATTTGGTCACGGATTGATGGTCGGGGCGCTTTCATAACCCAACACAACCATCACCCCATACAGGATCAAGAAACGTACACACTAGTCTACTCGGGAATATCGATGCCCTGTATCGATATCCCCTCGACTAGGAACAATTAAAGGATGTGCTTATGGACTACACAAGTCCCAGTAGTATGATCCGCATCATAGTCCTGGTAGTCAAGCAAACATCCTAAGGGCTTTATCAACATGTATCAGAGAGACAGTATAATAATACAAGTGTACATGTTAAGATAAAGAGCAACCAGATAGCATACTATCATGTCGAGCAAGAAAGTCCTCTATATATATGTCCAAGCACCCACTATATCATACAATAATGGCCTCTAGGGCATACATATTCCTAATAGGTACATGAACAGAAAAAGATGCTTTATAAAAATACACGAAATTTAGGGTCGTTACACAAAATATCATTCACGTAGTAACCAACTGGTGTAATAGCCAATGGTTCAAATCTCATGAAGTTTATTGTACCTTGTTTTACCCTGTGGAAATCAAACTGGACAGTACTATAAGCGCTTGTTTGGTTGTCCAGAAGTAATTTTGAAGCAGCTTCCAAAAAAGTTATCATAGAAGTAGATCTAAATCTTACTACTAGTGTTTGTTTGTATGCTTTTTGAAGAAGGCGGTAAAAAAGTTTGTTGGAGCAGGTTCGGCTTTTCCTCCAACTTGGCTTTCTAGTAGGATCGGGTTTGGATGGTCTAAACCTGTATAACACGTGCACATACGCAAAATGCTTCTGATCCGAACCCACTTTGCTATATCTGACATGTCCTATCTGTGATCCATTTATTTCACCGATTCATAAGACGGTTGCCTCAAATCGTTATATATCCTATTTAAGCAACCCAATCCCATAACTTGACCTAAACCTAACGCGAGCAACGCTACACCGATTTTTAAACTCTCTTCTCCTCAACACTGTTAGAAAGGCCTAAAGTTCGGCTCGGGATCGCCTCGTATAAAGTTCGTTGGAGCTTGTTTGGCAACTTAACGAGCCAAGGTTGAAGAAAAATCTAAGTTTGGTGAAATAAATGAACAAATACGAATACGATAGGCTCGATCTCGACTTGTTTAAGGCTTGTGTAGGCTCAAATAATGCGTATAGTATCTGGTATTCAGTAATAATAATAAGATGATTACTCATTCTTCAATTTATATCATAATCATCAACTTGTTGATGTTAACTAAAGACTCAGTTCATAATAAATGCCGAGTCAAATATTATTATGCTACAAGATTGAAGAATTTAGATAATAAATAAATTTAAATTTAATCGACGAGATTCTAAACATGATTTGAACTCATTTATTTAGTTATAGGGTTTTTTTCGCTAGCCGCCATATACTTCAATATTTTTCTCTGTCCCCCCATAATTAGTATTTATCTGTAGCTCCTCTAAACTTATAAGTTACACATATTACCTCCCTCAATTGACAAAAGCGTATGTTTTTAGAATATTCTGTTAACACCGTTAGGAATTAACGGCAACACATTTGGAGGGGACATGTATTATCCCCAAAACCTATTTTCTTCATACAAAATCCCTATATTTTCCATATATTCCAAATAAGGGTTTTCTATTCTGGGGCTTCTCTTGCCTCTCCGCCGAATTGGCCATAGATTCAAATTTCAATTCCACAATCTTATGTAAAGAATTATAAAGGTCCACATTTGATTGGTTGCGGCCATATTGTGTGGGAGAAGGACCTCACCAAGAATTGATTTGCATTTGAGACGAAAAGAATTATTAGCCGCTGAATTAAAGAGAATTTTTTCTTCAAGATGAAGGGAAAAATTGGTGCGAGAACTTTAAAGCTTTAAAATGGGATTTTGAGGTAATTATGCATAAAATGAAAATGTTAGAGAGGAAGTTGGAAGAAACAAGTGGAAACCGACAAATTAATGGAAAAATTCAACTTCTCTTAGCATTTGTACATTTGCTTTTGTATTTTTTGTGTGTTTGTGCCATGAAAATGTATTTGAGATTTATTGCTTTTTGTTAAAGTAATGAAATGTATGGAAGTTCTATAATGGTTAATGTAGTATATTTTGATACTTATAAAATAGGCTTTTGGGGTAATATATGTTCCCTCTCAATTGTTGCCATTAATTCCTAACGATGTCAACAGAATATTCAAAAAAGATATTCTTTTGTCAATTGAGGGGAGTAACATGAGTACTTATAAGTTTAGAGGGGTTACAGGTAAATACTAAATATGGGGGGACAGAAAAATATTGAAGTATAGGAAGGCTAAAGGGAAAAAAACCCTTAGTTTTAATAACTATATCTCTCACTGGTCACTTTGTCAAATAGAATATTAAATATCAATCTGATTTTTTCATATACTTTTGTTGCTAGTTTTCTAGATTTTAAATAGGCACGGTTGAGACTCGTTGGACAATAAACGAGCTAAGTCTAGAGAAATTTTTAAGCTCGTTTAAATAAAGAGCTTGTTTGGCACGTTAACATCCCCTTCTCACCGCTTGATGAGAAGACCTCCCTCATGGCCTCAACCAAAAATGGGGGAGGAACTCTTAAAATTTGACCGATCAATAAAAACATGAAATCCCATTTAACCTCACTAACGAATTTCTAGGTACATTACCTCGTAAACCCAATGGTTTTTGGGCACCTGGATTAAACTTCAGTTTATGTATATAAATTGTTGGAAAACTTATACCCGATTGCATCATAGACAAAAATGATAAATATACCGACATACTTAAATTAAATTGGCCATTCATATTATTAATATTCGATCAGATAAAAAAATTTATTGAGAGTGGGATTTGAACCCACGCCCTTTCGGACCAGAACCTTAATCTGGCGCCTTAGACCAACTCGGCCATCTCAACAGATGTTTCAATTTGAAATGTTTATTTATATATTGTTAAATAATTGAACCAAGCTTTCCAAAATCCAGGTTTTATTTTAATTAAAAATGCCGGTTCCGTATAAATCGGGGTTCGCAAAGTTTGACCTCATTTGGCAGCAAGATGACAGATTCCAAGGCCCTAGTTTCATACGGTTATGATGTCAAACTCCAAAAATCATGGCTCGTTTGGAAATTAAATAGAGCTTTGCAAACCAAGATCTCAAACAGTTTCGGGAGCTCGAAACCCCCTTTTTAAAACTTCAAAAAGAGTGGAGTTCCGTAAGGCTTTGCCGGCACTCTCTCTCTCTCTCTCTCTCAAAAGGTAAAATAAGTTAAACAAAATCTTGGTTTTGTAAACAATATTTTCAGGGGATCCTAACTTTTGTAAAATCCCAATTTTAGGAACCATGGTTTGGTTTTAACTTAAAAGAAACTAAAGTTTCTTGAATCTTGTTGCTAAAGTAGACCTTAGAGTTGTTTGACAACGTAATTTATGAAAACTTACTATTTTAAGTGCATGAGAAACAGAAAAAACTGAGACAGTGCGGGTCTCGATTGCTTGGATCCGAATTCTGAATGAATGGAAGAATGAATTGGTTTGAAATGGGCAAATTGTGATTTGTTCAACAAAATGGAGCTTGCTGGTACTTTCTTTTTTCCCTTCTCGTTTTTCTCTTTGTATTTGTATTAGTACATATGATTTGTAGAAAATGTTTGGATTGAATTTTATGTTTAGTGCTTGATGCTTTGTTCCTTTTAATTTATTGTGCATTTGATGTATAATGATATTGAAGAAGAGTGCAGGCTCCTCCAAAATATTTTATAAAGTAGACTTTTCTCATACCATCCAAACAAGTTCTGAAATAAAAATCCTTGATATTTTTATCCTAAAAGGAATACAAGTGTAATCCGGGACATTTTTATCCCAAATTAAATCCGTAGAATTATTTTCCTAACTATCCAAATATGGGCTAAGGAAACTTCACAAAACAGGATTTGGAAACCATGCCCCCAAGGCAAACAAGGAACAATACTTTTCTTCTGGACTATTTCTTCTCATATCAATCCGGTAGATACCATATAAACTACTACGGGGTTGGTGATTGGATTCATAAATAGGATATCTTTGGAAAATATACTTTTCCTACCAATTCCGTAGACACCACACGAATTAAGTGATTGATGACTGAACACGGAAATAAGGACAAAAGTGTAAGTTCTAAAGTTATGTTTTTCTCCTAACTTGTTATAGTGACCAACCGATAGCTTAAGCGGAATCTACTGGGTTGAGAAATAAAGTATTTCGCTATCATCAGGAGGCTAAATGACAGTTTAATATACCATTTCACTAATTTAACATATAAATACCTATAGTTTAAAATTTGGCACTTTCATCCCTAAAGTTTTACTTCATGAAAAGCGTATATTCTTTTCTAGATTTTCATTAGCAAGAGAAAATGTAAATGAATCATATAAGCAACAATTAGAAATCTAGAATGGAATATAAAGCGTTTCTGAAATAATCGGGTAGGTGGTAAAATGCCATAAAATAATACTTTAGGTATTAAAATGCTCGATTTTAAACTTTAGGTGTCTTTTTTAAAGAAATGACCTGTAAGTCTCACTCAAACGCACGTGTCCATGTACACAGCACACACAAGCACACAATACACACACGCACCCAAGAGACGAACGAATTTTCCCCGAAAGCGTTAATTTGTGGCCACACTCTCCCGAGAAGGGGAAGCGTCGTACTAACTTGAACTATTGCTCATTGGTTTCATAAAAACAGCAGAAGTAAACACCAAAATGTTAACTTCTGGCATTCATTTTAGGCACTCTTTGGGAATGGAGTTTAGATAATCATGATTTATTTGTAAGTGAAGACAGAGAGATGCAAGCCGCGGTTTGAAAGTGTCAAACTCCAAAAATGGAGTAGTTTAAACTTTGATCAGATTGGAGTTTAAATGACTACAGTTTTCTCACTTTCAATGATAAGATAACTGCAATTATCTCAACTTCAAATTGAGTCCCAAACATAACTCACAAGCAGATTGATGGCAATGGAAGCAGCAAAGGGAGACATGGGAAGTCACAAGCAAACAGAGCCTTGTTTTATGTTAAAACTTTGGTGCATAGGTCCAGGTTCAATATTTTCCTATTTGCTCTCGACTTCATATGTGCTCTGAGGATTCAAGTCGTGCTTGCCGTGTTTTTTTTTTAAACACAGATAAAGCAAAGAAGGATGCTTTAAGAACTGCAGTGCGTGTGTCTGAACTTCTTGTAGACAGCGTCAATGGAGGAGTAGAAGAAGCCTTTGTTAATGAAAAGCGTATTGAATTTGAGATACGTGCATTAGTTAGGACAGTTATGCGCTATAAGAAGCAGACGAATCAATGGCTCGCTGCTTCTCATGCAATGAATTCTGTTCTGAAGGTACGCTTCTGATTGTAGCTTCATCATATGATCCTATATAAGATTTAATTTTTTCCAATTTTTTTCTTCATGTTCTATGATGCATTAATGCAAGTTTTGAATCTCTTTACATCAATGGATATGGAACATTATTTCGTAACAGCATTCTTTGGTATGGAATGATCTAATTAATAGATTTGTCTTCCCCCTTGCCTTTTGCTTATAATGAAGAAAGCTTGATGACAAACTGAGATCACTACTTTATGTGCATTCCTTGTTATAAGTAAACTACTAAAAATTTCAATTACTTTGTATTGTATATGCACACATTTAATAGCTTAATTGATAGATCATTTAGCTTGATTCTTAGAGTAGTAATAACTTTCATCCTGCTATATGATGATGAATAATACATATATATTTCACTTCCAAGCCATTTAGCCAATTCATTATAGGCTCTAGGCCTACAGCTTCAAAAGATGCTACTTCACACGATACTAAATTTTTTCCCCATACAAACATGGGGAAGAAGAAACAAACTCACACAAAACAATATTTGATCACGAATTTTATTCCGTTACATATTTCATATAAACTGCCATATACCCTTTTAATGACAGAACAAACCACATAATTCAATTTTCCTTAGTTGGTCTTCCTACAATCTGCCCTGATCTCGCCATTAGTACCCGTAAGAGGACTTATGTTCCCCATATTAACCATCGCACTTGCAAAATCGCTATAAAACCTAGCAATATCTGTCGTATAGGTGCTTGTCTGAGAATCGGCCGAGCCTCCACTATACAACTGTTGGTCCGAGTGCAGAAGTCCCTTCTTATTGACCAAATCTTTATAGTAAAAATTGTCGAAGAAGTTAGGGGATACGGCGTCAAGAGGGCTTAGGTTGTCGTCTCCGCCTGAGCCAGGGCAGTTGGATTTGAGAGAGGTGGCTAGGGACGAGTCAATGTCGGTGTCATTGTAGATGCGGGTTCGGAATGTGGTGCACCTTGCTTGGCCAATCGTGTGGGCACCTGCACAGGAATCATGATATTGATTATAATAGAACCTTGTTTTTTATTTTTGGTTTTTTTGGGTTAAATTTTGAAAAGTATTTTAGTGCTTGTTGTTAGGACTAAATGAGAGTTGTAGGGAGTTAACCAGTAAAGACATCACAAGGGGGAGACTTCTTCAGTTTGTTGGTCTAAGTCTATGTTACCTGGAACATGGCACGAGAATGGGAATGCGGAACGCTCTCGATCATGGAACACCATAAGATAGAGATATTCTTCTTTAGTACATTTATAAGGAACCGACAACTTAGCTCTAGATGTGGAGTATTTTTGGATCGTTATTGTGTGTGTAATATATTAGTATAATTCAACACGAACCCTAGTTTATGCCCATTTAACTTCAGGGGGTCTTAGTTCTGAGTAATTTAAGAATCTTGAATTTCAAAATCAAATGTCGACAATTTTCATATACATGGTGATAATATGGAGACAACCGATAATGAAAGGAGGACGCTGGCGGCCGTTGCTCGTTTGCACGCGCGTGAACCACTCCAAAAGGGAATTAAGGAATCGTCTAGCAATTGCTGGCGGCGATCATTGGCGGACAATTTTCGACGATGGTCGGTGACGGCAATTCTCGACAGGCGGTTATTGGCAGGCGGTTTCCGATACGGTGATCCTTGTCGGACACTTTATGACAGTGATTTTTGACGGGTGGTGGCCGACTACGATCGTCGGTTGATGGGTCCTGGCGGTGACAAACAATGGCTGGTGGGTGGCGATCGACGGTGGGGGGTTGCCAGCAACGGCAGTCAATCGTCGTCGATGAGCGGTTGCTGGCGGATGGATAATCAACGACAGTCGCTGGTGGGTGGTTGTCGTCAATGGGCAATTGCTGGATAGTGGTTACTGACAAGGGTCGGCGGCGTGCGGCCAATGTGGACGGACGGTTGCGGCAGGCTGTCACCAAGGTCGCACAGACATGAATACGAGACTCGGACACGATACGACATAACAAAATCCTAAAATATAAGATTAACCCAAGTCTTAAGCCATATTGCGTCTAACCCCCGTTACATGCGGATACATGAAGGGCGGTATATGCAATGAACCCTAGCAATTAAGTCCTTGAGTTTTCACTCAATTTATCTATTTATTATTTCAGTCCCACAAATGCAGATGACATGTAAATGCGGAGTCTCCAAAATTAAGTCTTCTGTTTATACCTGAGAGAGCAATCATGTCGGTGGCACTGAGACCCTTCTTTGAGAATCCTGATATTAGAGTGTTGAGATCTGACGTCGGTGATGGAATATCACTGTTGGCAGCACTGATGCTTGCAGTTGTTGCATCCCTCCTCCCTAGTTGCACATTCCATGAAGGCCCACCCAACTATAAATCAAAGATGTTATCCAAATTGATGTCTAGTTGCACTCGGTAAAAGTTAGTGTCTAGTTCTTACAGCAACGACTGAATCTCGAGCCGCAACAGCGAGGATGTCGGCACATGATACAACTTGCTTGCAAATGGCTTCAACTTGGGTTTTGATGGTGTCTATAACTTCAAAGCCTCTCACTGAGTTGTTGTTAGGTCCAGCCGTCTTCTCCCCGGTGAAGCTCGATGTGTCATCGAGTAGAATCGATCCATCACAACCCTGGTTTTAACAAAGCATCATACTTAGCTGCAAGAGCAAACATTGCAGATGCGGTTTTATTTCCATTGTTTGAAATGCTGTGTGATAAATAAAAGATGTGTTTAGGTAGTTATTTCAACTCCAAAATGAATGCCAAATAGGGGGAAGTTAGCATTTTGGAGTTTAAGTTTTTCTAACTACAGTTTAGAAAACTTAACTCCATTCCTAAACAGGACCTAAATATTTAGAATTTGAACACAAGAAATATAGCGATGCAGCATTGGAATATGATCCTTTTAAGCCTGCAAACCTCCTTGAAACAATCTTTACTGTTGATAATATTTAGTTTTCCATAGAGATATATCTCTTATATTACCTTCCACATATTTTTTTCTTCTAATTTTCCATTGAATTGTTCATGATATGCTAGAAATGCTATTTGGACCGGTACCATACAGATTTTACAGTTTTATTTATATGTTATCTAGTAGGAATAGAGAATGTTAACCACCATTTAATCATGGGTTAGTAGGAAAAAACTGTAATTACACTTGCATTGACAAAACAGTCGTGGAAATGGAGACGGAGCAGCGATGCGCCCATCCGTCGCTCTTTTGCCACTGCAGCCCTAACTGCAGCTTCAATAGTGTGTAAAGCTCCAGGGCATGAACTCTCATAGAACGTTGGAGAGATCTGAGCACAAGCTAATCCAACAAAGAAGAAAAAGAAGGCTAGAGAGTTTGAAAAATTAGTAATTTTAAAAGCCATTGCTAATTAATGATTTTGGTGAGCAAAGCTTGTGCTTAGTTGCATGTATTTATAGGCTAAGGGGCGTATACATGCCTCATTAGAAGTGAATTTTAAATAATAGTAGACACTATAATGTGTTTAGAATATAGTATTGTGGTGGTCAAAGTCACAAAGTTGAAGGGCAGCGGTGATGGCCATTATCTAATGAATGCAATTACCTTTAAGACTACAATGTATAACCTTTTATGTGCTGTGGAGGCGGAGGATTTATGTGCTGGACCCGGCGTGATTCTCATATTGGTTCATGTAGGAATACTTTTGATTGTTGAGCACTTTGTAGTATTGGAGATGATTCTAGTTCTATAGGTGCATGCAAATAAATGTACATGCCGTCATTTTTTTTGAATTTGAATTCTTCTTCAGTATATAGGTTTGAAGAGTTGCTCTATAAATGTATGAGTTCAAGTATATATGCCCATTAAGATTGTTATGGTGCCCTGTGGGCTAGTTATATATGATATAACTGAGAATGTTATCTAGTTTCTTGATTATCATAACATCATTTAACACAAAATTACAGTGTCAACTTAAGTTAATCTCTGGTTTTATGATTTGATCGATTTTCTAGAGAATTTTGGAAAAGGCCAACTAATCTTTTAGGCCTATGTAAAGTCTTCTTGTTTATTTTCAGGGTGAGAAATGCTGCATGACAGAAGCTGTTATAATAGGACAAATGCTGGTTGAAGATGATGATAATTGCAGATCAATTACACAAAAAATGCAAAGCTTTAGGATGTTTCAGAGTTTAGCAATGAGCGGTACGCTTTGTTATATGCTTAGATTCAATACATCTATCGTGCAAATGAGAGGCAGACCTCATACAAACTCGATATTTGTGACGATTGTTTACCAATTAGATCCTTCTCATAGAAATATAGATACTCTGTTGGCGATTGCAATGGAAATCATGTGTATTAAGTAAGAGGTAAGTGACATGGAGAGCATTACAGAAGTCTTCACTTTGATTAATCACTTAATCATTCATCTTTGCAATGATTATTGTAAATCTAATTGGAGTAGTTGATGACTTCTGCTGCTTTGGGCAGCTCATTTTGGTGTGAAAGTGCAAAAATGGAGGAATCTCTCTAAATAAAGAGACTAAACCATGTTTCCCCCCCTCCAGTTCTAGAAATTTTGAATCCATATTGCATGTTGCCCAAACTTTGAACCTTGGCATTAGTGTCAAAAGCAAAAGCACTTGTGTAGTGATGGATTGGTCAAAATGAAATTGGGAGAGGTTGAGGAGTTGATTGATTGTATATTCAAACAAGGTCCTTGTATTTTCAAAGTTTGGTATAGGATGAGCATTAGTTAAGGTTTTATCTCGCAGTTTGCACTCAATTTGACTGCATGCATGTCTTTATGTGATGTTTTATAAGACCATAAAGTCTTCTTCCACCTCAATTGTCTCTGAACTAGAAATCTTCAGTGCACCACTTAATTTAATTCAGACTTTAAAGTTCATCAAACATTTCTGTATGAGACAATGATCTCAGCTAACCATCTATATAGTTTGCGAGTAGACCTTAAGAATCAAACAAGCTCTCATATTGAAGAAAAAAGTTTTACAACCCTTTATGTATGTATCATCTAACAACTTTACAACCCTTCTCTGAGATCAATCTCTGTATGTTTTAGAAGTTATAAGTCCAACACAAGGAGTCATGCTTTAGATTATAAGTGCTAGTTGAGTTAAAGATGAGGGTTGTTATATGAAATCGAACCCTTTTAATCAATGAAGTTCTTTTTTTCTTAAATGGAAAAATCAATGATGTTTAGAGCCATCACAAGCAAAAAGTAAACACACATACCAAATATAGTCAGCCTAAGGCCTGGCCCTTTAAAATTTAATCAATAGAGACATAGAGTCGTCCATGGCTTGATCTAAATTAGTGGCTACCAAATCCCAAGGGTGCGTTTGTTAGGAGCTAATTTAGATGGTAATCCTAAATTACCATGAAATATTACCATGCTTGTTTAGATGTAAAAGATATTTCCGGAAATATAAGATTACCATGGTAATCAAATGATCTCATTTCATGGTTATCTTATTCCCTCCAAAATATATATCTTATCCTAGATTAACACGAAATATTCCCGCCTACCATGAATAAGCCATGACCATCCACCGGCGGCCTTTCTTGCCACCTGCCGGCCGGCCGCCCCTGCCGTCCATCGTCGGTCATCCGCCGGCCGTTCGCTGCCGGCCATCACAGATCGTTCACCGGTCGGTCCGCCGCAAATCGGATGTTCGCCGCTTGTCAGACACCCACCATCGCTGATTGTTCACCGGTCGGCCCGCCACCGATTAGACGTTGGTCTCCTGCCGGCCATCCGCCGACCAGCCCCGTCGGCCGCTCACCGTCATCCATCGGACCTCTTTAGGCTTCGGCCTCGCCACCGGTTTTGCGCGCATATATATATATATATATATATATATATATATATATATATATATATATATATATATATATAAAAGGTTAATGGAGGAAGGAAAGATGCCGTAAGAGGGAATTTCCTCCTATGGCGTCGGAAAAATACATGCTCCATGATTTTTTTCGACGATCGGCATACATCACTTCTATTTTTATCATCTAAGATGTGGATACACCAAATTTCATGTGATTATACCATTTTTTCACCGTTGATTCAGTTGGTGCAAAATTAATGGTTTACCGACAATAGACCTTTTTACACTGCTAATTCAACGGTGAAAAAGTGGTGGAATAACATGAAATTTGGTGTATATACATCTTAGATGATAACGATGATGATGATGGGTGCCGATCGTCGGAAAAAATGGTGGCGGTTGTATTTTTTCGACGCCATAGGAGGAAATTCCCTCATATGGCCTCTCTCTCTCTCTCTCTATATATATATATATATTACCGAGAATGATTAAATTATACCAAACACGTTAATGCAAGTTTTCTTGGCATTAGATATCCGATCATCTCATTTCCGGGAATGCGAGGATTCCCGGTAATCTTGTATTCTATATACCAAGCACAACCTAAGGAAAATGTTTCAACATTGTAATGCAAGATATATGTACTTTGTGATGTTACAAATTTCAATTCTAAATTTACTAATGCATAATGCATAGTATTCGATGGCGGATGCCTGTCCTGTTTCATTCTTGATTCTATCTTTCTTAGAAATTGCATAATTAGCAAATCTAGCATTTTTTGCCCTCGTAGATTGTTTTAACCGTCCTGAAGAATTCGAAGTATATCAATTGATCATTTATGATTGTTTTTAACTCCTTTTCCGTCACTTTGTTTTATTGGCAAAAGATTTAGCATTATCTGGGAAAGCGTCTTTGTTTTGTCGCAGAAAAAATGGCAACATTTGTCATAAAAATCAATATACAAATTTGTGGATTAGGATCCCTGCAGGCAAGCAAGTTGTTTTCCATTTCTCAGCAATTGGATCCTCTTTTTGACCCCACACAACCACGTCCCCCCTTCTCCCGTTATACACAAATCTCGACCGTCCAATTCCACAGCAGAGAGGAAAAATAGCAAGAGATCCGGATCTTGTTTGATTTGCTCATGGTATATTTATGTGCTTAGATACTACCTAAGAATATTTAGCTGTTTTATTTGTTGCGTTTTCCTTTTTTTTTTCCCCCTAACTTGTATTTAGTGGTTTTATTTACCATATTGCACACCAAAAAATGGAAGAAAAAAATATAGTTAAAACAAATGCAGCTGCATTTTATCCAAGCCTAGCCAAATTTTTTATGGAAACCTACTCAAAAGTCTTAGATGACAATGATGTTGACCAATGCATTCAACCATGGCAAAAACATAATTGTGTAAAATGTGTTTGTTAATGCACTAATTGCATTAGGAGCAATTGGCATGCATGTTCTTTCTTGCTTTTTTCAAACCTAAGACTTTCATCACTTTTGTGCTCACTGATCAAAAGCCAATCTGCATGCCTTTTTAGTCTCTTAAGTACCAAAGAGAGCTTATAAGTCTAATGCAAAGTCCCCATATGATCCACTTGTTATTAAACTAGAAGTATCATCATTAAGAACAATTCTCAAGTCGAGTTCTAGTTAGTCTGCAAGTGCTTTATAGCCTGGCGCTAAGGATTGATCAAATTCTATCGAGTCTGGCTCATAGTGATCCTTTAACAAAGAATGACTCGGGTTATCAAAAACCTTGTTGCAGCTGAGCGGGAGGTGCTGGGTTAGAACTGAAGTCTCGTAAATGAGAACAATATGCAATGAAAATGAATAATACAAACTTAATTACCGATGATACTAACCAGATAATCTTATGTGTGGGATCGCTCTCTTTTGTATCCACTTTTGTATCATCTCATTATAGATTCTTTATTAGATCGAGCTCATAACATTCGTTTTGCTTGTAACCTAAAGTAAAGTAAAAAAAGATAAAGTTCATTTCAAATATGATAGATTGAATTTATCATGGATGGTTTTATTCCATCAGATTCACGGTGTCATGATCTATTCTATTCTTTTAAAATAGGCAAGCAAACAAGTAAATAATTGGAGAAAGTTGAGCTAAGCAGCGACTGCTGGGTGTGTTGCGCAGCAGCTACACCGAGCTCTAAATAAATGTTACCACCATGTTCAGCTCTATATCCTTATTTCTTTTATAAAAAAAATTTGTCATATAATTTCTAAGTTTTGCCCAGAATTTACCTATCTAGCTGATTTCTGGATAAAGTTAGTCTATTAAGAATTCCAAAGCTGCAGTAAAATATGTAAAGAAAAATGTCTTTATTAAAAAAATAGTAACATTTCTAATTTCATAGATGATTCAAAAGGTAGGAAATGCTCTTTGGGCTGTATGGATATTTAAAAGCCCATAGATCAACAGTCAGCCCACCTTCATGGCCTAAACAAATTAACAATAAAGTCCATAAGATTATTTTAAATTAATCATCTAAATTGAGTAGTAACATAATATACCTAATAAGTACTGCAAATAACACGAGAACTACTATTTTTATAGTACTTATGTTTACATAATTAATTTCGGATAAAAGAACCAAACACTCCAAATATTTACCATCTCATAATAATTCTCAAATTACTTCCTATTATAGATATTTAACTCCAAAAAACACTATATACCCCATACTTATTTCTTTTCTCATTTTCTTTTTCACTTTACCGATCTATATTACTCTTGTGGGTGATGTAGTAAATAATTGTTATTAACTTGTAAATGAAGTGGTTAAATAGTATATGCGGATTTCTCCACGGCTCTCCTTTGTTAGCTAAAGAGCTCAATGCAATGTTATTAAACCAAGAAGTTCATCTCCTTACCTTATCGAAGCCTAGCTAGTATGAGCGCTTCCTCCAATCTCACTCAAAAGCAAATACCCGAAATCCTTCCCCGCATCCTTCTAAGATGGCGGGTGCAAGCAATGTCAGTTTAGGTGCTTACCCTGCGATCGACATTCCAACAACGGCTATAAATGGAACGGTTATAACAGCAAGGGTTCACATCTAAAATGCCAAGTTACCATTGTGGTCTTGTGTGCTATAATAGGTTTGATCAAGCCAATCAAGCTACCGACGATCCCACAAGCAAGCTTAGCATCGATATTTTCCTGGTACATTACACCAGAGCACTAAATTTACTGAAGGTTACTCATGTTTTAGTTTTTGAGTTTCATCCTCTTTGCTTTTCTTGTGAAGGATCTTCAAACTAGGAAGGTACTACTCCAAGGGCTTCTTAAATTGAACTTTATCAACTCTGGTCGCCGTTAACTCCACATCCCTCTGCTTTTTTCGCATCCGCTTCAACAACCTCTTTAATATGACATCGATGTATAGGACATGAGGACATGTCTATTGTTTTCAAAGCTTTGAATAATGCATTCATTGTGTTTAAATTGTACAATAAATCAATTTGATCCTAGTAGTTGTACTTCTCGTCGATCAAGTAGAAGTCATCGTTTGCCATATTTTCGCGTAGATCATGTTTCTCATATCCTTTAGTTATCGTGTTTGCATATATTTGTCGACCAGCTCTAGTTACTTCGCATTTTGGATATATGTGCACTTTTAAAACGACCATACTAAATTCTCTTGGTATTACCAAGCGAATGATTCATTACCATGTTGAAAATATTTGTACCCTAAGTGCTAAGATGAATGTTGGTATCATATTTTGTTCAATGGAAATGGCTTTTTACTCTAATGGTGTTTTGCACCAAATTAAACTCGGCTTAAGGAAATGGAGACCTCGGCTTAACGATAGCCCAAGGAATACAACACGAGCCGAAGCTATGAGTGGAGTCTTCATCGGAGTATAACTTGCTGATGTGCTGAATCGTGACATATGTAATGGAAGCTGCATGAATGGCCGAATTTTGATGGTTTTAAATGTATATGATGCCGGCTTCTTAGCGGACGGAGTTATGCTTAATGGTGGTTAATTTATAGCTTTTTCGGTTACCTAGTATGTAACATGAGAGTTAATATCTACATCGGGTGTTATATTCATGATAAATAGTTTTAGTCGGTTGGTAATAAATCTTTTCGGTAGAAACATGCTAAAAGATGTCCGTTCTTCTCTTTTCCCTATAATCATATTTATGGGTACATGTTTCCCTCTAAATATTATGTTATCGGGAACTAATTGTTTGGTTATAGAAAATATTTAGAGTCAGCATATGGTGTGACTAAGTTGATTTTGCTGTATGAAAAAATAAGTAATTTTCTGGATAATCTGCACCGTGCATCTTGATCATTATGCTTAAAATTCTCTTAATGTTGGAAAACTGTTCATTATGTAACTATTTGCAAAAAAGGGTCCAAATCAAATAGAATCTGGTATGCCTGCATATTAGAAAATGGAGATCATCCGAAGAGATGGCATATTGAATTATTTTGCAGGACATAATTAAATTAGTTACACTTAGGGAGAATATAAGCTACTCTCTTGTTCAATAACCCTTTCAAGCATTCTTAATTTTTTTTTTTACACTACCCATGAAGAGGTGGAGTTCTCATTCATCAAGTGAGAGAGAAAGAGATGCCTTGTGGGGAATCTGGAGAGTGATTGATGCATTAGTTTTATTCTAAAATGTTGATGGCAATCTGAAACATTGCCTGCAAGTTATGGCAAGGGAATGTGGTCCATTAGTTTCAATTGGAAGAGCTCGATTCCTCAAAGGCATTTCACAATTTTGAGGTAGCATGATGGCACAATGATGCCATTGTGATGTCATTTGAAGGAAAATCCCCACTTTTGCTTTAAAAAAAAATTAATTAAATTACTTTGGGATTTATGCTTCCATAATTGTATTGTTAGGGTTTGGGTCCAGTCCCAAGTCCGGAAGTGTTTCATAAGATCCGTATAGCCTTTTGGAACAAAAGTTCGCTTATGGGTAGATTAACAGAATTAGTGGAAGCAATGATTAAAAGGAGAGTTGGTATTATGCGTTTGCAAGAAACTAAATAGGTAGATGAAAAAGATAGAGTTATAAAGATATGAGGTTATAAGATTAGATGTACGGATAGGGATAAAAATCATAATAGGATAGATGTAACCATAGATAGACCGTTGATTGAGAATATAGTTGAGATTAGGAAAAAATGTGATTAGATTTTATTAGTTAAGCTTATTTTAGATGGGGAGTTCTTTAATGCTATTAGTGCTTATGCACCACAAATACGGCTTGATGACGCTAATAAGCGACAATTTTGGAAGGATTTAGACGAGATGGTGCAGAGAATACCCAGTAGAGAGAAGTTATTTATTGGAGGTGATTTCAATGGACATATATATACCAATCGTAGTGGGTTTGATATTATTCATGGTGGTTTTGGTTTTGGTTTTGGTTTTGGATAGAGTAATGGAGCAGCTAACTCGATTGTAGATTTTCCCTTACCTTATGACTTGATCTTGGCAAATACTTGGTTTAGAAAAAGAGTCTCACTTGATCGCTTTTAGGAGTGGATCGAGTGCTGGTCAAATAGACTTTTTTTTACTATAAGGATAGATAGAGGTTGATGCATCGATTGTAAGATAGTGCCAGGTGAGAGTGTAACCACTCAACATACACTTTTAGTTCTAGATGTTCGGTTTAGAAGAGGGTCTAGGAAGATTAGACGGACGATAGAGCGTATAATTAAGTGGTGGCGACTGAAATAAGATAACAAAGAAGTTTTTGTAGATCGTGTAGTTCAAGGTGCTGATTGGAAGCCCGAAGACGATTCATACACTACATGGAACAAGACAGCTAGTTGAGTTAAGATAGTAGCTACAGATCTACTTGGTGAGTCGAGTGGTGGTGCTCCACCATTTAAGGACACGTCATGGTGAAATGAAGAAGTAAAAACTGCTATTAAAATCTAGAGAGATTCTTATAGAGATTTGAAGAAAAGCTAAGATGTAGAGAGATTTGAGAAGTATAAAATACCTAAAAAGAAGGTTAAGAAAATTGTTTGGGAAGCCAAAACTAAGATCTATAAAGAGGTGTACGAGAAGATGGACACCAAGGAGGTTGAAAATGATATATATAGGATTGCTCGGATGAGAGAGAAAGAACAGAGACTTGTGTGCGGTGAAGTGTGTCAAAAATGAAGATCGGAAAGTTTTAGTTCGAGATGAGGATATCAAGGAGAGATGGGGAGATTATTTTGACAAATTGTACAATAAGAGCTTTACTAAGGATCTGGATGGACTTGTCATTTAATCTCAAGATTTAAACCGTGATTTCATGCTTACGATAAGAATACATGATGTTATAAAGATTTTGAAGAGGATAAAATTAAGGAAAACTGTTGGTCCAGACAGAATTCCTATTGAGATATGGAGATATTTAGGAAAGATAGATGTTAGATGGATGACGGACTTATTTAATAAGATTTGGCAAACCAAAAAGATGCCAAATAAGTGGAGGAAGTGTACCCTTGTACCTCTCTATAAGAATAAGGGTGACATTCAAACTTGTCCAAACTACTGGGAAATAAAACTCATGTGTCACACCATGAAATTTTGGGAGAGCGTGATTGAACACATGCTAAGCTGGAATGTTAAAATAACAGAGAACCAGTTTAGATTCATGCCTGGACGGTCGACAACAGAGACTATTCATTTGCTTCGTCAACTTATCTAACGTTTTCGAGAGAGGAGAAGGGATTTGCATATGGTTTTTTTTGACTTGGAGAAAATTTACAACAAGGCAGCTACAGAGGTATTATAGCGGATAATGATGAAGGGAGTCCTAATCAGGTACATTGACATAATCAAGAACATGTATGATAGAGTAGTGGCAAATGTAAGGACTTGCGGCAACCTAACAAGAGATTTTTCAATCACAATTGGCTTGCATCAAGAATCTGTATTAAGTCCATTCTTGTTCGCCATAGTGATGGATGAATTTACTGGAACTATCCAGGATGAGATACTTTGGTGTCTGTTATTCGTCGATGATATTATTTATAAGTGCACGGCGGCGCCCCGGCCGTCAATCCGACGCCGGAATGCGGAAACGAAAATCTTTGCGAACTTGCAAACCGGCACCACCGCGCACTATAAATACCCGGATCGGGCCATCAAACTAGTCCTAGCAAACAAGAGAAGGGGGTAGAGAGATATACCGAACGATCCGTGTCCTTCGGTCTTCTCGTCGTCGTCCCGATCTCCCGCGGAATGTCCGGTCTCCACCTCCTCGCCGGAAGGGCACCACATCGCCAGCTTCTTTTACGGGCTCCCGCCTCTGGTTCGAGGCAACTCGGGCACGAAGTTGGCGAGTCGACGTGCCCAAGAGTTGCTGTAGAATGGTGTAGTGAGCTATGTCTCATTTGGGGTATTAGAAGTTGCCCATTTAGTGGAGGAGAAGGAATGAACTTTTTGGAGGAGGAACTATATCATTTTGCAAAGCCAAAAGAACAACTTTTGCACTCTAAAAAATTGGGACAGCCTCTTTTTGGCTTGGCCGGCCGTGGCTCCTTAAGAGAATGAGAGAGGAGAGAATGAAAAATGGTTAGCCCCAAGAATAATGCAAGAGGGAATCATATGAGATCATGAGGAGAAATCGTCACAAGGAAAGTCCAACACTCAACCAACCAATCATAACTCCAAAAGGTCAAGCCATCATGAACCATCATGAACTAAGAAGTCAATGTGATGGTGGAACTATCATGATACAATAATATGCAAAGACCACCCTCCAAAATTCTTATTTGCACAAATGCAAATAAGCTCTCCTCCACCAATCTTCGGCCAATGAAAGATACAAACGAAAATGGCCGAAACGGAAAACAAACCGGCAACTCCAGATAACTGATCCCGTAATAAATTACAGGAAAACCCCGATACTGTGTATACACACCCGTATCTGTATTCCGACCGAATACAAATGCAATGAGACAAAATCTACACTGTACAATACTAGGATCCGGCTTAAACCAAAGCCCGCTAGTATTAACCGTCCGATCATGATCCGTGCAATACCGCACCTGTCTGATCGAACCCTGCCATATCTCCATACGGCCTCTACAGCGTTTCGCCCGAAACTTGAGCAACTATCTGTGGGGGACTCTAAAGACTCGTCAACACCTTGGTTGTGGATTTAACCACTAGCACGTCAGAGGTATAAGCCAATACGTAACGGGCTACCAGGTATTGACCAAAAGGGACGTCGATGAGCGAACTCATCCTGACACCCTACTGAGCCTGTCAGTGATAATATCCGTACAGTCCGGTCCGTTCGTCTATGAGCATCGCATGGCGGGCCTAGGGGGTTGGTAAAAGTCAGACCCCCAAAAGCGGTACAAGTCGTGTCGGAGTGTAGTCCAGAACACCCTGAGATACTACTGGAATACCTACCAGTAAATCTCCTGCCTCGGCCGAGGGCTTTGTGTAATGGCTCTCCTAGACACAGCGCGACCTTACCCCCAATACCGAGAGAGACGAACCCCTGAAGATTCGCTCACTGCCTCCATGTGGCTCGGGACTGTACCCAACTAAAACCTGTTTGCACGTCTCCTTTGAGCGTGGTAGGGTAGTAATCAAAGTACAGTGGGAACTCACACGAGACAAATGACGATCCTCAGGTCGATGAACTAACCTGTACACATATCACCAGGGAACTGCTATCTGACGTCAGGTATAAGACCAACTAGTATGTTCCCGGCGAGTCATGTCCGGTGTACTCATAACCCAATGAGCACCTGTATACATCTTAGGTGAACCAACTGACACCAGTGGCTTGTGAGACCGGCCACCGCCCCTTGTCGGGGTCTCGACTGTATACACTAGTCTACTCTGGAGTATCGATGCCCTATCTCGAAACTCCTACGACTAGGGACCTTTTAAGGATTTGCTTATAGACCCCAGCTCCCACGTATATGATCGCCCTCATACTGCTGGTAGTCAAGCAAGAACCCTAAGGGCTCTATCAACGTGCAATAGTGACATGTAAGGTCACCTAAAGCAGTACATGATGATAAAGATAAACCAGATAGCATACTATCATCTCGAGTAAGACTGTCCTACCAGTATAGGTCCTCCCTCAATCATTGCAATCACGTGCCTGTGATCCAATAATTGACTCTGAGGGCACTGTATCCAACATTATTTTGGTAAATAAGACGAAAGCATGGGTTAATGCCAAATTGGAGTTGTGGAGGCAATCGTTGGAATCTTGATGGTTTAGATTGAGTAGATCCAAGACAACATACATGCAATGCAAATTTAGTAAACAAAGAAGTCGAGATCACAATGGTATAACTCTGGATGGACAAGAGATATCACCGAGCGATCAGTTTAGATATCTAGGTTCTATCATTCAAAAAGATTGGGAGATCGATAGCGATGTCAACCAAGAGATTCAGGCTGGCTAGTTGAAATAGATGAGTGCAGCGGAGATTTTGTGTGATCGTAACTTTCCGTTAAGATTGAAAGGGAAGTTTTATCGAAACGCAATTCGACCTGCCTGCTGGGCTCCTAAGAAACATCATGCACAGAAAATGCATGTAGCGGAGATGCGCATATTTCGTTGGATGTATGGTAATACTAGAAAAGATAAGGTGCGAAATGAGAATATTCGTACAAAAGTTGATGTAGATGGATTTCCCGCATCTTCTGCTCCACGGGTCAACGCTTAACGGCATTAACTTTGCATGTTAAATAATTTTTTTGTCCTTTTATTAATTATAATTAATTCAATTAAATAATTATCACTTATAGCATTAAAAATTAAACAATGATGTTTAATGTTAGTGACAATAAACGAAGAAGAAGTGGCCAGCGGGTTTTGGTGGTGGAGAAAGAAGAAGAAGATTGATAGGGAGGGCGAGACGAGGATGGGCGGCGCGAGCCGAGGGAAAAGAGGTGGTTTGGTGTTATATTAGTACTAAATTTAAATATATTCATGAAGGGGGGTGGGGGGCGATTATATATTTATATATATGATGGCGCACACACGGGCTTTTGATATAAGTAGATTCCATCAATAAGACTCAACTCTTGTTGCGGTTTATCCCATCTTATATTTTTTACCCATGCAATTCTTATAATTTTTCCAATATGCAACTATTCTCATAGTTTTTTCAATTTGTGACTGTTCCTAAACACATGTAATATTTTGAAAATTATAAATATTATTTTATAATTTAAAAAGGATATTAAAGTTTTACAGATATGATAGCCAGTATGGATTTGAGTTTTCTTAGATTGATATAATTATATACATTTATTTTTGGTAATTGAAAAACGTGAGATATTTTGAAAATGACAAGTATTTTATATTAGGAAATGATATGGGATTTTAGTGTTATTGATGAATTTATTATATATAGAGTGAGAGGGAGGGAGGGAGGCATGCTTTTTGCACACCCTTTACACTCACCTTATCCTCACACCCTCTCTCCCCAATCTCTCATAATTCTCATTTTATTCCCTCTCCTCACAAATATCTCCTTCCCCTTCTCAAAAATATCCTAACTCTTAAACCCAAACTCCTCCATCAAAAAGCCAAGATTTCTTCATCTAAATTCATGGTTGAAGCCAAGTCTTGCAACTAGAACCCCTAAGACTTCAAGTGGAGACATTCTCAACCTCTCAAGCCTCTTGAAGCTTCATCAAGAGTTTGGATCTTCACTTTTCCCCATTTCAATAGGTAAAGATCCATCTTTTCATTAAGCTCTTTAAGTTTTAAAGTATTTGGCCATGGAAAATATAGTTTTTACTTAAAAATGGTATTTTTATGGGGTTGAACTCTTTAAAAATTGGCTTTTTGAAATGATCCACTAGTTGTGATGGATCTAGTATGGTTTACTTGGTGATTACATTTTATTTTGGGTAGTAGAGGGTATTTTGATGCAAGAGTTTGGAATTTCAAAGTTATACAAATTTTAGAATTTTCGTTTCAGCAAAATCCTTCTGCAGAGGTCTGCTCTAAAGAGCTTCAGACGTCTGCACATAATCTGTGTTTCATGATTTTCCTTATGTAGATGTCTGGCCCCTAAAACTTTTGACGTCTGTCTATGATCTATGAATCTTTGATTTTGATCTTCAGACGTGTGATGCTCAAGTCACCAGACGTTTGTCTTTGATTTTGATTTCTTAAGATTTGTTCTTCAGACGTCTGAAAGCCCTTCTTTAGACGTCTGTTTTCCTCTCTGTGCAACAGTAACACTTTAACCAGACGTCTGCCTTTAAGAGCTGCAGACGTCTGCCCTTCATTATTTTTGACAGTTTTGATTGTTTTCGTCGTATTTCGTTTTGTTCATTTTGTATTGATTTTAATGGAGTTTCCTTACATGTTCATGACTACTTTGGTAATAGGGACCATTGCAGGAACTTCCAAAACGGTGAGGAAGGGCAAGACGGCCGTCGATTTCGACTAGCTCGAGAAGAACTTCGGTGAGTAGATTTATATCAACGGGGGAAGTTGGGTAGATGGCGTATAGCACCCTGGAAACTAATACTAGAGAACACTTAGTAGTATAGAAAACGTATATATGTAACTCGGATCCTTAGCCTATAATTAGATAAATTAGTCTACAGTTCGTAAACTATGTAGTTAGTAGATAATTCATAACTAGCAGGATATATATATATATATATATATATATATATATATATATATATATATATATATATATATATATATATAGTATGTGCCGTACGCGACTAGATATCCATACTATATTAGCTATATGTGTTTGCATACGCGACTAGAGATCCTTACTAATATTGATTGAAGAATCGATTGACATCGTACGATGGAGATTCCGTACTTGATGTGATGAGGATAAATTGCCGAATACGGCCGATGTTTATTATACTCGTGGAGTCATGCTTTTACCCCGATCGGGATACTATGTTTGTGCTGAGTTATACTCATTTTAAAACTAACAACTCGTTCCTATTTTAAAATGATAATTTCAAGAATGCGCTGCTGATTTCAAATGAATATCTATTATAAAAACACCGCAGTCTCCTCATTTACAAAACAACGTTTCGTTCTATTTTAAACTATAACCATATTGTCACGCCCCGCTTCCCAGAGTGCGCTAAGATCGGCACGTGACAGATCCAACCATGCTACCTGTGGCTAGGAAACATCCTTCCACGGTCACATTACGGCTGTCTAGAGATATTAAGAACAGTAGAAATAAAATAAACTATCTAGTACATGTCCATGAGCCAGAATAAACGAGTCAAGAAATAATATGCGGAAGTAATAAATCCAAATAACAATAACAATCTGGAAGGTACGGAAATAACTAAACTAACTGGATACTAACAGGATCCTCACTGATCGGCCTGACGGCGGAAATACTCCTGATCAGCCTGCGACAAAGGTAGAGGATCTGGGCCATGCAAAACCCAGACGTCATTGCGTCATAATATCAATAATCATGGGGTAACAAGTCATGCAGGCATGAGTATGAACAGTAACAGGTAAACAGTAACATGAATATAGATCAGTGAATAAGATATAAACAGATGAAGTGCAGTGAGTAGTCTAAACTGTGCTATAGGGTTATCTACTCTAAAGTTATTCGAAATCATTTAATATAATCCTCATCGTAACCCATCGGTCTATGCCCCGTTCATTCCCCACGGGACCACGGTAAAATGATGTAATAGACTGTGAGTCTATGTCCCGTTCATTCCCCACGGGACCACGGTAAAATGATATAATAGCCTTTTGAGTTACGTTCAGCTACATTCTTGATTTCCCCATACCCCCAAGTTATGTGTGTAAGTCAGGTATTGATAAATCGGGATCTAATGCCAACACAGGATCAAGTAGATACAGGTTTGTCTAAATAGACACAGGATATGTCCGTAGGGACAACAGGTCAAGATTGTTGGCATTAGTAACAAGATCAGGTATCAAGTCAAGTAGTAATATATCAGGTCATGTCAGGTAGTGTACATGTATCAAGTCATGTCAAGTAGTGGTGTATCAGGTCATGTCAAGTAGTGCACAGGTATCAAACGGATGCTTATAATCAAACTGTATCAAGTATTGAATCAGGGTGAAAGTACGGATGTACAATAAAAGCATGGATGCACAAATATCGATCAGGGATTACATCATGACTATGTAGGGTGTACAATATCAAGCATGGGGTGTCGATATAGCAACAATATGTATAATGTGCCATGGTATGCAAATTGGTATATAATTAATGGTATGGATGCACAATAAAACATGGATGTATAATTAACTATTAGGGTTATATTTACAGTTCCAAGACTAAATGGGATGCACATTATTAAGTATGGGGTGTTACTACAATAATAATATGAATTAATGTGATCTATAAATGCAGTTATATATATTTTAAATGATATGAATGCAAACGGATATCCGAAAACAGTAAACTTTTAGTATGGATGTACAATGTGATAAACGGGTAACATTTTACTCATATGGATGCATAATAATATACCTAGCATGTAGCAAGATGAATTAGCATGCAACTAGATATGTAACTAGTAATATAATAATATTAACATGGATAACATATTCAAACTGATTAATAACTATAAAAGTGGTATTGATTAACCATGCACAAGAAAGTTCCGTTCAGAAATTCAGCGTTACCATGATTTGTAAAATAGCTTAAAAATAACAAACGTTCTCCAAAAAGGACGTGTCTTATACCAAAACAAATATAATTCAATAAGGTTTTCATTTTTATAAGTTGAAGTATCTCAGGTTGTTCCTACAAAAAACTATGAACATTCGAAATTGAAAGTTTGCTGCTGGAATTTCTTTGGACAGCAGTTTAGAGATATTTTCATTTGCATTTTACGTTATTTAAACAATTTATTTTGCAAGTAAATATTTCATAGAGTTATAGTGTTCTGAGTTAGCTTCGTAACGAACTAAAGAACGTATACTAATGATTTTTCTATGATTTATAATGAATTTTATAAGGTAAGGTGTACAGTAAATTTCAGATTTGTCGTATCCGCTTTGCAACGACGTTTCATGTGTAAACTATAATATTTTCAAAATATATTTTGTATAATATTATAAAATACAGATTATAAACTAATTAAAGATAATAATAAGAAATATTACGACGATATATATTTTTATAGATATAATTATAGCATATCGCAAGTTGTAAACTTTCATACATTTTATATTATAAAACCGATTAACGTTAAATAACTACGGTGTATAAATTATATAGTTATAGCTGTATGATGATGATGATAATAATAATACGGAAACATATAAATAAATTACATAAAGCATAGCATGTAGCAAGTTGTAAACTTTCCTCGATCAAATCACGCGACGGATACGCGCGGCACGTCCGACGTCGGCAAATCGTCGCAACGAACACGCGGCACGCGGGACGGGTCCAGGCAAGGCAAGAGGGTGATCACACAGGCAAGTTACGTTCACTGTATCACTCGGATCGTCAGCGACGAGCACGGCTCCGGCGGTGATCACCGGAATCAAGAAACAAGATCAAGAAAAGAAAGAAGGAAGAAGAAGAAGAGATTGTGTATTAAATAAGGAAAGAAAAAAAATAAAATATATAAATATATATATGCAGAGGAGAGAGAGAGAGAGAGAGAGAGAGAAAAGGGTTGTTATTAAGGTTTAGATTTTAATTTAAAAAGATTTTGTAAGTTATAAATATTTTAAACTGTTAAATTTTAATAAAGATATTAGATGAAATAAAATTGGATTTTCTGGTTAATACAAATTTAGGCCAAAATACGCCCGGGTCGGGTCTAAAATTCAGTTTAAAAAATATAAAAATATATACATGTCGACCAAAACTCAAATTGGATGTCCGGGTAACGAAAATGCATACCCCCAAGAACGGATGCACGTACGTGCGCGTAGCCATCCAAACAAGTCCGTTTCACTGAACGGGACGATAACAAGATGCGCGGATGCTACGACTGGGCCAGAGGTATCATGCAGGCCATGCTAGATATTTTTAAAATATTTTACTTTACTTTAAATGTTATATTAAAAATATGCAGATGCCAGATAAAATGGCAGTATGCAGTAAAAAATGAAAATGCACGAATCCATGTAACAGGTCAGGATAAATCATAAATATGAATCAAGACATGTTTCAAGCAAGCGGGTCGGGTAAAATGCAAATACAAATGTCAAAATACTATTCGCACCAAAAACATAGTAAACCAAGAAACTATCATAAATAAGTAAATACTTGAACCGGAATTGGTATAAATGAACTAGGGTGTTACATTATACCCAACTACAAAAAGAATTTCGTCCTCGAAATTCCAAGAACAAGGAAAGATAAACAATCATGAAACTACAAGAATAGGTGTGGAAACTTCTGTCGAACTTCATCTTCACGTTCCCAAGTCGATTCTCCATGTGAGCGATTTCCCCAAGAAACAAGTACGAGAGGGATAACCTTGTTCTTAAGAACCTTTTCTTTTCGATCCACAATCAATATCGGTCGTTCCTCAAAGGTCAAATCTTCTCTTACCGTCAGCTCTGAATGATCCAGCACGTGTGTTTCATCTCGAACATATTTACGGAGTTGAGATACATGAAACACGTCATGAACATTCGCCAAAGATTGTGGTAAAGCCGATCGATAAGCCACTTCTCCAACACGCTCCAAAATCTCGAAAGGCCCTACGAATCGAGGACTAAGCTTGCCTCGACTCCCAAAACGAATCACTCCTCTAGTCGGTGATATCTTCAAGAATACCAGATCACCAACATCGAACTCTAGAGGTCTTCTCGATGTGTCGGCCCAACTCTTCTGTCAATCTTGTGTTGCCTTCATATGACTCCAGATAATATTAACTTTCTCTACTGTTTGCCCGATCAAATCCGGTCCCAACAATTTTCGTTCTCCAACATCGTCCCAACAAACAGGTAAACGACACTTGCGACCATACAACGCTTCGAATAGAGCCATCTGAATAGTCGCCTGAAAACTGTTGTTGTACGAAAACTCCACCAAGTGTAGATGATCCTCCCACGAAGCCTTGAAGTCTAACATGCAAGCTCTTAACATGTCTTCAAGAGTTTGGATCATTCTCTCTGAGTAGCCATCTGTCTAAGGATGATAAGCTGTGCTAAACTTCAATCGCGTCCCCAAACTTTCCTGTAAGCTCCTCCAGAAGTGTGATAAGAATCGGGTGTCACGGTCGGATACGATGCTCACAGGTACTCCATGCAATCTCACAATCTCCTGCATGTACCGTTCTGCTAATGTTTCCGTTGACTGACTAACTCGAAATGGTATAAATTGAGCTGCCTTGGTCAATCGATCAACAATCACCCAAACTGCATTGTTGCCCTTTGGACTCCGCAGTAAAGCTGTCACAAAATCCATGGTTATATGTTCTCACTTCCATTGAGGAATCGGAAATGGTTGCAATAAACCAGCAACCCTTTGATGTTCAGCCTTAACTTGCTGACACACCAAGCACTTTGCCACAAAACGAGCAATCTCCCTTTTCATACCTTCCCACCAGAAATGCCGTCGTAGATCACGGTACATCTTCGTGCCTCCAGGATGTACGGAATACGCGGAACCGTGAGCCTCTTTCATAACCTCTTCACGAATGTCTCCTTTTGGCATACAAACGGCTACCATATCGCAACGAACCATCTTTATGAATCAACAAGTCCGTTCGAAGTCCAATTTCAACTTGTTCTCGAAACTTTTGCAATCTAGGGTCCTGTGACTGTGCTACTTTAATATTCTCGATCAACGACGATTGTACTTGCAGCTGCATCAACTGTCCCAAAGAATGCGGTAGCACGATCTCCAGCTCGAATCTTCGAAAGTCTTCAATCAGCTCTTTCTGTGCAGTCAACATCTGAATTGCTGGCAACCGACTAAGCGCATCCGGCACAGCATTAACTTTCCCTGGATGGTACTTAAGATCAAGATCGTAGTCAGCCATCAGCTCCAACCATCTGCGCTGCCTCATGTTAAGCTCTTTCTGCGTGAATATGTACTTCAGCCTTTTGTGATCGGTGAAAACTTCAACTCTTTCACCTAATAAGTAGTGTCTCCAAATCTTCAAAATGAAAATTACTGCTGCTAGCTCCAAATCATGAGTTGGGTAATTCTTCTCATGGATCTTCAACTGTCTTGATGCGTAGGCTATAACCTTCCCATGTTGCATCAAAACACATCCCAATCCTTTCCCAGATGCATCGCTGTGAATCACCAATCCTCCGGAACTGTCTGGTACGGTCAGAATAGGAGCGGTTATCAATCTCTGCTTCGACGCCTCAAAAGCTAACACACATTTATCCGTCCATACAAACGGTACTTCCTTGCGCGTAAGCTTGGTCAGAGGCTCAAGCAAACGAGAAAAATTCTCCACGAATCTTCTGTAATACCCGGCAAGTCCAAGAAAGCTTCTGATCTCTGCTATGTTCTTCGGAATCGGCCAATCTCGAACTGCTGCAATCTTTTCAGGGTCAACGGCAATTCCATCTCCGGATACAACATGCCCCAAAAACTTCACTTCTTTAAGCCAAAACTCGCACTTGCTCATCTTTGCATACAATCATTCTTGCCTTAATGTCTGTAGTGCGATCTTCAAGTGTTCCGCATGCTCTTCAATGCTCCTCGAGTAGACTAGAATATCATCGATGAACACCACTATAAACTGGTCCAAGAATGGTGAAAAGATTCGGTTCATCAAGTCCATAAATATTGCCGATGCATTCGTGATTCCGAATGGCATCACTAAATACTCGTAATGTCCATACCGAGTTCGGAACGCAGTCTTGCAAATATCTTCTGATTTAACTTGGACCCGATGATATCCGCATCGTAAATCCAGCTTCGAGAATACCCTCACGCCACTAAGTTGCTCGAATAATTCGCCAATGCGAGGGATCGGGTACTTGTTCTTAATAGTCACCCGGTTTAATTCTCGATAATCGATGCACATCCTCCTTGTGCCATCTTTCTTCTTGACTAGAAGAACTGGAGCTCCCCAAGATGAATTATTGCTGCGAATCCAACCCTTCTCAAGTAATTCAGTAACCTGCTTCTTGACTTCTTCCAACTCCACTGGTGCCATTGGATAATACGCCTTTGAGATTGACGCTGCACCAGGAACAAGACCGATCGCGAACTCCACATCTTGTTTTGGCGGTAAACCCGAGATGTCCTCGAACGCGTCCATGAACTCTCGAACTACAGCTGGCGCTTCATCCTTATCAACTTCAATCGAGGAAAGAACATTGTTTGCCGGCCTAGCCCTAAACTCGACTGACCCGACAGAACTGCTACCTCCAGTAACAACAAACTCTGGATGTCCGGGAATCTGGAAAATCACTTTCTTTTCCCTACAATCATTGTGAGCGTGGAAAGTGCCGAGAAAAATCCATTCCCAAGACAACATCAAACAACAACGAGATACACCAGAATCGAATAATTCAAATGCAGGAAAAATATGAACAAGTAGGATACCTGAAACAACTTCATCTAAAGCCAAGATACTGAAGAAGGTAAGCACGGTAAACAGGATTCAAGCTTGTGATAAACATGAACTGGAAAGCAAGAGAAGCAAGGCAGTATAACGACCATGAAACAAGGAAGTGAATCAAGACTAGGACTCCAAGTTACTTAAATAGAGTACTGTATTGTAACCATGCTGCAGTTCATGGGTACAATCACATAACTCCGTTCAAGTCGCCCAAATCCTAGTATCAGAATCAAAGGAACAGGGAGAAACAATAGGGAATCAAAAGTTTTCAAGCCGAGTTGCAAAGTTGTTTGCATATCGTCAAGACAAGAGTCAATAGAAAGATATGATTCAAGAATCACGATAACAATGTGACAGGACATGTTCCTAGTAACGAGTATTCTGATTCGTGAATTGGGTCCAATACCCAACTACAAAAGAATCAAACCCGATAAACCTAAATTCTATGGCTCTGATACCAAACAAACTGTCACACCCCGCTTCCCAGAGTGCGCTAAGATCGGCATATGACAGAGCCAACCATGCTACCTGTGGCTAGGAAACATCCCTCCACAGTCACATTACGACTGTCTAGAGATATCAAGAACAGTAGAAATAAAATAAACTATCTAGTACATGTCCATGAGCCAGAATAAACGAGTCAAGAAATAATATGCGGAAGCAATAAATCCAAATAACAATAACAATCTGGAAGGTACGGAAATAACTAAACTAACTGGATACTAACAGGATCCTCACTGCTCGGCCTGACGGCGGAAATACTCCTGATCAGCCTAATACAAAGGTAAAGGATCTGGGCCATGCAAAACCCAGACGTCAGTGCGTCATAATATCAACAATAATATAATCATGGGGTAACAAGTCATGTAGGGATGAGTATGAACAGTAACAAGTAAACAATAACATGAATATAGATCAGTGAACAGGATATAAACAGGTGAAGTGCAGTGAGTAGTCTAAACTGTGCTATAGGGTTATCTACTATAAAGTTATTCGAAATCAATTAATGTAATTCTCATCGTAACCCATCGGTCTATGCCCCGTTCATTCCCCACGGGACCACGGTAAAATGATGTAATAGACTGTGAGTCTATGTCCCGTTCATTCCCCACGGGACCACGGTAAAATGATATAATAGCCCTTTGAGTGACGTTCAGCTACATTCTTGATTTCCCCATACCCCCAAGTTATGTGTTGTCACGCCCCGCTTCCCAGAGTACGCTAAGATGGGCACGTGGCATAGCCAACCATGCTACCTGTGGATAGGAAAAATCCATCCACAGTCACATTACGGCTGTAGAGATATCAAGAACAGGAAAGTAAACCAACTATCTAGTACATGTCCATAAGCCGGAGTAAAAGAGTCAAGAAATAACAATGTGCGGAAGCCAAAAAGTACAATAATGAAACCTGGAAGTAAGACTACATACCGACAGGAACTTCACCGCTCAGTCTAACAGCGGCAATACTCCTGATCAGTCTGCAACAAGGTAGAAGAATCTGGGCCATGCAAAACCCAGACGTTAGCGCGTCATGTCATCAAGTAATAAAATACAAACAGGGTAACAGGAAATGCAAATATAATCATGAATGAAAAGCAGGTGTAACAGTAATGTAAATCAGGGCAGTGAAGGGTAGTGTGCAGTGAGTAAACTAACCTGTTCTATTGGGTTTTCTACTCTAAAGTCTTTGAAATCAATTTGATGAATCATCGATGCAACTCAATAGTATCTCGTGCATGCCCGGGACCACGGTCTACAGACTCTCGGGCTGAAACCGAGACGTGCCGCTAGGCAGTAAGAGGTAGCAGGTACAGACGAGTGATGTCAGCATCATCACTCCGGGGCTGGCCTAGCCCGTAAGACTAATCAGAACAGGTATCGAACTGTTGAGTTACAAGTCAGGTTTCACCATTGATTTCCCCATACCCCCAAGCTATGTATGTCAAGTCAGGTATTCAGTGACCAAGAACTAATGCCCACAGGATCAGGTAAGAGCAGGTTTGTCTGGATAGACACCAGGAACGGTCCGTGAGGACTACATGTCAGGTTTGTTGGCATTAGACACAAGATCAGGTAACAGGTCAAGCCATAGTACATCAGGTCAAGTCAAGTAGTGTACGGTACCATGTCGGGTCAAGTAATATGTGTGTAGCAAGTCATGTCAGGGTGTAAAAGATATCATGTGGGTGCTCATAATCAACTAACATAATCATGGTTATAAATAAACAAGCATGTGTATCAACAACACAATAAATTGGTACATATAATAGGTTAAGCAATATGTGCAGATTAAACTACTTAGCTGTACGGTTATCAGTTTGTATTTTCAGAGATGGTTTCAACATTATATGAATACAGTATGACAAATATGGATGTTAAAATCAGGTTAATAAGCATTAAGTAATCTAGGGATGCAATGACATGTATAATATGTTCAATGGATGCAATTATAACTAAAACCGGTTAAAGATGCGCACGGATGTCCGAAAAGTTATAAAACTATAAAATGGTAATGTGGGATGTACAACTAAGCAATATGTGATATAAATATTGATATAATAATATTAGTATGGATAGCTATTCAAAGCGATTAATAACTATAAAAGTGGTATTGATTAATCATGCACAAGAAAGTTCTATTCAGAAATTCAGCGTCACCCTGATTTGTAAAATAACTTAAAAAATAACAAATGTTCTTCAAAAGGGACGTGTCTTATACCAAAACAAAGATAATTCAATAAGATTTTCATTTTTATAAGTATAAGTATCTCAGGTTGTCCCTACAAAAATCTATGAACATTCGAAGTTGAAAGTTTGCTGCTGGAATTTCCCTGGACAGCAGTTTAGAGACGTATTCATTTGCATTTTACGTTATTTAAACAATTTATTTTGCTAGTAAATATTTCATAGAGTTATAGTATTCTGAGTTAGCTTCTCAACGAACTAAAGAACGTATACTAATGATTTTTCTATGATTTATAATGAATTTTATAAGGTAAGGTGTACAGTAAATTTCAGATTTGTCGTATCCGCTTTTCAACGACGTTTCATGTGTAAACTATAATATTTTCAAGTGTATAATATTAAAAAATGCAGATTATAAACTAATTAAAGATAATAATAAGAAATATTACGACGATATATATTTTAAATGATATGGATGCAGTATAATGTAATCTAGTATGTCACAAGATAAGTTTTTATGATCTAGATTTAAAATGATATAAACGGATGTAAACGGAACATCGAAACGTTATAAAATTAAACATGGGGTACTAGATTTAAACTATAGGTATGGTATTTATTTAAATAGGTATAAAATGAATTATATAGCATGTAGCAAGATTAACTTGCCTAGACGGAACAAGAACGGATGTGTACGGAACGTCCTTCGTCGGCGAAATGTCACGACGCACGCACGGTACACGGAACGGTTCCAAACAACGCACGAGGGTGATCACGCAAGTCAGGTACGTTCACTGGATCACTCGGATCGTCAGCAACGAGCACGGAACCGGCGGTGATCACCGGAATCAAGAAACAAGATCAAGAAAAAGAAAGAAGAAAGAAGAAGAAGAAGTAAGAAGAAGATGTTGTGTATTAAATAAGGAAAGAAAAATTAAATAAATAAAATATATATAAATATATATATTCAGAGGAGAGAGAGAGAAAGGAGTTGTTATTAAGGTTTAGATTTTAATTTAAAAAGATTTTGTAAGTTATAAATATTTTAAACTGTTAAATTTTAATAAAGATATTAGCTGAAATAAAATTGGATTTTCTGGTAAATACAAATTTAGTCCAAAACATGCCCGGGTCGGGTCTAAAATTTTGGATTTGAAATATGGAAATTATTAGCAAGTTCCAAAAATTAAAATGAAAGATTATGTAACAGAAATGCATACCCCCAAGAACGGACGCACGTACATGCACGTAGCCATCCAAACACGTTCGTTTCACTGAACGGGACGAGAACACGATGCAAGGACGCTACCACAGGGTTAGGGATATCAAGCAGGCTATGAAATGCAATTTTAAATTATTTTTGTGATTTAAATTGTTATATGCAAAAGATGCGATACTAGACAAAATATTAGTATATACTAAATCATGAGATGTACTAGTCCATGCAACAAGTCAAGATAATTTATAAATAAGAGTCAAACAGGTTCAAGCAAGCGGGTCGGGTCGAATGCAATATAAAGTGTAAAATACCATTCGCACCCAAGATACGCTAAATCAAGAAATATCACGAATAAAGAAAATACGAGAACTGGAATTGGTATAAATGAACTAGGGTGTTACATGTGTGTAAGTCAGGTATTGATAAATCGGGATCTAATGCCAACACAGGATCAAGTAGATACAGGTTTGTCTAAATAGACACAAGATATGTCCGTAGGGACAACAGGTCAAGATTGTTGGCATTAGTAACAAGATCAGGTATCAAGTCAAGTAGTAATATATCAGGTCATGTCAGGTAGTGTACATGTATCAAGTCATGTCAAGTAGTGGTGTATCAGGTCATGTCAAGTAGTGCACAGGTATCAAACGGGTGCTCATAATCAAACTGTATCAAGTATTGAATCAGGGTGAAAGTACGGATGTACAATAAAAGCATGGATGCATAAATATCGATCAGGGGTTACATCATGACTATGTAGGGTGTACAATATCAAGCATGGGGTGTCGATATAGCAACAATATGTAATAATGTGCCATGGTATGCAAATTGGTATATAATTAATAGTATGGATGCACAATAAAACATGGATGCATAATTAACTATTAGGGTTATATTTACAGTTCCAAGACTAAATGGGATGCACATTATTAAGTATGGGGTGTTACTACAATAATAATATGAATTAATGTGATCTATAAATGCAGTTATATATATTTTAAATGATATGGATGCAAACGGGTATCCGAAAACAGTAAACTTTTAGTATGGATGTACAATGTGATAAACGGGTAACATTTTACTCATATGGATGCATAATAATATACCTAGCATGTAGCAAGATGAATTAGCATGCGAATAGATATGTAAATAGTGATATAATAATATTAACATGGATAACATATTCAAACTGATTAATAACTATAAAAGTGGTATTGATTAACCATGCACAAGAAAGTTCCGTTCAGAAATTCAGCGTTACCCTGATTTGTAAAATAGCTTAAAAATAATAAACGTTCTCCAAAAAGGACGTGTATTATACCAAAACAAAGATAATTCAATAAGGTTTTCATTTTTATAAGTTGAAGTATCTCAGGTTGTTCCTACAAAAATTTATGAACATTCGAAATTGAAAGTTTGCTGCTGGAATTTTCTTGGACAGCAGTTTAGAGATATTTTCATTTGCATTTTACGTTATTTAAAAAATTTATTTTGCAAGTAAATATTTCATAGAGTTATGGTATTCCGAGTTAGCTTCGTAACGAACTAAAGAACGTATACTAATGATTTTTCTATGATTTATAATGAATTTTATAAGGTAAGGTGTACAATAAATTTCAGATTTGTTGTATCTGCTTTGCAACGACGTTTCATGTGTAAACTATAATATTTTCAAACTATATTTTGTATAATATTATAAAATGCAGATTATAAACTAATTAAAGATAATAATAAGAAATATTACGACGATTTATATTTTTATAGATATAATTATAGCATGTCGCAAGTTGTAAATTTTCATACATTTTATATTATAAAACCGATTAACGTTAAATAACTACGGTGTATAAATTATATAGATATAGCTGTATGATGATGATGATGATAATAATAATACGAAAACATATAAATAAATTACATAAAGCATAGCATGTAGCAATTTGTAAACTTGCCTCGATCGAATCACGCGACGGATACGCACGGCACGTCTGCGTCGGCAAATCGTCGCAACGCACACGCGGCATGCGGGACGGGTCCAGTCAAGGCAAGAGGGTGATCGCACAGGCAAGGTACGTTCACTGTATCACTCGGATCGTCAGTGACGAGCACGGCTCCGGCGGTGATCACCGGAATCAAGAAACAAGATCAAGAAAAGAAAGAAGGAAGAAGAAGAGGTTGTGTATTAAATAAGGAAAGAAAAAAATAAATAAATAAAATATATAAATATATATATGCAGAGGAGAGAGAGAGAGAGAAAATGCTTGTTATTAAGGTTTAGATTTTAATTTAAAAAGATTTTGTAAGTTATAAATATTTTAAACTGTTAAATTTTAATAAAGATATTAGATGAAATAAAATTGGATTTTCTGTAAATAAAAATTTAGGCCAAAATAGGCCAGGGTCGGGTCTAAAATTCAGTTTCAAAAATATAAGAAAATATACATGTCGACCAAAACTCAAATTGGATGTCCAGGTAACGAAAATGCATACGCCTAAGAACGGATGCACGTACGTGCGCGTAGCCATCCAAACAGGTCCGTTTCACTGAACAGGACGAGAACAAGATGCGCGGATGCTACGACAGGGTCAGGGGTATCATGCAGGCCATGCTAGATATTTTTAAAATATTTTACTTTACTTTAAATGTTATATTGAAAAAATTCAGATGCCAGATAAAATGCCAGCATGCAGTAAAAAATGAAAATGCACGAATCCATGTAACAGGTCAGGATAAATTATAAACATGAATCAAGAAAGGTTTCAAGCAAGCGGGTCGGGTAAAATGCAAATACAAATGTCAAAATACTATTCGCACCAAAAACACAGTAAACCAAGAAACTACCATAAATAAGTAAATACTTGAACTGGAATTGGTATAAATGAACTAGAGTGTTACACGTATAGCTGGTAAGTAATTATCTATTTAAACTCTTGTTCATGTTACGTTTATTTTATACGTTATACGCTCGCGTTTCGATTATTTGTTAAGTTATGTTACGTTTATATTATTCGTTCGTAGATGCTTCGTATATTTAGTTTACGATACCACACTTGTATGAACACTTTAAAGCACTGCATAATTACCAATGATTTCCATGTGGCACAATCACAAACTCGCATGTTACACAAACACATCATTGGTACCGCCATAACACTGTAGAATTACCATGCTTGATAGTATTCTAATTATATCTATGTTGATGATGTTATATGAATACGATTGATTGATATATCCGGGTAGTTAATCGTCAACAGAAGGTGTTAGTTAATTGTGCTCATTCTACAATTCTAATAGAGAGGCGGAATACACAAAAATCAAATTTTGTGCAAGCATAATCAACAAAACTCTAAGTGATCAAACTATATGTAGCATTCTGAAAATTTAGAAATAAATAAAATTAATTAATTTAATAATAATATGATAAATCGCAAAGTTGTTAAAAACAAATAAGTCAATTTTCATAAGTTCCATGTAAACAATTTAAATAAAAATTTCAGTATGCAATATAAATAAGTTATAAGGGTTTTAGTGACAATTTTAGCTTCATTTTAATAAAATGTGTGTTTTATAATAAATTAAGTTGTGAGGGGGTTTTAGGTAAAGTTTAGGATTTTTGTGCAAATGGAAAATTGTTAGGGGTGTAAATGAAAAGGTGATAGAAAACATTTAGATCAGAATTTTATTGAAAATTAAAACAAAAATTTAAAGGATAATGCAAGCACACCTCTTGCTTGCATGCACATACTCATCTCACACCTCCTCCTTGCATGAAATGAGCACTCTTCAACCATTGACACCTCCTTCTACCACCTCACCCTTCCTTCTTCTCATATATAGGATATTTTCAGATCATAGTTAATTAAGAATTCTGAAATTCTTAAAGAAAAACAAAAAAATTAAAAGAGAAAAAGAAAGAACAAGAGGAAGAAGAAGATGAAAGAAGCTATATTCTAGGTTTTCTTCACCATCAAGCTAGGAGGGGCTTAGCATCTTGGAGGGGTTATTCCAACAACTATTTGGAGAGTAACATTCTTAAACACAGTAGGAGATTTAAGTTCTGTAGCTTAGTTTAAATTGAAATGAACAATGTCCTATAAATTCGTATTTTTGTCCAAACTAGGCTCTGTGTAAATCTGCTTTTGTTGGGAAGATAATAAACTTAACAAAACAGTGCTAAAATGATGTATGAAACACCTAGAGAAAACCATAGGATCACGACCAGAGGGCTCGGATTTGGGCCGGCGACCAACATTGTAATTCCGGCGACGCCGGTTTTGTGGGTAGCTAGGGTGTTTTGGGTGGTTATGTAGGTTTCTGTATGTCATTTTGGCCATTTTGGTATTGTTTAATTAAATTAGTTTCACTGCAGATAGAATCTGGAAGCGTATATCGGAAAGGATATCTTAAAACACAAAATACGACACGATTAAAACGCATCGCGATTTAAATTCTGTAGCGATACAGGTTAGGGTTAAAATCCAGTATGGTTAAGTGTTTAATAGCTCGATATAATCATGTACAATATAACTAGTACGTAGGAACGGGTGTTTTTTATTTCCGTCATGTCGGAGTAACCGTTTACTTATATAAATTAAATTGTGATATTAGATTCGAATACAGGATTTGCGGAGGCAGCGAGAAAAGGGAAAGGATTGTCAATTCCTGAATAGATTCACGTTTTCCGGTGAGTAGACTAAACATCTACCGGGGAATTGTGTAAAGATGGTGTGATACACCCATAGTTTTATTTAACTTAATACTTTATTTTGTTATGCCAAATTGACAATATGCATTTATCATTCACGTATACTTGTTTAGTTGCTAGAACACTACACAAGTATCGACGAGTGATGCCACATACACGTCTTATATGTTACACACACCTCGTCGATATTAGTATGTCACTTTTACACTTAGCACAATTGTTGTTAAAATGATTCATATTGTATCTTACATATCAATAATAGTAGTAAATTGCATCATTAATACCATGTTAGTATCTGCGTATTTCATGTTGATATATGAGGTAAATGTATTATTGAGGATTTATGGTTTTGAGTTTTGAATACTATTACATAAATCCAGTGATTTTATGATTGATGTGTCATGTCCACCATGAGATATTTTATGATTTGGTTTTATTCCGAACCGAGTGGGGGAGATATACGGTCGCGGATTTTACGTTATCCATACTGAGTGGGGGAGATATACAGTTGGATACATGGTGGATCCGGTCAAGACCGAGGGGCAGGATAGCCGCATTGAGACGGGGGAGCCTAGCGAGGTTACTCGATACCGGAGATAGTGGTAAAAATACGGCGTATATCTAGAGGATAACGAACGGTATTGTTGATTTCAGGATCATTCGAGGAATGATGCCTGTGAGAAATGGAAGTTTTGTGTCGATGATGGACACGGGGAAATGAATTTTATTGGGAATAAATGATGAGATTTCAGTTTGGACTATGAGATTCATATTATAGATTCTTGATTTTCACATATAATCATACATTATACTTGTTCACATCTCAGTTAGTATGATCGTCATATTTACATTATTAACCGTTATATGTTAGTTATATTCACTGAGTTGGCAACTCACCCCCGTTGTGCCACAGTTCCTTGCAGGGGTAGAGTGGACGGTTAGCTGCGGTGCAGATATACTTTTGCAGCTTTATCACATCTTTTGATAGGTGGGTTACATATGTAGTAACCTTCTCTTTTGGTATTGTATTTTGTATCTAGAAAATCTCCATCAGACCTGTATATGACTTAGAGTGAGAGATGATATGTATATTATTGACAGTTGAGATCGTTTATTCTATAAATTGTGGTTTCATTTCTTTATATCCGAGATTCGTATTGATGCCCTATATACTGAGGTTTTATTTTCCGCTGTTGATCTTGTTGATCCCAACTAGGGATGCAACCAAACTTAACACCTTATACTTGCTTAATATTTTAACTTCATAACATGTGATTTTTACTTAAAAACTAAAATTTCTATATAAAGAATTCTGCAAAAAGGATTTTGATCTTGGTTTTCGGTTTACTTGGACTGTGTGCATATCTTTAGATATGATACAATCTAAGTGCCGGTCACATCCAAACTTGGGTCGTGACAAAGTTGGTATCAGAGCTTAGGAATAACCTTACGGAAATGAGTAGGGGATTAAAATAGGTTGACGTAAGTCCGTGAGTTAGGATGACCTTTGGTTTGATGGAGTAGGTGAATTAGGATGAATGCGGTACCGTACGTATGTTCCGCGGCATATTTACGTTATCGTATTCAGCCTAACCAACCTTAGGATGTATATCTTGATCTATCCTTCCGTTGATTCTCTGTTATTGATTGTTCCTATTCGTAAGACTTATCAACTCTCGTTTCTTATTCCAGTTGCTATGGCTACGCGGGCTAAGCGAGCCGCAGCCAGAGATGCAGCTAGGGCGAGTCCTCCCGTGACGACGACTAGTACACCGGACGTTCCGGCGGTGCATGAGCATGTTGATCCTCCTCCTCCAGATCGCATGACTAGGATTGAGGAGGGCATGTTGGGGTTGCAGCGAGTGGTGGGACAGTTAGCTGAGGCCACTCGAGTACTGAGACAGGATCCGGCACTGACCGTAGCAGAGTCCGAAGTACAGCCTACGCAGACGGTAGCACCTGTAGATACGAGAGTGATGGAGGTATCACTTGCTGAGTTTATGAGATTGAGACCTCCGGTATTTACGGGGACCGATGTAGCGGAAGATCCTCAGTCCTTTCTTGATAGGATGGCGAGGATTGGCAGATCATTGCGATGTTCTGATGCGAGGTCAATTGAGCTGACTAGCTTTCGTTTGGAGGGACTTGCACAGGAGTGGTGTGAGTCGATGGAGAGAGGGCGAGCCACGAGTCTTCCTCCGATGTCGTGGACCGAGTTTTCCACGGTTTTTCTTGCCAGATTTCTTCCCCAGAGTGTGAGGGACGCTAGAGCTAGCAGTTTTGAAGCGTTGCGGAAATCGGCAAGTATGTCGGTGGCAGATTATGATTTACGATTCACCCAGCTGTCGCGCTATGCCCCATACTTAGTACCTACGGAGGAGCTTCGAGTGAAGAGGTTCCTAAGGAGTCTGGATACACAGTTGTATCTGGCTATAGGCTCCCAGCATTTTGATACGTATGCGCAGGCCATAGATGCAGCGATACGAGTGGAGGAGAGTTTGAGCGAGGCAGTGGTTGTTCCAGAGCCAAAGAGGAGTAGGCCGATCGGGCCAATGACTAGACAGTTTGGCAGATGTAGAGGCAGATATACTCCAGGCCGCAGTGTCGGACGAGGTTGGACCCAGGGCCAAATGTTCAGTTCTTATCCCGATGATCAGAGGCCTCCATCTACATGTTTTAGTTGTGGACTTCCCGGACACTTTGCGCTGGACTGTAGATCCCAGGGAGGGACCGTTGTTCCACAGGCTGCTTTACCCCTTCCACCTTCTACGCCGATGGCTTTACTTCCTCCCCCAGTTGGCGCTACACGCCAGGCAGTTGCACCACGAGGTCGAGGCTTTGCGGGACGTTCTTAAAGTGGTTGAGGAGATAGAGGTAGAGGACGACATGATGCGGGCAGGGGCCAGGCACAGGTATTTGCGCTGACTCCACAGGATGCCCAGGCATCAAATGCAGTCGTGACAGGTACTCTTACAGTATGCTCATTAGAGGCACATGTTTTATTTGATCCCGGTTCTACACATTCTTATGTATCTTCACGATTTGCATTTTCTTTAGGGAAAGAGTCGTCATTGTTAGAGTTACCATTAGTGGTGATTACCCCGGTGGGAGATTCTTTTATAGCTCGGCACGTATTCAGGTCATGTTCTGTGCGTATTGGTGATAGAGATTCGCTAGTTGATCTGATTCTCCTGGATATGCTAGATTTTGATATACTTCTTGGTATGGATTGGTTGGCCGCCTGTTATGCCTATGTAGACTGTCGAGGAAAGACGGTTAGATTTTGTTTTCCAGGTGAACCGGTGTTTGTTGTGCAGGGGGATTGTAAATTAACTCCTGCCAATATGATTTCTGCTCTTTGTGCGGGGCGACTCTTGAAGAAGGGTTGTCATGGGTTCTTGGTATTCGTTCAGGACTTAGGGGTCGCTGAGATTTCATTGGACCAGGTTCTGATCGCATGAGAATATCCTGAGGTGTTTCCTGCTGAGTTACCAGGATTGCCACCCGATCGTGATATTGAATTTTGCATCGACTTAATTCCGGGTGCGGGGCCTATTTCTATACCACCCTATCGAATGGCACCGATGGAATTAAAGGAACTCAAAAGCCAGTTGCAAAAGTTGTTAGATAGAGGGCTTGTTCGTCCCAGTGTATCACCGTGGGGAGCTCCTGTCTTATTTGTAAAGAAGAAGGACGGTAGCATGAGACTGTGCATCGACTACCGACAGCTGAATCACGTCACTGTGCGAAATAAGTATCCACTACCATGTATAGATGACTTGTTCGATCAGTTGCAGGGAGCTGGTTATTTCTCGAAGATTGATTTGAGGTCGGGGTATCACCAGTTGATGGTTCGGAAAGACGATATTCCGAAGACTGCGTTTCGCACGAGATATGGACACTATGAATTTCTGGTGATGTCGTTCGGACTCACCAACGCTCCAGCAGCTTTTATGGATATGATGAACCGTATCTTTAGACCCTTCATTGATCAGTTTATTATAGTGTTCATAGATGACATTCTTGTTTATTCTCGGAGTCGGACGGAGCACGAGCAGCATTTGCGTATTACGTTGCAGACCTTGAAAGAGCATCAGCTGTTTGCAAAATTCTCTAAGTGTGCTTTTTGGCTCGATAGTGTGGAGTTCTTGGGTCACGTGGTTACGAGAGAGGGTATATGTGTGGACCCAAAGAAGATTGAAGCGGTACAACACTGGCCTAGACCTGTATCAGTTACAGAGGTTCGGAGTTTCTTAGGTCTGGCAGGGTATTACTGACGCTTCGTACAGGACTTTTCACGGATCGCTGCACCTTTGACCGGATTGACTAGGAAGGAGGTTCCATTTCAGTGGACAGATGCATGTGAGCAGAGTTTCCAGCAGTTGAAGACACGCTTGACGACTGCACCTGTCTTATCTTTACCTTGCGGGTCAGGTGGTTTTGTTGTGTATTGTGATGCTTCTAGAGTGGGTTTAGGCTGTGTGCTGATGCAGCATGGCAGGGTTGTGGCTTATGCTTCTCGACAGTTGAAGAGGCACGAACAAAACTACACCACTCATGATCTAGAGATGGCTGCTATGGTATTCGTATTGAAGATTTGGAGACATTACTTGTATGGAGAGTCGTGTCAAATCTTCACAGATCATAAGAGCTTAAAGTATATTTTTCAGCAGAGGGATCTGAACCTTAGGCAGCGAAGATGGATGGAACTGGTGAAAGATTACGATTTTGAGATCTTGTATCATCCAGGCAAAGCGAATGTTGTAGTAGATGCTTTGAGTCGGAGACCTGGAGGTAGCTTATCTCATTTGCGCATTTTGCTCTGCCAGTCTTCTACAGACTGGCAGATTTTATATGATAGTCGTATACAGTTTGAGTTCACAGCGACAGGAAGCCAGCTATCACATGTTCGCACCCGACCTTAGTTATTGGATCGCATTCGAGAGGTACAGCCCGCAGATACTCGTATGATGGAGATCATGGATCAGGTTAGGCAGGGCAGGGAGACGGAGTTTGTGATTGATGATCATGGAGTATTACGTTTTAGGACTCGTCTCTGTGTGCCAGATTCTGACGGATTGAGGCGTGAGATTTTAGAGGAGGCCCATAGGTCAGCATACAGTATTCATCCTGGTTCCACCAAGATGTATCATGATCTGAAGGATGTTTACTGGTGGGAAGGAATGAAGAGGGATGTTGCGGAATATATTTCGAGATGCTTGACTTGTCAGCAAGTCAAAGCAGAACACCAGAGGCCAGCCAGAGAGTTGCAGCCCTTACCCATTCCAGAGTGGAAATGGGAACAGATTTCCATGGATTTTGTGGTGGGTCTACCCAGGACTAGCAGAGGGTATGATTCCATTTGGGTGATTGTTGATAGATTGACGAAGGCAGCTCATTTTCTCCCAGTGAAAACGAAGTATGGTTTTGCACAGTATGCTCAGATGTATATCGATGAGATTGTACGTCTGCATGGGGTTCCGACGTGCATAGTTTCAGATAGGGGTACCCAGTTTACCAGCAGGCTATGGCAGAAACTTCAAGAAGCTTTGGGTACACGGTTGAGTTTTAGTACAGCTTTCCACCCACAGACAGATGGTCAGTCGGAGTGGACCATTCAGACACTAGAGGATATGCTTCGGGCTTGTAGCCTTGATTTCGGTGGTAGTTGGAATCGTCACCTACCTTTGATAGAATTCTCGTACAACAACGTTTTCAGGAGACGATCCAGATGGCACCCTTTGAAGCTTTGTATGGGAGGAAATGTCGATCACCCGTTTGCTGGACGGAACTGAGCGAGAGTTGCATCTTGGGACCGCAGATAGTACATGAGACTACAGAGAAGATTCAGTTGATACGGGATAGAATGAAGGCGGCCCAATGCAGAAAGAAATCTAATGCAGATCGATGACGTCGTAGACTCGAGTTTGGAGTAGGAGATCATGTGTTCCTTCGGGTATCTCCAATGAAAGGTGTGATGCGTTTCGGGAAGAAGGGGAAGCTCAGCCCCAGATATGTCGGACCTTACGAGATTCTGGAGAGAGTGGGTGCTGTAGCTTATCGCTTAGCACTTCCACCGAGTTTTCCCGACGTGCATCCGGTGTTCCACGTTTCGATACTTCGTAGGTATCTTCACGATCCATCTCACGCGATCCAGCATCATACCTTACAGCTTGAGCCGGATTTATCCTACACAGTGCAGCCAGTCGCTATTCTTGACAGGCAGGCAAAGAAACTACGATCGAGGGTACTTCCGTCTGTAAAGGTTCTTTGGCAAGGAAATAATCGCGAGGAGATTACTTGGGAGACCGAGGATGCGATGCGGATGAAATTTCCACATCTTTTCGAAGGTATGTCTAGTTAATTATTTTAAATTCGGGGACCGAATTTTCTTAAGGGGGGGATATTGTAGCATTCTGAAAATTTAGAAATAAATAAATTAATTAATTTAATAATAATATGATAAATCGCAAAGTTGTTAAAAACAAATAAGTCAATTTTCATAAGTTCCATATAAAACAATTTAAATAAAAATTTTAGTATGCAACATAAATAAGTTATAAGGGTTTTAGTGACAATTTTAGCTTCATTTTAATAAAATGTGTGTTTTATAATAAACTAAGTTGTGAGGGGTTTTAGGTAAAGTTTAGGATTTTGTGCAAATGGAAAATTGTTAGGGGTGTAAATGAAAAGTGATAGAAAACATTTAGCTCAGAATTTTATTGAAAATTAAAACAAAAATTTAAAGGATAATGCAAGCACACCTCTTGCTTGCATGCACATACTCATCTCACACATCCTCCTTGCATGAAATGAGCACTCTTCAACCCTTGACACCTCCTTCTACCACCTCACCCTTCCTTCTTCTCATATATAGGATATGTTCATATCATAGTTAATTAAGAATTCTAAAATTCTTAAAGAAAAACAAAAAAATTAAAAGAGAAAAAGAAAGAACAAGAGGAAGAAGAAGATGAAAGAAGCTATATTCTATGTTTTCTTCACCATCAAGCTAAGAGGGGCTTAGCATCTTGGAGGGGTTATTCCAACAACTATTTGGAGGGTAAAATTCTTAAACACAGTAGGAGATTTAAGTTCTGTAGCTTAGTTTAAATTGAAATGAACAATGTCCTATTAATTCTTATTTTTTTCCAAACTAGGCTCTGTGTAAATCTGCTTTTGTTGGGAAGATAATAAACTTAACAAAACAGTGCTAAAATGATATATGAAACACCTAGAGAAAACCATAGGATCACGAACCAGAGGGCTCGGATTTGGGCCGGCGACCAACATTGTATTTCTGGCGACGCCGGTTTTGTGAGTAGCTAGGGTGTTTTGGGTGGTTGTGTAGGTTTCTGTAGGTCATTTTGGCCATTTTGGTATTGTTTAATTAAATTAGTTTCACTGCAGATAGAATCTGGAAGCGTATATCGGAAAGGATATCTTAAAACACAAAATACGACACGATTAAAACGCATCGCGATTTAAATTCTGTAGCGATCCAGGTTAGGGTTAAAATTCAGTATGGTTAAGTGTTTAATAGCTCGATATAGTCGTGTACAATATAACTAGTACGTAGGAACGCGCGTTTTTCATTTCCGTCATGTCGGAGTAACCGTTTACTTATATAAATTAAATTGTGATATTAGATTCAAATACGGGATTTACGGAGGCAGCGAGGAAAGGGAAAGGATTGTCAATTCCTTAATAGATTCACGTTTTCCGGTGAGTAGACTAAACATCTACCGGGGAATTGTGTAAAGATGGCGTGATACGCCCGTAGTTTTATTTAACTTAATACTTTATTTTGTTATGCCAAATTGACAATATGCATTTATCATTCACATATACTTGTTTAGTTGCTAGAACACTACACAAGTATCGACGAGTCATGCCACTTGCACGTCTTATATGTTGCACACACCTCGTCGATATTACTATGTCACTTTTACACTTAGCACAATTGTTGTTAAAATGATTCATATCGTATCTTACATACCAATAATAGTAGTAAATTTCATCATTAATATCATGTTAGTATCTGCGTATTTTATGTTGATATAAGAGGTAAATGTATTATTGAGGATTTATGGTTTTGAGTTTTGAATACTATTACATAAATCCAGTGATTTTATGATTGACGTGTCATGTCCACCATGAGATGTTTTATGATTTGGTTTTATTCCGAACCGAGTGGGGGAGATATACGGTCGTGGATTTTACGTTATCCATACTGAGTGGGGGAGATATACAGTTGGATACATGGTGGATCCGGTCGAGACCGAGGGGCAGGATAGCCGCATTGAGGCGGGGGAGCCTAGCGAGGTTACTCGATACCGGAGATAGTGGTAAAAATACTGCATATATCTAGAGGATAACGACCGGTATTGTTGATTTCAGGATCATTCGAGAAATGATGCCTGTGAGAAATGGAAGTTTTGTGTCGATGATGGACACGGGGAAATGAATTTTATTGGGAATAAATGATGAGATTTCTGTTTGGACTATGAGATTCATATTATAGATTCTTGATTTTCACATATAATCATACATTATACTTGTTCACATCTCAGTTAGTATGATCGTCATATTTACATTATTAACCGTTATATATTAGTTATATTCACTGAGTTGACAACTCACCCCCGTTGTGCCACAGTTCCTTGCAGGGGTAGAGTGGACGGTTAGCTGCGGTGCAGATATACTTTTGCAGCTTTATCACATCTTTTGATACGTGGGTTACATATGTAGTAACCTTCTCTTTTGGTATTGTATTTTGTATCTAGAAAATCTCCATCATACCTGTATATGACTTAGAGTGGGAGATGATATGTATATTATTGACAGTTGAGATCGTTTAGTTCTATAAATTGTGGTTTCATTTCTTTATGTCTGAGATTCGTATTGATGCCCTATATACTGAGGTTTTATTTTCCGCTGTTGATCTTGTTGATCCCAACTAGGGATGCAACCAAACTTAACACCTTATACTTGCTTAATATTTTAACTTCATAACATGTGATTTTTACTTTAAAACTAAAATTTATATATAAAGAATTCCGCAAAAAGGATTTTGATCTTGGTTTTCGGCTTACTTGGACTGTGTGCATATGTTTAGATATGATACAATCTAAGTGTCGGTCACATCCAAATATAATACAGCAACCATGCTTGAATAGTTTGCACAAATGAATTTACAATTCATTTGTCAATCATATTCAAGCATGTCTTTCACCATTCTCACCTTACTTAACCTTTACACCTCATTTTTATTTTTAATCAAAATAGAAAATGCAAGATGAGGCGTCCTCCTTCTAAAATGTATACTTGTATAAATACAAGAATATATCTCCGTATATACATACCTGTATTCGTATCAAAATACGAATGCCCAAAGCGATAGAATAATACAATAAGCATAATACCAGAATATACATATTGAAATATATATGTAAATTATTAAATTAATACTTGATTTAATAATCCGGCTTAATCCTAAGCTGGCTAGTATTATCATCCGTCCGATTGAAATTCGTGTAGCTAGTACACGTATTTAATCGGAACCCTGCACGTATCAAAATACGACCATTATATCATTTCGCCTAAACCAGGGAAACGCTCTGTGTGGGACTCTAAATACTCGACAGTACGCTGGCAGTGGGTTTAACCATAAGCACGTCAGCGACACTAGCTGTACGTAACGGCTAACTAGGTACCTGTCGAAAAGAAGGCCGACGAGCAAGCTTATCCAAATCCCTACTGTGCCTATTGGTGACAATCTCCGTACAATCCAATCTCTTTGTCTAAGAGAATCACATACCGGGTCTAGGGGGTGAAGAACGTCAGACCCCTAATAACCCGATAAGTCGTGTCGATGTGGCTTAGGACCGATATGAGAAACTACTGATCTAACCATCAGTAAATCTCATCTGCTTTAGCCAAGGTCTTATGGTACTGTCCAACTGAATACAGTGTGACATCGACTCCTAATACCGGAAGAGACGAATCCCTGCCAATCGCTCACTGCTTTCATGTGGCTGGGACTATACCTAACTAAAACCTGTTTGCACGACTCAGTAGAGCTGTGGTAGGGTAGTAACCTAAGTACAGTGGGAACTCACACGAGACAAATGAAGATCTCAGGTCTAAAAACTAATCTGTACTCATGTCACCTGAGAACCGCTATCTGACGATAGGTATAATACCATCTAGAAGTTCTCGGTGAGTCTGTACAGTGTACTCACCCCCAGTGAGCACCTGTATACAATCTTAGGTGATCACACCAATGGTTGTAGGACCAACCACCGCCCCTCGTCGGGGTATAAAAATATATACACAAGTCTACTCTGGAATATCGATGCCCAGTCTCGATGCTCCTGCGACTTAGGACATTTAAGGATGTGCTTATGGACTACCCAGCTCCCACAAGTATGATTGACATCATAACGTTGGTAGTCAAGCAAAATCCTATGGGCTTTATCAACATGTATCCGCGATATATGACATCATGTAAAACATATGCATATGTTAAGATAAAAACAAACCAAAATAGTATATTACTATATCGAGACTTTATCAACATATATAAGAAATACTAAGCAATAAGAAAAACAAATACACATATTTAGATAAAGATAACCCAAATAGTTTACTATATAACTGAGCAATATTGTCATGTACATATATATCCCTAGCATCCTATACAATACAGGCTTCTAGGGCATACATATCCAACAGAAGGAAGATGCATGATGAATCGTTGGCGATTATGATATTAATGACTTCGATGGTGATCGAGAGCTATTTATTTACGAATACACTTGATAGAACATTTGCACAATTACTAATGATTGTCATGTTGCACGAGTACAGACATGTATGCTACACTACATATCATTAGTATTACTATGACGCAGTAGAAACTGCCATGTTTGTTCGTGTTTAGTTATCCATGTTAGTATGCATGATATTTATTGATTGTGATATACGAATATCATTACCATGGATATTCGTATATGATTGTTGCCAATTGTGGTAAACATGAATTATGGATTATGTTCTTATGATCTTGAGATGAATTATGAATTGTGTCCTTATGGACTTGATATTTTTCATGGATTTGAGAAGCTGTGGTATGATTTATAAAATTTGTGTATGTTTTCAAAGTGTTGTTTTCTTTTGATTTGATGATGATGATACGTCTTCCCTGTTTTCCATGTATTTGAGTTTTGATGATATCCAGTAATCAAGTTGAGGATGTATACGATTACAAATATCGGGTGGACGGGTTTTGGTTTTAGTGGTATCCGGTAATTGAGTTGGGGATGTAGACGATTACGGATACATGACTGATCACGGCGGATATCTGAAGGATACCGACCGGTGATAGTCTTGAACATGGTGATGGCCAGGGTTCGATTATGAGAAAGGGAGAGCTAATCCAAGGGACAACGCCTATGGAAACACATGAGATTTACGTGTCGTTGATTGGCACAGTTTTATGATGATGTTATCAGTGATGTGTTTCGAGTATCGATGACTGACACGGATTTGATATGTTATGCCCTGCACAGAATGAGATGGTTTATGCTATATTGTAGCCGGATTGGTCCTAGAGACAGTACCTGAAATAATGTTTTCATATATCGATGTACATTAAAGAGGTTTTCAAAGGAGTTACAGCCTTCCTATTTTCCACGTGTCTAAGACGACACAAGAATCTTCAAAAGAAAACCCTTTTTAAATAATTTTCAAAAGGCGTGACGTATATTTTAAACAAATTGCATATATTGCTTTATAAATTAACGTCCACTACTTGTGCCGTGATATACATATCATACGGCTATTTTGAAACGATTTACATATATACATCTTTCGGCTAGTTTATATGCTTACACAGATGCGTTCTATACATGAGATGTTTATGCGATCTATTAGGATGCGCTTATATTATATATATAGTAGATATATATTGTACATAATATGATAGTACTGTACTTTATGACTTAGGTAGGTCGTTATTCATACAATTTCTATCTTGTGATGATATATTTTTTCACGAGTTGGCAACTCACTCCCGTTGTGCCTTAGTTTCTTGCAGGACTGACCGTTCAGATCGTAGCAGCTTGCCAGCATACTTCTTCTTCGGGTGATTGCTTTGATAGGTAAGTTACATTGTTGTATCGTAATCGCCTCTTGTATATGTGTTATTATTCTTGGATCTAGTTAAAAACTCCATCAACCATTTGTATAATTCACGACTTAGAAACGAGACTTAAATATGTATTGTTTTGGGTGTTGGGCTCGTATGGAGTCGACTTGAGTTGTTATTTACATATCTTTTGTTTTCTGCTTGTGATTCTTCGTCTTGGGTGTCGTATATATATTTGTGTGGATTGTTTCTCCGCCATATGGGCGTGAGCTAGCTCCGCCATATGGGCATGAGCTAGCTCCTGATTGAGGATGCTTTTATATATATTATATCATTGTACTTGTTTTACTCAAAAATTATAAAGGATGTGATGTCCGAGTTTTAAACGACGAACATATTTTAAATCAAACTTGTTATATTTCAAACCAAACTTGAATCCATTTTAATAAACCTATTTCAAAACTTCACCTCTATTATTTTCTTATAAATGGTTTAGATTTATAGTTTTTGGCTTACTTGGGTTACGATGGGGTCTTATAGATTTCACGTGATTCAAGTGCCGATCATGTGCCATTTTCGAGTCGTGACAACACATCTCAACACTCTTCTTCATGTGTAAGGTGGTTATCACGTGGATCGTATAAACATATGTAAAGGCTAGTCACTCATAAGCAAGTAAACCGCACAAAAAAGGAGAAGGAAATGTGCAACTATGGCACAAGGAAAGTTGAGTCTATCAAGGGCATGTGATAGCCCTCTCTCAGAGATTGTTATTAAAGTACAAATCCACGGATATTATCAACCTAAATCTGATACCATATTAAATTTAAATATATTGACGAACGAGGGGACAATTATATATTTATATATATGAGGGCACACACGGGCTTTTGATATAAATAGGTTCCATTAATAAGACTTAAGCCTTGTTGAGCTTTATCCCATCTTATATTTTATACCCATGCCGCTCTCATATTTTTTCCAGTATGGAACTATTCCCAAACATATCTTTACAAGTAGGATTAGGGTTTGGGTTTTGGTGTAGAGAAGAAGAAGAAGACGATGACTATTATCAATGGAGGAGGTGGCTTCGACAGCAAACAGCTTCAGCAGGAAGGGTGTTGGCAGGGTTAGATTAATATTGAGGTTAGGACGGGGATGACAAAGAAGAGTCTTTTGGCAGTTTTTGCAAATCTTTTGATGATATGACAATTTAATTGGCCGTGCTGACGTGGCACCATTCGTACAAACGTGGAAAGGTAGTATTTTTATACATTTAAGTTTTTTGGGGGGCTTTTTGTCAAACACTGAAACCTTTATAAAGTTTTTGCAAAAATAAACATTTCTTTTTGTAAACGACAATGAAATTATTGTTCCAAGAAAAATATTAGCTATAGTTTATCAACTCAAAATTCTATTAGATTCCTTCCGTTTTGCAAAGCTATCACCTTATATTTCTTTCGTCGTCAAAGCGAGTAGGGTGGTAATACATTTAAAATAAATTAAAATAAATTTTATTACAGAATCTTATGGTGCTTTAGTAACTAGCCAAATTAGGTATAGCTCATACGGTAATAATTTTCCTTCCGACACAAGAGGTCATCGATCGGTTCGATTCTTAAGATGTGACGGATATCGCATCAATAAGAAGAATTATTAGACTTTTTCCAAATGAATTGTCCAGATTCCTATATTTCTTTTCACTAATTCTAAGAAGATGACAATAAACTGCAAGGGCTGCCATTTGAGATGATGAACACAAGCATGATCCATCACAATCATAAGTTATGACTGCTGCAGAATCTACACTCAACTAACAAAATTCCAAAAATGTAAATCCTTCTGTCTCTTTCTGTTCATTAATTGATGAACATTACACTTATGTTTTCAACTCACATGTTGACCTTCATGTTTTTTCTTAACGTTTTTCTAGAAAAAAATAAATGAGTTCGTTCCAACTTCTTTAAAATTTCCGATCAAGTTGTTGTGCAAAAATAAAACATGAGATATTGAATTAAAAGTTTATTTCACATTTCAGGACCATATAATTTAATGGGTTTTAACCGTTTTGGACTAGATTTGAATCTAAGTTGTAGCTGCTATTATTGTTATTGTGTCTCCTACAGCACCAAAATTATAAAGTAATTAGCGCTATTTTAGCTATAAACTTTGCTGCAAAATTATATAGTAAGCCTGCATTTAATGTTAGCGAGAAAATACCGTCCAAATACATTCTAGCAAGTTAATTTGTGCAAGAAAATATCCGCCTTCGTCTCGGCTAATTAACTTCTAATTAAACTTTTGAACAATAATTACAAGAAGATGTTAAACAAGATACATAGGTGAAATTTACATGGCTTCTCAAAAGAGAATTTAATCTTCATATTACTTCAAAATCTTTTTCATTAAACTCCACATCTACTTCTTTGAAGTCATTAGAGAGGGAATGGGAACCTCTGGTGTTTTTGTTGTTATTATTAGATCTTTGCCATATAAAGACATAAAAACACACACAAATTTATGGGCCCTCCTGTATTACCTAATTCTGACCGTTGGATCTAATAGTAGAAGGATAATAACAGCGGTCACTCCAAATGCTAATCAGGTTGGTTATTATCAGCAAATAACAATTTCATAATTTCATCCCGCATAAGGCATGAAGAAAGAATTAATTAATGTGCTCAACTAAAACCCCATGTATATATGGCATAATGAATGCATCTTTGCAGCTCAACTAAAACCACATGTATATATCACAACACTTTAAGACGCTATAACTACTTGCAGGGGAAAAGGATGATAACATGTGGCTAACCTTGGAAGCTAGTACAAGGAACTACTAATTTATAAATTTAACAGCTAGCTATGTGGCCCATTTGGTCATAGCATCAAAGTCATGAGGGCATCAAAGTCAAGGCATCAAAGTTACAAATAAGCTTATAATATATCCTTGGAGATTCAACTCAGTCGAGACCTTTCTTTTTCCGCTGGTTAGTCTGGTGGGAAAGACTCTTTACAGTTGATTTGGTCAGCTAATATTGTTGATTCTATCACCGGCGACATTTTGTTTTGGAACATTTTCAATTGGCGAAACGATCGCTTCTATTACAACCTTTCTTATATATTTTTTGGCTAAAAATATTTGGTTTTCACGGGTCCATTCCGAAGAATCGTTTTTGTCTATGGCGGTTTATTCTTGGAAAATTAGAAACACTTGATTTACTTCGAGTAAGAATTGGTAAAAAAGGACAATGCACTCTATGCAAAGTTCAAGCCAAGATCATAAAAACCTATATTCTGAGAGTGAATTCTCTAATTGGGTGACCGAATATCAACAACACATTACAAGCTTCACAATTCATCATCTAATTAATCTACATGACATCATAGACTCCATTCATTCAATTGAAGATCTCGTATAAAAAACCAATCGGAGTGTTCCCGTCCAAATTGGGGCTTAAGAGCTAAAGCTCAATCCTGACGCATGTTGAGCCGATGGCATCCTAAGCGCAGGCTATGCCAATGCCAACCCTGGTGCAAGCTTAGCCGATGCCATCCTTGGCGCCGACTGTGAGAAAGCCAACACAGGCGCAAGTGCCACTCGTGCAATGCACGTGGCATCAATGTCATTTCCTTGTGCCTGCGCTACACATGCAATGCATGTGACGCCAGTATCAATTCTTTGGGTTGCACCACATGTGTAAGGCACGTGGCGTCGGCGTCAAATTTGGCTGAAGCGTTTGCTTCATTTTGGGAAAATAATTTCCCCTTTATCTTTCTAAAACGGAAAGATATCTCTTAATAATAAGAAATTTTTCCTGTATCTTCTTAAAAATAAGAAAGATATTTATTCTGTTAATAGAGAGCTCTTGGATAAAAGATCCAACGATACTTAAGTATTACCGATTGATATTAAGATATTTGAGATCTCTCAAATGAGTGATTCTCTCAATTTGATTAATTTTCTCTTCTCTTATAAATAGGAGCCCGAGAGATTAATCTGAGAGACAATACCCCATAAGGTGAAGAAAAAGAGACTCAAGTGTTTGCCAAATATCTTTATCTTCCAAAAAACCCTTGGTAAAAAACTAAGAAGAAAATTCTTCTCTTTTGCTTTTGTTCCTTCATCAAAGAAGCTTAAGTTTCATAAAAACCTAGAGTTCTTTCTTTGGATTAAAGATCCGAGGGTAAAATCTCCATAAACAAAGAGCTTAAGCTTTCATGAGAATTTTTATCTTAAAATCTAAGATCTCAAAGGAAAACTTTGTTATTTCCCATCAAGAGACAAAAAGATCGTCTAAAATTATGAAGGATCGAAGCTTAAACTTCATGAGACGTAAGTTCTCACCAAGAAACATGAACAAGAACCCAAAATTATAAAATCATGATCTTTATGAATGTTAATGATCAAAAGATCATTTTGTGGCAGAAAAATTAAGTTTCTGAAAGGTTAACCTTTCAGTGGAGATTAATCTTCCAAAACCCTAGTGCAACACCAAAATTCATCAAGTGCACCAGTTCCAAAGTGAATAAGATAGAGCTTAAGCTCTAAGACCCTGACGCTGCGCCAAATATTGCGCTAGCGCCAAAGTTACCCTCTCCTTAGGATGCACAAGAACTTAAGTTCTTAAGATTGGTCCGCGTCAAGTGCACAAGCACCATGTCCCACCAAGCGCAGTGCAATACATATGCACCACGTGCAACACATATGCACCACGTGCAACACACGTGAACAAGCACCATGCACAATATGATAGCACAAGTGCGCATGATGCCAAGTAAGCACTTGAGACTTAGCAATTTGGCTGAGTAAAGAAGCCTAGGCTTCACCAATGATTTAAGGATCAACAGAGAGCAAAGCTCTCAATATATGATCAAGTTGTCTAAGTTTGGCCTTAGTTCTCAAAGGAGACTAATGCGTTCTTAGATAAAGCTTACGCTTTCATGTAAACCTATGGACTTCAAAAATATGAGAACTGAACCTAAGTTCACCCCCGTTGGCAAACCCAGACGCCAACGTGGACCTTGTCAAGCAATACTTGACCCGAATATGATATATGTATTGATCTAGACTAATCCGCGCCCTACGAACGATGATAAATTAGTCTCCGTATATAATCCAAGGGCAACCCAAGATAAACAAATAAAGATATGACACATGAAGTAAAGAACCTGGAGTGCAGAAAGTTATTGTCACACACGACAACGTAATTAACTACAGGGGCTTGCGCCTGTAGGAAAAATTCATCCCCATAATCAATAAACCTCTCATTCATGAGAGGGAATCTGAAGTCAGTTATATCGGTCGCATCCTTCCAAACCTCTGATATACGGCGGTATAATTACTTAGTGTCTTCGGAAAGGTGAATGGATCAACCTTATGCATCTGCCCCTAAATTCAGGCAAGACGTTCGAACTCAGTTCGTCTCTCCGGTTTTTGGCAGTACACAGATTTTGGCACGCTCGGTGGGACATGTTTTTCTCTTTCCACCCCACACTGCTCTGCATTCCAGCTGCTCAACTAATGCAGGAGTGGAATGAACTTCAATTTAGGCAAATGCCACCCCTCTCAACTACTGTTGCCTCAACGCCAAAGGAGGAAGTCCCGAAGAAGTCAGTTTTTGACAGGCTGGAAACAAGCTCTACAGGTTCATCCGAAAAGCCTGTGAAATCAGAAAACTCGGTTTTTAACAGGATGAATTCAAATTCCGTGGGCCCATCGAAGAAGCCCGCAAAACCAGAAGGTTTAGTCCTTAAAAGGCTGGCATCAAGCTCCACAGGCCCAGCAAAGAAGTCCGTGAATTCCAAAAACTTAGTCTTTAAAAGGCTGGCTCATCCTGCTCCCAAAGCGCCGAAAGACGCTTCACCTTCAAGAAAGTCTATTTTGTATAGACTGGCACCAAATGCTCCTACTCTACCAAAGAAGTTAGTCTTCAAGAGACTGACACCTACTGAAGTTCCAAAGCCATACATGGGACATGTCTATGAAGCTCCCAAAGCCGAAGAAGTTCCTGCTTCAAGATGTGCTCGACGCCGTTACTGGTGCCGGCAAAGACAGGCTAGGCACATATCCCCATCAGGATTAACTCCACCAATGGCAGTTATCGATGCAGCTGACTCGACCAAAAGCAGTTTTGAGCTGCTCAGAAGGGTTAGGCGAAACTCACATACCGCCGTCTTAAAGAAGTCCCCACCACTTGCAGGGGAATCAAATGAACAAAAGCCAACGCTCAAATGACTTTTCTCGACAATCTATAAGGTCTTGAAGAAAGTTCGTGGCTCTGTCATTGCTAGCAGTCCATCTCCGAAGTCGGAGAAATTCAAGAATCAACCAAATGTTGGATATAGGTGCCCTCAAGGTAATTATTGTAATTGAAGGAGGACCTATACGGAGAACAATCTTACTCAAGATGATAGTATGCTATCTGGTTTGATTTTATCTGTCATATGTATACGTTTTACTAGTTATCACGTATCGCTAATACATGAGATAGAGCCCTTAGGATTTTGCTTAACTACCAGGATTAATGATAGGGATCATACTAATAGGATCTGGGGTAGTCTATAAGTACATCCTTAAATGTTCCTAGTCGTAGGAGTATCGAGACTGGGCATCGGTACTCCAGTTTAGACTAGTGTGCATGTTTCCTGACTCGGTAGGAGGGTGATAGCTGATCCCACAACTATTATTTTTGATATCGAGGATTGTATTCAGGTGCTCATAAGAGTATGAGTTTCACTGGACGAACTCATCGATAACTCCAAGATAGTTTTATACCAATGTCAGGTAGCAATTCTCTGGTGACGATAGTACATGATAGTCTCTCGACCTGAGATCGCCACAGTGTCTTGTGTGTGTTCCCACTATAGTTTGATTACTACCCTACTATGGCTCAAAAGAGTCATGCAAACAGGTTTTAGTTAGGTATAGTTCTGAAGCATATGGAGGCAGTGAGCGGACGAAGGGATTCGTCTCTCTTAATATAGAGAGTCGATATTGCGCAGTGCAGGGCATGACTATAACCATAAGTCTGTGGCTACAGCAAGTGAGACAAACTGATAAGTGTTATCAGTTATATCTTTGTTGGTTATGAGTTCGATGTCAGCATGACTTGTTGGGTTATTTAGGAGTTTGACAATTCCACCCCCAGACCCGGTATGCGATACTCTTTGATGAAGAGACCGGACTATATGATATTTGTCGCTTATAGACTTTGTAGGTTTCGGATGAGTTTGCTCGTTGACCTGCTTTTATCTTGCTCATACCTGGGTAGCCATTACGTACAGTTAGTACCGCTGACGAGCTTGTGGGTTAACCTGTGAGGAGATTGAATCTGAAAGTGTTTCAGATTCAATCGGATATGATCCTGTATAACCTACTGCCAACTTATTGGCAGGTCTTTAGAGTCCCACAACAAAAGTGCTTGTCCAGACGAAACGATGATGTAACATGCGTATAGAGATACGTGTAAGGGTTCGATTAAATATGTGTATTCAATATGCGTGATTTAATTGAATGGTTGCTATACTAGCCAGTTTATTTATAAACCGGAATATTAAGTCAAATGTTGACTTAATAACCGTATATGTGATATAGTTTCTAGTGTACACACATGTAAGTCCACGTTGCCCACCCCGGTGCTTACGGGGAGGCGGAAAACATAATAAAAATCAGATTTTTATCAACTATAGGCAACATGGACTATGCTTTAAGGATCTTTGCTAAACAAGAACTTGCAAAAGCTAACTAAAAAGTAGCTAAGTGGTAGAAAGGTTATACCTTTGGTCTTTAGTCCTTCTCTCCTTGCTCCTAGAAGTAGTGGAAGGAGGTCACCTTGCTCGTCTTCTCACGCCGAAGAAAGATCCACCCGAAAGCCTCGACCTTTGGCTTCAACTCCAAGCTAGAAGTAACTAGGGTTCAAGAAGTGCTAGTCCTTCAACCCTAGATGAGAGTAAAGAAGATCAAGAGAGGGTTTTTCTCAAGCTCAAGTGTTTCTCAACACATGAGAGGGAGAGAGCTTGAGGGAGAGGAAGAACAAGAGAGAGAAAGGATATGATAGAATCAGAAAAATAGAACCATTCTCACTAATATGTGTGAATTATTTTAATTGAATAATTAGCTAGATAATTGTCGTGGTTAATCATGACATGACCATTATCATTTCAATTTGCAAAGATCAAAAAGCATCTTCCAAAAGAAATGATGATGATCAAAGTGTCAACCTAGGTCAACAAGTCAATAAGGTCAAATGGTCAACAACCATAACCATGCACAATTATTAAACTAATTATCAATTAACTATAATACACACATAACCATTAGGGTTAATAAAATGACAATAGCCATTAACCCTAATCAAAGTCCTCTCCCTCTGTCTCAAGCAACTGTGCATACGCACCCGCATCCGTGATCCGAGGAACACGAATACAATGAGAAAAACCAATCTCAAATCATATACTAGGATCCGACTTAAACCAAAGCCCGCTAGTATAAACTGTCCGGACAGCAAACGTGCACAAGTGCGCGGATGTGAACGAACCCTGTCGCAAAACCATGCGACCTCTACTCATTTTACCTAAAGGCGAATAGCTCTCTGTGTGGGACTCTAAAGACTTGACACTACGCTGGCAGTGGGTTTAACCACAGACCGCAAGCGGCACTAGCTGTACGTAACGGTCCCCAGGTAGATGTCGATAAGAAGACTGACGAGGTGAACCCCATCTGAACTCCTACTGAGCCTGTATGTGACAATCTCCGTACAGTCCGGTCTGTTCGTATGATACATCGCATGGCGGGCCTAGGGGGGCGGTGAACGTCAGTCCCCTAATAGCGGTACAAGTCGTGCCGGAGTGAAGCCCAGAACACCCTGAGATAACACTGGAAACCTACCAGTATATCTCGCTTGCCCTGGCCAGGGACTACTCGTGTAATGGCTCTCCTGGACACAGCGCGATGTCAACCCCCAATACCGGGAGAGACGAATCCTGTCTAACCGTCACTGCCTCCAAGTGCTTCGGGACTGCACCCAAAAACTACCTGTTTGCACGACTCCTTTGAGTCGTGGTAGGGTAGTAATCAAAGTGCAGTGGGAACACACTCGAGGCAAAGTGACAGTGTCAAGTCAACGGACTAAGCTGTACTCATGTCACCTGGGAACTGATAACTGACGATAGGTATAATACCAACCAACAGTCCCCGACGAGTCCTGTCCAGTGTACTCGTAACCCAATGAGCACCCGTATACTATCTCAAGTACGACGTACTGACGGCTGTGGGACAGACCGTCTCCCACACTGGGATGAGAAGCGCATACGCTAGTCTACTCCGCAGTATCGATGCCCTGTCTCGATAGTCCAACGACTAGGGACCTGTATAAGGATGTGCTTATAGATCACCCAGCTCCCACGAGTGCGAGCGCCATCACAACGCTGGTAATCAAGCAAAGATCCTAAGGGCTCTACTAATATGTATATCAGCAATATGCTAAAAGAAACACATGCACATATTAAAGCAGAGACAAACCAAGTAGCATACTACCATTTCGAGCAAGATTGTATATACAACTGTGAATATCCCAAGCTTCCATCAAGTAATATACAAACTAGTATGATACAGTAATGGCCTCTAGGGCATATACACTAACAATCTCCCACTTGCACTAAGGCCATGTACTGGCATATCGAAGACCTATCATCTCGATCAGCCGCTCGAACTGAGTCTGGGGTAGGGCCTTCGTGAGTGGATCTGCAGTGTTATTCTCCGTATTTACTCTTTTCACCTCGATCTCCTGGCGATCTATAATCTCCCTGATCAGGTGATACAGCATCAAAATGTGCCTGGACTTCTGATGGGACCTGGGTTCCTTCGCTAAAGCTATAGCTCCGTTGTTGTCGCAATACAGCGGTATTGGATCAACAATGGTAGGAACCACCTGAAGCTCCGTGAGGAACTTCTTCATCCAGACAGCTTCCTTTGCGGCATCGCAAGCAGCTATGTACTCTGCTTCCATAGTTGAGTCAGCAACGGTCTCCTGCTTGGAACTCTTCCAGCAAACCGCCCCTCCATTGAGGGTAAAGACATGACCCGACATGGACTTGGAGTCATCCTTGTCACTCTGGAAGCTGGAGTCAGCAAAGGCCTCAAGCTGGAGGTCTTTTCCGCCATACACCAAGAACATCTCCTTAGTCCTTCTCAGGTACTTGAGAATGTTCTTTACCGCTATCCAGTGTTTCTCCCCTGGGTTCGACTGATACCGGCTTACAACGCTCAATGCGTATGCTACATCTGGTCTGGTACACAACATCGCATACATTATAGAGCCTACCGCGGAAGCGTAGGGTATAATAGACATGCGATCCCTCTCCAAATCAGTCCTGGGAGACATCTCTTTGGAGAGGGTGATCCCGTGACAAGCCGGTAGATTACCGTGCTTGGAATCTTCCATACTGAACCTTTTCAGTATGGTGTCGATGTACCTTGACTGTGAAAGTCCCAACATCTTCTTAGATCTATCACGATAGATCTGGATCCCCAGAATGTAGTTGGCATCTCCCAGGTCCTTCATGGAGAACCTCTGCGACAAGAATCCTTTGACTGACTGTAGCATAGGAATATCATTTCCTATTAGGAGAATGTCATCCACGTACAAGACGAGGAATACTACAGTTCTCCCTACAATCTTACTGTAAATGCATGGTTCATCTGGGTTTTTGATAAAGTCGAATTCTTTGACAGTATCATCAAAGCAGATGTTCCAACTCCGCGATGCCTGCTTAAGTCCATAGATGGACTTTAGCAACTTGCACACTCTACCGCTGCTCCCACTCTGAATGAATCCCTCCGGCTGATCCATATAGACGCACTCTTCCAAATTTCCATTTAGGAAAGCCGTTTTTACGTCCATCTGCCAGATTTCATAATCGTGGAAGGCAGCAATGGCAAGAAGGATCCGAATGGATTTCAGCATAGCCACTGGAGAAAAGGTCTCGTCATAGTCCAAACCAGGTCTTTGACGAAAACCCTTTGCAACAAGTCTAGCTTTATAGGTCTCAACCTGCCCATCTACACCAATCTTCTTTCTGAAGATCCATTTGCATCCTACGGGTTTTACCCCTTCTGGAGCAAAGTCCAAAGTCCAAACTTTGTTGGTGTACATAGACTCCATCTCGGCCCGCATTGCATCTAGCCATTTTACCGAGTCGCCGCTCTGGATGGCTTGCTGGAAGCTAGTAGGCTCACCATAATCCATGGTGCAATCCTCTCTATCCCCGTCAATGAGAAAACCGTAGTATCTCTCGGGCGGATGAGACCGCCTACTACTCCTGCAGAGTGGCGCTGGGATGTCCTGTTCTTTCGAACCCTCTGGTTCTACCAAGCTTTCAGTAATAGCTTGTGGTTCTGGAATTTCTTCCAGTTCTACTGCGCTCCCACTTATCTGATTTTCTAAAAATTCAGTTTCCAAGAAGCGGGCATGGCGAGAAACAAAAACCTTTTGTTCCTCTGCGTAATAGAAAAGATACCCCTTGGAGTTCTTTGGGTATCCCACAAACTTACACTGTACCGAACGTGCCTCGAGCTTGTCCGCATGCTGCTTTTTTACAAAAGCTGGACACCCCCATGTCTTAAAGTGTTTAAGACTGGGTTTCTTCCCACTCCACATCTGATATGGTGTGGTAGGCACTGACTTAGTAGGAACTTGGTTCAAAAGATATGCAGCTGTTTCTAGTGCATAACTCCAGAAGGATCGCGGCAACTCAGCCTTACTCATCATGGAACGAACCATATTCAATAGGGTTCGATTCCTTCTTTCCGATACACCGTTGTGTTGTGGTGTGTATGGAGGAGTAAGCTGAGAGAGAATTCCATTCTCTTTTAAGAAGCCCAGAAACTCGGCACTCAAGTATTCACCACCTCGATCAGATCTCAGTGTCTTGATACTTTTGCCTGTTTGTTTTTCAACTTCATTCTTGTATTCCTGAAATTTCTCAAAGGCTTCTGATTTGTGCTTCATTAAGAAGACATGCCCAAACCTAGAGAAATCATCTGTGAAAGTAATGAAGTATGAATAACCACTTCGCGCATGTGTAGACATTGGACCACACACATCACTGTGTATGAGTCCCAAGAGCTCGCTCGCTCTTTCTCCGTGTCCAGTGAACGGAGCCTTTGTCATCTTTCCCATGAGACAAGATTCACAAGTGGCATAAGACTGGTACTCGAACGGATCCAAGTATCCTTCTTTATGTAACTTTGTCAACCGTGTCTCATTAATGTGACCCAGTCTACAATGCCATAAGAAAGCCTGATTTGTTTCCGGAGACTTTCTTTTAAGTGTGTTCTGGACACTGAAGACCTGAGCTTGATTCAAAACGTATATACCGTATTTTAATGTACCTGACCCAATCAGTACTTGATTTAGGTGGATGTTCACTACATCGCTTACAAAAGTAAAATCATATCCTTCCTTAGAAAGTAAGGATACAGATATGATATTACAAGTCGCACCTGGTACATAAAAACAGTCACGCGGAATCAATATCTGCCCAGTTGTCAGTCCTAGATGATATTCCCCTACGGATACAGCATACATGCTCATTCCGTTAGCAACCCTGAGAGTCATATCACCTTCCCTGATAACCCTACGGTTTCTCAGAGCCTGTAACGAGTTACAGATATGAGATCCTGATCTGGTGTCCAATACCCAGGAAGTAGGGTTAACTGACATACAGTTCTCTATCACAAACACACCCGAAGCCGAAGCCACAACATGCTTCGAATTCTGGCCACTGGCTTTACAAGCCCTGCAATCCTTCTGTCCATGTTCATTCCCGTAACAATAGGAACATCCTTCTTTTACTGCATCCATTCCTGAAACTTCTGCCTTTCTCTTTCTTTCTACTTCCCTGGTTTCCTTCAGGGTAGTAGGTAGAGACTGTTGAACTAAGTCAGTATCTGACCCGTTTTTCAACGTGGTCTTCAGGTCTGAGAGCTTAAAAGAGCTGGTCTCTGTAAGGACGTTGCCCCTTACAGATGACCCGATAGCCAACCTCGCTGGAAGCAATTCGTTCGAGGTCTCATATCCTGCGATACGAGATTGCTCTCCATATAAAACTTTGTTATGGAGGAAGATAGAAGCTGAGTCCATCTTCTCGTGCTGCCTTTGGTATATACCATCAACTGAGGCTAACACGAGGCACTTGGCTTTCGCACAGTCTTCTTCCGATGTCCTACGGATATCAATATCCGTGACAGGGGAAACGGGACCTGAGACGGCAGGGGTGGGATCAGTCAAGAGGTGTCCCAGCTTGTACTGGGCAATGGACATCTGGACAGACCTTTGCCAGTCATAACAGTCAGATTCAATCATCTTATTATCTAGATGTAACCTAGGTGCGGTCATCTGGTCGCTGCAATTAAGAGAGAGAGAAGAAAACACTCAGTATGATGCTCTTGCAAGTTTAGATTGGTTTTTAATTTATCTAAACATGATGGCTCCCACTGTCTCTCGAATCCCTCCTCAAACCACAAAGGAAGAATTAGTCGGGATCTTTCTCACCGTACAATACTTGCTTAACCGTTTAGCCAGGCCAGTGTCGGTACTTCGAGGGAGGTTTTCCAACGCTTTCGCGAAGTTCCTTAATTAAGTAACCTCTTTTCCCTGTGGGCGTAGCCCCGCTAACACCTTTCTAGACACCTACTTGGTTTATATCATTGATCGTTAAGTGAGAAAGTCCCCGAGGAGTAGCATATACTCACAGTAGGATCGGGATCCAAATATCATTGCGTGATAAAACCGAAGGAATCCTGCCAGAATCATCACACTCCAAATGGTATGCAGCGCTAGCAAGTTTCAGTACTTATGAAACTCCCGATGTGGATTTTTGCCCCATGCTCTTATGACTTTGATGAAGGTCAACAAATCATAAGTCACATGTCAAGTTCTACCCGTCGTTATCCAGGTTAATTTGAACCCACCCGCACATACCCTTGACGAAGGTCAACAAGGTAGTACGACTGTCTTAAACCAACGCATCTATCTATGCTACATATGAACACCCAACAGCTACCAATCACTATGCCTTGACGAAGGTCAACAAACATAGCTTGAATACTATTGAATATCCATACGAAACGACGGAGGGCTACGGATGGTTTTGGCGAAACCGTGAACGTAGTGAACTTGATATAGTCGATGGAACGAGATAGCTTTTAAAAGGAGTGGTTCAAGCTCCGCGTTTAAAAGTTTAGTTTTGAAAAGAACCGAGTAGTTTTCAAAGTGTTCCAATCGACTTTTACTTGGTTTATTTTCTAGCATTAGTTCTTTTAATGCGTCCCATCATTTAATCCTACCATTGCAGAAAACAACCAAAATATGACGTACGCTTATGCCATTCGCATTCGCCACGGGGCCCCGTCATCACCCGTTAGGTTACTTAACTAACGACAGAGCGGGGGCTGGGCTAGCGCGGCTGTAAAACATAAGCAACGCCTAAATAGTTATCATATATAAATATATAACAATGATAGACATTACAGATCACAGATGAATACATTGGATATACTAGGAATCCGCAATCCGTTCGAGCCTGCAACGAAAAACGGATTACACGGTCGCGGTGAATAGCCAAATACCCCACCCAAGACCCCTACGGGTGCGGCAAACTACCCGCCAAGTACCCGAAGCGAAGCAACCTCCCTCACCACCGTGAGTAGGCCACTCGGCACTTCGAGATACCCGGTAGTTTGTGCACCCCCTCCATGGGTCTATCCTAGGAGCAAAAACAGTAAAAAGAATTATACAATGACGGCAACAACCCCGACCCGGTTGTGCGGCCAAACAAATAATAATATTAAATCAATTTACATATTACAAATGAATGAAAGAAAAGCAACACTCATCTCACATCCATCCCGGCTATTCACCCGCGACAATCCAACCCATTCATATACACATACCAATATCAATCACAGATCACAGAGATGTATAACCCCGACTAATCGACATATAGCGATTAGCCGACGTTCAATACATGCAAACATCACAGATATAACCTTCATAGTCAAAGTGTATTGAAGTTCGAAAAAAAAATACGGAATTATAGGCCCCCAAAAATAAATTTCTATTCTGGAAAATCTGGGCACATTTAATATATCTCAAAAATCCTAAAACCAAGCCAGAGATACACTGCACCAAAATCGAGGCAGAGAGGAGACAAGACGGCCGCGGTTGCGCGGCAATAGCTTGCTATTGCCGCGGAACCGCGGTTCTTTGGTCAGATCTCTGGCTCGTTTTTGGTGGTTATCTTTAAAAAACCTTGAGACGATTTTAGCAGTATAACAAATTTTGTTTTGACCAGAAAAATTTTTAACAGAAACTAGGGTTTTGAAAAGTTTGGTTTTTCGATTTTTTTTCATTTCGAACTTCGACACACTTTACTACCTAGCAAGTTTACGTTTAGTTAGGCTCTGATACCACTGTAAGTCCACGTTGCCCACCCCGGTGCTTACGGGGAGGCGGAAAACATAATAAAAATCGGATTTTTATCAACTATAGGCAACATGGACTATGCTTTAAGGATCTTTGCTAAACAAGAACTTGCAAAAGCTAACTAAAAAGTAGCTAAGTGGTAGAAAGGTTATACCTTTGGTCTTTAGTCCTTCTCTCCTTGCTCCTAGAAGTAGTGGAAGGAGGTCACCTTGCTCGTCTTCTCACGCCGAAGAAAGATCCACCCTAAAGCCTCGACCTTTGGCTTCAACTCCAAGCTAGAAGTAACTAGGGTTCAAGAAGTGCTAGTCCTTCAACCCTAGATGAGAGTAGAGAAGATCAAAAGAGGGTTTTTCTCAAGCTCAAGTGTTTCTCAACACATGAGAGGGAGAGAGCTTGAGGGAGAGGGAGAGAGCTTGAGAGAGAAAGGATATGATAGAATCAGAAAAATAGAACCATTCTCACTAATATGTGTGAATTATTTTAATTGAATAATTAGCTAGATAATTGTCATGGTTAATCATGACATGACCATTATCATTTCAATTTGCAAAGATCAAAAAGCATCTTCCAAAAGAAATGATGATGGTCAAAGTGTCAACCTAGGTCAACAAGTCAATAAGGTCAAATGGTCAACAACCATAACCATGCACAATTATTAAACTAATTATCAATTAACTATAATACACACATAACCATTAGGGTTAATAAAATGACAATAGCCATTAACCCTAATCAAAGTCCTCTCCCTCTGTCTCAAGCAACTGTGCATACGCACCCGCATCCGTGATCCGAGGAACACGAATACAATGAGAAAAACCAATCTCAAATCATATACTAGGATCCGACTTAAACCAAAGCCCGCTAGTATAAACTGTCCGGACAGCAAACGTCCACAAGTGCGCGGATGTGAACGAACCCTGTCGCAAAACCATGCGACCTCTACTCATTTTTCCTAAAGGCGAATAGCTCTCTGTGTGGGACTCTAAAGACTCGACACTACGCTGGCAGTGGGTTTAACCACAGACCGCAAGCGGCACTAGCTGTACGTAACGATCCCCAGTTAGATGTCGATAATAAGATTGACGAGGTGAACCCCATCTGAACTCCTACTGAGCCTGTATGTGACAATCTCCGTACAGTCCGGTCTGTTCGTCTGATACATCGCATGGCGGGCCTAGGGGGCGGTGAACGTCAGTCCCCTAATAGCGGTACAAGTCGTGCCGGAGTGAAGCCCAGAACACCCTGAGATAACACTGGAAACCTACCAGTATATCTCGCTTGCCCTGGCCAGGGACTACTCGTGTAATGGCTCTCCTGGACACAGCGCGATGTCAACCCCCAATACCGGGAGAGACGAATCCTGTCTAACCGTCACTGCCTCCAAGTGCTTCGGGACTGCACCCAAAAACTACCTGTTTGCACGACTCCTTTGAGCCGTGGTAGGGTAGTAATCAAAGTGCAGTGGGAATACACTCGAGGCAAAGTGACAGTGTCAAGTCAACGGACTAAGTTGTACTCATGTCACCTGGGAACTGATAACTGACGATAGGTATAATACCAACCAACAGTCCCCGACGAGTCCTGTCCAGTGTACTCGTAACCCAACGAGCACCCGTATACTATCTCAAGTACGACGTACTGACTGCTGTGGGACAGACCGTCTCCCACACTGGGATGAGAAGCGCATACGCTAGTCTACTCCGGAGTATCGATGCCCTGCCTCGATAGTCCAACGACTAGGGACCTGTATAAGAATGTGCTTATAGATCACCCAGCTCCCACGAGTGCGAGCGCCATCACAACGCTGGTAATCAAGCAAAGATCCTAAGGGCTCTACTAATATGTATATCAGCAATATGCTAAAAGAAACACATGCACATATTAAAGCAGAGACAAACCAAGTAGCATACTACTATTTCGAGCAAGATTGTATATACAACTGGGAATATCCCAAGCTTCCATCAAGTAATATACAAACTAGTATGATACAGTAATGGCCTCTAGGGCATATACACTAACAACACACACACACTCTCTCTCTCTCTCATTAGTATTTGATACTGATGGATTTATTTATGTATATGATACATATATTCTTCTCTTTAAGGTTATATGTGTGTGTGTATACAGGATACATATACACTCTCTCAGCTATATGTATTTGATACATATAATACATGCTATGTATTTGATACATTATGTATTTGTATTTTGATACAAATACATTTTTTTGTTATCGAAAAATAAATAAATAAAGCATGTAGGGTCCACTCTCTCTCTTTGGATGACATAAGAGGAGAGAGAGAAGGAAAGAGAGAGAAAATTTTGAAACTCTTAAAAATATAAATAATAAATAGAAAATATAAGAAAAAGAAAAGAGAAGAAAAGAAGAGAAGAGAAGAGAAAAGAAAAAGGGTTTTCTTTTTTTCTTCTCTCTTCTTCTTTTATTTTTCTTATTATTTTTCTTCTCTTCATATACTTCATCAAGCATGGCTCCTTCTTCTTGATTTTTTCTAATTTGAGGGGAAAAATTAGAAACAGAAAAAGAGAGATTTTCATCACCCTCCTTGTTAGCCTTGCTAGTTAAATGGGTTGCTTTCTTCACTTAAGAAGTGAAGATGAAGGTTTGGGTTTGGGGATATCAAGCGAATTATCTATGGCAAGTTGGTCGGTGTCCAAGTATTTCCGGAAGCTCACAAGTCTAGCGAGGGTCTTCCGATAGACGATCGGACATACTACAAAGGTTGTAGCTCCTCAAAAACTCCTCTAGTTCATTTACATGCTCTCTTTTAGATGCTAGTGTAGGGTGTTTTTCGTCACCCCATTAAGATGGGAATACGCGCGCGCTTGTCAGGCGCACTACAGATTCCCCCTGCCTAGGGTAGACGGGGGTTTATTGATTGTGGGGATCCGAATCTCCGGCAGCCGCGGACTAAGCTACCGTTAATTACCCATCACCTTTGGAGCGAAAGAACCTCCGATTGACGGGTCAAACTGGTCATGCGAACTCAATGTGCAGTGTGCGTGTATTGTATTTTGAAAGGGGTTTTGGATATATCGGGGGGGGGCCGCAGAGTTTATACGGGGGTCCCGCTACCCTAATAGCGGGCTGGGGGTCAAGAGGGCCAGCAGCCCCCTTGCGGGGTGCGGGGCAGCGTCCCGTTAGAAATTTTTTTCTAACAGGGACAGTATCGTGGAGTGTGTGTGTGTGTATATATATAAATATATACATATATATAAAAAGGGGGAAAACCGTCCAAAGGACGCGTGGGAGCCAGCGCCTCACGTGCTCAGCACGTGCGCCCTCGACACTGGGTGTCAGCGCCCTCAGCGCCTCACGTGCATGGCACGCGGGCGCTAGGCGCTAGCAGGAAAATGGGCTTAACCCCTAGCAGAGGAGTTGAACTCCCAAAAAAAGAGGTCACGTGCCACGCACGCGACCGCAGAGCGCACGCGGATCACGTGTGCTGCACGCGACCGCGGGGCACCCACGGGTCACGTGCGCGGCACGCGACCACGGGGGACACCGGCGGGAAGGGGCTTAGCCCCTAGGTTGTGGAGTTGAACTCCTAATCAGAAATTTAACTTATGGAGTTAAACTCCAACAAATCTAGAAAGGAGTTAAACTCCTAGGAATTTTTGGCTCTTCTTTTAAGCCTTGGATCCTCCCAACGTGGGATTTCTGGAGATGGGTCTCCTTCTTCTTCCTCTCTGTTGGCTGGATCTTGGGGGAAAAGGGAGTGAGATTCAAAATCTCCCCTTTCAGAGATTTGATGGGAGATCCGAGCTCCCATTTGTGGGTTTTGTGGTGAAAAACTACTTTTTGAGAAAGGAAGAGTTAAACTTTTGATTTAATTCAAAAAGAGGAAGAAGGTTTTAGACTCTTGAGAAAGGAGAAAGAGGCATAAACCCTAGTTTTTGGGGATAATGAAAATTGTTCTTTTTTATTTCATTATCATGTTGCTTTATATAGGCTAACACATTTACATATAGCCCCTTGGGCTTTACAAAATGGTATTTTGCCCATCTCATGCCTCATGTGCTCATTTCTTTTGCACATGAGCCATCAGTTTTTACAAAAATTTGGATTCATGCCCATTTTCTTACATTCAAGCATAAAAAAATTACATCAAAATTATTTATTACATGATTTTTTATTTCGGCATGGGGGAGGTCAGCCGCGGGGCTCGACTTGGGCATGGGCCCACTTGCTTGGGCTTGGGCCCGCTTGCTTGGGGTTGACCTTGACTTTGACCCGGTCAACTGGGATGCAAATTTTGACCCCAACAAAGTGCCCCCATCAATAAATGCACACCGCGCATATGAGTTGTGTGCATGAAATTGATGGATCTTGAAGCTGGACTTCGAGGTGGAACATCATTCCAGGGGCGGAGCATCCCTCGGGGAGTATGATTCCCAGGGATCGGAGAAGCATTCCGATTTGCAGAGCATAATTCCAGGGTCAAAGTATCATTCCGAAGAGTCAGAGCATAATTCCGAGGATCGGAGCATAATTCCGAGGAGTCGGAGTATAATTCCGAGGATCGGAGCATAATTCCGAAGAGTAAAGGCATGATTCCAGGGATCGGAGTATGATTCTGAAGAGCGAAGCATGATTCGAAAGGGGTTGAAGCATAATTTTGACGGGCGGCAGACATTCTGACCGAAGCATAATTTCAATGCAGAGATTGATTCCCAGACGAAGCATAATTCCGACAGGGAATGCAGATACACCGAGCCGAAGCATAATTCCGACAGGGAAGGCAGATACACCGAGCCGAAGCATAATTCCGACAGGGAAGGCAGATACACCGAGGCGAAGCTTGATCTCGATGCAGGGTACACTCTGAGACGAAGCATGATTCCGATGCAGAGCTTGTTGGTCGACTTGATTCCGAGGCGGAGCTTAATTCCGACGGGGAGGTCGCTGGTTGATTCCGAGCCGAAGCATAATTCTGACAGGGAAGACAGATACACCGAGGCGAAGCTTGATTTCGACGTGGGGTACACTCTGAGACGAAGCATGATTCCGATGCAGAGCTTGTTGGTCGACTTGATTCCGAGGCGGAGATTAATTCCGACGAGGAGGTCGCTGGTTGATTCCGAGCCGAAGCATAATTCCGAAAGAGAAGGCAGATACACCGGGGCAAAGCTTGATTTCAACGCGGAGTACACTCTAAGATGAAGCATGATTCCGACGCAGAGCTTGTTGGTCGACTTGATTCCGAGGTGGAGCTTAATTCCGACGGGGAGGTCGCTGGTGAAGGGTCCCGGCAACGCCCCGGCCGTCAAAACGCGGCCAAAATGCGGAACAAAAATTTATGAAACCGGCGCTACCGCTACCCGAATCCCGGATCGACCTTAAACCCTAAACTAGCAAGCTAACTAAGAGTTAGAAACTTTATACCTAGTTTATCCATGTCCTTCGGTCTTCATTCCAAACTCCTAGCGGTTCCTTGATGTGGTTTGGTCGCCGGTCTTCCTCCATCTCCGATGATCCACCCGAGAGATGTAACTCCGGCTCTAGCTCCACGATATGATGCTTATGGAGCAACTAGGGTCTCTAGGATGCTACCCTAGAGAGCCTAGGATGTAGTGTGAATATTTCTTAGTGTTAGCTATCTCAAAAACTTGAAGGTCGAAGCTAAGCATGAAAGCTAGTGGAGGTGAAACACAAATGGTGAAGGAGGTGCTCAAGAAGAAAAACAATGAACAAAACCTTCATGCTTCAAAAATGAGCTTACCTTGGAAAGAGAAAATAGCATGTAAGGTTTTGTAAAATGCATTTTTTCAATTTTAAGATCCTACCATACTTGAATAGTGAACACAAATGAATTAACACAATTCATTTGTGTGCACTATTGCAAGCATGGTTGTCTCCACACCTCATCATGCTAATATCCACCTCATTTACCATTTTAATAAAATGGTCAAATCAAGAAATGAGGTGGCACCTTCAAGAATGTTATCCGGTAAAAATACGGATTACATTCAACTGTAAATATATCTGCATTCGTACCGAAATACGAATACCCAAAAAGATAGCATAACATAAAGAATATAATACTAGAATATACGTACCGAAATACATATATGTAAATTATTAAATCAATACCTGATTTAATAATCCGGCTCAAACCCGAGCCGGCTAGCATTATCAACTGTCCAATCGAAAGTCCGAGTAAAATGTACATCAATCGATCGGAACCCTGCACGTATCCAATACGGCTACTACATCATTTCGCCAGAACCAGGGAAACTCTCTGTATGGGACTCTAAAGACTAGTCAATACGCTGGCAGTGGGTTTAACCACAAGCACGTCAGCGGCACTAGTTGTACGTAACGGCTACCCAGGTATTGAGCGAAAGGGAGGCCGACGAGCAAACTCATGCAGAACCCCTACTGAGCTTGACAGTGACAATATCCGTACAGTCCGGTCTGTTTGTCTAAGAGTATCGCATATCGAGTTTAGGGGGGTGGATAAAGTCAGACCCCCAACAACGCGATATTTAGTGTCGGTATGAAACCCATCACCACCTGAGAAACTATCGATCCTGGATCGATAATTCTCGTCCACCGTGGCCACGGATTTATGGTGATGGCCTTCCGTACACAACGCAGCATCAACCCCCAATACTGGGAGAGACGAATCCCCAACGATCCGATCACTGCCTCCATGTGGCTCGGGACTGTACCCAACTAAAACCTGTTTGCACGACTCCTTTGAGCCGTGGTAGGGTAGTAATCAAAGTACAGTGGGAACTCACACGAGACAAATGACGATCTCAGGTCGACAGACTAACCTGTACACATGTCACCTGGGAACTGCTATCTGAAAATAGGTATAATACCAACTAGCAGGTTCCTGGCGAGTCCGTCCAGTGTACTCATAACCCAATGAGCACCTGTATACTATCTTAGGTGAACAAACTAACACCAATGGCTTGTGAGACCTGGCCACCGCCCCTCGTCGGGGTCTCGATCAGTATACACTAGTCTACACTGGAGTATCGATGCCCAGTCTCAATACTCCTACGACTAGGTACATTTAAGGATATGCTTATAGACCCCAGCTCCCACGTATGTGATCGCCATAACAATGCTGGCAGTCAAGCAAGAATCCTATAGGCTCTATCAACATGTAAATGATGATAAAGACAAACCAGATAGCATACTATCATCTTGAGTAAGACTGTTTTATCGGTATAGGTCCTTACTCAATCATCATAATCATCAGTCCGCGACTATGATAATTGCCTTGAGGGCACTATAGCCAACAATTTCCTACTTGCACTTAAGGCCAATTATTGCGATGTCGCATACTCACAGCCCGTGTGATACCGAACACCTAACTTCTCTACTAATCAGTTTCGCAAAGCCTGTTTGCGAAAATGATTGCGATCGAGAAATAGCCTCAGTGAGTGGATCCGCTCCAATGTTTTTTCTGTATCTCTCTTAATCTCAACTTCACGGAGAAAACTATCTCCCGAAATGAGCAATACTTGTCTTAGAATTTGTCTGGATATCTGATGGGGCCCAGTTCATAAATGAACTCCAAATCCAGCAAACCTCCTAGACAGTATCATCCACTGAATTTAATCAGTAACATGCGCTATGACTTTCTCAGTATCCGCTTGGACCACCTGTCCAACATACTGTCCCTCAGAAGAGGGAAAAAAATAACTCTGACAGTCACTCTGTCATCCAGGTCACCTTGGAAGCCTGAAATGATAATCGTCTCCCGAAGGAGGCTGCCTTAATCATTTCCCAAGAACATTCACTTATGTTCATAAAATGCTTCCCGATATTTCTCCAGGATTGGATTAATATATGTTTATTGCAGCTAGTGCAAAAACAATATCTAGTGTGGTACTTGACATTTCATTATTAACTCAATTGCCTAAGCAAGTGATATGCTAATCATGTAGAACCCTCACCCCTTTAGTCTGTAAGACACCTTTAGAGAGGTTGACTCCATCACCTGCAGGTAGACCACCATGCCAAGAGTCGTCCATTTAATATCAAAATACCCAGATTAGGATACTTCCCAAATCTAGATTTAAAACCATAGATCTAGTGACCAGAAAACCTGATATTATATTCATATCCTATGTGGAGAAACAACTTTGTGACAACCACAGTATAACCGATCGTAGTATAGGAATATCTCTTCCTATTAAGTGCATGTCATCCCAATACCTGGACATCACTCTCTACTACCTTCTTACCAGATCTATCTCCTATTCTGATAAGGTCAAAGACTATGACTGTCATATCAAAAATTTGATGATTTATTTCCGCTATACCTGCTTTAGTCTGTAAATAGACATAAGCTACTTGCCTACTATGCTTCCGCTGCTCCCACTGACTACAACAACCCTCTAGCAGAGTCATATACACGTGCACTTCTAAAACTAGTTTAGAACGACGCTATACTCATCCTCGTGCCGGGTTTTATAGTCTAGAACAGCAGCAAATGGCAAGTCTGGGTAAACAAGAACCTCCATGTCACCGTCTCTGAGAAGACCGAAGTACCTCTCGGGTGACTGAGGTTACCCACCAAAATCTGCGGAGTGGCTAATGGAACGTCGAAACTAATTGAATCGTTAGGTTCTATTAAATCATCAGTGATCGTTTGTGGTTCTGGAATCACTTCCGGTTCTACCATACTCCCACTATTGCTTTTCTGAAAAATCTATTTTACTAAAACTGTGGCGAGTCAAGAACAATATAAATATTGATCTTCCTGATAGTAGAAAGTTAACCCTCGTCAAAACCCGGGATAACCCACAAACAGCCATTACTGAAACGTGCCTTGAGTTTATCCGGATTCTGGTTTTAAGTATCAGCCGGACAACTCCCTATACCTTAACATCATTAAGATATAAATCGATTCTATATATATATCTAATATAGAAACAAAATCACTAATCTAATTTGAACCAGATTCAAAAACATGCAGCTGTCTCCAGTGCATATCAACCAAATGGAAGGAGGCCATTCAGCATTACTCATCTAGGAGTGCATCCATATATGAGTAACCCGAGAGAGAAGAAAGTTCTCAAACCATTACTATAAACGGAATACCAAACACAAGTATCTACATCTTCGACTTCCTCGAAGAATCCTGATACTTCCAACAAATGGTTCTCTACTTTATTCTTATACCTATAACTTCTCAATATCTGGACTTTGCATTTCAACGAAATACATGTCCAAAACTGGAGAAGTCATAAGTAAACAGAATATAGTACGAATACCAACCCCTTTGTCCTAATGGACACTGGACAACATACAATACTTTGTATAATTCCCCTGAGTTCAATAACTCAAACCCTGTGCGTCGTAGGTTGAAAAACTATACTATGGTTAAGAAGAATTACACCGCTGTTGAATGCACCTTACCTAATCACCAACTGATATAGGTAAATGTCATAGACACAATATCAAAAAGCTATATCTCACTTTATAAAATAAATGTACAGATATATCAGTTTGAAATTGGTGCATAACAACGGATATTCAAAACCAAATATTTGCCATCCGGCAAAATCCAGATGATTTCCTCAAATATCACCAATTACAACGAATTCTGATATAAAGAGGATCTAATCACCTAATTCCCAATACCTTACTCCCACTCACCATCTACAATATCATACAGATGTGAGAAACTGATATGGTAAATACATACCCTGGAGTTAGATTCTAATTGGGAAAACAGTTTTCAATTAATATCGCACAGTAAAACTGAAACATGAAAATGTTTCAAAAGGGTTAACTGGTATTCCTAGTAACGCCTCTTCCATTATCCTGATTCACGACAGTAACCATGTACTTTCCTGCCCTCTCTGCAATCCCTTTATTATGTCTTTACTTATTACCTTTTGTACACCTCCTTTACGCTAATTGGTTTTCTTCATTCCCTACCTTTCGGCACCAGCCTAAGGTGGTGTACTCTCCTAATCCTAGGAGCCCTCGCAACCTGAGAGAAGGTAAAGAGAAAAGACATCTGAATAATCCTATCCAATTTCTCTTGAACCGGAAACCATCCCCGAATCTGGAACGAATTCCTTCGAGTTCGTATGTAACTATACGATGGCATATCCAATGGAAGTGGATATCCGTAGTGATACGGAGTGTTCTAGAGAAAAGCAAAGTGGATGTAGGAGTGGCAGGGGAGCACACGGTCTTTGTCGTGAATGATGGTGATCGCAATTTCCTTTGCCATTATTCTAATCCCTTTATATGTCTTTACTTATTACCTTCTGTACACCACAGTTAAGCTTGTTGGTTTTCTTCCTTCCCTACCGTTCGGCACCTGCCTATGGTTTGGAGGAAGACTATCCAATAAGCTCAATAGGTGTACCCTCTCCTAATCCTAGGAGCCCTCACAACCTGAGAAAAGGTAAAGAGAAAAGACAACCGAATAATCTTATTCAATCTCTCCAGAACCAGAATACATCCTCGAATCAGATCCTTCGAGTTCGTATATAACCATACGATGGATTTATCCAATGGAAGTGGACGTTCATAGTGATACGAGGTGTTCTGGAGAAACGCAAAGTTGATATAGAAGAGGCAATGATGTATGCAACACCGTAATATTCCAAAAGCCAAAGTGTTTTAAGAAGGTTCGGTTAACTTGGTTTCATGAGTTTTAGTCAAAGGTCGGGTCATCGTCGCAGCCAGAGAGAGAGAGAAGAAACACTCAGCATGCACTCTAACCTAGATCAGAATGGTTAATCATTTTATCTAATCTGGATGGTGTAAGTCCACGGTAGCGCCCCGACCGTCTAACAGACGCCAAATGTGGAACAAAAATATTTTACAACTGGCGCTATCGCGTACTGTAACCCGGATCTGCCATTAAAGCTAAACCAACAAACTACAAAGTGGGTAGAAACGTTATACTGAACGATTCGAGTCCTTCGGTCTTCAACCATCATCCCACGCTTTGTTGCGGCTGCTCCGATCTCCTCGATCTCCAGTCTTCTCGCCCAGGTGGTACCACGTCGACGGATCTTTAAACGGGCTCCCGCCTTTGAACCGAGACAACTCGGTCGTCATGTTTGCTAAAAGAGACGACCAAGATGATGTAGAGAATGAGTAGAACACTTTTTCTCGCTTCGTCCAAAGCCATGGACGAACGGTTAATGAAGTTGCCTTTTGAAACTGTGATGGAATGAAATGAGCTTTGAAATTTCCATACACCAAAACTTTAATCTTTTCTCAAAAATGAATCAATCTCTCTCTCACCCACAAGGGGCCGGCCACTTAAGAGGAAAGGGGTGAGTGTAGGAGGGGGAAGGTGACCACAAGCACAAAAACAAATGAATGAGTCACAAAGAACACCTAGCATAACATTAATGCAAACTATGAATCACCAAAACCTAGTCATCAAGCATTAATTGCACAATTAATGCACTAATGAGTCACAAGCCACTTCATCACTTCTAGAACCTTCTAGAAGCACGACTCACCCTCATGACTCACCCAAGAAGAAAAGATAAATCCGCATTTAACCGAATGTTAAATACGGCTGATAGAAAACTGGAAACTGGCAACTTTCAAAAGTGATCCTGAAACGAATTTCAGGATAACCCCGTAACAGTATAAACATACCCGCATTTGTATTACGACCAAATACAAATGCAACTGAGACAAAGATATTATATCTACACAGTATAATACTCGGATCCGGCTTAAACCAAAGCCGACCAGTATTATCTGCCCGAAATATGACACGTGCGTAAACGCACGTGCATTTTCCGAACCCTGCCATAAAACCATACGGTCTCTACAACGTTTCGTCCGAACTTGGGAAACTGTCGGTGGGGGACTCTAATGACTCATCAATACACTGGCACTGGGTATAACCTCTAGCACGTCAGAGGTACGAGCTGTATGTAATGGTTGCCTATGTATTGATTGTTGGAGATAATGCCCTCAGAGTCAATTATTGGATCACAGGCACGTGATTGCGGTGATTGAGGGAGGACCTATCCCGGTAGGACAGTCTTACTCGAGATGATAGTATGCTATCTGGTTTACCTTTATCATCGTGTACTGTTTCAGGTGACCTGACAAGTTGCTATTACACGTTGATAGAGCCCCTAGGATTCGTGCTTGACCACCAGCAGTATGAGGGCGATCATATAAGTGGGAGCTGGGGTCTATAAGCATATCCTTAAATGGTCCCTAGTCGTGTGAGTTTCGAGACAGGGCATCGATACTCCACAGTAGACTAGTGTATACAGTCGAGACCCCGACGAGGGGCGGTGGCCGGTCTCACAAGCCACTGGTGTCAGTTGGATCACCTAAGATGTATACAGGTGCTCATTGGGTTATGAGTACACCGGACAGGACTCGCCGGGAATATGCTAGTTGGTCATATACCAGACGTCAGATGGCAGTTCCCTGGTGACATGTGTGCAGGTTAGTTCATCGACCTGGGGATCGTCATTTGTCTCGTGTGAGTTCCCACTGTACTTTGATTACTACCCTACCACGGCTCAAAGGAGTCGTGCAAACAGGTTTTAGTTGGGTACAGTCCCGAGCCACATGGAGGCAGTGAGCGTATCTTCAGGGGTTCGTCTCTCCCGGTATTGGGGGTGAGGTCGTGCTATGTCTAGGAGAGCCATTACACGAAGTCCTTGGCCAAGGCAAGGAGATTTACTGGTAGGTATTCCAGTAGTATCTCAGGGTGTTCTGGGCTACACTCCGACACGACTTGTACCGCTTTTGGGGGTCTGACTTTTACCAACCCCCTAGGCCCGCCATGCGATGCTCATAGACGAACGGACCGGACTGCACGGATATTGTCACTGACAGGCTCAGTAGGGTTGTCAGGCTGAGTTCACTCACAGACATCCCTTTTAGTCAGTACCTGGTAGCCCGTTACGTATTGGCTTATACCTCTGACGTGCTAGTGGTTAAATCCACAACCAAGGTGTTGACGAGTCTTTAGAGTCCCCCATATTCAGTTACTCAGCTTTCGGGCGAAAGGTTGTAGAGGCCGTATGGAGATATGGCAAGGTCCGATCAGATACGTGCGGTATTGCACGGATCAGGATCGGACAGTTTGTACTATTGGCCGTATGGTTATATGGCAGGGTTCGATCAGATACGTGCGGTATTGCACGGATCAGGATCGAACAGATATTACTAGCCGGTTTTGGTATAAGCCGGATTCTAGTATAGTACAGTGGAGATTTTGTCTCATTGCATTTGTATTTCGGTCGGAATACAAATGCGGGTGTGTATGCACAGTATCGGGGTTTTCCTGTAATTTATTACGGGACCAGTTTTCTGGAGTTGCCAGTTTGCTTTTAGTTTCGGCCGATTTCCTTTGTATCGTTCATTGGCCGAAGATTGGTGGAGGAGGGCTTATTTGCATTGTTGCAAATAAGCAATTGTGGAGGGGGTCTTTGCATTATTGTTTTATCATGATGGTGCACCATTCTTTTGACTTGACTTTTTGCTTCATGGTTGTGTCATGATGGCTTGACCCTTGTTATGAGGTGATGGTTGCTTTGGGGTGTTGTTTGTGTGGTGATCATTTGTTTTTCCATCATCACTCACTTTCCACCCACCCCTTTGTCTTTGTTCTTTCTCTCTCCAATCACACATGGAAAGGGGTGGGCCGGCCATTCTTTGAAGGATGAGGGAAATGCTTCTTTTGGAGTGGGGAGAAAATATGATACTCTCATTCTTTTGTATGCTACATTTTTCCCTTCACCTCTCTCCAAGCTCTCTTTTCCTCCACCAATGGCAATTCTACAATCCCCAAAATGAGACTTCTTCTCTAGATATTCTACAGCATATCTTGGGCACGTCGAGTAGCCGGCTTCGTGCCCGAGTTGCCTCGGCATTGAGGTGGGAGCCCGTAAACGATGTAGGCGATGTGGTGCACTTCCGGCGACGAGGAGGAGACGGGACATTCCGCAGGAGGTCGGGACGACGACGAGAAGACCGGAGGACTCGGATCTGTCGGTATACTTCTCATCCCTATCTTGTTAGTAGCTTAGACTTGTTAATGGTTACGATCCGGATGTTTAGTGCGCGGTGGTACCGGTTTGCTAAGTCCGCAAAATTAAAGTTTTTCACCGCTTCCGCATTCCGGCGTCGGTTTGACGGCCGGGGCGCCGCCGTGCACTTACAGTGGTATCAGAGCCTCGCCATTAACTTCGTCTAGCTTTCGTTTGATGTGTTTTGCATTTCCGATCGACCAAAATTCCGAAAACCCAATTTTAGCTCACTTCAGTTTTCTGTTAAGATTTTTTGGTGTCCAAAAATTTTTCAGGTTGCATAAAACTGATGTACAACAAATTCTAAGAACTCTGGGAAAATTCGACAAATTGATCTCTCACCCAGAGCGCGGAACCGCGGCCACACCTCTCTATTGGGCCGCGGATCCGCCGCCATCTGGAGTGATCAATGGGCCATCTTTTTCCAGTGGACTTCAGGGGAGTATTTAGGGGTTTTGGAATGTTAAATTTGGGCCCATAATTTCTGTGAGTGCTACAGTTTTGATTGGGGGCCCACTTGTTAAATTTTGATTGATCGGATATTTTAAACACATTATTTCACAGTATTTACATTATATCTGCGACCGTGAATGTCACTTGATCGGTAAATCCGGTCTAACTGCTATAGCCCGGTTAGACGGATTTGCGAACGTGACTTTCACGTTGATGTTTTGTTTTTGCTGTGATGTTGCGGATCGGTCGTGGGGGATAGCCTGGATGCAATGCTAGTACTGTTGTGATTGTATTATATACATTTGTTATTGCGGGGCGAGCGTCCGACATGTGGACTGCCGTCACTGCCTGATTGTATTATTATTTTGGGGCACGGCCAGGTTGCGGTCGTTGTACCCGGTTTATGTATATTTTACTTTCTGTACTAGGATTACCCCAGGAGGGGTGCACGGATAGCCGGGTTCTAGGGGGCAACAAGCCCGCATCTCATGGCATTGAGACGGAGGGGGCTTCACTCTGGAATTGGCGGGCTATTCACCGCACTCGTAGGGGGTACAGGTTGACCCAGGAGGGGTGCCCAAGTTGCCGGATTCTGTGAAGTGCTGGGTGGTCCATTCACGGTACTGAAGGGGGCTGCCTCGCTTCAGGTTTTGGCGGGTGACTTGCCGCGCCCGTAGGGGTCTAGGATTTCATTGCACAGGCTATCCACACGACCAGGGGAACGTCGGGTTTCAGTAGTGGCTCTGTGAAACCCGGGGATCCCAGATATCTGTATTGTTTCTGTGATGCTGTACATTTTCTGTGATGTTGCATTTCTTTTCACGCCTTGAGCGAAATATAATATATTGGTATATATATTAGTAGATGTTGTATATGTTTTACATCCGCGCTAGTCCAGTCCCCGCTCTGTCGTTAGTTAGCTAACCTAACGGGTAATGACGGGACCCAGTGGCGAATGCGGATGGCATATACGTACGTCAGTATATTTTCGTTCTTTTTGGTGTGATCAATTAATGGGACTGCATTGATTCAGATCAATGCAAGTTAAAAACAAACCTAATCTGATGTTGTTGGAACACTTTTCAAAAAGCTGTTATTGCAAGGACGTTCACTTTTGTTTTGCATCGTGGTATTCATTTGGAATATCCTGCTCCTCAGTCGATGAGGCAAGGGCCGAGATCCCTTCACCGGGAGTGACCCCTTGGACAAAAAGTTTGCGTCAGGGCAATGACTTCACTATAGCCGATTACTTTTGCTTTGCATCGCGGTATTCATTTGGAATATCCTGCACCCCATTCTACGGGGAAAGAGCCGAGATCCCTTCACCGGGAGTGACCTCTTTAGCGAAGGTTTTCGTCACTATATTTTTAAAAAGCTATCCGTTCCTTCGACGATATCAAGTTCTTTACGTTAAAGGTTTTCGCCAGAAACCATTCGTAGCCCTCCGTCGTTTCATATGGGTGGTCAATAGTATTCAAGCTGTGTATGTTAGCCAAAGTCAAGGCACAGTGATTGGTAGCTATTGGGTATTCATATGCAGCATAGATAGATGCGTTGGTTTGGGACAGTCGTGCTGCCATTTTGGCCAAAGTCAAGGGTATGTACGGGTGGATTCAAATTAACCTGGAGAATGACGGGTAGAACTTGACATGTGACTTATGATATGTTGGCCAAAGTCAAGGTCATAGAGCATGGGGCAGAAATCACATCGGGAGTATCAAAAGAACTGAAACTTGCCAGATATGCCCATACCTTCTGGAGTGTGATACCGTGAGCGGATTCCGTCACGTTGTCATGCGATGAGAGTTGGATCCCGATTCCCACTGATGAGTTAGTTTACTCCTCGGGTAACCCGACTAATTCTTCTTTCAGGTTTGGAGGAGAATTTGAGGTACAGTGGGAGGATTCCAGATTAGATAAATTGGTAACCATTCTGATCTAGGTTAGAGTGGCACGCTGAGTGTTTCTTTTCTCTCTCTCTTTGGCAGCGACCATTGACCCAACCCTAAGACTTTGACTCAGAGACCAAGTTGACCGAACCTTCTTAAACACTGGCTTTTGGATTGTCAGAGTTGCAAACCTCATTGCCACTCCTACTTTTACCCTTTTCTCAAGGACACCCCGTATTGCTACGAACGTCCACTTCCATTGGACAAAACAGCGTATGGTTAGATACGAACTCGAAAGAATTTATTCGAGGATGGTTCAGGTTCTGGAGAAAACGGATAGGATTATTCAGTTGTCTTTTCCTTTTACCCTCTCTCAGGTTACGAGTACTCCTTGGTTTAGGGGTGTAGTTACACCTATTACGCAAATTGGATTGTCTTCTTCCAAACCTTAGGCTGGTGCCGACCGGTAGGGAATGAAGAAAACCAATTAGCATAACGATGGTGTGTAGAAGGTATTAAGTTAAGACAAATGAAGGGATTAGTAAGAGGGCAAAGTAAATTGCGACTGATATTCACGACCAAACCAAGTATTCCTTCGCCAATCCTAAATCACCTTTGTTTTTCTCCAGGACACTCCGTATCACTACGAAGATCCACAGTTTATTTGGATAATCCATCGTATGGTTATATACGAACTCGAAAGGAACTTGTTCCAGTTCGGGGATGGATCCTGGTTCAGGAGAAATAAGAATAAGGTTTATTCAGGTGTCTTTTATCTTCACCTTCTCTCGCATTGCGAGTGGTCCTAGGATTGGGACAGTACACCCATTATGCTTATTGGATAGTCTTCTTCTAAACCATAGGCTGGTGCCGAACGGTAGGGAAGGAAGAAAACCATTTGGCCTAAAGGGGTGTGCAGAAGGTAATGACTAAAGACATATGAAAGGATTTGGAGAGGTGGCAAAGAATTATACGGTTACAGTCGTGAAAATGGTAGAGGCATTACTAGGAATACCGGGATACCCCATCGAAACATTTCAATGTTTCAGTTTCACTGTGTACTGTTAAAGGAAAGCTGATTTCCCGACTAGATACTTACTCCAGGGTATGTATTTACCAGGTATGATTCTCACATCTGTATGGTTTTACAGATGATGAGTGGGAGTAAGTTATTGGGAATTAGGTGATCATCCTCATTATATCGGGATTCGTTGTAATCGGTGATATTTGAGGAAATCACCTGGGCTGTTTGCCGGTCGGCAAATATTTGGTTTTGAATATCTGTTGTTATGCACCAATTTCAAATCGATATATCTGTACGTCTATTTTCATAGAGTGAGATATACCCTTTTGAAATTATGTCTATGACATTTACCTATATCAGTAGATGGTTAGGTAAGGAGCATTGAACAGCGGTGTAATTCTTCATAACCAAAGGTACAGTTTTCAACCTACGACACACAGTGAATGAGTTATCAGACTCAAGGGACTTATACAGAGTATTGTATGTTGTCCAGGGTCCATCAGGACAGAGGGGTTGGTCCGCGTACTATATTCGGTTTACTTATGACTTCTCTAATTTTAGACAGGTGTTTCTTCGAAACACAGGGTCTGAATTTTGAGAAGTTGTAGGTATTTGAATAAAGTAGAGAACCAGATATTGCAAGTATCGGGATTCTTCAAAGTGATAGAAGATGTAGATACTTGTGTATGGTATTCAGTTGATAGTAATGATTTAGAGATCTTGCTTCTCTTTCAGGTTACTCATAATTGGAAGCATTCCTAAGTTGAGTAACGCTGATCGGCCTCCTTCCATTTAGTTGACATGCACTGGAGACAGTTGCATGATTTGGATCTGGTTCAGTTAAATCAGTGCCTCTGGTCCTATATGGGATATAGAACAGTTCATATCTTGACGTTGTTAAGGTACGGGGAGTTATCCAGCTTATGATTAAAACCAGACTCTGGATAACTCAAGGCACGTTTCTGTAATGGCTGTTTGTGGGTTGACCCAGGCTATGACGAGGGTTGACTTTCTACCATTTGGGTGAACAATAGAGATATTGTTCTAGACTCACCACAGTTTTATTAAAAATAGATTTTTTCAGAAAACAGTAGTGGGAGTATGGTAGAACTGGAAGTGATTCCAGAACCACAAACGATTACTGAAGATTTGATAAGGAACCTAAAGATTCAATCTGGATTGACATTCCATTGGCCACTCCGCAGATAAGGTGGGTAACTTCAGGCACCCGAGAGGTACTCCGGTAGCCTCAAGGTTGGTGACAGGGAAGTTCTTGTTTACCCACACTTGCCATTGTTGTTGTTCCAGGCTGCGAGACCCGGCAGGAGGATGAGTATAGCGTCGTTCTAAACTAGTTTTAGAAGTGCACGTCTATATGACTCTGGCAGAGGGTTTTCGTAGTCAGTGGGAGCAGCGGAAGCATTGGTGGACATCAGGCTTATGTCTATTCATAGACTAAAGCAGATATAGCGGAGATAGATCATCTGTTTCTGATGTGACAGTCATAGGTTTGACGTCATCAGAATAGGGGATGGATCTGTTGAGAAGGTAGTAGGGTGTGATATCCTGGTATTTGGATGACATACACAGAGTAGGAAAAGAAACTCCTATACTACAGTCGGTTATACTTTGGTCGTCACACAGTGGTTTCTCCACAAAGGAAATGGATTTTATATCAGACATACTGGTTACTAGATCTATGGTTTTAGATCTAGATTTGGGTGGTTTCCCAATCAGGGTACTTGACAGCATTCTAAGAGTATTTAGAATGGAAGACTCCTGTCACGGTAGTGTACCTGCAGGTAATGGAGTCACCCTCTCTAAAGGTGTCTTACAGACTAAAGGGGAGAGGGACGTGCATGATTGGCAGATCACTTGCTCAGGCAATTGAGTCAATCATGAGATGTCAAGTACCACACCAGATGTTGTTCTTGCACTAGATGCAATAAGTTGATATTGACCTGATCCTGGAGAAACAGTCGGAAGCAGTTTTAGAACATAAGTGGATGTTCTAGGGATATGATAACGACAGCCTCATGTGGGAGACAGTTATCATTCCAGGCTTCCAAGGTGACATGGACGACAAGGAGGTTGTCAGAGCTATAGTTTTCCTTCTGATGAGGGGCAGTATTTTGGACAGGTGGTCCAAGGCAGTACTGAGGATGGAATGGCGCAGGATACTGGTTAAGTTCAGTTGACGATACAGTCTAAGAAGTTTGGATTTGGAGTTCATATATGAGCTATGTCCCATCAGACATCCAGACACATTCTAAGACAGGTATTGCTCATTTCGGGAGATGGGTTTCTCCGCGAACTTGAGATATAGAGAGACATAGAAAGAGACATCCAAGCGGATCCACTCACTAAGGCTATTCCTCGAACGCAATAGTTTCGCAAACGAGCTTTGTGAGACTGACTAGTAGAGGAGTTGGGTGTTCGGTATCACACGGGCTGTAAGTATGAGACATCGCAATAATTAGCCTTGAGTGCAAGTGGGAGATTGTTGGAGATAATGCCCTCAGAGTCAATTATTGGATCACAGGCACGTGATTGCGGTGATTGAGGGAGGACCTATCCCGGTAGGACAGTCTTACTCGAGATGATAGTATGCTATCTGGTTTACCTTTATCATCGTGTACTGTTTCAGGTGACCTGACAAGTTGCTATTACACGTTGATAGAGCCCCTAGGATTCGTGCTTGACCACCAGCAGTATGAGGGCGATCATATAAGTGGGAGCTGGGGTCTATAAGCATATCCTTAAATGGTCCCTAGTCGTGTGAGTTTCGAGACAGGGCATCGATACTCCACAGTAGACTAGTGTATACAGTCGAGACCCCGACGAGGGGCGGTGGCCGGTCTCACAAGCCACTGGTGTCAGTTGGATCACCTAAGATGTATACAGGTGCTCATTGGGTTATGAGTACACCGGACAGGACTCGCCGGGAACATGCTAGTTGGTCATATACCAGACGTCAGATGGCAGTTCCCTGGTGACATGTGTGCAGGTTAGTTCATCGACCTGGGGATCGTCATTTGTCTCGTGTGAGTTCCCACTGTACTTTGATTACTACCCTACCACGGCTCAAAGGAGTCGTGCAAACAGGTTTTAGTTGGGTACAGTCCCGAGCCACATGGAGGCAGTGAGCGTATCTTCAGGGGTTCGTCTCTCCCGGTATTGGGGGTGAGGTCGTGCTGTGTCTAGGAGAGCCATTACACGAAGTCCTTGGCCAAGGCAAGGAGATTTACTGGTAGGTATTCCAGTAGTATCTCAGGGTGTTCTGGGCTACACTCCGTTACGACTTGTACCGCTTTTGGGGATCTGACTTTTACCAACCCCCTAGGCCCGCCATGCGATGCTCATAGACGAACGGACCGGACTGCACGGATATTGTCACTGACAGGCTCAGTAGGGTTGTCAGGCTGAGTTCACTCACAGACATCCCTTTTAGTCAGTACCTGGTAGCCCGTTACGTATTGGCTTATACCTCTGACGTGCTAGTGGTTAAATCCACAACCAAGGTGTTGACGAGTCTTTAGAGTCCCCCACATTCAGTTACTCAGCTTTCGGGCGAAAGGTTGTAGAGGCCGTATGGAGATATGGCAAGGTCCGATCAGATACGTGCGGTATTGCACGGATCAGGATCGGACAGTTTGTACTATTGGCCGTATGGTTATATGGCAGGGTTCGATCAGATACGTGCGGTATTGCACGGATCAGGATCGAACAGATATTACTAGCCGGTTTTGGTATAAGCCGGATTCTAGTATAGTACAGTGGAGATTTTGTCTCATTGCATTTGTATTTCGGTCGGAATACAAATGCGGGTGTGTATGCACAGTATCGGGGTTTTCCTGTAATTTATTACAGGACCAGTTTTCTGGAGTTGCCAGTTTGCTTTTAGTTTCGGCCGATTTCCTTTGTATCGTTCATTGGCCGAAGATTGGTGGAGGAGGGCTTATTTGCATTGTTGCAAATAAGCAATTGTGGAGGGGGTCTTTGCATTATTGTTTTATCATGATGGTGCACCATTCTTTTGACTTGACTTTTTGCTTCATGGTTGTGTCATGATGGCTTGACCCTTGTTATGAGGTGATGGTTGCTTTGGGGTGTTGTTTGTGTGGTGATCATTTGTTTTTCCATCATCACTCACTTTCCACCCACCCCTTTGTCTTTGTTCTTTCTCTCTCCAATCACACATGGAAAGGGGTGGGCCGGCCATTCTTTGAAGGATGAGGGAAATGCTTCTTTTGGAGTGGGGAGAAAATATGATACTCTCATTCTTTTGTATGCTACATTTTTCCCTTCACCTCTCTCCAAGCTCTCTTTTCCTCCACCAATGGCAATTCTACAATCCCCAAAATGAGACTTCTTCTCTAGATATTCTACAGCATATCTTGGGCACGTCGAGTAGCCGGCTTCGTGCCCGAGTTGCCTCGGCATTGAGGTGGGAGCCCGTAAACGATGTAGGCGATGTGGTGCACTTCCGGCGACGAGGAGGAGACGGGACATTCCGCAGGAGGTCGGGACGACGACGAGAAGACCGGAGGACTCGGATCTGTCGGTATACTTCTCATCCCTATCTTGTTAGTAGCTTAGACTTGTTAATGGTTACGATCCGGATGTTTAGTGCGCGGTGGTACCGGTTTGCTAAGTCCGCAAAATTAAAGTTTTTCACCGCTTCCGCATTCCGGCGTCGGTTTGACGGCCGGGGCGCCGCCGTGCACTTACATTGATTGGAAAGGAAGCTGACGAGCGAACTCATCCATTAACCCTACTGAGCCTGAAAGTGACAATATACGTACAGTCCAGTCCGTTCATCTAAAGAGTATCGCATATCGAGTCTAGGGGGTGGATAAAGTCAGACCCCTAATAACGCGATAATTCGTGTCGGTATGAAGCCTATCACCACCTGAGAAACTACTGATACAAATCAGTAATTCTCCACTAGCTCGGCCGAGAATTTCTAGTGATGGCCACTCGTGCACTGTGCGACATCAACCCCAATACCCGGAGAGACGAATCCCCGATGATCCGCTCACTGCCTCCATGTGGCTCGGGACTGTATCCAAAAAATACCTGTTTGCAAGTCTCCTTTGAGCGTGGTAGGGTAGAAATCAAAGCGCAGTGGGAACTCACACGAGAAAAATGACGATCTCAGGTCGACAAACTAACCTGTACACATGTCACCTGGGAACTGCTATCTGACGATATGTATAATACTAACTAGCATGTTCCCGGCGAGTCCTGTCCGGTGTACTCATAACCCAATGAGCACCTGTATACATCTTAGGTGAACCAACTAACACCAATGGCTTGTGAGACCGGCCACCGCCCCTCGTCGGGGTCTCGACTGTATACACTAGTCTACTCTGGAGTATCGATGCCCTGTCTCGAAACTCCCACGACTAGGGACACTTTAAGGATGTGCTTACAAACCCCAGCTCCCACGTATATGATCGCCATCATACTACTGGCAGTCAAGCAAGAATCCTATGGGCTCTATCAACATGCAATAGTGAACTAAAGCATGTATACGATGGTAAAGACAAACCGGATAGCATACTATCATCTCGAGCAAGACTGTCATATCGGTATAGGTCCTGCCTCAATCATTGCAATCACGTACCTGCGATCCAATAATTGACTTTGAGGGTACTATATCCAACAGTCTCCCACTTGCACTTAAGGCTAATTATTGCAATGTCGCATGCTCACAGCCCGTGTGATACCGAACATCCAACTCCTCTACTAATCAGTTTCACAAAGCTAGTTTGTAAAAACTCTTGTGTTCGAGAAATAGCCTCAGTGAGTGGATCCGCCCTGATGTTTCTTTCTATGTCTCTCTTAATCTCAAGTTCGCGGAGAAAGCCATCTCCCGAATCGAGTAATACCTATCTTAGAATATGTCTGAATATCTGATGGGACCTTGTTCATAAATGAACTCCAAATCCAAACTTCTTAGACTTTATTGATAACTGAACCTAATCAGTATCCAACACCATGCCTCCCACAGTATCCTCTTGGACCACCTGTCCATAATAATGTCTCTCGTCAGAGAAAAAACTATAACTCTGACAATCACTCTGTCATCCATGTCACCTTGGAAGCCTGGAATGATAACCGTCTCCCGAAGGAGGCTGCCGTCATCAAATCCGTAGAACATACACTCATGTTCTAAAACTGCTTCTTAATGTTTCTTCAGGATTGGATTAATATAAACTTATCGCAACTAGTGCAAAAACAACATCTGGTGTGGTACTTGACATCTCACGATTGACTCAATTGCCTAAGCAAGTGATCTGCCAACCATGTACATCCCTCTCCCCTTTAGTCTGTAAGACACCTTTAGAGAGGGTGACTCCATCACCTGCAGGTACACCACCATGCCAGGAGTCATCTATTCTAAAATACCATTAGAATATTGTCAAAGTACCCAAATTGGGAAACTACCCAATTCTAGATCTAAAACAATAGATCTAGTAACCAGAATGTCTGATATTATATTCATATCCTTTGTGGAGAAACAACTGTGTGACGACCAAAGTACAACCGATCGTATTATAGGAATTTTACTTCCTACTCTGTGTATGTCATCCAAATACCAGGACATCACACCCTACTACCTTCTTAACAGATCCATCCCCTATTCTGATGAAGTCAAAACCATGACTGTCACATCAAAATTAGATGATCTTATCTCCGCTATATCTGCTCAAGCCTATAAATAGACATAAGCTTCTTGCCCACTATGCTTCCGCTGCTCCCACTGACTACAACAACCCTCTGGCAGAATAATATATACGTGTACTTCTAAAACTAGTTTAGAACGACGTTATACTTATCCTTCTGCCGGGTCTCATAGTCTGGAACAACAGTAGTGTCAAGTCTGGGTAAACAAGAACCTCCCTGTCACCGTCCTTAAGGCTACCGGAGTACCTCTCGGGTGTTTGAGGTTACCCACTATATCTGCGGAGTGGCTATTGGAATGTCAAACCTGATTGAATATATAGGTTCTATTAAATTTTCCGTAATCGTTTGCGGTTCTGGAATCACTTCTAGTTCTACCATACTCCCACTACTGTTTTCTGAAAAAATCCATTTTAATAAAACTGTGGCGAGTCAAGAACAATATCACTATTGATCTTCCAGATGGTAGAAATGTCAACCCTCGTCAAAGCCAGGGTCAACCCATAAATTGCCATTACAGAAACGTGCCTTGAGTTACCCAGTGTCTGGTTTTAAGTATAAGCTGGACAACTCCCCGTATCTTAACATCGTTTAAGATATGAACCATTCTATATACAATATAGAAATGGAGGCACTAATTTAATTGGAACCAGATTCAAATCATGCAACTGTCTCCAGTGCATATCAACTTAATGAAGAGAGGCTAATCAACATTACTCAACTTAGGAATCCATCCAATTATGAGTAACCTGAAAGAGAAACGAGTTTCCCAAAACCGTTACTATCAACTGAATACCAATCACAAGAATCTACATCTTCAAGCTCTTTGAAGAATCCCAATACTTGTGACACCTGGTTCTCTACTTTATTCTTATACCCACAACTTCTCAAAACTTAGACATTGTATTTCTACGAAACACTTGTCTAAAAACTAGAGAAGTTATAAGTAATCAGAACATAGTATGAGGACCTACCCCTTTGTCCTGACGGACACTGGACAATATACAATACTCTGTATAAGTCCGCTGAGTTGAATAACTCTAAACCTGTGCATCGTAGGTTGAAAACTGTACCCAGGCGATTTCCTCAAATATCACCAATTACAACGAATTCCGATATAATGAGGATAATTACCTAATTTCCAATAACTTACTCCCACTCATCATCTGTAAAACCATACAGATATGAGAATGAAACCTGGTAAATACATACCATGGAGCAAGGGTCTAATTGGGAAATCAGTTTACAATTAACAATGCACAGTTAAACTGAAACATGAAAATGTTTCGTAGGGATATCCTGGTATTCCTAGTAATGCCTCTTCCATAATCCAATTCATGATTTTAACCGTATATCTCTTTGCCATCTTCCAAATCCCTTTATTTGTCTTTATTCATTACCTTCTGTATACCACTTAGGCTAAGTGGTTTTCTTCCTTCCCTACCGTTCGGCACCAGCCTATGGTTTGGAAGAAGACTATCCAGTAAGCATAATAGGTGTACTCTCCTAATCCTAGGAGTACTCGTAACTTAAGAGAAGGTGGTGATAAAAGACAACTGAATAATACCTTATTCTTTTAAAGGTGAAATAGGAGTGGCGATGAAGTACGCGGTTTGGTCGTGAATGATAACAGTCGCAATTTTTTTTGCCCTCTTTCTAATCTCTTTATTTTGTCTTTACATATTACCTTCTGCACACCCTACTTAGGCTAATTGGTTTTCTTCATTCCATACCTTTCGGCACCTGCCTATGGTTTGGAATAAGACTATCCAATAAGCGTAATAGGTGTACTCTCCTAAACTAAGTAGCTCTCGCAACCTGAGAGAAGGTGATAATAAAAGACAACTGAATAAACCAATTCTATTTCTCCCGAACCTGGATCCATCCTCGAAGAAGTCCCTTCGAGTTCGTATATAACCATACGATGGATCTATCCAATGGAAGTGGATGTCCGTAGTAATACGGGGTGTTCTGAGAAATACAAAAGGTAAAAGAAGGAGTGGCAATGACTTATGCAACTATAGACAATTCAAAAGTCAGTATTTTAAGAAGGTTCGGTCTACTTGGTCACTGAGTCATAGTCTAGGGTCGGTCAAAGGTCGCTGCCATAAGAGAGAGAGAGAAAAGAAATACTCTGCGTGCACTCTAACCTAGATCAGAATGGTTATCACTTTATCTAATCAGGAAACCTCCCACTGTAATCTCAAATTCTCCTCCAAACCTGAAAGAAGAATTAGTCGGGATCACCCGAAGAGTAAACCAACTCATCAGTGAGAATCGGGATCCAACTATCATCGCATGATAACTTGATGGAAGCCACTCAAGTTATCACACTCCAGAAGGTATGTGCATGCCTGGCAAGTTTGCTGTATGTTTGAAACTCCTGATGTGATTTTTGCCCCATGCTCTTAAGATCTTGGCTTTGGTCAAAATATCATAAGTCACATGCCAAGTTCTACCCATCACTATCCAGGTCAATTTGAACCCACCCGCACATGCCCTTGACTTTGGCCAAAATGGCAGAACGACTGTCCCAAACCAACTCATCTATCTATGCAACAGATGAATACCCAGCAGCTACCAAACACTATGCCTTGACTTTGGCCAAAATACATAGCTTGAATACTATTGAATACCCAAAAGAAATGACGGAGGGCTATGGCTGGTTTTTGGCGAAAAATATTTAACGTAATGAACTTGATCTCGTTGAAGGAACCCGATAGCTTTTTATAAAAATATAGTGACGAAAAACCTTTGCTAAAGAGGTCACTCCCGGTAAAGGGATCTCGGCTCTTTCCTCGTGGAATGAGGTGCAGGATATTCCAACTGAATACCGCGATGCAAAGCAACTTGTAATCGACTATATTGAAGTTATTACCCTGACGCAAACTTCTGCCCAAGGGGTCTCTCCCGATGAAGGGATATCAGCCCTTGCCTCGTCGAATGAGGTGCTGGATATTCCAACCGAATATCACTATGCAAAACAAAAGGAAGCGTCTTTGTAATAACACTTTTAAAATTGTTCCAACAACATCAAATATAGGTTTGTTTTACTTGCATTAATACGAATCAACGCATTCCCATCAATTAATCACACCATAAAAGAATGAAAATATAATGTACGTATATGCCATTCGCATTCGCCACTGGGTCCCGTCATCACCCGTTAGGTTACTTAACTAATGACAAAGCGGGGACTGGACTAGCGTGGGTGTAAAACATATACAACATCTAATAGTATATATACCAATATACAGTAATCGCTCCAGGCGTAATAAATGCAACATTACAGAAAAGTAATAAGCATCACAGAACAATACAGATAATCTGGGATCCCCGGGTTTCACAGAGCCGCTACTGAAACCCGACGTTCCCCTGGTCGTATGGATAGCCTGTGCAATGAAACCTAAACCCCTACGGGTGCGGCAAGTTACCCGCCAAAACCTGAAGCGAGGTAGTCCCCCACAGCATAGTGAATGGAACACCCGGCACTTCACGGAATCCGGTAAATTGAGCACCCCTCCTTGGGTCAACCTATACCCCCTACGAGTGCGGCGAATAGTTTGCCAATTCTAGAGTGAGGTCCCTCTGCCTCTCAAAGCCATGAGATACGGACCCGTTGCCCTCCAGAACCCGGCTATCCGTGCACCCCTCCGCGGGCAATCCTAGTACATAAAAGAAAATATATGACGGGTATATCGACCTCAGCCCGGTCGTGTCCCAAAAAGAATATTATACAAACAGGTAGTGATGGCAATTCACATGTTGGACGCTCGCCCCGCAATATCAAATCTACAAATAAATCCAAACAGCACTACCATTGCACACTGCTATCCACCACGACATATCCGCAACATCACAGCACAACACAGAACATCAACGCGAATGTCACGTTCGCAAACCCGTCTAAAAGAACTATAGCAATTAGACTGGTTTACCGCTCGAATGACATTCCCGGTCGGAGATATAAAGTAAGTACTGTAAACTAACACGTTTAAATTTCGATCGACAAAATTTCCCAAAGTGGGCCCCATAAACATCTGCTGTACAGTAACAAAATATGGGCCCAAAAGAAATATTCCAGAAACCACAATTTACCAAGTAAAGCACACTGGAAAAATTTGATGCACTGTTCCCACATACTGGACGCGGTTCCGCGATCAAACCCTAGCTTTGGCCGCGGATCCGCGGCAGTACTGTGGGATCATGTGCCCAATTTTCACTAGTATGCTTAGAAAACCCTGCTTGACTTTCTGTGATATGCAAAATTATTTTTAGACTCTTTTAAAAATCGACAGAAACTCAGACATGGAATTTGCGGTTTTCGAAAATCCGTTCGATCGATATTTTAAACACGTTAGCACAAGTTAGTAAAGCTTAATGGTGAGGCTCTGATACCACTGTAAGTCCACGGTAGCACCCCGGCCGTCTAACAGACGCCAAATATGGAACAAAAACTTTTTACAACTGGCTCTATCACGTACTGTAACCCGGATCTGCCATTAAAGCTAAACCAACAAACTACAAAGTGGGTAGAAACGTTATACCGAATGATCCGAGTCTTTCGGTCTTCAACCATCATCCCACGCTTTGTTGCGGCTGCTCCGATCTCCAGTCTTCTCGCCCAGGTGGCACCACGTCGACGGATCTATAAACGGGCTCCCGCCTCTGAACCGAGACAACTCGGTCGTCAAGTTTGCTAAAAGAGACGACCAAGATGATGTAGAGAATGAGTAGAACACTTTGTCTCGCTTCGTCCAAAGCCATGGACGAACGGTTAATGAAGTTGCCTTTTGAAACTGTGATGGAATGAAATGAGCTTTGAAATTTCCATACACCAAAACTTTAGTCTTTTCTCAAAAATGAATCAATCTCTCTCTCACCCACAAGGGGCCGGCCACTTAAGAGGAAGGGGGTGAGTCTAGGAGGGGGAAGGTGACCACAAGCACAAAAACAAATGAATGAGTCACAAAGAACACCTAGCATAACATTAATGCAAACTATGAATCACCAAAACCTAGTCATCAAACATTAATTGCACAATTAATGCACTAATGAGTCACAAGCCACTTCATCACTTCTAGAACCTTCTAGAAGCACGACTCACCCTCATGACTCACCCAAGAAGAAAAGATAAATCCGCATTTAACCGAATGTTAAATACGGCTGATAGAAAACTGGAAACTGGCAACTTTCAAAAGTGATCCTGAAACGAATTTCAGGATAACCCCGTAACAGTATAAACATACCCGTATTTGTATTACGACCGAATACAAATGCAACTGAGACAAAGATATTATATCTACACAGTATAATACTCGGATCCGGCTTAAACCAAAGCCGACCAGTATTATCTGCCCGAAATATGACACGTGCGTAAACTCACGTGCATTTTCCGAACCCTGCCATAAAACCATACGGCATCTACAACGTTTCGCCCGAACTTGGGAAACTGTCGGTGGGGGACTCTAATGACTCATCAATACACTGGCACTGGGTATAATCTCTAGCACGTCAGAGGTACGAGCTGTACGTAACGGTTGCCTATGTATTGATTGGAAAGAAAGCTGACGAGCGAACTCATCCATAAACCCTACTAAGCCTGACAGTGACAATATACGTACAGTCCGGTCCGTTCGTCTAAAGAGTATTGCATATCGAGTCTAGGGGGGTGGATAAAGTCAGACCCCTAATAACGTGATAATTCGTGTCGGTATGAAGCCCATCACCGCCTGAGAAACTACTGATCCAGATCAGTAATTCTCCACTACCTCGGCCGAGAATTTCTAGTGATGGCCACCCGTGCACTGTGCGACATCAACCCCAATACCGGGAGAGACGAATCCCCGATGATCCGCTCACTGCCTCCATGTGGTTCGGGACTGTACCCAAAAAATACCTGTTTGCACGTCTCCTTTGAGCGTGGTAGGGTAGAAATCAAAGCACAGTGGGAACTCACACGAGACAAATGACGATCTCAGGTCGACAAACTAACCTGTACACATGTCACCTGGGAACTGCTATCTGACGATATGTATAATACCAACAAGCATGTTTCCGGCGAGTCATGTCCGGTGTACTCATAACCCAATGAGCACCTGTATACATCTTAGGTGAACCAACTAACACCAATGGATTGTGAGTGTTAGTTATATGTATGCCCTAGAGGCCATTACTATACATAGTATGTATATTGTAGTGGACGCTTGGACATATATAGGGATGACTTTCTTGCTCGATATGATAGTATGCTATCTGGTTACTCTTTATCTTAACGTGTACACTGATTGTCTCTCTGTTACATGTTGGTAAAGCCCTTGGGATGTGTACTTGACTACCTGGACTATGATGCGGATCATACTAGTGGGGACATGGTAGTCCATAAGTACATCCTTCAAAGTCCCTAGTCGTGGGTGTATCGAGACGGGGCATCGATATACCAGAGTAGACTAGCGTGTACCTTCTCGACCCATACAGATGGGCGATGGATGATCCCATATCCATTGGTGTTTGACATCAGAGATGATATACGGGTGCTCAGTGGAGACTGGGTACACTGGACGGACTCGCCGAGAACTCCCAGATGGTATTATACCTCACGCCAGATGGCAGTTCTCTGGTGACACTGGTACAGAGTAGTCTGTTGACCCGAGATCGTCATAGAGTCTTGTGTGATTCCCACTGTGCTTTGATTTCCACCTTACCACGTCCAAGAGGGCGTGCAAAACGGTGGTTTTTGGGTACAGTCCCGAATCACATGGAGGCAATTAGCGATAGGAGGGGATTCGTCTCTCCCGGTATAGGGAGTTGATGTTGCGCTGTGTTCGATTGGCTATAACCGAAAATCCTTGGCCAGGGTTGCTGAGATTTACTGGTAAGTTTTACCAGTAGTTTCTCGAACTGTTATAGACCTCATATCGACACGACTTATCGAGCTACTGGGGTCTGACGTTTACCACCCCTAGGCAAGATATGCGACATATCAGACGAACAGACCGGACTGTACGGTAAGTGTTACTGGTTGGATTCACAGGAGTGTGAGCGGGCTTGCTCGTTGATCTTCTGATCGCTCAATACCCGGGTGGCCGTTACGTTTAGCAGACCGCTTGCGGCTTGTGGGTGTTTGATATGATCATCACCTGCTGCCGGCGTATTGACGAGTCTTTAGAGTCCTACACAGAGGTTTCCTGGCTCAAGCAAAACGAAATAGGAGCGCATATGAGATATGTGCGGGACCGAGAATAATACCAGTATGTGATACTGAATTCTATTCTCGCGATATGTATCATGGGACGGTTATATGTGATATAGCCGAGTTACCGGATCAAGTGTTGATTCGATACATTGATACACTAGATATTAGTCGGTTATATGCGATATGACCGGATCATTAAATCAAGTATTGATTTAATGATTTGATGTATAATTATATATTTGATATATTACTTTACATTAACTAGTATTGGTTCACTTAAGATTATTTTTCTCATTTGTTTGTGCACATTGTATACATGATATATTTTTGTGCACTAGATTGTATCATGTTTGATGATACAAGCAAACTTGGGTGTGTATGTTTTAAACCATGGTTTAGGTTAATGGTTAAGGTCTTATTTTCTTTCTTTATTTATTTTTGGAAAAACAAAATGGTGTCTTTTCTTATTTTGGCAAGAAGCTTCATGATATTTCTAGCTTCTTTGAATAAGTCTTACCATTTTGTTTTATTCCTTAACCCTAACCATTTACCTTAACCCTAGTTTATTCTCTACATGAGTTTATCTAACCCATGGTTGCAATATGATAGATATCACTTGGATTTTCTTTTTAAAAAAATAATTCATTCATTCTTGATTTCTTTCTTCTTCTTCTTCTTGATGAAGAAAGAAAACCTTTGCTAGATTTTTCCAAGTGATGATTCCAAGTAAGAAATCCAAATCTAAAGTGAACCCACTTCCTATTTCTTCATCCTCTATCACTTGCCATGTAGTAGAGGGTGTTTTCTTCACAAGTTCCTTGACCTAGTGAAGATGGAGCTTGAGTTTGAGTCGCCTCGACGTAGATCATCTTCGGCCTCGAAGTCAATGACCTAGCCCGATCATTTCTCCGACGAAACCATCGCTAGAGTCCGGGATCCCGATGATCGCAGTGAAGGGACGTCAACACGGAGCTAACGAAATGGTGGAGCGGATCTACAAAGGTTGTATTTTCGGTTCACTCTTAGTTAAGTTGTTAACTAGTTGTAGTTTCGCCTTTGCCTCTAGTTATCGATCTATGATTAGGGTTGTTAGGTACATGGAAAATTTGATTTTGCCATGGTTGATCTGTTGTGGAACCTCTTTAGTATGCCTAGGAACCCTACAGTGAGACCGGCCACCGCCCCTCATCGGGGTCTCGACTGTATACACTAGTCTACTCTGGAGTATCGATGCCCTGTCTCGAAACTCCCACGACTAGGGACACTTTAAGGATGTGCTTACAAACCCCAGCTCCCACGTATATGATCGCCATCATACTGCTGGCAGTCAAGCAAGAATCCTATGGGCTCTATCAACATGCAATAGTGAACTAAAGCATGAATATGATGATAAAGACAAACCAGATAGCATACTATCATCTCGAGCAAGACTTTCATATCGGTATAGGTCCTACCTCAATCATTGCAATCACGTACCTGTGATCCAATAATTGACTTTGAGGGCACTATATCCAACAGATGGCTCCCACTGTTTCCTCGAATTCTCCTCCAAACCTAAAAGGAGAATTAGTCGGAATCACTCGAGGAGTAATCCTACTCATCAGTGGAAATCGGGATCCAACCATCATTGCATGATAACTTGATGGAAGCCACTCAAGTTACCACACTCCAGAAGGTATGCGCAAGCCTGGCTAGTTTCCTGTATGTTTGAAACTCCCGATGTGATTTTTACCCCTAACGACTTCATGGCCTTGATAGAGACCAACGTGCCATAAGTCGCTACTCAAGTTCAGCCCGTCATTATCCAAGATTGATCTAAACCCATCTGCACAAGCCCTTGATAGAGACCAACGTGACTATGCGGCTGTCCTAGATAATCGCATATCCATGCTACAAACACGTATCACACAGCTACCGTACACTATGCCTTGATAGAGACCAACGTAGATAGCACGAATACTACGAGATACCTATCTGAAATGACGGAGGGCTACGGCTGGTTTTTGGCGAAAAACCTTTAACGTAATGAACTTGATATCGTTGAAGGAATCCAAGTGGTTTTATAAATATATAGTGGCGAAAACTGTCACGCCCCGCTTCCCAGGGTATGCTAAGATGGGCACGTGACATAGCCAACCATGCTATCTGTGGGTAGGAAGTATCCATCCACAGTCACATTACGGCTGTAGAGATATCAAGAACAAAATAAAACTAACTTAAACATGTCCATAAGCCAAGATATCATGAGTCAAGAATAATAAAAGTGCGGAAGCAAAAGATCCAATACAAATAACTGGAATGTATGTCCCATAATGCGGGCTCACATCAGGAATAAAATGCAGGAAATAAAAGAAACTAACTACTGCGAACACCTCACAGCTCAGCTTGCTGGCTGAAGTACTCCTACTCGGACTGCAGCAACGGTACAGAATCTGGGCCATGCAAAATCCAGACGTCAGTGCGTCATGTCATCAAGTAATAGAATATGAACAGAGTAACAGGCAATGCAAATATAACCATGAATGAAAAGCAGGGATAACAGTAATATAAATCAGGCAATGCAGGGTAGTGTGTAGTGAGTAAACTAAAATGTTCTATTGGGTTTTCTACTCTAAAGTCTTTGAAATCAAATTGATGAATCATCGATGTAACTCAATAGTATCCCGTGCATACCCGGGACCGCGGTCCAGATTCTCGGGCTGAATCCGAGACATGCCGCTAGGCACTAAAACAGGAGATATGTACAGATGAATGATGTCAGCGGCATCATCCCAAGGCTGGCCTAGCCTCTAAAACTGATCGGAACAGGTATCGAACTGTCGAGTTACAAGTCAGGTTTCATCATAGATTTCCCCATACCCCCAAGTTCTATGTGTAAGTCAAGTCAGGTATTCGGTAATCAAGAACTAATGCCAACAAAGGATCAGGTAAGCAGGTTTGTCTGGATAGACAACAGGAACGGTCCGTGAGGACTACATGTCATGTTTGTTGGCATTAGACACAAGATCAGGTAACGGGTCAAGTCATGGTACATCAGGTCAGGTCAAGTAGTATACGGTACCATGTCGGGTCAATCAATATGTATGTAGCAAGTCATGTCAAGGTGTAAACGATATCATGGGTGTGCTCATAGTCAGCTAGCATAATCAGGGTTAAAAATAATCAAACGTGGTTATCAACACCATGATCTAAGTGATGAGTTAAGCAACAAAGCAGATTTTATTTATTTAGCTGTACAGTTGTCAATTGTGTTTAACAGACAATGTCGGCATAATGTGAATATAGTATGAAAGATGTAAATGTTGAAAACAGGTTAGTAAATATTGAGTGATCCATGGATGCGATGACATGTATAATCTGTTTAATGAATGCGGTTGTAATTAGATCGGTTAAAGCTGCACATGGATGTCCGATAGGCTAAAAAGGCATCCCAGCAATAAACAAAGGTGATCTATCATGTACAGGTGATTGTTAGATGTAAATAATTAGATGCAAGATTAGGTTTCACGTTTGGAATCATGAAATGTATAACGGAACCTTACACGGTTAACTTGTAATCCATCTCTATCAATTCTAATTAGGGATTTAACAGGAAATAAGTAATTTAGCATATGAATAGTTTAAAATAGCATGTAGCAAGTTTCACTTGCCTCGACGGGTCACGAAACGGAAAACGGAACGTTACGCGTCGGCGAGAAAATCTCACGACGCGCGCACGGTTCACGGAATGAACCCAAACGACGGACAGTGGAGCCACACGGGTCAGGGTTCCTCGCTGGATCGTCGGGAAACGTCGTCGGCACGGTCGGATTCCAGCCAACACAAAAACAGTGAGAACAAGAAAAGCAATGATTTAACACAAAAAGAAAAGCAAGAAAGCAAGGAATGGATGAGGAATGAGGGTACAAGGGTGTACTGGGTTTGCAGAGTGTTGTGGTGGCAGTGCGACCAACCGTGATGCGGTCGACGGAACTCCGACGATCACCCGAGGCTGCACAGCCAAAACCATTAACAGAAGAGAACAATATGGGAAGAAGTAGAAGAGAGGAATGAGAGGGAGAAGAAGAGATTACCGGAGTTGTGCACGATACCAGGGACCCCATGACGAGTCGCCGATGGCAACAATTCCGGTGATGTGCAAGGTGCAGGGGTGCAGGGGTGTTCGGCGTGAGTGCAAGTGATCGGAGAAGAGGAAAGAGGAAGACTAAGATGAAGCGGGGGAGGAGATGGTGGTGATGAGGAGACGAGTAGCAAGGTCGAGGGAAGAGATGGTGGTGAGGGACGAGTTAGGGTTTCGCTCGGTGCATGGGTTTTTCTAAAAAAAAGAAGAAGACGAGGGGAAGACAGAAGGGAGGTGAGGATAAAGCGGGGGGAGGTGACGAGATCGTCGCTTACCGCGAGAGGAGTGAGAAACGGCCGCGAGAGGAGAGAGAGAGGGAGAAACGAGAGGAGAGAGAAAGAGGAGGAGAGAGAAGTTTGTTTCGTAGTGAGGTGAGCGAGAAGGAATAAAAGAAAGAAAAAGAAAAAAGGGAGAGAGAGAGTGAAATGGTGGGGCCAGTGGTGAGGAAAGGAAGGTTGTGATTGGATGATGGAAAAGATTTGTTGGGAGAAAGTTTGTAAAAGATTTCGAGGGTTTTTAAAAAAAAATCGTTGGTTAAAGAGAATCTGTGATAGGCTGAGGGAGTTGGGGAAAAGATTTTCTTAAGGGATTTAAAATAGGGAAATTATTTTCTGGTGGTTAAAATTTAGAAAAAGGATTTGGCGTAAATACAAAATATTTCAGAATTGCGCCCGGGTCGGGTCCAAAAATTTGAATTTGAAATAAGAAAATTATTGGCGGGTTCCAAAAATTAAAATGAAGGATTTTATAATTAAAAAGCATACCCCCAAGAATGGACGCACGTACGTGCGCGTAGCAGTCCAAACATGTCCGTTTCACTGAACGGGGCGAGAACACGGTGCAAGGACGCTACCACAGGGTTAGGGATGCCGAGCAGGTCATGACAAGTATTTTTAATTTTATTTTAGATGACTTAAACTGTTATATGCATAATATGATATGTCGGGGTAAATTTATAACAGCAACAAACAAAACCAAGATAATGAACTGAATCCCACATACCACACATAAGTAAACAGAAACATGTAAAACTGGACTCGGTTGTTATAAAAACTTTTGCTAAAGAGGTCACTCCCGGTAAAGGGATCTCGGCTCTTTCCCCGTCGAATGGGGTGCAGGATATCCCAAACTGAATACCACGATGCAAAGCAAAATAATCGACTATAGTAAAGTTATTACGTTGACGCAAACTTTTACTCAAGGGGTCACTCCCGATGAAGGGATCTCGGCCCTTGCCTCGTCGAATGAGGTGCAGGATATTCCAAACTGAATACCACGATGCAAAGCAAAAGTGTACGTCTGTAATGTCAGTTTTTTAAAAATTTGGTTCTAACAACATCATATATAGGTTTGTTTTATCTTTGCATTGATAAGAATCTATGCAGTCCTATCAATTAATCACACCAGAAAAGAACGAAAATAAAATGTACATATATGCCATCCGCATTCGCCACTGGGTCCCGTCATCACCCGTTAGGTTACTTAACTAACGACAAAGCGGGGACTGGGCTAGCGCGGGTGCAAAACATATACAATATCTACTAGTATATATAAATATATATATAGCATTCATCACGGGCATGATATAAAGCAACATAACAGAAACATCACAGAAGCAACACAGAATGGTGGATAATCTGGAGCCCCGGGTTTCACTTGAGCCGCAAGTGAGACCCGACGTTCCCTGTCGTGTGGATAGCATATGCAATAAAACCTAGACCCCTACGAGCGTGGCAAGTTACGGGCCAAAACCAGAAGTGAGGCGGCCCCCTTTAACAACGTGAATGGGCCACCCGGCACTTCTCGAAATCCGGAAGCTTGAGCGCCCCTCCGTGGGTCATACCTATACCCCCTACGAGTGCGGCGAATAACCTGCCAATTCTAGAGTAAGGTCCCCTCCGTCCCAACGCCATGAGATGCAAACCCGTTGCCCTCTAGAATCCGGCTATTCGTGCACCCCACCGCGGGGTAATTCTAGTACAGAAAATAAAATAATATACAAGGGTGACATCGACCTCAGCCCGGTCGTGCCCCAAAAGAATAATATACAAATTGGCAGTGACGGCAGTCCACATGTCGGACGCTCGCCCCGCAATATCAAATGTACAAATGAAATCAAACTGTATTAATATTGCACCATAGCTATCCACCACGACGATCCAACCAACATCACAGCACATTACAGAACATCAACGTGAATGTCACGTTCGCAAATCCGTCTAAAAGACATAGCAATTAGACGAGTTTACCGATCAAATGACATTCACGGTCGCAGATAGAAATGTAAGTACTGATAAACGCACACTTAAATATCGATCGACAAAATTCCAAATTGGCCCCAATAGCAAAACAATACTTCACTGAAACCTGGGCCAAAACAGAATATCACAAAAATCATAATTTTACATCAGGAGGCTACAGTAAAAATTTGGAAGCCCATCGCTACTAAATGGCCGCGGAACCGCCGCCAATAGGGGTTAGTGCAGCAGATCCTCGGCACTTTAGTGACATCACGAGCTCAAATTTTTTGTGTAGCCTTATATTTGCCTGCACGGATTTTTAAGATGCCTGAAATAATTTTTTGACCACATTTGAAAATCGACAGCAAACCCAAAAATGAAATCGTGATTTTGGTAAATTCCGTCGATCGATCTTTTAAGCACGTCTAAACAAGCTAGTAAGGGATTTAAAGGGTGGCTCTGATACCATGAAGGGTCCCGGCAGTGCCCCGGCCGTCAAAACGCGGCCAAAATGCAGAACAAAAATTTATGAAACCGGCGCTACCGCTACCCGAATCCCGGATCGACCTTAAACCCTAAACTAGCAAGCTAACTAAGAGTTAGAAACTTTATACCGAGTTGATCCGTATCTTTCGGTCTTCATTCCAAGCTCCTAGCGGTTCCTTGATGTGGTTTGGTCACCGGTCTTCCTCCATCTCCGATGATCCACCCGAGGGATGTAACTCCGGCTCTAGCTCCACGATATGATGCTTATGGAGCAACTAGGGTCTCTAGGATGCTACCCTAGAGAGCTTAGGATGTAGTGTGAATATTTCTTAGTGTTAGCTATCTCAAAAACTTGAAGATGGAAGCTAAGCATGAAAGCTAGTGGAGGTGAAACACAAATGGTGAAGGAGGAGCTCAAGAAGAAAAACAATGAACAAAACCTTCATGCTTCAAAAATGAGCTTACCTTGGAAAGAGAAAATAGCATGCAAGGTTTTGTAAAATGCATTTTTTCAATTTTAAGATCCTACCATACTTGAATAGTGAACACAAATGAATTAACAATTCATTTGTGTGCACTATTGCAAGCATGGTTGTCTCCACACCTCATCATGCTAATATCCACCTCATTTACCATTTTAATAAAATGGTCAAATCAAGAAATGAGGTGGCACCTTCTAGAATGTTATCCGGTAAAACTACGGATTACATTCAACTGTAATATATCTGCATTCGTACCGAAATACGAATAACCAAAAAGATAGTATAACACAAAGAATATAATACTAGAATATACGTACCAAAATACATATATGTAAATTATTAAATCAATACCTGATTTAATAATCCGGCTCAAACCCGAGCCGGCTGGCATTATCAACTGTCCAATCGAAAGTCCGAGTAAAATGTACATCAATTGATCGGAACCCTGCACGTATCCAATACGGCTACTACATCATTTCGCCAGAACCAGGGAAACCCTCTGTGTGGGACTCTAAAGACTCGTCAATACGCTGGCAGTGGGTTTAACCACAAGCACGCCAGCGGCACTAGCTGTACGTAACGGCTACCCAGGTATTGAGCGAAAGATAGGCCGACGAGCAAACTCATGCAGAACCCATACCGAGCCTGACAGTGACAATATCCATACAGTCCGGTCTGTTCGTCTAAGAGTATCGCATATCGAGTCTAGGGGATGGATAAAGTCAGACCCCCAACAACGCGATATTTAGTGTCGGTATGAAACCCATCACCACCTGAGAAACTATCGATCCTGGATCGATAATTCTCATCCACCGTGGCTACGGATTTATGGTGATGGACATCCGTACACAACGCGACATCAACCCCCAATACCGGGAGAGGCGAATCCCCAACGATCCGATCACTGCCTCCATGTGGCTCGGGACTGTACCCAACTAAAACCTGTTTGCACGACTCCTTTGAGCCGTGGTAGGGTAGTAATCAAAGTACAGTGGGAACTCACACGAGATAAATGACGATCTCAGGTCGACAGACTAACCTGTACACATGTCACCTGGGAACTGCTATCTGACAATAGGTATAATACCAACTAGCAGGTTCCCGGCGAGTCCGTCCAGTGTACTCATAACCCAATGAGCACCTGTATACTATCTTAGGTGAACAAACTAACACCAATGGCTTGTGAGACCTGGCCACCGCCCCTCGTCGGGGTCTCGATCAGTATACACTAGTCTACACTGGAGTATCGATGCCTGGTCTCGATACTCTTACGACTAGGGACATTTAAGGATATGCTTATAGACCCCCAGCTCCCACGTATGTGATCGCCATCACAATGCTGGCAGTCAAGCAAGAATCCTATGGGCTCTATCAACATGTAAATGATGATAAAGACAAACTAGATAACATACTATCATCTTGAGTAAGACTGTTTTATCGGTATAGGTCCTCACTCAATCATCATAATCATCAGTCTGCGACTATGATAATTGCCTTGAAGGCACTATAGCCAACTGCTGGTTGATTCCGAGACGAAGCATAATTTCGATAGAGAAAGCAGATACACCGGGGCGAAGCTTGATTTCGACGCGGGGTACACTCTGAGACGAAGCATGATTCCGACGCAGAGCTTGTTAGTCGACTTGATTCCGAGGCGGAGCTTAATTCTGACGGGAGGTCGCTGGTTGATTCCGAGCCGAAACATAATTCCGACAGGGAAGGCAGATACACCGAGACGAAGCTTGATTTCGACGCAGGGTACACTCTGAGACGAAGCATGATTCCGACGCAGAGCTTGTTGGTTGACTTGATTCGGGTTGACATAAGCATCGCTACGCTGGAATATGGTAACAAGAGCGAATCATCATTTGCCCTGAGTGGATTTGGGGATTTTGGTTTTTGTTTGGCATCAGCATCGCTACACTGGAATATGGTACCAGGAGAAAATCATCACCTGCGTTTGCTTATTAGGAAGCGATGGCTTAGGAGACAGGTTTTAGGTCCCTATCACCTAAGACTTTTCAATTTTATGAGCCGTAAGGGTCCCATAAAAGCATTTTCTCCCTACGAGTCGTAAGGATCCCGTAGGTGTATTTTCTCCTTAGGAGTCGTGGGAAATCCTAAGTGTGTTGCTTCTTTGTGAGTCGTAAGGATCTAACGCGGGAATTTTCTCCTCACAAACTTGAGAGGACTTTGCGAGTCCATTTCATCTCTTTTTCATGAGTTTGCGCCCTTTCGGGTTTTCACAAACTCGCCGACAGTCCTACTGTTTTTACTTACGGAGCCCTTTCGTGTTTTCATCCGTGCCCATTTTGCTTGTGGACATAGCCTTTTTGTTTCTTTTTTTTTATTTTTTTTGGAATCTTCATCGCTGGTGGGACTTTGTATGTGGTCTCGCCGGTAGGACTTGGAAGAGATTGGGATCGTTTTACGCCCGTGGATTGTATACGGTTTTGCAGGATGTATGATCTAGACCGTAGGGCCGGAAGAATTTCGGGACTTTGTTGGCGTCTGCATCGCTGTACTGGAATATGGTACCAGGAGCGACTCATCATCCGCCGTTGGGGTATGGGATTTGGAATTTGGTTGGCGTATGCATCGCTGTACTGGAATATGGTACCAGGAGCGACTCATCATTCGCCGTTGGGATATTCAGGGATTGGTTTTTAGATCGGCATCTGCAATGCTGCACTGGAATAATACCAGGAGCAACTCATCATTTGCCTTTTCCTGTTGGGGAGCAATGGCTTAGGAGACAGGTTTAGGTCCCCATCACCTAAGGCTTTTCAATTTTATGAGCCGTAAGGGTCCCATAAAAGCATTTTCTCCCTACGAGTCAAAAGGATCCCGTAGGTGTATTTTCTCTGAGAACTTCCAAGTGTGTTTTTCCTTCGTGAGTCGTAAGGATCCCACGAAGGTGTTTTCTTACAAGTCGAGAGGATCTCATAAGTTTGTTCTCCTCATGTATCGTGAGGACACATGAGTGGGTCTTCCCAAATGGAGCATAATTCCAAGGGCGGAGACCAGCCGCGTAACTGGTGATTGTAGTGAGGTATGGGTATGATGAGAATTATTTGAGCCCGTGGATTGTATACGGTAGTCAACTTGGGGACCAACCGTAGGGCTGGGAGAATTTTGGGAAATTGGATTTTGGTTGGCGTCTGTATCGCTGCACTGGAATATGGTACCAGGAGCGACTCATCATTCGCCGTTAGAGGTTTTTTTTTTACCGCGATTGCTCTATCATTTCAGCTTTTCTTATCGCGAAGGCCGCGATTGCCTTATCATTTCGGTTTTATTTTTCATCTTTATTTTACTCGCTGATTTTTATTGCGAGTTGCCCCATCATTTCGGCTTTTCTTTTTTTTTTTTACACAATTTTTTTGTATTTACACATTTTTTTATATTCCCAGTTTAACGACTTAGAGGTCGACTATTCCCAGTTTAATGACGTGGTGGTCGATTGTTTTCAGAGAAAGGCAGATGTCTGAGAGAATCAGTTTCACGAAGGACTTCGGTCTCCGTTTGTATGAAATTGGCGGTCGCAGCTTAATTGTTTGTTAACACGCCTTTAAACAGTTCTATCTCTCCTGCCTTGTATTGCTTTTCGACCCAATCTTTGAAGACGAAACAGTCCTCAATGGCATGACCTATCACTCTGTGATAGGGGCAGTATTTGGGGTCATCGGTCATATTCGCTTCTTGCGGTCTTTTTGATTCTGGCAATTGTAGACCGTTTCTTAGGGCATCTTTGAATATTTTACGGAGTTTGTCCCTTCTGAAGGAATAGACCTTATCCAGCTTCTCTTTCAGTGGAGCTTCCCCTCCCTCTCCGAACACTGGCTTCCGAGGCCGGTTGACATTAGGCCCGCTCATCCCTTGCTTATTTCGGTCAGCCGAGGTATTGAAAGATTCAGAATCGTCGGAATTTCCGCCTTTGCGATTATCGTCCTTTCGGTTTCTCCAGGACCTATTGTTATTTTGGGAATCCGAGGTGGACTCCTGCTTTGAGCGCTCCGGCATTTGAACTTTCCTGGTCGGCTCTTGGAATGTTTTGAAACCCGCTGTGCATAGAAACGGGGCCATCCAATTGTTGAGATTTCCGACAAGGAGACTGACAGATTGGTCCTGCTCTATCGGCGGTTCACATTTGACGGAGAGATTGCGCCATCGGGTTATAAAATCCGTGATGCTTTTGTTGTTCTTTGGCTTGGTCCTTACGAGATCGGCAATGGTGATCTTATCGCTGACGCTCATGAATCTCTGCCGAAACAGAGACTCCATTTGGACGAAAGTTATGACGGAGCCATCGGTATGCTCGCGTACCAGTCGAAAGCAATATCGGCCAAGCTATTAACGAACTAGCGGAGGAGAAGCGCATCATTGCCCCCGGTATTCCCGCATGAAGCTTTAAAGTGGGCGATGTGCTGATTCGCATTTCCCGTCCCATGGAATCTTCCGAATTTAGAGATGACATAGCCGCTAGGAAATTCTACCAGATCATACTGAGCAGGATATGGTCTCCCGCTACTGCTAACATCTTTTTGCGCTTCAGCTTCGGCTACCAATGTTTTGACTTTGTTGGTAACCCAATCCATGATTTGATCTTGAGTTAGCGGGCTACTGTCATCGGTAGCCAAGACATTTCCCGAGATAGGATGCGACTGACTTTCATGTGGTCCGCCCACCTTTGGATTTGAGGGAATAGAAGTCGGCTGCCTTGGGACACCGTTTCCCGGTTCATGAGCAGAGCCCTGCGCTTGATTGGGCGGCTGAGAGGCAAGTCGGGCCGTGAGCTGCAAGACGACATTCGTCAAGTCGTCAATTTTGGAGTAAAGTTTGGCCATCTCCTTATCTTTACTTCTGAGCTGTTTTCGGAGCTCTTTGAGAAGTTGCTGCTCTGCGTTCTTGGGATGGAAGATTGGCTCCTCTTCACTTTCCGAGCCTGACTCCTCATGAACTGAGGGCTCTCTCTGCTTATCAGCCTCACTGGAAAGGTCTTCATTACCTTCCAGAGGAAGCTGGTCTTGGAATGTGGCAGCCATATTCACACCAGATTGGATTTGAGATGCGGTGGCCCCATCCTTGCTGCGAAGGTTGTCGCTGGGATGCGTGCCCACCATGTAGACTGTCACGACCCAAAATAGCACGTGACTGGCACTTGAATCATATGAAGTCTATAGGACGCCATTTAATTCAAGTAAGCCAAAAGCCCAGAAATCTAAAACCATTTTAAGGAATAAATAAGAAAACTAGTTTTAAGAAGTAAGGAAAACATGTTTTAAAAACAAGGTTTTTAAATAAGTAAGCCGAATATGCATTTTTAAAATCTATATTCTTTTCTGAAAATTTCGGCAGAGTTTCCTTTGTAAATAATAGCCCCGAACGGGGTACAACAAGAATAATATATATATGCACAATAAAAGGCATCCCCAAGCGGGAGCTAGCTCATCGTCAATCGACGGTCACAACCACGCAAGCAATATAATATACAACGCCGAAGGGCGAGGATCAAAACTCAAAAAGAAACTCAAAATCAAAATGAAAACCATAATACTACAACGCGCGACTCTAAGGTCGAAATAATACATAACTGGTTTTCTAAGTCTTAAACAATATACAAGTTTTGGTTGATGGAATTACTAGATACAACTGAATAAAATAATACAAGGGTGATCACGATTCAAGTGAACCCACCTACCAATGCAATCACCCAGAAAGGAAGCAGTGTGCCAGAAAAGCCGCAAAGAAACCTGTACGGCAAAACCTGCAAGAACTGTGGCACAACGGGGGTGAGTTGCCAACTCGTGAATAGAAAACATCACAGAGCAGAAATCGTATGCATGACATAATCCTAGGTCAATACGATCATATATATATAAACCTCAAAGAATAAGTCTGAAGTATGATAAGGTGGCAATGTAACATCTATACATGAGTGTGGTGCCAAGTGCTCGTGCCAGTGTCTCAGGTAATAACATATCATAAATATAAGGTATGATCAATGTCGTCAATGTCAACTATAAGTATGTGGAAATCGTCCACGTGTCACCCAATGACAATAAGCATCATGCATGTAAATATCATAAAGCATATGCATGGAAGTATGAGGATGTAAATCAACATGTGTCGCTCGCGACATATCAAAATCATGGAACCTGAGTGTCTAGCATCGACACTCGAAAATATCATGAAAACTGTGTCTAGCATCGGCACGTAAATCCTCATATATATGGGGCTCCGTCAGTCCGGATAAGCCCACACATCTCTCAACTCCGGTCGGTATCCTCCGGATATCCGCCGAGCTCAAATACAATCACCGGTAGGTAGTGGTCCCTCTGCCAGGCTCACCGTCTAGCTACACAGCAGATCCGTTCTCGCCCCGGGGTACCTTACCGGGTCCACCATGTACCCGCAATCGGCCCCGTCCGCTCCTCGAATCGGGTTTCACATGTCGCTCTCAGCACCGAGAAAACACATGGTGGACGCACTGAAATATCATATCAAGGGTAACCGGGTTTTAAAACAATTACATACTCTCTTTTGAAATATCCACGGTTCCCAAATCCAGAAATATCATGGAAACAACATATCTCAATGCGTAGAATCAAAAGCATGATGTATTCGACATGTAAAAGAAATATAAGCATATCAGTATATCACGCAATATGGAATAGTAATATGCATATATTGAGGGAAACCGCTCTTTTTAAAATGAATCAGTTTTAAAGAGTATCTTGTGGTTCCCAAATCTCCAAATCCAGCGAGAATCATCTGTGTATGTGTGAATACGTATGTATGCACGTATGGGTGTACAATAGGTATGTACACAAGTATGCCATGCAAAGGATCATATCCTAAATGCAACAGTACTACAGTGTAGTGACATGGCAATTATCGATGATGAAGTGTGTGAGCCGGCAAGCAGGTGTACGTGGAACATATGCATCATCGATAATGGTGATGGTGTCCTAACAGTATGATTCTAATATAACAATAACCATTTGCACATGCAATGCGATGCGAATAACAAGAATATGCAGAATCGACTAATAGTTGCAACAGTGATGCATCTGCATCAATATAAAGAAAGTCATACAGTTTGCCATTTGAAATAAGACGAATCGGGGTTTTAATAAAATAAGGGCTACGGTGTTTTTAAGAAAAGATGTGTCTTTTGAAAATATCCGTAGAATCCTTTTGCCTGTCTTTAAAATACTCCCGATTCGTTAGTTTGAAAAAGGTATGATATCAGCCTAGCCTAACATCTACTAGCAAAACTACAGCTCTAACTAACAAGTCAATCAGGAGGGGTATGGAAACCGCCTAAATCTGAGTCGATATATATATATATATATATATATATATATATATAATAGTCGGTGATCCCGCCTCAAAGGTACCGCGTACGATACAATATCACATGACATCCTCGAGTCATGAGTGCGGATCTATCATCAATATGAAGCTTGTACGGTAAATCATCGTACGACATCCCAAAAGCTAGGTATGGGTCAATATCACATTCCTCTCATCAATTATCAGGTATTCTTATCATCATATCTCATGATCTGGGGTACTGATCTAAGTCTAGTACAAATCGATACCATCTAGGTAAATATGAATGCGTGTGTGAAACACACGTCCAAAGGCCCGCTAAAATCACATGTCGTATTCCCAAATACGAATCACAATATATCACCGATCTCATGGCACTATGCCCAATCTCATCGACTCATCTCCCAATATCATCCACTATTCTCATCATCTAGGTATAACTATAACAAGTAACCATGTGTGGGTGTGTGGGTGTAAACCTATTCTAGGGTGCGCAACTAAGAACTATACTAGTTTACTTCTACGCCCTAATCTAACCATAGTACACCTAATCTCATCTCAAATATCCACGACATACTATAAGCTATCATAAATAGTATATATATATACTATACTAAATATCGAACTGCGGGGGTGCTATACGCCATCCACCTGACTTCCCCCGTAGATATAATCTACTCACCTTGCGTCTTGCTTGTCGATGTTGATGTCGCCATCATCTTCTTCATCGTCTCGAATCGTCGTGGGGGTACCTACATATCACACGAAGCGCGTCGCATTAAAACCAAATCAAGACCAAAACGATATGCTAAGGCCTATAGGTTAGAACCTATGGACTACGCTTTCAAAACCAAATCAAAACCATCGAACAATCCTCGATATCGTCGTACAAACGCCAAGTAATTGAGGTAAAACACAAATACGCAAATCCAGAATTTAAAATACGAGAAACGAAACACGAATCCAAAACAGCAACTACAGAAAAGGGTCCCAGATTTCACCCTAGGTCAAATCAGACAATTTTGCATATACCAAGGGTCTAATGTACATGAGATAGAGCTACAGAACCAGCACGAGTCAAAATGGTGGGACCCAAGCCGCAATTTGCGGCCATCAGGATTAAATCTGCGGCCTGGTTGGGGAGGTAGGGGCTAGGGTTTTGGGGTTAGCTTCCTGGGTGCCTGCATGTCTCACTGTCCTTACAAAATAATTTTTAGAGTCTCGGGGTGATAGCAGATTCCAAATAGCCCTCACAGATTCCACAATTTTCTGATATCGGGTTTCTAAATCCGTATTCCGGGTTTCAAGTCCCTGGTTTGGGTCAGAATTCTAGCACTAGGGGGTTTGTATGGCCTCTACTGAGCTTAATTGCTCAACACAACTCTCAATTTCCAATAACCCTAACTAGAATTTTCATACCCTCACTAAACATCACTATATCGGTTTAACGCTAACATGGATATGAAAGCAATGGGAAAACTAAGCTAGTGGTTCAGAAAATACCTCAATTGGCAACTCAAGAAAATTCTTAAGTTGCCCCAAGTGTCCAAAATGCAAGCTTTCTTGGTCCAATGTGTTGCTTGTGAGCTTGTGCATCATTTTAATGAAGTGGGGATGATATTTTGATGAAGGAATGAGGGTGTTTGTGAGGGTGTATAGGAGGAGGGAGAGAGGGCAACGGCTTGAGAGGGAGAGGAGAAGAGAATGAAGAAGATGATGAAGGGAGACCAAGTCAAGAGAACCCCTCACCTCACTCTCTTTCATGCCCATACCCAATATAATACTCTTTTCCTTTTCTTTTCTTTTCTTTTCTTTTCCATTTCCAATAAATCATCAACCATGATAAAAAAACATGTAGGAAAACCATGGAAAAATATGTAACAAGTGTAAAAATGATACGGTGCATGTTTTGCACAAAATAAGCTTAAAGCGCGATTAGCTATTTTTAATCGCAATTAGCACTAAATTAGTGTCAAATTAATCATAAAACTTAAAATTTGCATAATTCACATAAAACACCCACTTTTAGTAATTTCTATAATTTTCAAAAAAATTCCCCAATTTATCGGTATTTAATTATACCGAAATATTAAAATATTCATTAAAATAATATTAAATTATAAAAATTCCCAAAAATAATATTTTATTTTTTTGAAATCATAGACTGTGTGGATAACATATTCAGTCATCCTTTCATCACTGGCAGCTGGTTTCGCGGAGCGGTCCAGGCTTTGGAAATTCATAAATTTTAACATGGCCGGAGCCCTAGCCTTTTTGTTGGCTCTGTATCTGAGCCGCTTCTGCCTCAGCTTCTCTGCCTTAAGCGCTTGGCAGGCTTCTGCTCTTCGGGAAGCCTCCATAGGCCTAGTGATGGGGAGGCTTGAGAAGACATCCGCCCGTATGTCCGTCGAAGGTATCGCCTGGGCTTGCCCGCGACGTCTGGCAACTTCTTTTGTTCTGACGGCTTTGCCCCCAGATGGGGACATGGCGAGCCGTTTGAACACCGACCCACGTTTAGGTTGGGGCACCCTCGAGATCACCACATTTGGAATCTTGCCTTTCGAGGCCGGTTTGTCGGTTACCGGAGCTTGAAGAGCAGGGACGGCGTTAGCTGGCACGAACAGAATAGAGCAAATGGTAGCGGTAGCTCCTCCCACTGTCGCCCGAGACTAGCCAGAAGGACTGTCCTGGCGTCCATCTTCATCGTGTAGGAGATGGGAGCTATGTCGAGAGCTGAATTTGTCCTTGGAGACATACTGTTGCGTCCGAAGATTGCGATTGGAAAACGTTAACCTGCACAACAAAAAAAAGCGTGATTTCAGTACAGGCAATTGATATGCATGTTAATTGAGTTCGCATGAACGCTTAACCCGAAATATATGAGGAAAGATCGGTCCCACCGGGCGTGCCAGAATCTGTAGGGTGTTTTTCGTCACCCCATTGAGATGGGAATACGCGCGCGCTTGTCAGACGCACTACAGATCCCCCCTGCCTAGAATAGGCAGGGGTTTATTGATTGTGGGGATCCGAATCTCCAGCAGCCGCGGACTAAGTTGCCGTTAATTACCACTCGCCTTCGGAGAAAAGGAACCTCCGATTGACAGGTCAAACTGGTCATGCGAACTCAATGTGCAGTGTGCGTGTGTTGTGTTTTGAAAGGGGTTTTGAATATGTCGGGGGGCCCGCAAAGTTTTTACGGGGGGGCCGCTACCCGGATAGCGGGCTGGGGGTCAAGGGGGCCAGTAACTCCTTTGCGGGGTGCGGGGCAGCGCCCCGTTAGAATTTTTTTCTAACATGGACAGTGTCGTGGAGTGTGTGTGTATCTATATATATACATATATACATATATATATATAAAGGGGAAAAAGCGTGCAAAGGACACATGGGTCCAGCGCCTCACGTGCTCAGCACGTGCGCGCTGGACACTGGGTGCCAGCGCCCTCAGCGCCTCACATGCGCAGCACGCGGGCGCTGGGCACCTGCAGGAAAATGGGCTTATCCCCTAGCTGAGGAGTTGAACTCCTAAAAAAAAGAGGTCACGTGCCACGCACGCGACCGCGGGGCGTCCGCGGGTCACATGTGCTGCACGCGACCGCGGGGCACCCATGGGTCACGTCTCGGCACGTGATCGCTGGGCACCCAAGGGTCACGTGCGCAGCACGCGACCGCTGGGCGCCCGCGGGTCACGTGCGCGGCACGCGACTACGGGCGACACCAGCGGGAAGGGGCTTAGCCCCTAGGTTGGGGAGTTGAACTCCCAAGGGGTTTTGGAGTTGAACTTCTAATCAGAAATTTAACTTATGGAGTTAAACTCCAACAAATCTAAAAAGGAGTTAAACTCCTAGGAATTTTTGGCTCTTCTTTTGAGTCTTGGATTCTCCCAACGTAGGATTTTTGGATATGGTTCTCCTTCTTTTTCCTCTCGGTTGGCTGGATCTTGGGGAAAAAGGGAGTGAGATTCAAAATCTCCCCTTTCAGAGATTTGATGGAAGATCCGAGCTCTCCTTTGTGGGTTTTGTGATGAAAAACTACTTTTTTTTAGAAAGGAAGAGTTAAACTCTTGATTTAATTCAAACAGAGGAAGAAGGTTTTAGACCCTTGAGGAAGGAGAAAGAGGCACAAACCCTAGGTTTTGGGGAGAATGAAAATTGTTCTTTTTTTATTTCATTATCATGTTGCCTTATATAGGCTTATACATTTACATATAGCCCCTTGGGCTTTACAAAATGGCATTTTGCCCATCCCATGTCTCATGTGCTCTTTTCTTTTGCACATGAGCCATGGGATTTTACAAAACTTTGGCTTCATGCCCATTTTCTTACATTCATGCATAAAAAAATTACATCAAAATTATTTATTACATGATTTTTTATTTCGGCATGGGGGAGGGCGGACGTGGGGCTCGACTTGGGCATGGGCCCACTTGCTTGGGCTTGGGCCCGCTTGTTTGGGGTTGACCTTGACTTTGACCCGGTCAACTGGGGTGCAAATTTTAACCCCAACAGCTAGTTCATGTGTTTGGACGATTGCTTGGTGTTTGCGGGTGTTTATGCTCGTAGGAATTTTTGTTGTTCGTATTTTTCGCTTCCACTGCTCCTACTAGTGAGCACGAACATCCCTACACCAAACGCTGATGATTCAATGCTCAAGCCTAAAGCGTCTCTTCCTAAAAGGCAGATGCCATAAAGATCTCTGCTGCCTAGGGTAAATCACAAAAGGCGAAATGTCAAAAGCTTCTTGAACGAGACTGAGATAGTTCACATTGTGCGGATGATACATCTCAACGGAAGTGAAAGTAAAGCTTCCACTAGTCATGAACCCCATACTCGGTCTTTGATTATAACTTAAAGACAGCAGCAGCTGCAAGAAATGCCCGCTCAACCTGCGGCACTTGCCAGCCCATTGCCCAAACCGTGTTTATAAAACGAACATGGAGAACCACATGGGCAAGAGTCTAATGTTGACTCTTTAAAGCGAGCTCTTGATAAGAAAGAAAAAGAAGAGACGGAAATGTTCGCTAACATGAACAAGATGGTCCTCCTTCTGCCGCAAATATATGGGATGATGTCTCGGTCATCAGAATCATCGGCAGAAGATCCGCCAGTGGTCCCCGATAATGAGAAAGGGGAGGTTATAAGTCATTTCCAAGCCCCTTCAGCCACAAAGGACGATATGATCTCGAAGGCGCAGCTCAATGAGTACATCGCCCAACAGCTCAAAGTCTACTCTGCCAGTGAAACGGCTGCCAAACTGGTCAAAATAGGTCGACTATATCCAGCATGGTACGACCAAAAGAAGTATCCGTCGGGATATACGATCCCAAAGTTCAACATATTCAAGGGAACGGGGAACCCCCATTAGCACATCGCACAGTTTAAACCAATGTTTGGGAAAACTGGAGGCGATGATAAGTTACTCCTCCGACAGTTCGTCAATAGCTTGGCAGATACGGCTTTTGAATGGTACCCAGAGCTCGCAAATGACTCTGTAGAGAGCTTCGCAGATATTGAGCTATTGTTCACACATAGATTTTCCAGTGTGAGCGAGTGCATCGTCATCTCCGCTCTAATCAATGAAAAGAAGACATCGGACGAAATATTGGTGCAGTACACCATTCGATGGAGAAATCTTGCATCAATGTGTGAGCATCCGATCGCCAAATTTCCAGCCATCGGAATTTTCATAGGCACCTTAGATCCGCGATCGAAGGTTTACCCGTTTTTGTCTTTCGCCAGCTCGGAAATTTTGAGCATGTGCTCGGGTGAAAACAGGTGAAATGGGTTCGTATTTGGTGTGTGCTCTTGTGGTAATACAAGTAGTCTTCTGCAGTTACTTAAAAAAAAATTTGAAGACTCTGAAATTTCGACAGAAACTGAAATGTGCAGTGCACTGTTTTGTAGTTGTTTCAATTTCGATATTTTAACATTGTCTAAAATAGCTAGTAAGGGGTTTACGGGTTATCTCTGATACCATGTTGGGTTACGGCAGCGCCCCGGCCATCAAACTGCGGCCAAATGCGGAACAAAAATTTCTAAACTGGCGCTACCATGACCCGATGCCTGGATCTACCCTAAACCCTATACTAGCATGCAATGTAAAGAGTTAGGAATGGTTATACCGAGTTGATCCGTGTCCTTCGGTCTTCAACCTTCATCCCAAGCTCCTAGAGGTTGCGGATCGAGTTTGGTTGACGGTCTTCCTCCATCTACGATGATCCACCTGAGGGAAACGGCGCAAGCTTCAACCTCGCCAAGCGAGGCAACCGATACTCCAAGGTTGCTAGAAATGGAGAGTGGAGGTGTAGAAATGTGTCACTATAATTTTCTCTCATCACAAATGCTCCAAGCGCAACTCAAGAAGATGAAGCGGAGGTGAGGAAACATGTGGCATGGGCAACTTAAGAAAAATGGTTAAGTCTCCAAGTGAGAAGAGAATGCAAGGAAAAATGAAATGAGTAAGCCATGCAAAAGAATGTGGCTGCCCCCCTCTCACTCTCAATCATGCACACACACAAAATATCTCTTTTCATTTTACAATAAACAATTCCAAGCCATACCTCTCTACATGCCAAGTCCATGCTCATGCCAACTCACCTTCCACATCATTTGTAAAATAAATGATTTCCTAAAAAGAAAATCATACAAATGAGGTGTCCACATCTAGAAGCTATTCCGTATAAATATGGAATACTTCCCGGTACACGTATCGAAATACATATACGCGTATTCGTACAAAAATACGAATATCCAAGAGAGAAAATGAATAATGAACAATAATACTAGAATACATATATATATATATATACATATATATAAATTATTAAATCAAAACCTGATTTAATAATCCGGCTTAATTCTAACCCGCTAGTATTATCAACCGTCCGATTAAAGTCTGTGCAGTCGGTACACATATTTAATCGGACACCTGTATGTACCAACATATATCATCTACACCATATCGCCTGAACCGTGAAAACCCTCTGTGTGGGACTCTAAAGACTCGTGAATACGCTAGCAGTGGGTTTAACCACAAGCACGTCAGCGGCACTAGCTGTACGTAACGGCTACCCAGGTATTGAGCGAAAAGGGAAGCCGACGAGCAAACTCATCCAAACCCCTATAGAGACTGACAGTGACAATATCCGTACAATCCGGTCTGTTCGTCTAAGAGTATCGCATATCGAGTCTAGGGGGTGGATAAAGTCAAACCCATAACAACGCGACATTTAGTGTCGGCATGAAACCCATCACCACCTGAGAAACTATCGATCTTAGATCGGTAATTCTCATCCACCTTGGCCAAGGATTTCTGGTGATGGCCACCCGTGCACCGCGCGACATCAACCCCCAATACCGGGAGAGACGAAACCCCGACGATCCGCTCACTGCCTCTATATGGCTCGGGAATGTACCCAACTAAAACCTGTTTGTACGACTCCTTTGATCTGTGGTAGGGTAGTAATCAAAGCACAGTGGGAACTCACACGAGACAAATGACGATCGCAGGTCGACAGACTAACCTGTACACATGTCACCTGGGAACTGCTATCTGACAATAGGTATAATACCAACTAGCAGGTTCCCGGCGAGTCCGTCCAGTGTACTCATAACCCAATGAGCACCTGTATACTATCTTAGGTGAACAAACTAACACCAATGGCTTGTGAGACCGGGCCACCGCCCCTCGTCGGGGTCTCGATCAGTATACACTAGTCTACTCTGGAGTATCGATGCCCGGTCTCGAAACTCCCACGACTAGGGACATTTAAGGATGTGCTTATAGACCACCAGCTCCCACGTATATGATCACCATCATAATGCTGGTAGTCAAGTAAGAATCCTATGGGCTCTATCAATATGTAACAGTGATGATAAAGACAAACCAGATAGCATACTATCATCTCGAGTAAGACTGTTCAACCGGTATAGATCCTCCCTCAATCATCGCAATCGCCTCCCTGCGACTACGATAATTGCCTTGAGGGCACTATAGCCAACAGATCTAACGGCCGAGATCGCGCCGCCACGCCTACACACTCGCGCCACGCGTGTGGAATCACGCGTTTTCGCGTGGTCCCCACCACGTGGGCGCAGGATCAAGGGATTTAATATTTTTTTATAAATAAATAAAAATACTAAACTGTTTATTATTTAAATTTTGAATTTGGTTTTAAAAAATTTGTTAAAAATAGTTTAAAATACGGGAAAATTATGGAAAAATTTCAGAAAATATATTTTATTGTTATCTTTAGTATAAAAATAATTTTGGGCTAAAACTAAATAATATATCTATATCTATGGTGTGTGCTGGTTATTATAATTATTTAAAAATCTATTTTATTCTAGAAAATATTTTAATTACGAAATAATTGTTTTAATCGGTAAAAAATATATGTAAATTATTTTAAGGCGTTATAAAATTTTATTAAAACATTTTAAGCCTAGAAAAATATAAATAGATTTTAGAAAATTCCTTTAATCATATTTCAATGCTTTGAAAATTATTAACATTACTTTAAAAATATTCTTCTATCAATGAAACACATAAATAATTATTTGATACTAGAAATTTAAATAAAATATATTTTATTAGGTATTAGAAAACACGGTCGTTACAGTATCGGTCATGCCTGGAAGCGGGCGAGCTGACCGATACTCCTCGGAAGGGAGGGGGACGCGACGGGTCTCGGGACGATGGGCTCTTTCGCGAGACCGCGGCGTGGGGCCGTGTGGCGTCCAGCGGGCCATAGAATCGGTCGCCACAGGGGAGCCGCGATCGCCAGAGTGAGCACGGCGTTGTTCGGTGGTGCCAGCGTAAGCGGTGTCATCCGCCCCTCTGCAGAAGTCGTGGTCCCTGTGAGGGGGAACGACGACCTGGGGGGCTGGGCTTGCCGTTTGGACACGGACAAGGGCGTCGACTATGGACGCGAGCCTGTCGATCCTTATCGAGAGGGCTTGGATGGCGTTCGGAGGGGGAGTAGATCCGTCCGCGCCTTGTGGGGAAGGCAGTGGCTTGCGCTGGGATCGTCACGGTCTTCGCTCGCCATGAAGTCAAGAGCGGAAGATCAACTTTCGATGGGTGGAGAAAATTGTAAGTTTCCCACAGACGGCGCCAACTGATGGAGGCCTGGACCTCCCTCAAATGTTATCCTCCGTCGATCTGTTGCGAGCGTTGGTGAAAGGCTGAGATTGGTATTGATGGTTGTCTTCTTGAGCGTGTGGATCTCAATGGGTTGATTTCGAAGTGAGGCCGAGCTACCTGCAAAAAAGTCCCGAGGTGGTTGTACCACCGTGGACCCTCCAACAATCAAGTTAGCTGAGAAATTTGAGCAGAGTAGCGGCTTATTAGATTGAAATTGCCTTACCTGAGTCGTCTGAGAGAAGGATTTTTATAGTGGTAGCTTGGAGCGAGATGGTGCGAGATCTTCGCCGTCGGTTACGCCCCTGACGTTACGCCTGCGTGAATGACGGGATCCCTCCATTAATGACGAGATACGCTCGTTAATGGGGAGATACGACGGCGTGGAACGCGGGATGTTGGGTGGCGGATATCTCGCTTCTGACGTGATACGCGGAGCCGTGGCGGAGGCGCTTGGGCTCTGCGTTCTTCATTGCTCGGTAGAACTGGGGAAGCTTAGCTCGGCGGGAGGCTCGGAATCGAGCGGGAAGCCGAGGAAGCTCGGTTCCGTGATAGCTCTGAGGCAAGCTGAGAGGGCTGAGGAAGCTCAGCGTGTAGGAGGGCTCGGAGACGAGTCGATGGTTATTTTGTAAGGCGGGCATAGGAGTGTTCTGGGAGGCCATCGAAGGTCGGGTCAATCCTTGGGGCGAAGGCCCGGGGAATGCCTTCAATGTATCGTGTTTGCTCCTGTCCCGTGAGCCCCGGGACACGTCATCTACCACGTGTCATGATCTGGGGAATTTCCACTTATGAGTATCATCAAGGGGAAATGAGTTCTTGATCTAATTTTGTGAAAATCATGGAGAGATTTTGGAAGAGAAAAAAAGAAGTTTTGTGATTGATAATGAAAATAAATTTTGGGGTTTGGATTTGATTGTATTTCCAGGAAGAAGAAGTTGATGATAGAGAAGAGAGAAACAGGATTAGCAGATAAACAAAATAAGAAAAATATAGTAGTTTTACATGGATCCACGTCTCCTCCTTATTTTTTTTCTTGTTATAGAAATTGGAGTCCTCGGTTGTATGAGGTCAAATGGATGAGAAATAGAAAGCACCATGCTTGTCAAGCATAGGATCCGAATCCGTTTCTACTAACATAGACGTTTCTATTTAAAATATAGTGTTTTCAACACAGTAATTCAAGCATAAACATAATACTGTATAATATAAAGATAGCACTTTATGAGATAAATATAATATATTATGGGTAAATACAGTAGTTTCACTGATAAATTTAGTATTTCATCTAAAAGGGCTATATTGAAATAAGAAAAATGGACAAACCAGATTTTGTAAAAGAAAAAGAATAAAACAAATGAATCATTAAACCTAGAGAGTTTCTGGAAAACTTTTTTGACACGGAAATTAAACCTTTTTGCTTTAGGGCCGTCCTAAGCACATTTTTACCTCATATTTTGATATAATTTGAAATAAGTCAATTTTCCACTCCATAAATATCAATCCAAACGGGCGTGAATCATTCCAAAATGTGATGGAATTTTTTTTTATATTGATGATATTTAGTGATATTTAGTGTTGGTTAATGAGCTACAATGAACTAACAAATGTGCTATATCAACCTTGTTTGTTTATTTATGAGCTCGACTCATCTTGTAATCAAGACATTACCGAGCCACTCTAACTGAGGTAAATAAGTCGAACCGAAGTTGAGCCAGCCAAGCTCATCTCAAAAAAAACTCGAGCCGAGCCAAAATAAACAAGCTCAATTCGAGCCGACGAAGATCGTTCAAATCCGTATTGTTTACACCCATAGGTCTAGGGTTTGAATATTTGCATCAGATTACGACCTATCATTCGACGTAAAAAAACAAAAAACCAAAAATCCTCTTGAATTAAATCTTGGCATAAACTTTCATAAATATTATATTATTTTTCCCCCGCATAGACTTTTCCTGCCAAAGCTCTAATCTGTAGTGAGCTAAATTAGAAAACATGATGCTTGCAGTAAAAAGAAACAAACACACACACACACTGGTTTTAAGCATCAGAGACGGTAGTAAAACATGTATTTTCTCTTCCTTTCTTGTCCGTGGGTACCACATACATCTCACATGACACAACGCGGACTCTTTCCTTCCTTCGGGTTCGAAAATGTAGAATGCTGCAAAGAAGGGTCCCTAGCGTGCAAACCAGCCCCCATATGATGAATGTCTGATAATAACATCTTTCCCCCATGCAGCTCTCACCCCTTCCACCGTTCTGATACAGAACGGCCGCAAAGTAACCGAAAAGGAAAGACCCGATCGGAATGTTCGCAACCACAATGTTGTGATTTAGAGCGAAATTCTTCGTGCCAAAGAGCTCGGGGGTGGCGGAGACGGCGATAGACGTGATGGATCCCGAGCATGCTCCGATGACGGCTGTCCCGATGAAGAGGGAGAGGTCTCTTGAATTCAGAAGAAGCAGAAAGGCTCCTGCCATCGGAACCATCACCGTTGCCATGAATGCCGGCCTCGGTACCGTATACCCTTTCCTGGATAAAATGAACAAAAAAGAAAAATACTTACACAAACACACCTCTTGGGGTTAAAAAAAACTGCTGATAAATATAGATGGCAAGCTTACTTTGAGAAGAAGTAGTCGACAAAAGGCGGCATCAGACGGCCGAAAAACCCAAAAGAGGAAGCCAAAGAAACCAAAGACGACGTCTTGGTAATCCCCCGAGACTCGGCAATCTGTCCCAGATTGTTCAAGAACACCAACCCGAGCGTCCCACCAAACATGTAGCCGAAAAAATACAGCCAAAATTCCAGTTTCCGCACCAAGCTACAAAATCCGACGTCCTCTTTGTCCGTTTTTCCTGCTTCAAGTACCCGTTTGTCCTCCGCGTTAACCTCTCCGGCTCCTTTTTTGTATTCGACGACGTCTATAATCAGAACAGGGACTCTCATCTCTTGCTTATTGTTCGGTAACCTCTCTTCTCTCTTCTCCCTAACCTTCATATACAGCGGCACCAATCCAGGAGCTAAAAGAAGTGTCCCTAAGCTCACCATATGCGCAAGCGACCAACCTCGGCCCGTCCCGATACTGCCGAAAACCGCGCAAATCCCCGTCGCCACTGTGATCACAAAAACGCTCGTAAACCCGCCACGTTTAAATCTTTCTTCGCCATCGTCCTCGACCGCACCAAGAAACGGCACAGTTATACAAGAAACGATCGTGGGAGCGATGGCATTGAGCATGAGATAGGCCTTCGCCTTTTCCCCGGGCATGGGGTCGAAAATAAAATCCACGAGAGCGGTATAAACTCTGGCACTCAACCCGGCGTAGCTCGTCGAGAGCCCGGCGGCCACACGTGCGTCGCGCGGGAAATTACGCGCACATATCAGGTAACACACTGTATTGATCCAGCAAATGCCGTTCCCGGCTAAGGCGGTGAGGACAAGCACATGCCAGTATGATAAATGGGAGATCATGTTCGTTAAGAAGAGATACTGGACGCCGTAGCCGATTAGTCCGAAAAAGGAACCGATGAGTAACACGAGGCGTAGAGGGAGGTAGACCGCGGCGATTCCAGAACACCAGCCGAATATTTTCCCCGCGTCGGATGCGAAGGCGAGGGTGTTGAGCTGAACCTGAGAGATTGACAGGATGTGTTTGAGCTGAGACGAATAAACCGGGAAGTCTGAATTCGGTCCGTTGACGGATTGAAGCCAGATTGTTGCGACGAAGCCGAGCCATTGCAGCGAAGGCGACGACATTGCTGTGATAGTTTGAGAGTTTCCTGCACAACGAAGAGGTATTTAAGAGAGAGAGAGAGGTGTGGTTAGCATCAATGAATGGAATATGATTGTTGTGGTTGTGAATTTGCTTTGTGGTTTGCTTTTTGGCCAGTAACATGAGGTTAAATTGATAACTGAAAGGTGAAAAAATAATTGCCCAAGTACTAAAATTAAGACAGCAAGAATAATAATAACCTATCATCATAATCAAATGTGAAGCAGATCTCCAGAACGATTTGAGAACTAGCAGTAGATTAACCAAGGATGAAACATATCACTCAAGGAAGGAGACTGATGATGAGCGGATTGACGCCGTCGAAACGATCGCCGATGAGACAAAGGGTTGTTTGAATCCACGAAGGATAAACAGAATTCACTGAGTTGAAGTAAATTTCAATTTATGTAATTATCAAAACCTTGAGAAAACAAATAACACCACTCTCAGATATTATACAGTATCACAAAAGTTTTAACTGTTACCAAGAAAAGAATATGGAAAGAAATAAATTACTTATTAAAAACAACTAACATATTACTTCTCTAATTAGGAAACCCTTATTAGAAAAAGATAACCTGCTTTCTTCGAAGAAAAAACGGTACTAAAAATATTTTTAAATATTCTTTCCAAAAGAAAACAAATCCCTTTTTTTATTATTATTTCATCAAAAAAATTCTTTAATTTTGTGGCCTTGATTCTCCTGCATCATATATGAAAGAAACCAGAATTGAGACATTTAGATGCATGTATTTACTTGCAATATTGTAAGCAGTGAGATACCAAAAAGGTTATTCTGCCTCTGTATTATTATAGAAATAAATCTTAACTAGGTTTAAAACACTTAGATTATTTTTGAATTTGATTCTGTATGCTATGAAGCAAAATTAAGTGGGGGCAACGGGAGGCGTGGGTAGCAGATATCGTTCCGCGAACGGGGCGAATAACTTCATACAAAATAGTTACAAAATACTTTGATATAAAATTAAATTAAATCCTAGATTTGGCAATGCAAAGCTGCAAGATTAAAATACAACAATTATATACATGTTTTTAATTGAAGAATTTAACAATAAATTTGATTCATCATTGCTGTTGGACAATGTGAATTTATGTGTCCATGCTTTAAGGCATCTACCATCCATTAATTAAGTTAGATGATACATTTATTGAACCAAAACTACCAACTGCAGAATTTTAGTCTCAAAGATGTGAACATTGCAACAATAAATCGTCTTCCTCTTCCTTTTTCCTTTTTCCACCCCCAGAAAATCAATTATGCCTCCAATTTCGTTACAACAAATATATGAACAAAAGCACTCATCATATTGGAATCCATTTATGGGCACATATCTCAATGAAACAGAAACTTTATGATAATATTACAAGAGTAAACAGGAGTATGAGATAAATGAGAAAAAACCGAAAGAAAAGAAAAGGGCGTATATGAATTTTTATTTTATTGCTCAACCACTTTGCGAGGGAAATAATTAAGTGACAATGGACATCTCTATCCCCTTTGCAAATAAAAATTCGATAATACATATACAATTGATAAATTCTATAAGACGAATGTCAGCATATAATTTCCTTACAGTGCACGAAAGGATCTGTCGTATTTTCTATATTTTGTTTAGTGTGGTGCAAGCAGAATTTGAACCCTAAATCTCCCGCTCGGCTTCCAAGAGCTTCACCACTATTCTATAGTGGCACTCACGAGAAATTGTGCTTCACTCTATTCCCTTGGTACTGCAACCAATGACGCAAAAAGAATAATATTTCCAAGAACTCCATAGAATTTTACACATAGGCCGCTGCATTTGACACCTTTTTAAGTTGATGTTTGATCCATAGACCCCTGATCTCTTGCTTAACAGCTAAAAGCTTTACCAGTAAGTGCCATTGGCGAGCAACTATTTTTCTCTTTATTCACTTTATGATAAAATCTTTGTCGCGGCAAGAATAATATCTGAAAAGTTTGTCATTTGTCGTATAAATGCCTGCACGTAAATCGATGCAGCTGGTCGTAACTGGCGAGAACTCCTGCGCCGGCCATTCCAGAGAGCATATTGGCGGTGACTCCTCTAAAGAGAGCAGAGAAACCCTCATGACGGACAATTTGTTTAAAGGCATGGAGGGTGTTGTGATATTTGGAAGGTTGACCTGAAGTCAACATCATTCTTCTTCGCAATGTATCAAAGGGGTAAGCGCAAATCCCAGAAAATGTTGTCACGCTCCATCCTAAGACGAAGCTCGCTAAGAAGTTTCCCTGCCACAAGAAAAAATTGAAGCCAAATTAATATTAAACCAAAACCAAAAAATATGAAAATGAATATGGGCTGATCTACAACACCAAAATTATCTCTACTAGTATAATGCAAACTCTTAGGATGCTATTTGCTTATTTGGTAGTCTAAATTGTTTTACATGCCCTTTTGAATGCCAGATGGCAATCTATTCAGATGCAATGCGGCATTCTCTGCAAAAAGCAATGTTCTGAAAGAAAAAGAAATAAGGTCTGTATCTCTTTTTTCATACAAGTACTTCAAAATTTGTATAATGAGAAGCTTTTAAAGAAAAATGCTTCCAGCGACTTATTCTGCATTGCATATAAGGCCGTAAAAACAACAGAAATAATATTTAAGACTAAAATTAGACTTTGTCCTAGTAATAACTAACTAAGATGTTTACTACAAATGGAGAACACAGGACAGAAATCAAGTATAAGAGAACTGCCTAAAAATATTACTCTCAGAAAAATAGAATTATGATGCTCGTGGAAGCAAGATAAATAATGAACAAAGTATCAAGATAATATTCAGTCTACAACACAACCACAAGGACAAAAGAAATATTAACGAGATCGAGAGCATGTCTCTTTTCACCAAGGCTAAGCCCTGTAAGCTCAAAGTTCGCATGTAGTGGCAACATCCTGGTGTTTGTTTTACAGATAGTTTTACTGTCTCGACACTCCTGGTCCTCTGAATCCCAATGCAAGCCAAAGGCAAGTTCAGGGAAAGTGGAGTTACAGTGGTTAGTGTACGTGCAGAAACGTCACTTAGAACTCGGTCTAATAAGAGCTCTGGTTATATATTAGTTGATTCAACCAAAACCCTGAACACAGCAAATTCACCCAATGGTAGGTGGGACTCATGATATGGTCATCAAGTGTGTGCGATGTAATATATATTGTTGGTATATTCAATAAATTCGAGTTAGATCGGAACCTTTTTAAAACTTGTATCTTTCAATCACAAAAATGACCATACCGATACCGAGGTTCTAAATTTTCGCCAACCACTCAAGAGTCAAAACTAGGTGTTTCATAAACCGGGTGCAAAATAAAGGTACTAAAAGACATGGTCCTATAAAAGTTTCCTGATGATTACCTCCAAAGGTCCAACTAAAACGATTGGCTTCATAGTATCATAGATGCCAAAATAGAGGCCTCTATACAAAGTAATACCCATTATGGAAACCCCAAAACCTCGATACAAGCCTCCAATGCCATCGCTTGACAAGGTCTTCTTGTAAACATCCAATAGTCCCTTGAATTGTCGCTTATCACTAACTTTGCATTCTATTGCATCTGTAGCCAATCGTGTACGAGCATAATCCAAATGATACAAGAACAATGAAGTTGTGGCACCGGCAGCACTACCAGAAGCTACGTTGCCAGCTAACTTCTTCGCGTATCCGTCTTTTTCCTTTGAGGAGCCGAAGAGGCTCTGGAAGTATCCCTTGAATGCAAAATTGAAAGCCTGTGGGCAAACAAAACACGATAAGTTGCGCTGATTTCTAAAGCTCTCAAGAAAGAAACTGACACATGCACTTAATCTACATAAAAACACAAGATTTTGAGGCATGAAATATGTATTGAAATATAACTCTTAATTGATGCATGTTTCCCGCTGTTTATCCCGATTACTTCAAATACTGAAATAGCTTAATTTAGTGTCCGCTTATATCCACAATATATACATTACGTAACCTTGAAAGTTGATCACGAGTAAAGGTCATGAATGGAAAGGAATGAGGGGCAAGCTATCAGACCCTACGCATACAATGTAAGCGTGCCTGAAAGTTCTCATGGATGTAAGGCCTCTTGCTCTACAAAGAATAACAGTTTGTCAGTTTCTAAGAACTTACACAGCTAGGACAAACTTTACCCTTTGAAACAAGTTTTAAAAAGTAACAAAACTAAGTACAAGAATATGTTTGCTAAGTGTCTTTCCTGTTTTCTGCTAATTGTTAATTATTTTTTTTAATAATAAGAGTCCATCAATGGTAGAAGGGGAAGTTGAGTTGATTGAATTAGGAATGTCATCACTCATCAGTATCACAAACTTTCACAACCAATCTAAGATCTGAAAAATTGGTTCTATTATAAAAATTATCACATATTTTAACAATAGAACAAAATTTAGAAACAATGCAAGAACAAGATCTGAAAAGTTATTTTTTTAGTTGAAGGTCTAATGATCAAGTCATCCTTGCTCCACCCCCACCCCACCCCCCACCTCACCACACCCCATCCCCTGAATAAAAATTTGTACAAAAAAATATTTACTGAGGGGAGATTTCCTTTTCTATAGGGACTATGTAAACTTTATTTTCCCTAAAATTGATCCTATCCCTGATCCAATTGTTGTTAGAACATCCAATAGTCTTAGAGGTAGCAAGTTTAGGAAAATTTTCAGTAGAAATGTCAATTTCCTTATTCACTTTCACCTAGATCTAGGCTTTCTATTACAACATCTAGCAATATTCCCTAGAGAAACCACAATTAAAACAAGTAGGCAACGATTTTCTACATGCATCCACTAAAAGGATCAGTATTTCCACACTGGAAGCATTTTTTCTGAATACTAGACTTAGAAAAATCGGCATACCTCTCGCTATAATCAAAATTATTTGAAGGTTAGCTATACCAGATCCATTTTTGAGTGCTTCAGCATAGCTTTCCTCTTGTGGAAGAGTCGGTCCATGAAAAAGTATTGAGACTTTTCGCTGAACTATGAGCGAAACTTACCACTTTTTATCTGTGCCCTTGGATCTGCGGAGATTTCATGGAGATTTTTATGATAACTACCATCTTGATTTGTAAAATCTGCTGCTTTATTTGAATTGCACTCCAACCATGCAGTTAAGGAATTGGGATCTCCAACCTCTAAGTAGCTTTGATTTGGATATTGATTTCTTTTGGCTTCAATATTTCCTTTTCTTTCTTCAGCAAATGAAAATTGTTTGGTATACATAGACCCATGAGTACAAGGATCGGATCTACACATATTCATGTCAGATCTATTGAAAACTTTTCTTTTTCTCCATGGATCTACAACCGTTACTCCATTTAGTGGGAGAAGACGCGAGCGATGAGGGAGAGGTAAGATCGGAGGCAAAGCAGAATGAATGAGACATGATTGTGAGTAGGAATCAGTAAGTTCAAAGCAAAAAGCTGACAATGGAGTAGATCTCTGCATAACTCTATTCAAGATCTGAACCATGGACTAGCTGAAAGATCAAGGGAAAATTAATCATCCAGGTTCGGTATGACCTGACCTTATGTGACTCTGTTATAAAAAATACTTACTGAATCCCACTGTTTTAAGACTAATCCGCTTAAGGTGGCATCTCGGAGAAGTTCTTTTTGGCTTCCATCTAATTTTCGGTTGATTTCCATGTTGGTTGTTTCTATTAGTACCATTCTTGAACCATTTCTAAGATCATCTTGGTTATTTGCTATGTTTCATTGTTTACTTTTATGACCTTGGCTTTCAAAAAGTTGTCCAAAAATCATATATGGTTCCCATTAGCCATAAATTTAGTTTACCTAGTCACTATTAATCTATATATCTTTCATTACCTTCAGATAGAGATGAGGATTATTCGGTGACACTTTTTCCTCACACGGCAATTGCCAATGTACTATAATATAATACATGAGTATGCTCCTCATGAATAATAAGTTGAATTTATTCTCAACTTGTACAATAGAATAAGAGTTGAGCTGTCATATAAACAATAAAAAAATATGCAAATAAAAAGTCCTGATAAAATGGGTTGAGTGCATTCACTCTGGTTACTTTCTTATCTTAATGCAGTTGGAAGTGAGTAGAGGCCATTTTTTAACATGTACCACTTCGCTTAATGAAAAACTGTAGCCCCAGATTTTGAATGAAGGACTAAATTGTTATCTCCTGAAACTTTGTTAATACAACAACAACAACTGAGCCTTCTATCCTAAGCATATGGGATAGGCTACATGAACCAACATGAGAATTACGCCGGGTCGAACGCATGAATCCTCCGCCTCCACTCACTCCTATCAAACAATATACTTTCATTAAAGCCTTTGGCAACCATATCTTTTCGTATCACCTCCATCCATGTTTTCTTCGGTCTCCCTTTCACCCTTTTGACATTGCATATTTCGAAAGTATCTATTCATCGAACCAATGCTTCCATAGGTCTGCGTCGCACATGACCAAGCCATCTTAGCCGGTTTTCCCGCATCTTCTCCTTCAAGGGTGCTACACCAACTTTTGTATGAATATCCTCATTTCACATCTTATCTTTTCTAGTATTACCACACATCCAACGAAGCATGCGTATCTCCGCTAATGCATTTTCTGTGTATGACGCTTCTTAGAAGACCAGCATTCTGTACCATATAATAAGGCGGGCCAAATAGCGCTCCGATAAAATTTCTCTTTCAATCTTAACGGAAAGTTATGATCGCACAAAATTCCTGTTGCACTCCTCCATTTCAACCAACCAGCTTGGATTCTTTGATTAACATCGCTATCGATCTCATAATCCTTTTGGATGATGGAACCTAGATATCTAAACTGATCGTTCGGTGATATCTCTTGTTCTTCCAGTATTATACCAATGTGCTTTCGACTTCTCTGTTTGCTAAATTTGCAATGCATATATGATGCCTTGGACATGCTCAATCTGAACCCCCGAGATTCCAATGTTTGCCTCCATAACTCCAATTTGATATTAACCCTTACTTTCGTCTCATTTACTAAAACAATATTATCAGCAAATAGCATACATCAAGATATCTCATCTTGGATAGTTCTAGTAAGCTCATCTATCACGATGATAAACAGGAATGGACTCCATGCAAATCCTTGATGTAAACCAATTGTAATCGGAAAATCACTCATTAGGCCACCGCAAGTTCTAACATTTGCCACTACTCCATCGTACATATCCTTGATTATGTCAATATACTTGACGGGACCCCTTCTTCATCATTGTCCCCCATAATATGTCTGTAGATACATTGTCGTACGCTTTCTCTAAATCAATAAATATTATATGCAAATCTTTTCTCCTCTCTCGAAAACGCTCGACAAGTTGACGAAGCAAATGAATAGTCTTTGTCGTCGACCGTTCAGGCATGAACCCAAACTGGTTTTCTGTTATCTTAACATCCTTCCTTACCCTATGTTCAATCACTCTCTCAAAACTCCATGGTGTGACACATAAATTTTATTTCACGGTAGTCTGAGCAACTTTGAATGCCACCCTTGTTCTTGTAAATAGGTACAATGGTACTTTTCCTCCACTCATTTGGTATTTTTTTGGTCAATCAAATCTTATTAAACAAATTTGTCAGCGATTTAACGTTTATTTCTTCTAAGTATCTTCAAATCTCGATAAGAACCCCGTCTGGACCAACCGCTTTTCTTGATCTCATTCTCTTCAAAACCTCTTTAACCTCTGGTATTCTTATTTTACGCATGAAATCACGGTTTATATCTTGAGATTGAATAACAAGTCCATCCAAATTCTTAGTAAATCTCTCATTGAACAATTTGTCAAAATAATCTCTCCACCTTTTCTTGATATTCTCATCTCGAACTAAAACCTTCCGATCTTCATTTTTGACACACTTCACTGCACATAATTCTCTAGTCTTCCTTTCCCGCATCCGACCAATCCAGTATATATCATTTTCAGCCTCCTTAGTGTCCAACTTCTCGTACACCTCCTTATAGACCTTAGTTTTAGCTCCCGAACAGCATTCTTAACTTCCTTTTTAACCATTTTATATTTCTCAAACATCTCCGCATCTCTGCTTTTCTTCAAATCTTTATAAGAATTCCTCTTAATTTTAATAGCAGCATTTACCTTTTCGTTCCATCATAATGTATCCTTTGATGGTGGAGCTCCAGCTCTCGACTCACCAAGTAGATCTTTAACTACTCTCTTGATACAACTAGTCATCTTGTTGCATGTTCTGTCTGAATCATCTTCAAACTGTCAATCCGTCTCTTGAACCACACGATTTATAAAAGCCTTTTGTTTACCTTCCTTCAATCGCCGCCATTTAATTTTAGGCTCTACCTTACGTCTAATCTTCCTAGGTTCTCTTCTAAATCGAAAATGTAGAACTAAAAATCTATATTGAGTGGTTACACTCTCACCTGGTATTACCTTACAGTCGATACAACAACCTCCATCTATCCTTCTCGTCAGAAAAAAGTCTATTTGGTTTGCACTTGATCCGCTCCTAAAAGTGATAAAATGATACTCTCTTTTCATAGACCAAGTATTTGCTAAGATCAAATCATAAAACAAGGCAAAATCTAGAATCGAGCTACCTGCTTCATTCCTTTGTCCAAAACCAAAACCTTTATGGATAATATCAAATCCACTACGATTAGTACCTACATGTCCATTGAGATCACCACCAATAAATAACTTCTCTCCACTAGGTGTCCTTTGCACTATCTTGTTTAAATCCTTCCAGAATAGACGCTTACTAGCGTCATCAAGATCTATCTGTGGTGCATAAACACTAATAACATTAAGGATCTTCCCATCTAAAATAAACTTAACTAGTAAAATTCGATCACCTTTTCTTCTAATCTCAACTACATTCTCAAGCAATAGTCTATTTATGATTACGCTCACCCCATTACGATTTTTATCTCTACCCGTATACTAAAGCTTATAACCCAAGGCTTTATGACTATCTTTTTCACCTACCCACTTAGTTTCTTGCAAACACATAAGACCAACTCTCTTCCTAATCGTCATCTCTGCTAATTCTGTTAGTCTACCCGTAAGAGAATCTATGTTCCAAGAAGTTAGACGGATCCTATGAAACCTTTGTTTATTTGTCACTACACCCGGAGTCCGATATAGCACGCCGCTTTCGGACGATGACCTAAAAGCTCTTGCATACTTAACACTACACCCGGGATCCGATGTAGCGCGTCGCTAAGCAGGGGACGTCCCAACGATATTCTTATTATGGTTCATATCATAGAATGTGACAAAATTTTACGTTGGCTATCGCAAGCCTACCACAACCCTCACCCTTTCTCATCCGGACTTGGGACCGGCGACAGTGGGTTTCCTAAAACTTTGTTAATAAAAGTTATAAATTGTTTCATTTTCTTTGACCTTGCTTGATCATTAGTGATATATTAGATAGTGGATGTACTCTTTTATGATTAACTGCGGCATCTTGGCTCTTTATTAAAGAGTCCCAATTTCCGTATCTAATTCATGTAGAAGTCATCTCAAAACGTATTGATTAGGTTCAAAGATTTATGGAAATTAAGTTTTTTTAATGATGGATAGTTTGCAAATTGTTATGGATCACTGCCTTGAAGATTATGAAAATGGTTACATTTGATATACACCGAAGATTTCCAACACACCGCCTGCATATTCTCTCTGTAAATATTAACTCTTTCTTTGATTTTCCCTCTAATATCTCTACCTTCTCAAACCAATGTCTTCTTCAATTTATTTCAAATTAATATGGAAGTATTTCTAAAACCACTATTAATGTTGTGCTTTAATTCTTGCAAGGTGATTAATCTAAGTTACACTGGAAAACAAACTGGCATGCTAAATGGACTACAAATTGAGAAATCTGCTAGTGTTTGGTTGCTGAAATAGATGAAACTGGTAAAACCATGAAAAGAACAAGAATAAATGATGGGGTGATATCGTGTTGCTGAGAACTAATCAATGGTCAAATGATACTGGAATGGAAGCATGTGTGATTAAAATTGTTGGAGGTGTTTGGCTTCTCCAGGCATGTAGTTAAGGAAAAGGTCAGATAGGTTGTTTGTATCTCTTTTGTATCGGGTTGTTTTGTCTGGACATGCTCTCCCTCTCTTTCTCTTTCTTCCTTTGTGTAAAGAGTTTACGGGAAATACTGTTGAAGTTTTCTTTTATTCTGTACATATTTTTTATATATGGAATGCATAAGACAGACACTTTGTGTCCAGCTCTTTCATTAAAAAGAAATTTAAATAAAAAATTAGCATGATGATCAATCCGATTATTGCACTCTGAAATCACCGAGACAGCTAAAACTCCTTATGTTGAATAGTTTCATCCAAAACCAACATAGAAATTTCAAATTCTAGCCATACATCAATCCTTTATAAAAAAAACAATTTTTAAGAGGAGAAAGAATGAGTTTTCCACTAATCTTACATTTGGTGTCTGAAGAAGCTAAAAACTTGAATGGGCCAACTCTATATATACTCACAATTCCTTCGATATTGACAACTGAACAGCAGTACAATCAATGTGTTTTCTCCTTTCCAAGAAAAAACAAATGTCAATTATTTCAAGATATCCCCTATTAACAAAGACTGGTCATTTATCTTTCTAATTATTATTTTGTCCATGAAAAGAAAGAAAGAAACGAATAGCCTCTATAAGTCCTATCACATCCCTCCAACTAATCCGATATCTTCATAGCAAAAGCATCCCTATACTAAACAAGCCCCGTTCCATAGCACTAACTAAGATTGTACATGAAGGTTGCCACAACAAGCACGTTCATTCTAACCAAGCTTCATCAAGGTATCTCCTTTCATTGTTCTATGATCTTGTTCACAATATTTAACTCAAAAAAATCATGAAGAATAGCCTTCCGGTAAATTCCAATCCATTAATGATCGGCATCCATATAAAGGAAAGGTAAAACCACTTGAACGTGGTTTGGATATGTGCAAGGGAGGCCATATTTGCACAATTAGTAAGAGCCGCGGGTATGTAGTATATTAGTTGATACTTGATAGTTTAATCAAGAAAATGACCCTTAATCGAGACGCACGAAAGAAAATGATTCATTAGCTCAACACTTTAGATTTTTGAGTTTCACCATGTTATGTGTGCCTCACATTCGACCCATATTGATTTCCTACGATCCGGCATTATTGCGAAGCTATATAAAGATTTGACGTTATCTACAAGATTGAAGTCTGGAGCTTTAGCTCCAAACATCTTCCTGTGCTCTGTATGTGTGAGCATGCTTTGGGCAGATGTCTGCCTCGTTAAGGGTCAGACGTCTGCGAGCACTCTGGTCTTCCGAAGTCGTAAAGGCCAAACGTCTAAATATCCTTGTTCAGACGTCTGGTGGCACTCTGGAGTTTCGATGATACTTGGGCAGACGTCTGATCATTCCTTCAGCAGATGTTTGCCGTACTGGGCCGGTCAAAAATACCTTAGTTAGGAAATTAGTTTTTTGGGTAAATCTTTTGTATGCTATAAATAAGAAAGTTGGTAGTAGCCCTAAAAGGAGTTTTTTGATATAGCTTTTGTTATTTGAGAGAACCCTTTTAGCGGTGAGATCTAAGGTTTTGTTTGAGGGGTTTGTAATCGTCCATCACTTTTGTGCTCCTCCGAATTTGATTATTAATAAAGCTTCGCCTACGCCAATTAGTAAGTTCTCGTATTTTCTATTTGCATGTGGTTTGTGTTTCTTCTATTTATCGTTTTGGTTTGCTTTGTAATTGTCTTACCGCAACAAACTGGAATCAAAGCCTTTTGTTGTTATTTAGGATCTTTTGGATTGAACTATTAGGTTTTCAATATTGCGGTCTTGGTCAACAATGGGTAACGACAACTACGTTCTCTTTCCCATTTTCTTAGATCGTAATTTTGAAGTTTAGGGTTCATTAGCACATCGTGTTTTGATTTGATCCCAAATCATGTCTTCGACAATCATGAAGTTTGATATCGAGAAGTTTGATGGAAATATGAGTTTCAGTTTGTAGCAAGTCCGTATGGTTGCCATTTTTACTCAAAACAATTTGAAGGAGATTCTATGGAAGAATAAAAAGACTTCCACTATGACGGAGGAAGTTTGGAAGGAGATGGATGAGAAGGCCCTCACGGCTATCCACTTATATTTGACAAACGAAGTTCTATAAGAAGTTTTGATGGAGAAGACGACGGCTGAATTGCGGAAGAAATTGAAAAGGTTATATTTGAGGAAATCTCTTCCGAATCGACTCCTATTGAAGCAACGTCTCTACACATTTCGTATGTCAGAAGACTCTCCAATCAAATCTCATGTCGGTGAGTTTAATTCAATCATTACAGATATAGATAAGATTGATGATGAAAATCAGGCTCTTCTCTTGTTGTGTTCGTTGCCACCCTCGTATAAGCATTTTCATGACACCATGGTTTATAGAAGAGACACAATCTCAATCAAAAATGTCAAGGAAAACTTGAAGAACAAAAAGAAGATCGACAAGGAGTTGATTTCTATCGAAACGGATGGTTCGTCATCTGGCTTATTTGTTCGAGGGCGTGCGAAGAAGAGAGATCCGGAAGCAAATAGAAAGAAGTTGAGATCGAAATCCAAGGCTAAGAACGCGGCCTACAAGTATTGTAAGAAGAAAGGGCATTTCAAGGTCGATTGCTACAAGTTGTAGAACAAACTGAAGCAAGAAGACAAATCGAAGGAGTTTTCAACTGAAGCGGGTATGACGAAAGGAGGAGATCTTTTTGCGGTTCTCGACAACACACATCGATTCAAGGATGAGTGGATCATGGATTCGGGTTGTTCTTATCATATGTGTCCCAATAGGGATTTATTCACCACCTATGAGTCCGCTGACGGTGGAGTGGTTTTGATAGGCAACAATTGTTCGTTTCGAGCTATTAGAAAAGAAACGATTCAAATCAAAATGTTTGATGATGTTGTGAGGACATTGGCGAAAGTCAGGCACGTACCTGACTTAAAGAAGAATCCCATCTTTTTGGGTGTACTTGACGACAAAGGTTACAAGTTTTCTGCTGAAGGTAGAGTTTTGAAGGTAACCAAGAGCGCTCTCGTTATGATGAAGGGTTTGAAGAAAGGGGATCCTTGTATTCATTGCAGGGTTCGATGACTTCCGGATTGACGGCTATTTTATCATCCAAATCTATGACGGATTCGAAAACTACCAGATTACGGCACATGATGCTCGGACATATGAGTGAGAGAGGTATGACAGAGTTGTCGAAACAGGGTCTACTTGGTGAGAAGAGTATGATGAAACAGGAGTTTTGTGAACATTACGTTTTTGGGAAGTAAAAACGTGTTAGCTTCAGTTCGACAGTACACAACACGAAAGGTACTTTAGATTATATCCATTCGGATCTTTGGGGACCCTCTCTAGTTGCTTCTAAAGGAAACAGTGCCAAATATCTATTTACGTTCATTGATGATTTTTCGAGGAAGCTTAGGGTCTACTTCTTGAAGCACAAAAGCGATGTGTTTACTACGTTCAAGCAATGGAAGATATTGCTTGGGAAGCAGACAAACAAACAGGACATACAACGGGTTAGAATTCTATGGAGATTTCAATGAATTCTGCAAAAATGAAGGGATTGTCCGGCATCATGCCGTTGTCTACACACCACGGTAGAATGGAGTCGCGGAACGTATGAACCGGACTCTTTTAGAAAAAGCGCGGTGCATGTGGTCTAATACACAGCTCGGCAAGAAGTTCTGGGTAGAAGTGGTAAACACGGCGTGTTGTATTGTAAACTAGTCATCTCATACAACACCAGGTAGTAAGATACCGGAGAAGGTATAATCAGGGAAGCATGCCGATTATTCAGCACTTGAGGTGTTTGGTTGCCCCACTTATGCACATTGCCGTGAAGGCAAGTTGGATTCTCGAGCCAACAAATCAAAATTTCTTGGTTATGCTACCGGTGTTAAAGGGTATAGATTGTGGTGTTCGGATCCTAAGGCACCTAAATTTATGATTAGCAGAGATGTGACTTTTGATGAATCTTCTATGTTGAAGCCGAAAATTGTGGAATCTCCAATTGCAAACGATTCAAAGAAAGATGAGACGAGAGTTGATATTGAGGTCGGTGAAAGCTCGGACTCGCTGGAGATCTCTCCTTCACCATTATCTGAAGAAGCTCATAATGAGCAGTCCTATGATGAGGAGTATTTGCTTACTCGTGACCAACAAAAAAGAGACATCAGACCGCCACAAAAATATGGCTATGATGATGTAGTGGTATATGCGCTGTCTGTTGCAGATACAGTTGATAGTAACGAACCGACGAACTATAAAGAAGCCATCTTATCCGATGAGTCAGCTCGTTGGTTAATCGCTATGAATGAAAAGATTGAGTCTCTTCACAAGAATCAGACTTGGAAGCTAGTGAAACCCGAAAGAGGAAAGAAGGTAGTTGATTGCAAGTGGGTTTTCAAGGAAAAAGTTGACCAGAGGGCATTGGATATGAGATAAAGGTACGGTTGATAGCTAAAGGTTATTCGCGGGTGCGGGGAGTTGTCTTCAATGAGGTACTTTCTCCTATCGTTAAATACATCTCTATACGTGTCTTGCTCGGTTTGGTAGGTATGCAAGATTTGGAGCTCGAGCAGCTCGATGTGAAGACAACATTCTTGCATGGTGATTTGGTAAAGAAGATCTACATGCAACAGCCCGAGAGTTTTGAAGTTGAAGGCAAAGAAGACCACGTTTGTTTGCTAGAGAAGGCTCTCTACAGTTTGAAGCAGTCACATAGACGTTGGTATAAGAAGTTTGACTCTTTCATGATAGATATTGGGTTTACGAGAAGTAAAGGCAACAATTGTGTTTATTCGAAAAAGCCCGCTGATGGTTCTTTCATATACTTGCTACTTTGTATTGATTATATGTTGATAGAAGCAAGGTATATGGTTGATATTCAAAATTTAAAGTAACAGTTGAAAGGCAAGTTTGAGATCAAGGATTTGAGCGGCCAAGAAAATACTTGGGATGGAGATAAGGTACGATCACAAAGAAAGTAAGTTTTACTTGTCTCAACGGCGATACATTGAGAAAGTTTTAGTACGTTTCGGCATGACAGACGCTAATTTTGTAAGACTCCGTTGGCAGTTCATTTTAAACTTTCAGTTCGTTCACCACCGCAAACAGAGGATAAGATCAAGTATATGTCGAATAATCCATATGTGAATGTGGTGGGTAGCATTATGTATGTCATGGTTTGTACACGACCCGACGTTTCATGTTGTTAGTGTTGTTAGTCGCTATATGGTATCAGGTAAAGGCCATTAGCAAGCTGTGAAATGGATTTTACGATACATGTAAGGTACATCTGACGTGGGGTCAACGACAATTTGGTTGGATTCGGTGATTCCGATTATGTGGGTGATCTTGACAGACGAAAATCGATCACCGGTTATGTATTCTTCTTGGGAGGATGTACCATCAGTTGACGTACTTCGTTACAGCCTACGGTTGCGTTGTCTATGACGGAGATGGAGCATATGGCCGTTGTTACGGCCATTAAGAAAGCGATCTGGTTAAAGCGATTCAAAATGATACCATAATAGTCTACTGTGATAGCCAAAGCGTGATTCACTTGACAAAAAATCATATGCATCATAAGAGAACGAAGCACATTGATGTGAGATACCGGTTTGTGCAGGAACTCATTGAGAAAGAAGAGATTATTGTGAAGAAGGTTGGCATAACGGATAATCCGACCGACATGTTGACGAAGTCTCTTTCGCTTGTTAAATTTGAGCATTACTTGAACTAAATTGGAGTGTGCCGCACTCATTGAACCCTTTAGGGTTTTGTGGTGAAGGTGGAGCTGTTATTAACTTTGGTGGAGGAGTTTGTGGAATGCGAGATAATATGGAGATTTGTTATGTATGCCTCACATTCGACCCATATTGATTTCCTACGATCCGGCGTTATCACGAAGCTATATGAATATTTGACGTTATCTACAAGAGAGACGTCTGGAGCATTAGCTCCAGACGTATGCCTGTTCTCTGCACACTGTGAGCATACTTTGGGTAAACGTCTGTCTCGATGAGGGTCGGACGTCTGTAAACACTCTAGTCTTCTAAAGTCGTGAAGACCAGACGTCTGAACAAGACGTCTGATGGCACTCTGGAGTTTCGATAATATTTCAGCAGACGTCTGGCCATTCCTTCTGCAGACGTCTGCCGTACTGGGCCGGTCAAAAATACCTTAGTTAGGAAATTCGTTTTTTGGGTAAATCTTTTGCATGCTATAAATAAGAAAGTTTGTAGCAACCCTAAAGAGAGTTTTTTGAGATAGCTTTTGTTATTTGAGATAACCCTTTTGTTTGTGAGATCTAGGGTTTTGTTTGAGGGATTTGTAATTGTCCACCGCTTTTGTACTCCTCCGAATTTGATTATTAATAAGCTTCGCCTTCTCCAATTAGTAAGTTCTCATATTTTCTATTTGCCTGTGGTTTGTGTTTCTTCTATTTATCGTTTTGGTTTGCTTTGTGATTGTCTTGCCGCAACACACCAAAATGTTGGAAACTATATAGGATTAATGTCTCTCAACCGTGTTGTCTTGTGAGCATAACAAGATGCCCATTTTCTAATTCAATCCAATCCATTTTTTGCTTATTTATGTACTGTTGGAATCACAGCGAAATACCCATCTCATATCTCACTCCAACATATCAAATTAACCAAACAAAGAAATAAAAAAGAAATAAAAATTCAAAAAAATTAATGAACCTGAGTAGGGAAATATCTGATGACATTGGCCTGATTCCCTCTCCAGAGATAGAAGAATCCCTCCTCTCTCAGAACCCTAAGGAAGCAATCCCCGATCCCTTTGTAGGGCCTCTTCAGATGTCCTCGCTTGATCATCTCCCCTTGGTTTTGGAGCAGCAGCTTGACTCTCTCCACCGGCGCCGCCCCGCTCTTGGCCACGGCGGCGGCGGCCCCGCCGATGAGGAAGTCGGCGGCCATCTTCTCTTTGGTGGGGCCCGCCATCGTTGGGGCTGGGGATTGGGGCTGGGGATCATGAGGGTGGGGGGTGTTAGCTGGACGAGGCTTTAAATAGAAGGAGAGGTGATAAAAAAGAGATTGGGGAAGAGAATCAGGGGTCGGAGTTCGATGGTGTTATTGGGATTTTGGGACTGTGCTAACGTTTGTCTGGTCCTTGATCGTTTATCCAAAAACACAATATACGTGACCCTCTGTTTTACCCGATTTCAGGTAGTTGGATTGAATAACTTTTGCATATAATACTCCCAAGTCAATTATTGTAATGAAATAACTATTGGATATAGTACTCTCAAGTCAATTATTGTAATGAAATAACTATTGGATATAGTACTCTCAAGTCAATTATTGTAATCGTAGACAAGCGATTATAATGATTGAGGGAGAACATATACGGGTAAAACGGTCTTACTCGATACGACAATATGCTATCTGGTTTGACTTTATCATCATGTATATGTGTTATGTGGTATTACGGATCACTATTATATGTTAATGGAGTCCATAGGATTCTTACTTAACTACCAGGGTTATTGTGACGATCACACTTATAAAAACTGGATAGTCTACAAGCAAATCTTTAAATGTCCCTAGTCGTGAGAATATTGAGACTGGGCATCGATATTCCAGACTAGTGTATACATTTCTTGACCCCGACGAGGGGCGATGGCCGGTCTCACAGCCATTGGTGTTAGTTAGTCACCAAACATTGTATATAAGTGCTCATTCAGTTCTGAGTTATACTAGACGGACACGCCAGGAACATGCTAGATGGTATTATACATATTGTCAGATAGGAATTCTCTAGTGATATGAGTACGACATAGTCTGTTGACCTGAGATCGTCATTTGTCTCATATGAGTTCCCACTGTGCTTTGATTATTATCCTACCACGGCTCTACTGAGTCGTGCAAACAAGTTTTAGTTGAATACAGTCCCGAGCCATATTGAGACAGTGAGCGGATCGTCGGGAATTCGTCTCTTCCGGTATTAGGGGTAGATGTCGCGTAGTGCACGGGTGGCCATCACCAGAAATTCTTGGCCTGGATAGACGAGATTTACTAATTTGGATCAGTTGTTTCTCTGTAGATGATGGGCTTCACACCGACATGACTTATCGCGTTATTGGGGGTCTGACTTTATCCACATCCTAGACCCGATATGCAATACTCTTAGACGAACAGACTGGACTGTACGGAGACTGTCACTTTCAGGCTCAGCAGGGATACAGACGAGTTCGCTTGTCGACCTTCCTTTCGTTCAATATCTGGGCAGTCGTTCCGTACAGCTAGTGCCACTGACGTGCTTGTGGTTAAACTCACTGTCAGCATATTGTCGAGTTTTTAGAGTCCCACACATAGAGTTTTCTAGCTCAGACGAAATAATATAGCGTACGTATTTTGATACGTATTTAGGTTCAATTAAATACGTATTTTTGTAAACGTACTTTTAATCAGACATTTTGTTAATACTAACCAGTTTGAAAGATAACCAGAGTATCACATTTGGACAAAATGTGAGCTAGTATTATATATCTCTTTTTTGCATATCTCTTTTTGGTACTTATATTTTGACAGAATACGGTATTTATACGAATACGGGTATTTATATAAATACGTTTATTGGTGTCTTGATGTAAATATGGGTATTCGTATACGATATTCGTATTTTGATACGAATACGGGTGTATGTATTTGTAGCATATACTTGTATTTATGTGTGTCTATATATAAGGATAATGGAGGAAAGATGCATTAGGAGGGAATTTCCTCCTATGGCGTCGAAAAAGTACACTCTCCATGATTTTTTCCGACGATCGGCACCTATCATCATCATCTTCTTTATCATATAAGATGTAGATACACGAAATTTCATGTGATTCCATCATTTTTTCACCGTTGATTTAGTAGGTGCAAAATTAACGGTCCACCGATGATAGAACTTTTTACATTGCTTATTCAACGGTGAAAAGGGGGCGAAATCACATGAAATTTGGTGTATCCACATCTTAGATGATAAAGATGATGACGATGGGTTCCGATCGTCGAATAAAATGGTGAAGGGTGTAGTTTTTTGACGCCACCTGACGAAAATTCATCTTAAGGCCTCTTTCTTCCATCATTCTCTCTCTCTCTCTCTCTCTACACACACACACCTCTCTCTCTCTCTACACACACACACACTCTATATATATATATGAGAATAATGTAGGAAAGAGGACCTTGGAGGCTTTTTTGTCTGGTGGCGTCAAAAAACTACACCCTCCACCATTTTATTCGATGATCGGCACTCATCATCATCATCTTTATCATCTAAAATGTGGATATATCAAATTTCATGTAATTCTAACACCTTTTCACCTTAGATTTAGCAATGTAAAAAGTTCTACTGTCGGTAAATCGTTAAATTTGCACCCACTAAATCAACAATGAAAAAGTGATGGAGTCACATGAAATTTGGTGTATCAACATCTTAGATGATAAAGATGATGATGACAAATGCCGATCGTCGGAAAAAATGGTAGAGAGTGAATTTTTTTGCGCCGCCTAACGAAAAAACCTTTATAGGGCCTCTTTCTTCCTTTATTCTCTCTCTCTCTCTCTCTCTCTCTCTATATATATATATATATATATATATGAGATTAATGGAGGAAAGAGGCCATAGGAGGGGATTTCCTCCTATGGCGTGGAAAAAATACAACCTCCACCATTTTTTCCGACGATCGGCATCCATCACCGTCATCGTTATCTTCTAGGATGTGCGTACACCAAATTTCATGTGATTCCACAACTTTTTCACCATTGATTTAGTGGGTTCAAAATTAACGGTTTACCGACAATAGAACTTCTTACATTGCTAAATCAACGGTGAAAAGTTGTAGAATCACATGAAATTTGGTGTGCCCACATCTTAGATGATAACGATGAAGATGATGGGGGCCAACCGTCGAAAAAATTGGTGGATGTTGTATTTTTTCTAGGCCATAGGAGGAAATTTCCTCCTATGGCCTCTTTTCTCCATTATTCTCTTTCTTATATATATATATATATATATATATATATATAGAGAGAGAGAGAGAGAGAGAGAGAGAGAGAGGTGTTAATGGAGGGAAGAGGCCATAGGAGAGAATTTCCTCTTATGGCGTTGAAAAAGTATGCCCTCCCTTATTTGTTCCGGCGATCGGCACCCATCATCTTCATCGTTATCATCTAAGATGTGGCTGCACCAAATTTTATGCGATTCTACAACTTTTTCACCGTTGATTTAGCAATGTAAAAAGTTCTGTTATCGGTAAACCGTTAATTTTGAACTCACTAAATCAACGGTGAAAAGCTTTTAGAATCGCATGAAATTTGGTGCACCCACATCTTAGATGATAACGATGAAGATGATGTATGCCGATCGTCGAAAAAAATGAAGGAGGGTATACTTTTTCGACGCCATAGGAGAAAATTCCCTCCTATGGCATCTTTCCTCCATTATTCTTATATATATATATATATATATATATATATATAGTTTGTTCTTTTTTCTTCTCATTCTTTCTTGTGTTGAGTGGAAGAGTGCAGATTTGATATATATATATATATGTATATAGTTTGTTCTTTTTTCTTCTCATTCTTTCTTGTGTTGAGTGGAAGAGTGCAGATTATATATATATATATATATATATATATATATATATATATATATATATATATTCTTCTCATTCTTTCTTGTGTTGAGTGGAAGAGTGCAGATTATATATATATATATATATATATATATATATATATATATATATATATATATATATATATATATAGTTTGTTCTTTTTTCTTCTCATTCTTTCTTGTGTTGAGTGGAAGAGTGTAGATTTGTGACTCGCACTAGTGAGTCATATTTCCATCCACTTCACACTTAAAAAGAAAGAAAGAGAAAAGAAAATATGATGAAAGATTTTTAGTAACCATGCTTACCTCATCTTCACCCTTTGCCTCTTCTTTCTCTTCTCCTGAGATTTTACAATTTGATAAAAGAAAAATAAAAAGAGAGAAAACATAGAGATTAGCCATTATTAAATCCTAGTGATTGATTCTTAGCAAATATTGTTCGCTAGTTGCTTCACTTGTGTTTTAGTATGAAGTTAGAGCCTAGGTTAGGGTTCTTTCAGGTGGATCATTTTCGATGAGTAAGACCAACTCCCAAGTTCGTTCCCGACGACCTAGGAGCGTAAGAAGCGGATTCGAAGACGAAGGACACGACTACAAAATTTGTAATTACTAACCGAATAGATAAACTCCTTCTAGTGTAGCTAGTTTAGTATTTGGATTTAATTCTAGGTCGTAGTAGTTTGTATTCTTGTTTAGAAAATTTTCGTTTTGTATTTCGCATTGGCTGCAAGTTTGTGACACAAGCACGAGCATGTACTAACATGGTATTAGAGCCACCCAAACACGTAAACTAGTTTAGACGATGATTAAGTTTTGAAATCAACAAATTTCCGTTTTTTCAAAACCCAAGATTTCATGATTCTGTTAGAAAAAAATTGGTCTAGAATTTTTTTTGGAGTATTGTGGAAGGATGATGATAACATGTAGATGACACAGAATGAAAACGAGGCCAATCAGAGCAATTTGAGCCATCAAAAATTCCATTTTGCCGCAAATTGCGGGCATTGTTGCTCCATTTTGCCTCGTCATTTTTCTATGTCTTGGGTTTTGGAAATTGAGAATTTTGGTAAACTTTCTTTTTGCCCAGATTTTATTTAGTGTTATCTTTGTATTCGGGCAACTCGGAAAGTTTTAAAACTCGAAACTTTTGCATCGTTAATATCTTTGTGTTTGTATATGTGTTTGTATACGTCGTCTGATTGCTATAGGTCGATTAGACGGGGTTGCAAATACTTGCTTGTGCTGTTGTTATATATCTTGTGATGGATTAGACGGATAGTCGTGGTGGATAGCCCCTTATCGTAGAATTGAATGTATATTCGAATATTCGGGGCGAATGGCCGGATTGTGGTCGTCGTTACCGCTTATTGTATATTGTTTTATTGGAACACGACCGGGTTGAGGTCGATGCTACCATCGTATATTCATTCATTCTTGTATTTGGATAACCCACGGAGAAGCGCTCGAGCAGCTGGGTTTTAGGGTGGGTGGTCGTCTCATGGTGATAAGTTCGAGCCGTCTTGCTCTAGAATTGACGGGCTATTGGCCGCACTTGTAAGGGTTTAGGATAAACCTACGGTGGAGTGATCAAGTTACCGGATTCCATGAAGTGCCGGGTGGCCCACTCATGTCGTTAAGTGATGGTTGCCTCACTTCTAGAATTGATGGATAGTTTGCCGTGCTCGTAGGGGTCTTTATTAGGTAATGTTCGAGCTATTCACACGATAGGGGAATGTTGTTTTTCGTTTGCGGCTCAAACGAAACACGGGACTCCTAATTTATTCGCTATTCCATTTTGATTATCGCATGCCTATGATGTTAATTATCTGCCTGTGATGATGATATATATAAATGTTGTATATGTTTTACACCCGAGCTAGCCTTACCCATGCACTGTCGTAAGTTAAGTAACCTTACGGTGAAGTCCCCGAACCCCGCAGTGAATGCGGGTGGCATATGCGTACATTCTATTTTGGTTGTTTCTGTGACACATAGGAACTTAATTGATGAGATCACATTATAGGTTTAATGCAAGGAAAACAAACCTAATTGATGTTGTTGGAACAATTTTAAAACTACTCGGTTTTCTTCAAAACCACTCATTTTAAAAGCGGAGCCTAAACCACTCCTTTTCAAAGCTATTCGGTTCCTTCGACGATATCAAGTTCAATACATTCATGGTTTTTCGCCAAAAACCATCTATAGCCCTCTGTCATTTCAGATAAGTAGCAGATAGTATTCATGCGGTGTTTGTTAGCCAAAGTCAAGGCATTGTGAATGGTAGCTATATGTTGCTTATCCGTAGCATAAATAGATGCATTGGTTTAGGACGGTCATACCACCTTATTGGCCAAAGTCAAGAGTGTTAACGGGTGAGTCTAAATTAATCTGGATAATGACGGGTAGAACTTGACTTGCGTGTTATGATTTGTTGGCCAAAGTCAAGGTCATAAGCACATGGGGCATAAACCACATCGGGAGTTTAAAATATAAGGGAAACTTGCCATGTATGTACATACCTATTGGAGTGTGGTGATTTTGGTCGGCTTCCGTCAAAGTTATCACGCGATGATAGTTGGGTCCCGATTCCTACTGATGGGTAGGTATTACTTCTCTGGAGATTTTCACTTCACAATTAGCTAACCTATTAGGTGTCTAGAAAGTGTTAAGGAGATTATGCCTCTGCAGAAACGGGATTATTTAATTAGGTCTGTGCGAAAGCACGGGGAGCCTCCCTCGGAGTACCAACACTGGCATGGCTGAACGGTTAGCGAACTTGTAAAGTGTAAATGATCCCGACTAGTTCTCCATTTAGGGTTTGAAGGAGAATTTGAGGAAACAGTGTGAGCCATCATGATTAAATAAAGTGATTAACCAATCTAATCTTGATAGAGTGCACGCTGAGTATTCTTTTCTCTCTTTCTTTGGCAGCGACCATGACCCGACCTTAAACTAAAACTCGTAAACCAAGTTGACCGAACCCTTTTACAAACCTGGTTTTGTTTTGTCACGATTCAAGACAAAGTCACATATATCCATGTTACTCCTGCTTTACCTTTTGCTTTCTCTAAAATATTCTGTATCACTATGAAGATTCATATAGAAATGATAAAAACCATCTCATATAGTTACATACGAACTCGCAGAAATTTATTTCAGTTCGAGGATAGATTCCGGTTCTGGGGAAATAGAATAGGATTATTCGGTTGTCTTTTTCTCTATGCCTTCTCTCAGGTTGCGAGGGTTTCTAGTAATAGGAGAGTACACCTATTATACTTATTGAATAATCTTCTTCCAAACCTTAGGCCAGTGTCGAAAGGTAGGGATAAAAGGAAACCAATTAACCTGAGTATGGTGTACAGAAAGTAAGAAGTAAAGAAATATAAAGGGATTGGAGGCAATGGAAATTGTAACTAATGTCATGCGTCTGGTATTGGAAGTGTCATTACTAGGAAAACCCGGCAACCCTCTCGAAACATTTTCATGTTTCAGTTTTACTGTGCGGTGTTAATTGAAAACTGATTTCCCAATTAGATTCTGACTCCAGGGTATGTATTACCGGATTTGATTCTCATATCTGTATGGCATTACAGATGCTGAGTGGGAGTAGAATATCGGGAATTGGGTGATAAGATCCTTAATATCAGAATTCTTTGTAATTGGTAATTTTTGAGGAAATCACCTAGGTTTTGCCTAACAACAAATATTTGGTTTTGAATATCCGTTGTTATGCACTAATTTCAAACTGATATATCTGTACGTTTATTTTATAAAGTGAGATATAACTTTTTAAAATTATGTTTATAACATTTAGCTTTATCAATTGATGATTAGGTAAGGCGCATTCAATAACGGTGTAATTCTTCTTAACCATAATACAGTTTTCCACCTACGACACACAGGGTTTGAGTTATTAAATTCAGAGGACTTATATTATATGATGTCCGATGTCCATTAGGACAAGGGTTTGTACTCGTACTATATTCCGTTTACTTATGACTTCTCTGGTTTTAGACACGTATTTCGTTGAAATATAAGGTCCAAATTTTAAGAAGCTATAGGTATAAGAATAAAATAGAGAACCATATATTGGAAGTATCAGGATTCTTCGAGATGATTAAAGATGTAGATACTTATGCTAGGTATTCCGTCATAAGTAATATATTTAAGAACTTGTTTCTCTCGGGTTACTCATCCGTAGGTGCGCTCATTGATGAGTAATGTTGCATGGCATTTTTCCATTTAGTTGATATGCACTGGAAACAGCTGCATAATTTTTTGAATTTGGTTCCAATTAAATTAGTGTATGTGTTTCTATATTGGATATAGAATGGATTCATATCTTAACGATGTTAAGGTATATGGAGTTGTCTGGCTTATACTTAAAACAAGAATCCGGATAAACTCAAAGTACGTTTCAGTAATGACAGTTTGTGGGTTATCCCGGATTTTGACGAGGGTCAACATTCTACCATTTGTAGGATCAATAGTTATATTGTTCTTGACTCTCCACCTTTTTAATAAAATGAATTCTTTTCAGAAAACATTAGTGGGAGTATGGTAGAACTGAAAGTGATTCCAGAACCACAAACGGTTACTGAATATTTAATAGAACCTAAGGATTCAATTGGATTCGACAATCCATTAGCCACTCCACAGATTTAGTGTGTAGCCTCAGCCACCTGAAAGGTACTTCGGTTTCCTCAAAGACTGTGACATGGAGGTTTTGATGACCCAAGCTTATCACTATTGTTGTCCTTGACTATGAGATCTGGCAGGTGGATGACTATAACGTCATTCTAAATTGAATTTAGAAGTGTACGTGTATATGACTCTGTCAGAGAGTTGTTATAGTTAATGGGAGCGGTGGAAGCGTGGTGGGCAATATGCTTATGTCTATTTATAAACTAAACCAAGGAAAGCGGAGATACGTCATCTATTCTTGATGTGACAGTCATAGTGTTTGACTTCATCAAGAATAACAGATAGACCCGATATGAAGGTTGAGTAGGGAGTACTGTCTTGGTTTTTAGATGACATGCTCCTGATATGAAGTGTTGTTCCTATACTACGATTGGTTAAACCGTGGTTGTCACATATGTTTCTTCACAAAGAACCTGGATAAAATATCATATCTTCTGATGACTAGATCTATGGTTTTAGATCTAGATTTGGGAAGTGTCCCAATTCGGGTACTTTGACACTATTCTAAAGTATTTTAGAATGGATGACTCCTAGCGTGGTGATATACCCGCAGGTGATGGAGCCACCCTCTCTAAAGAGATGTCTTCTGGACTGATGATGAGAGCGATTTGTATGATTAATGTTAGATATGTATACCCTAAAGACAATTATTGTAATTGTTGAACATGTATATATCTACAGGATAATCTTTATCCATATGATAGTATGCTATTTGGTTTGACTTTATCATTCATATGTATGATTCTAGTTGTTATTATTGTCGCTCATACATGTTGATAAAGCCTCTAGGATCTTTGCTTAGCTGCCAGGATTGTGATGCAGATTATACTAATGGGCCCTAGGTAGTCTATAAGCATATCCTTAAATGTTCCTAGTAGAGGAGATATAGAGATAGGGCATCGATGTCCCAGAGTAGACTAGTGTATACGTCTCTTGACCCTGTATTGGGGCGATGGATGATCCCATATCCATTGGTGTTTGATATCAAAGATTGTATACAGGTGCTCATTAAAGACTGAGTACACTGAACGGACTCGCCGAGAACTCCTAGATGGTACCATACCTATCGTCATATAGCAGTTCTCTAGTGACACTTGTACATATTAGTCTGTAGACCCGAGATCGTCATAGTGTCTTGTATGGTTCTTACTGTGCTTTGATTTCCTCCCTACCATGGCTCTACTAAGTCGTGCAAACAGATGGTTTTTGGGTACAGTCCCGAGTCGCATGGAGGCGGTAAGAGATAAGAGATGTTTCGTCTCTCCCAATATTAGGAGTTGATATTGTGATATGCACGATTGGCTATAACCGCAAGTCCCTGACCAGGGCTGATGAGATTTACTGATAAGTGTTATCAGCAGTTTCTCGATTGGTTATAGGCCACACATCAGCATGACTTATCGAGTTATTGGGGTCTGACGATTCCACCCCCCTAGACTCGATATGCGACATATTAGACGAAGAGACCAGACTGTACGGTAAGTGTTGCTTATAGGTTCTACGTGAGTTTAGGCAAGTTTACTTGTTGATCTTCTAATCATTCAATACCCGAGTAGCCGTTACGTCCAGCTAGTACCGCTGAAGACTTGTGGGTATCTGATGTGATCATTACCTACTGCTAGCGTATTGACGGGTTTTTAGAGTCCCGTATGTTGGAGATAGTGCCCTTAGAGTCAATTATTGGATCGCAGGTACGTGATTGCAATGATTGCGGAGGACCTATACCGGTAGGACAGTCTTACTCGAGATGATAGTATGCTATCTGGTTTGCCTTTATCAGTCGTGTACATGTTCAGGTGACTGATTACATGTTACACTTTGATAGAGCCTTTAGGATCTTGCTTTACTACCAACAATATGACGGCGATCATATACGTGAGAGTTGGGTAGTTTATTCGCATATCCTTAATTGTGGTCCCTAGTCGTGGGAGTTTCGAGACAGGGCATCGATACTCCGGAGTAGACTAGTGTATACAGTCGAGACCCCCGACGAGGGGCGGTGGCCGGTCTCACAAGCCACTGGTGTCAGTTAGATCACCTAAGATGTATACAAGTGCTCATTGGGTTATGAGTACACCGGACAGGACTCGCCGGGAATCTGCTAGTTAGTACTATACCTATCGTCAGATAGCAGTTCCCTGGTGACATGTGTACAGGTTAGTTCATCGACCTGAGGTCGTCATTTGTCTCGAGTGAGTTCCCACTGTGCTTTGATTTCTACTCTACCACGGCTCAAAGGAGTCGTACAAACAGGTAGTTTTTGGGTACATTCCCGAGCCATATGGAGGCACGTGAGCGGATCGGCAGGGGATTCGTCTCTCCCGGTATTGGGGGCGAGATCGTGCTGTGTCTAGGAGAGCCATTACACAAAGCCCACGGCCGTGGCAGGAGATTCACTGGTAGGTACTCCAGTAGTATCTCAGGGTGTTATTGGGCTACACTCTGACACGACTTATACTGCTATTGGGGGTCTGACGTTACTAGCCCCCTAGGCAGATATGCGATACTCATTGACGAACGGACCGAACTGTATATACATTTCCACTGTTAGGCTCAGTAGGGTTTCCGGATGAGTTCGCTCTTCGGCCTCCCTTGAGGTCAGTCCATGGGCAGCCGTTACGCATAGCTAGTGCCACTGACGGTTTGTGGTTAAACCCACTGCCAGGGTACTGACGAGTCATTAGAGTCCCCCACAGACAGTTTCCCAAGTTCGGGCGAAACGTTGTAGAGGCCGTATGGTTTTATGGCAGGGTTCGGAAAATGCACATGCGTTTACGCACGTGTCAGATTTCGGGCAGATGATACTGGTCGGCTTTGGTTTAAAGCCGGATCCGAGTATTATATTGAGTAGATATAATATCTTTGTCTCAGTTGCATTTGTATTCGGTCGTAATACAAATGCGGGTATATTTATACAGTTACGGAGTTATCCTGAAATTCGTTTCGGGATCACTTTTGGAAGTTGCCAATTTCCAGTTTTCTATCGGCCGTCTTTTAACGTTTGGTTAAAGACGGATTTATCTTTTCTTGGATAAGTGTGGAAGGTTCTAGAAGTTTCTAGAAGAGGTGACTAGGTTAGAATGGTGTTGATGTTTCATTGGTTGCATTTATTGTGTTCACACTTTGTGTTCACACTAGATATTTTCTTGTGTTCACACTGGATATTTTTCTCTTGTGGTCACTCTCCTCTCTCCTCCACTCACCCCCCACCTCCTATAAGATGGCCGACCCTTCCTCTCTCTCACACTTACTTGATGGTTGTAAAAAAGGTTATGATAGCTTTGGGGTGTATGGAAATTTCATTGCTCATTTCATTCCATCACCCGAATCAATTGGCAACTTCATTAACCGTTCGTCCATGGCTTTGGACGGAACGAGACAAAGTCTTCTACTCATTCTCTACATCAATCTTGGTCGTCTCTTTTAGCAAACTTGACGACCGAGTTGCCTCGAGTCAGAGGCGGGAGCCCGTTTAAAGAATCATTGACGTGGTGCCACCTGGACGAGGAGATCGGAGATCGACGAGATCGGAGCAGCCGCAACGGAGCGTGTGATGATGGTTAAAGAACGAAGGACTCGGATCGTTCGGTATAACCTTTCTACTCTCTTTACAGTTTGTTAGTTTAGCAATAATGGCAGATCCGGGTTAAAGTATACGATAGCGCCAGTTAAAAGTTTTTTGTTCCGCATTTGGCGTCTGTAGACTGCCGGGGCGCTACCGTAGACTTACAACGTATAGAGATTTCCTAGCTCAAGCGAAACGAAGTAGGGTACGTATGGAGATATGTGCGGGAGCTTGATTAAATACAAGTATATGATATCGTATTCTAATCTAGCGTTTTTGATATTAGCCGGGTTATATATGATATAACCGGATTATTGAATCAAGTGATGATTTAATAATTTGATATATATATATATATATATATATATATATATTAACTAATACAATTCTCATTTTAATTCTTTTCTTCTCATGATATATTTGATATATACAAATTGTATCATGGTTGATGATACATAGAACATGGCATTATGAGAATCACATTGTAGAAAAAGATAAGAAGAAAATGAATAACTTATATAAATAAAACAAAAGAAAGAAATGAGTCATGGCTTCTAAAATGATCTCCAAGTTCATCTTCTTCTCTAGTTTTTTCTCGGTTGAGAAAGAGAAAAGAAAAGAAAGAATTTTTATGAGAAAAATCTCTACTTCATCAACCTACACTATTTTAGCAAATTAGTATAGGTTGTTCTCTTCACTAATTCATAGATTAGTGAAGTGTGAGCTTGAGTGTGAGAAGTTTCGAGGTAGATCATTTTCTACGACGAAGACTTCGAACAAGCTCGTTCCATCCTTCAAGTGGAGTCAAAGAAGAGTTCTAGGACTACTACTCGGAGCAATTGAAGTGAAGGACTAAACCACAAAGGTTGTAGTTTCTATTCACTTAATTGTAATCTTTAGTTTGCTATGCTAAGAAACCTCAATCTCTAGTTCGATTCTTATTTAGTAGACTTAGCCCTCTAGAATTTTAAAATTGCTTACTTACTTTTGTTAAAACCCTAGTAGATGTACTAAGACATACTTACATGGTATCAGAGCCAAACTAGAGGCTTAGGCGATGTTTAGATGATGATTTGTCGTGAAAAGTGTGTTTATAAATAACCGCAATCAAAATGGTGTCGCTAGTAGCCAGCCGCGATGAGTACGGGTCGTCCGCAGGGAAACGTGAACTCTTTTCTTGCTTTAGACCAGTTGATGAAAGATGGGTGATTGTTTGTCGTTATATTTTAAAACGGATATAAGATTTATAATAAAAAGGCTTGTAGGGTTCATAGGACTTAGTAGTAATGGATGAATAATTAAAAATGACTCATTTTATCTTTTAATAGTTTAAAACTAGATCGATTGTGATGAATGTAGATTAGGATTTTTGGAAGAAACTAAGGTTTCCCTACTATTAACCCTTGTCCTTTCATTGATCTCTATTCATGTCAAGCCCTTAACAAAACAAGTGTTAAACAAATATCAAATCGTGGTCGTAACTATCAATAGATTGGTAGCACGCCCGATAAGGAGGTTAACATTTGTTTTGCTAAAGTTTATAAACTTTAAAATGTATAAAAGAAGTTAAATGATTTTATCATCCATTGATCTATCCTAGCCTACGAACCCTAGCAAGCTAGGAATTACTCGCTCATGGTTATCTTAGAAGAGAGGATGAAGGTGAATGAAAGTATAGTTAAGATGCAGAAAAGTAAGTGCAGAAATTAAATGCAGAAAATAATGCAAAGAGAATTAAAATAAAAACTACATTTATTAATCAATTATTGCATTTACAATTCTTCTTAGAAAGTAGAATACAAGAACCCTAGTTTGCTCTAGATCTCTCTCTTATTGGAGGTAGATGAATAGATGACGATCACTCGGATACGTAGATCTCTTCGGTGATCTTGATCACTTCGGATTGATGATTTTAGATGTGAAGCTCTCGGTTCTATATATAGCCACAGAAACCAGAAACTCTAGATACCCTACTTGAGGATGTGCAGATAGAATCCAAACCACAAAATTTGTAATTCTACGGCTCTAGATATGCTGCGGATCTGCCGCGAATCATGCTCATTGGCCGTCCAACCGCGACGCTTTGGAGGGATCATCATCTGGGATTTTTTCTACTCTCTTATGTTGACATTTGGAGACTTCTTCGATGTCTGGATTCTGAAAATAATGCTATGAGTCTCTGCCGTTGCTAAATCTTATGATTTGCTTCAATATTTCGGCAGATTTGATTCCGGCATCTCGGATTTCTTGGATTCCAGTCCTGATCTAATATCTGCACAATATCTCAAGTCATGGTGTTAGTAATATTTGGTATATTTGAGATATTATCCTAATCATTTTATATGATATTATATGTTAAGAATATTGATCAGAAATATTTGATATAATATGTATATTTTAATTACAATATTTCATATAAATATTATATGCATGTATTTTCCCCCATTATGTTATTTATAATGTAGAAACATATGATAATAAACTTTTTACACATAAACTCTCATATGTTCTATAATTACAATAAACACCTTTTAGTACTTAACAATAATGGGGGAAATAATCATTCAAATGTGCAATATTTTAGGCTAATCAAATACCCCCAAACTTAACTTTGATCGTCCCGAGCAAACTAGTTATTAAAGAGAAGAAGAAGAAAAAGAAAAACGAAAAACTCAGCACAATTTCGTAGGCAACACGATTGCACTTAGCACGTGCAATTAACCTTTAAATCTCTAGGTGTCCCTAGTAGGAGGAGTGTTGTCTCTTGAGGGTTTTCAATAGATTACACCCACAAAATCCCATAATAAAAGAGAGAAGATAAAACTTACATACAAAGATAAAGAACATATAAAAGAAAGAACTTGAAAATAAGAGTTTCAAAATACACTAGATTTTTAGTAGCCATGAGCCATATCTTAATAGTCATGGAAAGATGTTAGAAATCACATCATCCCTCAATAAAATATTGTCTTTAGTCTTCCTCCCTACCTTTCTTCCAAACATCGATCATATACCCCTACGTGTGTGTAAAAGACATCCATACACTTAGATAATTAAATTCAAGCTATCATACTCTTGTCAATCTTCCTTAGTACTTTTTAGTTGGTGGATGTTTCAGATGGAACTGCTCACACGTTCTTCATGCGACCGTTAATACTTCTTGAGGTACTGACCAACCGATTACTAAATGTGCTCACTCTTTTAGACGTAATTAGTAATATCCTCATCTTGCAACACCTAAAGCTTAGCAGTGGCTCCCAAACCAGTTGGTCTAAGACATTAGGTGATAAAGCACCCTTGCTATATTTTCTTTTGCTGTCTTAAGTAATTACAAAACCAGTGTTCATTTTTTTCATTTATATTTTTGTTTATATATTTTTTCTTCATACTAAGGCTTTTAGACAAGAGCATTTCAAGGTATCATTTACTATCCCAAGTTTCAAGATGTGTGCAAGTGCATATAGTAGGGTATCAATGTTCAGATGTTGGGACTCAAGAACATGGACTATTTTTCAGACTTATTTCTATTCTCAGATTAGTGATTCTCTTCATCTTACTAACCCTTGGAACAACAGCTCATGACCACCTATTACTAGCTTTGCTATAAAATATCTAATTTTCTTGCTTTTCTTAAACTTTTCCTTCCTATCATATGTATTATTCACTTTCTAACTTTCATTATTAAAAAAATTTAAAATTTTTTGTGCTACTATTTAGTATAATGCAAAATGTTGCGTGAATAAGCACAAACCTCCCCCAAAGCTATTTGCAGCAGTGTCTTCACTGATTTCATCTGTTAAGCATAAAAACCTGTAGACTTGGGAGGAAAAAGTTCTCAATTATTAGCAAAAGGGGACCAAAAAGTCAATGATAGTGGTATCCTCCCCCAAACTTATTTTTGGCTCACAATTTTGTAAAAAATCGTTTTTCTTTCAAGAGCCAAAATATTTTTCTCCCTCCCCCCCAAACTTGAGTGAAACAGTATTAAGCATTTAAAATTATAAGAGGGGGTTTAAAGTTATTGGTCTATGCAAAAGCTTTACAAAGACCAAAAGTTAACACCAACCATTCAAATATTTTATCGATGTAACAACATAGTTGGTGGAAGGTCATAGATATGAAGAAGTAGGAAGATAAGAGGAGTAATCGATCGGGTTTACATCTCGGTTGGTAGAGACGAAACAATGATGATGCACTGCTCGCATTCTCGTTCTTGATAAGAAGAAGGGGTGGTGGTTCGACTTCTTTGGGTGGGGGTTGATTCATCACAACTCCCATGTCTTCTAGGAATGCGAGTTCTTCGGCAAAAATGTCTTCAAAACTTTCATCAATATTCTGAATGATAATCTCATCGGAAAGGGAGTTGTGGAACTCGAATAGCTCAACTAAATCATTCGACAAGTCAAAGGGTTCGGACTTAGGTGTGGACTTGTCGACAGAAGGGGCTTCACGTGTATAATAAACAGTAGGATCAAACCATAACGCACTAGTGGCGTCGAGATCAGTATCGTGAAGCTCCTCAAATTCGCAACTGTCAGAAACTATCTTTTCGACAGAACATACATGAGCATAGGGTTCGGAGGGTTGACTTCCTAGCTTGTAGATATTAAGCTCAATTGTCATCTTCTCAAAGGATAGGTTCATAGAACCGTTACGACAATTGATTATCACGTTTGAAGTTGCTAGGAAAGGTCGACCTAGAATCACCGGAATTTGGTTCTGTGGGTTTGCTACAGGCTGTGTATCTATGACTATAAAGTCCACAGGGAATATAAAGTCCACGACTTTGATTAACACGTCCTCTAGCTCACCCCGAGGTTGGGTGATAGATCGATCGGCCATCTGGAGAGTGAAATGCGCAGGTTTCAACTCTCCTATGCCTAATTGCTCATGAACAGAATACGGAAGCATGCTAATACTAACACCTAAATCGAGTAGAGCATGATTGATATTTTTACCTCCAATAGTTATAGATATTGTAGGACAACCGGGTTGGGTGATAGATCGATCGACCATTTGGAGAGTGCAATGCGCAAGTTTCAACGCTCCTATACCTAATTGCTCATAAACAGAATACGGAAGCAAGCTAACACTAGCATCTAAATCGAGTAAAGAACGATTGATATTTTTACCTCCAATAGTTATAGATATTGTAGAATAACCGGGGTCCTTACGTTTCGTAGGCACTAATTGGGTAAGAGAATTGCTCGTATTACTAGCTAAGAAAACTTTTTTAGGCACTTGAATTTTTCTTTTCCTAGTGCAAAAGTCCTTTAAAATTTTCGCATAGGAAGGAACTTGTTTGATAGCATCTAGAAGAGGAATATTTATGTTAACTTGCATAAAAATGTTCACAATCTTCTCCATTTGGGGACTTGGTCTGTTGGCTCTCAACCTGTGTGGAAAATGAGCTTTATCAATAAGGGTTGGGTCCAATTTTTGAGGAGAAGTTTGTGGGGATGGAATGGATCCGAAAATTAGATATGGGATGGTTGTAGATGGTAATTCTTTCAAGGAAATGGGCTGAGGATTCGAGCCTAGTGGAAAACAGAGAATAGGCTTGGAAGAAGATATTGGATTAGACGAAATAGGAGTAGAAGTAGTAGCCGGGGTTTCATCTGATCCATTATCATCAACTTGTTTACCAACATTGTTATTCAGCACTCTTCCCGATCTCAACGTAGTTACGGCACTCACATTATGATTTTGAAGGATGATATTCGCGCTTTGTGAGTGGCCGGGATTTGGTAGAGGTTGAGATGGAAGTCTCCCTTTCTCTCTCTCACTCATCGCGACATTTAACTGTGCAAGTTATGCTTCTATCGATTTTATGCTTTCACTGTAGGAAGCAGTGTGTTGCACTAACATTTGGATAAAAGACGTTAAATTAGCCGTCGTTTGTGTGGATTATTTAATAAACGTTTCTAAGTTACGTTCGAGCGTAGAGGTTTTATTGGTACCGGCCGTTGAAATATTATTATAAAGATCAAAGTTGTTGGCAGGGTTTTGAAAAGATTGCGTTGAAAGGGGCGCTGATTTTGTTATGGTGGCTGTTGTTGCCGTGGGGGAGGCCTTTGATAGTTGCTTGGGAACTGGTTTTGATTTTGAGTTTGGTTTTGGTTCCAAGCAAAATTAGTGTCACGCCCCGCTTCCTAGTGTACGGGTAAGAAGACGCGACGAGGCCCGCTACGTATTTACTCAGAAGTAAACAAACTAAGCGTAACTAAGCAATATAATGTAAATACACACAAGAAAACATGAAGTGTAAATGAACAACAACTTTTATTTATTAAACATTTCTTTACAAGTACAACTGAAAATGTAAATACAGGAATGGAAAGCAATGCCTAAACAATGGCATGAACTGAAAACAAAATATATACAAGTATCTACAGCTCTGGGTTAATGGCGAACTGCTCCAAGTCTTCAGTACTGGGCTCGACCTCCAGAGAATCCGATCCACCTGACAACATTCCAAAGAGAGAAGAGAAGGAATGTCGTCAGGGAACAATCGCTCGGTAAGTCCCAAAGATAGGTAGAACTAGAATAGACAGAAATAATATAACTGTATACTATTTGATTGTTATGTTAACGCAGTTGTTTGTACCTTGGTAAAAAATATACCAGTGTATACGAGAGGAGTCACACTATTCCGGAGACTAAGGTATACTGTAATGACCCAGAAATAGCACGTGACTGGCACCTGAATCATGTGAAGTCTATAGGACCCCACCTAATTCAAGTAAGCCAAAAGCCCAGAAATCTAAACCATTTAAAAGAGAAGTGAAGGAAAATTGTTTAAAAGTTTACATATAAATCCTTTTGAAAGTCGTAGCAAGCATTTAAAAAATATCAAGTCCTTTCCAAAAATTTCGGCAGAGTTTCCTTTGTAAATACTGGCCCCAAACGGGTACAAACATGCATAATATAAAGGTATCCCCAAGCAGGAGCCATCTCTTTGCCAATTGGCGGACACAACCATGCAAGCAATATAATATACAACGCCGATGGGCGAGGATCAAAACTCAGAAAGAAAACCAATATCCTCAAGAAAACCAAAATAATACAAGCGCGCGACTTTAAGGTCGAAAGAATATACAACTAGTCTTCTAAGTTTATCAAATAATACAATGTCTGGTTGATGGAGTTACTAGATACAACAGAAAATAAATAAGGTAAAATGGTGATCACGATGCGAGTGAACCCACCTACCAAAGCAATCACCCGGAAGGAAGCAGTGTGCCAGCAAGCCGCAACGAAACCTGTACGGCAAAACCTACAAGAAACTGTGGTAAAACGGGGGTGAGTTGCCAACTTGTGAGTAGAAAACATCACCGAGCAGAAATCACATGTATGACTATTCTAGATCATACAATAATATCCATATAATAAATAACCTGAAACATCTGATAATGGCCAGGGTAAACATCTAACAGAAGTGTAATACCAAGTGCTCGTGTCAGTGCCTCAGGTAGCAACATAATACATATATGATGTATGAATGCATGGAAACAGAATGCGACTGAATGAGAAAACCGTTTTCATATCTCAGTGGGATTTCTGTATAAAAAAATCGAAGTATCATCAATGAAATCAATAGAGAATCCGTGTCAAGTATCGACACAAAATGTGAATATCCCAATATCTCAATATCTCGGGCTCCGGCAATCCGGACTGGCCCATATAATAAAATATCAATATCTCCGTGTCTCAATATCTCGGGCTCCGGCAATCTGGACTGGCCCCGGGCTCCGGCAATCCAGACTGACCCAATATCAAATCTCACGATTACGTCGGTATCCTCCGGATATCCCCCGCGTCACAAATAACCGGTCGGTAGTGCTCCCCTGCCAGGCTCAACGCCATCATCTGCGACCATCTTGCCTCGGGGTACCATACCGGGTCCACCATGCACACGCATACGGTTCCTCCTCCTCCTCGAATCGGGTGTATGATACTGCTCAAGGGCCGAGAAAACTCATAGTGGACATATCTCACATCATATCATGAGAAAACCGTAATTTCTATCTTTTGAAAATGATAATGAGTTTATAAAATCCTTGCGGTTTCTCCAAATCCATAAATCTCATGGAAAATCCGAATTCCATAATCAAAAGTCAATAGACAGTGAATACCGGCATAAAGCCCCATAATATTGCATGACAAATGAAAATACACATGCATGAGATATCACAATAGTAAATGCAATGTCTAAGCTAGCATATAAAAGCAAGTGCACTAGTACTATGTCGAAACTATCAGCTAGCAATTTATACTAATGAAGTAATGTTTTATAATGTGTACGTGACATGAAAATTACCGATGATGATGTGTGTGAGCCGGCAAGCAGGTGTACGTGGAGTATACACATCATCGGTAATGGTGCTAGTGTCCTGACAGCAATGTTTCATAATAACTACGGAAACACATTTAAGCATGCAATGCAATGTGAATAGCAAGAATATACGGAAAATGAATAGTAAACGCAACAATAAAGAATATACATTATGTATATACGAGTCATACAGTTTTGGCATTTGAAATAACACGAATCGTGGTGTTTAGAAAATAGGGGCTACGGTGTTTTTAAGAAAATGTACGTCCTTTGAAATATCCGTAGTATCCCTTGGCCTGTCTTTAAAATACTTACGATTCGTTAGTTTGAATATAAGTATGACTCGAGCCCAATCTAACATCTATCTGATAAACTACATGACTAAACTAACTGACTAATCGAAAGGGTAAGGAAAACCACCTAAATCCGAGTCGATAAATCTAGTAGTTGGTGATCCCGCCTCAATAGCGTCACGTACGATAAAACATATAATACAACATCCTCGAGTCGAGAGTGCGGATCAATCATCATATTTATACTTCGTACGGTAAAATCCATCGTACGGCATCCCAAATCGGGATACGGGTCGAATATCATATATAACACATTATTCATATGGTATCATTATCATCATATCCTGAATTAGGGGTACCGATCTAAAGTCTAGTACATTCCGATACCATCAACACACAACCGCGCGTGTGTGAAAACACATTGCCCAACGATCCACTATACTATCATGTAGTATTACATAACCTGACCCAAATCACATAACTGATCTTACGGCATCATGCCGATCACATCGACTCGTCTCCAAGTATCATATACTATCCTCATCACACACACACACACACATACATATCATATACACAAAAATATAACACGTGTGTGCAAGTGTGTGTGTGTGTCAGCCTTATTCTAGGGTTCGCGACTAAGAAACCAACTAAAAATATTTTTTACCAATTACACTAAAACTAACCCATGCTCTCCTAAAATCTTTCTTGCTAATTAATAACGTTTCACATAACACATATTCGTATATATACATGATATATCATAGGCTACACTATGAACTGCGGGGGTGTTATACGCCATCCACCCGACTTCCCCCGTAGATATATATCTACTCACCTTGATCCTTGCTTGCCAAAGTCGATGTCGCCATCCTCTTCTTCATCGTTCGAAGTCCACGTGAGGGTACCTACATATCACATATATCGTATCGTATCAAAACGTCCAATTCAAAACCAAAACGACCCGCGAATCACACATAGGTTAAAACCTATGGTCTACTCACGCAAATCAACCAAACAACACCCGATATCGACATACAAACGTCAAGTGACCGATACAAAACCAAATATCAAAACTTCATGTCATTAAAACCCACAAAACATTAAGCAACAACTTAGAAAACTGGTCCCAGATTTTAGTTCAGGTGAAATTAGGCAAAACTAGCAATACTGGGGTGCTGTATAAGAGGTATATGAGCTACAGAACAAACCTAGACACCAGTTTCCTCAACTTTGTAGGGATCCTAGGCACTCAAGTGAGGTCTCACAAGGCATCGATCATGCCAAATTCAAAAAATATGGGTGCCGAGAGACCCGACTACGGATCGTAGACTAGATTTCTAGGCGAATATGCTAACTAGTTAACACTTAACAATGGAATACGGAAATACAACCTTTGTAGATCCGTTTGCTCCACCTCCATAGCTCCGCAACGAAGTCCTTTCGCTGTCCATAAGAAGTCCCGGGCTCTAGCGTCGGCTTCGTCGGAGAATGGGCAAGCTAGGTCGTCGATGTCCATGCCGAAGATGATCTACGTCGAGGCATCGCTAAATCAAGCTCCGACTTCACCAAGTCAAGAAACTTGTGACGTAAACACACTCTACTACTTGGCAAGAGGTAGAGGATGAAGAAATAGGAAGTAGGTAGACTTTAGAATTGGATTTCTCACTCATTTCATCAATCCACCATTGATGAAGTCAAGGTTTCTTCTTTAGTTCAAGGAAGAAGAAGAAGAAATGTTATGATAAGTTATATTTAAAATAGAAAAGAAAATCCAAACTTATCATAATCCAACCATGGTTATGTGTAGAGACTAAACTCAAGTTAAGTGAATGGTTAGGTTAGGTATGAAGACAAAAATGGTGACTAAGTCAAAGTATTCATGAAGCTTCATGAATGAACAAAAGAATTCCACCATTTTTCTCTTTGCATTCTATTTTCCAAAAAGAATAAATGAAATAAATAAATGAATAAGTAAAAACCCTAATCATCCACTTAACCATAGTTTAATACTTTACACTTAACCAAAAAGCATGTAATCATCAAACATGATACAATCAAGTGCACAAAATCATATCGCATATGCAATGCGCACACCCGAGTGAGAAAATCCATTTAAAGTGAACCGATACTAGTTAATGCAAAGTAATATATCAAATATATAAATATGCATTAAATCATTAAATCAACACTTGATTCAATGATCCGGTCATGTCGCACACAACCGACTAGTATACAATGTATCGGCTTATCGAATCAACGCTTGAATCGATAACTAGGTTATATCGCATACAACCATTCGACACATTGATCGCGAGAATGAAATACGGTATCACATACACGCATTATTCTCGGTCCCGCACATATCTCATATGCGCTCCTATTTCGTTTCGCTTGAGCCAGGAAACCTCTGTGTAGGACTCTAAAGACTCGTCAATACGCCGGCAGCAGGTGATGATCATATCAAACACCCACAAGCCGCAAGCGGTCTGCTAAACGTAATGGCCACCCGGGTATTGAGCGATCTGAAGATTGACGAGCAAGCCCGCTCACACTCCAGTGAATCCAACCAGTAACACTACCGTACAGTCCGGTCTGATCGTCTGATATGTCGCATATCTCGCCTAGGGGTGGTAAACGTCAGACCCCAATAGCTCGATAAGTCATGTCGATATGAGGTCTATAACACTTCGAGAAACTACTGGTAACACTTACCAGTAAATCTCAGCAACCCTGGCCAGGGATTTCCTGTTATAGCCAATCGAACACAGCGCAACATCAACCCCCTATACCGGGAGAGACGAATCCCCTCCTATCGCTCATTGCCTCCATGTGACTCGGGACTGTACCCAAAAACCACCGTTTTGCACTCCCTCTTGGACGTGGTAAGATGGAAATCAAAGCACAGTGGGAACCACACAAGACTCTATGACGATCTCGGGTCAACAGACTACTCTGTACCAGTGTCACCAGAGAACTGCCATCTGACGTGTGGTATAATACCATCTGGGAGTTCTCGGCGAGTCCGTCCAGTGTACCCAGTCTCTACTGAGCACCCGTATATCATCTCCGATGTCAAACAACAATGGATATGGGATCATCCATCGCCCATCTGTATGGGTCGAGAAGGTACACGCTAGTCTACTCTGGTATATCGATGCCCCGTCTCAATATACCCACGACTAGGGACTTTCAAGGATGTACTTATGGACTACCATGTCCCCACTAGTATGATCCGCATCATAGTCCAGGTAGTCAAGTACACATCCTAAGGGCTTCACCAACATGTAACAGAGAGACAATCAGTGTACACGTTAAGGTAAAGAGTAACCGGATAGCATACTATCATGTCGAGCAAGAAAGTCCTCCCTATATATGTCCCAGCATCCACTACAATATACATCCAATGTACAATAATGGCCTCTAGGGCATACATATAACTAACAATCTCCCACTTGCACTAGGGCCATCTGTAGCAGTGGTTGTAGTATCTCATACTCAACCATCCCATAAAAGTCTCTCTCTGGGAATAGGCCTTCGTGAGTGGATCCGCCGTGTTTTCCTCTTAGTCTGCTCTCCTAACCTTGATCACCATGGAGATCAACCATCTCCATGATCAGGTGATACTGCCTTAGAATAAGTCTGGATCACTGATGGGACCGGGGTTCCCTGGCCAAAACCACAACTCCATTGTCACACAATGGTAGGAACCTGGTTCATCTCATGAACCTATATACACCCAAACAGCCTCTTTGGTAGCATCTTAAGTAGCGATGTATCCTGCCTTTATCGTCTAGTATGTCACGGTATCTAGCTTGGAACTCTTCCAACATACTGTCCCTTTACTGAGGGTAAAGACAATGCCTGCGACTGACATTCAGTCGTCTTTATCACCCTGGAACACTTCCAGTGATTCTCCCCAGGATCACTTGATACCATCTCACTACAACTAGTGAGAATCCTAACATCCAATTAAATCTATCTCATAGATCCAAAACTCAGGATTAAGGAGGTATCACTTTGATCCTATATGGAGAATTATTGTGATAAACGGAGATTGACCGAGCGTAGCATAGGAAACTCCTTTCTTATCAAGAGTATGTCATCCACGTACTCTACGAGGATCACCACCATACTCCCTACTATCTTTTTGTTTATACAAGGTTCATCTACCATTTTGATGATGTCAACTTCTTTGACAAACACATCAAAACAGACGTTCCAACTCCGCGATGCCTGCTTTATCAGATAAAACATCTTGCACACGTTTCCGCTGCTCCCACTGTTTACGAAGCCCTCTGGCTGTGTACTTATAGACTCACTCTTCTAAAACATCATTTAGAAAAGCAGTCATGACACCCAACCACCAGATATCGTAGTCATGGTATGTAGCCGTAGCAAGTAGGATCTGGATGGACTTAAGCATAGGTACTGGAAAAGGTTTCATCATTATCCATGCCTGGTCAATGACGAAAACCTTTAACAAATCTAGCTTTGAAAGTCTCAACTTTTCCGTGTACACCAAGTAATCTTCTCAAGATATACTTGCTCCTGATGGGGATTTAACCCTTCAGATATAGCAACTAAAGTCCATACTTTGTTGGTGTATAAGGATTCCATCTCAGATCGCTAAGCATCCAGCCATTCTTACAGAGTCTTACTCCTGATGGCCAGCTCGAAGCTAGTTGGGTCACCATCTCATGATGCAATCCTCGCTCCCACTGTCATAGAGAAACTGAAGTATCTCTCGGGTGGGTGAGGAACCCTACTAGATCGGCGGAGAGGCTGAGGTTCGTTGGTATCTACTGAATCTTCTGGTTGTACCAAATCATCTGCTGTAGTTTGTATAGCTGGAACAGTTTCCAGTTCTACATAACAGACGTTGTCTCGAGCTTGTCCGGATTTTGCTTTTAGACATAGGCCGGACAACCCCAAATCTTAACTAACTTAAGATATGGGCTCTTCCCTTTCCATATCACATATGAAATGGTAGGCACTGATTTGATTCGAAACCCTATTCAATAGGTATGCGACTTCTCAAGTGCATAACCCCCTAAGGAAAAAGGTAACTCAGTAGTACTCATCATAGAGCACACCATATCAAATAGGGTGTATCTGCTCCGCCCCGATATACCATCGTGCTATGGTGTATATGGAGGAGTAATGCTGAGAGAGAATCTCATTCTCCTTTAGAATAGTCCAGGAATTCCATGCACAAGTATTCTCCTCCTTGATCTCATCATAGGACATAATACTTATACCCGTATTTTGGTTCTCTACTTCTAACTTATATTCTGTGAATATCTCAAAAGGTTCGGACTTGTGTTTCAACAAGAATATATGTCTGAATCTAAAGAGATCATCAGAGAACGTAATGAAGTATAAAGAACCAATCCTGGTATGTGTAGACAGGGGACCTTACATACATCATCATGTATCAGTCCCAAGAGTTCACTAACTCTTTCTCTGTTTCCAGTAAACGGAGCTATGGTCATCTTATCTTTGTGACATGACTGGCGAGTTTCACAAGATGTAAATTCAAACAGATTTAAACATTCATCTTTGTGCAACTTAGCTAGTCGGGTCGCATTGATATGACCTAGTCTACAATACCTTAAGAAGGATCCGTTCATTTCTGAACTCTTCCTCTTGTGTGTGATCCGTATACAAAGAACTGTAGTTTGATTTAGAACATCAATGCTTTTAGATAACGTGCCTGAACCGATCAACTTTTGATATAGGAAATGTTCAAAACATTATCCAACAATACGAAATTTTATCGTTTCTTTACTAATAAAGAGACAGATATGATTTTGTATATCAGGTTCGGTATCTAATAACATTTGTTCAGAATCAATGTATTACAATACAGGGTGACAGTGACCAACAGACTTGGCTGCAACACTTGCCCCGTTTTCTGCCTCATGAAACTTATCACCCGTTCTCAGTTTTTCTACCCTTTTGTAGCCCTATGTAACATATTACATATCTGGGATCCTGATCCGGTATCATATACCAGGATGCGGAGGATACTGAGAAACAGTTCTGTATAATGAACACACCCGAAGATGATGCATCATCATGCACTCTCTTCGTTTGGGCGGCACGGGAAATCTGGTATTCCCCAATTTCCTGCTCTGTCTTATAACAATTATAAGTTGGAGCGGGACCAACGTTCCCCAGCTCAGTATAAAAAGCGGGTTCGGTCAATAATCCGTTTTATTATCTTGATTAAGGCGTGATATGGTCGCTACCAGGAGAGAGAGAGAGAAGAAAACACTCAGCGTGCGCTCTTGTAAGAATAGATTGGTTTTTATTTTATCTAATCAGGATGGCTCCCACTGCTTTTTATCAAATCTTCCTTCAAACCCTAAAAGGAAAGACTAGCCGGGATTAATTACACACTACAAGTTCGCCAATCTTTCAGCCAGGCCAGTGTCGGTACTTTGAGGGAGGTCCCCCGTGCTTTCGCACGAACCTAATTAATGTAAACCTCGTTTTCCCAAAGGCGTAACCTCGTTAACACCTTTCTAGACACCTACTTGATCGGCTAATTGTAATGTATAAAACTCTCCCAGGAGTAACTCTTACTCGCAGCGGGTATCGGGATCCAACTATCTCATAGAAGGTATGCAATCTCATTGCAAATTTCAACACTTGAAATTCCCGATAATATTTTGCCCCTAACCTCCTATGACCTTGACAAAGGCCAACAAACCATAGGATGCTAGTCAAGTTCAACCCGTCATTTCCTGATTGAATTAAACCCACCCGCACGGCCCTTGACAAAGGCCAACAAGGTCGCACGACTACCCTAATCCAATCTGCATCATATGCATAAGCAGATAAGCACCAATTAGCTACCGCACACTGCGCCTTGACAAAGGCCAACAAACGCAGCACGAATACTAACTACTACTTATCTGAAATGACGGAGGGCTACGACAGGTTTTTCTGAAAACCTATTGCGTAATGAACTTGATATCGTTGTAGGATCGAATGAATTTTGAAATGGAGTGTTTTTGAGGCTTTTCTAGTTTTGCTAAAGGAGTCACTCCCGGTGAAGGGATCGTCGGTCCTTTCCTCGTCGAATGAGGTGCGGGATATATCATATATATCACTGTGCAAAGCAAAAACTCTTAAAAGCAATCAAAAGACAAACCGAGGGTGTAGCATCTGCCAGTTATTGCTAAAGGAGTCACTCCCGGCGAAGGGATCTCGGACCTTTCCTTATCGAATAAGGTGCAGGATATATCATATATACTGCTGTGCAAAGCAAGAACTGTAGCTACCTGTTTTATTTTGAAATTCGATTCTACAACATCTTAGGTTTCTTTTATTTCATTAATCACATTAATGAAGTCCCATCATTTAAGTACCTAAACATCACAGATAAATACGACGTACACTTATGCCATCCGCATTCGCCTCGATGTCCCCTCGTGCACCGTTAGGTTAGGTAACTAACGGCAGAGCAGGGCAGGGCTAGCGCGGGTGTAAAACATAAGTAACGTCTATATAATATATCACATATACTATATACTGTATCTATCACAGAACATCACATGATCACATCACAGATATCGCAGCAGAAGAATCATATGAAATATTGGATATACTAGGACGTCCGTATTTTCGATACGAGCCAGTATAAAACACGGATTCCACGGTCGTGATGAATAGCTAAACCCACACCCCTAGACCCCTACGAGAGCGGCAAGCAACCCTACCAATTCTAGAGTTAGGAGACCCGGACTCGACTCCTCGAGTTGGTCTCCCACTGGACACCAGAACCCGGTTACTTGTGCCCTCCTCCTTGGGTCTATCCTAGTGCAGAAAAGTAAATAATATACAAAAGGTGACAACTTCCGCAACCTGGAAGCGTCCCAATAAAAGAATATTACATACAAGTTTTTACATGAATGAAAATGAAAAACACTCATCTCACATAAAAACCCCCGGCTATTCAACACGACGATCCAATATAACATATCCAACAACACATAACATCACATGTCATCAACGTAAGTAAATATGTCCATCCCAATTGTCGTTGACATATAGCAACGAAACCGGCGATATCACATATTACACTTACGGTCACAGAAAAGAAAGTGTAAAACTACAACAGTTGAAATCCGCAACCACCTCAGACATCGCATGCCTGACCAAATGAATTACTTAGACATCACATGCCTAACAATTATAAACCCCGCATTTTAGTCTCATTATCGAAAACACTTTTCAATATCGAGTCGGGCAATTCAACAAGATTCCCGACATCCTGATCGAATGCTCGTCGCAAACTTTAGTAGGCGGCCGCACCCCCGACGCCGTCGACGAAGTGCACCAAGGCGGAACACCGCTACCGCGAGCACCCGGACGGGTGCTTTCGGCGACGGGGTTCTCCTACAGTCACTTGGTCGGGGCTATGGGGTGTAGCTGTCTATTAAGTTTACCGGCGAATGTCCGCGTACGCTACGTGATTGCGACGGACTTTTGATCACATCAAAATTCCGTGGCAACCGATCAAGTGAGACTAAACTGCTATGTTTATAATATTCATTCCGTTATCACATAACTACTTGTGAATTCCAATTATTGTATCACATTCCAGATAAACAGAAAATGTTAAACTTTCCGATCGAACAGTCGAATACCCAAGTTTTCCCGATACAGCTCAACACATGAAATAAGTCTAACAACATTCAGTTCGTGCCTCAGTACCGACGGTCCAGCCGTAGAAGGGTCAAGCCAACGCCTCACATGTGGCACGCCGTACTCCCCCAAACCCGAAGGTTCAAAGGGCAGTTCAAGACGGTCACATAATCGAGTTAAGGTTTGTTGTCTTCTAGAGGGTCCATCGCGTTACTTGCACTACTTAGAACGTCGTTAAACTACGGAAAAGTCCAACACTTGGAAATTTCCCAGCAGGGGAAAAATTGGGTATTTGTATCCGGTCGAACTTTTTAACATATTGTAAAATTATCCGGAAAGCCAAAAAAGACAAAATTTGATACCCTGATCGAAACACCGAATCCCCAAAATAACCCCAGAAAATTCAACTCTTGAAAAAATATCAAAAATACCCAGGAAAACAAGCACTGCATATTATTGATTACTGTACAAATTTGGATGCCACAAACGACAAAACGGCCGCGGTTCCGCCGCACGAGCCATGCTCGTGCCGCGGAAACGCGACGCATTGATGGAATCAGGCATACGAATTTTGCAGTATCGCTTAGAATTTCCTGCTGATTTTACTGAATATTTTTAATATAGAAAAATCCCAATTTTTGAAAAAAGGACAGAGAGCATGTTTTAAGACGGGTTTCGGGTTTGTTCGGGTTTCAGATTCCGTCTGGACTTCGCCTAAGACTCTAGCTAGGCTCTGATACCACTGTAGGGATCCTAGGCACTCAAGTGAGGTCTCACAAGGCATCGATCATGCCAAATTCAAAAAATATGGGTGCCGAGAGACCCGACTACGGATCGTAGACTAGATTTCTAGGCGAATATGCTAACTAGTTAACACTTAACAAGGGAATACGGAAATACAACCTTTGTAGTTCCGTTTGCTCCACCTCCATAGCTCCGCAACGAAGTCCCTTCGCTGTCCATAAGAAGTCCCGGGCTCTAGCGTCGGCTTCGTCGGAGAATGGGCAAGCTAGGTCGTCGATGTCCATGCCGAAGATGATCTACGTCGAGGCATCGCTAAATCAAGCTCCGACTTCACCAAGTCAAGAAACTTGTGAAGTAAACACACTCTACTACTTGGCAAGAGGTAGAGGATGAAGAAATAGGAAGTGGGTAGACTTTAGAATTGGATTTCTCACTCATTTCATCAATCCACCATTGATGAAGTCAAGGTTTCTTCTTTAGTTCAAGGAAGAAGAAGAAGAAATGTTATGATAAGTTATATTTAAAATAGAAAAGAAAATCCAAACTTATCATAATCCAACCATGGTTATGTGTAGAGACTAAACTCAAGTTAAGTGAATGGTTAGGTTAGGTATGAAGACAAAAATGGTGACTAAGTCAAAGTATTCATGAAGCTTCATGAATGAACAAAAGAATTCCACCATTTTTCTCTTTGCATTCTATTTTCCAAAAAGAATAAATGAAATAAATAAATGAATAAGTAAAAACCCTAATCATCCACTTAACCATAGTTTAATACTTTACACTTAACCAAAAAGCATGTATCATCAAACATGATACAATCAAGTGCACAAAATCATATCGCATATGCAATGCGCACACCCGAGTGAGAAAATCCATTTAAAGTGAACCGATACTAGTTAATGCAAAGTAATATATCAAATATATAAATATGCATTAAATCATTAAATCAACACTTGATTCAATGATCCGGTCATGTCGCACACAACCGACTAGTATACAATGTATCGGCTTATCGAATCAACGCTTGAATCGATAACTAGGTTATATCGCATACAACCATTCGACACATTGATCGCGAGAATGAAATACGGTATCACATACACGCATTATTCTCGGTCCCGCACATATCTCATATGCGCTCCTATTTCGTTTCGCTTGAGCCAGGAAACCTCTGTGTAGGACTCCAAAGACTCGTCAATACGCTGGCAGCAGGTGATGATCATATCAAACACCCACAAGCCGCAAGCGGTCTGCTAAACGTAACGGCCACCCGGGTATTGAGCGATCTGAAGATCGACGAGCAAGCCCGCTCACACTCCAGTGAATCCAACCAGTAACACTACCGTACAGTCCGGTCTGATCGTCTGATATGTCGCATATCTAGCCTAGGGGTGGTAAACGTCAGACCCCAATAGCTCGATAAGTCGTGTCGATATGAGGTCTATAACACTTCGAGAAACTACTGGTAACACTTACCAGTAAATCTCAGCAACCCTGGCCAGGGATTTCCTGTTATAGCCAATCGAACACAGCGCAACATCAACCCCCTATACCGGGAGAGACGAATCCCCTCCTATCGCTCATTGCCTCCATGTGACTCGGGACTGTACCCAAAAACCACCGTTTTGCACGCCCTCTTGGACGTGGTAAGATGGAAATCAAAGCACAGTGGGAACCACACAAGACTCTATGACGATCTTGGGTCAACAGACTACTCTGTACTAGTGTCACCAGAGAACTGCCATCTGACGTGTGGTATAATACCATCTGGGAGTTCTCGGCGAGTCCGTCCAGTGTACCCAGTCTCTACTGAGCACCCGTATATCATCTCCGATGTCAAACACCAATGGATATGGGATCATCCATCGCCCATCTGTATGGGTCGAGAAGGTACACGCTAGTCTACTCTGGTATATCGATGCCCCGTCTCGATATACCCACGACTAGGGACTTTCAAGGATGTACTTATGGACTACCATGTCCCCACTAGTATGATCCGCATCATAGTCCAGGTAGTCAAGTACACATCCTAAGGGCTTCATCAACATGTAACAGAGAGACAATCAGTGTACACGTTAAGGTAAAGAGTAACCAGATAGCATACTATCATGTCGAGCAAGAAAGTCCTCCCTATATATGTCCCAGCATCCACTACAATATACATCCAATGTACAGTAATGGCCTCTAGGGCATACATATAACTAACAAAATTGGCCGGCCACATTTCCCCAGAAACCGGTGAGCTTGGTTTTGGATGCTCGGAATGGGTTCGTATTTTTAGGGTGGCCTCCTAGTGTCCAATCTAGGTCTCTGGGGTTGCTAGTTTTTCCAGTAATGGCCTCGGATTCCCTGTAGGCCTCAAATTATCACAAAACCGATATTTCGATATCTAAATCCAAATGCATGATCTAGGCTCTGTTTTAATCCAAGTGTTTAACACTAAAAGGGGGTTGTAGTCACAATTACACTCAAGTTCACCATCTCAATTCAAGAATCCCCTAAACTTGATCTTAGAATTTTCAAAGGTCACTAAACCTCACCTAAACAACTTTAAACTAAAATTGAGCTAAAGTAAATGAATAACTATACTAATGGTGAAGAAAATACCTCATTTGGTAACTCAAGAATATTCTTGCGTTGCCCCAAGTCTTCAAAATCATAACTTTCTTGGTCTCTCATGTTTGTTGTGAGCTTGTGCACATTTTTTGTGAAGAGGGTGCATGGTTTTGATGTATTTTTGGGGGTTAAGTGAGATGGTGTAAGTGGTGGACGAGGTGAGGGCAACCATGAGGAAAAGTGAAGAGAAAATGACGAAGATGATGAAGTGAACACAATGAGTCTTGGTCAATGAGACCCCTCACCTCTCTCTCTCTTCTCTCTCTTGCCCATACTTCATATTTTAATCTTTTTCCTTTTCTTTTTACTTTTTCTTTTCTTATGGTTTTGTAAAACAATTCCATAAACCAAAATGAAGCCATGCAAAATGATGACTTGAAATCATGTTTCATAAAAATGTAACAAGTGCTAGCAAATATGATATGGTGCATGTCATATGCACAAAACACAATCAATGCATAATTAAATACTAATCGAGTTTAGTAACACTAACTTATATACAAATCATTGTATACTAAATTGTACAATTCCCAATTTTCATAAATTCTTTTAAAATCAATAATTGATATAAATTTCCAAATATTTCCCAATTTATCGGTATATAATTATACCATATCACAAAAATTAATTTCCACACATTAAAATATTCATAATATTTATTATTTTAATTATCTAAATTCCCAAAAATAATATTTTATTTTTCTGAAGTGTTACAGTCTTCCCCCCTTAAATAAATTCGGTCCCCGAATTTAAATTTAAACCCCTTAAATACTAAAACATTTCAGTAAAATGATCAAGTCGTCGGGGCTCCGAAATCATATATACATAAAATATATCGTAGCGCAATACATGCGCATGGAAAGCGAGTATATAACTAAAAATCAAAACTCCGTCAAGCATCTAGCAATCATCGGAGTTATGGTGAAGACACCAATGTAAAAGTCCAATACGAAAACCAACATGATATACACCAAAACTATAACCTGTACATAGTACGTATCGTTGTAAACTCATCAAAACATCTGAAAGAAATGCATGCCAAACCTTTTTCAAATCGCTGTGCGATGCGCGTATCACGGCACAAGTGGCGAACACTTATTTTAAGAAAGATAGTTATATATATTGTAAGTCTACGCTAGCGCCCCGGCAGTTTACAGACGCCAAATGCGGAACAAAAACTTTTTAACTGGCGCTATCGTATACTTTAACCCGGATCTGCCATTATTGCTAAACTAACAAACTGTAAAGAGTGTAGAAAGGTTATACCGAACGATCCGAGTCCTTCGTTCTTCAACCATCATCCCACGCTCCGTTGCGGCTGCTCCGATCTCGTCGATCTCCGATTCCTTCGTCGAGGTGGCACCACGTCGACGATTCTTTAAACGGGCTCCCGCCTCTGACTTGAGGCAACTCGATCGTCAAGTTTGCTAAAAGAGACGACCAAGAATGATGTAGAGAATGAGTAGATGACTTTGTCTCACTTCGTCCAAATCCGTGGACGATCGGTTAATGAAGTTGCCGTGGGAATTGGGTGATGGAATGAAATGAACTGTGAAATTCCATACACCCCAAAATCTATCATAATCTTTTCACAAATGAAAACCATCAAGTGAGAGAGAGAGGAAGGGGGCCGGCCACTTATAGGAGTGGGAGGTGACCGTAGGAGAAAGAGGGTGACCACAAGAAAGCTTCTCACTCAAAATATCAAGAACAAATATCCTTAGCTAAACAAAATGCTTTAATGTTAAAGCATGAGTCACTTAAACACCTCATCAAGTCATTAATGCAACCAATGAAAACTCAACACCAATTAATCCTAGTCACCTCATCTAGAATCTTCTAGAACACTGACTCACCTCAACAGAAGAAAAGATAAATCCGTCTTTAACCGAATGTTAAAAAACGGCTGATAGAAAACTGGAAACTGGCAACTTCCAAAAGTGATCCTGAAACGAATTTCAGGACAACCCCGAAACTGTATAAATATACCCGCATTTGTATTACGACCGAATACAAATGCAACTGAGACAAAGATATTATACCTACTCAATATAATACTTGGATCCGGCTTAAACCAAAGCCGACCAGTATCATCTGCCCGAAAAATAACACGTGCGTAAACGCACGTGCATTTTCCGAACCCTGCCATAAAACCATACGGCCTCTACAACGTTTCGCCCGAACTTGGGAAACTGTCTGTGGGGGACTCTAATGACTCGTCAGTACCTTGGCAGTGGGTTTAACCACAAACCGTCAGCGGCACTAGCAATGCGTAACGGCTGCCCATGGACTGACCTCAAGGGATGCCGATGAGCGCACTCATCCGGAAAACCCTACTGAGCCTAACAGTGACAATGTATATACAGTCCGGTCCGTTCGTCTATGAGTATCGCATATCTGCCTAGGGGGCTAGTAACGTCAGACCCCCAATAGCAGTATAAGTCGTGTCGGAGTGAGGCCCAATAACTCCCTGAGATACTACTGGAGTACCTACCAGTAAATCTCCTGCCATGGCCATGGACTTTGTGTAATGGCTCTCCTAGACACAGCACGACCTCGCCCCCAATACCGGGAGAGACGAATCCCCTGCCGATCCGCTCACGTGCCTCCATATGGCTCGGGACTGTACCCAAAAACTACCTGTTTGCACGACTCCTTTGAGCCGTGGTAGGGTAGAAATCAAAGCACAGTGGGAACTCACACGAGACAAATGACGACCTCAGGTCGATGAACTAACCTGTACACATGTCACCAGGGAACTGCTATCTGACGGTAGATATAATACTAACTAGCAGATTCCCGGCGAGTCCTGTCCGGTGTACTCATAACCCAATGAGCACCTGTATACATCTTAGGTGATCCAACCGACACCAGTGGCTTGTGAGACCGGCCACCGCCCCTCGTCGGGGTCTCGACTGTACACACTAGGCTACTCCGGAGTATCGATGCCCTATCTCGAAACTCCCACGACTAGGGACCTCAATTAAGGATATGCGTATAAACCACCCAACTCTCACGTATATGATCGCCATCATACTGTTGGTGGTAAAGCAAGATCCTAAGGGCTCTATCAAAATGTAACATGTAATCAGTCACCTGATCATGTACACGACTGATAAAGGCAAACCAGATAGCATACTATCATCTTGAGTAAGACTGTCCTACCGGTATAGGTCCTCCGCAATCATTGCAATCACGTATCTGTGATCCAATAATTGACTATGAGGGCACTATCTCCAACAATCTCCCACTTGCACTCAAGGCTAATTATTGCGATGTCGACTACTCACAGCCCGTGTGAAACCGAACATCCAACTCCTCTACTAATCAGTATCACAAAGCCCGTTTGTAAAACTATTGTGTTCGAGAAATAGCCTTAGTGAGTGGATCCGCCTAGAAGTTTCTTTCTATATCTCTCTTAATCTCTAATTCACGGAGAAAGCCATCTCCCGAATTGAGTAATACCTGCCTTAGAATGTGTCTGGATATCTGATGGGACCTAGTTCATAAATGAACTCCAAATCCAAACTTCTTAGACTGTATCGATCACTGAACCTAATCAGTATCGGGCACCATGCCACCCACAGTATCCTCTTGGACCACCTGTCTATAATACTGTCCCTCTTCGTCAGAGGGAAAAAACTATAACTCTGACAATCACTCTGTCAACCATGTCACCTTTGAAGCCTGGAATGATAACCGTCTCCCGAAGGTGGCTGCCATCATCAAATCCGTAGAACATGTACTTATGTTCTAAAACTGCTTCCTTATATTTTTCTCCAGGATTGGATTAATACAAACTTATTGCATCTAGTGCAAAACCAACATTTGGTGTGGTACTTGACATCTCATGATTGACTCAATTGCCTAAGCAAGTGATCTGCCAATCATGCACATCCCTCTCCCCTTTAGTCTGTAAGACACCTTTAGAGAGGGTGACTCCATCACCTGCACTCCATCACCTGCAGGTACACCACCATGCTAGGAGTCAACTATTCCAAAAACCATTAGAATATCTGTCAAAGTACCCACATTGGGAAACTACCCAAATCCAGATCTAAAACCATAGATCTAGAAACCAGAATGTCAAATATTATATCCATATCCTGTCTGGAGAAACAACTGTGTGACGACAACAGTACAACCGATCGTAGTACAGGAATTTTACTTCCTACTCTGTGTATGTCATCCAGATACCATGACATCACACCCTACTACCTTCTTAACTGATCCATCCTCTATTCTGATTGAAGTCAAACCCATGACTGTCACATCAAAATTAGATGATCTATCTCCGCTATAACTGCTCAAGTCTATAAATAGATATAAGCATCTTGCCCACTATGCTTCCGCTGCTCCCACTGACTACGACAACCCTCCTACCGGGTCTCATATCCTGGAACAACAGTAGTGTCAAGTCTTGGTAGATAAGAACCTCCCTGTCACCGTCTCTGAGGCTACCGAAGTACCTCTCGGGCGTCTGAGGTTACCTACCATACCTGCGGAGTGGCTATTGGAGTGTCAAACCTTATTGAAACTACCCAAATCCAGATCTAAAACCATAGATCTAGAAACCAGAATGTCAAATATTATATCCATATCCTGTCTGGAGAAACAACTGTGTGACGACAACAGTACAACCGATCGTAGTATAGGAATTTTACTTCCTACTCTGTGTATGTCATCCAGATACCATGACATCACACCCTACTACCTTCTTAACTGATCCATCCTCTATTCTGATTGAAGTCAAACCCATGACTGTCACATCAAAATTAGATGATCTATCTCCGCTATAACTGCTCAAGTCTATAAATAGATATAAGCATCTTGCCCACTATGCTTCCGCTGCTCCCACTGACTACGACAACCCTCCTACCGGGTCTCATATCCTGGAACAACAGTAGTGTCAAGTCTTGGTAGATAAGAACCTCCCTGTCACCGTCTCTGAGGCTACCGAAGTACCTCTCGGGCGTCTGAGGTTACCTACCATACCTGCGGAGTGGCTATTGGAGTGTCAAACCTTATTGAATGTATAGGTCCTATTAAATTTTCCATAATCGTTCGCGGTTCTGGAATCGCTTCCAGTTCTACCATACCCCCACTACTGTTTTCTGAAAAAGATCCATTTTACTAAAACCGTGGCGAGTCAAGAACAATATCACTATTGATCTTCTAAATGGTAGAATATCAACCCTCGTCATAGCCAGGGTCAACCTACAAACAGCCATTACAGAAACGTGCCCTGAGTTATCCAGAGTCTGGTTTTAAGCATAAGCTGGACAACTCCCCGTGCCTCAATATCTTTTAAGGTACGAACTATTCTATATCCAATATAGAAACTTTGGCACTAATTTAATTGGAACCATATTCAAACCATGCAGCTGTCTCCAGTGCATATCAACTTAATGGAAGGAGGCTAATCAGTATTACTCAACTTAGGAATCCATCCAATTATGAGTAACCTGAAAGAGAAAACTCGTTTCTCAAAACCATCACTATCATCTGAATACCATTCACAAGAATCTACATCTTCGATCTCTTTGAAGAATCCCGATACTTGTGACACCTGGTTCTCTACTTTATTCTTATACCCACAACTTCTCAAAACTTAGACCTTGTATTTCTACGAAACACTCTGTTCCCCTCCGAACGGACACGCGGGACGTGGGGCCGTCTCGCCTGAGGTTCGGGGCAGATGCCAATAGGTGCTATCCGTCCACCTTTCCGAAGATGCCAAGTTGATTTATGGCGCCGTGTATCGGAGATTTAGACGGATGCGTCCGATGTAGCAGACTTCGTCAGATTCCCCCTCGTTTGAGGGGTTTTTGATTGTGGGGACGCTCTTCCCTGCAGGCGCAAGCCCCTGCAGTTAATTACGCTACCGCATCGCGGTAACAACTTTCTCCTTCTCCAAATGGTCACTTCGTGTCGTGTGTGTTTTTTTTTATGTTTTACTGCCCGTGGATCGTTTACGGAGACCGAGTTATGTCGTCGCCCGTAGGGCGTGGACTAGTCCAAATCCGAGTTATCTTAGATTTGGGTTTGGGGGTTTGGTTTGAGGATACGTTAGCCATGCTTGAGGCTAAGATCAACTCAAACATTTGTTAAGGATACGTTAGTCTAGTTTGAGACTAAGATCAACTTAACGGGAGCGTTTAGATCCGACAAAGGAGCGTTTGGACTCCATTGTTCCAGTTTTAGGGACATAATGGTCCATCGTATGTGTGTGGCCGTCGGGACCCGTCACCTCTCTGACGACGTTGAAGGATTACAACGACGGGTGTCAGAGGGGTTCAGAGATGTACCCTCGAGCCAGAGTTAATTGGGGGGATTCGTAGTCCAGTCTGCTTGAAGGTTTAAGGATTCGTTAGCCATCTTTGAGGCTAAGATCAACTTAAACGGGACCGTTTAGATCCGACAAAAGAGCATATAGGGGCTCTATTGTTCTAGTTTAGGGACATTGCGGTCCGTGGGTAGTTTAAGGACATTGCGGTCCGTGGGTAGTTTAAGGACATTGCGGTCCGTGGGTAGTTTTAAGACATCTCGGTCACGGTTAAGGACCTCATAGTCCATGGGTTTAAGGACTCCACAGTCCGGTATGTGCTCTAGATGCTTCACACGGGTTCACTGCCGTGCTCGGCGAGGACCAGGCTCCGCTTTGGGCGTTTTCCGCGGGGTCAAAGAGTGACGTTATCCGCGTTCCACGTAACCAGGGATTTTGCACTAGATGCTTCACACGGGTTCACTGCCGTGCTCGACGAGGACTAGGCTCTGCTCTGGGCGTTTTCCGCGGGGTCAAAGAGTGACGTTATCCGCGTTCCACGTAACCAGGAATTTTGCATTAGACATGGGTTTAAGGACCCCACAGTCCATATCATGAGTGGTCATCGGGACTCGTCACCTCTTTGAAGACATTGAGGGATTACAATGCCAAGTATCAAAGGAGTGAAGAGATGTACCCTAGAACCGGAATGGCTTGAGTAGTCCCTGGCCCAATTTGGGTCAAGACTGATTAATTATGTTATGAGCCCATTGGCCCAGTTAATCACGAATTGAGGACTTATGGCCAGCTTGGGCTAAGTCCAGTCAGGTCTGGAATATTGGCTTCTTGTTGGTCCACTGAGGGAGAGGCTTTGCCTCTATCCCTTTAGCCAATCGGGCCAAAGCCTAGTGTTAAACACTTCAGAGCAATCAGTGTTGAACACTGGGAATGAGGTTAGTGTTTAACACTAAGAGATAATTGGTGTTAAACACCAGCGACAAGGTTTTCAAATTAGTGTTAAACACTAAAACAGATCGGTATCAAGCACTGGCAACTGAGCCCTCAAATTAGTGTTAAACACTAAGGTAGTCAGTGTGAACACTGCAAGTAAAGTTTTTGATTAGTGTTGAACACTAAGGCCCAACAGTTGTTTTAACACTGGATTCGGGAGTTTCGATTTAGTGTTAAACACTAAGGCAAGAGGGGTCACGTGGCAACACGTGAGAGCGCCCTCCCTTCATTAATTCTGCTGAGATTATCGCATTTTTCAGAGTATCACGTGTCATCACGTGACGGGCATTCAAATTCTTATATGTTAACGCTTCTGCCGAGGGTCACGTGGGTCACATGGGGTGCTGCCTCAAAGGGGGCTTTCTGTAGATCTTTTGGGGGGTCACGTGGTGACACGTGACCCTGCCTCTATGTTGTTTAGAGGATCTGTTACTCCTTTTTCAGGAATTAAATTCCTCGAGCTTTAAATTTCAGAGGAATTAAATTCCTACTTCCTTTTGAAGACTTATATTCTGGAACAGAGTTGAACTCTGAATTTTCTGTAGGAATTAAATTCCTCATATATGCGAAGAACTGAATAGGGTTAAACCCTAATAAAAGCTTTTAAGGAATTGAATTCCCATTCTCTGTTAAATTATGATTAAGGGAATTAGATTCCCGCTGTTTCAACAGAACCAGGTTCTTAATTAGGGTTAAACCCTGTTTCTCTTTGTTCTGAAGGAATTAAATCCCATGATATAGGGTCAACCCCTAATTTTATTTTAAAGGAATTAAATTCCTATAGTTTTGTGAGAATTAAATTCTCGTGCTTGCATTCCCTCTCTATGTTTTGGATCTGCATGGCAGGATCTCAACCCATCGAGAATTAAATTCTCAACTTCAAGGGGAGATGTGCTCTTTACAGATCCTCTATCAAAGAGAGAAGAAATATGTTCTTCTGTTTCATATATCAGAGTTAAACTCTGTTGAGAATTGAATTCTCTTTCTTTCAGAAAGCCTTCCCTTTCTTACCTAGGGTTTTCTTTTGCAGAAGATCCAAGTTCCTTCAAAGTATCAAGGCTCTCTCCTTTTTTTTCCCTTTGCGTATATTTCCTCTTTTTGTATCTCTTGGCTCCTATTTATAGGAGAAGCAGCCGAATAAATTAGTTTTGTGACGAATATTCATTGAGAGATTTGATTTGCATCCTTCATTCGTTCTGGACCTTTGGATTATTAGGTGAATTTTATTCACCATTGGATTTTAAATCCAGAGATTCTCCCTTGTTATTTTGGTTAGATTTAAGGGGGAAATCTTTCCAAACCCGAGATTTTCCATAGATAGATGATATTTAAATCACTTCTGAATCTTTAATTCGATTGGTCTCAGATAATCACTTTCCTTTGGAAAGATTCAAATCTCCTTCAGAATTTAATTCTGTCGTCAAAATGGGCTTTGAAAGCCGGTCACATGTGAACACGTGACCCATGGTCACGTGTGGACACGTGACCCTCTTTGGAATGAAGAGTCCTCTTTCTTTCTGCGCTGTCTTCTGGTTGCTGTTTTAGTCATCACGTGTTAATACGTGACCATTGGTCACGTGTGAACACGTGACCCCTGTTAGGAGCCTCCTTCTTTTTTATTCGACTGAAGGACCGGTCTGCTGCTTCGAGCGTCACGTGCCAACACGTGACCTCTTCTGACGCCTTTTTCCTTGACTTGATCAGTGGACCTTTTCCTTGACTTGATCAGGGAACCCATGAGCCTTTTCCGCTGTTTTCATATGTCACGTGTCAACACGTGACTGCTGGTCACGTGTGAGCACGTGGCCCCTCTTTCTGAAGCTTTTCCCATAAGCTTTTCTGATTTTAAATCAGGAAACAAATGCCCCCACAGCGTTGTTCTCACGTGTCTGCACGTGAGTGCAACGCTGTCATCTTTGTGACCGTTGGATTCATTTAGGGATTTGGGAGATGAAATGTTTCCATTGTCTTCTATAAATACCGCTGTCTCTTCATAGGAGCCTTCACTTTGCTCATCTTCTTTTCTGAGAACTTCCTCTTTGAGAATTTTAATTCTTGCTTCCAGAGCTTAGTTCTCTGTCTCAGACATTTCCCAGAGTTTAACTCTGTTGACGGATCCCTTTTCCTCAGGTAATAATGTTGAACGGCCAAAGCTCCTTCGTCTTTAAAAGAACTCTTTGGATTTTAAATCTGCATTAAGGGTTTCACAGAGAACCCATTTTTCTTCAAGTTTTTCCATAAGAACAGGAAACCACCTAACTTTCGAACTGTAGATCTCTTAGGGTTTAGGTGATCTTTGGGGAGATGATGATGGCGTTTCAACTCCATGGAATTTAATTCCATCAAAAATATTCCTGGGAATTTAATTCCCTTTTTCCTAATAAGGAATTTAATTCCTATGAAGAACTCAGTTTCTTCGTATGGAGGCTTCCTGAGGTCTCCTGGCCCTAGGTGGTTCTTCCTGCCATTAATGCAATGGGGGTTTTCTAACGATTCTCGTGACTTTTATTTCAGGTATCATGGATGCCCATCTGTATAGTCTTGACGAGATCATTTCCTACGAGAATATTCGTGCGCTGGGCCGCAGTCAGAACCAGGAGTTCACCGATGCTCAGTGTGCCGAGATCATGAGCCGCTTTGACGAGTACAACCATCGGCTACTCCCCCGTCGCTCTTCTCTTCTGAGGCTGATCGTGCTGGCGATCAGGGAGGCTCTCCCTTTATTTTGTGCTGGTGTGCTGCTTGGGTCATTGGACGCCGCCGAGGATAAAGTACACTCGGTGTATCTGATGCACTTGATTTCAAAGACAGGGCGGGATAATCTCATTGATCTCCTGCATCAGATTTTTCAGCAATCAGCCATACTTGCCGCCTACCGGAGGGTAGAGGACATTCGCGGGGACCCCGATGCCTGTGACCGTGAGAGAAAGCATACTCGGGAGGTTCGCAATGCTTGGAAGATCCTGAATAAAGTTAATTTTGAGTTTCTCAACCCATGCCCCGCATCTGAAGTTTTACCATTGTAAATGTGTCTTCTATATTTTTGTATGAACCTCTTAAAGTATGAGTGACAAGTTTTATTATGTCTTCCCATGTTTGCATGCCTTTTCTCTGGGATTTTATCATTTTGCTACTACTGTTGTTTGTGCTTTTAATATGCAGGGTATTACTCCATATATTTCCTTTAAAGTGCCCCTCAGGTTTAGGCCTCACGTGTTCTGCACGTGGGGTCCCTTGATGGGGCCGTTCACAGAATTTTCCCCTGTAAGTCGATGTACTTCACCCCAGTACTTATGGGGAGGCGGAATTTTCAAAAACAATCAAGTTTAAACAACGAACATCGACTAACCGCTTGAATCGAAGCTAAACTATAAATAACCGTATCTTATGAGTTTCTTTTCACAAGTGATTAGGGATTATACCTAATGAAACCGGTCCTTCTTCTTTACGTCCTCCTTTGTTCTCCTCGACCTTCTCTAGGTAGTAGACGATCCACCCGAGAGCAAAACACCAAGCTAAACCTCTAACTTGAGGTAACTAATCAACTTTGATTGCTAATCAAAGATGAAAGGATGATAAAGAGTGTAGGTTATGGATTGTTTAGTCTAACTAATCCTTTGATCTCAACACATGAGGATTAAGGATTAGGGTTTGAAGATGAGAGCTTGAGGAGAGAGAATGTGAGATAAGATAATGAGAGAAGAGAGAGAGTGTATCATAATATTATGAAGCATTCTTATTTTAGAATAATCAATAAAGGAAATGAATAAGCATGCTTCATAAAATATCTTGTGGTGATTCATTAGCATGAGTCATTAAGCAATAAATGTGCATTAATGAAGTGAATGAATCACCACCATGACACACTCTCTTATCCAAAAGAAACCTCCTTAGTCACATCTTCTAGAAGCTTCTCGAGTAATTACGAGAACGCCCCTCCGATCCGTAAAAAATACGGAAAAACTTTAGACTGTAAAAATCCAATAACCGGATACCAGTAACTGGCTTAAACCAAAGCCGACTGGTAAAAACTGTCCGAAAGTCGTACGCGCGTAAACGCACGTATGCGTCCGAACCCTTTGTCGCAAAACCATGCAACCTCTATATCGTTTCGCCTGGAGTAGGAAACTCTCTGTGTGGGACTCTAGAGACTCGACTACTACGCTGGCAGTGGGTTTAACCACAGACCGCAAGCGGCACTAGCTGTACGTAACGGTCCCCAGGTAGTTGTCGATAAGAAGGCCGATGAGTAAACCCATCCGAACTCCTACTGAGTCTGATGTGACAATCTCCATACAGTCCGGTCCGTTCGTCCAAGACTATCGCATATCGGGCCTAGGGGGGCGGCAAGCGTCAGTCCCCTAATAGCGGTATAAGTCGTGTCGGAGTGAAGCCCATTACACCCTGAGAAACTACTGGAACCTACCAGCAAATCTCGCTTGCCCTGGCCAGGGACTTTGCGTAATGGCTCTCTGACACAGCACGATATCTACTCCCAATACCGGGAGGGACGAATCCTGTCTAACCGCCACTGCCTCCAAGTGCTCGGGACTGCACCCAACTGCCACCTGTTTGCACGACTCCTTTGAGCCGTGGTAGGGTAGCAATCTAAGAACAGTGGGACACACTCGAGGCGAAGTAGCAGTGCCAAGTCTGCGGACTACGCTGTACTCATGTCACCTGGGAACTGTTCACTGACGACTGGTATCAAACCAACCAACAGTTCCCTATGAGTCCTGTCCGGTGTACCCGTAACCTAACGAGCACCTGTATACTATCTCCAGTACGACGTACTGACGGCTGTGGGACAGACCATCTCCCCAACTGGGATGAGAAGCGTACACACCAGTCTACTCCGGAGTATCGATGCTCTGTCTCGATAATCCAACGACCAGGGACCTGAACAAGGATGTGCTTGTAGACTACCCAGCCCCCACTAGTGTGACTGCCATCACAACGCCGGTAGACAAGCAAGATCCTAAGAGCTCTATCAATACGTACACTCACATATTAAGATAGAAAAACCAAGTAGCATACTACCATGTTTAGCAAGACTGTTATATACATGTGAATATCCCAAGCTTCCATTAAGTAATATACAAGCTAGTATGATACAGTAATGGCCTTTTAGGGCATAAACACTAACAATCTCCCACTTGCACTAGGGCCATGTACTGGCATATCGCAGACCAATGATCTCGAGCAGCCTCTCGAACTGAATCTGAGGAAGGGCCTTCGTGAATGGATCAGCAATGTTCTCTTCTGAAGCAACTCTCCGAACCTCGATCTCCTGACGATCAATGATCTCCCTGATCAGGTGATACCGCCTCAAGATGTGTCTGGACTTCTGATGGGACCTTGGTTCCTTCGCTAAAGCTATAGCTCCGTTGTTGTCGCAATACAGAGGTATTGGATCAACTATGGTAGGAACCACCTGAAGTTCTGTTAGGAACTTCTTCATCCAGACTGCTTCTTTTGCGGCATCGCAAGCAGCTATATACTCCGCTTCCATCGTCGAGTCAGCAACGGTGTCCTGCTTGGAGCTCTTCCAGCACACCGCCCCTCCATTGAGGGTAAAGACATAACCCGACATGGACTTGGAATCGTCCTTATCACTCTGGAAGCCGGAATCAGCAAAGGCCTCCAACCTGAGGTCTTTTCCGCCGTAAACCAAGAACATCTCCTTAGTCCTCCTCAGGTACTTGAGAATGTTCTTTACTGCTATCCAGTGTTTCTCCCCTGGGTCTGACTGATACCGGCTTACCACGCTCAGTGCGTAAGCTACATCTGGTCTGGTACACAACATCGCATACATTATAGAGCCTACCGCAGAAGCGTAGGGTATAATAGACATGCGTTCCCTTTCCAAATCAGTCTTGGGAGACATCTCTTTGGAGAGGGTGATTCCGTGACAAGCCGGTAGATTACCGCGCTTAGAATCTTCCATACTGAATCTTTTCAGTACAGTGTCGATATACCTGGACTGCGAAAGTCCCAACATCCTCTTGGATCTATCACGATAGATCCGGATCCCCAGAATGTAAGAGGCATCACCCAGGTCTTTCATGGAGAACCTGTGTGACAAGAATCCTTTGACAGATTGTAGCATAGGAATGTCATTTCCTATCAATAGAATGTCATCCACGTACAAGACGAGGAATACGACACTTCTGGCCACAACTTTACTATATATGCACGGTTCATCTGGATTTTTGATAAAGTCATATTCTTTGACTGTCTCATCAAAATAGATGTTCCAACTCCGCGATGCCTGCTTTAGTCCGTAAATGGACTTAAGCAGCTTGCATACTTTCCCGCTGCTCCCACTCTGATTGAAACCCTCTGGCTGATCCATATAGACGCTCTCTTCTAAATTTCCATTCAGAAAAGCCGTCTTTACGTCCATCTGCCAGATTTCATAATCATGGAAGGCAGTAATAGCAAGAAGGACCCGAATGGATTTGAGCATAGCCACTGGAGAAAAAGTTTCGTCATAGTCCAAACCAGGTCTTTGACGAAAACCCTTTGCAACAAGTCTAGCCTTATAGGTTTCCACCTGTCCATCTACACCAATCTTTTTCTTGAAGATCCATTTGCATCCTATGGGTTTTACCCCATCTGGAGCAAAGTCCAAAGTCCATACTTTGTTGGTGTACATGGACTCCATTTCGGTCCGCATTGCATCTAGCCATCGTACCGAGTCGCCGCTCTGGATGGCCTGCTGGAAGTCAGTAGGTTCATCATCATCTATGATGCAATCCTCTCTATCCCCGTCTATGAGAAAACCGTAGTATCTCTCAGGCGGACGAGACGGCCTACTACTCCTGCGGAGGGGTGCGGGAATGTTCTGTTCTTCTTGAACCTCTGGTTCTACCAAACTTTCAGTAGCAGTTTGTGGTTCTGGAATTTCTTCCAGTTCTATTTCGCTCCCACTTGATTCCTTTTCTAAAAACTGATGTTCTAGAAAATGGGCATTACGAGAAACAAATACCTTCTGTTCCTCTGCGTAATAGAATAGATATCCCCTGGAGTGCTTTGGATATCCCACAAACAAACACTTTACTGATCGTGCCTCGAGCTTGTCCACATGCTGCTTTTTAACAAAAGCTGGACATCCCCAAATCTTTATATACTGTAGATGGGGTTTCTTCCCACTCCACATCTGATATGGAGTGGTAGGCACAGTCTTGGTAGGTACCATGTTCAAAAGATATGCCGCTGATTCTAGCGCATGTCCCCAGAAAGATCGCGGTAACTCAGCATTACTCATCATGGATCGTACCATATCCAATAGGGTTCGATTCCGTCTCTCCGATACACCGTTATGCTGTGGAGTGTACGGAGGAGTAAGCTGAGAGAGAATTCCTTTCTCTTTTAGGTAACCTAGGAACTCGGCACTCAAGTATTCACCACCTCGATCAGATCTAAGTGTCTTTATACTTTTGCCGGTTTGGTTTTCTACTTCATTCTTATACTCTTGGAATTTCTCAAAAGCCTCGGATTTATGTTTCATCAGATAAATGAATCCGTATCTTGAGTAATCATCCGTGAAAGTAATGAAATAGGAAAAACCACCTCTCGCATGTGTAGACATTGGACCGCATACATCACTGTGTATGAGTCCTAAGAGCTCGCTCGCTCTTACTCCTTGTCCAGTGAATGGAGTCTTTGTCATCTTTCCTTTGAGACAAGATTGACAAGTGTCATAAGTTTGATATTCGAACATGTCCAAATATCCTTCTCTATGCAACTTAGTCAACCTTCTCTCATTGATGTGACCCAGTCTACAATGCCATAAGAAAGCTTTATTTAAATCTGGAGACTTTCTTTTTAGTGTGTTCTGGACATTGAAAATTTGGAGTTGGTTTAACACATATATGCCCTTATTTAGAGTACCTGACCCAATCAAACCATGATTAAGGTGGATGTTGACAACATCTCTTACAAACGTGAAATCATAACCTTTATTTGATAACAAGGAAACTGATATGATATTACACGTTAAGCTGGGTACAAAATAACAGTTATGTAAAACCAAAATGTGTCCACTCGTCAATCCTAGGTGATAATCCCCGACGGACGCAGCTCCCACGCTAGCTCCGTTAGCAACCCTGAGGATCATATCACCTTCCTTCAGCACTCTACGGTTTCTCAGTGCCTGCAATGAATTGCAAATATGAGATCCTGACCCGGTATCCAATACCCAGGAAGTAGAGTTGATCGACAGACAATTCTCAATTACAAACACACCTGAAGTCGAAGCCACAGCCTGCTTCGGTTCCTGGTTCTTGGCGTTCCACGCCTTGCAATCCTTCTTCCAGTGCCCTTTCCTGTGACAATGGAAGCACTCATCCAGGCCAACTACCGGTGCTGCTTTCTTTTTCTTTCCCTTCCCTCCCACCTTACTAACACCTCCTCTAGGTCTGGGTGCGGCCTTCTTCTTCCTTCCTTTGGCCCTAGCCTTGGACCCGGAAGAAGATGAACCTCCAACAAACATAGCGGGTGTTTCCCTTGCCTTCTGCAAGGTGCCCTCCGCACTCCTTAACATGTTCAGGAGTTCCGCAAGTTCAACTTCTTTTCCTTGAAGATTGAAGTTGAGGATAAACTGGGCGTAGGTGGGAGGAAGGGACTGGAGAACAAGGTCTGTATAGAGCTCATTATCCAAAGTCGTCCCAAGGTCTGCGAGCTCTTCTATATAGCCAATCATCTGTAGGACATGTTCACCTACCGATGATCCGACAGCCAACCTCGCTCGAAACAATTTCTTTGAGGTCTCGTATCTTGCTATACGAGATTGCTCTCCATAAAGTTCCTTTGTATGGAGAAATATGCCATCTAGAGACATATCCTCGTGCCTCCTCTGATGTTCATTGTTCATCGAGGCAAGCACGATGCACTTGGCTCTCGCGCAATCTAAATCCCAGGTTTTGCGGATTTCCTTATCCGCATTACTGGATTTGGGACCAGGGACAGCAGGTGCCGTAGCGGTGAGGACGTACCCCAGTTTGTCATAGGTCAAAGCCATCTTGACATTCCGCAGCCAATCTTTATAGTTTGGCCCCGTCAGTATATTTTTCTCTAAAAGTAACTTAAGTCCAGTCATTTTCAGGGTCGCTGCAATTAGGAGAGAGAGAAGAAAACTCTTTAGCATGATGCTCTTGCAAGTTTAGAGTGGTTTTTAGTTTATCTAAACTGGATGGCTCCCACTGTTTTTCGAATCCTTCCTCAAACCATAAAAGAAGAATTAGCCAAGACTATTCTCACCGTACAATACTTGCTTAACCGTTCAGCCAGGCTGGTGTCGATACTTCGAGGGAGGTTTTCCAACGCTTTCGCGAAATTCCTTAATTAAGTAACCTCTTTTCTCTGGGGGCGTAACCCCGCTGACACTTTTCTGGACACCTACTAGGTTTATAGCATTGATCGTTAAGTGACGAATATCCTGATAAGTAGCATATACTCACAGTAGGATCGGGATCCAAATATCATCGTCTGATAATGTTGTAGGAATGCTACCAACATTCATCAAACTCAAAATGGTATGCATCTCTTTGCAAATTTCAGTTTCTTTAGAAATTCCCGATATTAGTTTTTGCCCCATGCTCTTATGACCTTGGCGTTAGGTCAAAATGTCATAAGTCACATGTCAAGTTCTACCCATCATTATCTTGTCAATTTGAACCCATCCGTATATATCCTTGACGTTCGGCCAAAATGATAATACGACTGTCCCAAACTAACTCATCTATCTATGCAACAAATGAATATCCAGCAGCTACCAAACACTATGCCTTGGCGTTAGGTCAAAATACATAGCTTGAATACTACTGAATACCCAGATGAAATGACGGAGGGCTACGAATGGTTTTGGCGAAACCGTGAACGTAGTGAACTTGATATAACCGAAGGAACCTGATAGCTTTTAAAAGGAGTGGTTAAATCTCCGCATTTAAAAATATCTGTTTTAAAAATAACCGAGTGGTTTCTTTTAAATTGTTCCAACGATTTAAACTTTGGTTTGTTTTACTTTGCATTATAGATAATGCGTCCCATCATTAACCTATCATTGCAGAAAACAACGAAAATACAACGTCCTCTTATGCCATCCGCATTCGCCACGGGGTCCCGTCATCACCCGTTAGGTTACTTAACTAACGACAGAGCGGGGGCTGGGCTAGTGTGGGTGTAAAACATAAGTGGCGTCTAAATAGCTATCATAATATAGATATTTTACATTCGTCTGACGCAATGATATTCATTCCAGAACACAGATAAACAATATTGGATTTGCAAGCAATCTGTATTTCTTTTGAGCCTGCAAGAAAAGACAGATTACACAGTTGTGATGAATAGCCGTTTACCCCACCCTCGACCCCTACGGGTACGGCAAACTACCCACCCGGCAGTCTGTGTACCCCACCTTGGGTCAGTCCTAGGAGCAAAAACAGTAAAATGAAATAATACAACGGTGGCTACGACCGCAACCTGGAAGTGCCCCGCAAAAATAATATTACAACAAGTTACATTTACAACAAATGAATTAAAACAATAACCCATTGCAAACCCCGGCTATACACCACAACAGTCCAATACAGTTTATATGCACAAACAGATATAACCATTTCAGAAATGTGCAACCCCCTGCCAACCGACATACTAGCAGTTGGGGGAGGTTTACGAACACATTAAACAATCACAGATATAATCCAATACGCAAATACTGTACAATTCGATCGAATAAACAACTTCAATATTGCTCCAAAATCTGCTCTGTTAAACAGTAACCTGAGCAATAATTAAACATTCCAGAAAACCCCAAATTACACAGAGAAGCAACAGAAGAAAAATCGGCCGCTGACTCGCCAACTCGGCGGCGGAAGCGCGGCAACTCAGTGGCTGAGGCCGCGGTTCCGCGGCGAGTTGGTCGATTCAGTCGACTGTTTTTCTTGGGTGTTCTTCTGGTGTCATGTCAAGCACTCTGAGCTCACCTGAAAAATTTTCTGACATCGTTTTAAATTCGACAGAAACTTACATTTTTTAGGGTTTTCCGGCTTCGTTTTTCCGTTCGAAATTCGTACAAATTTGCAACTAGGTTATTTATTGTTTAGCGAGGCTCTGATACCACTGTAAGTCGATGTACTTCACCCCAGTACTTATGGGGAGGCGGAATTTTCAAAAACAATCAAGTTTAAACAACGAACATCGACTAACCGCTTGAATCGAAGCTAAACTATAAATAACCGTATCTTATGAGTTTCTTTTCACAAGTGATTAGGGATTATACCTAATGAAACCGGTCCTTCTTCTTTACGTCCTCCTTTGTTCTCCTCGACCTTCTCTAGGTAGTAGACGATCCACCCGAGAGCAAAACACCAAGCTAAACCTCTAACTTGAGGTAACTAATCAACTTTGATTGCTAATCAAAGATGAAAGGATGATAAAGAGTGTAGGTTATGGATTGTTTAGTCTAACTAATCCTTTGATCTCAACACATGAGGATTAAGGATTAGGGTTTGAAGATGAGAGCTTGAGGAGAGAGAATGTGAGATAAGATAATGAGAGAAGAGAGAGAGTGTATCATAATATTATGAAGCATTCTTATTTTAGAATAATCAATAAAGGAAATGAATAAGCATGCTTCATAAAATATCTTGTGGTGATTCATTAGCATGAGTCATTAAGCAATAAATGTGCATTAATGAAGTGAATGAATCACCACCATGACACACTCTCTTATCCAAAAGAAACCTCCTTAGTCACATCTTCTAGAAGCTTCTCGAGTAATTACGAGAACGCCCCTCCGATCCGTAAAAAATACGGAAAAACTTTAGACTGTAAAAATCCAATAACCGGATACCAGTAACTGGCTTAAACCAAAGCCGACTGGTAAAAACTGTCCGAAAGTCGTACGCGCGTAAACGCACGTATGCGTCCGAACCCTTTGTCGCAAAACCATGCAACCTCTATATCGTTTCGCCTGGAGTAGGAAACTCTCTGTGTGGGACTCTAGAGACTCGACTACTACGCTGGCAGTGGGTTTAACCACAGACCGCAAGCGGCACTAGCTGTACGTAACGGTCCCCAGGTAGTTGTCGATAAGAAGGCCGATGAGTAAACCCATCCGAACTCCTACTGAGTCTGATGTGACAATCTCCATACAGTCCGGTCCGTTCGTCCAAGACTATCGCATATCGGGCCTAGGGGGGCGGCAAGCGTCAGTCCCCTAATAGCGGTATAAGTCGTGTCGGAGTGAAGCCCATTACACCCTGAGAAACTACTGGAACCTACCAGCAAATCTCGCTTGCCCTGGTCAGGGACTTTGCGTAATGGCTCTCTGACACAGCACGATATCTACTCCCAATACCGGGAGGGACGAATCCTGTCTAACCGCCACTGCCTCCAAGTGCTCGGAACTGCACCCAACTGCCACCTGTTTGCACGACTCCTTTGAGCCGTGGTAGGGTAGCAATCTAAGAACAGTGGGACACACTCGAGGCGAAGTAGCAGTGTCAAGTCTGCGGACTACGCTGTACTCATGTCACCTGGGAACTGTTCACTGACGACTGGTATCAAACCAACCAACAGTTCCCTATGAGTCCTGTCCGGTGTACCCGTAACCTAACGAGCACCTGTATACTATCTCCAGTACGACGTACTGACGGCTGTGGGACAGACCATCTCCCCAACTGGGATGAGAAGCGTACACACCAGTCTACTCCGGAGTATCGATGCTCTGTCTCGATAATCCAACGACCAGGGACCTGAACAAGGATGTGCTTGTAGACTACCCAGCCCCCACTAGTGTGACTGCCATCACAACGCTGGTAGACAAGCAAGATCCTAAGAGCTCTATCAATACGTACACTCACATATTAAGATAGAAAAACCAAGTAGCATACTACCATGTTTAGCAAGACTGTTATATACATGTGAATATCCCAAGCTTCCATTAAGTAATATACAAGCTAGTATGATACAGTAATGGCCTTCTAGGGCATAAACACTAACATCCCCATGCCATATTTTCAGTGCACAATATTAGACGCAGAAAAAGGGCCTTGGAAATAGTTCCATCTCCTTGATTTTCGATGCTTTTCCTCTTTTGGGCCTTGGAAATAGCTTCACCATGCAAGATTTTCCGCGCACAGCACTTAATGCATTTCTTTATATACGAGGCTATAGCTTTCTTTTCCCTTCACAAAGAGATTATTACTTTTTTTATATCTTGGAGTAACTTGTCTTGAGAAACAAACGAGCGCTATGGCCTGCAATCGCCCTCATGCTCGTCGACAGCCATGGGAAGTTCCTCTTGAGGAGATGATCCCCCGTTTTGCTGCTCGGTTGGTGGACCCCCTCCTTTCCGACAACGAATGTGACTTAGCCATGCATGAGCTCTCGATCCGTAGAGGGTCTCCCCTCCCGATGGGTTCCCTCTGGCTCCGGATGATTCTCACGGCCGTGCTTGCCGACATCCCTCCTCACCCGGCGGAGATGACCCTGGCGATGCTCGACGCGGCGGAAGAAAAGCTCGAGGGCTTTCATGAAGCGTGCCTGATTACTCAGGCTTTGAAGGACCGCTCAATTCATCTGCTAAGCGAGATAAAGGCCCGGCGAGCTATTATGTTTGCTTTCGCGGACGAACATGGCACCAACCGATGGGGAGCGACTTCTCGCGAGAATCGTCGCTTCGATGTGCTGGAGAAAGCAGAGAGAGAGATGGAGAATTTTGTCCTTTGCTTCATTAACCCCTGTGCCGTTGATCCTGTGTTTGGTGACCTTTTCCGTTAGCGTAGAACATTTTTAAATTAGTCCCTCCTTTTTGTATGCTTTATGTTGAACTTCCATGTAGGCTTGGTACTCGTGTGTATGTTTCCGCTTGCATGAGTAAATTTTGTGTTCCTTTTATGAAAACTTTCTTCAATTATCAATACTGTTGTCATGTCGCGTGCACATTAAAGCTTCGAATTTTATTTCTTTTTCGGATGTTCATATGATTGCGAACACATGCTTGATAGGATAATCATCGGAAAGTTTTTCGTTGCTTTTCATACCGGGTTGTGTGAGCGCGTTCTGGCTCGATTATTGCTGTCGATCGGAAGCCCATTTATATGGTCTCGAGCGTGTATGTCTTATTTCTAAGGTTGCGGTCGCAAAGTGAGCTCACATGGCTTGATAGGGCGACGCGTGGTGAACATATTGTCGTGCGAAAAAAAGGGTTCGGCCGTAAATTCTCGGAGAGGGAGTTGGCCTCTAAGGCGTTGAGCGAGCTTCATGCGAGCCTTAGGCCAACAAAGCGTATGAACTCTGGCGAGTGCTCCAGGAGTCCATAAAAGAGGTGGTGGCTCTCGATAAAGCTGCCACGTTCACTTGTGAGAGGGTCGAGGCTCATAAAGCCACCGAGAAAGAGCTCGAAGCTCGGCTTGCTTCGTATCAGGCTCAGCAAGCTCAGGCGGAGGCTCGTCTTCTGGAGATCTTGCGTCATGAAGCCGTGGCTCAGCAACAGAACGATGAGCTGGTAAAATTACTACACCGCCCGCCAGCTTGAGGACTCGTATCTTTTTTCCTTTTTGTACATACTCATGGATGAGAGTATCCTTTCTTTTTTGTTTCTTTCATAAATTGTACTTTGTATCCATTTTGGTTTATGAATAAAAGATACAATTTTCCTCTCAATGGTGTGTCCCCTTTTTATTGAATGCATTCTGCGGATACTATATCTTGATCTCCTTGCAGGACAGCGATGGCTTAGGGTTCAGGATTAAGATCTGCTTCCTAAGACCTTTGCATTTTATGAGCCACGAGGGTCTCATAAAGAGTTTTTCTCCCTACAGGTCGAGAGGATCCCATAGGTGTAAGTTCTTCTTAAGAATCGTGAGGATTCTTAAGCGGGTTTTCCCTTGAGAGTAGTAAGGATCTCACAAGAGAGTTTTTTTCTTCCTTACCGGTCGTGAGGACCTGCAAGTGCTGGCTGTGGTCGCCCTTATCCGTGTTTCACGGGGTCAGAGGCTGCTCCGGGTATTGTAGTTTAAAGACGTCGCGGTCGAGGTTAAGGACCTCATAGTCCGTGGATTTAAGGACTCCACAGTCCGATGTTAGTTTTAAGACATCACGGTCAAGGTTAAGGACCTCATAGTCCGTGGATTTAGGGACTCCACAGTCCGGTGTTAGTTTTAAGACATCACGGTCAAGGTTAAGGACCTCATAGTCCGTGGATTTAGGGACTCCACAGTCCGGTGTTTGGTTGCAGGGACCCGCCACCTCTTTGAAGACGTTGAGGAATTACAACGCCAGGTATCAAAGGAGTGAAGAGATGTACCCTTAAACCAAGACAGAATCCGTAGGGAATCGGGGTGGTTGATCGTTAGTTTTAAGACATCGCGGTCGAGGTTAAGGACGTCATAGTCCATGGATTTTAAGGACTCCACAGTCCGGTATTTGCTCTGGATGCTTCACACGGGTTCACTGCCGTGCTTGGCGAGGACCAGGCTCCGCTCTGGGCGTTTTCCGCGGGGTCAAAGAGTGACGTTATCCACGTTCCACGTAACCAGAAATTTTGCACTAGATGCTTCACACGGGTTCACTGCCGTGCTCGGCGAGGACTAGGCTCCGCTCTGGATGCTTCACACAGGTTCACTACCGTGCTCTGCGAGGACCAGGATCCGCTCTGGACGTTTTCCACGGGGTCAAAGAGTGACGTTATCCGCGTTCCACGTAACCAGGAAGTTTGCACTAGATGCTTCACACGGGTTCACTGCCGTGCTCTGCGAGGACTAGGCTCCGCTCTGGATGCTTCACACGGGTTCACTGCCGTGCTCTGCGAGGACCAGGATCCGCTCTGGACGTTTTCCACGGGGTCAAAGAGTGACATTATCCGCTTTCACGTAACCAGGAAGTTTGCACTAGATGCTTCACACGGGTTCACTGCCGTGCTCGGTGAGGACTAGGCTTCGCTCTGGATGCTTTCCACGGGGTCAAAGAGTGACATTATCCGCTTTCCACGTAACCAGGAAGTTTGCACTAGATGCTTCACACGGGTTCACTGCCGTGCTCTGCGAGGACTAGGCTCCGCTCTGGATGCTTCACACGGGTTCACTGCCGTGCTCTGCGAGGACCAGGATCCGCTCTGGACGTTTTCCACGGGGTCAAAGAGTGACATTATCCGCTTTCCACGTAACTAGGAAGTTTGCACTAGATGCTTCACACGGGTTCACTGCCGTGCTCTGTGAGGACTAGGCTCCGCTCTGGATGCTTCACACGGGTTCACTGCCGTGCTCTGCGAGGACCAGGATCCGCTCTGGACGTTTTCCACGGGGTCAAAGAGTGACATTATCCGCTTTCCACGTAACCAGGAAGTTTGCACTAGATGCTTCACACGGGTTCACTGCCGTGCTCGGCGAGGACTAGGCTCCGCTCTAGATGCTTCATACGGGTTCACTGCCGTGCTCTGCGAGGACCAGGATCCGCTCTGGACGTTTTCCACGGGGTCAAAGAGTGACATTATCCGCTTTCCACGTAACCAGGAAGTTTGCACTAGATGCTTCACACGGGTTCACTGCCGTGCTCGGCGAGGACTAGGCTCCGCTCTGGATGCTTCACACGGGTTCACTGCCGTGCTCTGCGAGGACCAGGATCCGCTCTGGACGTTTTCCACGGGGTCAAAGAGTGACATTATCCGCTTTCCACGTAACCAGGAAGTTTGCACTAGATGCTTCACACGGGTTCACTGCCGTGCTCGGTGAGGACTAGGCTCCGCTCTGGATGCTTCACACGGGTTCACTGCCGTGCTCTGCGAGGACCAGGATCCGCTCTGGACCTTTTCCACGGGGTCAAAGAGTGACGTTATCCGCGTTCCACGTAACCAGGAATTTTGTCGATTGTATCCGCATTTCACGGAATGGAGGTTTGACTCTTGGTGATATGTATATCGCCGAGCCATGGAGCTGGGGGTTGCCGCCGTTCCGTTTCGCTTGATGTTGTGTCTGCTGACACGAGACGAACGTCGAAATGATCTCTAGGCTATCTGTGAACCGTCGAGATTTGGCTTCTCCTTATGATGAAACTCGGGGGAGGAGTATGATCCCTTCTTTGATTGCGCCCCTGGATTGTATACAGGGTTAGATGTAACATCACCTGTAGGGCGAGGGTTTCACTTTTATTTTATTTCTTTTTCCGCGATGCTCTATCACTTCATCTTTTATATCGCGAAGGTTGCGATTGCCCCATTATTTCGGCTATTTTTCGCGGTGCCCAATCATTTCGGCTATTTATTTCATTTTCACTCGCTGTTTTTTATTGCGAGTTGCCCCATCATTTCGGCTATTTTGTCATGCATACATTTTTACTTGCTGTTTTTTATTGCAAGTTGCCCCATCATTTCGGCTATTTCGTATGCATGTGTGGCTCGCTAGCTTTTTCGCTGCAAGCTTGGATTTTAGATACCGATTTCAGCATCAGCACCGCTACAACTGGGATGTTGCCAGGAGCGGATCATCATTTGCCTCTGTCGATGTTTGAAAAAAGGTGGCTTAGTAAACAGGGTTAAGGGTCCTGCCGACCGAGGCTTCTGACTTCATGAGCCGTAAGGGTCTCACAAAGATATTTCTCCCTACAAGTCGTGAGGATCTTGCAGATGTATTTTCTCCTTAGGGATCGTGAGGATTCCTAAGTGCGTGTTCCTCTGTAAGTCGTAAGGATCCTACAAGAGGGCTTTCTCCTTATGGGTCGAGAGGACCTACAAGGGCTGCTCATTATATGGACATATCCCTAGTCACGGGTGGGACTTTGCTGGGGAAATGTTTATTCGCGCCCGTGGATTGTATACAAGGGTCAGTACGAGCCGCTTGTAGGGCAACATCGAGGGTTGTGGAGGATTTGCTTAAGAACAGGTTTAGGTTTCTGTAACTTAAGACTTTCAAGTCTCATGAGCCGTGAGGGTCCCATAAGAGAGTTCTCCTTACAAGTCGTGAGGATCTCGTAAGCGTATTTTCTCCTTAGGAATCGTGAGGATCCCTAAGTGTGCTGCTCCTTTGTGAGTCGTAAGGATCTCACGCAGGCGGTTTCTCCTTACAAGGTTGAGAGGGCCCTATAAGTGTCTTTTAACGAGGTTGCGCCCTTTCGGGTTTTCACAAACACTCGCCGGTAGTCCAGCTGTTTTTACTCACGGAGCCCTTTCGGGTTTTCATCCGTGCCCACTTTGCTTATGGACATACCGTTTTTTATTTTATATACTTTTTTTTCTTCTTCTTTTTTTTATCTCGTCAGCCTAATGATGCTGTGGTAGTAGTTTAGGGACGTTTCGGTCCGTCGCTAGTTTAAGGACGTTTCGGTCCGTCGTTAGTGTAAGGACGTTTCGGTCCGACGTTAGTTTAAGGACGTTTCGGTCCGTCGTTAGTTTAAAGACGTTTCGGTCTGTCGTTAGTTTAAGGACGTTTCGGTCTGTCGTTAGTTTAAAGACGTTTCGGTCCGTCTTTAGTTTAAGGACGTTTCGGTCCGTCTTTAGTTTAAGGACGTTTCGGTCCGTCTTTAGTTTAAGGACGTTTCGGTCCGTCTTTAGTTTAAGGACGTTTCGGTCCGTCTTTAGTTTAAGAACGTTTCGGTCCGTTGTTACGGGAAGGCCGGCTGCTGCTTGTAAAGTCTGAGCCTAGGAAGATAGCGAGCGGACATAGTCGTCGTCATCTATCATTGACCCAGGCTATGGCTCATTAAGCGTAGTATTTCTTTAAGAAACGACCATTTATTGGCGTGAAAGGTCTTTCACCGTGCATGTCCATGAGTAGATAGGCTCTACCCTGGTAGACCTTGTCTATGATGTAAGGGCCTTCGTAGTTTGGCTCAAATTTTCCCCGTTTGGCACGATTGGGGATCATAGGTCTCTTGACCACTAGCACGAGTTCGCCTTGGCGGAATGTCCTCGGCCTGGTCAATCTTTCGTACGAGCGCGTCATCTTTGCTTTGTAGGCTTCCAGATGTTGTTGCGCTATGAGTCGGGTTTCGTCGAGAGCATCAAGCTCCTCAAGCCGAAGGTGAGCATTTTCTTCGTCCGTCAGCTCGTGGTGGACTGCTACTCGTAGAGAGGGTAACTCTATCTCGAGGGGGAGTACTGCTTCCGTCCCAAATACCAATGCGTACGGCGTTGTGTTCGTGGCTGTCTTGAATGTAGTTCGATAAGCCCAAAGGGCCTCTTGCAGCCTCTCGTGCCAGTCTCTCTTATTCCGGGAAACGGTCTTTTTTATGATCTTCGTCAAGGTTTTATTGAAGGCCTCGGCCAGACCGTTAGCTCGTGGGTTGTAAACTGAAGAATACCTCCAGTCTATATTGTGCTGCTGCGCGAAGCGGCTAATCTTATGGCTTCTGTAGGCTGGCCCGTTATCGGAGATAATCCGCCGTGGGGTTCCAAACCAATAGATGACGTGCGTCTTGAAGAAATGGAGGATATTCTCCGTCTTCACTTCCCTCAGTGGTACTGCTTCTGCCCATTTGGAGAAGTAATCAGTTGTCGCCAGGATAAAACGATGTCCCCGAGATGATGCTGGCTCAATGGGGCCGACTATGTCAGTCCCCCACATCTCGAATGGCCAGCTGGCCACCGTTGGGTGTAGTGGATTCGGATGTTGGTGGATGAAGTCTCCATGAATCTGGCATGAGTAGCATTGCTTCGCATACTCGAGGCAGTCCTGGATCATCGTGGGCCAGTAGTAGCCCATTCGTTTAATCTTTAACTTCATCTTCGGGCCTGCTTGGTGAGAACCGCAAAGTCCGTCATGAACTTCCTGAATGACTCTTTCTGCTTCGTCAGATCCTAAGCATCTCAGCCATAGAGAATCAAACGATCTCTTGTATAGAGTATCGTTGACGAGAGCGAAAGATAGAGCTCGTTTCATGAGCTGATGTCTTGAGGACGCTTCTTTGGGCATTCGGCGGGACTTAAAGTAGTCTATGAAGACTTCCCTCCAGTCCTCGGCCTTCTCCTGGTCTTTTATTTGTAGGGTCGTCTGCTCAGTCGCTCCCTCTTTATATAATTCTGGAGGTATTTCTGCCGGGGTGAGCACTCGACGGCTTTGTACCACGATTCTGACATCATCGAGGTTCTCGTCAGCCAGTTCTTTAGCAAGTTTGGCCAACGCGTTTGCTTTGCTGTTCTCCGCGCGCGGTATGTTCTCTAAAATATAGGAGGGAATTTGGGCCAACAGTTGTTGCACCTTTTCGCCGTACTTTACCAACTCCGACTTGCACGTTTGGTAGTCACCATTTACTTGACTAACAACTAGCTGAGAATCCCCGTATATAAGGAGGTCTTCAATTCCCATGTCGATGGCGATTTCGAGGCCTTCTATCAGAGCTTCATATTCAGCCTCATTGTTTGTCCTCGGCTCTGTTAAGGAGAAGGCGAAGCGCATTATCCCTCCTTGTAGAGTTGCAAAGATGAGGCCTATCCCCGATTTGATCATTGGGATACCTTGTTTCTGTTTCTTTACGGAGGACGCTCCATCGAAATAGAGTTCCCATCGGGTGCTTCCGCCGCTAATCGCATCAAATGCATGCTCGTCCGGCAAATCACAATTCAGAGGGGAATCGGCCGGTATCGGGTGCTCAGCGAGGAAGTCAGCAATGGCCTGGCCTTTCACTGCCTTGAGAGGTTGATAGATTATCGAGAACTCCATCAAGAGCAGGGCCCATTTAGCGAGTCGTCCCGTCAATATGGCTTTTGACATCAAATATTTAAGAGGGTCCACCTTCGAGATGAGGCAGACTTCGTGTGCCAACGCATAGTGCCTGAGCTTTGTTATCGCGAAGATTAATGCCAAGCAATGTTTTTCAATAGGAGAGTAATTGCTTTCTGCCCCCAGTAGAACTCGACTTAAGTAGTAGAGTGCTCTCTCTTTCCCCTGATCGTTCTCTTGCGCCCATAATGCGCCCAAGGAACCTTCGAGGGCGGTTGTATAAAGAATGAGGGGTTTTCCCTTGACCGGCGCAGCCAATACTGGCAGGTTCTGCAGGTACTGCTTGATCTCGTCTAGTGCACCTTGGCATTTTTGATCCTAGACGAATGGGGTTCCCTTCTTTATCAGGTGACTGTAGGGGCGGCATTTGCCTGAAAGATTTGCGATAAATCGCCGGATGTATGCGGGCTTCCCTTGGAGAGACCGCAACTGTTTGAGGGTTCTTGGCGGAGGCATTTCCATGATCGCTTTAATCTTTGACGGATCTATTTCAATACCTCAGTGTCGAACGATGAATCCCAGGAATTTGCCCGAGGAGACTCCAAACGCGCATTTGAGGGGATTCATTTTCAAATTATATTGCCGGAGGCGTTGAAACACAGTCTCCAGATGCTTTAAATGCTCTTCGTATGACATGCTCTTTACTACGAGGTCATCGATATAGCACTCAACGATGTCATGTATGAGGTCATCGAAGATCTTTGTCATGGCCCTTTGATAGGTAGCGCCAGCGTTCTTTAGACCAAAGGGCATAACCCTGTAGCAGAATATACCCAAAGGGGTCCGGAAAGCGGTGTGCTTCTGGTCTTCGGGATGCATCTTTATCTGATTGTATCCTGACGAACCGTCCATAAAGGAGAAAACCTCGTGAGTGGACGTGTTATCTATCATTAGCTCGGTTACTGGTACTGGGAAATCGTCCTTTGGGCAGGCTTTATTGAGATCCCTAAAATCCACGCATATGCGTACCGTCCCATTCTTCTTCATTACCGGGACGATATTGGCGATCCAATCGGGATATTGGACTTCTTGGATAAATCCAGAATCGATCAGTTTCTTGACTTCGGCGTTGATGCTCATCTCAAGCTCGAGTCGCATCCTTCTTGGTGCCTGCTTGACGGGCTTGATATCTGGGGATATTGCTAATTTATGCACAGCAATCTCCGGATCTAGTCCTGGCATCTCGGAGTAGTTCCACGCGAAGCAGTCTTTATGCTGTAGAAGCACGTTCTTTAACGCAGCTACCTTTTCCTCAGAGAGCAACTCGCTGACGAATGTCGGTCGCGGGTCCTCTGCCGATCCCAACTCAATCTTCCTGAGGTTATCTGCAGTAGTATGTATACCGTCTTCCAGTTCTTTCGGAGCGGGCAGAAATAAGCACTGGGGAAGGTCATCTATGTTCTCGGGCTCTTCTTTTAATATCGTAATCGTATAACAGGTGCGAATCCGCTCCCGGGACTGAGGTGGATCCGGTTCTGCTCTTGCGGCCTTGGGCTCGTGCTTTCGTGGCGGCGTTACCCTCCAGCTGTTGGATAAAGCGAATCCGCCACGTCGGTACTGGTCCTCGACCCAGTTCTTGAAGGTGAAGCAATCTTCGGTAGGATGTCCTATGGCTTGGTGATAAGAGCAATAGCTCGAACGAGAAGCCTTGTTGGCTTGCTCAGGGTGTCTAGATTCTGGAAGCACGATCATTTGATGTTTTAAAGCGAGTTTGAGTAACTTCTCCGTCTTGTCTCGGGGGAAGGAGTACGCTCGACTCATCTTTTCCATGAGGGACGAATCCGAGCCGCGCAGTACCTGTAACCCTCTAATCCTACGTCGTTGTTGTCGGCTCTTCTTTCCGCTCCTTGACTTATTTCCGTCTCCGCATCGGGCCTTTCGCATGATGGGTTGACAAGGATGAACATCTTTGTCTTTTGCAGTCTGTTGAAATAGACGTTGCGTCCTGGCCTTCTCGTAGATGGCCATTTCGCGGTTGTGGTCTTCCCGAGATTTCTGACCCACTTTCCTGATAGGCTTGCCCATTCGTTCTTCAAACGACGGACTTGGCGCTTCAATCGCGGGGTCTAGTTTTGATGAGGGGTCGGCATCTCCTGACAGGGCGTCCTCTTCTTCATCAAAGGTATATATAGCGTAGCTGCTGTGGGCCCGCTCCCGTTTTCCGGTTCTCGCGTATCCAAGCCCAAGTGTTTCCATTTTCCCGTTGGGCAATTTGCGTTGGGTCCCAGGGACATCCCAAATCCTGTTGTAGAACCGAGCCTGTCGAACAGTTTGTTTTAAGGGTACCCTTTGGTGCTTCAATAGCTTCTTTAATCCATTTGTATAGGATCTGGGCAGACGGATGGGTTGGAGCCCGTCAGGTGTAGCATCTGCGCCATGCCAGATCTCTTTCTCTACTTTCAACTTTGAGGATCGGTAGAATAGGATCACCTTCTCACCCCTTCGCCTGGGAGGGGCGTAAAACGTTTGCAGGTCCTGCACATTGTGAGCTTGAAGCGTGTCGAGATCCTTGTAGTGTTCTCGCGGTACCATGGTGATCTGCAAATTATGATCATCGCCAGGGGGTGCTTGCATTGACAGCCGATTGGAGAATACGGCATTAACTTTATCTTCTGAATCACTTCCGAAGACCAACATGAGGGCGGGCGTCCCCAGGTTGTTACGCTGAGATGGCCCTGTATAAACTATCTCTTCCTCTTCTTCGGTATCGCTTCCGAAAACAGGGATGGTGGCGGCGGCTTTGTTCTCCGAGTTGCGACACCTTTCTGTATCTTCGAAGTCTGGCAAAAAGTATTTCGCATCTTCGTATTTACGGACTTTGTTCATGGAGAATGGATTTAACTCTCCTGTTACGGTATACTCGAAACCATCCTTAAAGTACTTCATACACTGATGTTGTGTAGAAGGGACGATGTTGTATTCGTGTAGCCAAGGACGACCGAGCAAGGCGTTGTAGCAGGTTTTGGCGTCAATGACATGAAATTTGATGTCTGTGACGAGAAGTCCAAAGCGTAATGTTAGTATCACAGATCCGAGAGTCCGTGACGATTGTGAATCGAAACCGGAGATAGTAATTTTGTCACGAGCGAGGTGTTGCACACTCATGCAGATTTCCTTCAACACCCGAACATTAAGGAGATTGACGGAGGATCCATTATCCACCAGGATCTTGCCTATCTTGATGTCATGGCAGTATCCGGAGACATATAGGGGACGGTTGTGGTCGCACGTCCCGAGAAGGAGGTCTTCATCACCGAAAGTGACGTCGGCCGTATGCACTTCCTCCGGGTCATCTTTCATCCTTTCAGTGGCGAGGAAGGCTTGGAATTGTTCAGGTTCTTGCAACGCCTTAATTAGTGAGTCTCGCGATTCTTTTGACAATAGGAGGGCATCAAGGATGCTAAGCTGAGAAGGTAGCTTCCTTAAGTGCGCGAGGATGTTATAGTCCACCTTACCCTTCTTAGGAGGGTCTCTGGTAGTTAGTTCTTTCGTGACTTGGTCATCTAAAGTGATATCTTCAATGACCTTTTCCTTTCCCTTATCTTTTCTGCTCACGGGCCCGAGATTCTTTTCTGGGAGTGTGCGATTGCGCAGCTGAATGTTCTCGCAGGCCTCCGATTCCTCCTCTTTCCCTAACACGGATTCTTTAAAGAGAGGGCCCAGAGTCATTTCTTCATCAGAGTCGCTCCCAAAGGTGAGAACTTGTGACCCCCCGACGTTAACCATGTCACAGCTGCCAGTAGTTCTGTTGCGCCCGTCGACAGTGCTTCTTCGTTCCCGACGGCTCTTGCGTTTCATGTGCTTAAAATGTTGCCGACGAGCAACATATCCTTGCCACCATATCTTAAAGGCGTCGCACTCCTCTGTGGGGTGTGAGATTTTCCGATGATATGCGCAATAATTAGGGTGCCTCTCCGCCCCATCGTGTGTATTCCCTTCCGAGGGTGGTAGCTTCATCCCCATTGACATGGCTTTGGCAAACCTTTTCCTCGTCTTGAAAATCTTTTTGTCTACTTCGGACGCCTTTTGATCTGGCGGGGGTAGTTCAACTCTTCCGTTCAGTCGCCTGCATTTGGTTCCTTCTGACGCTGCCATCTCACGCTCCTGATCCGCTTTACTCTTTAGCCGAATCTCGTCTAGAAAGGCATTGATCATTTCATTTGTCGGCCACGCACGCTCTGGTTCAGGCTCTGCCTCCAGCTTCTTAGTGCCAGGAGTTTTCTCATCATCGGTAAATGAGTGGGAGATTACGTTACAACTCGCCACATACCCTTCGGATTCATCCGACGAGCTCTCTCCATCATCTCCCTCTTGAAAGATGTGGTTGAGAAACTCTTGCAGTGTGACAGGAGTTCGTGCCTTTTGATTGTATTCTTCCAGCGCGTCGATTTGCTTCTGCAAGTTCGTGTGCTCGTCTCCAAGCTTCGCGGGCTTCTTGGATTTCCTCTTCTTTTTCTTTGAAGATTTTGACGGTTGGGCATGAGTATTTGGGCCCTTATCCTGAATCTTCGTAGTTGTGCGGGGCTTCAACATCCCTTCGATAATTTGAGGTTCAAGAGGGTCCTTCCATTCGATCGCAGGGCACGCATGAAGGTCTCTCAGCATTCTTTTGGTTTTAGTTGATAGTACGACCTCCCATGGAGCTTCTTCAATAAAGGAGCAGGTTGCCCCCGGTGTATCTGCTTTCTTAGGAGTATGCGGTTGTGGTGGGTTCACCTTCCACTTTTCGGACAGTACAAACTTCCCCTGGAGGTATTGATCTTCAATCCATCCTTTGAAGACGAAGCAATCTTCAATCGGATGACTTACCGTTTGATGGTAAGGGCAATAGTTAGGGTTATTCACCTCGGTGGGTTGTGGCGGTCGCCTTGGATTTGGTAGGTTTATAAGTCTGTTGCGTATTGCCAGCTCGAATAACCGTTTCGTCTTGTCTCGTGGGAACGAGTAGGGACGCTTCATCTTTTCATTATAATACCGGCGTCTTTCTTCCAATTGATCTGCCGGTTTCGGGGCGTTAGGTTGCTGTTGGGCATTCGCGACAAAGGTTGCCCTTCCTTTACCCTTGTCATTCCGAGGTTCCGACTTCGGGGGAGGTGGTCTATGACCCATCTGGTCCATCTGAGCCAACTTGTCGATTAAAGCCTGGAATGTGGTTGGCTTAAAGAACATCATGAACTGGGAAATAGTTGCGTGGGGGTCTAGGGTTCCCACGAACATGCCCACCGCGGGTGCCTCCTCAATGCGTTGCTCGCATCTCGACCACAAATTCCGCCAGCGTATAGCATACTGGACCCAGGTTTTGCCTGGTTTTACCCTGGCGTTAATCAATGCAGTTATTGGAGTGCGCTCGCTGGCACTTGCGAACCGCTGAGTGATTAACAACTCCATTTCAGCGAACGTTTTGATGGAATCGTTCGGGAGTTCCGAATACCATTCGAACGCTGTTTCTGATAAGCTGCCAATGAACTGACGGAGTAACAGTTTATCATCACCGCCGGTGTTACCGCAGAGGGCCCGGAACTGGGCGACATGTTGATGGGGATTGCCGGTCCCCTTATACACATGGAATTTCGGTATCATATAGCCTTGCGGGTATTTGATTTGATCGTACCAGCTCGGATACGGCCGTCCCGTTTTCAAGACTTGACCAGCTGCTTCAGTCGCATGATGGACCCGGATTTGCTGGGCTATGTAGTCAGCCAAGTCAGCTTTAGAGATTGTCTCCTCCTTGGCCGTTGAGAGGGCTGGGGGTGGATTTGACGTTTCTCCCCGGTCGTCTTCCAGAACGATTGGGGGATCGTCGGCGGGTAGGTCCTACTGGATCATCATTCCTATCATATCTTGGAAGAGAAGGCCCATACGTTGTATGTTGGCCGCTTGTTCAGCAGCCTCTTTGTCCTTTTTCTCCAGTGTCCGGCGAAGGAATTCAGCGTCGGTTTCCTCTTCCTGGCGTGCGTCTGAGGACGTTTCTGGGCTTTCTTTTGGTCCGGTAAGTGTGGCCATAGCATTCATCATTTCCTGAAGCTTTTGTTGCTGCTCCTGGGCTTTCGTCACGGATCGGGTCAGCGGTCGGTGGCCCGTAGAGGTGCGGCTTTCCTCCTTTCCAAAAGCCATATAAACAGTGTGCACCCTTATGCCCCCAGACTTAGGGCGTTTGGGCTCAGTGCTTTTAGCTGTTGTTGCATGGTGAGGGATCTTTTCTGGCCTCCTCCTTTTATGAGTCATGGAGGTTGAGGGGGCCGTTGAGGTGGGCGTCCAGATAGCCTTTCGGGGTTTAGCCTGATGACCGGCCTCCGGTTGGATTTTTAGCTTCTTGTGCTGGCGGGAGAAGTTTGAATCGACGATCGGGTCTCGGGCCTGCCGCCAAACCTTATAGATTTTGGAAGACAGCCGTTGAGGAGATCGGGGCTGTTCTGATTCTATTTCCACAACCTTTTTTAATGAGGGAGGAGACCTCTTTAGCACTGCAGTAGGGGAATTCCTTCGCACCTTATTTAGCATCTCGAAGCTGTTCCCAGTTGGAACAGCAGCATTAACTTCTGCCGTCGGGGCTGATGGAGTTAGCCCAGAGGGGGAGTTGCCCCCAGCCTTCCTTACTCGGCGCCAATGGCGACGTTGAGCGTGTCGAGCGGACGGCGCTGGTTCAGCGGTGAGAATGGCTTCGTCTTGCCCCCTGTGTAGATGGGGGGTCGCTGCTGGTGTTAGCCTGTCAAAGACCGATGTCCTTTGGGCAGCAGGAGCGGGAGCTGAAGCCGTTAATTTTGTGAAGATCGACTTCTTGGCTGGGGAAGCCGCCTTGGCGATTTCGGAGGCAGGAGCGGCCGCTTTCTTAGAAGCAGCCTTCTCTGAGATCGTAGGTCCCGTGATGAGTTCGCAGGATTTCTGGCCCAATCTAGAGAAGACCGAGGCGTTGACATTGGGCGACTCGTTGAGAGGAGCCGCGGCAGGGGCAAGACGGTCAAAGACCGACTTCTTGAGAGCTTCCTTTGTCATCACCGGCGCCGCGAAGCTTGATGGTGGGAGTATAGTCCCAAAGAACAATCCGGTAGTGGCTTGAGTCACCTGGTCCACCGGCATTGTGAACAACGAAGCAGCTTGGGGTCCATAGGCTATACCTCCTAGCGAGGTAAAGCGTTGGTCGTAATTGCAGTTTGAGCAGTTGGAGAATTTCGCAGAAGTAGAAGCCATCGATCCTTTGCTTTCTGCAATAAGCAAGACGCCAATTCTTAGTATCTTGAAACCCAAGGGCAACTATTAGCGAACCGCGATTGGTTCGCGAATCACGACACACGAAGTGTGGAGTGGAAAGAGGAAAAGGTCCCACCGGGCGTGCCAGAATCTGTTCCCCTCCGAACGGACACGCGGGACGTGGGGCCATCTCGCCTGAGGTTCGGGGTAGATGCCAATAGGTGCTATCCGTCCACCTTTCCGAAGATGCCAAGTTGATTTATGGCGCCGTGTATCGGAGATTTAGACGGATGCGTCCGATGTAGCAGACTTCGTCAGATTCCCCCTCGTTTGAGGGGTTTTTGATTGTGGGGACGCTCTTCCCTGCAGGCGCAAGCCCCTGCAGTTAATTACGCTACCGCATCGCGGTAACAACTTTCTCCTTCTCCAAATGGTCACTTCGTGTCGTGTGTGTTTTTTTTTATGTTTTACTGCCCGTGGATCGTTTACGGAGACCGAGTTATGTCGTCGCCCGTAGGGCGTGGACTAGTCCAAATCCGAGTTATCTTAGATTTGGGTTTGGGGGTTTGGTTTGAGGATACGTTAGCCATGCTTGAGGCTAAGATCAACTCAAACATTTGTTAAGGATACGTTAGTCTAGTTTGAGACTAAGATCAACTTAACGGGAGCGTTTAGATCCGACAAAGGAGCGTTTGGACTCCATTGTTCCAGTTTTAGGGACATAGTGGTCCATCGTATGTGTGTGGCCGTCGGGACCCGTCACCTCTCTGACGACGTTGAAGGATTACAACGACGGGTGTCAGAGGGGTTCAGAGATGTACCCTCGAGCCAGAGTTAATTGGGGGGATTCGTAGTCCAGTCTGCTTGAAGGTTTAAGGATTCGTTAGCCATCTTTGAGGCTAAGATCAACTTAAACGGGACCGTTTAGATCCGACAAAAGAGCATATAGGGGCTCTATTGTTCTAGTTTAGGGACATTGCGGTCCGTGGGTAGTTTAAGGACATTGCGGTCCATGGGTAGTTTAAGGACATTGCGGTCCGTGGGTAGTTTAAGGACATTGCGGTCCGTTGTTAGTTTTAAGACATCTCGGTCAAGGTTAAGGACCTCATAGTCTATGGGTTTAAGGACTCCACAGTCCGGTATGTGCTCTGGATGCTTCACACGGGTTCACTGCCGTGCTCGGCGAGGACCAGGCTCCGCTCTGGGCGTTTTCCGCCGGGTCAAAGTGTGACGTTATCCGCGTTCCACGTAACCAGGGATTTTGCACTAGATGCTTCACACGGGTTCACTGCCGTGCTCGGCGAGGACTAGGCTCCGCTCTGGGCGTTTTCCGCGGGGTCAAAGAGTGACGTTATCCGCGTTCCACGTAACCAGGAATTTTGCATTAGACATGGGTTTAAGGACCCCACAGTCCATATCATGAGTGGTCATCGGGACTCGTCACCTCTTTGAAGACATTGAGGGATTACAATGCCAAGTATCAAAGGAGTGAAGAGATGTACCTTAGAACCGGAATGGCTTGAGTAGTCCCTGGCCCAATTTGGGTCAAGACTGATTAATTATGTTATGAGCCCATTGGCCTAGTTAATCACGAATTGAGGACTTATGGCCAGCTTGGGCTAAGTCCAGTCAGGTCTGGAATATTGGCTTCTTGTTGGTCCACTGAGGGAGAGGCTTTGCCTCTATCCCTTTAGCCAATCGGGCCAAAGCCTAGTGTTAAACACTTCAGAGCAATCAATGTTGAACACTGGGAATGAGGTTAGTGTTTAACACTAAGAGATAATTGGTGTTAAACACCAGCGACAAGGCTTTCAAATTAGTGTTAAACACTAAAACAGATCGGTATCAAGCACTGGCAACTGAGCCCTCAAATTAGTGTTAAACACTAAGGTAGTCAGTGTTGAACACTGCAAGTAAAGTTTTTGATTAGTGTTGAACACTAAGGCCCAACAGTTGTTTTAACACTGGATTCGGGAGTTTCGATTTAGTGTTAAACACTAAGGCAAGAGGGGTCACGTGGCAACATGTGAGAGCGCCCTCCCTTCATTAATTCTGCTGAGATTATCGCATTTTTCAGAGTATCACGTGTCATCACGTGACGGGCATTCAAATGCTTATATGTTAACGCTTCTGCCGAGGGTCACGTGGGTCACGTGGGGTGCTGCCTCAAAGGGGGATTTCTGTAGATCTTTTGGGGAGTCACGTGGTGACACGTGACCCTGCCTCTATGTTGTTTAGAGGATCTGTTACTCCTTTTTCAGGAATTAAATTCCTCGAGCTTTAAATTTCAGAGGAATTAAATTCCTACTTCCTTTTGAAGACTTATATTCTGGAACAGAGTTGAATTCTGAATTTTCTGTAGGAATTAAATTCCTCATATATGCGAAGAACTGAATAGGGTTAAACCCTAATAAAAGCTTTTAAGGAATTGAACTCCCATTCTCTGTTAAATTATGATTAAGGGAATTAGATTCCCGCTGTTTCAACAGAACCAGGTTCTTAATTAGGGTTAAACCCTGTTTCTCTTTGTTCTGAAGGAATTAAATTCCCATGATATAGGGTCAAGCCCTAATTTTATTTTAAAGGAATTAAATTCCTATAGTTTTGTGAGAATTAAATTCTCGTGCTTGCATTCCCTCTCTATATTTTGGATCTGCATGGTAGGATCTCAACCCATCGAGAATTAAATTCTCAACTTCAAGGGGAGATGTGCTCTTTACAGATCCTCTATCAGAGAGAGAAGAAATATGTTCTTCTGTTTCATATATCAGAGTTAAACTCTGTTGAGAATTGAATTCTCTTTCTTTCAGAAAGCCTTCCCTTTCTTACCTAGGGTTTTCTTTTGCAGAAGATCCAAGTTCCTTCAAAGTATCAAGGCTCTCTCCTTTTTCTTCCCTTTGCGTATATATCCTCTTTTTGTATCTCTTGGCTCCTATTTATAGGAGAAGCAGCCGAATAAATTAGTTTTGTGACGAATCTTCATTGAGAGATTTGATTTGCATCCTTCATTCGTTCTGGACCTTTGGATTATTAGGTGAATTTTATTCACCATTGGATTTTAAATCCAGAGATTCTTCCTTGTTATTTTGGTTAGATTTAAGGGGGAAATCTTTCCAAACCCGAGATTTTCCATAGATAGATGATATTTAAATCACTTCTGAATCTTTAATTCGATTGGTCTCAGATAATCACTTTCCTTTAGAAAGATTCAAATCTCCTTCAGAATTTAATTCTGTCGTCAAAATGGGCTTTGAAAGCCGGTCACGTGTGAACACGTGACCCATGATCACGTGTGGACACGTGACCCTCTTTGGAATGAAGAGTCCTCTTTCTTTCTGCGCTGTCTTCTGGTTGCTGTTTTAGTCATCACGTGTTAACACGTGACCATTGGTCACGTGTGAACACGTGACCCCTGTTAGGAGCCTCCTTCTTTTTTATTCGACCGAAGGACCGGTCTGCTGCTTCGAGCGTCACGTGCCAACACGTGACCTCTTCTGACGCCTTTTTCCTTGACTTGATCAGTGGACCTTTTCCTTGACTTGATCAGGGAACCCATGAGCCTTTTCTGCTGTTTTCATATGTCACGTGTCAACACGTGACTGCTGGTCACGTGTGAGCACGTGGCCCCTCTTTCTGAAGCTTTTCCCATAAGCTTTTCTGATTTTAAATCAGGAAACACACTCGTCTAAATACTAGAGAAGTTATAAGTATACAGAACATAGTACGAGGACCTACCCCTTTGTCCTGATGGACACTTGGACAACATACAATACTCTGTATAAGTCTGCTGAGTTAAACAACTCAAAACCTATGCGTTGTAGGTGGAAAACTGTACCCTGGCGATTCCCTCAAATATCACCAATTACAACGAATTCCGATATAATGAGGATGATCACCTAATTCCCAATAACTTACTCCCACTCATCATCTGTAAAACCATACAGATATGAGAATGAAACCTGGTAAATACATACCCTTGGAGTAAGTGTCTAATCGGGAAAACAGTTTTTCTTTTAACAATGCACTGAAACATGAAAATGTTTCGTAGGGGTATCCTGGTATTCATAGCAATGCCTCTTCCATAATCCAATTCATGACTTCAACCGTATATTTTATTGCCATCTCTCCAAATCCCTTTATTTGTCTTTAGTCGTTACCTTCTGTACACCATCGTTAGGCTAAATGGTTTTCTTCCTTCCCTACCGTTCGGCACCAGCCTATGGTTTGGAAGAAGACTATCCAGTAAGCATAATAGGTGTATCCTCCTAAACCAAGGATTACTCGCAACTCGAGAGAAGGTGATGATAAAAGACAACTGAATAATACCTTATTCTTTTAAAGGTGAAATAGGAGTGGCGATGAAGTACGCGGTTTTGGTCGTGAATGATATCAGTCGCAATTTACTTTGCCCTCTTTCTAATCCCTTTATTTTGTCTTTACATATTACCTTCTGCACACCCTACTTAGGCTAATTGGTTTTCTTCATTCCCTACCTTTCGGCACCAGCCTATGGTTTGGAATAAGATTATCCAATAAGCGTAATAGGTGTACTCTCCTAAACCAAGGAGCTCTCGCAACCTGAGAGAAGGTGATAATAAAAGACAACTGAATAAACCAATTCTATTTCTCCTGAACCTGGATCTATCCTCGAAGAAGTCCCTTCGAGTTCGTATATAACCATACGATGGCTCTATCCAATGGAAGTGGATATCCGTAGTAATACGGGTGTTCTGAGAAATTCAAAGGGTAAAAGAAGGAGTAGCAATGACTTATGCAACTCCGACAATCCAAAAGCCAGTATTTTAAGAAGGTTCGGTCAACCTGGTCACTGAGTCATAGTCTAGGGTCGGTCAAAGGTCGCTGCCAAAGAGAGAGAGAGAAAAGAAACACTCTGCGTGCACTCTAACCTAGATCAGAATGGTCATCAATTTATCTAATCCGGAAACCTCCCACTGTCCTGTCAAATTCTCCTCCAAACCTAAAGAAGAATCAATCGGGATCACCCGAAGAGTAAACCAACTCATCAGTGGGAATCGGGATCCAACTCTCATCGCATGATAACGTGATGGAATGCATCCACGTTACTCATACTCCAGATGGTATGCGCATACTTGGCAAGTTTCAGTTTCTTTAGAAACTCCCGATATAGTTTTTTCCCCATGCTCTTATGATCGTGACTAAGGGCCAGCCCATCATAAGTCACATGTCAAGTTCTTCCCATCATTATCTTGTTAATTTGAACCCACCCGTACTCGCCCTTGACTAAGGGCCAACAAGGCTGTACGACTGTCCCAAACCAACTCATCTATCTATGCAATATGTGAACACCCCAGCAGCTACCAATCACTATGTCCTAGCTAAGGGCTAGACCAACATAGCTTGAATACTACTGACCATTCATATGAAATGACGGAGGGCTACGACTGGTTTTTGGCGAAAAACATTTAACGTAGTGAACTTGATATCGCTGAAGGAACCTGATAGCTTTTTAAAATATAGTGGCGAAAACCTTTTGCTAAAGAGGTCACTCCCGGTAAAGGGATCTCGGCTCTTTCCTCGTGGAATGAGGTGCAGGATATTCCACTGAATACCGCTATGCAAAGCAACTTGTAATCGACTATAGTGAAGTTATTACACTGACGCAAACTTCTGCCCAAGGGGTCAGTCCCGGTGAAGGGATATCGGCCCTTGCCCCGTCGAATGAGGTGCAGGATATTCCACTGAATACCGCTATGCATAACAAAAGGAAACGTCTTTGTAACAACACATTTTAAATTTGTTCCAACAACTGCAAACAGGTTTGTTTTACTTTGCGTTGATCAGAATCAACACAGTCCCATCAATTAATCACACCAGAAAAGAACGAAAAATAAAATGTACGTATATGCCATCCGCATTCGTCACTGGGTCCCGTCATCACCCGTTAGGTTACTTAACTAACGACAGAGCGGGGACTGGACTAGCGCGGGTGTAAAACATATACAACATCTAATAGTATATAAACCAATATACAATAATCGCTCCAGGCGTGATAGTATGCAACATTACACAAAAGTAATAAGCATCACAGAACAATACAGATAATCTGGGATCCCCGGGTTTCACAGAGCCGCTGCTGAAACCCGACGTTCCCCTGTCGTGTGGATAGCCTGTGCAATGAAACCTAGACCCCTACGGGTGCGGCAAGTTACCCGCCAAAACCTGAAGCGAGGCAACCCCCTACAGCATAGTGAATGGACCACCCAGCACTCCACGGAATCCGGTAATCTTGGGCACCCCTCCTTGGGTCAACCTGTACCCCCTACGAGTGCGGCGAATAGTCTGCCAATTCTAGAGTGGGACCCCTCTGCCTCTCAAAGCCATGAGACGCGGACCCGTTGCCCTCCAGAACCCGGCTATCCGTGCACTCCGTCGCGGGGTAACCCTAGTACAGAAATAAATAATAGTACAATAGGTACATCGACTGCAATCTGGTCGTGCCCCAAAAGAATATTATACAACAGGCAGTGACGGCAGTCCACATGTTGGACGCTCGCCCCGCAATATCAAATGTACAAATAAACACAAACTGTACTACCATTGCACACTGCTATCCACCACGACAAATCCGCAACATCACAGCACAAAACAGAACATCAACGCGAATGTCACGTTCGCAAACCCGTCTAAAAGAACTATAGCAATCAAACGCGGTTTACCGATCAAATGACATTCCCGGTCGGAGATATAATGTAAGCACTGTAAACTAACATGTTTAAATTTCGATCGACTAAATATCAAAAAGTGGGCCCCACGACTTACTGGTGAACAGTAACAAAATCTGGGCCAAAACGATATTTACCAAAAACCACAAAATCTAACAGAGAACTCACTGTACAAATTTGGGAGCATGAGCTCACCAAGTGGCCGCGGATGCGCGGTCAAACCATGGGTTTTACCGCATTTCCGCGGCGGTTTGGTGGGGTCACGAGCCCAAATTTTGTCGTCGTTCTAATAAATGCCTGCACAGTTTTCTGAGATGTGTAGAAAAATTTTAGGAGGCCATTTAAAATCAACAGAAACCGTCAAGTTGGAATTTTGCAATTTTCGATTTCCGGTTCGATCGATGTTTTAAACGCGTTAGCACAAGTTAGCATAGCAAAATGGTTAGGCTCTGATACCACTGTAAGTCTACGCTAGCGTCCCGGCAGTCTACAGACGCCAAATGCGGAACAAAAACTTTTTAACTGGCGCTATCGTATACTTTAACCCGGATCTGCCATTATTGCTAAACTAACAAACTGTAAAGAGTGTAGAAAGGTTATACCGAACGATCCGAGTCCTTCGTTCTTCAACCATCATCCCACGCTCCGTTGCGGCTGCTCCGATCTCGTCGATCTCCGATTCCTTCGTCGAGGTGGCACCACGTCGACGATTCTTTAAACGGGCTCCCGCCTCTGACTTGAGGCAACTCGATCGTCAAGTTTGCTAAAAGAGACGACCAAGAATGATGTAGAGAATGAGTAGATGACTTTGTCTCACTTCGTCCAAATCCGTGGACGATCGGTTAATGAAGTTGCCGTGGGAATTGGGTGATGGAATGAAATGAACTGTGAAATTCCATACACCCCAAAATCTATCATAATCTTTTCACAAATGAAAAGCATCAAGTGAGAGAGAGAGGAAGGGGGCCGGCCACTTATAGGAGTGGGAGGTGACCGTAGGAGAAAGAGGGTGACCACAAGAAAACTTCTCACTCAAAATATCAAGAACAAATATCCTTAGCTAAACAAAATGCTTTAATGTTAAAGCATGAGTCAATTAAACACCTCATCAAGTCATTAATGCAACCAATGAAAACTCAACACCAATTAATCCTAGTCACCTCATCTAGAATCTTCTAGAACACTGACTCACCTCAACAGAAGAAAAGATAAATCCGTCTTTAACCGAATGTTAAAAGACGGCTGATAGAAAACTGGAAACTGGCAACTTCCAAAAGTGATCCTGAAACGAATTTCAGGACAACCCCGAAACTGTATAAATATACCCGCATTTGTATTACGACCGAATACAAATGCAACTGAGACAAAGATATTATACCTACTCAATATAATACTTGGATCCGGCTTAAACCAAAGCCGACCAGTATCATCTGCCCGAAAAATAACACGTGCGTAAACGCACGTGCATTTTCCGAACCCTGCCATAAAACCATACGGCCTCTACAACGTTTCGCCCGAACTTGGGAAACTGTCTGTGGGGGACTCTAATGACTCGTCAGTACCCTGGCAGTGGGTTTAACCACAAACAGTCAGCGGCACTAGCAATGCGTAACGACTGCCCATGGACTGACCTCAAGGGATGCCGATGAGCGCACTCATCCGGAAAACCCTACTGAGCCTAACAGTGACAATGTATATACAGTCCGGTCCGTTCGTCTATGAGTATCGCATATCTGCCTAGGGGGCTAGTAACGTCAGACCCCCAATAGCAGTATAAGTCGTGTCGGAGTGAAGCCCAATAACACCCTGAGATACTACTGGAGTACCTACCAGTAAATCTCCTGCCATGGCCATGGACTTTGTGTAATGGCTCTACTAGACACAGCACGACCTCACCCCCAATACCGGGAGAGACGAATCCCCTGCCGATCCGCTCACGTGCCTCCATATGGCTCGGGACTGTACCCAAAAACTACCTGTTTGCACGACTCCTTTGAGCCGTGGTAGGGTAGAAATCAAAGCACAGTGGGAACTCACACGAGACAAATGACGACCTCAGGTCGATGAACTAACCTGTACACATGTCACCAGGGAACTGCTATCTGACGGTAGATATAATACTAACTAGCAGATTCCCGGCGAGTCCTGTCCGGTGTACTCATAACTCAATGAGCACCTGTATACATCTTAGGTGATCCAACTGACACCAGTGGCTTGTGAGACCGGCCACCGCCCCTCATCGGGGTCTCGACTGTACACACTAGTCTACTCCGGAGTATCGATGCCCTGTCTCGAAACTCCCACGACTAGGGACCTCAATTAAGGATATGCGTATAAACCACCCAACTCTCACGTATATGATCGCCATCATACTGTTGGTGGTAAAGAAAGATCCTAAGGGCTCTATCAAAGTTTAACATGTAATCAGTCACCTGATCATGTACACGACTGATAAAGGCAAACCAGATAGCATAGTATCATCTTGAGTAAGACTGTCCTACCGGTATAGGTCCTCCGCAATCATTGCAATCACGTACCTGTGATCCAATAATTGACTATGAGGGCACTATCTCCAACATATATATCCTTTGTTTAATATGCACATCTCGCCGTTTTTGAAAACAATTTAGAAGGGTTTTCTTTGTAAAGTGTTTCGTGTCATCTCAGACACATAGGAAAAATATTGAGACTATAGCTCCTTTTTGGAAATCCCTTCGGTAACTATCGATGCATGCAAAAACATGTTCAGGTACTGTCTGTTAGTTATATCTATGCCCTAGAGGCCATTACTGTACATTGGATGTATATTGTAGTGGATGCTGGGACATATATAGGTAGGACTTTCTTGCTCGACATGATAGTACGCTATCTGGTTGCTCTTTATCTTAACATGTATACTTTCTGTCTCTCTGTTACATGTTGATAAAGCCCTTAGGATATGTGCTCGACTTCCAGGACTATGATGAAGATCATACTAGTGGGGCCTGGGTAGTCTATGAGTACATCCTTCAATGTTCCTAGTCGTGGGAATATTGAGACGGGGCATCGATATTCCAGTATAGACTAGCGTATATCTTCTCGACCCATGTGATGGGCGATGGATGATCCCATATCCATTGTTGTTTGACATCAGAGACGGTATGCGGGTGCTTAGTGGTGACTGGGTACACTGAACGGACTCGCCGAGAACTCCCAGATGGTATTATACCTCACGTCAGATGGCAGTTCTATGGTGACACTGGTGCAGCTTAGTCTGTTGACCCGAGATCGTCATAGAGTCTTGTGTGTATCCCACTGTGCTTTGATTTCCACCCTACCACGGCTCTACTGAGTCGTGCAAACAGGTGGTTTTTGGATACAGTCCCGATTCACATGGAGGCAATGAGCGATAGGAAGGGATTCGTCTCTCTCGGTATTGGGGGTTGATGTTGCACTATGCACGACTGGCCATAACTGGAAATCCCTGGACAGGGTTGCTGTGACTTACAGGTAAGTGTTATTAGTAGTTTCACACTTGTTATGGACCTTACGTCGGCATGACTTATCAAGCTACTGGGGTCTGACGTTTACCACCCCTAGGCGAGATATGCGACATATCAGACGAACAGACTGGACTGTATGGTAAGTGTTACTGGTTGGATTCACAGGAGTGTGAGCGGGCTTGCTCATTGATCTTCTGATTGCTCAATACCCGGGTGGCCGTTACGTTTAGCAGACCGCTTGCGGCTTGTGGGTGTTTGATATGATCATCACCTGCTGCCGGCGTATTGACGAGTTTTTAGAGTCCTACACAGAGGTTTCCTGGCTCAAGCGAAACGAAATATGAGCGCATATGAGATATGTGCGGGACTGAGAATAATACTAGTATATGATACTGAATTCTATTCTCGCGATTTGTATCATCGGACGGTTATATAAGATATAGCAGGGTTACCGAATCAAATGTTGATTCAATATATTGATACACTTGATATTAGTCGGTTATATGCAGTATGACCGGATCATTAAATCAAGTGTTGATTTAATGATTTAATGTATAATTATATATTTGATATATTACTTTACATTAACCAGTATTGGTTCACTTAAAATTATTTTTCTCACTTGATTGTGCACATTGTATATATGATATATGTTTGTGTACTAGTTTGTATCATGTTTGATGATACATGCAAACTTGGGTGTGTGTTTGCTTTAAACCATGTTTAGGTTAATGGTTAGGGTTTTAACTTAATTATTTATTTTATTCATTTATTTTTGGCAAAAATAAAATGGTGGCTAACTTTGTTTTATTCTTGAAGCTTCATGAAGCTTTGAAAGTCTTAACCATTTTGTTTTTTCCTTAACCTAACCATTACACCTAAACCCTAATTTATTCTCTACATGTGTTAACTTCACCCATGGTTGCATTATGATATGTATTCACTTGATTTATTATTTTCAAGAATAATTCATTTTCATTCTTCTTCATCGTCTTCTTCAAGTGAAGAAACCATTCTTGAAAATTTCCAAGTGATGAAATCAAGTGAGAAATCCAATTCTAAAATGAACCCACTTCCTATTTCTTTATCCTCTACCACTTGCTATGTAGTAGAGTGTGTTATCTTCACAAGTTTCATGACCTAATGAAGATGGAGCTTGAGTTTGAGTCGCCTCGACGTAGATCATCTTCGGCACCGAAGTCAACGACCTAGCCCAATCATTTCTCCGACGAAACCATCGCTAGAGTCCGGGATCCCGATGATCGCAGCGGAGGGACGTCAACACGTAGCTAAAGAAGTGGAGGACCGGATCTACAAAGGTTGTATTTCCTTTCACTTGTAGTTAAGTTGTTAACTTACATGTTCTTTCGCCTTACCTCTAGTAACGATCTAGTTTAGGGTTCTTTGACACATAGAAAATTTTGAATTGGATATGTTTGATCAGTTGTAGAACCTCATGAGTGTGCCTAGGAACCCTACACTGTCCTCTGACTAGTCATGTTCAGTCACTATACCAAATAGTAAATATCATAAAAACGTACTGCTCAAAAGAAATCGTACTCAATAGTACATGTAACAATGTCACGTGCGTCTGGTGCGTACAGAAATCGAAATCAATGAATGTGCCATACATGTGCACAGAAACAAAATCTAAGTACAACGGGTGTGCACGAAAACACCTGTCAAGGGCAACGAGTGTGCCTGACAACAATATCAGGTGCATCTGATATGCACGAAGAATCCCGATTTAGTGCATATGGTGTGTACCAAAATCGCATCAAGCGCGTCAAGTATGCGCAAGAATCTAAATCAAGTGCACAAGGTGCACGAAAACAAATATCGAGTATCACAATCGAAATCGATGGTATACAACACATCTCAATCCAAATCAGGTATACCGTGGTATATAGTCTCACAACCATGTGCATCAGCGTGCACAAAATCGAATCAAAATACTAAAAGTGCATGGAAACTACACCGAAGGCACAAGTCAAACTGCATACATACCATAGGCATGAAATCAAAATCAAACATCTCGAATGACATCAAATCGAAGTTGAGTCCAACTGTAGTGCACAAAATCTCAATCATGCAAATAAATTGCCCAAAAACATTGAAATCCAAAATAACGGACACGTGATATTCGAATCACCAAATCGCAAATCGTAAACACTGTCGTCGATGTGTCCTTCCTTCAAAGTCGAGAAGGTGTCGGTGCATCCAAAACTAGCAGAGCAAGATATTTACTTGCCTCCTGTTCATGGTCTGGCGCCTTGTGCCCTTAGGCTCTCATCTCTCACTGCGGATTGTCAGTTACATAGCTCTTCGGCTCAACGGCCTAATATGGAAATGATGACGGAAACAGTTCCGCTCTGGCACATCCTCTGAAGATCTCTGGCCAACTATCATGGTCACTCATAACATGTCTCGTCGATGATGCCGAACTCTGGCCTACTGGGTGTGCGTAATACGACCGATACTGAGTCCTAGTCTTCCCGTTTAGTACCTCCAGAAAGATCTTGTCGGGGTCTCTCCCAAATATCGTTTCTGCTGAACCGCTCGGATGTTATCACCCTTTACTAAATCTATTTCTTGTTCCGAAACGGCTGCATACTCATCACGACTCCTTCTGGAAGATATATCCATATTCAACGCCTCTACATGCGTATCACATCTCTGATGTCAACGGAGTGGAACGTCATCTCATCAAAATCTCGTACGAACCTCTTACTCCACTTTTCTCTAATGTCGACCGATTCAGACTCGTCTCTTCATAGCTGTATGGACTGCGCTACAACGGCTATACTCATATCTAGAGTCCCCTAAGTAATGTATCCCATCACATGATATCCGGACGACGTCGAACTTTTTAATCGATTCGTCAAAGTCCCATAATTCCCCGAGAGCTCAACGCTTCCAGTACATGCCACAGTACCTATGGACCAGCCGTAGAAGGGCAAACCCAAGCCTCATTAATGGCACCGCGGAACTGCCGCAAACTCTAAGGTTCAAAGGCGTTCCCATGGTCATTATGTCGAGTTAGGGTTTCATTCTTCTAGAGGGTCCACAGAATTACTTGCATGTTTTTCCGAATACCTTAAACTTGAAAAAATGGGTTTCTGACATTCGTTCGTTTCTATCGACTCTCAACGTACCTGCGTGAAGTCTTCTCTAGCTGAAATCAATTAATATGATGACCTCGTATCGGGGTATGCAAACGATTTACATGTCCTGGTCATTCATCCATGGGTGACTAGCGATCTTTTATCACATATCTAAGTACAACTAGTGCTGTAATAGCTTCAAACATCTGAGGCGATATCTTGTCAGTCGCAGCAACAGCTGGCTCATTCGTCCGCACACTAAACAGTGCCTCAATCCTCAAGAATAGACGATACATTAATGGTCATCACATTCTAGCCGGCCTCTAGCAGTGGCCTAATCCTCTGGTGCTGATCTGCACGTTCGAGAAATTTTAGTAAAAGCAATCCATCAAACGCTCATGGCGCGAAAAACACAATAAAATGACACATCTCTGCAATAGTGTGTCACCAGAATTACGCCTTGGTCAGTCCTCGTCCAAGACGAGCTCATGCTGACCGCAACTCTAGCCGTGTCTCTCTCTGCCTATGCAATCATGGTAACAAAAACCACAAATCGATAACGATAAGGATAGATCAATGAACGAATGGAATACTGTGCAAAGAAATGTACATCCTAAGGCTTCTTAAGCGGAGTAGCGTATCGTAAGTATGTTGCGGAACATACACACGGTAAGTCACTCTACTTAAGTCACCTACTCCATCAACCAAGGTCAACCTATGCGACGAAAGTTCGGGTCTAATACCCCCTCGACCAAGTCTAAGTTCTGTAAGGTCAAGCCTAGGTTCCGAATATATATATAAATATACACCCTAGACTCCGCATAGTCAAACATAGACTCGAACCAAGGTTAAACCTAGCGCTATGATACCAACTTTGTCACGACCCGGAAATAGCACATGACTGGCACCTGAATCATGTGAAGTCTATAGGACCCCATCTAATTCAAGTAAGCCAAAAGCCCAGAAATCTAAACCATTCAAAAGAGAAGTGAAGGAAAATTGTTTAAAAGTTTACATATAAATCCCTTTGAAAGTCGTAGTAAGCATTTAAAAAATATCAAGTCCTTTCCAAAAATTTCTGCAGAGTTTCCTTTGTAAATACTGGCCCCAAACGGGTACAAACATGCATAATATAAAGGCATCCCCAAGCAGGAGCCAGCTCTTCGCCAATTGGCGGACACAACCACGCAAGCAATATAATATACAACGCCGATGGGCGAGGATCAAAACTCAGAAAGAAAACCAATATCCTCAAGAAAACCATAATAATACAAGCGCGCGACTTTAAGGTCGAAAGAATATACAACTGGTCTTTTAAGTCTATCAAATAATACAATGTCTGGTTGATGGAGTTACTAGATACAACAGAAAATAAATAAGGTAAAATGGTGATCACGATGCGAGTGAACCCACCTACCAAAGCAATCACCCGGAAGGAAGCAGTGTGCCAGCAAGCCGCAACGAAACCTGTACGGCAAAACCTACAAGAAACTGTGGTAAAACGGGGGTGAGTTGCCAACTTGTGAGTAGAAAACATCACCGAGCAGAAATTACATGTATGACTCCATCTTAGGTCATACAATAATATCCATATAATAAATAACCTGAAACATCTGATAATGGCCAGGGTAAACATCTAACAGAAGTGTAATACCAAGTGCTCGTGTCAGTGCCTCAGGTAGCAACATATTACATATATGATGTATGAATGCATGGAAACAGAATGCGACTGAATGAGAAAACTGTTTTCATATCTCAGTGGGATTTCTGTATAAAAAAAATCGAAGTATCATCAATGAAATCAACAGAGAATCCGTGTCAAGTATCGACACAAAATGTGAATATCCCAATATCTTAATATCTCGGGCTTCGGCAATCTGGACTGGCCCCGGGCTCCGGCAATCCAGACTGGCCCAATATCAAATCTCACGATTATGTCGGTATCCTCCGGATATCCCCCGTGTCACAAATAACCGGTCGGTAGTGCTCCCCTGCCAGGCTCAACGCCATCATCTGCGACCATCTGCCTCGGGGTACCGCACCGGGTCCACCATGCACCCGCATACGGTTCCTCCTCCTCCTCGAATCGGGTGTATGATACTGCTCAAGGGCTGAGAAAACTCATAGTGTACATATCTCACATCATATCACAAGAAAACCGTAATTTCTATCTTTTTAAAATGATAATGAGTTTATAAAATTCTTGCGGTTTCTTCAAATCCATAAATCTCATGGAAAATCCGAATCTCATAATCAAAAGTCAATAAACAGTGAATACCAGCATAAAACCCCATAATATTGCATGACAAATGAAAATACACATGCATGAGATATCATATTAGTAAATGCAATGTCTAAACTAGCATATAAAAGCAAGTGCACTAGTACTATGTCGAAACTATCAGCTAGCAATTTATACTAATGAAGTAATGTTTTCTAATGTGTACGTGACATGAAAATTACCGATGATGGTGTGTGTGAGCAGGCAAGCAGGTGTACGTGGAGCATACGCATCATCGGTAATGGTGCTAGTGTCCTGACAGCAGGGTTTCATAATAACTACGGAAACACATTTAAGCATGCAATGCAATGCGAATAGCAAGAATATACGGAAAATGAATAGTAAACGCAACAATAAAGAATATACATTATGTATATACGAGTCATACAGTTTTGGCATTTGAAATAACACGAATCGTGGTGTTTAGAAAATAGGGGCTACGGTATTTTTAAGAAAATGTACGTCCTTTGAAATATCCGTAGTATCCTTTGGCCTGTCTTTAAAATACTCACGATTCGTTAGTTTGAAAATAAGTATGACTCGAGCCCAATCTAACATCTATCTGATAAACTACAGGACTAAACAAACAGACTAATCGAAAAGGTAAGGAAAACCACCTAAGTCCGAGTCGATATATCTAGTAGTCGGTGATCCCGCCTCAATAGCGCCACGCACGATAAAACACATAATACGACATCCTCGAGTCGAGAGTGCGGATCAATCATCATATTTATACTTCGTACGGTAAAATCCATCATACGGCATCCCAAATCGGGGTACGGGTCGAATATCACATATAACACATTATTCATATGGTATCATTATCATCATATCCTAAATTAGGGGTGCTGATCTAAAGTCTAGTACATTCCGATACCATCAACACATAACCGCGTGTGTGTGAAAACACATCGCCCAACGATCCACTATACTATCATGTAGTATAACATAACCTGACCCGAATCACATAACTAATCTCATGGCATCATGCCCGATCACATCGACTCATTTCCAAGTATCATATACTATCCTCATCATACGTGTATACGTACATGTATATATATATAGCAACACATCCACATACACATATATATATATATACACATATATCATATACACCAAAATATAACACGTGTGTGCAAGTGTGTGTGTGTCAACCTTATTCTAGGGTTCGCGACTAAGAAACTAACTAAAAACGTTTTCTACCAATTACACTAAAACTTACCCATGCTCTCCTAAAATCTTTCTTTCTAATTAATAACGTTTCACATAACACATATTCGTATATATATACATGATATATCATAGGCTACACTACGAACTGCGGGAGTGCTATACGCCATCCACCCGACTTCCCCCGTAGATATATATCTACTCACCTTGATCCTTGCTTCCCGAAGTCGATGTCGCCATCCTCTTCTTCATCATCCGAAGTCCACGTGAGGGTACCTACATATCACATATATCGTATCGCATCAAAACGTCCAATTCAAAACCAAAACGAGCCGCGAATCACACATAGGTTAAAACCTATGGTCTACTCACGCAAATCAACCAAACAACACCCGATATCGACGTACAAACGTCAAGTGACCAATAAAAAACCAAATATCAAAACTTCATGTCATTAAAACCCACAAAACATTAAACAACAACTTAGAAAACTGGTCCCAGATTTTAGTTCAAGTGAAATTAGGCAAAACTAGCAATACTGGGGTGTTGTATAAGAGGTATATGAGCTACAGAACAAACTTAGACAACAGTTTCCTCAACTTGGCCGGCCACATTGCCCCAGAAACCGGTGAGCTCAGTTTTGGATGCTCGGAATTGGTTCCTATTTGCAGGGTGGCCTCCCAGTGTCCAATCTAGGTCTCTGGGGTTGCTATTTTTTCTAGTAATGGCCTCAGATCACTCCAGATTCCCTGTAGGCCTCAAATCTCATAAAACCGATATTTCGATATCTAAATCCAAATGCATGGTCTAGGCTCTGTTTTAATCCAAGTGTTTAACACTAAAGGGGGGTTGTAGTCACAATTACATTCAAGTTCACCATCTCAATTCAAGAATCCCCTAAACTTGATCTTAGAATTTTCAAAGGTCACTAAACCTCACCTAAACAACTTTAAACTAAAATAGAGCTAAAGTAAATGAATAACTATACTAATGGTGAAGGAAATACCTCATTTGGCAGCTCAAGAATATTCTTGAGTTGCCCCAAGTCTTCAAAATCATAACTTTCTTGGTCTCACATGCTTATAGTGAGTTTGTGCACATTTTTTGTGAAGAGGGTGCATGGTTTTGATGTATTTTTGGGGGTGAAGTGAGGTAGTGTAAGTGGTGGAGGAGGTGAGGGCAGCCATGAGGAGAAGTGAAGAGAAAATGAGGAAGATGATGGAGTGAACACAATGAGCTTTGGTCAATGAGACCCCTCACCTCTCTCTCTTGTCCATACTTCATATTTTAATCTTTTTCCTTTTCTTTTTTACTTTTTCTTTTCTTTTCTTATGGTTTTGTAAAACAATTCCATAAACCAAAATGAAGCCATGCAAAATGATGACTTGAAATCATGTTTCATAAAAATGTAACAAGTGTTAGCAAATATGATATGGTGCATGTCACATGCACAAAACACAATCAATGCATGATTAAATACTAATCGAGTTTAGTAACACTAACTTATATACAAATCATTGTATACTAAATTGTACAATTCCCAATTTTCATAAATTCTTTTAAAATCAATAATTGATATAAATTTCCAAATATTTCCCAATTTATCGGTATATAATTATACCATATCACAAAAATTAATTTTCACACATTAAAATATTCATAATATTTATTATTTTAATTATCTAAATTCCCAAAAATAATATTTTATTTTTCTGAAATGTTACATATACGGAGCATAAGGAACCGTTAAGCCACAATATAACAACAATGGATATTTAGGTTAGTTGTATTAAAGTGACCGTCTCGTGCCACTTCTAACAAATTCCGTACCAGTCTAACCTTTTAGAACCCCGTAATGTCTTTTGTATTGATTGTATTGTTTTGTTTTATAAAAGGAAGACTTGCTGAAACCATGATATCATGTAAACGGAATGGATATAAGTGGATAGTCATGTAATAAGAGTATATCTATGGTTCGGTTCAGTCGAGTCATGTTGATATAGATTGAATTATGGTATAAATGGATTCATGTTGAAATTGAGTTATACTTGAATCATATTCAAGGATAGATTAGTTTCATATTCACACACTTTACAACGAATTGAAGTCCTGAATTAGTTTTGATATTATCGGTAACTACTGCACATGGACGGCAGGATTTGTGTATTTTTTCAAGACAATTACCGTATTGATAACACCGTTTTTAGGTAGTCTGCTTTAAATAGGTAAGCACCCATATTCTCCGGTTCCCTGAGACTCAAGAAAACTAGTCCCGCTTATACCTATATTTACTAGGATCCTTATTGTAATTTAATATAACTTGAGGGGGTTTTATGAAAAATAGTTATGATATATTTTCAAAATAAACCTCAAGTAATTATTTATCGTCTTTAGGGTTTTCATAGATATAGTTTTTTATAACATGCAGTTTTCTAGTGAATAGAACCTAGATTTCATTGTATATGGTATTTTAGTGTAATATTGGAATTGTATTGATTTGTAATGGTAGTTTCATGAAATTTGTGATTCCTTTGATTTAGAAAAAATATGGAATATATATATATATATAATATTTAAAGTAGGTATTTTGATAATATTCATATATATATATATATAAATATAATAAAAATAAATTTTATTTATTAAGTAGAAGTCTCATTTTTCTTAAAAATTTCATCGAGATCGGATGCTCCGTGAGGAGGTCTGCAGCTCGCTCTACTAGGCCCGAGGATGTTCGATAACCCGCACCATCCCGATCGGGGTTCCCCAAAATGGGTTGTAGAGGCGTATTTGCAAGGAATTAAATAATACACTTTTAAAGAAAACGGTTTTGGATGTTTATGATATTTAAATGTAAATTCGTATTTATCTCACAAACTAATGTTCCAAAAGTCATCGTGCTATGTCAAGAATGAGTGTTGTGATGAGGTAGGTTATTACATCGTGAGTTTTCTAAAGGTATTATGATCAAAATGAGTAAGCAATGTCGTATGTAAATATGATGGTATTTTACCGTAAAAGTTAAATAAAAGTTGTTTAACATTATATTTTGAATTGAAACTTGTTCCAAATGTTATTTAATGGTTAATAAACAGTTTATAAAAAGATGGTAAATTTGTTATTAAGAAAAATTGCATTTTTGTTGAAATTAGAATCGGAAGTCAGAATAACTCCGCTTCCGACGAGTTTTGAATTGAGGATGTTTTAGATTAGAATGAGAGGAGGGGAGAGGGGACTCACTGATTTTTAGAAGAAGGAAGAGGTAGAGTGAACTTTCAAAGGTGTCGTGGAGTCGTTCCGTAGCCGGATTTGTCCCGAAACGTCGCCGGAACTTCGACCTTGGCTAACTCCACTTGTATAACTTTGGACCTGAAAATTTTAGAGAGTTTTTGTGATAATTTTTCGAATGGGGATGACTATGGTGTAGGGGGTATTTATAGAATAGAATTAGGATTTAGGGTAATGAAGAATGGAATTAAAATGTGCATTAAAAGGAATTTAAGAGATGAATTATCATCCTCTGGATAATTGCAGAGAATTCAAACAACATAGGGTTAATGGGGGGAGTCCAAGGGTTGTAGGGTTAAAATTTGATGGCATTTGGAACCGGGGGGGGGGGGAGGGCGGTGGCGCCGGCCCCATCAACAAATCTCGCTGGTCTAAATCCGAGGGTTGTTGTCTGGATTTTTGCCACGTGTCCTAGTCGTCTCATATACCTCAGTGCACATGTTTGATTTTGTTTTGACTTTTCATTTACGTGTTTTGCACGTGTAAACTTTTGAGCTTCTAAAAGTTTAAAAGAAAATCAACAAAAAATATATGTGGCTGGGTGGATTCGAATACACGGGCTACGTCACAGCAGTGTAAGGCTTTACCAATGAGCTACAAGTTGTTTCTTACTGTTCAAAAGTAATTTAAATACTTATAGCATACACAGGATTACAAATACTCCATTTGTACATTAACTTTTAAACAAATTTTCTGTACAAAGTTGTTACAATTAGGATGATTCATCCATCCCTGATTGTATGCGGAAGAATAAGGATCGTTTCTAGATCGTTGCTGAAAAGCAGCATTAGTTTGTTCTTGACCTTAAAACGGAGGATTTAAAGGACATTCTTCTGTTAAATATGATGGGTCAGAACAGCAACCACACACGGTTTTGTGGAGCATAACTTGGTTTAGGGAGGCAGACGAGAATTTATTTTTGATAGCGTCGAGTTTCTTTTGCATCGCGGCCATTTCGGCTTTTACTGCGATGAAAACATCGAGCTGATGAATACCTGCCCTAGATGAAAATGAAGTTGGTCTAACGCTTTCCCACTGTAAGGTTTGTTCGGCGAGATCTTCCAGGAATTGCCAAGCTTCGCCATCATTTTTAGACATGAAATTGTATCGACAAATGGTTTCAAACATTTGTTTCATGGCAGTATTAGCACCCTCATATATAATTCGGCAAAGTTGGCGTCTATCAATTCTGTGATAGGGGCATTGTAGAAGAAGATCTTTAAACTGTTCAAAGCATTTCCAGAATGGTTCGTTTAGAAGTTGGGGAAACTTGTTAATCTCGCTTCGAATACGGGCGGTTTTGTGATTGGGATAAAATTTCTTAAGGAATGCTATAACGAATTCATCCCATTTGACGATAGAATGTGCGGTAGTGTTATAAAGCTATTTTTCTGCTAGATCACACAAGGTAAAAGGGAGAAGACGTAATCGCATAGCATCCCCTGAATGTTGGGTTGTGCTCATCATTGCACATACGTTTTCGAATTTAGTTATAAAAACGTATACGCCTTCGGATTGAAGCCCGTGAAATTTGGGCAACAAGTTGATAAAGTGGGGTTTAATTTCGAAATTATCCCTATAGGCCAGTGGAAGAGAAAGACAAGTAGGAAGGGACCCGCGTACGGGGTAGCATCTTTCTCAGAGAGAGGTGCGCGGTGGATCCTGCGCACCTACGGGTGGTGGCAGGGTGGTGTCATGAAATCCCGATGGAGATCCATCCATTTCGGGAGATGTGGTGGGTGGAGGGGAAATAGAAGATGAAGAAGTACCGACTTCGGAGTTGATAGAAAAAACGCGGACAAGACGGGCACTAGAATCCCGTGTCCAGCCGATCATACACTAAGCGGGTTTAGTGCACGTGGCAGCGTGTGATATGTGAGAACTCTTTTTAAGAATGTTTGTTTTGAAAAAATAGTCGGACGTGAGGCTTGACTCAACAAATCACAAAATGCACAATCAAACCATAGAACTAGGGTCACCTAGGTCAAGCCACTAGACCGCTCTTAGACTTCCAAAGGACACGTCGCATGATCAATCCTCGACCACCTCTTTATCACTCTTGTGTCCAGGTAAGTGCCAAGTAAGTGGGAGGTATCCGCTATACGAATCACCGAAATAGAGGGCCTAATTAAGTAACCACTTTGCTCAGCCACACTTGCCTAGACACCACAAGAGAAATGCGGATAAGCGATAGATTACCTACGCCCCCCTCTGTCCTAATTGAGCGCGACGGTCCTTAGAGCCTTAGTCTAGATATTTTTTAATTAATGTAGGGTGAAAGTATGCTCGTTTTGTGATTTGTGAGGCCTAGGAAGGGTGATGAAATCCCCACCTAATCTGGATTTGGGTTATGGCCCCTTAATGTCCGATTAAGATATGCACAAACAAATCGATATCAAAACACGCAAAAAGATTTTTGAGCGGCGATATTTGCAAAGAATCCTGCAGGAAAGATCAGAGTATTGGATCTTAGAGGAGAGAGAAAGATATTAGAAAATTACCTGAAAATTTTGGCGCCGTAATTTCTCCACTCCGCCGTGGTTCCGCCGCAAAATGCTTGTTCCCGCCGCGGTTCCGCCGCAACTTGGTAGGGTCAGTTGCAAATTTTTTTCAGTGCTCTCCTTTGCTCCTCTTGGCTACATTGAAAGTATCTGAATCTCTGTTTCCTTGCTCCAGTTATTCCAGATTCCCTTGCAAAACTCGCACAATAATCGTTAAATACACAAGATGCGGTTTTGGTTCTCGTTTATATTGCTGGATTTTATAAGAAATCAACCCGAATAACAAGAAAAAAATTACAGCCGTTTTCTCGGCAACGGCTCCATTTGATTTGTCGTGAAAAAGTGTGTTTGTAAATAACCGCAATCAAAACGATGTCGCTAGTAGCTAGTCGCGATGAGTATGGGTCGTCCGCAGGGAAATGTGAACTCTTTTCTTGCTTTAGACCAGTTGATGAAATATGGGTGATTGTTTGTCATTATATTTTAAAACGGATGTAAGATTTATAATAAAAGGGCTTGTAGGGTTCATAGGACTTAGTAGTAATGGATAAATAATTAAAAATGACTCTTTTTATGTTTTAATAGTTTAAAACTAGATCGATGGTGATGAATGTAGATTAGGGTTTTTGGAAGAAACTAGGGTTTCCCCACTATTAACCCTTGTCCTTTCATTGATCTCTATTCATGTCTAGCCCTTAACAAAATAAGTGTTAAACAAATCTCAAATCGTGGTCGTGACTATCAATAGATTGGTAGCACGCCCGATAAGAAGGTTAACATTTGTTTTGCTAAATTTTATAAACTTTAAAATGTTTAAAAGAAGTTAAATAATTTTATCATCCATTGATCTACCCTAGCCTATGAACCCTAGCAAGCTAGGAATTACTCGCTCATGGTTAACTTAGAAGAGATGATGAAGGTGAATGAAAGCATAATTAAGATGCAGAAAAGTAACTGCAGAAATTAAATGCAAAAAATAAATGCAAAGAGAATTAAAATAAAAACTACCTTTATTAATCAACCATTGCATTTACAATTCCCCTTAGAAAATAGAATACAAGAACCCTAGTTTGCTCTAGATCTCTCTCTTGTTGGAGGTAGATGAATAGATGATAATCACTCGGATACGTGGATCTCTTCGGTGATCTCGATCACTTTGGATTGATGATTTTAGATGTGAAGCTCTCGGTCCTATATATAGTCGGAGAAACTGGAAACCTTAGATACCCTACTTGAGGATATGCAGATAAAATCCAAACCACAAAATTTAAAATCCTACGGCTCTAGATATATCGCGGATCCGCCGCGAATCATGCTTATTGGCCGCCCAACCGCGACGCTTTGGAGGGATCATTATCTGGGATTTTTTCCACTCTCTTATGTTGACATTTGGAGATCTCTTCGATGTTTGGATTCTGAAAATAATACTCTGAGTCTCTGCTGTTGCTAAATCTTATGATTTGCTTCCATATTTCGGAAGATTTGATTCCGACATCTCGGATCTCTTGGATTCCAGTCCTGATCTAATATCTGCACAATATCTTAAGTCATGGTGTTAGCAATATTTGGTATTTTTGAGATATTATCATAATGATATTATATGTTAAGAATATTGATTAGAAATATTTGATATGATATGCATATTTTAATTACAATATTTCATATAAATATTATATGCATGTATTTTCCCTCATTATATTAATTATAATATAGAAACATATGATAATAAACTTTTTACACATAAACCCACATATGTTCTATAATTACAATAAACGTCTTTTAGTATTTAACAATAGTGGAGAAAATAATCATTCAAATGTGCAATATTTTAGACTAATCAGACGACGTTAAAGTGTTCGATCGACGTTTTATTATCTGAACTTTGGTAGTTACTGTCCATTTTTTAAAAAACTTCAACTTTTTCCATATTAAAAATGCTCACAAAATCGTGCAGGCTTTTTTTATGAAGACACAAGAAATACGAGATCCTAATTCCATGAAGTGGCTGCGGAACCGCCGTCTAGCCCATGCACCGGCCGCGGTTCCGCCGCGCACTTGTGGAGTTAGGACTCCAATTTTCTCGTGTTGCTTCTTTTACTTATTTTAGATTTTCTGGATATTTTTGATGAGGCTCAAGTGGTTGAGATCTCAGAAAATTGTTGTTGAATTGGAATATCGATCAAAATGTTAACGTTGTCTAAATGGTTTTGGTTATGTAATACATGTTAGTTGTATGTATGCCCTAGAGGCTAGTATTTGTAACGTTTTAGAAATCGTTATGCGAATTTGTCTGTTTTAGGGTCAGTTTGTCGGTATTTTCCGTTTCAACCCGACTGTGAACGAACGGCCATATTAACTTGCCGGCACCTAGATTAGCTTAAATAAAGCTAGTGCGCAAGCTTTGGGAGTATATGGGACGTTTTGGTTCAATTTGAATTTTTCCCAATTTTAATATTATTTTAATGCGGTATTCAAATTTTGGGAAAATTTCACTAGCGATCTTTTCTTTTAATTAATTGAGTTAACCAAAATCCTTCTCACTTCACTTAGATTTGTGTGGACTAGGATCTAAGCTAGGTTTTTAAAAGAAAAGTAAAGAAAGAGAATGAGTAGATGCATGCATGTGTGTGTATGTGTGTGAAAGCAATAAATGGCTTTAAATGATAGGAAATTTCTAGGAAACCCTCACAAATCACCCACCTCACTCCTTGGCCGAAATTCCTCCATTCTCTACTGCCCTTGCTCATTTCCCTTCTCATTTTATATCAATTCTATCACAAAAATTCTCCAAAATCCCAAATATATCACAAAATACCATAAGTTCTTGATTTTTGGCTCTTGGATCACTTGGAGCTAGGGAAAGCTAGGAGTTTGTGAGAAAAGTTATTAGGTATAACCTTTTTACTGTTAAATTAGAGTTTTATTGTTGTTTTGCTCGTTGGTTGATGCGTAGAACGTTTTTTATATCGATTGAGGCGATATCGGGTTTTTAAGTCTTTTTAGAGCTTTTAATATCTGCTGTGACCTGGGAATTTTAGTGAGTGAGCAAACAAATTTAGAGAGATGTACTGGTAGACCTAAGACACCACCTGAGAGACGGAGGCCACCCCACCGGCCGGGGCCGGCGACCCCTAAAGCGAAGTCCGGCGACGCTGGTGGTGTAAGGGGCAACTGGGGTGGGGCTTCTGTAGGTTGTTGTCTGCTGTTGTCTTGGGGTGTTTGGTACTGTTTACTTTTTAGGTAAACGCAGTATGCAAAATCTGGGATCGGTTACCTAAAACCTAGTGTTTTGAGTCCGTGTGATACGTGTTGCGACACGAGTCGTGTGTTTGTGCTGCGGTGTACTCAGTTTGGTATTGAGGTATCGTTGTGCGTGTTAGCCACTAGACGTGCACTCGTGAGTTAGTTTAGTGTGTTGGTGCGTTTTAAATACGTAGTTTTGCGTTATTTTGATCGATTCTGAGATGTTTGCACTATTTCTTGTGTTTGTGAAATTATAGCGTCACAAGCGGGGACTTCAGACGCTGCGAACAAGGGGAAGCAGGTGGTCGGATTTTCATAACTGGAGACCATATGTGAGTAGATTTAACATCTACGGGAAAATCGCCCGTATGGCGCTAAGCGTCGGGGCTAGACATGATATAATATTAGCCGTATGTTTATTTTCTCATATAGAGATATTGCATGATTCACATTGCATATAGTTACTTGTTGTGCATGATACTGTACCTATTGTACACTGCACTATTATCGACAGTCCATGTTGCACGAGCACCAATGATATGCTACACACACACTGTCGGTAATTGCCATGATACGCACAACACAAGTGCTCATTTATATACCTTGCTATTGGTTAGCGACATTGAAACAGTTGTACTCGTGCGATTGTGCATATGACATATAGCATACCTGTATACCTACATGCTATATATATGCCATACTATACCTACTCGTTCGCACTTATACCTTGCTATTGTTACATGATAAGTTTTTATAGCATATATATCGGTGGTATGGGATGCTGTATATATATGTATTCTGGATTTGGATTTTTGGGAACCGTGAGATACATTTAATGACTTGATACATTAATTAGCGAACTTTTCCCGTGATATGCTCATATTGATGTTTTATGTTGCATATGCTATTTTATATGGATTTACGCATTTGAGATATGTTTTCATGCGATATGGGAATTTCAAGTGTCGATGTTAGGCACTTACATTCCGAGAGATATATAGGGTTTGACAGACCGATACGTGGAACACATGTGTCGAAGTGGGATACTTGTGTTTCGAGGAACGTATGGATATCAGGAAGACCGATACGTGGAATACAAGTGTCGAAGTGGGATACTTGTGTTTCGAGGAACGTATGGATATGAGTATTTACGTGTCGATGTTAGGCACTAGTTTTCATGATGTTTTAGAGTGTCGATGTTTGAGACTCAGGTTCCATGAGACGTACAGGATTTGAGGGCCGATCTGAGGGCCGATCTAAGTATTTTGGGATTTGGGGTGTTGTTGAGTTACACCGTGTTTTTCATTCTTATGATTTGTGCATGAGATTATTTACCATCCCACACTCAGTATTCAGTTGATATGCATATGATTCATGTAGATATAGTACCCTGGTGGTATACCTTGATCATGATAGTTGCATATTCATATTGTCATACTCATGCTACCAGCTTACATGTTATTGATCATTTCTGTTAGTGCATACTTGCGATTTCAGTATGATATTGTTTACTATTCATGAGTTGGCAACTCACCCCCGTTGTGCCACAGTGTTTTGCAGGACTTTCCCTCAGAGTTGTTGCGGCAGGGCATCTTATCATCACTGCTTTTGTGGATACCGCTACTTTAGGCAGTGAGGCCTTTGCTTTTAGGTGGGTTTGCGGTTATCCGTTTGTATATTGTATATCTTTTTGTTGGATCTAGTATTCTCCATCTACCACTGTTGTATATGACTTAGAGACGACTTGTGAGGATTCGGTGTTGTATTATTTTGGTGATTTTGGGTGCCGTGCTCGTAGAAGTCGGTTATGTTGGAAAGTTTACTTCTTTTATAGTCATTTCTGTAGGGTTCCTAGGCACTCCAATGAGGTCTCACATGGCATCAACCATGCCAATTTCAAATTTTACGGTGCCGAGAAACCCTAGACTAGATCGTTAACTAGAATTTTAGGCGAAAACTAGAACTAGTAAACTACTTTACTAAGAAGGGTAAACGGAAATACAACCTTTGTAGATCCGGTGCTCCACCTCCATAGCTCCGTGACGGTGTACCCTCGCTGCGATCATCGGATCCCAGGCTCTAGCGTCGGCTTCGTCGGAGAAATGGGAGGGCTAGGTCGTCGACTTTGATGCCGAAGATGATCTACGTCGAGGCAACACTAGATCAAGCTCCAACTTCACCAAGTCATGAAACTTGTGAAGAAAACACCCTATACTACTTGGCAAGTGGTAGAGGATAAAGAAATAGGAGGTGGGTTCACTTTAGAATTGGATTTCTCATTCATTTGCTCAAGGCACCATTGTTGGTTGCAAGTTTCTTCATCTTGAAGAAGAAGAAGAAGAATATGGAAAAAGAATATGATAAGTATTTTAAAAAAGGAAATAAAAACCATTCTTATCATATTAGCAACCATGGTTAGGCTAACAAGTGTAGAGAATAAACTATGGTTCAAGTGAATGGTTAGGGTTAAGGAAAGAAACAAAATGGTCAAACTATTCAAAGCTTCATGAAGCTTCAAAGATAATCCAAAGTTTGCCACCATTTTATTTCTTTCTCAAATGAATAAATAAATAAATAAATAAGAAAATAAAGCATATGAAACCCTAACCATTAACTAACCATGGTTTAATACAAACATACACCCAAGTTAGCATGTATCATCAAACATGATACAAACTTGTGCACAAAAAAATATATCACATATACAATGTGCACATCAAGTGAGAAAATCCATCTTAAGTGAACAAATACTAGTTAATGCAAAGTAATATATTAAATATATAATTATGCATTAAATCATCAAATCAACCCTTGATTTAACGATCCGGTCATATCGCATATGACCGACTAATATCCAATGTATCGGCTTATCGAATCAATGCTTGAATCGATAACTAGGTTATATCGCATACAACCAATCGATACATTCATTGCGAGAATAGAAAACGGTATCACATACACGAATTATTCTCGGTCCTGCACATATCTCATATGCGCTCCTATTTCGTTTTGCTTGAGCCAGGAAACCTCTGTGTAGGACTCTAAAGACTCGTCAATACGCCGGCAGCAGGTGATGATCATATCAAACACCCACAAGCCGCAAGCGGTCTGCTAAACGTAACGGCCACCCGGGTATTGAGCGATCAGAAGATCGACGAGCAAGCCCGCTCACACTCCTGTGAATCTAACCAGTAACACTTACCGTACAGTCCGGTCTCGTCGTCTGATATGTCGCATATCTCGCCTAGGGGTGGTAAACGTCAGACCCCAATAGCTCGATAAGTCGTGTCGATATGAGGCTCATAACGGGTCGAGAAACTGCTGGTAACACTTACCAGCAAATCTTTGATCAGCCCTGGCCAGGGACTTCCTGTTATAGCCAATCGAACACACTGCAACATCAACTCCCTATACCGGGAGAGACGAATCCCCTCCTATCGCTCATTGCCTCCATGTGATTCGGGACTGTACCCAAAAGCCACCGTTTTGCACCCCCTCTTGGACGTGGTAAGGTGGAAATCAAAGCACAGTGGGAATCACACAAGACTCTATGACGATCTCGGGTCTACAGACTAACCTGTACCAGTGTCACCAGAGAACTGCCATCTGACGTGAGGTATAATACCAGCTGGGAGTTCTCGGCGAGTCCGTCCAGTGTACCCAGTCTCCACTGAGCACCCGTATATCATCTCTGATGTCAAACACCAATGGATATGGGATCATCCATCGCCCATCTGTATGGGTCGAGAAGGTATACGCTAGTCTACTCTGGTATATCGATGCCCCGTCTCGATACACCCACGACTAGAGACCTTGACGGATGTACTTATGGACTACCATGTCCCCACTAGTATGATCCGCATCATAGTCTAGGTAGTCAAGTACACATCCTAAGGGCTTTACCAACATGTAACAGAGAGACAATCAGTGTACACGTTAAGGTAAAGAGTAACCAGATAGCATACTATCATGTCGAGCAAGAAAGTCCTCCATATATATGTCCCAGCATCCACTACAATATACATCCTATGTACAGTAATGGCCTCTAGGGCATACATATAACTAACAGTTTCTTTGTTATTTCTTCGCTTTGGCGTCGTATACTTGTTGTGGTGATTTGTTTCCGCCGTTAGGCGTGATTTTTGCTCCCACTTGGGATGCTTTATATTATCTGTGTTGTACCCATTTTGGGGCTAGTTTTTACAAAGGAGGTGCTGCCGAAATTTTCAAGAAAGAAAACTAGAGTTAGAGATTTTAAATTGTGATTTCTAAATATTTTAAACTATGTTTTCTCCGTTGATCCAGTTTTGGGTGGTTTAGATTTCTGGGTGTTCGGCTTACTTAAATTGCGTACGCCTTTAGACGTTACGTAGTTTAAGTGCCGGTTACGGGCCGAATTGCGGGTCGTGACAAAGTTGGTATCAGAGCGTTAGGTTTTACCTTTTGGAGTCTAGGATGACCTTGGTATGATGGAGTAGGTAGCTTAAGCAGAGTGACGTAGCGTGTGTATGTTCCGCGGCATGCTTACGACACGGTACTCCGCCTAAGTGACCTTAGGACTTATTGATTGATATTCCTTCCGTGATTGATATACATCTTGTGATTCGATTTCCGTTTCCTTATCGAATCTTGTTTCAATTTCCAGCCTATATGCCGCCGAAGACTACGAGGGCACAGAGAGCGGCCGCGAGGGCCGAGGTCAGAGTTGACTCGTCTAAGGCGAGGACTGACCAGGGCAGTACGCCTGTTGTACCGGAGCACATTGCTATGATTGGAGCTGGTATGCAGGATCTGCGCCAGATAGTGGGACTTTGGTAGAGACCATCCGAGCGCAGGGGCAGGCAGTTGTTCCACCCGCTGCGGGGATCATGATGGTACCTACAGTTCCGGTAGTCGCAGTTACAGCTCCGGAGGTTATTGCTGTGTCGCTGACAGGTTTTATGAGGCTGAGACCTCCGGTGTTTACTGGTACAGATGTTACTGAGGATCCGCAGTCGTTCATCGACCGGATGGCCAGGATTTGTCGCTCACTCCAATGTTCCAATGAGAGATGGGTGGAGTTTGCCAGTTTTCGTCTGGAGGGTATGGCCCAGAAGTGGTGTGAGTCGTTGGAGAGGGGCAGAGCCGCTGGTCTTGCTCCTATGACCTGGGCTGAGTTTGTGACGTCGTTTCTTGCCCGTTTTCTTCCACCGAGTGTCAGGGATGCGCGAGCGCGTAGATTTGAGTCGTTACGTCAGACGCCGGGGATGACGGTGTCGGAGTATGATATATTGTTTACTGAGCTTTCGGTGTATGCTCCGTACCTGGTGGCGACTGAGGAGATGAGGGTGAAGAGGTTTGTTCGAGGCCTGCTTACCCAGTTGTTCCTAGCCATCAGCATTCAGCATTGCGACACGTATGCGGCAGCTGTCGATGCAGCTCTATTGGTGGAGGAGCGTCTAGCTGAGTCATCGGTTGCTCCGGAACCGAAGAGGGTTCGTATTGGTGATCCGACAGCGAGGCGGGCGTTTAGACGTCGTGACAGTTTCCGTTCTGATAGTGGAGGTTCGGGATGGGGTCGGCTTTTTAGTTCTTACCCTCAGGAGGGTCGGCAGTTTGTTTCTGGATGTTACCGGTGCGGGAGTTTGGGTCATCGGGTTCGAGGTCGCGGAGGTTTTGTACCGAGAGGTCGAGGTGGTGGAGGCAGAGGACAGCCAGTAGCCGGTAGAGGACATGCTAGGGTTTTTGCCTTGACTCACCAGGACGCTCAGGCGTCCAATGCCGTGGTTTCAGGTACCCTTTCTGTATGTTCTTATGATGCGCATGTTCTTTTTGATCCGGGATCCACGCATTCGTATGTTTCTACGTACTTCGTGCCGAGGTTAGGCCGAGAGTCGTGCTTGCTGGATCAGCCGCTGGTCATGACTACTCCTGTGGGAGAGTCGTTTGTTGCGCGTTATGTGTTCCGATCTTGTGTTGTCCATATTGGTGACAGAGATCTGTCCGTCGACTTGATCCTTCTTGAGATGTTGTACTTCGACGTTCTGCTGGGCATGGATTGGCTAGCTACTTGCTATGCGTCCGTGGACTGCCGCGAGAAGACAGTTAGATTTTGTTTTCCCGGCGAGTCAGTGTTTGTTGTGCAGAGGGACCGTAGTGCTGCCCCTCACAGTTTGATTTCTGTTCTGTGCGCTAGCCGGCTTTTAAGGAGGGGATGTCGGGGATTTTTGGCGTTCATTCATGATACTGGAGCCACAGTGGAGTTGTTGGACTAGGTTTCTACCGTGCGAGAGTTTCCTGATGTTTTTCCCGATGAGTTACCTGGGTTGCCGCCAGAGCGTGATATTGAGTTTTGCATTGATCTGATTCCTGGCATGGAGCCTATTTCTATACCGCCTTATCGGATGGCTCCGACAGAGCTTAGAGAGCTTAAAGATCAATTGCAAGAGTTGCTTGATTTGGGACTTGTGCGTCCGAGTGTTTCGCCGTGGGGAGCTCCTGTTCTGTTCGTCAAGAAGAAGGACGACAGTTTGAGGCTGTGTGTGGATTATCGTCAGTTGAACCGTGTTACGGTGCGGAACAGGTATCCTTTACCCCGCATCGACGATTTATTTGATCAGCTCCAGGGTGCGAAACATTTTTCAAAGATTGATTTGCGTTCGGGTTATCATCAGCTGCGGGTTCGGAATGATGACATTCCGAAGACTACTTTTCGTACGCGCTATGGGCATTATGAGTTTTTGGTGATGTCGTTCGGACTCACCAATGCGCCAGCAGCGTTCATGGATCTGATGAACCGGATTTTCAGGCCGTTCCTCGACCAGTTCATTATAGTGTTTATTGATGACATACTGGTTTACTTTAGGAGTCGTGAGGAGTATGAGCAGCACTTGAGGATTACTTTGCAGATATTGAGAGAGCACCAGCTGTAGGGTTGCTAGGCACGCGCACAAGGGTCTACGAGGCATCAAACATGCCCGGATAAAAATTTAGCCGTGCCGAACAACCCGAATACGGAACTTTAAACCAGAGATTAGACGAAAACAAGCATGCTAAACATTTTAACACTAAGTGAGAGGGATTACAACCTTTGTAGATCCGGTCCTTCACTTCATATGCTCCGTGTTGTGGTCCCTTCGCTGTGATCATCGAGATCCGGACTCTCGAGAGGTTCCACGAAGAGAAAGACGCAACCATTGCTTCAGATCTTCGATACTAAGATGATCTACCTTGAAGTTTCTTTAACACAAGCTAACACTCATGAAATGATGTGAACACCCTCATCTAAATGGCAAGGGAAGATGAGGATGATGAAGTAGGATTTTTTGCTCTCTTTATTTATATTTTTCTCACAATTATTCATCACTTTTTGAAAAATCTAGCAAGCTTTTTCATGGAAGAATGAAGGAGGAAGAAGATGAATAATCATATGTGATGAATAATAAAAAGGTTATCATAATTATTTATGCAACCATGGTAGTAGTAACCAATGTAGAGAGTTTACTAGGGTTAGGGTTTGGGTTGGGTTAAGTGTGAGTCATGGATAAAGATCAACACAAATATCTTTATCATGACAAAGTAAAACCATCTAGAAACATCTAGAATGCATTAACCCAAATCAAACCCTAATCTTGTTTAAACTCCTCTAATCATGTTGCATTAATAATTATAACATGTTACAATATTATATATCACATATACAATATTTATTGCAACAAAATAAAATAATACAATTAACATATATCGCATATATATCAATGTATTATCCGAGTGAGAAAAGAATCTTTTAGTGAGCTAATATTAGTTAATGTCTTTTAATATATCATATATATTATTATACATTAAATTATCGAATCAACACTTGATCCGACAATCCGGCTATATCGCATATAACCCACTGAGGGTATAGACAAGCCTGCGACTGACATTCAGTCGTCCTTATCACCCTGGAACCTTTCCAGTGATTCTCCCCAGGATCGATTGATACCATCTCACTACAACTAGTGAGTTTCCTAACATCCAATTAGATCTATCTCATAGATCCAAGAACCCAGGATATAGGAGGTATCACTTTGATCCTATATGGAGAATCCTTGTGATAAGCGGAGATTAACCGAGCGTAGCATAGGAAACTCCTTCCCTATCAAGAGTATGTCATCCACGTACTCTACGAGGATCACCACCATACTCCCTACTACCTTTTTTGTATATACAAGGTTCATCTACCATTTTGATGAAGTCAAACTCTTTGACTACCACATCAAAACAGACGTTCCAACTCCGCGATGCCTGTTTTATCATATAAAACATCTTGCACACGTTTTCGCTGCTCCCACTGTCTACGAAGCCCTCTGGCTGTGTACTTATAGACGCTCTTTTCTAAAACATCATTTAGAAAAGCAGTCATGACACCCAACCACCAGATATCGTAGTCATGGTATGTAGCCGTGGCAAGTAAGATCTGGATGGACTTAAGCATAGATCCTTAGAAAAGGTTTCAACATAATCCATACCTGGTCTTATGATGCAAACCTTTAACAAGTCTAGCTTTGAAAGTCTCAACTTTTCAATGTACACCAAGTAATCTTCTCAAGATATACTTGCTCCTGATGGGGATTTAACCCTTCAGATAAAGAAACCAAAGTCCATACTTTGTTGGTCTATAAGGATTCCATCTCAGATCGATAAGCACCCAGCCATTCTTACAGAGTCCTACTCCTGATGGCCAGCTCGAAACTAGTTGGGTCATCATCTCATGATGCAATCCTCGCTCCCACTGTCATAGAGAAACTGAAGTATCTCTCAGGTGGGTGAGGAACCCTACTAGATCGGCGGAGAGGCTGAGGTTCGTTGGAAACTATTGAATCCTTTGGTTCTACCAAATTATCAGCTGTAGTTTGTATAGCTGAAACCATTCCAGTTCTACATAACAGACCTTGCCTCGAGCTTGTCCGGATTTTGCTTTTAGACATAGGCCGGATAACCCCAAATCTTAACAAACTTAAGATATGGGCTCTTCCCTTTCCATATCATATATGAAGTGGTAGGCAACTGATTTGATTTGAACCCTATTCAATAGGTATGCAGCTTCTCAAGTGCATAACTCCCAAAAGGAAATAGGAAACTCAGTAGTACTCATCATAGAGCACACCATATCTAATAGGGTATGTTTGCTCCGCCCTGATATACCATCGTGCTATGGTGTATACGGAGGAGTAATGCTGAGAGAGAATCTCATTCTCCTTTAGAATAGTCCAGGAATTCCGTGCTTAAGTATTCTCCTCCTTGATCTCATCAAAGGACATAATACTTATACCCGTATTTTGGTTCTCTACTTCTAACTTATATTCTGTGAATATCTCAAAAGGTTCAGACTTGTGTTTCAACAGGAACATATGTCTGAATCTTGAGAGATTATCAGAGAATGTAATGAAGTACAAAAAACCGATCTTGGCATGTGTAGACAGGGGACTTTCATACATCAGCATGTATCAATCCCAAAAGTTCACTAACTCTTTCTCTGTTTCCAACAAACAGAGCTGTGGTCATCTTATCTTTGTGACATGACCGGCAAGTTTCACAAGATGTAAATTCAAACTAATTTAAATATGCATCTTCATGTAACTTCAGCCAGTCGGGTCGCATTGATATGACCTAGTCTACAATACCTCAAGAAGGATTCATTCATTTTTGAACTCTTCCTCTTGTGTGTGTTCTGTATACTAAGAACTGTGGTTTGATTTAGAACGTCAATGCTTTTAGATAACGTGCCTGAACCGATCAACTCTTGATATAGGAAATGTTCAAAACATTATCCAATCAATACAAAATTATATCCTTTCTTTACTAATAAAGAGACTGATATGATTTTATATATCAGGTTCGGTATCTAATAACATTTGTTCAGAATCAATGTATTCTGGTAATACAGGGTGTCAGTGACCAACAGACTTGGCTGCAACACTTGCACCGTTTTCTGTCTCATGAAACTTATCACCCGTTTTCAGTTCTCTACCTATCTGTAGCCCATGTAACAAATTACATATACGGGATCCTGATCCGGTATCACATACCCAGGACGTAAAGGATACTGAGAAACAGTTCTGTGTAATGAACGCACCCGAAGATGATGCATCAGCATGCACTTTCTTCGTTTGGGCGGCACGGGAAATCTGGTATTCCCCAATTTCCTGCTCTATCTTATAACAATTATAAGTTGGAGCGGGACCAACGTTCCCCAGCTCAGTATAACAAGCGGGTTCGGTCAATATATCCGTATTATTATCTTGATTAAGGCGTGATATAGTCGCAACCTGGAGAGAGAGAGAAGAAAACACTCAGCGTATGCTCTTGCAAGATTAGATTGGTTATCTAATATATCTAATCAAGATGTCTCCTACTGTTTTAGTCAAATCTTCCTTCAAACCCTAAAAGGAAAGACTAGCCGGGATTAATTACACGCTACAAGTTCGCCAATCTTTCAGCCAGGCCAGTGTCGGTACTTTGAGGGAGGTCCCCCGTGCTTTCGCACGAACCTAATTAAAGTAAACCTCGTTTTCCCAGAGGCGTAACCCCGTTAACACCTTTCTAGACACCTACTTGATCGGCTAATTGTAATGTGTAAAACTCTCCCAGGAGTAACTCTTACTCCCAGCGGGTATCGGGATCCAACTATCTAATAGAAGGTATGCAATCTCATTGCAAATTTCAACTCTTGAAATTCCCAATAATATTTTACCCCTAGCAGCTATATGACCTTAACATAGTCAACAAATCATAAGTGCTAGTCAAGTTCAACCCGTCATTTCCCGATTGAATTAAACCCACCCGCACGACCCTTAACATAGTCAACAAAGTCGCACGACTACCCTAATCCAATCGCATCATATGCTTATACAGATAAGCACTAATCAGCTACCGCACACTACGCCTTAACATAGTCAACAAACAACGAATACTAACTAGTACTTATCTGAAATGACGGAGGGCTACGCAGGTTTTTCAGAAAACCCTGAGCGTAATGAACTTGATATCGTTGTAGAATCGAGTGATTTTAAATGGAGTGTTTTTGAGGCTTTTCTAGTTTTGCTAAAGGGGTCACTCCCGGTGAAGGGATCGTCGGCCCTTTCCTCATCGAATAAGGTGCAGGATATATCATATATATCACTGTGCAAAGCAGAAACTATAGAAGCAATCAAAAGACAAACCGAGTTTGTAGCATCTGCCAGTTATTGCTAAAGGAGTCACTCCCGGTGAAGGGATCTCGGTCCTTTCCTTATCGAATAAGGTGCTGGATGTTCTACAAGGAACACCGCTATGTAAAGCAACAACTAGAGCTACCAGTTTTATAAACAAGTTTCTACAACATCTTAGGTTTCTTTTATTTCATTAATCTCATTAATGAAGTCCCATTTTATTATGCTTCACAAGCATCTCTTTTGAAACGAAATCTGCAATATAACATATATCTCATATATATAATATATAAACATTCGTCTCAGGCAGTAATATGATCTCATCACAGAACATTGCAGCAGAAGAACATATATGAAATATTGGATATACTAGGACGTCCGTGTTTTCAATACGAGCCTGTATAAAACACGGATTCCACCGTCGCGATGAATAGCCAAACCCACATCCCTAGACCCCTACGATAGCGGCAAGTAACACTGCCAATTCTAGGGTTAGGAGACCCGGTCTCGACTCCTCGAGATGGTCTCCCACTGGACCCTAGAACCCGGTTACTTGTGCTCCCCGCCTTGGGTCTACCTAATGTAGAAAAGTAAATAATATACAACGGTGACATCTTCCGCTACCTGGAAGTGCCCCAATAAAAGAATATTACATACAAGTGAATTTTACATAAATGAAAAAGAAAAACTCTCATCTCACATAAAACCCCCGACTATTCAAAACGCGACGATCCAATATAACATATCACAGCAACACATAATATCACATATCATCAACGTAAGCAAGTATGCGTATCCCGATTGTCGTTGATGTATAGCAACGAAGCCGGCGATACACCACATACTACGCTTACGGTCACAGAAAAGAAAGTGTAAAACTACAACAGTTGGAATCCGCAACCTTTTTAGACATCGCATGCCTAACCAAATGAATTCCTTAGACATCGCATGCCTAACAATTATAAACCCCGCATTTTAGTCTCATTATCGAAAACTCTTTTCAATATTAAGTCGGGCAATTCAACAAGATTCCCGACGTCCTGATCGAATGCTCGTCGCAAAGTTTAGTAGACGGCCGCACCCCCGATACCGTCGACGAAGTGCACCAAGGCGGAACACCGCTACCGGGAGCACCCGAACGGATGCTTTCGGCGACGGGGTTCTCCTACAGTCACTTGGTCGGGGCAATGGAGTGAGGCTGTCTATTAAGTTTACCCGGCGAGTATCCGCGTACGCTACGTGATTGCGACGGACTTTTGATCACATCAAAATTCCGTGGCAACCGATCATCTGAGACTAAACTGCTATGTTTATAATATTCAAACTAGTTATCTCATAACTACCTGCGGATTCCAATTATTGTATCACATTCCAGATAAAATAGAAAAAGTTAAACTTTCCGATCGAATCATCAAGCACCCAAGATTTCCCCAATATATCTTAACACTTGAAATCAATTTAAAAACGTCCATCACATGCCACAGTACCAATGGTCCAGCCGTAGAAGGGTCATGCCAACGCCTCACATGTGGCACGCCGTACTGCCCCAAACCCTAAGGTTCAAAGGGCAGTTCAAGACGGTCACATAATCGAGTTAAGGTTTGTTGTCTTCTAGAGGGTCCACCGAGTTACTTGCATGACTTAGAACATTCTTAAACACGAGAAAAAATCCAACTTTTGAAAAATTTTCCGACAGGGGAAAAATTGAGTTATTGATATCCGTCCAAACTTTTTAACAGTTTCTAAAAGTTATCCGAAAAACCACATAGACAAAATCTGATACTCCGATCGAAACACCGAATCCCCAAAACAACCCATAAAAACTCAACTGCAGAATAAATATTAAAAATTCCCAGAAAATCCAGCATAATAAAATAAGAGTTACTGTGCAAACAGGAGTTGATGACGTCACCTTTCAGCCGCGGAACCGCCGCAGAAGGCATGCTTCTGCCGCGGTTCCGTCGCGCTTTTTACTGTTCACCAAAAAATTTTTGCACCGTAATTCTTAGAATTCCCTGCTGAATTTTTTACGCATTTTTAATTTGGAAAAATCCCACTTTTTAGAAAAAGTCCAGAGAGCATGTTTCGGGTTATCTTTTTGGTTCGATCGGACTTCAAACTCCGTCTAGACTTCGCCTAAAGCTCTAGCTTGGCTCTGATACCACTGTAGGGTTGCTAGGCACGCGCACAAGGGTCTACGAGGCATCAAACATGCCCGGATAAAAATTTAGCCGTGCCGAACAACCCGAATACGGAACTTTAAACTAGAGATTAGGCGAAAACAAGCATGCTAAATATTTTAACACTAAGTGAGAGGGATTACAACCTTTGTAGATCCGGTCCTTCACTTCATATGCTCCGTGTTGTGGTCCCTTCGCTGCGATCATCGGGATCCGGACTCTCGAGAGGTTCCACGAAGAGAAAGACGCAACCTTTGCTTCCGATCTTCGATACTAAGATGATCTACCTTGAAGTTTCTTTAACACAAGCTAACACTCATGAAATGATGTGAACACCCTCATCTAAATGGCAAGAGAAGATGAGGATGATGAAGTAGGATTTTTTGCTCTCTTTATTTATATTTTTCTCACAATTATTCATCACTTTTTGAAAAATCAAGCAAGCTTTTTCATGGAAGAATGAAGGAGGAAGAAGATGAATAATCATATGTGATGAATAATAAAAAGGTTATCATAATTATTTATGCAACCATGGTTGTAGTAACCAATGTAGAGAGTTTACTAGGGTTAGGGTTTGGGTTGGGTTAAGTGTGAGTCATGGATAAAGATCAATACAAATATCTTTATCATGACAAAGTAAAACCATTTAGAAACATCTAGAATGCATTAACCCAAATCAAACCCTAATCTTGTTTAAACTCCTCTAATCATGTTGCATTAATAATTATAACATGTTACAATATTATATATCACATATACAATATTTATTGCAACAAAATAAAATAATACAAATAACATATATCGCATATATATCAATGTATTATCCGAGTGAGAAAAAGAATCTTTTAGTGAGCTAATATTAGTTAATGTCTTTTAATATATCATATATATTATTATACATTAAATTATCGAATCAACACTTGATCCGACAATCCGGCTATATCGCATATAACCGACTAATATTTATCCGTATCGATTCATCGAATCAACACTTGATCCGATGACCCGGCTGATATTAAATATCGCGAGAGTAAAATACGGTATCACATATCGCATTATCCCCGGTCCCGCACATATCACATATGTGCTCCTACTCCGTTTTGCCTGAGTCAAGAAACCTCTGTGTAGGACTCTAAAGAATCGTCAATACGCCGGCAGTAGGTGATGATCATATCAAACACCCACAAGCTGCAAACGGTCAGCTAAACGTAACAGCTACCCAGGTATTGAGCGCTCAGAAGATCAACAAGCAAGCCTGTAACTTCTCCTGCGAATCCAAACAGTAACACTCCCGTACAGTCCGGTCTCGTCGTCTGATATGTTGCATATCTCGCCTAGGGGTGGTAAACGTCAGACCCCAGTAGCTCGATAAGTCGTGTTGATATGAGGTCTATAACAGTTCGAGAAACTACTGATAACACTTACCAGTAAATCTCAGCAACCCTGGCTAGGGATTTCCGGTTATAGCCAATCGAACACAGCACAACATCAACTCCCTGTACCGGGAGAGACGAATCCCCTCCTATCGCTCATTGCCTCCATGTGATTCGGGACTGTACCCAAAAGCCACCTTTTTGCACGCCCTCTTGGACATGGTATGATGGAAATCAAAGCACAGTGGGAATCACACAAGACTCTATGACGATCTCGGGTCAACAGACTACTCTGTACCAGTGTCACCGGAGAACTGCCATCTGACGTATGGTATAATACCATCTAGGAGTTCTCGGCGAGTCCGTCCAGTGTACCCAGTCTCTACTGAGCACCCGTACACCATCCTTGATGTCAAACACCGATGGATATGGGATCATCCATCGCCCATCATATGGGTCAAGATGCGTATACGCTAGTCTACTCTGGTGTATCGATGCCCTGTCTCGATACACCCTCGACTAGGAACAGTTATAGGATGTACTCGTCGACTACCGTGGCCCCACTAGTATGATCTCATCATAGTCCCAGCAGTCGAGTACAAATCCTAAGGGCTTTATCAACATGTAACATAGAGACAATCAAAGTACATGTTAAGATAAAGTACAACCAGATAGCATACTATCATGTCGAGCAAGAAAGTCCTCCCTATATATGTCCTAGCATCCACTACAATATACATCGTATGTACAGTAATGGCCTCTAGGGCATACATATAACTAACACCAGCTGTATGCTAAATTCTCAAAGTGCGCATTTTGGCTTGATAGAGTTGACTTCCTGGGTCATGTGGTGACTGGTGATGGTATTCTTGTGGACCCGAGGAAGATCGAGGCTGTACAGCTTTGGCCTAGACCTGTATCGGTGACTGAGGTCCGCAGCTTTTTGGGCTTAGCTGGTTATTATCGCCGTTTTGTGCAGGATTTTTCGAGTATCGCTGCACCGCTGACTGGACTGACCCGGAAGGGGTTTCCTTTTCTCTGGACTGATGCGTGCGAACAGAGTTTCCAGCAGTTGGAGACTCGGTTGACGACAGCACCAGTTCTTTCTTTACCTTCTGGATCGGGCGGCTACGTTGTGTATTGTGATGCTTCTCGAGTGGGACTCGGCTGTGTTTTGATGCAGCATGATAGGGTGATTGCATATGCTTCTAGGCAGCTGAAGAAGCACGAGCAGAATTACCCCACTCACGATCTTGAGATGGCAGCGGTAGTCTTTGCGTTGACGATCTGGAGACACTACTTGTACGGAGAGTCGTGTCAGATCTTCACGGATCACAAGAGTTTGAAGTATATCTTCCAGCAGCGAGATCTGAACCTGAGACAGCGCCGATGGATGGAGCTAGTAAAGGATTATGATTGTGAGATCCTTTATCACCCAGGCAGGGCGAATGTGGTAGCTGATGCTTTGAGTCGTAGGCCCGTGGGTAGCTTATCCCAGTTGAGCGCAGTTCAGTGTCAGTCTTCTGCAGATTGGCAGCTCTTGTGTGATTGTAGAGTGCAGTTCGAGTTCACCTCCACTGGGGGACAGTTTGCTCATGTCCGCGCCCGTCCACTACTATTTGATCGTATCCGTGAGGCGCAACCCAGTGATGCTCGCTTGTCTGAGATTCTTGAGCTTGTTCGACAGGGTACGATTTCAGAGTTCATGATTGATGACCAGGGTGTGCTACGATGCGGGACTCGCTTGTGTGTACCAGATGTTGATGGGTTGAGACGCGAGATCCTAGAGCAGGCACATCAGTCGGCCTTTAGTGTTCATCCAGGTTCCACCAAGATGTACCGCGACTTGAGAGACTTCTACTGGTGGGAAGGGATGAAACGCGATATTTCGGACTTCGTTTCGAGGTGCCTGACTTGTCAGCAAGTCAAGGCTGAGCATCAGAGACCGGCCGGAGAGTTGCAGCCTTTACCCATTCCGGAGTGGAAATGGGAGCAGATTTCCATGGACTTCATTGTGGGTCTACCCAGGACCAGTAGAGGGTATGACTCCATTTGGGTTATTGTAGACCAGTTGACGAAAGTGGCTCACTTCCTTCCAGTGAAGACCACTTTCGGCTATGCTCAGTACTCTCAGCTTTATATAGATGAGATTGTGCGTTTGCACGGTGTTCCCATATGCATAGTATCCGACAGAGGCACCCAGTTTACTAGCCGTCTATGGCAGAAGCTTCAGGAAACTTTGGGTACCAGGTTGAGTTTTAGCACCGCTTTTCATCCGCAGACCGATGGTCAGACGGAGGGACTATTCAGACTCTGGAGGATATGCTCCGTGCATGTGTGCTTGCTTTTGGGGGCAGTTGGGATCGTCACTTGCCGTTGATTGAGTTCTCCTACAACAACAGCTTTTAGGAGACTATTCAGATGGCACCTTTTGAGGTTTTATACGGTAGGAAGTGTCGATCGCCCCTCTGTTGGACCGAGCTTAGTGAGAGTCTGATTTTGGGACCCCAGCTTGTTCAGGAGACCACGGAGAAGATCCAGCTGATTCAGGACAGGATGGGAGCAGCCCAGTGCAGGCAGAAGTCTTATGCCGACCGTCGTCGTAGCAGACTTGAGTTCACAGTGGGAGATCATGTATTCCTGAGGATTTCTCCGATGAAGGGCGTTATGCGATTTGGGAAGAGAGGGAAGCTCAGTCCCAGATTTGTAGGTCTTTTCGAGATTCTTGAGAGAGTGGGTTCTGTTGCTTACCGTTTAGCGCTCCCGTCTAGTTTTCCGGATGTTCATCCCGTTTTTTATGTGTCGATGCTTCGTAGATACCTTCATGATCCTTCTCATATGATTCAGCACGAGACCGTTCAGCTTGAGCGCGATATTTCTTTCACCGAGCAGCCGGTAGTTATTTTGGATCGGCAGGTGAAGAAACTTCGGTCTAGAGTCTTGCCTTCTGTGAAGGTTCTGTGGCGTAGCCCTACTGGTGAGGAGATCACTTGGGAGATCGAGAGCGAGATGCGGAAGAAATTCCCTCATCTTTTTGAAGGTATGCTTGTTTGAAATTTTAATTCGGGGACCGAATTTCTATAAGGGGGGGGGGGAGATTGTAACGTTTTAGAAATCGTTATGCGAATTTGTCTGTTTTATGGTCAGTTTGTCGGTATTTTCCGATTTAACCCTACTGTGAACGAACGACCATATTGACTTTCTGGCACCTAGATTAGCTTAAATAAAGCTAGTGCGCAAGCTTTGGGAGTATATGGGACGTTTTGGTTCAATTTGAAATTTTCCCAATTTTAATATTATTTTAATGCGGTATTCAAATTTTGGGAAAATTTCACTAGCGATCTTTTCTTTTAATTAATTGAGTTAGCCAAAATCCTTCTCACTTCACTTAGATTTGTGTGGACTAGGATTTAAGCTAGGTTTTTAAAAGAAAAGAAAAGAAAGAGAATGAGTAGATGCATGCATGTGTGTGTATGTGTGTGAAAGCAATAAATGGCTTTAAATGATAGGAAATTGCTAGGAAACCCTCATAAATCACCCACCTCACTCCTTGGCCGAAATTCCTCCATTCTCTACTGCCCTTGCTCATTTCCCTTCTCATTTTATATCAATTCTATCACAAAAATTCTCCAAAATCCCAAATATATCACAAAATACCATAAGTTCTTGATTTTTGGCTCTTGGATCACTTGGAGCTAGGGAAAGCTAGGAGTTTGTGAGCAAAGTTGTTAGGTATAACCGTTTTACTGTTAAATTAGAGTTTTCTTGTTGTTTTGCTCGTTGGTTGATGCGTAGAATGTTTTTTTATATCGATTGAGGCGATATCGGGTTTTTAAGTCTTTTTAGAGCTTTTAATATCTGCTGTGACCTGGGAATTTTAGTGAGTGAGCAAACAAATTTAGAGAGATGTACTGGTAGACCTAAGACACCACCTGAGAGACGGAGGCCACCCTACCGGCCGGGGTCGGCGACCCCTAAAGCGATGTCCGGCGACGCCGGCGGTGTAGGGGGCAACTGGGGTGGGGCTTCTGTGGGTTGTTGTCTGCTGTTGTCTTGGGGTGTTTGGTACTGTTTACTTTTTAGGTAAACGCAGTATGCAAAATCTGGGATCGGTTACCTAAAACCTAGTGTTTTGAGTCCGCGTGATACGTGTTGCGACACGAGTCGTGTGTTTGTGCTGCGGTGTACTCAGTTTGGTATTGAGGTATCGTTGCGCGTGTTAGCCACTAGACGTGCACTCATGAGTTAGTTTAGTGTGTTGGTGCGTTTTAAATACGTAGTTTTGCGTTATTTTGATCGATTCTGAGATGTTTGCACTATTTCTTGTGTTTGTAAAATTATAGCGTCGCAAGCGGGGACTTCAGACGCTGCGAACAAAGGGAAGCAGGTGGTCGGATTTTCATAGCTGGAGACCACATGTGAGTAGATTTAAGATCTACGGGAAAATCGCTCGTATGGCGCTAAGCGTCGGGGCTAGACATGATATAATATTAGCCGTATATTTATTTGCTCATATAGAGATATTGCATGATTCACATTGCATGGTTAGCGACATTGAAACAGTTGTACTCGTGCGATTGTGCATATGACATATAGCATACCTGTATACCTACATGCTATATATATGCCATACTATACCTACTCGTTCGCACTTATACCTTGCTATTGTTACATGATCAGTTTTTATAGCATATATATCGGTGGTATGGGACGTTGTATATATATGTATTCTGGATTTGGATTTTTGGGAACCGTGAGATACATTTAATGACTTGTTGCATTAATTAGCGAACTTTTCCCGTGATATGCTCATATTGATGTTTTATGTTGCATATGCTATTTTATATGGATTTACGCATTTGAGATATGTTTTCATGCGATATAGGAATTTCAAGTGTCGATGTTAGGCACTTACATTCCGAGAGATATATGGGGTTTGACAGACCGATACGTGGAACATAAGTGTCGAAGTGGGATACTTGTATTTCGAGGAACGTATGGATATCAGGAAGACCGATACGTGGAATACAAGTGTCGAAGTGGGATACTTGTGTTTCAAAGAACGTATGGATACGAGTATTTACGTGTCGATGTTAGGCACTGGTTTTCATGATGTTTTAGAGTGTCGATGTTTGACACTCAGGTTCCATGAGACGTACAGGATTTGAGGGCCGATCTGAGGGCCAATCTGGGTATTTTGGGATTTGGGGTATTGTTGAGTTACACCGTGTTTTCCATGCTTATGATTTGTGCATGAGATTATTTACTATCCCGCACTCAGTATTCAGTTGATATGCATATGATTCATGTAGATATAGTACCCTGGTGGTATACCTTGATCATGATAGTTGCATATTCATATTGTCATACTCATGCTACCAGCTTACATGTTATTGATCATTTCTGTTAGTGCATACTTGCGATTTCAGTATGACGTTGTTTACTATTCACGAGTTGGCAACTCACCCCCGTTGTGCCACAGTGTTTTGCAGGACTTTCCCTCAGAGTTGTTGCGGCAGGGCATCTTATCATCACTACTTTTGCGGATACCGCTACTTTAGGCAGTGAGGCCTTTGCTTTTAGGTGGGTTTGCGGTTATCCGTTTGTATATTGTATATATTTTTGTTGGATCTAGTATTCTCCATCTACCACTGTTGTATATGACTTAGAGACGACTTGTGAGGATTCGGTGTTGTATTATTTTGGTGATTTTAGGTGCCGTGCTCGTAGAAGCCGGTTATGTTAGAAAGTTTACTTCTTTTATAGTCGTTTCTTTGTTATTTCTTCGCTTTGGCGTAGTATACTTGTTGTGGTGATTTGTTTCCGCCGTTGGGCGTGATTTTTGCTCCCACTTGGGATACTTTATATTATCTGTGTTGTACCCGTTTTCGGGGCTAGTTTTTACAAAGGAGGTGCTGCCGAAATTTTCAAGAAAGAAAACTAGAGTTAGAGATTTTAAATTGTGATTTCTAAATATTTTAAACTATGTTTTCTCCGTTGATCTAGTTTTGGGTGGTTTAGATTTCTGGGTGTTCGGCTTACTTAAGTTGCGTACGCCTTTAGACGTTACGTAGTTTGAGTGCCGATTACGGGCCGAATTGCGGGTCGTGACAGTATTGTACATATGATGTATATTATATTGGATGCTTGGACATATATAGAGATGACTTTCTTGCTCGATATGATAGTATGCTATCTGTTTGCTCTTTATCTTAACATGTATACTTATCTCTTTATACTGTCTTATAGTTACATGTTGGTAAAGCCCTTAGGATGTGTACTTGACTACCTGGACTATGATACGGATCATACTAGTGGGGACATGGTAGTCCATAAGTACATCCTTCAAGGTCCCTAGTCGTGGGTGTATCGAGACGGGATATCGATATACCAGTGTAGACTAGCGTATACGCTTCTCGACCCATGAGATGGGCGATGGATGATCCCATATCCATTGGTGTTTGACATCAGAGAGGGTATACGGGTGCTCAGTGGAGACTGGGTACACTGGACGGACTCGCCGAGAACTCCCAGATGGTATTATACCTCACGTTAGATGGCAGTTCTCAGGTGATACTTGTGCAGGTTTGTCTGTAGACCCGAGATCGTCATAGAGTCTTGTGTGATTCCCACTGTGCTTTGATTTCCACCTTACCACGTCCATGAGGGCGTGCAAAACGGTGGTTTTTGGGTACAGTCCCGAGTCACATGGAGGCAATGAGCGATAGGAGGGGTTTCGTCTCTCCCGGTATTAGGGGTTGATGTTGCGCTGTGCTCGATTGGCCGTAACAGGGAAGTCCCTGGCCAGGGCTGATTAGAGATTTACTGGTAAGTGTTACCGGTAGTTTCTCGACCCATTATGAGCCTCACATCGGCATGACTTATCGGTTATTGGGGTCTGACGTTTACCACCCCTAGACTTGATATGCGACATATCAGACGAAGAGACCGGACTGCACGGTAGTGTTGCCGGTTGGCTCGACGGGAGTTGTAGCAGGTTCACTTGTTCTCTTCTGATCGTTCAATACCCGGGTGGCCGTTACGTTTAGCTGACTGCTTGCGGCTTGGGGGTGCTTGATATGATCATCACCCACAGCCGGCGTATTGACGAGTCTTAGAGTCCCACAAAGGAGTTACCTAGTCTAGGCGAAACGTTGTGGTGCGCGTATGCGATATGCGCATGGACCCGGTTAAAATGCGCGTATGGGATGCCGAATATTGATCGGGCGGCTTGTTTTTGGTGGGGTCGTATGTGATATGACCGGATTGATAAATCAAGTGTTGATTTATCATTTAACCATTAGCTTCTCACTTAAAATCCTTTCTTGAGTTTGATGGATGTATGCATGCATGTATGCTTTCTTTATAGATTCATGCACATATGGATATACATACACACATACATACATACATCCTTCATGGTTGTACATACATGAAAATGGTGGCAATATAAGACTCACACCATGGTTTGATTTATATATAAATTATTATTTCATTTGATTTAAAAACAAAAGAAAAGAAAAGGATAATTCATGGATGCTTTCTACACTCTTCTTGACCTAACCATGCTCACCCACCATTTAATCATGGATTACTTTTCCTTTTGGGTTTTAACTCAAGTTCAATAATATCCTAATTGATCAACCATGGTTTGAGATGAGAGATAAAAATATATATAGATATATTTTCTTTTTTCTAGAAGAGGTTTTTCTTTTCTCTTATTCAAAAAAGGCCACCATCTTCTTCCTCCTTCTTCCATTGCTCTCTAGATTTTTCAGGTGAGCAAAATACTCATCAAGTTAGGATTTTGAAGTGAGAAAAGCCACCACAACATCATTCTACACAAGTCTTGCCCACTTGTTTAGAGTGTTAGCTTCCATTTTCATTCTTGATCTTGCGAAGTTGCTAGCTTGAACAAAGCGGACTCCGGATGGATCATCGTTGACCTAGAGGAGTTCAAGCGGACCTTTTCCAAACCCCAAGTAGCCGAGGAGTCTAGCGTAGGGAGCTACAAAGGTTGTACTCTCAAAACCCTAGCTTTTCTTACTTGTGATGATGTGCAAGTTTTGAAACCCTAATTTTTCTAGGAATGATTCTTTGTGTGTTCACTTAGCACCCTAAAATTTTAATCTTTGGTACATGTGATGCTTCCAAACCCTTCATGTGGTGCTAGGTTAACCCAACAATACAATTGTTAGAATCCACATTAATTAGTTTTGTGAAAACTAATTATCGATTTGTAAATCTCATGTTTTAATCTCAATGTTGGATTACCACGGAATTTAGATTTGGATCAAAACTCCATCATAATCCCGTATCATATGCGAATACTCGCCGGGAGACACTAGTAAAGAGCTACGACCCTTTGGCCCGACCAAGTGACTATAGGAGAACCCCATAGCCAAGAGCATCCACTCGGGTGCTCGCGGCCACGATGTTCCGCCCAAGTCCATTTCGTTGACGGCCTCGGAGGTGCGGCCATCCACTAAAGTTCTTGACGAGCCTTCGATCTTTTAACTGTGAATCCTGTTGAATTACCTGGCTATAACTTTGAAAATTGTTTTCAATTCGAGGCTTAAATGTAAGGTTTATATCATCAGGCATGAAATTCGGAATATGTGATAATCCGGGTTTATGATGTCCATGGATATGGATTCTAATTATTGTAGTTTTCATTTCTTTTCTGCGACCATAAGTGTAATATGTGACAATATCCCCAATCTCGTTTCTATACGACGACGACGATATTAGGGATACACATATTTACTTACGTTGATGATATGTGATGTAATTGTGTTTCTATATCGATATGTTATATTAGATCGTCGTGATTGAATAGCCGGGGTTTTATGTGAAATGCTAGCTTTTCATTTTCATTCATATAAATTATTGTATGTAATATTCTATTATTGGGACACTTCAGGATTAAGATTGTTGTCTCCATTCGATATATATTATTTACTTTTCTGCATTAGGATAGACCTAAGGCGGAGAGCACAAGTAACCGGGTTCTAGAGTCCAGTAGGAGGCCATCTCGAAGAGTCGAGACCAGTCGCCTAAGTCTAGAATTGGAAGGGTTGCTTGTCGCTCTCGTAGGGGTCTAGGGGTGTGGGCTTGGCTATTCATCACGACCGTGGAATTCGTGTTTTTCGTTAATGGTTTAATCTAAAACACGAACCTCCTAGTATATCCTATATTTCATATACATGCTACTGCTCTGCTGTGATGTGATGTGATCATATAACCGCGTAAGATGAATGCTACTTATATATATGATATACTAGTAGACACTGTTGGATATAGTGCCCTCAAAGTCAATTATTGGATCACAGGTACGTGATTGCAATGATTGAGGCAGGATCTATACCGATATGACAGTCTTGCTCGAGATGATAGTATGCTATCTGGTTTGTCTTTATCATCGTATACATGCTTTAGTTCACTATTGCATGATGATAGAGCCCATATGATTCTTGCTTGGCTACCAGAAGTATGATGACGATCATATACGTGGGAGCTGGAGTCTATAAGCACATCCTTAAAGTGTCCCTAGTCGTGGGAGTTTCGAGACAGGGCATCGATACTCCAGAGTAGACTAGTGTATACAGTCGAGACCTCGACGAGGGGCGGTGGTCGGTCTCACAAGCCATTGGTGACAGTTGGTTCACCTAAGATGTATACAGGTGCCCATTGGGTTATGAGTACACCGGACATGACTCGCCGGGAATATGCTAGTTGGTATTATACATATCTTCAGATAGCAGTTCCCTGGTGACATGTGTACATGTTAGTTTGTCTACCTGAGATCGTCATTTATCTCGTGTGAGTTCCCACTGTACTTTGATTTCTACCCTACCACGCTCAAAGGAGACGTGCAAACAGGTATTTTTTGGGTACAGTCCCGAGCCACATGGAGGCAGTGAGCGGATCGTCGGGGATTCGTCTCTCCCGGTATTGGGGGCTGATGTCGCACAGTGCATGGGTGGCCAACACTAGAAATCCTCGGCCGAGGTAGTGGAGAATTACTGATTTGGATCAGTAGTTTCTCAGGAGGTGATGGGCTTCATACCGACACAAATTATCGCGTTATTAGGGGTCTTACTTTATCCACCCCCTAGACTCGATATGCGATACTCATAGACGAACGGACCAGACTGTATGTATATTGTCACTGTTAGGCTCAGTAGGGTTTCTGGATGAGTTCGCTCGTCAGCTTCCCTTCCAATCAATACATAGGCAACCGTTACGTACAGCTCGTACCTCTAATGTGCTAGTGGTTATACCCAGTGCCAGTGTGTTGATGAGTCATTAGAGTTCCCCACAGACAGTTTCCCAAGTTCGGGCGAAACGTTGTAGAGGCCGTATGGTTTTATGGCAGGGTTCGGAAAATGCACATGCGTTTACGCACGTGTCATATTTCGGGCAGTTAATACTGGTCGGCTTTGGTTTAAGTCGGATCCGAGTATTATACTGTGTAGATATAATATTTTTGTCTCAGTTACATTTGTATTCGATCGTAATACAAATGCGGGTATGTTTATACTGATACGGGGTTATCCTGAAATTCGTTTCGGGATCGCTTTTAGAAGTTGCCAGTTTCCAGTTTTCTATCGCCCTTATTTGACATTCGGTTAAATGCGGATTTATCTTTTCTTGAGTGAGTCATAGGGTGAGTCGTGCTTCTAGATGGTGACTAGGATGATGAGGTGGCTAATGAGTCATTTGTTGCATTTATTAGATGATTACTAAGGGTTATGATTCATTGTTTCATTTAATGTTTAAGTGAGGTGTTTAAATGACTCATCCTCTTCTTTATGGTTATGGTCATCCCCTCCTCTCTCCTACACTCACCCCCTCCTTGATAAATTGTGGCCGGCCATTCATTTTGGGAGAGGATGGTTGCTTGAAAAAAGATTAAAGTTATGGATTCATGGAAATTAGTATATTCAATTCTTATTTCACCCGATCTGAAAGGCAACTTCATTAACCGTTCGTCTATAGCTTTGGACGTAACGAGACAAAGAGTTCTACTCATTCTCTACATCATCTTGGTCATCTCTTTTAGCAAACTTAATGATCGAGTTTCCTCGGTTCAGAGGCGGGAGCCCGTTTAAAGATCCGTCGACGTGGTGCCACCTGGACGAGGAGACTGGAGATTCAGGAGATCGGAGCAGCCGCAACAAAGCGTGGGATGATGGTTGAAGACCAAAGGACTCGGATCGTTCGGTATAACATTTCTACCCACTTTGTAGTTTGTTAGTTTAGCTTTAATGGCAGATCCGGGTTATAGTACACGATAGCGCCAGTTGTAAAAGTTTTTGTTCCGCATTTGGCGTCTGTTAGACTGCCGGGGCGCTACCGTGGACTTACAGTGGTATCAGAGCCTCACCATTAAGCTTTAATAACTTGTGCTAACGCTTTTAAAGCATCGATCGAACAAAATTTTCAAAACTGCAATTTCCATGTTCAAAGTTTCTGTCGATTTTTTAAAGGGCCTAAAAATTATTTTGCATATCACAGAAAATTGAGCAGGGTTTTTGAAGAGTTACGGTGAAATTTGGACACGTGTTACCACTATACTGCCGCGGATCCGCGGTCAAAGCATGGGTTTGACCGCGGAACCGCGGCCAGTATGTGGCAACAGTGGACCAAATTTTTCCAGTGTGTTCTTCATGTGAAATTGTGGTTTTTGGTATATTTCTTTTGGGCCCAGATTTTATTACTGTACAGCAGATGTACGTGGGGCCCACTTCGGGAATTTTTGTCGATTGAAATTTTAAACTTGTTAGTATGCTGTATTTACTTTATATCTCCGACCGTGAATGTCATTCGAGTGGTAAACCGCGTCTAATTGCTATAGTTCTTTTAGACGGGTTTGCGAACGTGACATTCGCGTTGATGTTCTGTGTCGTGCTGTAATGTTGCGGATATGTCGTGGTGGATAGCAGTGTGCAATGGTAGTGCTGTTTGGATTTATTTGTACATTTGATATTGCGGGGTGAGTGTCTAATATGTGGACTGCCGTCACTGCCTGTTTGTATAATATTCTTTTGGGGAACGACCGGGCTGAGGTCGATGTACCCGTTGTATATATTTTCTTTTCTGTATTAGGATTACCCCGCGGCGGAGTGCACGGATAACCGGGTTCTGGAGGGCAACGGGTCCGTATCTCATGGCTTTGAGAAGCAGAGGGGCCTCACTCTAGAATTGGCAGACTATTCGCCGCACTCGTGGGGGGTACAGGTTGACCCAAGGAGGGGTGCTCAAGTTACCGGATTCCGTGAAGTGCCGGGTGGTCCATTCACTTTGCTGTAGGGGGCTGCCTCGCTTCAGGTTTTGGTGGGTAACTTGCCGCACCCGTAGGGGTCTAGGTTTCATTACACAGGCTATCCACACGACCAGGGGAACGTCGGGTTTCAGTAGCGGCTCTGTGAAACCCGGGGATCCCAGATTATCTGTATTGTTCTGTGATGCTTATTACTTTTCTATAATGTTGCATTTATTACACCTGGAGCGATTATTGTATATTGGTATATATACTAGTAGATGTTGTATATGTTTTACACCCGCGCTAGTCCAGTCCCCGCTCTGTCGTTAGTTAAGTAACCTAACGGGTGATGACGGGACCCAGTGACGAGTGCGGATGGCATATACGTACATTATATTTTCGTTCTTTTCTGGTGTGATTAATTGATAGGAATGCGTTGATTCTTATCAATGCAAGTAAAACAAACCTATATTGGATGTTGTTGGAACAATTTTTAAAAGTGTTATTACAAAGACGTTTCCTTTTGTTTTGCATAGTGATATTCGGTTATGAATATCCAGCACCTCATTCGATGAGGCAAGGGCCGAGATCCCTTCACCGGGAGCGACCCCGTGGGCAGAACTTTGCGTCAGGGTAATAACTTGTCACGACCCGGAAGAGCACGTGACTGACCCTTGGACCATATGAAGTCTATAGGACCCCATCTGATCCAAGTAAGCCAAAAGCCCAGCAATCTAAAACCATTTAAAGAGTAAATAAGGAAAACTGTTTTTGAAAAGTAAGGAAATCATGTTTGGAAATCAAAGTTTTTAAATAACTAAGCCGAATATGCATTTTTTAAAAATGTTTAACCTTTCCTGAAAATTTCGGCAGAGTTTCCTTTGTAAAAACTGGCCCCGAACGGGGTACAACAAGAATAATATATATGAAATGATAAAAGGCATCCCCAAGCGGGAGCTAGCTCTTCGTCCATCGACGGTCACAACCACGCAAGCAATAATAATATACAACGCCAAAGGGCGAGGATCAAAACCAAAAAAAAAGAAACTCAAAACAGCCAGAAAACCGTAATACTACTAGCGCGACTCTAAGGTCGAAATAAAACAACACTGTTTTCTAAGTCTGAAACAATATACAAGTTTTGGTTGATGGAAATTCTAGATACAATAAATGATACATGAACAATGGCGGTTCTGATACAAAAGAACCCACCTATCCAAGCAAGTCACCGATAAGGAAGCAGTGTGCCAGAAATGCCGCTATGGAATCTGTATGGCAAAAACCTGCAAGGACTGGGGCACAACGGGGGTGAGTTGCCAACTCGTGAATAGAAAATATCTACAAGCAGAGATCGAATGCATGACCCATCCTAGGTCAATCGGATCAGATATAAATAAACCTCAATATGAATAAAGCTGAAGCATGCTAAACTGGCAATGTAATCTCTACATGAGTGTAATGCCAAGTGCTCGTGCTAGTGCCTCAGGTAATAGCATGTCATGAATATGAGGTATGATCAATGTAGTCAAATCTGCACACACGTAGATCCCATCCACTCGTCACCCAATGACAATAACCATCATGCAAGTAAATATCATGAAACCTGTGCATGGAAATATGAGGATATAACCCACCCGTGTCCCTCGCGACACGTCAAATCATGGAACCGGAGTGCCCAGCATCGGCACTCGAAAACATCATGAAAACTGTGCCCAGCATCGGCACATAAATCCTCATATATCGGGCTCCGTCAGTCCGGATCGGCCCGCGGGCTCTGTCTGCGGTATCGGCCCTCGGCCCCGGCAGGACGCCCAAATCTATCCATCGACTCTGGTCAGTATCCTCCGGATAACCGCCAGGTCCAACCAATCACCGGTAGGTACTCGCCCGCCTCCAGGCTCAATCGGCAAAGCTCATCGATCATCTTGCCGAGGGGAACCATACCGGGTCCACCATGTACCCGCAATCGGCTCATCCACTCCTCGATTCGGGTTTCACATGTCGCTCTCAGCACCGAGAAAACACATGGTGGACGCACTGAAATATCATATCAAGGGTAACCGGGTTTTTAAAGCAATGACATATTCTCTTTTGAAACACTCTCGGTTCCCAAATCCAGAAATATCATAGAAACAACATATCTCAATGCGTATAATCAAAAGCATGAAGTATGCGACATGTAAAGGAAGGTATGCATATCATGTCATGCAAGGATCATATACTGAATGCAATAGTACTACAGTGTAGTGACATGGCAATTATCGATGATGAGTGTGTGAGCTGGCAACAAGTGTACGTGGAACATATGCATCATCGATAATGGTGCTGGTGTCCTAGCAGCATGACTGAAATATAACCACAGTACAAGCGATGCAATGCAAATAGCATGAATATGCGGAATCGAATAATCAACGCAAAAGTAAAGAATCTACACCAATCTGTACAAGTCATTCAGGGGTGCCATTTGAAATAAGACGAATCAGGGCTTTTGGAAAAACAAGGGCTACGGTGTTTTAAGAAAAGATACATCATTTGAAAATATCCGTATGACCCTTCTGCCTATCTTTAAAATATCCCCGATTCGTTAGTTTGAAATAGGTATGACTCGGTCCAGTCTAATGTCTACTAAGTAATCTAGACAGGAGGGGTAAGAAACCACCTAATCTGAGTCAATATATATAGATATGATAGTCGGTGATCCCGCATCAATAACATATCATAAGATATCCTCGAGTCATGAGTGCGGATCTATCATCAATATCGGCTCGTACGGTAGATCGTCGTACGGCATCCCAATAGTTGGGTAGGGGTCAATATCACAGTACCTCATCACATATCAGGTATCACTATCATCAGATCGCATAATCTGGGGTACTACTCTAAGTCTAGTACAAATCGATACCATCTATAAAAATATGAATGCGGGTAATGCACATGTCCAAAGGCCCGCTAAAACTATCATATCGCACCTCGAAGACAAGCTATGTCACATCGCCGATCTCACGGCCTCACATCAAGTATCATCTCAAACCACGTATCATCCTCAAATCCCGTATATAAACACATAGTCCCATACCCATGTGTAGATATACGCACCATCATATGCACTCTAATAAATGAAAGAATGAATGCAAGTATGTGTGTAAATGTATGTGTGAGTGCAACCACTACTCTAGGGTTCGCACTACTCAACCAATAAATCCTTATCACCAATAATCCATTATTACCACCAATTACCCTAAACAACACATAATAAATATATGTGTGTATACGTATTCGTATACATCACCACGGACTGCGGGGGTGCTATACGCCATCCACCCGACTTCTCCCCGTAGATATAAATCTACTCACATTGCTTCTCGTATGCCAAAGCCGATGTCGCTATCTTCACCTCCTTTGCCTCAACATCACGCGGGGGTACCTACAAGTATATCACAATGCTAAAGCACATGAAAATCACATCGGAAACCAAAATAGCACACGCTACCCGCATAGGTAAAAACCTATCGACTCGCATGTAAACACAATCAAAATCCACTTGTCGTTGACGTCCAAACGCCACCCGACAGGAATGAATCACCAAATACCAAAATCCATGCTAAAACAAGTCCCAAATTATACACCAACATAGGAAAATCAACCCAGATTTCACCCTAGATGGAATCAGTCAAAACTAGACATACTCAGGGTCAAAACTAGAGGAAATGGGGGCATGCACAGAATACGAGGCAATTCCTTAAAATACCTTATTTTAGAATTTTCCATAATTTTTCCCCATTTATCTGTATTTAATTATACCAGAATATTAAAATATTCATTAAAATAATATTAAATTATAAAATTTCCCAAAAATCATATTTTATTATTTTGAAGACGTTACAATCTACCCCCCTTAAAGAAATTCGGTCCCCGAATTTAAATTTAAACCCCCAAATACTAAAATATTTCAATACAAATTCCAAGTCATCGGGGCTCCGAAATCATCTATACATAAAACATCATAGCGCAATGCATGCGCATGAGTACTGAGCAGATAACTCAAAAGCAACACTCCATCAAGCATCCGCAATCATCGGAGTCATGGTAACGACACAATGTCAAATCCAATACAAAATCAATATGATATGGACCAAGACTATACATGTAGACACCTAATCTATACATGTAATTAGCTGATGCAACTGTATGCCAAATCTTTTTAAGTCGCTGTGCGATGCGCGTAACACTGCACAGTGGCGGACATTTCTCATAAGAAAATAACTATATATGTGTATATATATCCTTTGTTTAATAAGCACGTTCCACCATTTTGAAAATAATCAGAAGGGTTTCCTTGTTTTTAAAACGTTTTGTGTCATATCGGACACGTAGGTATATACTGAGACTATAGCTCGCTTTTCGGAAATCCCTTCGATAACTATCGATACATGCAAAATATATCCAGGCACTGTCCACTGACTAGTCCTGCTCAGTATGAAAGCAAATATCCCACATCATAAAAATGTACTGCTCCAAAAGGAATAAATTCCAAAAATGCACATAACACCACCCTGTGCGTCTGACGCGCACGGAAATCAAAATCCATATATGCGCTAAACATGTGCACAAAACAACATCTAGGTGCAATGGGTGTGCACGAAGCATCTGTCATAGGCAACATGTGTGCCTGACAGCCAAAACAGGTGCATCTGACATGCACGAAGAATCTCGATTTAGTGCATCTAGTGTGCCCCAAAATCGTATCTCAAAACATGCGCCCAACATGCGCGAAAATCCAAATCAGTGCATCCATCATGCACGAATGAAAATCTAGACCCTGCGCACTCAATATGCACGGAATCACAAAATCCAATAGCAACGTCGAATATGCGTAAGTCCAGTCAAAAGCACGGAGTGCAAGAATCCACATCAATATCACAATCAAAATCGACATACCGAAAGGCATCAAATCGAAGTCAGGTGCAATCGTAATGCACAAAATATAAATCCGGTGCAACAAAGGCACGAAATATAAATCTGATGCGATAAACGCAAGAAACATAAAACTGGTGCGACAAATGCACGAAGTATAGAACTGGTGCATCCTATGCACAAATACCAAGCAATAACTCAAATACGTAAGCAGCAACACCAAGTGTATCCAGATATGAAGAAAATCATAAACGTGTGCAGCTGCGGGCACAAAACACATATCGATGCACTACAAGCACATATAAGCTATACCGAGTGCAAAATCAAAACACTAAAATTACATGAAACTCTGCTGGAAGCGTAAATCAAATCACCAGCATAAAATAGGCATGAAATCGCAATCAACAGCTCAAGAGTAATAACTATGTACAAGGTATAAATACCCAGTAGGTGCAACCATGGTGCACAAAATCAAATATCATGAAACTCAGTCATCAAGACTAAATCATGCGAATAGATCGCCCAAAATACCGAAATCCAAAGCAACGGATACGTGATAATCAAATCACAAAATCACAAATCATAATTACCGTCGTCGGTATACCCTCCTTCAGGGTCGAGAAGGTACCGGTACATCCGATGCTAGCAGCGCAAGATATCTACTTGCCTCTTGCTCGCGGCTGGCGTCCTCTGCCTCTGGTTCCTGATCTTTCCTGTAGATTACCAACTCGCAATCCATCGGCTCATCGGCCCGGTCAGGTGTGCTGACAGGAACGATTCCGTTCTTGCACTTCCCTGGTCATCTCTCGGTCAATCCTCACGACCGCTCGTAAAGCAGCACATCTCTGGCGCCGACCTCGGGTCCTCTGGATGCATATCACACATCCGATCCTGGGTGCAACTCTTATTGCAGCAGTGTACTGGAAGGAATCCTACTCAAGGTCTCTTCTGATCTTGCCTAAGCCAAACTGTAAGGAGGCTGGTACTCTGGCGTAATCTTTTCTCGCTCTCTGGACCTCTGCGTCCTTAGTACAACATCTCCTCGGAAGCTGGTCGCATCTCTACGCCTCTGTATACATGTCCGGCCTTTAATCTTAACGGGGTGTAGTAACAGCTCGTCTGCCTCTCGCACGAACTTCTTGTCCCGCTTGTCTGTATCATCGACCATTCGACGTCGCGTCTTTATCTGCACACTGCAATGTCCTCGGCTACGGTCCACCCGAAGTCTCTAACACGGACTCGAAATCACCAACTCAGTATCTTCATCACTCAGTAGAAGATATCTAGCCGAACACGTCCTCAACGTGCATATCGCATCTCTGATGTCAGCGGAGTGGAACGTCATCTCGTCGAAATCTCGTGCAAACTCTTTACTCCACCTTGCTCCACTATCGACTGATTCGGACTCATCTCATCATGGCTACACAGGCTGCGCTCCGACGGCTATGCTCGTATCTGGAGTCTCCCAAGCAGTGTCCCATCACATGATATCCGAATGATGTCGAATCATCCGATCGACTCGTCAGAACCTCACAATCCCCCAAGAGCTCAACATCTCGGGTACAGTTTAATAGTATCGAGTACATGCCACAGCGTCGGTGGTCCAGCCGTAGAAGGGCAAACCCAAGCCTCACTAATGGCGCCGAGGAACTGCAGCAAACCCTAAGGTTCAAAGGCTTTCACACGGTCATTAAGTCGAGTTAGGGTTTCATTCTTCTAGAGGGTCTATAGAATCACCTGCATGTCTTTCCGTATACTTTAAACTTGGAAAATGGGTTCCTGACCTTCGATCGTCTCAATCGACTCTCAACGAATCTGCGTGAAGTCGCCTCTAGCTGGAATCAATCTATCTGATGACCTCGCATCGGGGTAAGCGAACGAACCACATGTCCTAGTCATTAATCCTCGGTGACTAGCGACTCACTATCACATCTCTAGGAATATGCTCATGCTGCAGTAGCTCCAATCATCTGGGCGATATCTCATCACTCGCAGCAACAACTGGCTCATTCGTCGGTACGCTAAGCAGCGCCTCAACCATCATGAATAAGCGATACATCAGCGGTCATCACATCCTGGCTGGCCTCTATCAGTGGCTCAATCCTCTGGTACCGTCCGGTACATCCTAGAAATCTCACAGCAGCGATCTGTCAAACGCCCATAGTGCGGAAACACAAAATACGAAGCCTCAATGCAACCGTATGTCTCTGGAATCACACCCCGGTCAGCCCTCGTCCCTGACGAGCTCATGCTGACAACTCGAGCCGTAGCTCACTCTGCCCGTGCAATCGCGGCAGCAAAACCACAACCAGTATCAATGAAGATAGATCATAGGAAGGAATATGACACAATGCAAGGAAATGTACAACCTAAGGTTTCTTAAGCGGAGTCGCGTGTCGTAAGTATGCCGCGGAACATACCCACGGTACGTCACTCTACTTTAGTCACCTATTCCATCAACCAAGGGTCATCCTACACGACGAAAGTTTGGGTCTAATACCCCCTCGACCAAGTCTAAGTTCCGTAAGGTCAAGCCTAAGTTCCTTATATAGATAACGCCCTAGGCTCCACATAGTCAAACTTAGACTCGAACCAAGGTCAACCTAGCGCTCTGATACCAACTTTGTCACGACCCGGAAGAGCACGTGACTGGCCCTTGGACCATATGAAGTCTATAGGACCCCATCTGATCCAAGTAAGCCAAAAGCCCAGCAATCTAAAACCATTTAAAGAGTAAATAAGGAAAACTGTTTTTGAAAAGTAAGGAAATCATGTTTGGAAATCAAAGTTTTTAAATAACTAAGCCGAATATGCATTTTTTAAAAATGTTTAACCTTTCCTGAAAATTTCGGCAGAGTTTCCTTTGTAAAAACTGGCCCCGAACGGGGTACAACAAGAATAATATATATGAAATGATAAAAGGCATCCCCAAGAGGGAGCTAGTTCTTCGTCCATCGACGGTCACAACCACGCAAGCAATAATAATATACAACGCCAAAGGGCGAGGATCAAAACCAAAAAAAAGAAACTCAAAACAGCCAGAAAACCGTAATACTACTAGCGCGACTCTAAGGTCGAAATAAAACAACACTGTTTTCTAAGTCTGAAACAATATACAAGTTTTGGTTGATGGAAATTCTAGATACAATAAATGATACATGAACAATGGCGGTTTTGATACAAAAGAACCCACCTATCCAAGCAAGTCACCCATAAGGAAGCAGTGTGCCAGAAATGCCGCTATGGAATCTGTACGGCAAAAACCTGCAAGGACTGGGGCACAACGGGGGTGAGTTGCCAACTCGTGAATAGAAAATATCTACAAGCAGAGATCGAATGCATGACCCATCCTAGGTCAATCAATTAGATATAAATAAACCTCAATATGAATAAAGCTGAAGCATGCTAAATTGGCAATGTAATCTCTACATGAGTGTAATGCCAAGTGCTCGTGCTAGTGCCTCAGGTAATAGCATGTCATGAATATGAGGTATGATCAATGTAGTCAAATCTGCACACACGTGGATCCCGTCCACTCGTTACCCAATGACAATAACCATCATGCAAGTAAATATCATGAAACCTGTGCATGGAAATATGAGGATATAACCCACCCGTGTCCCTCGCGACACGTCAAAATCATGGAACCGGAGTGCCCAGCATCGGCACTCGAAAACATCATGAAAACTATGCCCAGCATCGGCACATAAATCCTCATATATCGGGCTCCGTCAGTCCGGATCGGCCCGCGGGCTCTGTCTGCGGTATCGGCCCTCGGCCCCGGCAGGACGCCCAAATCTATCCATCGACTCTGGTCAGTATCCTCCGGATAACCGCCAGGTCCAACCAATCACTGGTAGGTACTCGCCCACCTCCAGGCTCAATCGGCAAAGCTCATCGATCATCTTGCCGAGGGGAACCATACCGGGTCCACTATGTACCCGCAATCGGCTCATCCACTCCTCGATTCGGGTTTCACATGTCGCTCTCAGCATCGAGAAAACACATGGTGGACGCACTGAAATATCATATCAAGGGTAACCGGGTTTTTAAAGCAATGACATATTCTCTTTTGAAACACTCTCGGTTCCCAAATCCAGAAATATCATGGAAACAACATATCTCAATGCGTATAATCAAAAGCATTAAGTATGCGACATGTAAAGGAAGGTATGCATATCATGTCATGCAAGGATCATATACTGAATGCAATAGTACTACAGTGTAGTGACATGGCAATTATCGATGATGAGTGGTGAGCCGGCAACAAGTGTACGTGGAACATATGCATCATCGATAATGGTGCTGGTGTCCTAGCAGCATGACTGAAATATAACCACAGTACAAGCGATGCAATGCAAATAGCATGAATATGCGGAATCGAATAATCAACGCAAAAGTAAAGAATCTACACCAATCTGTACAAGTCATGCAGGGGTGCCATTTGAAATAAGACGAATCAGGGCTTTTGGAAAAACAAGGGCTACGGTGTTTTAAAAAAAGATACATCATTTGAAAATATCCGTATGACCCTTCTGCCTATCTTTAAAATATCCCCGATTCGTTAGTTTGAAATAGGTATGACTCGGTCCAGTCTAATGTCTACTAAGTAATCTAGACAGGAGGGGTAAGAAACCACCTAATCTGAGTCAATATATATAGATATGATAGTCGGTGATCCCGCCTCAATAACATATCGTAAGATATCCTCGAGTCATGAGTGCGGATCTATCATCAATATCGGCTCGTACGGTAGATCGACGTACGGCATCCCAATAGCTGGGTAGGGGTCAATATCACAGTACCTCATCACATATCAGGTATCACTATCATCAGATCGCATAATCTGGGGTACTACTCTAAGTCTAGTACAAATCGATACCATCTATAAAAATATGAATGCGGGTAAAGCACATGTCCAAAGGCCCGCTAAAACTATCATATCGCACCTCGAAGACAAGCTATGTTACATCGCCGATCTCACGGCCTCACATCAACTATCATCTCAAACCACGTATCATCCTCAAATCCCGTATATAAACACATAGTCCCATACCCATGTGTAGATATACGCACCATCATATGCACTCTAATAAATGAAAGAATGAATGCAAGTATGTGTGTAAATGTATGTGTGAGTGCAACCACTACTCTAGGGTTCGCACTACTCAACTAATAAATCCTTATCACCAATAATCCATTATTACCACCAATTACCCTAAACAACACATAATAAATATATGCGTGTATACGTATTCGTATACATCACCACGGACTGCGGGGGTGCTATACGCCATCCACCCGACTTCTCCCCGTAGATATAAATCTACTCACATTGCTTCTCGTGTGCCAAAGCCGATGTCGCTATCTTCACCTCCTTTGCCTCAACATCAGGCGGGGTACCTACAAGTATATCACAATGCTAAAGCACATGAAAATCACATCGGAAACCAAAATAGCACACGCTACCCGCATAGGTAAAAACCTATCGACTCGCATGTAAACACAATCAAAATCCACTTGTCGTTGACGTCCAAACGCCACCCGACAGGAATGAATCACCAAATACCAAAATCCATGCTAAAACAAGTCCCAAATTATACACCAACATAGGAAAATCAACCCAGATTTCACCCTAGATGGAATCAGTCAAAACTAGACATACTCAGGGTCAAAACTAGAGGAAATGGGGGTATGCACAGAAAACGAGGCAATTCCTTAAAATACCTTATTTTAGAATTTTCCATAATTTTCCCCATTTATCTGTATTTAATTATACCAGAATATTAAAATATTCATTAAAATAATATTAAATTATAAAATTTCCCAAAAATCATATTTTATTATTTTGAAGACGTTACATAACTTCACTATAGTCGATTACAAGTTGCTTTGCATCAGGGTATTCAGTTAGAATATCCTGCACCTCATTCCACGAGGAAAGAGCCGAGATCCCTTCACCGGGAGTGACCTCTTTAGCAAAGGTTTTTCGTCACTATATTTTTATAAAAAGCTATCAGGTTCCTTCAACGAGATCAAGTTCATTACGTTAAAGGTTTTTTGCCAAAAACCAGCCGTAGCCCTCCGTCGTGTCTTATGGATGGTCGGTAGTATTCAAGCTATGTTTGTTGGCCCTTAGTCAAGGCATGGTGTTTGGTAGCTGCTGGGTATTCATTTGTTGCATAGATAGATGCGTTGGTTTGGGACAGTCGTATTATTTTGTTGGCCCTTAGTCAAGAGTATGCACGGGTGGGTTCAAATCAACCTGGATAATGACGGGAAGAACTTGACATGTGACTTATGATTTGTTGGCCCTTAGTCAAGGTCATAAGAGCATAGGGCAAAAATCACATCGGGAGTTTCAAACATACAGCAAACTTGCCAGGCATGCGCATACCTTCTGGAGTGTGATAACTTGAGTGGCTTCCATCAAGTTATCATGCGATGATAGTTGGATCCCGATTCTCACTGATGAGTTGGTTTACTCTTCGGGTGATCCCGACTAATTCTTCTTTCAGGTTTGGAGGAGAATTTGAGATTACAGTGGGAGGATTCCTGATTAGATAAAGTGATAACCATTCTGATCTAGGTTAGAGTGCACGCATAGTGTTTCTTTTCTCTCTCTCTCTTTGGCAGCGACCTTTGACCGACCCTAGACTATGACTCATTGACCAAGTTGACCGAACCTTCTTAAAATACTGGCTTTTGGATTGTCCGAGTTGCATAAGTCATTGCCGCTCTTTCTTTTACCCTTTGTATTTCTCAGAACACCCCGTATTACTATGGACATCCACTTCCATTGGATAGATCCATCGTATGGTTATATACGTACTCGAAGGAACTTCTTCGAGGATGGATCCAGGTTCAGGAGAAATAGAATTGGTTTATTCAGTTGTCTTTTATTATCACCTTCTCTCAGGTTGCGAGGGCTCCTTAGTTTAGGAGAGTACACCTATTACGCTTATTGGATAGTCTTATTCCAAACCATAGGCAGATGCCAAAAGGTAGGGAATGAAGAAAACCAATTAGCCTAAGTAGGGTGTACAGAAGGTAATAACTAAAGACAAAATAAAGGGATTAGAAAGAGGGCAAAGTAAATTGCGACTGTTATCACTCACGACCAAACCGCGTACTTCATCGTCACATTCTCTCAAGTTGCGAGTACTCCTAGGTTTAGGAGAGTACACCTATTATGCTTACTGGATAGTCTTCTTCCAAACCATAGGCTGGTGTCGAACGGTAGGGAAGGAAGAAAACCACTTAGCCTAAGGGGTGTACAGAAGGTAATGAATAAAGACAAATAAAGGGATTTGGAGAGGTGGCAATAAAATATACGGTTAAAGTCATGAATTGGATTATGGAAGAGGCATTACTAGGAATACCAGGATACCCCTACGAAACATTTTCATATTTTAGTGCATTATTAAAGGAAAACTATTTTCCCGATTAGATACTTACTCCAGGGTATGTATTTACCAGGTTTCATTCTCATATCTGTATGGTTTTACAGATGATGAGTGGGAGTAAGTTATTAGGAATCAGGAGATCATCCTCATTATATCGGAATTCGATGTAATTGGTGATATTTGAGGAAATCGCCTGGGTACAGTTTTCAACCTGCGATGCACAGGTTTTGAGTTATTCAACTCAGTGGACTTATACAGAGTATTGTATGTTGTCCAGTGTCCGTCAGGACAAAGGGGTAGGTCCTCATACTATGTTCTGTTTACTTATGACTTCTCTAGTTTTTAGACAAGTGTTTCGTAGAAATACAATGTCTGAGTTTTGAGAAGTTGTGGGTATAGGAATAAAGTAGAGAACCAGGTGTCGCAAGTATCAGGATTCTTCATAGAAATCGAAGATGTAGATTCTTGTGATTGGTATTCAGTTGATAGTAACAATTTTGAGAAACTTATTTCTCTTTCAGGTTACTCATAATTGGATGGATTCCTAAGTTGAGTAATGCTGATAAACCTCTCTCCATTAAGTTGATATGCACTGGAGACAGCTGCATGATTTGAATCTGGTTCCAATTAAATAAGTGCCAAAGTTTCTATATTGGATATTGAATGGTTCATATCTTAACGATGTTAAGGTACGATGAGTTGTCCAGCTTATGCTTAAAACCAGACACTGGATAACTCAAGGCACGTTTCTGTAATGGCAGTTTGTGGGTTGACCCTGGCTTTGACGAGGGTTGACTTTCTACCATCTGGAAGATCAATAGTGATATTGTTCTCGACTCGCCACAGTTTTAGTAAAATGGATTTTTTCAGAAAACAGTAGTGGGAGTATGGTAGAACTGGAAGTGATTCTAGAACCGCAAACGATTACGGAAAATTAAATAGAACCTATATATTCAATCAGGTTTGACATTCAAATAGCCACTCCGCAGATATGGTGGGTAACCTCAGACACCCGAGAGGTACTCCGGTAGCCTCAAGGACGGTTACAGGGAGGTTCTTGTTTACCCAGACTTGACACTACTGTTGTTCCAGACTATGAGACCCGGCAGGAGGATATGTATAGCGTCGTTCTAAACTAGTTTTAGACGTACACGTATATATATTATTCTGCCAGAGGGTTGTTGTGGTCAGTGGGAGCAGCGGAAGCATAGTGGACAAGTAGCTTATGTCTATTTATAGGCTTGAGCAGATATAGCGGAGATAAGATCATCTAATTTTGATGTAACAGTCATGGCTTTGACTTCATCAGAATAGGGGATGGATCTGTTAAGAAGGTAGTAAGGTGTGATGTCCTGGTATTTGGATGACATACACAGATTAGGAAGTAAAATTCCTAAACTACGATCGGTTGTACTTTGGTCGTCACACAGTTATTTCTCCACAAAGGATATGGATATAATATAAGACAATCTGGTTACTAGATTTATGGTATTAGATCTAGAATTGGGTAGTTTCCCAATTTGGGTACTTTGACAGTATTCTAATGGTATTTTAGAATAGATGACTCCTGGCATGGTGGTGTACCTGCAGATGATGGAGTCACCCTCTCTAAAGGTGTCTTACAGACTAAAGGGGAGAGGGATGTGCATGATTGGCAGATCACTTGCTTAGGCAATTGAGTCAATCATGAGATGTCAAGTATCACACCAGATGTTGTTTTTGCACTAGATGCAATAAGTTTATATTAATCCAATCGTGGAGAAACATTAGGAAGCAGTTTTAGAACATGAATTGATGTTCTATGGATTTGATAATGGCAGCCTCCTTGAGGAAACGGTTATCATTCCAGGTTCCAAGGTGACATGGATGACAGAGTGATTGTCAGAGTTATAGTTTTCACTCTGACGAGGGATAGTAAAATGGACAGGTGGTCCAAGAGGATACTGTGGGAGGCATGGTGCGCGATACTGATTAGGTTGAGTTATCAATACAGTCTTAGAAGTTTGGATTTGGAGTTCATTTTATGAAATAGGTCCCATCAGATATCCAGACATATTCTAAGACACCTATTACTCGATTCGAGAGATGGCTTTCTCCGCGAACTTGAGATTAAGAGAGACATAGAAAGAAACATCAGGGCGGATCCACTCACTGAGGCTATTTCTCAAACACAAGAGTTTTACAAACTAGCTTTGTGAAACTGATTAGTAGAGGAGTTGGGTGTTCGGTATCACACGGGCTGTGAGTATGTGACATCGCAATAATTAGCCTTAAGTGCAAGTGGGAGATTGTTGGATATAGCGCCCTCAAAGTCAATTATTGGATCGCAGGTACGTGATTGCAATGATTGAGGCAGGATCTATACCGATATGACAGTCTTGCTCGAGATGATAGTATGCTATCTGGTTTATCTTTATCATCATATACATGCTTTAGTTCACTATTGCATGATGATAGAGCCCATAGGATTCTTGCTTGACTACCAGCAGTATGATGGCAATCATATACGTGGGAGCTGGAGTCTATAAGCACATCCTTAAAGTGTCCCTAGTCGTGGGAGTTTCGAGACAGGGCATCGATACTCCAGAGTAGAATAGTGTATACAGTCGAGACCCCGACGGGGGGCGGTAGCCGGTCTCACAAGCCATTGGTGTCAGTTGGTTCACCTAAGATGTATACAGGTGCTCATTGGGTTATGAGTACACCGGACATGACTCGCCGGGAACATGCTAGTTCGTATTATACATATCGTCAGATAGCAGTTTCCTGGTGACATGTGTACAGGTTAGTTTGTCGACCTGAGATCGTCATTTGTCTCGTATGAGTTCCCACTGTGCTTTGATTTCTACCCTACCACGCTCAAAGGAGACGTGCAAACATGTATTTTTTGGGTACAGTCCTGAGCAACATGGAGGCAGTGAGCGGATCGTCGGGGATTCGTCTCTCCCGGTATTGGGGGCTGATTTCGCACAGTGCATGGGTGGCCATCACTAGAAATCCTCGGCCGAGGTAGTGGAGAATTACTGATTTGGATCACTAGTTTCTCAGGAGGTGATGGGCTTCATACCGACATGAATTATCTCGTTATTAGGGGTCTGACTTTATCCACCCCCTAGACTCGATATGCGATACTCATAGACGAACGAACCGGACTGTATGTATATTGTCACTGTTAGGCTCAGTAGGGTTTCTGGATAAGTTCGCTCGTCAGCTTCCCTTCCAATCAATACATAGGCAACCGTTACGTACAGCTCGTACCTCTGACGTACTAGTGGTTATACCCAGTGCCAGTGTGTTGATGAGTTATTAGAGTTCCCCACAGACAGTTTCCCAAGTTCGGGCGAAACGTTGTAGAGGCCGTATGGTTTTATGGCAGGGTTCGGAAAATGAATGTGCGTTTACGCACGTGTCATATTTCGGGCAGATAATACTGGTCGGCTTTGGTTTAAGCCGGATCCGAGTATTATACTGTGTAGATATAATATCTTTGTCTCAGTTGCATTTGTATTCGGTCGTAATACAAATTCGGGTATGTTTATACTGATACGGGGTTATCCTGAAATTCGTTTCGGGGTCGCTTTTAGAAGTTGTCAGTTTTCATTTTTCTATCGCCCTTATTTGACATTCGGTTAAATGCGGATTTATCTTTTCTTGGGTGAGTCATAGGGCGACTCGTGCTTCTAGATGGTGACTAGGATGATGAGGTGGCTAATGAGTCATTTGTTGCATTTATTAGATGATGACTAAGGGTTATGATTCATTGTTTCATTTAATGTTTAAGTGAGGTGTTTAAATGACTCATCCTCTTCTTTATGGTTATGGTCACCCCCTCCACTCTCCTACACTCACCCCCTCCTTGATAAATTGTGGCCGGCCATTCATTTTGGGAGAGGATGGTTGCTTGAAAAAAGATTAATGTTATGGATTCATGGAAATTAGTATATTCAATTCTCATTTCACCCGATCCAAAAGGCAACTTCATTAACCGTTCGTCCATAGCTTTGGACGTTGTTAGGTCCACGTTACCTCTCCCGGTACTTTCGGGGTTGCAGAAACGGTAAAACAAAATTTTTTCTAGACTTGGTAACATGGACCGTAAAAGCCGGATCTTTGGTAAACAATACACTAGCATCCTAACTAGAGATTTGTCAACTCGGTTAGGGGTTATACCTCAACTTGAACTCCTTCTCTTCTTGTTGTTCTTCTCCTTCCTTGCTTCGAGGCTTGATCCGGACTTTGCTCACCTCCGCGGCCTCCTTGAGTCGAAGACGATCCACCCGAGAGATGTACACCGAGCTCCACCTCGAGCCGAGGTAACTAGGGCAAGGAGATTGCTAATCTAGAAGCCTTAGGTTGTGTAGAAGTGGTAGATGAATGGTTTTGTCTTTGTGGGATCTTTATCTCTCAACACATGAGATCAAAAGATGAATCAAGAGGAGGAAGGAGGAGGAGCTAGCTAACAACCATGGAGCTTCTCATTTCAAGAGAGAGAATGATAATAAAATTATGATACAAAGAAAAGTAACCATGGTTCCAATAATGTAAAAACAACATCATTACTAATCCCATCAAGATAAAGTTTGATGGCTACATTGAAATGACCATTATCATAATCCAAAAGAAAAAGAAAAAGAAAAGAAGAGTGTAGATCCCTCTTGAAAGTCAATGGTCAACACGGTCAACCGGTCAACAAAGTCAAGAGAGGTCAACGGGGTCAAATGGTCAATGCAATTAGCCATCATAAAATTATCACTAAAAGGATTAGTAAATGATATCCGCGGCTCATAATGGTTTTAACCAAACGAACTGTCAAAACCCTAATGAGTCCGCCTCAAAATGGTTTTGACCGAATCAACTGTCAAAACCCTAATGAGCCTGCCACATAACGGTTTTGGCCGAACCAACTGCCAAAACCCTGATGAGGCACCTCCTCCTTCATTGCTCCGGAAAACTGTGCATACACACCTGCATCTGCATTCCGTAGAATGCGGATGCACAGAAGACAAAACAAATCCATCCGTGCAATACTAGGATTCGGCTTAAAACCAAAGCCCACTAGTACTGCCTGCCCGAACACCATACGCACACAAGTGTACGTAAGTGATCGCAGCCCTGCCGTAAAACCATACGGCCTCTACACGTTTCGCTCAGTGCAGGGAAACTCTCTGTGTGGGACTCTAAAGACTCGACACTACGCTGGCAGTGGGTTTAACCACAGACTGCAAGCGGCACTAGCTGTACGTAACGGTCCCCATGTAGATGTCGATAAGAAGGCCGATGAGGTAAACCCATCCGAACTCCTACTGAGCCTGTATGTGACAATCTCCGTACAGTCCGGTCTGTTCGTCTGATACATCGCATGGCGGGCCTAGGGGGCGGTAAACGTCAGTCCCCTAATAACGGTACAAGTCGTGTCGGAGTGAAGCCCAGAACACCCTGAGATAACACTGGAAACCTACCAGTATATCTCGCTTGCCCTGGCCAGGGACTACTCGTGTAATGGCTCTCCTAGACACAGCGCGATGTCAACCCCCAATACCGGGAGAGAAGAATCCTGTCTAACCGTTACTGCCTCCAAGTACTTCGGGACTGCTCCCAACTACTACCTGTTTGCACGACTCAGTAGAGCCGTGGTAGGGTAGTAATCAAAGAATAGTGGGAACACACTTGAGGCGAAGTGACAGTGTCAAGTCAGCAGACTAAGCTGTACTCATGTCATCTGGGAACTGATAACTGACGATAGGTATAATACCAACCATCAGGTCCCGACGAGTCCTGTCCAGTGTACTCGTAACCTAACGAGCACCCGCATACTATCTTAAGTACGACATACTGACGGCTGTGGGACAGACCGTCTCCCGTGCTGGGATGAGAAGCGCATACGCTAGTTTACTCCGGAGTATCGATGCCCTATCTCGATACTCCCACGACTAGGGACGTATATAAGGATGTGCTTGTAGATTACCCAGCCCCCACGAGTGTGATCGCCATCACAACGCCGATAATCAAGCAAAGATCCTAAGGGCTCTACTAATGCGTATAGGTGATAAAATAAACACACATGTACACATTAAAGCAGAGACAAACCAAGTAGCATACTACTATATTGAGCAAGATTGTCTGTACAACTGTGAATATCCCAAGCTTCCATCAAGTAATATATATACTAGTATGATACAGTAATGGCCTCTAGGGCATATACATTAACAATCTCCCACTTGCACTAATGCCATGTACTGGCGTATCGAAGACCTATCATCTCGATCAGCCGCTCGAACTGAGTCTGGGGTAAGGCCTTCGTGAATGGGTCCGCTGTGTTGTCCTTTGTGTCCACTCTCCGCACCTCGATCTCCTGGCGATCTATGATCTCCCTGATCAGGTGATACCGCCTTAAGATGTGCCTGGATTTCTGATGGGACCTTGTTTCTTTCGCTAAAGCTATAGCCCCATTGTTATCGCAATACAAAGGTATTGGGTCAACAATGGACGGAACCACCCGAAGTTCACTAATGAACTTCTTCATCCAGACCGCTTCTTTTGCGGCATCGCTTGCAGCAATGTATTCAGCCTCCATCGTCGAGTCTGCGACGGTATCCTGTTTGGAACTCCTCCAACATACCGCCCCTCCGTTGAGGGTAAACACAAAACCCGAGACAGACTTGCTGTCATCTTTGTCACTCTGGAAGCTTGAATCAGTAAAGGACTCGACCCTGAGGTCTCCATTACCGTAAACCAGGAACATCTCCTTAGTCCTTCTCAGGTACTTGAGAATGTTCTTCACTGCTGTCCAGTGGTCCTCCCCTGGGTCTGACTGATACCGGCTTACCGTGCTTAGCGCGTAAGCTACATCTGGTCTTGTACATAGCATCGCATACATTATAGATCTTACCGCCGAAGCGTAGGGTATAGTGCTGATGCGAACCCTCTCCTCGTCAGTCTTAGGAGACATCTTCTTGGAGAGGGTAATTCCGTGCAATGCGGGTATGTTACCGCGCTTGGAATCCTCCATACTAAATCTCTTTAGTACGGTCTCTATGTACCTGGACTGCGAAAGTCCCAATAGTCTCTTGGATCTATCTCTATAGATCTTGATCCCCAGAATGTACGAGGCATCACCCAGGTCCTTCATGGAGAACCTTTGTGACAAAAATAGCTTGACCGATTGTAGCATAGGAATGTCATTTCCTATCAAAAGAATGTCGTCCACGTATAATACTAGGAATACGACAGTTCGTCCTACAATCTTCTTATAGACACAAGGTTCATCTTCATTCTTGATGAAATCAAATTCCTTGATTGCCTCATCAAAACAGATGTTCCAGCTCCGCGATGCCTTCTTTAATCCATAAATGGATTTAAGCAACTTGCACACTTTTCCGCTGCTCCCACTGTCTATGAAACCTTCTGGTTGATCCATGTAAATGCACTCTTCCAAACAACCGTTTAGAAAAGCCGTTTTAACATCCATCTGCCAGATTTCATAGTCATAGAAGGCAGCAATGGCAAGTAGGATTCGAATGGACTTGAGCATAGCCACCGGAGAAAAGGTTTCATCATAGTCCAAACCAGGTCTCTGACGAAAACCTTTTGCAACGAGTCTAGCTTTATAGGTTTCCACCTGCCCATCTACACCAATTTTCCTTTTGTAGATCCATTTGCATCCAACGGGTTTTACCCCAGGTGGAGCAATTTCCAAGGTCCACACTTTATTGGCGTACATGGACTCCATTTCGGATTGCATTGCCTCCTGCCACTTATCAGAGTCCCTACTGATAATGGCCTGCCTGAAACTGGTAGGGTCATCTTCTTCCAAGATGCAATCCTCTCGATCCCCGTCTATGAGAAAAACGTAGTATCTCTCGGGCGGATGAGAAATCCTACCAGATCTGCGGAGTGGCTGAGGTTCGTTTGGGGTTATTGAATTTTCTGGTTCTGCTAAATCCTCAGTTTGAGTTTGTGGATCAGATATTTCATCCAGTTCTACCGTGCTCCCACTTATTTCTTTTGCAAGAAATTGCCACTCTAAAAAGGTGGCGCGACGAGCAACGAACACCTTCTGTTCCTCAGTGTGGTAGAACAGATATCCCAGAGAATTTCTAGGATATCCCACAAACTTGCATAAAACTGACCGTGACTCAAGCTTGTCCGGTTTATGTAATTTTACATAGGCCGGACAACCCCATATCTTAATTCGTTCAAGATATAGTTTCTTACCACTCCATATTTCATATGGAGTCTTAGGCACGGATTTAGACGGAACCTGATTCAGTAAGTATGCTGCTGTATCTAGCGCAAGTCCCCAGAATGAAAGAGGTAACTCAGCATTACTCATCATGGATCGAACCATATCCAATATGGTACGATTCCTTCTTTCCAAAACACCGTTGTGCTGTGGTGTATAAGGAGGAATAAGCTGAGAGAGAATACCATTCTCTTTTAAGTAATCTCGGAATTCCGTGCTTAAGTACTCCCCTCCCCTATCAGACCGGAGGATCTTGATACTTTTGCCTGTCTGGTTCTCTACTTCAAATCTGAATTCCTTAAATTTCTCAAAAGTTTCAGATTTGTGTTTCATCAGATACACATATCCGAACCTAGAGAAATCGTCAGTGAATGTGATGAAGTACGAGAACCCACCCCTTGCATGTATAGACATCGGACCGCATACATCACTATGTACGAGTCCCAAGAGCTCGGTTGCTCTTTCTCCATGTCCGGTGAACGGAGATTTGGTCATCTTCCCTTTGAGACAAGACTGACAAGTTTCATAAGATGAAAACTCGAACGCATTCAAGAGTCCATCTTTATGCAACTTACTCAGTCTTTTCTCTCCGATATGACCAAGTCTACAATGCCATAAGTAGGAATCATTCGTATCTGAATTCTTCCTCTTGCGTGTGTTTTGTACATTGAGAACTGTATTCTGATTTAGAACGTGGATACCATTACACAGTGTACCCTCTGCAACCAGTACCTTATGAAGGTAAATGTTCATGATATTCTTGTCAAGAACAAAGATATATCCATCTTTATCTAGTAAAGAAACTGATATGATGTTGCAAACCATGGAGGGTACATAGTAGCAATCGTTCAAAATCATAGTCTTGCCATTTGGCAATACTAGGTGATATTCACCAACGGCTGCCGCATTAACTTGTGCTCCGTTCGCTACTCTGAGCGACATATCACCCGGTGCAACTTTCCTACTTTTTCTCAGTCCCTGCAATAAATTACAGATATGAGATCCTGATCCGGTATCAAGTACCCAGGAGGTAGGGCTGACTGTAAAACAGTTCTCAATTACAAGAACACCTGAAGTAGATGCAAAACCATGCTTCTTCTTCAACTGGGTATCCTGGAAATCCATACAATCCCCTTTCCTATTCTCATACTCATGACTGTTGTCACAAGTTAGAGCTGAACCAACGTTCCTCAGCCCTAAATAAGAATTCGGATCGGTCAAGCAATACATTTTATTATCTTGATTAGGGCGTGAAAAGGTTGCTACCTGGAGAGAGAGAAAAGAAACACTCAGCGTGCGCTCTTGCAAGATTAGATTGGTTTATTAGTTTATCTAACCAGGATGTCTCCCACTGTTTCCTCAAATTCTTCTTAAAACCTTTTAAAAGAAGAACTAGCCGGGATTTAATTCACGTCATAATACTTGCTTAACCTTTCAGCCAGGCTAGTGTCGGTACTTCGAGGGAGGTTTTCCAACGCTTTCGCGAAGTTCCTTAATTTAAGAACCTCTTTTCCCTGGGGGCGTAACCCCGCTAACACCTTTCTAGACACCTACTAGGTTTATAACATTGATTGTTAAGTGAAATAATCTCCTGAGAGTAATCCAACTCATCAGCGGGATCAGGATCCAACTATCACTGTGTGATGACCTAGATGGAATCCACTCTAGTCACCACACTCCAGAAGGTATGCTAAATCTGCAAGTTTCAGTACTTTTGAAACTCCCGATGTGGTTTTTGCCCCTAACGGTTTATGACCTTGACAATGCCAACATATCATGAACCGCTAGTCAAGTTCGGCCCGTCATTATCTTGATTAACTTAGACCCACCCGCATAACTCTTGACAATGCCAACATAGCTATGCGACTGTCCTAAATAATCCGAAAAATAAGGCTGCAAACAAGCAATACTTAGCTACCGATCACTACGCCTTGACAATGTCAAAATACGTAGCTCGAATACTAAGTAGTACTTGTAGGAAATGACGAAGGGCTATGGCTGGGTTTTTGGCGAAAAACCCGTTAACGTAATGAACTTGATATCGTTGAAGGAACATGGTTTACCCTTTTGAAAATATAGTGGCGAAAACTTTTGCTAAAGAGGTCACTCCCTGTGAAGGAATCTCGGCTCTTTCCTCGTCGAGTGAGGTGCTGGGCATTCATAAGATGAATACCTCGATGCAAAGCAAGAATGATCGACTATAGTGAATTTATTGCCCTGACGCAAACTTTTGTCCAAGGGGTCACTCCCGATGAGGGGATCTCGGCCCTTGCCTCGTCGAATGAGGTGCTGGGCATTCATAACCGAATACCGCGATGCAAAACAAAAATGAACGTCCTTACAATAACAGCTTTTTGAAAATTGTTCCAACAACGTCTTTTAGGTTTATTTTCTTGCATTAGTTATTTTAATGCGTCCTATCATTTAAATCCTACCATTGCAGAAAACAACCAAAATATGACCTACGCTTATGCCATTCGTATTCGCCACGGGGCCCCGTCATCACCCGTTAGGTTACTTAACTAACGACAGAGCGGGGGCTAGGCTAGCGCGGCTGTAAAACATAAGCAATGCCTAAATAGTTATTATATATAGATATATAGCAATGATAGCCAATCCAGATCACAGATGAACACTTTGGATATACTAGCAACCCGCGATTCGTTCGAGCCTGCAACGAAAAGCGGATTACACGGTCACGATGAATAGCCAAAACCCCACCCAAGACCCCTACGGGTGCGGCAAACTACCCGCCAAGTACCCGAAGCGAAGCAACCTCTCTCAACGCCGTGAGAAGGCCACTCGGCACTTCGAGATACCCGGTAGTTTGTGCACCCCCTCCATGGGTCTATCCTAGGAGCAAAAACAGTAAAAAGAATTATACAATGACGGCTACAACCCCGACCCGGTTGTGCGGCCATACAAATAATATTACATCAATTTACAAATTTATTACATGAATGAAAGAAAAAGAAACTCTCATCTCACATCCACCCCGGCTATTCATCCGCGACAATCCAACGAGTTCATATACAGAAACCATCAACAACACAGATCACAGATATGTATAACCCCCACTAATCGACGTATAGCGATTAGTAGACGTTCAATACACATATAACATTACAGATATAACCATTAGCCAAAGTCTACAGATCATCGACCAAAAAATACGGATTTTTAAGCCCCAAAAACTAATTTTTCTTTTTGGAAAATCTGGGCAAAAAAGTCATATTGTAAAAATCCCAAAATACTCATCTAAGAAAACTGCAAGAAGGAGATCCCCAAACGGAGCCAAACTGGCCGCGGTTCCGCGGCATAAGCAAGCTTATGCCGCGGAACCGCAGCGGTTTAGTCGAGTTGGGTGATCAAATTTTTGCAGTTTTCTAACAAAATCCTGAGCCGATTTTTAGTACACGATATATTACTTTTTGAACAGAAAAAAAAATCGGCAGAAACATCAAATTTTCGGGGTGTTTTGCGGTTTTTCGTCCGGTAGAAATTCTAAATACTTTGCTAACATGCTAGGGTGTGTTTAGTTAGGCTTTGATACCACTGTTAGGTCCACGTTACCTCTCCCGGTACTTTCGGGGTTGCGGAAACGGTAAAACAAAATTTTTTCTAGACTTGGTAACATGGACCGTAAAAGCCGGATCTTTGCTAAACAATACACTAGCATCCTAACTAGAGATTTGTCAACTCGGTTAGGGGTTATACCTCAACTTGAACTCCTTCTCTTCTTGTTGTTCTTCTCCTTCCTTGCTTCGAGGCTTGATCCGGACTTTGCTCACCTCCGCGGCCTCCTTGAGTCGAAGACGATCCACCCGAGAGATGTACACCGAGCTCCACCTCGAGCCGAGGTAACTAGGGCAAGGAGATTGCTAATCTAGAAGCCCTAGGTTGTGTAGAAGTGGTAGATGAATGGTTTTGTCTTTGTGGGATCTTTATCTCTCAACACATGAGATCAAAAGATGACTTAAGAGGAGGAAGGAGGAGGAGCTAGCTAACAACCATGGAGCTTCTCATTTCAAGAGAGAGAATGAGAATAAAATTATGATACAAAGAAAAGTAACCATGGTTCCAATAATGTAAAAACAACATCATTACTAATCCCATCAAGATAAAGTTTGATGGCTACATTGAAATGACCATTATCATAATCCAAAAGAAAAAGAAAAAGAAAAGAAGAGTGTAGATCCCTCTTGAAAGTCAATGGTCAACACGGTCAACCGGTCAACAAAGTCAAGAGAGGTCAACGGGGTCAAATGGTCAATGCAATTAGCCATCATAAAATTATCACTAAAAGGATTAGTAAATGATATCCGCGACTCAGAATGGTTTTAACTAAACGAACTGTCAAAACCCTAATGAGTCCGCCTCAAAATGGTTTTGACCGAATCAACTGTCAAAACCCTAATGAGCCTGCCACATAACGGTTTTGGCCGAACCAACTGCCAAAACCCTGATGAGGCACCTCCTCCTTCATCGCTCCGGAAAACTGTGCATACACACCTGCATCTGCATTCCGTAGAATGCGGATGCACAGAAGACAAAACAAATCCATCCGTGCAATACTAGGATTCGGCTTAAACCAAAGCCCACTAGTACTGCCTGCCCGAACACCATACGCACACAAGTGTACGTAAGTGATTGCAGCCCTGCCGTAAAACCATACGGCCTCTACACGTTTCGCTCAGTGCAGGGAAACTCTCTGTGTGGGACTCTAAAGACTCGACACTACTCTGGCAGTGGGTTTAACCACAGACCGCAAGCGGCACTAGCTGTACGTAACGGTCCCCAGGTAGATGTCGATAAGAAGGCCGATGAGGTAAACCCATCCGAACTCCTACTGAGCCTGCATGTGACAATCTCCGTACAGTCCGGTCTGTTCGTCTGATATATCGCATGGCGGGCCTAGGGGGGGCGGTGAACGTCAGTCCCCTAATAGCAGTACAAGTCGTGTCGGAGTGAAGCCCAGAACACCCTGAGATAACACTGGAAACCTACCAGTATATCTCGCTTGCCCTGGCCAGGGACTACTCGTGTAATGGCTCTCCTAGACACAGCGCGATGTCAACCCCCAATACCGGGAGAGACGAATCCTGTCTAACCGTCACTGCTTCCAAGTGCTTCGGGACTGCTCCCAACTAGTACCTGTTTGCACGACTCAGTAGAGCCGTGGTAGGGTAGTAATCAAAGAACAGTGGGAACACACTTGAGGCGAAGTGACAGTGTCAAGTCAGCAGACTAAGCTGTACTCATGTCACCTGGGAACCGATAACTGACGATAGGTATAATACCAACCATCAGTTCCCGACGAGTCCTGTCCAGTATACTCGTAACCTAACGAGCACCCGCATACTATCTCAAGTACGACATACTGACGGCTGTGGGACAGACCGTCTCCCGTGCTGGGATGAGAAGCGCATACGCTAGTCTACTCCGGAGTATCGATGCCCTATCTCGATACTCCCATGACTAGGGACGTGTATAAGGATGTGCTTGTAGATTACCCAGCCCCCACGAGTGTGATCGCCATCACAACGCCGGTAATCAAGCAAAGATCCTAAGGGCTCTACTAATGCGTATAGGTGATAAAATAAACACACATGTACACATTAAAGCAGAGACAAACCAAGTAGCATACTACTATATTGAGCAAGATTGTCTGTACAACTGTGAATATCCCAAGCTTCCATCAAGTAATATACATACTAGTATGATATAGTAATGGCCTCTAGGGCATATACACTAACAGACGTAACGAGACAAAGTGTTCTACTCATTCTCTACATCATCTTGGTCATCTCTTTTAGCAAACTTGATGATCGAGTTGCCTCGGTTCAGAGGCGGGAGCCCGTTTGAAGATCCGTCGACGTGGTGCCACCTGGACGAGGAGACTGGAGATTCAAGAGATCGGAGCAGCCGCAACAAAGCGTGGGATGATGGTTGAAGACCGAAGGACTCGGATCGTTCGGTATAACATTTCTACCTATTTTGTAGTTTGTTAGTTTAGCTTTAATGGTAGATCTGGGTTATAGTACACGATAGCGCCAGTTGTAAAAGTTTTTGTTCCGCATTTGGCGTCTGTTAGACTGCCGGGGCGCTACCGTGGACTTACAGACACTATATGTGTTTTGCATCCGCGCTAGTCCTGACCCTGCCTGGACGTAAGTTAAGTTACCTTACGGTGAAGACCCGGGTCCCTGTGGCGAATGTGGATGGCATATATGTGTGTTTTATTTTCGTTTCTTCTGTGATGATTAGGAGGTTAAATGATAGGACGACATTAATAAGATTAATGTTAAGAAAAGAAACCTAAAGATATTGTAGAACCAAATTTGTAAGATACTCGGCTTTTTTGTGAAAAAGCAATTATTTCAAATGCGAAGCTTAAGCCACTCCTTTACAAATCACTCGATTCTACAACGATATCAAGTTCAATACGTTAAAGGTTTTTATCAAAACAATTTGTAGCCCTCCACCATTTTTAGAAGTAGAGTACTTAGTATTCGTGCTACGTTTGTTGACTATAGTTAAGGCGTAGTGTGCGGTAGCTAAGTGATGTCTTCGTACAAAGCATATGATGCGATCAGTTAAGACATTCATATGACTTTTTTTACTATAGTTAAGGGTCATACAAATGGGTCTAAATCAATCATGAAATGACGGGTAAAACTTGACCAGCGCTTGTGATTTGTTGACCATAGTTAAGGTCATGGGTCGCTAGGGGTAAAAACTATATCGGGAATTTCAAGTGTTAAAATTTGCAATGAGATTGCATGCCTTCTATTTGATAGTTGGATCCCGATCCCACTGTGAGTAATAGTTACTCCTGGGAGAATTTTACACTTTACAATTAGCTAATCCAGTAGGCGTCTAGAAAGGTGTTAACGGAGTTATGCTTCTGTAGAAATGGGGTTTATTTTAATTAAGTCCCTGCGAAAACACGGGGAACCTCCCTCGGAGTACTAAAACTGGTCCGGCTAACCGGTTAGCGAACTTATAGAGTGTAACTAATCCTGGCTAATTTTCTTTGTAGGGTTTGAAGGAAAATTTGATAAAAACAGTGGGAGATATCGATTAGATAAGATAATAACTAATCTAATCATGTAAGAGCTTACGTTGAGTGTTTTCTTTTCTCTCTCCTAATGGCAGGTACCAATGACGGGAGTTAAGCTTCTATTAGAGAAAAACAAACTGACAGGACCAAATTATAAAGATTGTCCGAGGCACGTGAACACTTCCCTTACCAATGATAAGATTGCATATGTCCTCACTACCAAAGCCCCTTTTGTCCCATGCCCTGATTCCTCTGTTATGGATAAAGAGATCTACAAAACATGGGATATCGATTGCGCCACAGCAAAGTGCCTCGCGTTTGCTTCGATGGACAATGAACATAAAAAGCAACACGATAAGATGGATGTGCAATCCATCTTTTTCCATACAAAGGAGTTGTATGGGGAGAAATCTCGTGCTCTTCGTTACGAGGCCTCACGAAAATTGTTTCCAATAAGTATGGCCGCTGGTACATCTGTAGGAGATCATGTCCTAAAGATGATAGCAATTATTGAAGAGCTTGAGGATCTGGGATGGACCATGGAGAATGGACAATATATTGATATCGTTCTACCGTCTCTCCCCCTGCCTATGCTCAATTTGTAGTGAACTTCAATATGCACACTTGGAGAAATCACTTCCTGAACTTCTCAATATGTTGAGAAGTGCAGAGAGCACGCTCACGATGGTGAAAACTCCCGCTCTACTTATTGGGAAATCTTCCTCCACCATCCCAAAAGCAAAAGCCAAGGGAAAAAGGAAGAAGAAACCCACCAAACCGAGAGGTGGAGTTAAACAGACGAAGGGGAAAGACAAATCTGGGGCTGCGGGATCAGGGAAGGGTGAATGCTTCTATTGTCACAAGATGGGGAATTGGAAAAGGAATTGCACTGAGTATCTCACCGATTTCAAGAAGAAGAAGCATGTTGATGCTTTCTCTTCAGGTGTGTTTTTCACCGAAAACTGTTTTTCAATAAACTCTGCATCCTGGGTATTAGATACCGGTTCAGGTTCTCACATCTGTAATTGTGTGCAGAGGTTGAGAAATAGCAAGGTTTTGAAGAAAGGTGATCATACTCTCCGCGTTGGGAATGGTTCAAATGTTGATGCTGCATCAGTAGGAGAGTATCACCTGTAAGACTACGGTAGCGCCCCGGCCGTCTGTCCGAGACCAAAATGCGGAAACGAAAACTTTTTCAAACTAGAAACCGGCGCTATCGTATGCTTAAAACCCGGATCGAACCATTAACCTACAACTAGATATCTAGAGAAGGGATAGAAGGGCTATACCGATCGATCCATGTCCTTCGGTCTTTGGCCACCATCCCAAGCTCCTCTCGGCAACTCCGGTCTCGATCACCTCGTCGGAAAGGGAACCACATCTACGAGTCTTTTTACGGGCTCCCGCTTCATCCGAAGCAACTCGGGCACGAAGTATGCTAGCCGATGTGTCCAAGGTGATGTAGAGAATGTTTGTGATCACTTTGTCTCTTGCATCCATGAGATGGATGGAGGTTGAAGGTGTTGCCATTGATGGAGATTATGAGCTAGAGAAGAAAGAGGAAGAAGAAGTTTCTCTCTTTCTTTTCTTTTGTGATGGAATGATAATGAGAGTGAGAGTGAATTATCAAAATACAAGAGCTAGCCACCATCTCATGGCAGCCCCTCTCTCTACTTATCAATTCATCACTCAAATCCATCATATAATGTGACACGTGTACAATAAAAGAGACCATGAGTCACTAACCTTGCACATGCCACATTAAATGCACAAAATGATGATTTCTAGCTCATAATTTTCATATGCAAACATTAATCCAAATGTTTGCAACAATAAAAAGATACGACAACATCTAAAGTAAACTTGTGACGGATCACAAGGATACCCCTCACCTGTATATACATACCTGCATCCGCATTCCGACTGAATGCGAATGCGATGAGACTAAAGTAATCCAACAAATCTAATACTAGGATCTGGCTTAAACCAAAGCCCACTAGTATGATCCGCCCAATCATGATCCGTGCACTATTGCATGTATATGATCGGACCCTGCCATATATCATACGGCCTCTACAACGTTTCACCCGAAACTTGAGAAACTGTCTGTAGGGGACTATAAAGACTCGTCAATACTTTAGCTGTGGATTTAACCACTAGCACGTCAGAGGTACTAGCCGTACGTAACGGGCTACCAGGTATTGACCAAAAGAGAGGTCGATGAGCGAACTCATCCTGACACCCTACTGAGCCTGTCAGTGACAATATCCGTACAGTCCGGTCCGTTCGTCTATGAGAATCACATGTCGGGCCTAGGGGGTTGGTAAAAGTCAGACCCATAAAAGCGGTACAAGTCATGTCGGAGTGTAGCCCAGAACACCCTGAGATACTACTGGAATAACTACTAGTAAATCTCCTGCCTTGGCCAAGGACTTCGTGTAATGGCTCTCCTAGACACAGCGCGATCTCACCCCCAATACCGGGAGAGACGAAACCCCTGCCGATCCGCTCACTGCCTCCATGTGGCTCGGGACTGTACCCAACTAAAACCTGTTTCCACGACTCCTTTGAACCGTGGTAGGGTAGTAATCAAAGTACAGTGGGAACTCACATGAGACAAATGACGATCTCAAGTCGATGAACTAACCTGTACACATGTCACCAGGGAACTGCTATCTGACGTCAGGTATAATACCAACTAGCATGTTCCCAGCGAGTCCTGTTCGGTGTACTCATAACCCAATGAGTACTTGTATACATCTTAGGTGAACCAACTGACACCAATGGCTTGTGAGACCAGCCACCGCCCCTCGTCGGGGTCTCGACTGTATACACTAGTCTACTAATGGAGTATCGATGCCCAGTCTCGAAACTCCCACGACTAGGGACCACTTTAAGGATGTGCTTATAGACCTCAGCTCCCACGTATATGATCGCCATCATACTGCTGGTAGTCAAGCAAGAATCCTAAGAGCTCCACCAACGTGCAATAGTGATCAGTAAGGTCACCTAAAGCTGTACATGATGATAAAGATAAACCAGATAGTATACTATTCTCTATCAACGTGTAATAGTGAACTACAATGTCACCTAAAGCATGTACACGATGATAAAGACAAACCAGATAGTATACAAACCTCTCGAGTAAGACTGTCCTACCGGTATAGGTCCTCCCTCAATCATTGCAATTACGTGCCTGCGATCCAATAATTGACCCTGAGGGCACTATATCCAACATCACCTAGGATTGCCTTCAGGGTGTATATTGATTTTGAATCCCTGTTATTTTGTACCGACTATATTATGTAATATTATATCTGTATCTTTGTTAGACAATGAAGGATATCATTTTGTATTGCAAAGTAATGTTATGAACATTAACCTAAATCAACAGTTGATTCGGTATAGTACACTAAATAACGGAATCTACGTCCTGAATCAACACACAGTTTTCAATATCCAACACACAAACAAAAGAAAGACTTAAGAAATAAATGAAGCAATCTTATGGTATTGTAGACTTGGTTATATTAACAAAACAAGACTAACCAAGCTACATAAAGATGGATATTTGAATCCGTTTGAATTTAAATCTTATGCGACTTGTCAGTCTTGCATCAAGGGTAAAATGACCAAAACTCTGTTTACTGGACACGGAGAGAGAGCTACTGGACTCTTAGGCCTCATACATAGTGATGTATGTGGACCAATGTCTACGCATATAAGAAGCGGTTATTCATATTTCATAACCTTTACTGATAATTTCTCAAGGTTTGGACATATGTTCTTACTAAAACATAAGTCCGAAGCTTTCGAAAAATTCAAGGAGTATAAAATCGAAGTAGAAAAACAAACTGTGTTGAGCATCAAGAAACTTCGATCAGATCGAGGAGGAGAGTACTAAAGTACAGAGTTTCTTGATTTCCTAAAAGAGAATGAGTTTCTCTCTCAGCTCACTCCTGTTAGTGTTTATGCCCTAGAAGGCCATTACTGTATCATACTAGTTTGTATATTACTTAATGGAAGCTTGGGATATTCACATGTATATAACAGTCTTGCGAAACATGGTAGTATGCTACTTGGTTTTTCTATCTTAATATGTGAGTGTACGTATTGATAGAGCTCTTAGGATCTTGCTTGACTACCAGCGTTGTGATGGCAGTCACACTAGTGGGGGCTGGGTAGTCTACAAGCACATCCTTATTCAGGTCCCTAGTCGTTGGATTATCGAGACAGAGCATCGATACTCCGGAGTAGACTAGTGTGTACGCTTCTCATCCCAGTTGGGGAGATGGTCTGTCCCACAGCCGTCAGTACGTCGTACTGGAGATAGTATACAGGTGCTCGTTAGGTTACGGGTACACCAGGACAGGACTCACAGGGAACTGTTGGTTGGTTTTATACCAGTCGTCAGTGAACAGTTCCCAGGTGACATGAGTACAGCGTAGTCCGCAGACTTGACACTGCTACTTCGCCTCGAGTGTGTCCCACTGTTCTTAGATTGCTACCCTACCACGGCTCAAAGGAGTCGTGCAAACAGGTAGCAGTTGGGTGCAGTCCCGAGCACTTGGAGGCAGTGGCGGTTAGACAGGATTCGTCCCTCCCGGTATTGGGAGTAGATATCGCGCTGTGTCAGAGAGCCATTACGCAAAGTCCCTGGCCAGGGCAAGCGAGATTTGCTGGTAGGTTCCAGTAGTTTCTCAGGGTGTAATGGGCTTCCCTCCGACACGACTTATACCGCTATTAGGGGACTGACGCTTGCCACCCCCTAGGCCCGATATGCGATAGTCTTGGACGAACGGACCGAACTGTATGGAGATTGTCACATCAGACTCAGTAGGAGTTCGGATGGGTTTCCTCATCGGCCTTCTTATCGACAACTACCTGGGGACCGTTACGTACAGCTAGTGCCGCTTGCGGTCTATGGTTAAACCCACTGCCAGCATAGTAGTCGAGTCTCTAGATTCCCACACAGAGAGTTTCCTATTCCAGGCGAAACGATATAGAGGTCGTATGGTTTTACGACAAGGGTTCGGACGTTTACGTGCATTTACGCACGTACGACTTTCGGACAGTTTTTACCAGTCGGTTTTGGTTTAAGCCAGTTACTGGTATCCGGTTATTGGATTTACAGTCTAAAGTTTTTCCGTATTTTTGCGGAAAGGAGGGGCGTTCTCGTAATTATGCGAGAAGCTTCTAGAAGGTGGTGACTAAGGAGGTTAAGGTGGCATATGAAATGATTGTGATTAGTGAGTCACCTTGATGATTCATAGAAGTCTTTTGTCATTATAATGAATCATCACTAGATATTATCAAGCATGGTTGCTAAATTCATTTCTTATTCTTTTCTTGTTAAAAGAAATGCTTGATATATATCTTCTTGACTCACTATTCTCATTTCATTATTATCTTCATCTTCTCTCTCCTCAAGCTCTCTCTCTTCAAAAGACTAATCCTCCCCTCTCATGAGTTGAGTACAAGGGTTAGTAAGACTAAACAATCCATAACCATCACTCTATCTCAATCTATCTTCTTTGATTAGCAATCCAAGAAGGTTAGTTGCCTCAAGTTTAGAGGCTAAGCTTGGAGTTTTACTCTCGGGTGGATCGTCTACTACTTCGAGAAGGCCGAGGAGAACAAGGAGTTCATAAAGACGAAGGAGTTGGTTCATTAGGTATAATCCCTAAACACAGTAGTTTAGAAACACTTTGTGTTTGGTTGTTTATAGTTTAGCTTCGATTCAAGCGGTTAGTCGATGTTCGTTCACTAAACAAGTTCGTTTTTGAAAATTCCGCCTCCCCACAAGTATTGGGGTGTAGTACATCGACTTACAGTGGCATCGGAGCCTCGCTAAACAATAAATAACTTAATTCCAAATTTGTACGAATTTCGAACGGAAAAACGAAGCCGGAAAACCCTAAAAACATCAAGTTTCTGTCGATTTTAAAATGATGTCCAAAAATTTTTCAGGTGAGTTCAGAAAGCTTGAAAAGACACCAGAAGAACACCCAAGAAATTTGGGCTCCTGAATCGACAAAGAGGCCGCGGAACCGCGGCGGATCGCACCGATCCGTCGCGCTTCCGCCGCCGAGTTGCCGAGTCAGGAAGCCAAATTTCCTGTGTTGCTTCTCTGTGGTATTTAGGATTTTCTGGAATATTTAATATATGCTCAGGTTTCAGTTTTACAGAGCAGTTTTTGGAGCAATATTAATGGTGTTTAATCGATCGAAATTGTACAGTATTTGCATATTGGATTATATCTGTGATTGTTTAATGTGTTCGTAAACCTCCCCTAACTGCTAGTATGTCAGTTGGCAGGGGGTTGCACATTTCTGAAATGGTTATATCTGTTTGTGCATATAAACTGTATTGGACTGTTGTGGTGTATAGCCGGGGTTTTGAAATGGGTTATTATTTAATTCATTTGTTGTAAATGTAATTTGTTGTAATATTATTTTGCGGGGCACATCCAGGTTATGGTTGTAGCCACCGTTGTATTATTTCATTTTACTGTTTTTGCTCCTAGGACAGATCCAAGGTGGGGTACACAAACTGCCGGGCGGGTAGTTTGCCGTACCCGTAGGGATCTTGGGTGGGGTAACGGCTATTCATCACAACTGTGTAATCTGTCTTTTCTTGCAGGCTCAAAAGAAATACAGATTGCTTGCAAATCCAATAAAGTTTATCTGTGTTCTGGAATGTATATCATTGCGTCAGACGAATGTAAAATATCTATATATATTGTAGCTATTTTAGATGTCACTTATGTTTTACACCCGCGCTAGCCCAGTCCCCGCTCTGTCGTTAGTTAAGTAACCTAACGGGTGATGACGGGACCCAGTGGCGAATGCAGGTGGCATAAGAGGACGTCATATTTTCGTTGTTTTCTGCAATGATAGGTTAATGATGGGACGCATTATCTATAATGCAAAGAAAATAAACCAAAGTTTTAATCGTTGGAACAATTTAAAAGAAACCACTCGGTTAATTTTAAAAACAGATATTTTTAAATGCGGAGCTTTAACCACTCATTTTAAAAAGCTATCAGGTTCCTTCGGTTATATCAAGTTCACTACGTTCACGGTTTCGCCAAAACCATTCGTAGCCCTCCGTCATTTCATTTGGGTATTCAGTAGTATTCAAGCTATGTATTTTGGCCAAAGTCAAGGCATAGTGTTTGGTAGCTGCTGGGTTTTCATTTGTTGCATAAGATAGATGAGTTGGTTTGGGACAGTCGTATTACCATTTGACCAAAGTCAGGGGTATATACGGATGGGTTCAAATTGACAAGATAATGACGGGTAGAACTTGACATGTGACTTATGACACTTTGACCAAAGCCAAGGTTATAAGAGCATGGGGCAAAAACATATATCGGGAATTTCTAAAGAAACTGAAATTTGCAAAGAGATGCATACCATTTGGAGTTTGATGAATGTTGGTAGCATTCCTACAGCATTATCAGACGATGATATTTGGATCCCGATCCTACTGTAAGTATATGCTACTTATCAGGATATTCGTCACTCAACGATCAATGCTATAAACCTAGTAGGTGTCCAGAAAAGTGTCAGCGGGGTTACGCCCCCAGAGAAAAGAGGTTATTTAATTAAGGAACTTCGCGAAAGCGTTGGAAAACCTCCCTCGAAGTATCGACACCAGCCTGGCTGAACGGTTAAGCAAGTATTGTACGGTGAGAATAGTCCTGGCTAATTCTTCTTTTATGGTTTGAGGAAGGATTCAAGAAACAGTGGGAGCCATCCAGTTTAGATAAACTAAAAACCACTCTAAACTTGCAAGAGCATCATGCTAAAGAGTTTTCTTCTCTCTCTCCTAATTGCAGCGACCCTGAAAATGACTGGACTTAAGTTACTTTTAGAGAAAAATATACTGACAGGGCCAAACTATAAAGATTGGCTGCGGAATGTCAAAATGGCTTTGACCTATGACAAACTGGAGTACGTCCTCACCGCTACGGCACCTGCTGTCCCTGGTCCCAAATCCAGCAATGCGGATAAGGAAATTCGCAAAACCTGGGATTTAGATTGCGCGAAAGCCAAGTGCATCGTGCTTGCCTCGATGAACAATGAACATCAGAGGAGGCACGAGGATATGGACCATGATGGCATATTTCTCCATACAAAGGAACTTTATGGAGAGCAATCTCGTATAGCAAGATACGAGACCTCAAAGAACTTATTTCGAGCGAGGTTGGCTGTCGGGTCATCGGCAGGAGAACATGTCCTAAAGATGATCGGCTATATAGAAGAGCTCGCAGACCTTGGGACGACTTTGGATAATGAGCTCTATACAGACCTTATTCTCCAGTCCCTTCCTCACACCTACGCCCAGTTTATCCTGAACTTCAACCTTGAAAGAAAAGAAGTTGAACTTCCGGAACTCCTGAACATGTTAAGGAGTGCAGAGGGCACCTTGAAGAATTCAAGGGAAACACCCGCTATGTTTGTTGGCGGTACATCTTCTTCCGAGTCCAAGGCTAAGGCCAAAGGAAAGAAGAACAAGGCCGCACCCAGACCTAGAGGAGGTGTTAGTAAGGTGGGAGGGAAGGGAAAGAAAAAGATTGCAGTACCGATAGTTGGCCAGGATGAGTGCTTCCATTGTCACAGGAAAGGGTACTGGAAGAAGGATTGCAAGGCGTGGAACGCCAAGAACCAGGAACCGAAGCAAGCTGTGGCTTCGACTTCAGGTGTGTTTGTAATTGAGAATTGTCTGTCTATCAACTCTACTTCCTGGGTATTGGATACCGGATCAGGATCTCATATTTGCAATTCATTGCAGGCACTGAGAAACCGTAGAGTGCTGAAGGAAGGTGATATGACCCTAAAGGTTGCTAACGGAGCTAGCGTGGGAGCTGCGTCCGTCGGGGATTATCACCTAGGATTGACGAGTGGACACATTTTGGTTTTACATAACTGTTATTTTGTACCAAGCTTAACGTGTAATATCATATCAGTTTCCTTGTTATCAAATAAAGGTTATGATTTCACGTTTGTAAGAGATGTTGTCAACATCCACCTTAATCATGGTTTGATTGGGTCAGGTACACTAAATAACGGAATATATGTTTTAAACCAACTCTAAATTTTCAATGTCCAGAACACACTAAAAAGAAAGTCTCCAGATTTAAATAAAGCTTTCTTATGGCATTGTAGACTGGGTCACATCAATGAGAGAAGGTTGACTAAGTTGCATAGAGAAGGATATTTGGACACGTTCGAATATCAAACTTATGACACTTGTCAATCTTGTCTCAAAGGAAAGATGACAAAGACTCCATTTACTGGACAAGGAGTAAGAGCGAGCGAGCTCTTAGGACTCATACACAGCGATGTATGTGGTCCAATGTCTACACATGCGAGAGGTGGTTTTTCTTATTTCATTACTTTCACGGATGATTACTCAAGATACGGATTCATTTATCTGATGAAACATAAATCCGAGGCTTTTGAGAAATTCCAAGAGTATAAGAATGAAGTAGAAAACCAAACCGGAAAAAGTATCAAGACACTTAGATCTGATCGAGGTGGTGAATACTTGAGTGCCGAGTTCCTAGGTTACCTTAAAGAGAAAGGAATTCTCTCTCAGCTTACTCCTCCGTACACTCCACAGCATAACGGTGTATCGGAGAGACGAAATCGAACCCTATTGGATATGGTACGATCCATGATGAGTAATGCTGAGTTACCGCGATCTTTCTGGGGTTATGCGCTAGAATCAGCGGCATATCTTCTGAACAGGGCTCCTACCAAGACTGTGCCTACCACTCCAAATCAGATGTGGACTGGGAAGAAACCCCATCTTCAGCATATGAAGATTTGGGGATGTCCAGCTTTTGTTAAAAAGCAGCATGTGGACAAGCTCGAGGCACGATCAGTAAAATGTTTGTTTGTGGGATATCCAAAGAACTCCAAGGGATATTATTTCTATTACGCAGAGGAACAAAAGGTCTTTGTTTCTCGTAATGCCCATTTTCTGGAACATCTGTTTTTAGAAAAGGAATCAAGTGGGAGCGAAATAGAACTGGAAGAAATTCCAGAACCACAAACCAATACTGAAAGTTTGGTAGAACCGGAAGTTCAGGAAGAACAGGACATTCCCGCAACCCTCCGCAGGAGTAGTAGGCCGTCTCATCCGTCTGAGAGATACTACAGTTTTCTCATAGATGGGGATAGAGAGGATTGCATCATAGATGATGATGAACCTACTGACTTCCAGCAGGCCATCCAGAGCGGCGACTCGGTACGATGGCTAGATGCAATGCGGACCGAAATGGAGTCCATGTACACCAACAAAGTATGGACTTTGGACTTTGCTCCAGATGGGGTAAAACCCATAGGATGCAAATGGATCTTCAAGAAAAAGATTGGTGTAGATGGACAGGTGGAAACCTATAAGGCTAGACTTGTTGCAAAGGGTTTTCGTCAAAGACCTGGTTTGGACTATGACGAAACTTTTTCTCCAGTGGCTATGCTCAAATCCATTCAGGTCCTTCTTGCTATTGCTGCCTTCCATGATTATGATGTAAGTGCACGGCGGCGCCCCGGCCGTCAACCCGACGGCCAAATGCGGAAGCGGTGATAAACTTTAATTTTGCGAACTTAGCAAACCGGCACCACCGCGCACTAAACCCCGGATCGGGCCATTAAACTAGTCCTGGCTAACAACAAGATGGGGAAGAGATATACCGAGTGATCCGAGTCCTCCGGTCTTCTCGTCGTCGTCTCGATCTCCCGCGGAATGTCCGGTCTCCACCTCGTCGCCGGAAGTGCACCACATAGCCGGATTCTTTTACGGGCTCCCACCTCTATACCGAGGCAACTCGGGCACGAAGCTGGCTAGTCGACGTGCCCAAGGTTTGCTGTAGAATGTAGTATACAACTCTCATTTGGGGTTGTGGAGATTGCCATTTTTGGTGGAGGAATGATACACTAGAATTTCATGGATGCTTGATGGAGAAATTGAGCATGTCAAGAAATGAGCTCGGCCAGCCCATTTTGTGCTCACTGGAGAATGAAAATGAAGCAAGCTTTCTCTCTCTTGCTCTGTAAGAAAATGAGCCCCCTGCACACATATATTTAGGCTCAAAGCAACCACCTTAATTAATTAAAGAATCTAAAGCAAATATAACTCCAACAGTGGCCGGCCCATACCTCTTCAAATTAATATGAAAAGTTTACACAAAAACCAAGAAGCATGTCCTCTTTCTAATAATTAACCCACACTCCTCAAGAATCTTCAAAACTGGCCGGCCATACCTCATTAAAATATTAATTGCAAACTTGCAATTGACCCCTCTCCATCAAAAAGTCCGGCCGGGAAAGAACAAAGGAAAACCGGCCGGAACGGAATGCAAACTGGCAACTCCAGAAAACTGGTCCCGTAATAAATTACAGGAAAACCCCGATACTGTGCATACACACCCGCATTTGTATTCCTACCGGATAAAAATGCAAAGAGACAAAACTACACTGTACTATACTAGGATCCGGCTTAAACCAAAGCCGGCTAGTAAAAACCGTCCGATCCTGATCCATGCAATACCGTACGTATGCGATCGAACCCTGCCATATCTCCATACGGCCTCTACAGCTTTTCGCCCGAAAACCTGAGTAACTGAATGTGGGGGACTCTAAAGACTCGTCAACATCTTAGTTGTGGATTTAACCACTAGCACGTTAGAGGTATAAGCCAATACATAACGGGCTACCAGGTATTGACTAAAAGGGATGTCTGTGAGCAAAATCAGCCTGACACCCTACTGAGCCTGTCAGTGACAATATCCGTACAGTCCGGTCCGTTCGTCTATGAGTATCGCATGGCGGGCCTAGGGGGTTGGTAAAAGTCAGACCCCCAAAAGCGGTACAAGTCGTGTCGGAGTGTAGCCCAGAACACCCTGAGATACTACTGGAATACCTACCAGTAAATCTCCTTGCCTTGGCCAAGGACTTCGTGTAATGGCTCTCCTAGACACAGCACGACCTCACCCCCAATACCGGGAGAGACGAACCCCTGAAGATACGCTCACTGCCTCCATGTGGCTCGGGACTGTACCCAACTAAAACCTGTTTGCACGACTCCTTTGAGCCGTGGTAGGGTAGTAATCAAAGTACAGTGGGAACTCACACGAGACAAATGACGATCCTCAGGTCGATGAACTAACCTGTACACATGTCACCAGGGAACTGCCATCTGACGTCTGGTATATGACCAACTAGCATGTTCCCGGCGAGTCCTGTCCGGTGTACTCATAACCAAATGAGCACCTGTATACATCTTAGGTGATCCAACTGACACCAGTGGCTTGTGAGACCGGCCACCGCCCCTCGTCGGGGTCTCGACTGTATACACTAGTCTACTTTGGAGAATCGATGCCCTGTCTCGAAACTCCTACGACTAGGGACCATTTAAGGATGTGCTTATAGACCCCAGCTCCCACTTATATGATCGCCCTCATACTGCTGGTAGTCAATCAAGAATCCTAGGGGCTCTATCAACGTGTAATAGCGACTTGTCAGGTCACCTGAAGTAGTACACGATGATAAAGGCAAACCAGATAGCATACTATCATCTTGAGTAAGACTGTCCTACCGGGATAGGTCCTCCCTCAATCATTGCAATCACGTGCCTGTGATCCAATAATTGACTCTGAGGGCACTATCTCCATCAATCTCCCACTTGCACTCAAGGCTAATTATTGCGATGTCGCATACTCACAGCCCGTGTGATACCGAACACCCAACTCCTCTACTAGTCAGTTTCACAAAGCTCGTTTGCGAAACTCTTGCGTTCGAGGAATAGCCTCAGTGAGTGGATCCGCTTTGTTGTTTCTTTCTATGTCTCTCTATATCTCAAGTTCGCGGAGAAAGCCATCTCCCGAAATGAGCAATACCTGTCTTAGAATGTGTCTGGATGTCTGATGGGACCTAGCTCATAAATGAACTCCAAATCCAAACTTCTTAGACTGTATCGTCAACTGAACTTAATCAGTATCCTGCGCCATGCCTCCCTCAGTATTGCCTTGGATCACCTGTCCAAAATACTGCCCCTCATCAGAAGGAAAAACTATAGCTCTGACAACCTCCTTGTCGTCCATGTCACCTTGGAAGCCTGGAATGATAACTGTCTTCCACATGAGGCTGTCGTTATCATATCCCTAGAACATTCACTTATGTTCTAAAACTGCTTCCGACTGTTTCTCCAGGATCAGGTCAATATCAACTTATTGCATCTAGTGCAAGAACAACATCTGGTGTGGTACTTGACATCTCATGATTGACTCAATTGCCCGAGCAAGTGATCTGCCAATCATGCACGTTCCTCTCCCCTTTAGTCTGTAAGACACCTTTGGAGAGGGTGACTCCATCACCTGCAGGTACACTACCGTGCCAGGAGTCGTCCATTCTAAATACTCTTAGAATGCTGTCAAAGTACCCTGATTGGGAAACCACCCAAATCTTGATCTAAAACCATAGATCTAGTAACCAGTATGTCTGATATAATGTCCAAGTCCCATGTGGAGAAACTACTGTGTGACGATCAATGTATAACCGACTGTAGTATAGGAGTTTCTTTTCCTACTCTGTGTATATCATCCAAATACCAGGATATCACACCCTACCACCTTCTCAACAGATCCATCTCTTATTCTGATGAAGTCAAACCTATGACTGTCACGTTAGAAATAGATGATCTATCTCCGCTACATCTGCTCTAGTCTATAAATAGACATAAGCTACCTGTCCACCAATACTTCCGCTGCTCCCACTGACTACGACAACCCTCTGGCAGAGTCATATAGACGTACACTTCTAAAGCTAGTTTAGAACGACGCTATACTCATCCTCCTGCCGGGTCTCGCAGCCTGGAACAACAGCAATGGTAATTGTAGGTAAACAAGAACTTCCCTGTCACCGTCCTTGAGGCTACCGGAGTACCTCTCGGGTGCCTGAGGTTACCCACCTAATCTGCGGAGTGGCCAATGGAATGTCAATCCAGATTGAATCTTTAGGCTCCTTATCAAATCTTCAGTAATCGTTTGTGGTTCTGGAATCATTTCCAGTTCTACCATACTCCCACTAGTGTTTTCTGAAAAATCCATTTTTAATAAAACTGTGGCGAGTCTAGAACAATATTGCTATTGTTTATCCAGATGGTAGAAAATCAACCCTCGTCATAACCTGGGTCAACCCACAAACAGCCATTACAGAAACGTACCTTGAGTTTGTCCAGTGTCTGGTTTTAAGCATAAACCGGACAACTCCCCGTACCTTAACATCGTTAAGATACGAACTGTTCTATATCCCATATAGGACCAGAAGCACTGATTTAATTTAACCAGATTCAAATCATGCAACTGTCCCCAGTGCATGTCAACTAAATGGAAGGAGGCCGATCAGCGTTACTCAACTTAGGAATGCTTCCAATTATGAATAACCTGAAAGAGAAGCAAGATCTCTTAATCATTACTATCAACTGAATACCATGCACAAGTATCTACATCTTCGATCTCTTTGAAGAATCCCGATAATTCCTACACCTGGTTCTCTACTCTATTCAAATACCTACAACTTCTCAAAATTCGGACCCTGTGTTTCCACGAAACACCTGTCTAAAAACTAGAGAAGTCATAAGTAAACCGAATATAGTACGAGGACCTACCCCTCTGTCCTGATGGACCCTGGACAACATACAATACTCTGTATAAGTCCCTTGAGTCTGATAACTCATTCACTGTGTGTCGTAGATTGGAAACTGTACTTATGGTTAAGAAGAATTACACCGCTGTTTAATGCTCCTTACCTAACCATCCACTGATATAGGTAAATGTCGTAGACATAATTTCATAAAGGTATACCTCACTCTATGAAAATAGACGTACAGATATATCAATTTGAAATTGGTGCACAGCAACGGATATTCAAAACCAAATATTTGCCGACCGGCAAACAGCCCAGGTGATTTCCTCAAATATCACCGATTACAACGAATCCCGATATAAAGAGGATGATCACCCAATTTCCAATAACTTACTCCTACTCATCATCTGTAAAGCCATACATATGTGAGAATCATACCTGGTAAATACATACCCTGGAGCAAGTGTCTAACTGGGAAATCAGTTTTCCTTTAACAGTACACAGTGAAACTGAAACATTGAAATGTTTCGATGGGGTATCCCGGTATTCCTAGTAATGCCTCTTCCATTATCCAGATTCACAACTGTAACCGTGTAATTCTTTGCCACCTCTCCAAATCCCTTCATATGTCTTTAGTCATTACCTTCTGCACACCCTTTTAGGCCAAATGGTTTTCTTCCTTCCCTACCATTCGGCACCAGCCTATGGTTTGGAAGAAGACTATCCAATAAGCATAATGGGTGTACTGTCCTAATCCTAGGAGCACTCGCATCGCGAGAGAAGGTGAAGATAAAAGACACCTGAATGTACTTTATTCCTATTTCTCCTGAACCAGGATCCATCCCCGAACTGGAACGAGTTCCTTTCGAGTTCGTATATAACCATACGATGGATTATCCAATAAAATGGGATCTTCGTAGTGATACGGAGTGTCCTGGAGAAATACAAAGGTGATTTAGGATTGGCGAAGAAATACTTGGTTTGGTCGTGAATAGCAGTCGCAATTTACTTTGCCCTCTTACTAATCCCTTGCTTTGTCTGAACTTAATACCTTCTGTACACCGTTTAAGCTAACTGGTTTTCTTCATTCCCTACCGGTCGGCACCAGCCTAAGGTTTGGAAGAAGACAATCCAATTTGCGTAATAGGTGTACTACCCCTAAACCAAGGATTACTCGTAACCTGAGAGAGGGTAAAAGGAAAAGACAACTGAATAATCCTATCCGTTTTCTCCAGAACCTGAAACCATCCTCGAATAAATTCTTTCGAGTTCGTATCTAACCATACGATGGCTTTGTCCAATGGAAGTGGACGTTCGTAGTAATACGGGGTGTCCTGGAGAAAAGGGTAAAAGTAGGAGTGGCAATGAGGTTTGCAACTCTGACAATCCAAAAGCCAGTGTTAAGAAGGTTCGGTTAATTTGGTCACTGAGTCATAGTCTTAGGGTCGGGTCAATGGTCGCTGCCAAAGAGAGAGAGAGAAGAAACACTCAGCGTGCACTCTAACCTAGATCAGAATGGTTACCATTTCATCTAATCTGGAAACCTCCCACTGTACCTCAAATTCTCCTCTAAACCTGAAAGAAGAATTAGTCGGGATCACCCGAGGAGTAAACTAACTCATCAGTGGGAATCGGGATCCAACTATCATCGCATGATAACGTGACGGAATCCGCTCACATCATCACACTCCAGAAGGTATGCGCATATCTGGCAAGTTTCAGTTCTTTTGAAACTCCCAATGTGATTTCTGCCCCATGCTCTTATGACCTTGGCGAAGGTCAACAAATCATAAGTCACATGTCAAGTTCTACCCGTCATTATCCAGGTTAATTTGAATCCACCCGTACAAGCCCTTGACGAAGGTCAACAAGGCTATACGACTGTCCCAAACCAACGCATCTATCTATGCAGCAGAAAGGTAACAAGCAGCTACCATACACTATGCCTTGACGAAGGTCAACAAACATAGCATGAATACTACGTGCTACCCGTCTGAAACGACGGAGGGCTACGAATGGTTTCTGGCGAAAACCTTTAACGTAATGAACTTGATATCGTCGAAGGAACGGATAGCATTTTGAAAATATAGTGACAAAAACCGTTGCTAAAGAGGTCACTCCCGGTGAAGGGATCTCGGCTCTTTCCCCGTAGAATGGGGTGCAGGATATTCCATCTGAATATCACAGTGCAAAGCAAAAGTAATCGGCTATAGTGAAGTTAATGCCCTGACGCAAACTTTTTGTCCAAGGGGTCACTCCCGGTGAAGGGATCTCGGCCCTTGCCTCGTCGACTGAGGAGCAGGATATTCCAAATGAATACCACGATGCAAAACAAAAGTGAACGTCCTTGCAATAGCAGCCTTTTGAAAAGTGTTTCAACAACATCAGATTAGGTTTGTTTTAACTTGCATTGATCCGAATCAATGCAGTCCCATCAACTGATCACACCAAAAAGAACGAAAATATACTGATGTACGTATATGCCATCCGCATTCGCCACTGGGTCCCGTCATTACCCGTTAGGTTAGCTAACTAACGACAGAGCGGGGACTGGACTAGCGCGGATGCAAAACATATACAACATCTACTAATATATATACCAATATATTATATTTCGCTCAAGGCGTGAAAGAAATGCAACATCACAGAAATGTACAGCATCACAGAACAATACAGATATCTGGGATCCCCGGGTTTCACAGAGCCACTACTGAAACCCGACGTTCCCTTAGTCGTGTGGATAGCCTGTGCAATGAAATCCTAGACCCCTCCTGGGTCAACCTGTACCCCCTACGAGTGCGGCGAATAGCCCGCCAATCCTAGAGTGAAGCCCCCTCCGTCTCAATGCCATGAGATGCGGGCTTGTTGCCCTCTAGAACCCGGCTATCCGTGCACCCCTCCGCGGGGTAATCCTAGTATAGAAAGTAAAATATACATACAATGGGTACATCGACCGCAACCTGGTCGTGTCCCAAAATAATAATACAATCAGGCAGTGACGGCAGTCCACATGTCGGACGCTCGCCCCGCAATATCAAATGTACATAATACAACCACAACTGTACTAGCATTGCATCCAGGCTATCCCCCACGACCGATCCGCAACATCACAGCAAAAACAAAACATCAACGTGAAAGTCACGTTCGCAAATCCGTCTAACCGGGCTATAGCAGTTAGACCGGATTTACCGATCGAGTGACATTCACGGTCGCAGATATAATGTAAATACTGTGAAAAATGTGTTTAAAATTTTCTGATTGATCAAATAATTAACAAGTGGGCCCCAAGCAATACTGTAGTACTCACAGAAATTATGGGCCCAAATTTAACATTCCAAAACCCCAATTCTAAGCCCACAAAGACACTGTAGAAATTGGGCGAAGAGATCTCAACAGTGCGCGGCGGAAACGCGGCCCAAAGGGGGTATTGGCCGCGGTTCCGCGCCTGCACTGTCGACTGAACCTGTCGAATTTTTACAGTATCCATGTAATCTCCAGTACATCAATTTTATACAACCTGAAAAATTTTTCGACACTAAAAATTTCCAACAGAAAACTGATGCTAACAAAATACGGGTTTTGGAACTTTTTGATCGATCAGAAAGGCAAACACATTACACAAAGCTAGACTAAGTTAATGGCGAGGCTCTGATACCACTGTAAGTGCACGGCGGTGCCCCGGCCGTCAACCCGACGGCCAAATGCGGAAGCGGTGATAAACTTTAATTTTGCGAACTTAGCAAACCGGCACCACCGCGCACTAAACCCCGGATCGGGCCATTAAACTAGTCCTGGCTAACAACAAGATGGGGAAGAGATATACCGAGTGATCCGAGTCCTCCGGTCTTCTCGTCGTCGTCCCGATCTCCCGCGGAATGTCCGGTCTCCACCTCGTCGCCGGAAGTGCACCACATAGCCGGATTCTTTTACGGGCTCCCACCTCTATACCGAGGCAACTCGGGCACGAAGCTGGCTAGTCGACGTGCCCAAGATTTGCTGTAGAATGTAGTATACAAGTCTCATTTGGGGTTGTGGAGATTGCCATTTTTGGTGGAGGAATGATACACTATAATTTCATGGATGCTTGATGGAGAAATTGAGCATGTCAAGAAATGAGCTCGGCCAGCCCATTTTGTGCTCACTGGAGAATGAAAATGAAGCAAGCTTTCTCTCTCTTGCTCTGTAAGAAAATGAGCCCCCTGCACACATATATTTAGGCTCAAAGCAACCACCTTAATTAATTAAAGAATCTCAAGCAAATATAACTCCAACAGTGGCCGGCCCATACCTCTTCAAATTAATATGAAAAGTTTACACAAAAACCAAGAAGCATGTCCCCTTTCTAATAATTAACCCACACTCCTCAAGAATCTTCAAAACTGGCCGGCCATACCTCATTAAAATATTAATTGCAAACTTGCAATTGACCCCTCTCCATCAAAAAGTCCGGCCGGAAAAGAACAAAGGAAAACCGGCCGGAACGGAATGCAAACTGGCAACTCCAGAAAACTGGTCCCGTAATAAATTACAGGAAAACCCCGATACTGTGCATACACACCCGCATTTGTTTTCCTACCGGATACAAATGCAAAGAGACAAAACTACACTGTACTATACTAGGATCCGGCTTAAGCCAAAGCCGGCTAGTAAAAACCGTCCGATCCTGATCCGTGCAATACCGCACGTATGCGATCGAACCCTGCCATATCTCCATACGGCCTCTACAGCTTTTCGCCCGAAAACCTGAGTAACTGAATGTGGGGGACTCTAAAGACTCGTCAACATCTTAGTTGTGGATTTAACCACTAGCACGTTAGAGGTATAAGCCAATACATAACGGGCTACCAGGTATTGACTAAAAGGGATGTCTGTGAGTAAAATCAGCCTGACACCCTACTGAGCCTGTCAGTGACAATATCCGTACAGTCCGGTCCGTTCGTCTATGAGTATCGCATGGCGGGCCTAGGGGGTTGGTAAAAGTCAGACCCCCAAAAGCGGTACAAGTCGTGTCGGAGTGTAGCCCAGAACACCCTGAGATACTACTGGAATACCTACCAGTAAATCTCCTTGCCTTGGCCAAGGACTTCGTGTAATGGCTCTCCTAGACACAGCACGACCTCACCCCCAATACCGGGAGAGACGAACCCCTGAAGATACGCTCACTGCCTCCATGTGGCTCGGGACTGTACCCAACTAAAACCTGTTTGCACGACTCCTTTGAGCCATGGTAGGGTAGTAATCAAAGTACAGTGGGAACTCACACGAGACAAATGACGATCCCCAGGTCGATGAACTAACATGTACACATGTCACCAGGGAACTGCCATCTGACGTCTGGTATATGACCAACTAGCATGTTCCCGGCGAGTCCTGTCCGGTGTACTCATAACCAAATGAGCACCTGTATACATCTTAGGTGATCCAACTGACACCAGTGGCTTGTGAGACCGGCCACCGCCCCTCGTCGGGGTCTCGACTGTATACACTAGTCTACTTTGGAGAATCGATGCCCTGTCTCGAAACTCCTACGACTAGGGACCATTTAAGGATGTGCTTATAGACCCCAGCTCCCACTTATATGATCGCCCTCATACTGCTGGTAGTCAATCAAGAATCCTAGGGGCTCTATCAACGTGTAATAGCGACTTGTCAGGTCACCTGAAGCAGTACACAATGATAAAGGCAAACCAGATAGCATACTATCATCTTGAGTAAGACTGTCCTACCGGGATAGGTCCTCCCTCAATCATTGCAATCACGTGCCTGTGATCCAATAATTGACTCTGAGGGCACTATCTCCAACATATGAAATCTGGCAGATGGACATAAAGACGGCTTTTCTGAATGGAAATTTAGAAGAGAGCGTCTATATGGATCAGCCAGAGGGTTTCAATCAGAGTGGGAGCAGCGGGAAAGTATGCAAGCTGCTTAAGTCCATTTATGGACTAAAGCAGGCATCGCGGAGTTGGAACATCTGTTTTGATGAGACAGTCAAAGAATATGACTTTATCAAAAATCCAGATGAACCGTGCATATATAGTAAAGTTGTAGCCAGAAGTGTCGTATTCCTCGTCTTGTACGTGGATGACATTCTATTGATAGGAAATGACATTCCTATGCTACAATCTGTCAAAGGATTCTTGTCACACAGGTTCTCCATGAAAGACCTGGGTGATGCCTCTTACATTCTGGGGATCCGGATCTATCGTGATAGATCCAAGAGGATGTTGGGACTTTCGCAGTCCAGGTATATCGACACTGTACTGAAAAGATTCAGTATGGAAGATTCTAAACGCGGTAATCTACCGGCTTGTCATGGAATCACCCTCTCCAAAGAGATGTCTCCCAAGACTGATTTGGAAAGGGAACGCATGTCTATTATACCCTACGCTTCTGCGGTAGGCTCTATAATGTATGCGATGTTGTGTACCAGACCAGATGTTGCTTACGCACTGAGCGTGGTGAGCCGGTATCAGTCAGACCCAGGGGAGAAACACTGGATAGCAGTAAAGAACATTCTTAAGTACCTGAGGAGGACTAAGGAGATGTTCTTGGTTTACGGCGGAAAAGACCTCAGGTTGGAGGCCTTTGCTGATTCCGGCTTCCAGAGTGATAAGGACGATTCCAAGTCCATGTCGGGTTATGTCTTTACCCTCAATAGAGGGGCGGTGTGCTGGAAGAGCTCCAAGCAGGACACTGTTGCTGACTCGACGATGGAAGCGGAGTATATAGCTGCTTGCGATGCCGCAAAAGAAGCAGTCTGGATGAAGAAGTTCCTAACAGAACTTCAGGTGGTTCCTACCATAGTTGATCCAATACCTCTGTATTGCGACAACAACGGAGCTATAGCTTTAGCGAAGGAACCAAGGTCCCATCAGAAGTCCAGACACATCTTGAGGCGGTATCACCTGATCAGGGAGACCATTGATCGTCAGGAGATCGAGGTTCGGAGAGTTGCTTCAGAAGAGAACATTGCTGATCCATTCACGAAGGCCCTACCTCAGACGCAGTTCGAGAGGCTACTCGAGATCATTGGTCTTCGATATGCCAGTACATGGCCCTAGTGCAAGTGAGAGATTGTTAGTGTTTATGCCCTAGAAGGCCATTACTGTATCATCTAGTTTGTATATTACTTAATGGAAGCTTGGGATATTCACATGTATATAACAGTCTTGCTAAACATGGTAGTATGCTACTTGGTTTTTCTATCTTAATATGTGAGTGTACGTATTGATAGAGCTCTTAGGATCTTGCTTGACTACCAGCGTTGTGATGGCAGTCACATTAGTGGGGGCTGGGTAGTCTACAAGCACATCCTTATTCAGGTCCCTAGTCGTTGGATTATCGAGACAGAGCATCGATACTCCGGAGTAGACTAGTGTGTACGCTTCTCATCCCAGTTGGGAAGATGGTCTGTCCCACAGCCGTCAGTACGTCGTACTGGAGATAGTATACAGGTGCTCGTTAGGTTACGGGTACACCAGGACAGGACTCACAGGGAACTGTTGGTTGGTTTTATACCAGTCGTCAGTGAACAGTTCCCAGGTGACATGAGTACAGCGTAGTCCGCAGACTTGACACTGCTACTTCGCCTCGAGTGTGTCCCACTGTTCTTAGATTGCTACCCTACCACGGCTCAAAGGAGTCGTGCAAACAGGTAGCAGTTGGGTGCAGTCCCGAGCACTTGGAGGCAGTGGCGGTTAGACAGGATTCGTCCCTCCCGGTATTGGGAGTAGATATCGCGCTGTGTCAGAGAGCCATTACGCAAAGTCCCTGGCCAGGGCAAGCGAGATTTGCTGGTAGGTTCCAGTAGTTTCTCAGGGTGTAATGGGCTTCCCTCCGACACGACTTATACCGCTATTAGGGGACTGACGCTTGCCGCCCCCTAGGCCCGATATGCGATAGTCTTGGACGAACGGACCGGACTGTATGGAGATTGTCACATCAGACTCAGTAGGAGTTCGGATGGGTTTCCTCATCGGCCTTCTTATCGACAACTACCTGGGGACCGTTACGTACAGCTAGTGCCGCTTGCGGTCTGTGGTTAAACCCACTGCCAGCGTAGTAGTCGAGTCTCTAGAGTCCCACACAGAGAGTTTCCTATTCCAGGCGAAACGATATAGAGGTCGTATGGTTTTACGACAAGGGTTCGGACGCGTACGTGCGTTTACGCACGTACGACTTTCGGACAGTTTTTACCAGTCGGCTTTGGTTTAAGCCAGTTACTGGTATACGGTTATTGGATTTTTACAGTCTAAAGTTTTTCCGTATTTTTGCGGAAAGGAGGGGCGTTCTTGTAATTATGCGAGAAGCTTCTAGAAGGTGGTGACTAAGGAGGTTAAGGTGGCATATGAAATGATTGTGATTAGTGAGTCACCTTGATGATTCATAGAAGTCTTTTGTCATTATAATGAATCATCACTAGATATTATCAAGCATGGTTGCTAAATTCATTTCTTATTCTTTTCTTGTTAAAAGAAATGCTTGATATATCTTCTTGACTCACTATTCTCATTTCATTATTATCTTCATCTTCTCTCTCCTCAAGCTCTCTCTCTTCAAAAGACTAATCCTCCCCTCTCATGAGTTGAGTACAAGGGTTAGTAAGACTAAACAATCCATAACCATCACTCTATCTCAATCTATCTTCTTTGATTAGCAATCCAAGAAGGTTAGTTGCCTCAAGTTTAGAGGCTAAGCTTGGAGTTTTACTCTCGGGAGGATCGTCTACTACTTCGAGAAAGCCGAGGAGAACAAGGAGTTCTTAAAGACGAAGGAGTTGGTTCATTAGGTATAATCTCTAAACACAGTAGTTTAGAAACACTTTGTGTTTGGTTGTTTATAGTTTAGCTTCGATTCAAGCGGTTAGTCGATGTTCGTTCACTAAACAAGTTCGTTTTTGAAAATTCCGCCTCCCCACAAGTATTGGGGTGTAGTACATCGACTTACAACTCCTCCGTACACACTACAGTAAAACGATGTGTCAGAGCGGAAGAATCGTATTCTATTAGATACGATACACTCCATGATGAGTGATGCTGAGTTACCACTTTCCTTTTGGGGGTATGCATTAGAGATTGCAGTATATCTAGTAAACAGGGTTTCGACCAAATCTGTACCTACCACTCCATATGAGATATGGTTTGAGAAGAGACCATCTCTTAAACGAGTTAGGTTATGGGGTTGTCCTGCTTTTGTTAAAAAGTAAAATCCAGACAAACTCGAGACATGATCGGTTTTATGCAAGTTTGTGGGATATCCTAAACATTCATATAGATATCTATTCTATCACAAGGAGGAACAAAGAGTGTTTATTTCTCAATATGCCATATTTTTAGAAAATGAGTTTTTTTTACAAATGATACCATTGGCAATACGGTAGAACTGGAAGAAATTCCAGAGCCACAAACAACTATTGACGATTTGGTTGAACCTAAAATTTTGATAGAACCCAACGAGCCTCAGTCACTCCGTAGATATAGTAGGTCTTCTCACCCACCAGAGAGATACTACGGTTTTCTTATTGATGGTGATAGAGAAGATTGCATAATGGAAGATGATGACACTACTAGTTTTCAGCAGGCTATCACGAGTAGTAACTGAGTGAAATAGCTGGATGCTATGCGATCTTATGATGAGACCTTTTCTCCAGCAGCTATGCTTAAATCCATTCGAATCCTACTTGCTATTGCTGCATACCGAGACTATGAAATCTGGTAGATGGACGTTAAAACTGCATTTGTAAATGGTGATTTAGAAGAATGCATTTTTATGGATCAGCCAAAGGGCTTTATTGACAGTAGGAGCAGCGAAAAGGCATGTAGGTTGCTTAAATCCATTTATGAATTAAAGCAGGCATCACGGGGTTGGAACATTTGCTTTGATGATATGATCAAAAAGTTTGATTTTATCAAAAACTTAGATGAACCTTGCATTTATAAGAAGATTGTAGGGAGTACAGTCATATTCCTTATATTGTACGTGGATGACATTCTCTTGATAGGAGATGACGTTCCAAATGCTACAATCGGTCAAATTATTCCCATCGCAAAGGTTCTCCATGAAGGACCTGGGTGATGCCTCGTGCATTCTAGGCATTAAGATCTATAGAGATAAATCTAAGAGAATGTTGGGATTGTCCCAATTCAGGTATATAGACACCATACTAAAGAGGATTAGTATAGAAGATTCTAAGTGAGATAATTTATCCGCTTGTCATGGAATCACCCTGTTCGCCGCCGAAAGACACGACCGGGACGTTGGGACGTCCGTCCTGAACTTTGGGGAGGGGGGGCAGATGCTATTTGGGTTTTATCCGTCCACCTCTCCGAAGATGCCAAGCTGATTTATGGCACCGTGTATCGGAGGTTTGGTAGGATGCGGCCGTCGTAGCAGACTTCGTCAGATTCCCCCTTGGTTGCGAGGGGTTTTTGATTGTGGGGACGCTCTTCCCTGTAGGTGCAAGCCCCTGCAGTTAAATACGCTACCGTATCGCGGTAACCACTTTTCCCTGCTCCAGAAGGTCACTTCGTGTCGTGTGTGTTTGTTTTATTTTTGGTTGCCCGTGGATTGTATACGGAGATTAATTTATGTTGTCGCCCGTAGGGCGTGGATTAGTCTAAATCCGTATTTTCTTAGATTTGGGTTTGTGTTGGTTTAAGGATCGTTAATCTCATTTGAGATTAAGATCAACTTAAACGCTTGTTAAGAATACGTTAGTCTAATTTTAGACTAAGATCTACTCAACAAGGTCTTGGGATCATTTAGATCCAACGAAAGAGTATTTAGACTCTATCGTTTTAGTTTAGCGACATTGCGGTCCATTGGGTTTAAGGACATCGTAGTCCATGAGTTTAAGGACCTCATCGTCTATAGTTTAAAGACGTCATAGTCTATAGACTTTTAGTTTAGGGACGTTACGGTCTATTAGGTTTAAGGACATCGTAGTCCATGAGTTTAAGGACCGCATAAGTTTAAAGACATCGTAGTCTGGTTTAAAGACATTGTAGTCTGGTTTTGGTTTAACCGTTTAGGGATGCACCAAAAGTTATTGGTTATTGGGACCCTCCACCTCTCTGAAGACGTTGAAGAATTACAACGACATGTATCAGAGGTGTGGAGAGATGTTGTTGGAGATAGTGCCCTCAGAGTCAATTATTGGATCACAGGCACGTGATTGCAATGATTGAGGGGAGGACCTGTCCCAGTAGGACAGTCTTACTCAAGATGATAGTATGCTATCTGGTTTATCTTTATCATCGTGTACTGCTTTAGGTGACCTTACGAGTCGCTATTACACGTTGATAGAGCCCCTAGGATTCTTGCTTGACTACCAGCAGTATGAGGGCGATCATATAAGTGAGAGCTGGAGTCCATAAGCACATCCTTAAAAGGTCCCTAGTCGTGGGAGTTTCGAGACAGGGCATCGATTCTCCAGAGTAGACTAGTGTATACAGTCGAGACCCCGACGAGGGGTGGTGGCCGGTCTCACAAGCCACTGGTGTCAGTTGGTTCACCTAAGATGTATACAGGTGCTCATTGGGTTATGAGTACACCGGACAGGACTCGCCGGGAACCTGCTAGTTGGGATTATACCAGACGTCAGATAGCAGTTCCCTGGTGACATGTGTACAGGTTAGTTCATTGACCTGAGATCATCATTTGTCTTGTGTGAGTTCCCACTGTACTTTGATTACTACCCTACCACCGCTCAAAGGAGTCGTGCAAACAGGTTTTAGTTGGGTACAGTCCCGAGCCACATGGAGGCAGTGAGCGGATCTTCAGGGGTTCGTCTCTCCCGGTATTGGGGGTGAGGTCGCGCTGTGTCTAGGAGAGCCATTACACAAAGCCCTCGGCCGAGGCAGGAGATTTACTGGTAGGTATTCCAGTAGTATCTCAGGGTGTTCTGGGCTACACTCCGACACGACTTGTACCTCTTTTGGGGGTCTGACTTTTACCAACCCCTAGGCCCGCCATGCGATGCTCATAGACGAACGGACCGGACTGTACGGTTATTGTCACCGACAGGCTCAGTAGGGTGTCAGGATGAGTTCGCTCATCGACGTCTCTTTTGGTCAGTATCTGGTAGCCCGTTACGTATTGGCTTATACCTCTGACGTGCTAGTGGTTAAATCCACAACCAAGGTATTGACGAGTCTTTAAAGTCCACCATACTGAGTTACTCAGGTTTCGGGCGAAATGCTGTAGAGGCCGTATGGAGATATGGCAGGGTTCGATCAGATACGTGCGGTATTGCACGGATCGTGATCGGACGGTTTTTACCAGCCGGCTTTGGCTTAAGCCGGATTCTAGTATTTGATAGTGTAGTTTTGTCTCTTTGCATTTGTGTTCAGTGGGAATACAAATGCGGGCATGTATTTGCAGTAGTGGGGTTTTCCTGTAATTTATTACGGGATCAGTTTTCTGAAGTTGCCAGTTTACATTCCGTTCTGGCCGGTTTTCTTTTATTCCTTCACGGCCGGACTTTTCGATGGAGGGGTTATTTGCAAGTTCGCAAATAACTTATAGTGGAGGGCTTCCTTGCATATTGTAGCTTCCTCATCATGAGATGCTTTTCTTGTCCATTTCCATTGCATTTATTAGATTGGAAATGAAAAGATTGAAGTGGATGGAATTGTGAGAAGAGTGTGAATTATTCTTGCATTATCTTTTCTTTTTCTCATTGAGTTATTCAATCCTCTTTTTCCAATCCACCACTTGCATATGGCCGGCCACTATTCTTGAGGGAGAGAGAGAGAGTTTTCACTTTGGATGAGGGAAAGAAAATTATATCACTTTCATGCTTGAAAAATATATACACCACTATTCTTCAAAAGCTCTTTCTCACCTCCACATCCATGGCAACTTCTAATCCCAAGAGAGACAAGCCTTCTACACTATATCTATAGCAAGTCTTGGACGCGTCGGCTAGACAACTTCGCGCCCGAGTTGCCTCGGTCAAGAGGCGGGAGCCCGTAAAAGATTCCGGCTACGTGGTGCCCTTTCCGACGAGGAGGTGATGGACGGACTTTCCGCAGGAGATCGGAGTGGAGACGAAGACCGAAGGATACGGATCGCTTGGTATAGCATCTCTACTCTTTTCTTGTTTGCTAGCTAGCTAGGTTAATGGCCCGATCCGGGTGAAAAGTGCGCGGTGGTGCCGATTTGCAAAGTTCGCAAAGTTTTTGTTTCCGCGTTTCCGGCGTCGGATCGACGGCCGGGACGCCGCCGCGGGCTTACAGATATACCCTTGAACCAGTGAATGTTCATCAAAGATTTGATAATCTTGTTTGGGACTGAGTCCAATAAAGAGCGCATGGGCTCAATTGATTATGAGTTTGGCCAACTTAGGCTGAGCTCACTAAATCTTTGTCATTTCTTTTTTTTTTAAAGTGTTAGACACTTATTAGGACATAGTCATTTCTCTGTGCACATACTGCTGAACATTTATTGGGGTACTAACACCCACTTTCTTTTTGTTTTTATGAGTGTTGAACACTCTTTATTATGGTGCTGGGTTCTGTATGATGAGTGTAGAGCACTCTATGTCAAGAAGTGCCCACATGAGGAGCATGTGGCGCGCTTGGCGCTTGGAGCCTACCAATGAATGTAGAGCACTCCTTATAAAAGCGGTGCCCACGTAAGGAGCATGTGGCGCGCTTGGCGCTTGGCGCCAACTAATAAGTGCAGAGCGCTCCTTATAAAAGCAGCGTCTACGTGAGGAGCACATGGTGCGCTTGGCGCTTGGCGCCAACCAATGAGTGCAGAGTGCTTCTTATAAAAACATGGCCCACGTGAGGAGCACGTGGTGCTGAGCGCTAGACTTGGAGCGCTGAAGCGCTTCTTTGGTAGTTCTGGTTAGTTATGTGCTCTGAGAGTTAAATTCTCGTTTATAAGAGACTTTGTCTCATGGATTTAAGAACCGAGTTCTTCTTTATAAGGAGATACTATGATCTCCTTTGTTTTTCTTTTTGAGAGACTTTGTCTCATGGACCGAAGAACTAAGTTCTTCTTTTTATGAAGAGAGATTTTGTCTCATGGATCTAAGAACTAAGTTCTTCTTTTTATGAAGAGAGACTTTGTCTCATGAATCTAAGAACTAAGTTCTTCTGATGTGAGAGTTAAACTCTCAAATATGGAGGAGATGTTATGATCTCTCTTCTTTTTATTTACATTGAAGAAGGTTGTTCTTCTTAGAGCTTGCTCTTGTCTTTAAAGTTTCTTTAGAACTTGAAGTTTATGGGGGGTTTCTTCTGTCCAAGACTTGAAGTCTTGGGTCCTTTATATAGGGGAGGCCGATTTGTTGAATAAGTTAAGGAAATCTCTCATTGGGAGATTTCTAATTGATTTGGGGGTGTATCCCACCATTGGATCTTTGATCCAAGGGCTTCTGTTTTACAGAAAACATCTTTCTTGTTATTAACAAGATTGGGAAAATATTTTTCCATACAGAGATTGTTCTGTATCTTAGTGATTTTCAATCACCATTGGATCTTTGATCCAACGGTGCTCTGATTTACAGAGCACACTCTTTCTTGTTTGGAAAGATTTGAGGAGTATTTCCTCAACAGAATTTGATTCTGTAATTTGATGATTCATTCATCTCAGTTAGATTTTTGATCCAATGGTGGAGAACATTTAGTTCTAGTGCTTGGCGCACTCGGCGCTAGCGCTCTCGTGCTTTGCACATGAGGCGCTGCCTCAGAGTCTTTGACTCTTAGCGCTGGCGCTCTCATACATTGCACGTGAGGCGCTGCCTCAGAGTCTTTGACTCTTAGCGCTGGCGTACTTGGCGCCAGCGCTCTCGTTCTTTGCACGTGAAGCGCTGCCTCAAAGTCTTTGACTCTTAGCGCTGGCGCTCTCGCCGCTGGCGCTCTCATGCTTTGCACATGAGGCGCTGCCTCAGTTTAAATTTTAAAATTTGAAATTTTAAATAAAGCCTTGCTCTCTGATTAGGGGAAACAAATGCCCCCCACCGCTGCGCTCACGTGGCTCACACGTGAGTGCAGCGGTGGCAGCCTTTCCTCCGTTGAATTGTCTTGGAAGTCGGATCGACTTGAAACGCCTATAAATAGGGTCTTTGGTCCTATGAGATAACTTCTGTTCATCTTCTTGTTTTCCTTTTCTTGAGAATTTAATTCTCCTTCAGAGCTAAGTTCTCTGCCTTCAGGAACTCTTTTTAGAGTCAAAACTCTGCCCAAATTTGGTAAGAATTGAACTTATTAACAGAGCTTTACTCTTCTCAGATCGTAGATCTTAAAATTTTTTTAGGGTTTTACCCATTAACAGAGCCGTGCTCATCTTTAGATCAAAGATCTTCAGGATATATAAAATATTTTAGGGTGATTTTAACCTTTGAACTAGAACACTGTTCATCTTCCATGAAGAACTCTTAGAGTTTGTTCACAGATCTTGAAGATCTTGGAGTTTTTACTCAGTAAAAGCTTTGCTTTTTAGGGTTTTGTTGGATGATTCCATCATTTCCACAGAGCATAGCTCTTTAGAGTTTTTTTGGGGAATTTTTTTCCTCTCATGATTAGAGTTGGCAGATGTCACTCCTGTCTGCAGAGCGTTGCTATCGAGGGAGTTCAACTCCTTGTCCCGATGAGGCTTCTCATTAAAAGAGGAGCCTCTTAGGATTCCATCCTTAATGGGTGACTGCCCCCATCAATGATGGCCCATCACCATTGAATTTTGTTTCAGACATCAAGAATCTTGATATTTAATTGCTAGTCTTTCACTGAATTTTCTTTCCAAATACAATGGCTGTTTATCTGTACAATCTTGACGAGATTATCTCCTATGAGGACATTCATGTCCAAGGCCGCTGTCAAAACTAGGAGTTCACGAATGCCCAATGCGCTGAGATTATGAGTCGCTTTAATGAATACAACGGTCGACTACTTCCTCGTCGCTCTGCTCTTTTGAAGATTATTGTGAGAGCGATTTGGAAAGCACTTCCTGGATTTTATGAAGCTATGCCGCTCAAGGCACTGGATGATGCCGAAGACAAGGTGCACTCAGTATATCTGATGGGCTTGATCTCGAAGAGACGACGAGATAATCTTGTTGATATCTTGCATTAAACTTTCCAACAAACGGCGATAATCTCCGCCTATCAGAGGACGGACGATATTAGCGAGGATCCTGACGCTTGCATTCACGAGAGGATGCACACGAAAATGGTCAGAGATGCCAGAAGAATTTTAGATGGCCTTACTTATGAGTTTCTCAATCCATGTCCCGGATTTAATGTTTTACCATTGTAAACATTTTAATGATGTTTTTGTTTTTTTCTGTTTTCATCAATGTAAGAATTTTCTGAGATATGAATAACAAAATTTTCCTTTCTGTACATTTCTTTTATGCAGTAATCCTTTTCGCACATACATGAGTGGGCATGCTTCGAGCGCTTAATTGGATGTGAATCAAATGTTCTCTTTACTGTCTTACATAATATGTGGTTGACGTCCATGGGTTATGCCTTTTTGTTTTGACTTGGCGCAAAGTAGTTTACGTACTCTTGCGTAGCACCTCCATTTCAGTGGCCTGGAAATTTTGGCAAGAGTGGCCCGTAGATGGTATATAATAGTCCATCTTGACCTCCTTGCAGGGTAGCGATGGCTTAGGAAACAGGTTCATGTCTGCCGCCTAAAGCTTTTCAACTTTACGAGCCGTGAGGGTCTCATAAAGATTTTTCTCCCTATGAGTCAAGAGGATCTCGTAGGTGTATTTTCTCCTTAGGAATCGTGAGAATTCCTAAGTGTGCTTTCTTTTGAGAGTCGTAAGGATCTCACAAAAGAATTTTCTCCCTTACAAGTCGAGAGGACTCGTAAGTGGTTGATGAGTTGACTTATTCCCGAGTCGAAGCGTTGCTTCGACGGGGAGGTCGTTGGCTAATTCGTTTCCGAGACGTAGGTCGTTTACTGACGTGTTTCCGAGACGGAGGTCATTTGCTGACGTATTTCCGTGACGGGGTTATTGGCTGACGTATTTCCGCGATGGGGTCATTTGCTGACGTATTTCCGAGACGGGGTCATTGGCTGACGTGTTTCCGAAACGGAGGTCATTTGTTGACGTGTTTCCGCAACGGGGTCATTGGCTGACGTATTTCCGAGACGGGGTCATTGGATGACGTGTTTCCGCGTTCTACGGTGTCGGGGCTGACTCTAGGTTGTCTGCGAACCGTAGAGTCTTGGGACTGGGGACTTTACCTTGGCTCCGATTGGTGGTGTCGCGTCTGTGCCCTGCTGGCATGAGGAGGAACGTCGTTGTTGATCTCCTGGGATGCAGATGTCGCCGTTGAGATCTGACTCTCTTTTTTTGACAGAGTCAGTTGGGACATGTGGTTCCCTTTTTTGTTTATGCCCATGGATCGTATACAGGGGTCGGTATGGACTCGCCTGCAGGGCCAAAATCTCATTTTTTTTATTTCTTTCCGTGATGCTCTATCATTTCAGCTTTTTATATCGGGAAAGTCGCGATTGCCCAATCATTTCGGCTATTTTTCTTTTTACTCGCTGCTTTTTATTGCGAGTTGCCCAATCATTTCGGCTGTTTCTGTATGCATATATTTTACTTGCTGATTTTGTTTCAAGTTGCCCTATCATTTCGGCTATTTCATATGCATTTATGGCTCGCTGACTTTCCGCCGCGAGTATGGAACTTGGAATCTGGTACCAATCGTAGCATCAGCATCGCTGCGACTGGAATATTGCCAGGAGCGAATCATCACTTGCCGTGAAAGGACTTGGAATTTGTTGCCGATTTAGGCATCAGCATCGCTACCACTGGGGCATTGCCAGGAGCGAATCATCATTTGCCTCTGTCGATTCGAACAAAGGTGGCTTAGTAAACAGGGTTAGGATCCTATCGACTAAGGCTTTTGACTTCATGAGCCGTAAGGGTCTCATAAATGTGTTTCTCCTTACAAATCGTGGGGATCTTGTAAGTGCGTTTTCTCCTTAAGAATCGTGAGGATTCTTAAGTGTATAGTCTCTTATAAGTCGTAAGGATCTTACAAGAGTGCTTTCTCCTTATAAGTCGAGAGGACTTTACAAGTGTCACTCACCATGTGTGTAACGTTTTGGAAATTGTTTAGGCGATTTTCAGTTTTTAGGTAAAATAATTGTGTTTTTCCGTAAAAATCTAGAAGCGATCTTTTTGCAGTATAGAATTCACTGCACCTAGTTTAGCTAGGAAATTGCTAGTTTGCGAGTTTTTGTAACCCACTGGTAATTTTTGTGCATTTTAATATTTTTCCCTAATTAAAATATTATTTTAATGCTTTATTTGTACACTTTATTAGTGGTAATTACTTTTTGGTTTGGGTTAATTACTACTAATGTGAATCTATGCTAAGTTAATCACTAGTTTAAGCTTAATTCTTTCTCACCTAAAATATCAAGATATTTATGTAATTAGAGTGAATTATTAATGAAAAGAATTAAAAGGGTGGCATAGACTTTTGTTTTATTAAGCTTTTGTTATTGTTTTTAAAATTTAAAATTCCACACTTATCCAAACTCCACCAATTTTGGCCGGCCTCATCCTTGCTGCCCTCTCTCACATTTCATCCCATTTCAACTCATTTTGGCTTCAAAAATTCATCAAAAATCCTAAAATTATCCAACAAACTCAAAAACAAATCATTACTCATTAATCGTTAGCCCTAAACTTGCTTAGATCTTCAAGAAAGTCTTGATTTTGGAGGCTAAATTTTGGAGTTGTGTTTGCAAGTTTCAAAATCTAATTTGAGGTATAAATCCTAACCCTAAACTCTTTTTGTTGTTTCTAAATCATTAATTAGCATATAAGATGTTAATTAAAGCTTTTAATTTCATAATTAGAATTTCTAGTAGGAGTTTTTGTTAATCAAATTAGGTTTTGTTTAGTGAAATGGTTAATCAAGATGTTTAGACTAATGAAAACTTAACCTAATTGCTAGATTTGTTATATGATATTTTCCTAATTCTATAACTAGCTTAATTACAAACTAAACTTTTACTAATCCTAATTAAGTGAGGTTAACATTATAGTATTGGTATGAGTGGTTTAATCTTGCTAATTGGTGATGGTTGTAATTTCTAGTTTGGGTAAAAACTTGTAGTTTTGTGCTAAAATGATATAAGTTGCTTACTAGATTTTAGGATAATTTTGCGTGAGTTTCTTTCGACGTTGCGGCGTTATTTATATTGATTCCACGCTATATCTTGTGTTGTGAATGCGCAATCGGTACGATCAGGGTCTAGGCTTGGTAGTTGTGTCGCTTTGCGTTCCTAGCTAGGGTCGTGCTGATGTCGTTTGTGTCTTTGTGTAACTTTTGCTCTCGAGTTGGTTTCGTAGTATCGCTACGCGCGTTAGCCACTTGACGAACACTTGAGAGTACGCTTGGAGTTGGTGCATCGGTCAAACGTAGTTTGTACATGTTATTGGTCGATTGCTAATATATACTTGTTATATTGTTATTTGCTTTCAGGATCGCAGGCGGGGACTTCGGGCGCTGCGAAGAAGGAAAAGCGAGTGGTTGGCTTTACTTAGCCAGGATTGTTGTGAGTAGATTTAACATTTATAGGGGAATCTCTCGCATGGCGTTATGCGTCTGGGCTAGATTAAATGATATGACTATTAGTTAGATGTATACGAATATTGATTGTGCATGTGTACCTTTGTTGGATATCTCATTTCCTATTGTGCATGGACTTAGTATTAATGAGACACAATACCATTATTGACGGTTCATGTTTCACAAGCACTAATTGTATGCTACACACACACCGTCGATAATTGCCATGACACGCACAACACCTATACATATGTGATATTGTATTGTTTAGGGACATTGAGACATGATCCTTATTTTCCTTGTGCATAAGACATATAGCAAACCTGTATACCTACATGCTCACACATATGCCTTGACATGCATACATGATAGTTACCCATATACCTATATGGTATTGTACCATTAGTGATAGGTATATACACATATGAGACATAGCTACATGTACATCTTGCATACATACTTACATATACCTGGAGGGTATTACATCATTATTGATAGGTAGATACACATATCTTGCTATGCCAACATGGTTATGAATACCTGGCTTTAGCTACATGTTCACCTTTATTTGATGTTGTATGGACTTGAAGAAATTAGGAACCGCGTGATATATATATTAACTTGTTGCAGTTAAATAGCGGTTTTTCCTTTATATACTCATATTACTGTTTCATGTTGCATATATTACATTCATGGATTTCATATGATGTTCTCTGATATTTTTACTCCTAAGTATGTGTAACAGTGGAATGGGACGTTGTTATATATATATATATATATATATATATATATATATATATTAGTGGAACGGGACGCTAATATATATATATATATATATATATATATGTATGTATTGATTCATGCAGTTATTGTTGGAGATAGTGCCCTCAGAGTCAATTATTGGATCACAGGCACGTGATTGCAATGATTGAGGGAGGACCTATCCCGGTAGGACAGTCTTACTCGAGATGATAGTATGCTATCTGGTTTATCTTTATCATCGTGTACTGCTTTAGGTGACCTGATATGTCGCTATTACACGTTGATAGAGCCCCTAAGATTCTTGGTTGACTACCAGCAGTATGATGGCGATCATATACGTGGGAGCTGGTAGTCTATAAGCACATCCTTAAAAGGTCCCTAGTCGTAGGAGTTTCGAGACAGGGCATCGATACTCCATTAGTAGACTAGTGTATACAGTCGAGACCCCGACGAGGGGCGGTGGCCGGTCTCACAAGCCACTGGTGTCAGTTGGTTCACCTAAGATGTATACAGGTGCTCATTGGGTTATGAGTACACCGGACAGGACTCGCCGGGAACCTGCTAGTTGGTCTTATACCAGATGTCAGATAGCAGTTCCCTGGTGACATGTGTACAGGTTAGTTCATCGACCTGAGATCGTCATTTGTCTCGTGTGAGTTCCCACTGTGCTTTGATTACTACCCTACCACGGCTCAAAGGAGTCGTGCAAACAGGTTTTAGTTGGGTACAGTCCCGAGCCACATGGAGGCAGTGAGCGGATCTTCAGGGGTTCGTCTCTCCCGGTATTGGGGGTGAGGTCGCGCTGTGTCTAGGAGAGCCATTACGCAAAGCCCTCGGCCAAGGCAGGAGATTTACTGGTAGGTATTCCAGTAGTATCTCAGGGCGTTCTGGGCTACACTCCGACACGACTTGTACCGCTTTTGGGGGTCTGACTTTTACCAACCCCCTAGGCCTGACATACGATGCTCATAGACGAACGGACCGGACTGTACGGATATTGTCACTGACAGGCTCAGTAGGGTGTCAGGATGAGTTCGCTCATCGACGTCCCTTTTGGTCAATAGCTGGTGGCCCGTCACGTATTGGCTAATACCTCTGACGTGCTAGTGGTTAAATCCACAGCCATAGTATTGACGAGTCTTTAGAGTCCACCACACTTTCAGTTACTCAAGCTTTCGGGCGAAACGCTGTAGAGGCCGTATGGAGATATGGCAGGGTCCGATCAGATACGTGCGGTATTGCACGGATCGGGATCAGACGGTTTGTACTTGTGGCCGTATGGATATATGGCAGGGTTCGATCAGATACGTGCGGTATTGCACGGATCAGGATCGAACGGATATAACTAGCCGGCTTTGGTTTAAGCCGGTCCTAGTTTAGTACAGTGTAGATTTTTTCTCATTGCATTTGTATCCGGTCGGAATACAGATGCGGGTGTGTATGCACAGTATCGGGGTTTTCCTGTAATTTATTACGGGACCAGTTTTCTGGAGTTGCCAGTTTGCATTCCGTTCCGGCCGGTTTTCCTTTGTTCTTTCCCGGCCGGACTTTTCCGATGGAGGGGGTTATTTGCAAGTTTGCAAATAACATTTGTGGAGGGGGTTTCTTGCTTTTGTGGGATCATGATTTGATTAGCATCTTTGCTTTTTCATGATGCTTGGATTTGATTGTGATTAGAGTTGATGTGAGATTGTTATGATGAGGTTTGGATATGGTCACCATTCTCTTTATCCTACACTCACCTCCCTTATACATGTTGTTTTTTCCTCCACCATTTCCATATCATATTGGCCGGCCACATTTTGTGAGGAGGAGAGAAAAAGAGAGGAGTTCATTTGCATGAGAAAAATTATTCACCTCTCATTTTTCTTGCTACACTATTTCTAGCTCCCTTCAATGTTCTTCATTCCTCCATCAAGGCAACATAACCCCAAAGAGACAAGCATCATCTACACTACATTCTACAGCACATCTTGGGCACGTCGACTTGCCAGCTTCGTGCCCGAGTTGCCTCGGCATTGAGGCGGGAGCCCGTAAAAGATGCAGACGATGTGGTGCCCTTCCGGCAAGGATGCGACGACCGGAGTTTCCACGGAAGATCGGGACGACGACGAGAAGACCGGAGGACTCGGATCACTCGGTATATCTCTCACCCTTTCTCTTGTTAGCTAGTATCGGTTAATGGTTACGATCCGGGTATATTGTCCGCGGTAGCGCCAGTTTAAAAGATAAGAAAATTTTGATTCCGCATTTTGGCCTCGGATAGACGGCCGGGGCGCTGCCGTGGCGCAATATGGTATCAGAGCCACGCCATTAACCTTGCCTAGCTTGTTCTAAAGTGTTTTACTTATCCGATCGACCAAAGTTCCAAAATACGCGTTTTCTTCACATCAGTTTTCTGTCGATTTTTTCCGGGCTCTAAAAATTTTTCAGGTTGTTGCAGAATGGTGTACATGAAATTATAAGACATCTGTGAAAATTTGGACGAGTGTTACTGTAGAACCGCCGCGGAACCGCGGCCAAACCCCCCTTGGCGCCGCGGTTCCGCCGCAGTTCAGTGTGTTCACTGGACCAATCTTTCACAGTGATCTTTTTACAGGGAAATAGGGGTTTTGGAACATTAAACTTGGGCCCAGAATTTCTGTGAGTGCTACAGTATTACTTAGGGGGCCCACTTGTTAATTTTTGGTCGATTGGATATTTTAAACACATTATTTCACAGTATTTACATTATATCTGCGACCGTGAATATCACTTGATCGGTAAATCCTGTCTAACTGCTATAGCCCGGTTAGACGGATTTGCGAACGTGATTTTCACGTTGATGTTCTGTGTTTATGCTGTGTTGTTGCGGATCGGTCGTGGGGGATAGCCTGGATGCAATGCTAGTACAGTTTTGTTTTATATGTACATTTGATATTGCGGGGCGAGCGTCCGACATGTGGACTGCTGTCACTGCCTGTTTGTATTATTCTTTTAGGGCACGACCTGGTTGCGGTCGATGTACCCGTTGTATGTATATTTTACTTTCTGTACTAGGATTACCCCGCGGAGGGGTGCACGGATAGCCGGGTTCTAGAGGGCAACGGGCCCGCATCTCATGGCATTGAGACGGAGGGGGCTTCACTCTAGGATTGGCGGGCTATTCGCCGCACTCGTAGGGGGTACGGTTGACCAGGAGGGGTGCCCAAGTTACCGAATTCCATGAAGTGCTGGGTGGTCCATTCACGGTGCTGAAGGGGGCTGCCTCGCTTCAGGTTTTGGCGGGTGACTTGCCGCACCCGTAGGGGTCTAGGATTTCATTGCACAGGCTATCCACACGACCAGGGGAACGACGGGTTTCAGCAGCGGCTCTGTGAAACCCGGGGATCCCAGATATCTGTATTGTTCTGTGATGCTGTACATTTCTGTGATGTTGCATTCTTATCACGCCTTGAGCGAATATAATATATATTGGTATATATATTAATAGATGTTGTATATGTTTTACATCCGCGCTAGTCCAGTCCCCGCTCTGTCGTTAGTTAGCTAACCTAACGGGTAATGACGGGACCCAGTGGGCAATGCGGATGGCATATACGTACATCAGTATATTTTCGTTCTTTGTGGTGTGATCAATTGATGGGACTGCGTTGATTCGGATCAATGCAAGCTAAACAAACCTATTCTGATGTTGTTGGAACATTTTTCAAAAAGCTGTTATTGCAAGGACGTTCACTTTTGTTTTGCATTATGGTATTCATTTGGAATATCCTGCTCCTCAGTCGACGAGGCAAGGGCCGAGATCCCTTCACCGGGAGTGATCCCTTGGACAGAAGTTTGCGTCAGGGCATTAACTTCACTATAGCCGATTACTTTTGCTTTGCATCGTGGTATTCAGTTGGAATATCCTGCACCTCATTCTACGGGGAAAGAGCCGAGATCCCTTCACCGGGAGTGACCTCTTTAGCAAAGGTTTTCGTCACTATATTTTTATAAAAAGTTATCCAGTTCCTTCAACGATATCAAGTTCATTACGGTAAAAGGTTTTTCGCCAAAAACCATTCGTAGCCCTCTGTCATTTCAGATTAGTATTACTTAGTATTCGTGCTGCGTATGTCGTGCTTAGCCGAGGCGTAGTATTCGGTAGCTATGTAGTGCTTTTCTGTTGCATGGATATGAGATTGGTTAGGACAGTCGTGCGGTCATTTTGGCTCAGTCAAGGATTCGTGCGGGTGGGTCTAATGCAATCAAGATAATGACGGGTTGAACTTGACTAAGATCCTTTGATATGTTGGCTCAGTCAAGGTCACTTGGGTCCTAGGGGTAAAAATCACATCGGGAGTTTCAAAAGAACTGAAACTTGCCAGGCATGCGCATACCTTTTGGAGTGTGGTGACTTGAGTGGATTCCGTCAAGTTATCATGCGATGATAGTTGGATCCCGATTCCCACTGATGAGTTAGTTTACTCCTCGGGTGACCCCGACTAATTCTTCTTTCAGGTTTGGAGGAGAATTTGAGGTACAGTGGGAGGTTTCCTGATTAGATAAATTGGTAACCATTCTGATCTAGGTTAGAGTGCACGCTGAGTGTTTCTTTTCTCTCTCTCTGGCAGCGACCATTGACCCGACCCTAAGACTATGACTCAGTAACCAAGTTGACCGAACCTTCTTAACACTAGATTTTGGATTGTCAGAGTTGCAGACCTCATTGCCACTCCTACTTTTACCCTTTTCTCCAGGACACCCTGTATTACTACGAACGTCCACTTCCATTGGACAAAACCATCGTATGGTTATATACGAACTCGAAGGACTTCGAGGATTGTTTCTGGTTCTGGAGAAAACGAATAGGATTATTCAGTTGTCTTTTCCTTTTACCTTCTCTCAGGTTGCGAGTACTCCTTGGTTTAGGAGATAGTACACCTATTACGCAAATTGGATAGTCTTCTTCCAAACCTTAGGCTGGTGCCGACCGGTAGGGAATGAAGAAAACCAATTAGCATAACGATGGTGTGCAGAAGGTATTAAGTTAAGACAAAGTAAGGGATTAGTAAGAGGGCAAAGTAAATTGCGACTGCTATTCACGACCGAACCAAGTATTTCTTCGCCAATCCTAAATCACCTTTGTATTTCTCCAGGACACTCCGTATCACTACGAAGATCCACAGTTTATTTGGATACTCCATCGTATGGTTATATACGAACTCGAAAGGAACTTGTTCCAGTTCGGGGATGGATTCTGGTTCAGGAGAAATAGGAATAAGGTTTATTCGGTTGTCTTTTATCTTCACCTTCTCTCGCTTTGCGAGTGCTCCTAGGACTAGGACAGTACACCCATTATGCTTATTGGATAGTCTTCTTCCAAACCATAGGCTGGTACCGAACGGTAGGGAAGGAAGAAAACCATTTGGCCTAAGGGGTGTGCAGAAGGTAATGACTAAAGACATATAAAGGGATTTGGAGAGGTGGCAAAGAATTATGCGGTTATAGTTGTGAATCTGGATAATGGTAGAGGCATTACTAGGAATACCAGGATACCCCATCGAAACATTTCAATGTTTCAGTTCAACTGTGTACTGTTAAAAGAAAACTGATTTCCCGATTAGACACTTGCTCCAGGGTATGTATTTACCAGGTTGGATTCTCACATCTGTATGGTTTTACAGATGATGAGTGGGAGTAAGTTATTGGTAATTAGGTGACCATCCTCATTATATCGGGATTCGTTGTAATTGGTGATATTTGAGGAAGCCACCTGGGTTGTTTGCCGTTCGGCAAATATTTGGTTTTGAATATCCGTTGCTATGCACCAATTTCAAATTGATATATCTGTACGTCTATTTTTATAGAGTGAAATATACCTTTTTGAAATTATTTCTATGACATTTACCTATATCAGTGGATGGTTAGGTAAGGAGCATTGAACAGCGGTGTAATTCTTCTCAACCATAAGTACAATTTTCAACCTACGACACACAGTGAATGAGTTATCAGACTCAACGGACTTATACAGAGTATTGTATGTTGTCCAGTGTCCATTACGACAGAAGGGTTGGTCCTCATACTGTATTCTGTTTACTTTTAACTTCTCTAGTTATTATACGTGTGTTTCGTAGAAACACAGGGTCTAAGTTTTGAGGAGTTATAGGTATTTGAATAGAGTAGAGAACTAGGTGCAGCAAATATCGGGATTCTTCAAAGTGATCGAAGATGTAGATACTTGTGTATGGTATTCAGTTGATAGTAATGATAAAGAGAAATTGCTTCTCTTTCAGGTTACTCATAATTGGAAGCATTCCTAAGTTGAGTAACGCTGATCGGCCTCCTTCCATTTAGTTGACATGCACTGGAGATAGCTGCATGATTTGAATCTGGTTCAATTAAATCAGTGCCTCTGGTTCTATATTGGATATAGAACAGTTCATATGTTAACGATGTTAAGGTACGGGGAGTTGTCCGGCTTATGCTTAAAACCAGACACTGGACAACTCAAGGCACGTTTCTATAATGGCTGTTTATGGGTTGACCCAGGCTATGACGAGGGTTGACTTTCAACCATCTAGCAGATCAATAGAAATATTGTTCTAGACTCGCCACAGTTTTATTAAAAAATGGATTTTTTCAAAACACAGTAGTGGGAGTATGGTAGAACTGGAAGTGATTCCAGAACCGCAAACGATTACTGAAGATTTGATAAGGAACCTAAAGATTCAATCTGATTTGACATTCCATTAGCCACTCCGCAGATAAGGTAGGTAACCTCAGGCACCCGAGAGGTACTCCGGTAGCTTCAAGGACGGTGGCAGGGAGGTTCTTGTTTACCCACACTTGCCATTGCTGTTGTTCCAGGCTGCGAGACCCGGTGGGAGGATGAGTATAGCGTCGTTCTAAGCTAGCTTTAGAAGTGCATGTCTATATGACTCTGCCAGAGAGTTGTCGTAGTCAGTGGGAGCAGCGGAAGCATTGGTGGACATCAGGCTTATGTCTATTTAAAGACTAAAGCAGATGTAGCGGAGATAGATCATCTATTTCTGACGTGACAGTCATAGGTTTGACTTCATCAGAATAGGGGATGGATCTGTTGAGAAGGTAGTAGGGTGTGATATCCTGGTATTTGGATGACATACACAGAGTAGGAAAAGAAACTCCTATACTACGATCGGTTATACTTTGGTCGTCACACAGTGGTTTCTCCACAAAGGACTTGGACATTATATCAGACATACTGGTTACTAGATCTATGGTTTTAGATCTAGATTTGGGTGGTTTCCCAATCAGGGTACTTAGAAAGCATTCTAAGAGTATTTAGAATGGACGACTCTTGGCTCGGTAGTGTACCTGCAAGTGATGGAGTCACCCTCTCTAAAGGTGTCTTATAGACTTAAGTAGAGAGGGATGCGCATGATTGGCAGATCACTTGCTTAGGCAATTGAGTCAATCATAAGATGTCAAGTACCACACCAGATGTTGTTCTTACAGTAGATGCAATAAGTTGACATTGATCCAATCCTGGAGAAACAGTCGGAAGCAGTTTTAGAACATAAGTGAATGTTCTAGGGATATGATAACGGCTGCCTCCTTTGGGAGACAGTTATCATTCCAGGCTTCCAAGGTGACATGGACGACAAGGAGGTTGTCAGAGTTATAGTTTTCCCTCTGACGAGGGGCAGTATATTGGACATGTGGTCCAGGTGGATACTGAGGGAAGGCATGGCGCAGGATACTGATTAAGTTCAGTTGACGATACAGTCTAAGAAGTCTGGATTTGGAGTTCATTTATGAACTAGGTCCCATCAGACATCCAGACGTTCCAAGACAGGTATTGCTCATTTAGGGAGATGGTTTTCTCCGCGAACTTGAGATATAGAGAGACATAGAAAGAAACTTCTCTGCGGATCCACTCACTGAGGCTATTCCTCGAACGCAATAGTTTCGTAAACGGGTTTTATGAGACTGACTAGTAGAGGAGTTGGGTGTTCGGTATCACACGGGCTGTGAGTATGCGACATCACAATAATTAGCCTTGAGTGCAAGTGGGAGATTGTTGGAGATAGTGCCCTCAGAGTCAATTATTGGATCACAGGCACGTGATTGCAATGATTGAGGGAGGACCTATCCCGGTAGGACAGTCTTACTCGAGATGAAAGTATGCTATCTGGTTTATCTTTATCATCGTGTACTGCTTTAGGTGACCTGACATGTCGCTATTACACGTTGATAGAGCCCCTAGGATTCTTGCTTGACTACCAGCAGTATGATGGCGATCATATACGTGGGAGCTGGTAGTCTATAAGCACATCCTTAAAAGGTCCCTAGTCGTAGGAGTTTCGAGACAGGGCATCGATACTCCATTAGTAGACTAGTGTATACAGTCGAGACCCCGACGAGGGGCGGTGGCCGGTCTCACAAGCCACTGGTGTCAGTTGGTTCACCTAAGATGTATACAGGTGCTCATTGGGTTATGAGTACACCGGACAGGACTCGCCGGGAACCTGCTAGTTGGTCTTATACCAGATGTCAGATAGCAGTTCCCTGGTGACATGTGTACAGGTTAGTTCATCGACCTGAGATCGTCATTTGTCTCGTGTGAGTTCCCACTGTGCTTTGATTACTACCCTACCACGGCTCAAAGGAGTCGTGCAAACAGGTTTTAGTTGGGTACAGTCCCGAGCCACATGGAGGCAGTGAGCGGATCTTCAGGGGTTCGTCTCTCCCGGTATTGGGGGTGAGGTCGCGCTGTGTCTAGGAGAGCCATTACGCAAAGCCCTCGGCCGAGGCAGGAGATTTACTGGTAGGTATTCCAGTAGTATCTCAGGGCGTTCTGGGCTACACTCCGACACGACTTGTACCGCTTTTGGGGGTCTGACTTTTACCAACCCCCTAGGCCCGACATGCGATGCTCATAGACGAACGGACCGGACTGTACGGATATTGTCACTGATAGGCTCAGTAGGGTGTCAGGATGAGTTCGCTCATCGACGTCCCTTTTGGTCAATAGCTGGTGGCCCGTCACGTATTGGCTAATACCTATGACGTGCTAGTAGTTAAATCCACAGCCATAGTATTGACGAGTCTTTAGAGTCCACCACACTTTCAGTTACTCAAGCTTTCGGGCGAAACACTGTAGAGGCCGTATGGAGATATAGCAGGGTCCGATCAGATACGTGCGGTATTGCACGGATCGGGATCGGATGGTTTGTACTTGTGGCCGTATGGCTATATGGCAGGGTTCGATCAGATACGTGCGGTATTGCACGGATCAGGATCGAACGGATATAACTAGCCGGCTTTGGTTTAAGCCGGTCCTAGTTTAGTACAGTGTAGATTTTATCTCATTGCATTTGTATCCGGTCGGAATACAGATGCGGGTGTGTATGCACAGTATCGGGGTTTTCCTGTAATTTATTACGGGACCAGTTTTCTGGAGTTGCCAGTTTGCATCCCGTTCCGGCCGGTTTTCCTTTGTTCTTTCCCGGCCGGACTTTTCCGATGGAGGGGGTTATTTGCAAGTTTGCAAATAACATTTATGGAGGGGGTTTCTTGCTTTTGTGGGATCATGATTTGATTAGCATCTTTGCTTTTTCATGATGCTTGGATTTGATTGTGATTAGAGTTGATGTGAGATTGTTATGATGAGGTTTGGATATGGTCACCATTCTCTTTATCCTACACTCATCTCCCTTATACATGTTGTTTTTTCCTCCACCATTTCCATATCATATTGGCCGGCCACATTTTGTGAGGAGGAGAGAAAAAGAGAGGAGTTCATTTGCATGAGAAAAATTATTCACCTCTCATTTTTCTTGCTACACTATTTCTAGCTCCCTTCAATGTTCTTCATTCCTCCATCAAGGCAACATAACCCCAAAGAGACAAGCATCATCTACACTACATTCTACAGCACATCTTGGGCACGTCGACTTGCCAGCTTCGTGCCCGAGTTGCCTCGGCATTGAGGTGGGAGCCCGTAAAAGATGCAGACGATGTGGTGCCCTTCCGGCAAGGATGCGACGACCGGAGTTTCCGCGGGAGATCGGGACGACGACGAGAAGACCGGAGGACTCGGATCACTCGGTATATCTCTCACCCTTTCTCTTGTTAGCTAGTATCGGTTAATGGTTACGATCCGGGTATATTGTCCGCGGTAGCACCAGTTTAAAAGATAAGAAAATTTTGATTCCGCATTTTGGCCTCGGATAGACGGCAGGGGCGCTGCCGTGGCGCAACAGTTATACTTATTCATTACTTGATGTTTTCTGGATTTTAGGACCGTGGTTGTTTCATGAAATTATGCATTATTTGAAAAACCTGGTTTTTCTTGATATGATATTTCAGCTTCCACCATGAGATTTCTCGGTTCTGAGCTTATATATACCCCATGCGAGGAGGTTTCATGGGCCGTGTGGGGGTACATGGTGGAACCCGGTTGGTTCCCCGGGGCAAGAAGATCGACGGTACATGCCGATGAGCCTGGCTGGGGGCGTGTGCCAACCGGTGATAGTTTTTAGACTCGACGGATATATGGGGGATACCGATCGAGGTTATGTACGCACATGCCCTTGTCGATTGCGGGTGGTGGACACTCAGGTTCCATAGGATGTACGTACATAACATAGGAGGGCCAGTCCCAGGTGACGGTGCCTCAGAGATGAGTATTTATGTGTCGATGCTAGACACTTGTTTTCATAATGTTTTTCGGTGTAGATATTGGACACTCAGGTTTCATGAGACTTACTCGATATTGGATACTGGTTATATGAGATTTACTTGATATTGGATATATGAGATTTAATTGATATTGGACACTCAGGATATATGAGACTTACAGGATATGAGGGCCAATTTGGGGGCTTATTTAAAGAAATTTGGGATTTAGATTGTCTTAATGGACTTTGGTCCTGCCACGAGGTCAGGATTTCGTGAGGATGACATGTTTTATACCATACTCCGCATTTGCTTTATATGCATTGTTTCATGTATTAGTAGTACCTGATAGAGTACCTTTCATGACTGTTGCATATACATATTGCCCTTTATTGCTTCATGTATTAGTAGTACTTGATAGAGTACCTTTCATACTGTTGCATACATATTTCCATTTATTGCTATCGGCTTGCATGCATTAGATTCACGCTGTACGTGCATACTTGCGATTACCTGCATATGTTATTTATTATTCACGAGTTGGCAACTCACCCCCGTTGTGCCACAGTGTTTTGCAGGTAGTCCCTCAGAGTAGTCGCGGCAGGCTTTTCATCTTTCGTATCATCTTTTGCAACGGATACCGCTTCGGCTGACTGTGCGCAGTTTTGCTATAGGTGGGTTTTGCGGCTATCCGATGTTGTTTATTGTTATCTTTGTACCATGTACTCTCCATCTACCACTTTCATATGTATGACTTAGAGACTTGATGTGAGGACGATATTGTATATTTTGGTGACTTGGATGTCTTTTATGCAGTTTTACTTATATCGTTTTTTATTTCTTCGCTACAGCGTCGTATATCTGTTGTGGTGGTTGTTTTCCGCTTTTGGGCGTGGATTTTGCTCCCGTTGGGGATGCTTTACTTATATTTATGTTGTACCCATTTTTGGGGTTATTTTTTATAAAGGAGGTGCTGCCAAAATTTTTAAGAAAGTAAAGTTGGACTTTAAAGAATCTGTATTTGGGATTTTCAAAAGTTTTAACAATGTTCTTATCACTTACTACTTTTGATGGTATAGATTGCTGGGTTTTCGGCTTACTTAAATTGCGTTACGCCTGTAGACGTTGCGTAGTTTAAGGGTCGTCACGTGCCAATTTCGGGTCGTGACAAAGTTCGTATCAGAGCGCTAGATTTTACCTTTCGGGGTGTAGGATGACCTTGGTATGATGGAGCAGGTAGCTTAAGCAGAGTAACGTAGTGTGTGTATGTCCGCGGCATACTCACGATCACGGTACTCCGCCTAAAGTGACCTAAGTACTAATTGTTTGAAATTCATTCCTTGATGACACATATCCTTGTAATTCAATTTCCGTGTTCATATCGAATCCTATTTCCATTTATAGCCTTTGCCGCCGATGATTATGAGGACTCAGAGTGATGCAGCGAAAGCCAAGGTCAGAGTTGACTCGTGTGGATGAGGACTGACCAGGATGGCACGCTCGTTGCACAGGAGCAGATGGATCCACCTTTGATAGATCGTAACGCTAGGCTTGAGGCAGAGATGCAGGACTTACGCCAGACGATGAGGTCTTTGGTTGAGGCCAGTAGAGTGCGGCGACAGAAGGTTGCCACCCCTGTTACCCAGTTATTCCTTGCGATCAGCACTGCATTGTATTACTTACACAGCACCAGTGAACGCAGCCCTATTTGACGAGGAGCGTCTTTCCGAGACTTTGGGAGTTCGAGGACAGAGGAGGGCTCATACAGGTGTATCGGCCTAGAGACAGAGGTTCAGTCGCCGTGACAGGTTTTGTGCACGTCACGGGAGTAGCAGAGGTTTGGGGCGACGAGAGACGTGTTATCTAGATCAGCCGTTTGTTGTGTTAATTTCTGTCAGCGATTCTTTTGTTGCGCGACACGTATATCGGTCGTGTACCAATCGGATAGGAGATAGAGATTCGTCCGTCGTTTTGATCCTTCTAGAGATGTTGGATTTGACGTTCTCCTGGGCACGGACTGGTTAGCTGCGTGCTATGCGTCTGTGGACTGCCGCGAGAAAACGGTCAGGATTTGTTTTCCCGGTGAGTCAGTTCTTATTGTGCAGGGGGACAGTGGTGCCGCCCTCACAGCTTGAATTCAGCCTTTTTCGCTGGTCGGCTTTTGAGGAGAGGATGTCGACGAATCTTGGCTTCCATTCATGATACCGGAGCCACAGTGGGTTGTTGGACTGGGTTCCTATCGTGCGGGAGTTTCCGACTTTGTTCCAGATGAGCCGGCGGAGCTTAGGGAGCTTAAGGATCAGCTGCAGAATTGCTAGATAGGGGGACTTGTACGTCCAAGTGTTTCGCTTTGGGGAGCTCTTATTCTGTTCGTCAGGGAGAAAGACGGCAGTTTGAGGTTGTGTGTTGATTGATCGTCAATTGAACCGAGTTATGGTGCGAATGGGTATCCCTTACCTCGCATTGACGATTTGTTCGACTTGCTTCAGAGTGCGAGACATTTTCTAAGTTTGTTCGGGATCAGGTCATCATTGGTTGTGGGTTCGGAGTGATGGCATTCTGAAGACTGCTTTGTGTGCGCTATGGGCAGCGTGAGTTTTTGGTGGTGTCGTTGGACTCACCAATGCCCTAGCAACATTCCTGGATGTGATGAACCAGATTTCTTCAGGCCGTTCCTCGACCAGTTGATTGTTGTGTTATTGATGACATTCGGGTCTTTTCCAAGGGTCGTGAGGAACATAAGCAGCACTTGAGGATTTGCTTTGCAGACATTGGGAGAGCACCAGCTGTTTGCTAAATTCTCGGAGTGTTCTTTCTGGCTTGATTGGGTTGAACTCCTAGTTCTTGTAGTTGCGGGAGACGGTATTCGTATGGACCCGAGGAAGATCGAGACCGTACAGCTTGGCCTAGACTTGCAACTGTTAGTTGTATGTATTCCCTAGAGGCCAGTATTGTATATATGTTGTATATTATATTGGATACTTGGACATATATAGAGAGGACTTTCTTCCTCGACATGATAATATGCTATTTGATTGCTCTTTATCTTAACATGTATACTTGTCTCTTGATACTGTCTTATGGTTACATGTTGGTAAAGCCCTTAGAATGTGTACTTGACTACCAGGACTATGATGCTGATCATACTAGTGGGGCCATGGTAGTCCATAAGTTCATCCTTTAATGTTCCTAGTCGTGGGTGTATCGAGACACGGCATCGATATACCAGAGTAGACTAGCGTATACGCTTCTCGACCCATGAGATGGGCGATGGATGATCCCATATCCATTGGTGTTTGACATCAGAGATGCTATACGGGTGCTCAGTGGAGACTGGGTACACTGGACGGACTCGCCGAGAACTCCCAGATGGTATTATACCTCACGTCAGATGGCAGTTCTCTGGTGACACTTGTACAGGTTAGTCTGTAGACCCGAGATCGTCACAGAGTCTTGTGTGATTCCAACTGTGCTTTGATTTTCACCTTACCACGTTCAAGAGGGCGTGCAAAACGGTGGTTTTTGGGTGCAGTCTCGAGTCACATGGAGGCAATGAGCGATAGGAGGGGTTTCTTCTCTCCCGGTATTGGGAGTTGATGTTGCGTTGTGCTCGATTGGCCATAACAGGGAAGTCCCTGGCCAGGGCTGATTTAGAGATTTACTGGTAAGTGTTACCAGTAGTTTCTCGACCAGTTATGAGCCTAACATCGGCATGACTTATCGGTTATTGGGGTCTGATGTTTACCACCCCTAGACTTGATATGCGACATATCGGATGAGGAGACCAGACTGTACGACAGTGTTACTGTCAGGCTTTTCCAGGAGTTGGAGTGGGCTTGCTTGCTAATCTTCTGATCGCTCAATACCCGGGTAGCCGTTACGTCCAGCTAGTACCGCTGACGGCTGGTGGGTGCTTGATGAGATCATCACCTACTGCCGGCGTATTGACGAGTCTTTACAGTCCTACATAGAGGTTTTACTGGCTCAGGCAAAATGAAATAGGAGCGCATATGTGATATGTGCGGGACCGAGAATAATGCGTGTATGTGATACCGCATTCTATTCTCACGACTTTAGTATCGGTCGGTTATATGTGATATAGCCGGGTTATCGAATCAAGTGTTGATTCGATAAGTCGATACATTGAATGTTAGTCGGTTGTATGTGATATAGCCAGATTATTAAATCAAGTGTTGATTTGATAATTTAGTGTATAATTGTATATTAGATATACTAATTTACATTAACTAACATTGCTCACTTAAGCATTTTTTCTCACATGTACACACTTAATATATATATGATATATATTAAATCGTGTTTTTCATTTTGTATCATGGTTGTTGATACAACATACATGGGTGTATGAGACTTACACCATGCTATTTGGGATATTGAGTTTTAATATTTAAAGTGAAAACAAAATTAGTGGAAAATTAGATTATTGCATGAAGCTAGTGGAAGCTTGTGGATGCTTTGACTAAGTCCATTAGTTTTGTTTTACTTAAGATATTTAGTAACCTAACCATCACAATTAGCCATGGTTATGTCTCTACATGAGTTAGGATATGATACAAACTCACCCATGGTTCACTCTCTCTCTTGATTAGTTCACTCTCATTTCTTTTTCAAAACATTATTCATCTTCGTCTTCCTTGAGCAAAAGAAAAGCTAGCTAGGGTTTTCAAAAGAGAGAGAAATATTGTGAGAAAAGAAATTCTAAAGTAAGCCCACTTCCTATTTCCTCATCCTCTACTAGATTAGCACTTTAGTATAGGGTGTTTGCTTCACTAATCCTTTAGTTAGTGAAGTAGAAGCTTGAGCTAGTATTCCCTCAACGTAGATCATCTTCGGCCTCGAAGACTTCAAGCAAGATCGCTTTTTTCCCTCGTGAAGCCATGCAAGAGTCCGGGAGTTCAACGATCGCAGCGAAGGGCCTACTACAAGGAGCTTTAGAAGTGAAGGACCGATCTACAAAGGTTGTATTTCTATTTCACTTAGATGGTAAATGGTTTACTTTTGTTTCCGTATTGTTTTCTAGTTAACGATTCTAGTTTAGAGTTCCTTGAAACGGCAAATTTTTGAAAATGGCATAGACGATGCCTCCCGAAACCTTGTTGTCGTCGATAGGAACCCTACAGTGGTATCAGAGCCTAGCTAGGAAATTATACGGATATTGTTAGATTACGAATACGAAAAGAACTCCGAAACTTAAAACCCTAAATCCATGTTTCTGTCGATTTTAAAACGAGCTCCAAAATTTTTTCAAATAAGTGCATAATTATCTTTGAGCAGATATAGGAGCATGGAAGAAAGTTGGGACCCAGTGCTCGGATTTGGACCGAGCACATAGGGTGAAAAACCAGGGTGGCCGGCCCTGGGAAGTGTTCCGGGTCCTAAAATTTTTTCATGCTCTGTGCTCTGGGACTTGGGGTTTCAGGTGTTGTTTATTTTTGCTACTTTTTCATGTGATGATTAACTCAATGCAAAGGCAACTCGGAGTGTTTCATAGTCGTAATTTTAACTGTTTTCGGGTTACTTTATACGATATTAAAAAGTTTAATCGGATGTCAAATACCCACTTTTTCCTTTGCCGGAAAATTTTCCAAGTGTTGGATTTTTCCCGTAGTTAAAAAGCTTTCAAACATCATGCAAGTTATGCGATGGACCCTCTAGAAGAACAAAAGCTTAACTCGATTATGTGACCATCGGAACCGCCAACGAACCCTCGGGTTTGTGGTGGTTCAGCGGTGCCACATGTGAGGCGTTGGTTTGGCCCTTCTACGGCTGGTTCATTGGTATTGTGACATGTGCTGAATCTTTTTAATCTACGCTTAAGAGTTGTGCTTTCTGGGTAATTGTGGGTGTTTGTTGATTCGATCGGAATGTTTAACATCGTCTAGTTTTTTCTGCGACCGTAAGTGTTATATGTGGTATCGCCGTTTTCGTTGCTATATGTCAACGACAATTGAGATACGCATATTTACTTACGTTGATGACATGTGATGTTATGTGTTGCTGGATATGTTATATTGGATCGTCGCGTTTTGAATAGCCGGGGGTTTTATGTGAGATGAGAGTTTTTATTTTTATTCATGTAAAATTCAATGTATGTAATATAGTATTTATGATATATTATATATACGTTACTTATGTTTTACACCCGCGCTAACCCTGTCCCGCTCTGCTGTTAGTTACCTAACCTAACGGTCCATGACGGGACATCGAGGCAAATGCGGATGGCATAAGTGTATGTTGTATTTATCTGTGATGTTTAGGTGACTTAAATGATGGGACTTCATTAATGTGATTAATGAAAGAAAAGGAACCTAAAAGATATTGTAGAATCAAATTTTTCAAAAAGGGTAGCTACAGTTTTGCTTTGCATAGTGATATATGTGATATATCCCGCACCTTATTCGATGAGGAAAGAGCCAAGATCCCTTCACTGGGAGTGACCTCTTTAGAAAAACTGGCAGATGCTACAACACCCAGTTTATCTTTTGATTGCTTTTGGATTTTTTGCTTTGCATAGTGATATATGTGATATATCCCGCACTTTATTCGATGAGGAAAGAGACGAGATCCCTTCATCGGGAGTGACCTCTTTAGCGAAACTAGGAAAAGCCTCAAAAACACTCCTTTTCAAAATTCACTTGTTTCTACAACGATATCAAGTTCATTACGCAATAGGTTTTCAGAAAAACCTGTCGTAGCCCTCCGTCATTTCAGATAAGAACTGTTTAGTATTCGTGCTGCGTCTGTTGGCCTTTGTCAAGGCATAGTGTGCGGTAGCTGAATGGTGCTTATCTGCTTATGCATATGATGCAGATTGTTTTAGGGTAGTCGTACGACCTTGTTGGCCTTTGTCAAGGGTCGTGCGGGTGGATTTGATTCAATCAAGAAATGGCGGGTTGAACTTGACTAGCATCCTATGATTTGTTGTCCTTTGTCAAGGTCATAGGGGTTAGGGGCAAAATGTTATTGGGAATTTTGTAGGGTTACTAGGCACTCTAATAAGGTTATACAAGGCATCAACCATGCCCGATTAAAAATTTAGCAGTGCCGAACAACCCTAACCAAGATCTTTATACTAGAGTTTAGGTGAAACAAAGCATGTTAAACACTTTAACACTAAGTGAGAGGGATTACAACCTTTGTAGATCCGGTCCTTCACTTCATAAGCTCCGTATTGTGGTCCCTTCGCTGCGATCATCAAGTTCCGGACTCTTGAGAGGCTCCACGAAGAGAAAGATGCAAGCTTGCTTCAGATCTTCGATAACAAAGATGATCTACCTTGAAGTTTCTTTAGCACAAGCTCTCACTCACAAAATGAAGTGAACACCCTAATCTAATTGACAAGAATAGATTAGGATGATGAAGTAGGAATTTAGCTCTCATTTGTTTTCTTTAACTCACTCAAAATCATCACTTCATAAAAAGCTAGAAAGCTTTTCATGAAAGAACTCAAGGAAGAAGAAGAAAAATCATGAATCCTTTTGTGATGAATAATGAAAGTCAAGTATGATATTAGAAATGCAACCATGGTCAATGTAACCTTTGTAGAGATTTAACTAGGGCTAGGGTTTTGGTTGGGTTAAAGAATGAGACACTTAAAATATCAACACAAATATCTTTGCACAAAACAAAACAAAACCTTCTAGAAACTTCTAGAAAAGCTTAACCCAAATCAAACCCTAACCATGTTTAATCTCCACTAATCATGTTGCATTAATAACCATATCATGTTACAATATTATATATCACATATATAATATTTATTGTAACAAAATAAAATAATACAATTAACATATATCGCATATATATCAATGTATTACCCGAGTGAGAAAAAGAATCTTTTAGTGAGCTTATATTAGTTAATGTAATTTAATATATCATATATATTATTATACATTAAATTATCGAATCAACACTTGATCCGACAATCCGGCTATACCGCTTATAACCGACTAATATATCATTTACCGATTCATCGAATCAACACTTGATCCGATGACCCGGTTGATATCAAATATCGCGAGAATATAATACGGTATCTCATATCGCATTATCCTCGGTCCTGCACATATCACATATGTGCCCCTACTCCGTTTTGCCTGAGTCAAGAAACCTCTGTGTAGGACTCTAAAGAATCGTCAATACGCCGGCAGTAGGTGGTGATCATATCAAACACTCACAAGCTGCAAGCGGTCAGCTAAACGTAACAGCCACCCAGGTATTGAGCAATCAGAAGATCAACAAGCAAGCCTGTACATTCTCCTGCGAATCCAATCAGTAACACTCCCGTACAGTCCGGTCTCGTCGTCTGATATGTCGCATATCTCGCCTAGGGGTGGTAAACGTCAGACCCAGTAGCTTGATAAGTCGTGTCGATATGAGCTCTATAACAGTTCGAGAAACTACTGATAACACTTACTAGTAAATATCAGCAACCCTGGCCAGGGATTTCTAGTTATAGCCAATCGAACACAGCACAACATCAACTCCCTATACCGAGAGAGAAGAATCCCCTCCTATCGCTCATTGCCTCCATGTGATTCGGGACTGTACCCAAAAGCCACCTTTTGGCACACCCTCTTGGACGTGGTATGATATAAATCAAAGCACAGTGGGAATAACACAAGACTCTATGACGATCTCGGATCAACAGACTACTCTGTACCAGTGTCACCGGAGAACTGCCATCTGACGTGAGGTATAATACCATCTGGAAGTTCTCGGCGAGTCCGTCCAGTGTACCCAGTCTCTACTGAGCACCCGTAAACCATCCTTGATGTCAAACACCGATGGATATGGGATCATCCATCGCCCATCATATGGGTCAAGATGCGTATACGCTAGTCTGCTCTGGTGTATCGATGCCCTGTCTCGATACACCCTCGACTAAGAACAGTTATATGATATACTCATCGACTACTGTGGCCCCACTAGTATGATCTCATCATAGTCCCAGTAGTCGAGTACATATCCTAAGAGCTTTATCAACATGTAATATAGAGACAATCAGAGTACATGTTAAGATAAAGAGCAACCAGATAGCGTACTATCATGTTGAGCAAGAAAGTCCTCCCTATATATGTCCTAGCATCCACTACAATATACATCGTATGTACAGTAATGGCCTCTAAGGCATACATATAAGTAACAAATTTCAAGTGTTGAAATTTGCAATGAGATTGCTTACCTTCTATGAGATAGTTGGATCCTGATACCCACTCTGAGTAATTGTTACTCCTGGGAGAGTTTTACACAGGACAATTAGCCGATCAAGTAGGTGTCTAGAAAGGTGTCAACGGGGTTACGCCTCTGGGAAAACGAGGTTTATTTTAATTAGGTCCGTACGAAAGCACGGGGAACCTCCCTCAAATTACCGACACTGGCCTGGCGGAAAGATTGGCGAAATTATAGGGTGTAATTAATTCCGGCTAGTCTTTCCTTTTAGGGTTTGAAGGAAGATTTGACAAAAACGGTGGGAGCCATCCTGATTAGATAAAATAATAACCAATCTGATCTTGCAAGAGCATACGCTAAAGTGTTTTCTTCTCTCTCTCCAGGTAGCGACCATATCATGCCTTAATCAAGATAATAATATAGATATATTGACCGAACCCACATGTTATACTATGCTGGGGAACGTTGGTTCCGTTCTTTCTTATAAGAGTTATAAGAATGAACAGGATATAGGGGAATACCAGGATTCCCATGCCACCCGAATGAAGAAAGTACATGTTGATGTATTTTCTTCGGGTATGTTCGTTACAGAGAACTGTTTCTTCATTTTCTCTACGTCCTGGGTATTAGATACCGGGTCAGGATCCCATATATGTAATCAGTTACATTAGCTGAGGAAAGGTAGAGAACTTGGAAAATGTGATAAAGACATAAGGGTTGGAAATGGTGCAATTGTTGCAGCTAAAACCGTCAGGGAATATCACCTTGTATTACCAACTGGTAATACATTGATTCTGAACGAATGCTATTACATGCCGAACCTGATATGCAATATTATATCGGTTTCTTTGTTGAGTAAAGAGAGATATAATTTTGTATTACAGGATAATGTTATGAACATTTTCCTGAACCAAAAGTTCAGAAATGACAAACACACTCAAGAGAAAGAGTTCAGAAATGACTGAATCCTTCTTGTGGTATTGTAGACTTGGTCATATCAATCCGACACAGCTAGCTAAGTTGCATAAGGATGGGTATTTGAATCATTTCGAACTTTCATCTTATGACACTTTCCAGTCATGTCTCAAAGGCAAGATGACCAAAACTCCGTTTACGGGACACGGAGAAAGAGTTACGGAACTCTTGAGACTGGTACATAGTGATGTATACGGTCCCATGTCTACACATGCCAGGAATGGTTCTTCGTACTTCATTACATTCACTGACGATCTCTCTAGATTCAGATATGTGTTCCTGATGAAACACAAATGTCACGACCCGAAAGTACGGAACATGACCGACACTTAAACTGCGAAACGTCTCGAGGTGTACGTAATCTAAGTAAGCCGAAAACCCAGAAATCCAAACCAAGAAAAGTAGCAGAGAGAAGGAAAAACCATTTGAAATCAAATAGCTTGCAACATATGCCGAAATATGCATTTTTAAAATCACAAGGCTTTTCTAAAAATTTCGGCAGAGTTTCCTTTGTAAAAACAGACCCCAAATGGGTACAAAACCTGATAAAGCATATATAATGAAAAATGCATCCCCAAGCGGGAGCTAGCTCTTCGTCAATCGACGGTCACAACCACGCAAGCAATAAAATATACAACGCCGAAAGGCGAGGATCACAACAGAAAAGGAAACTCAAAACAGCATGAAATCCATAGAAATACAACACGCGACTCTAAGGTCGAAAGAATAAACATCACTGGTCTCTATCTGAAATAAATACATGTTTGGTTGATGGAACTTCTAGATACAACTGAATAATAATATACAAAATATACTGATGGTCACGATACAAGTGAACCCACATACTAGCAAATCACCCGGAAATGGAAGTAGTGCCAGCAAAGCCGTAATGAAACTTGTATGGCAAAACCTGCAAGAAACTGTGGCACAACGGGGGTGAGTTGCCAACTCGTGAGTAGAAAAACATCTACGAACAGAAACCGCATGAACAACGCAATTCTAGGTCATATGATCATAATATATCCTCAAATATAAAATCTGCAGCCTATAACAATGGCTAGGGTATACCTCTAAACAACTGTAATACCAAGTGCTCGTGTCAGTGCTTCAGGTAGCAATATATCATATGAATGAGGTATGAATGCATGAAAACTGAATACACGTAAATGAGAAAACTGCTTTCATAATTTAGTGAGATTTTTTGTATATTTAAAACGAGGTATCATAATGAAATCAGCATAAACAGTGTCTAGCATCGACATAACACATAATCCCAAAATCTCAATATCTCAGGCTCCGGCTATCCGGACTGACTTGGATCATCAAATCTCAGTACCTCAATATCTCAAAATCTCAACGTCTCAATCTTACTATCTAGGGCGCCGTCAGTCCAGACCGGCCCCTACCATCAATCTCAAGACCATGACGGTATCCTCCGGATATCCGACGCGTCGGGTAAAATCACCGGTCGGTAGTGCTTCCCTGCCAGGCTCAATGCCATCCTCTGTGACCTTCTCGCCCCGGGGTACCGCACCGGGCCCACCATGTACCCGAAACGGTTCATCCAACTTCTCGAATCGGGTCTCGAAATCCATCAGCAAACTCATGGTGGACGACTCATACATCATGGGAAAACTGCACTTTTCATTTAAAAAGAGAGAGAAAAGAAGTTATAAATGTTTTTGCGGTTTTCCCCCAAATCCAGGAAATCTCATGAAAATCCGAATCCAAATCATCAATAGCATGTAAACAGTGAATATAGGCATAAGAATCCATGAATGCGGCATAACAGTGAATAACAATATGCATGAAGTAGCAAGTAATAACTACAATGTCTAAACTAGCATATAAGGCAAGTACACTAATATCATGTCTAAACTATTAGCTAACAAACTATGTCAACGAAATAGTATTTTCTAAAGTGTTCGTGACATGGCAATTACCGATGAAGATGTGTGTGAGCCGGCAAGTAAGTGTACGTGGTACATACGCATCATCGGTAATGGTGCTGGTGTCCTAACAACATGATATCAATAATAGAATATGAATCACAATATAAGTATGCGATGCGGAGCGAACAGCAATAATGCGCGGGAGCTGAATACTAGACACAACGATAACTAATCTAGTCTAACAACTACACTAAACTATACGGCCGAGCTAGCAAGCTGAACTAAAGGTAAGGAAACCGCCTAACACCTAAGTCGATACATATATATATATATATATAGTCGGTGATCCCGCCCCGATAATATCACATCCGATACCATATCTATAATCAGATATTCCTAAGTCAAGAGTGCGGATCAAACATCAATATATAGCTCGTACGTAAATCCATCGTAAGGCATCCCAAATCTGGGTACGGGTCAATATCACATTCATCACATTATTCATCAGGTATCCTCTTTATCAAAGATCATAATTCGGGTACTGATCTACGTCTAGTACAATACTAATATCACCAATATAATCATGATCTGACTACTGATCGACAGTCTCGTACAAACCGATATCATCAGCACATATCATTATAAAGAAGTATACATCGCCCAATGCGACCAATTATAGTTATCTTAACATATCTTATCTCATGTCTCGATCACAAGTCATCTATTCTATGTATATCACCATTCACATGGTATCGTCGTCCAAAGATCCGCTATAACATCACGACGTATCTCAAATACGAATCATGCCATATCACCGATCTCACGGTCTCAAATCAAATCTCACTGACTCACCTCAAATCCCAAATACTATCCTCAAATCAAGTATATGAACACATAGTCCCATACCCATGTGAACACATAATTATATAATCCCATATACGCACATATGAAAGAAGAATGTATGCAAGTATGGGTGTGTGTATGTGTGGTGCAACCACCACTCTAGGGTTTCGCAACACTAAACCAATCCAAACACACCAAAAATCCATCTCTATCATCAATAATCTCAAACAATATATAATCAAAATATGTGTGTATACGTATTTATATACATCACCACGAACTGTGGGGGTGCTATATGCCATCCACCCGACTTCTCCCCGTAGATATAAATTTACTCACCTTGCTTCTCGTATGCTGATGTCGATGTCACCATCTTTATCTTCAACGCCTCGACGTCACGTGGGGTACCTACAAGGATATCACAAATGCTAAAGCACATGAAAATCACATCGGAAACCAAAATGGCATACGCTACGCCCATAGGTAAAAACCTATAGTCTCGCATGCAAACACGACCAATAACCCTTTGCCGTTGACGTTCAAACGCCACCTGACAGAAACGAATCATCAAATATCAAAATCCATGCTAAAACAAGTCATAAACCATGCGCCAACACATGGGAACTATCCCAGATTCTACCATAGATGGAATCAGTCAAAGTTGTATATGCCAAGGGTCTATTTTATAGGGTATAAGGCTACAGGACAAAAATGGATCCCAGCACCCCTGCTTTGGCCGCAAATTACGGCCAGAATGTATTAATTGGCGGCCTGGAAGAGGGGAGAGGGGCTAGGGCTTTGGGTGGTGGTTCCTGGGTGCCTGCACATCTCACTATCCAACCAAAATTATTTTAGGAGTCTCGGGGTGAAAGCAGATTTCAAAACACACTCACAGAATTACAGTTTTTCCCGATATCGATTCTATAAATCCGTATTCTGGATTCTAATATCTAGTTTGGTCCAATGTAACTTCACAACAGGGGTTGTAGCCTCTAATTACACCTCAATTCATCTTTGATTTCAGATCAAACCCTAAACCCTAACTTGAATTTTCCAAAGTCCATCAAAACACACAATATCGACATGAAACAAGTATTGATGTGCAAGGAATTGAAATACTATACTAGTGTTGCAGAATTTACCTCCTTTGGCAATTCAAGAATTTTCTTGAGTTGCTCAAAGTCCTTAAGATCCTCTCTTTCTAAGTCCAATGTGTAGCTAGTGAGCTTGGGAACATTTTTTGTGAAATGGGAATAGGGTTTTGGAGTTGTATTCATGGTGTTATGGGGCTTTGAAGATGGAGGGGGAAGAGGGAAGGGAGGCAGCAGCAGCAGCTCTCATGAGGGAAAGGGAGAGAGAAATGAGAAGAAGAAATGATGGGGGGTGGTTCAAAAAAAGGGTTGACTTACTCCTTTCTCTCTCTTCATCATTCTTATCTTTTTCTTTTCTTTTCTTTTCATATCCTTCTCACTCAATGGTCAACCTTAAGCAACCATGCTAAAGTGAAGAGAAGGCAAAGAAACAAATGAAACACAAGTGTAAAAATGATATGTGCATATTTTGCCTAAAAATGCTAAAAAACCGATTAGCGATTTTTAATCGCGATTAGCACTAAATTAGCATATAATTAACCATAAAAAGTTAAAAATGGCAAAATTCCATAAAATACTCTATTTTAGAATTTTCCATAATTTTTCCAAAATTTTCCCCGTTTATCGGTATTTAATTATTCCGAAATATTAAAATATTCATTAAAATAATATTAAATTATAAAAATTCCCAAAAATAATATTTTATTTTTTTTGAAATGTTACAACAAATCAAAAGCTTTTGAGAAATTTAGAGAATATAAATAAGAAGTCGAGAACCAAACCGGGAAAAATATTAAAATCCTTCGATCTGATCGAGGATGTGAATACTTGAGCAATGAATTTCTGGACTTCCTAAAAGGGAATGAGATTCTCTCTCAGCTAACTCCTCCATATACACCACAGCAAAACGGTGTATCGGAACGGAGGAACCGCACCCTATTAGATATGATGCGCTCTATGAGGAGCACAGCTGAGTTACCTATTTCCTTCTGGGGGTATGCGCTGGAGACAACAGCATACCTATTGAATCAAGTTCCATCTAAATCTGTACCTACCACACCATATGAGATATGGAGTGGGAAGAGACCACATCTTAAACGAGTTAAGATATGGAGTTGTCCGGCCTATGTCAAAAGGCAAAATCCGTACAAACTCGAGGCACGGTCAGTTTTATGCAAGTTTGTGGGATATCCCAAACATTGACATGGATATCTTTTCTACCATGGAGAGGAACAAAAGGTGTTTGTTTCTCGACATGCCACTTTTTTAGAAAAGGAATTTCTTGCAAAGGAAATTAGTGGCAACGAAGTAGAACTGGAAGAAATTCCGGCTACACAAACTGAAACTGAAGATTTAGTGGAACTAGAGGATTCGGAAGTTCCCAACGAACCTCAGCCTCTCCGCCGATCTAGTAGGGTTCCTCACCCACCTGAGAGATACTACGGTTTTCTCATGGACGATGGAAGCGGTTGCATCATGGAGGATGATGACCCAACTAGTTTCGAGCAGGCCATCACGAGTGGTGACTCAATGAAATGGCTGGATGCAATGCGGTCCGAGATGGAATCCATATACACCAACAAAGTATGGACTTTGGAAGATGCTACTGAAGGGGTAAAACCTATTGGGAGCAAGTAGATCTTCAAGAAAAAACTTGGTGTAGATGAGAAAGTGGAGACTTTCAAAGCTAGACTTGTAGCAAAGGGTTTTCGTCAACGACCAGGTGTCGATTATGACGAGACCTTTTTTCCAGTGGCTATGCTTAAATCCATCCGGATCATGCTTGCCATCGCTTCATATCATGACTATGAAATCTGGCAAATGGATGTTAAGACCGCCTTTCTAAATGGTGATTTAGAAGTGAGCGTGTATATGACTCAGCCATAGGGCTTCGTAGCTAGTGGGAGCAGCGGGAAGGTGTGCAAGCTGCTTAAATTCATCTATGGATTGAAGCAAGCATCGCGGAGTTGGAACATCTGCTTTGATGTCGTTATCAAAGAGTTTGATTTCGTCAAAAACGTAGATGAACCTTGTATATACAAGAAGGTGGCAGAGAGTAAGGTTGTCTTCATCGTATTGTACGTGGATGGCATACTCTTGATAGGAAATTACATTCCTATGCTGCAATCGGTCAAGCTCTTCTTATCACAAAGATTCTCAATGAAAGATCCAGGGGATGCCTCCTACATCTTAAGGATTAAGATCTATAGAGATAGATCTAAACGGATACTGGGATTGTCCAAATCCAGGTACATTGACACCATACTAAAGCGGTTTAGTATGGAAGAATCCAAGCATGGGTTTTTACCCACGATCTCTGGACACACTCTTTCCAAAGAGATGTCTCCCAAGACTGATTTGGAGAGAGCTCACATGCAAGGGATACCCTATGCTTCGGCAATAGGCTCTATCTTGTACGCGATGCTATGTACCAGACCCGATGTAGCACATTCACTAAGTGTAGTGAGTAGGTATCAAGCAGATCCAGGAGAGAGTCACTGGACAGCTGTGAAAAGCATTCTCAAGTACTTATGAAGGACTAAAGAGATGCTCTTGGTGTATGGTAACGGAGAACTCCAAGTGGAGTCCTTTACCGATTCGAGCTTCCAGAGTGATAAGGACGACTCTAAGTCGCACTCGGGATTTGTCTTTACTCTCTACGGAGGGGCGGTATGCTGGAAGAGTTCCAAGCAGGAAACCGTGGCAGACTCGACGATGGAGGCTGAATACATCTGTCACTTTCCGAAATAGCCCGTGACTAGCACTTGAATCATATGAAGTCTACAGGACCACATCTAATTCAAGTAAGCCAAAAACCCAGAAATCTAAAACCATTTAGGTAAGAATGAACTTATTTTAAAACGAGTGGTTTAAAAGCATAAGCCGAATTATGCGTTTTTAAAACATTAAGTTTTTTCTAAAAATTTCGGCAGAGTTTCCTTTGTAAATACTAGCCCCGAATGGGGTACAACATGATAAAAGCATATATAACGATAAAAGGCATCCCCAAGCGTGAGCTAGCTCTTCGTCAATCGACGGCCACAACCACACAAGCAAAATAATATACAACGTCGAAAGGCGATGATCAAACTCAAAAGGAAACTCAAAAACATCATGAAATCCAATATACTACAGCGCGCGACTCTAAGGTCGAAAGAATATATATCACTGGTCTCTAAGTCTGAATAAATATACAAGTTTGGTTGATGGAGTTTTTAGATACAACTGAATATAAATAAATACAATGGCGGTCACGATACAAGTGAGCCCACCTACCAAAGCAAATCACCCGGAAAGGATGCAGTGTGCCAACAAAGCCGTATCGAAACCTGTACGGCAAAACCTGCAAGAAACTGTGGCACAACGGGGGTGAGTTGCCAACTCGTGAGTAGAAAACATCACAGAGCAGAAATCGCATGTATGACGCAATCCTAGGTCATACGATCAGAAATATCCTCAAATGATAAAGTCTGAAGCATGAAAAGGTGGCAAGGGTAAACATCTAAATATAAGTGTAATCCCAGTGCTCATGTCAGTGCCTCAGGTAGCAATGTATCATATGTATGAGGTATGAATGTAATGTAATGAAATGAGTGAGACAACTATTTTCTTTATTTTAATGGGATTTCTGTATGTATATAAAACGAGTATCCTCAATGAAATCAACAGAGAAATCCGTGTCAAGTATCGACACAAAACATAAATCCCAATATCTCAATATCTCAGGTTCCGGCTGCCCGGACTAACCTGTATCATCAAATCTCAATGCCTTAGTGTCTCAAATCTCAAATATCAATATCTCAGGCTATGCAGAACGGATCAGCCTATAACCATCTCATGACTCCGGCCGGTATCCTCCGGATAGCCGACGAGTCCAAATAATATCACCGGTAGGTAGTGCTTCCCAGCCAGGCTCATCGAATACAACTCGAACTTCTTGCCCCGGGGTACCATACCGGGCCCACCATGTACCCAAGACGGTTCATCCAACTCCTCGAATCGGGTCTTGAAATCCAACAGCAATCATGAAAACTCATGGTGGACGACTCATACATCATGGGAAAACCGCAATTTTGCATTTAAAAATGATGATACTAAGCTTTTATTAAATTCTTGCGGTTTTCCCCCAAATCCAAAAATCTCATGTAAATCCGAAATCATCAAAATCATGATACCAATAAACAGTGAATACCGGCATAAATCTCCATAATACAGCATAACCAATGAATATATGAATGCACCTAATATCATGCAATGAATGCAATATTTAAACTTAGCATATGGAAGCTATAACATATTGCGACTATCAGTTATCAAGCTATATAAATGAAAAGGTATTTCCTAAAGTGTACGTGACATGGCAACTACCGATGATGATGTGTGTGAGCCGGCAAGTAAGTGTATGTGGAACATACGCATCATCGGTAATGGTGCTGGTGTCCTGACAGCATTATCTCAATAATGGCATATGGAAGTACAATATAAACATGCAAATGCGATGCGAACAGTAATAATATGCGAGAACTGAATGATAACACAATGATAACTAATCTTCATTTATATAAATATGAGTCATACGGTGGTGCCATTTGAAATAACACGAATCGTGGTGTTTTGAAAATAAGGGCTACGGTGTTTTTAAGAAAAGATACGTCCTTTGAAATATCCGTAGAATCCCTTGTCCCGTCTTTAAAATACACACGATTCGTTAGTTTTTGAAATAGGTATGAGGCGAATTTAATCTATCATTTACAAGCACACTACAGGGCCAAACTATACAGACAGATCAAAAGGTAAGGAAACCGCCTAACATCTGAGTCGATACACACACACACACACACACATATATAATATAACAGTCGGTGATCCCGCCTCAAAAGTATCCCATACGATACAATATCTATAATACGACATCCTCAAGTCAAGAGTGCGGATTTATCATCAATATAGCTCGTACGGTAAATCCGTCGTACGACATCCCAAATCTGGGTACGGGTCAAAGTCACATCAATCATATTTATTCATCTGGTATCCTCTTTATCAACCATCATGATCCGGGGTACTGACCTACGTCTAGTACAATACTGATATCATCTATGTATGCATGCGTGTGTATGAAACACTACGTCAAAGGACCCGCTAAAACATCATGTCGTATCTCAAATACGAACAATGTCATATCACCGATCTCACGGTCTCAAATCCAATCTCATCGACTCATCTCAAATCCCAAGTACCATCCTCATAATCCAGTATATGTACACATAGTCCCATACCCATGTGTATATATATTCATATCCTCATATACGCACATGTAAAGAATGAATGAATGCAAGAGTGTGCGTGTGTGGGTGCAACAACTACTCTAGGGTTTCACAATTAACACTAAACCAATCCAAGAACACCTAGAATCCATTTTTATCGTCAATAAACTCAAATCAACATATAATATATATATGTGTGTATATGTATTCGTATACATCACAACGAACTGCAGGGGTGCTATACGCCATCCACCCGACTTCCCCCATAGAAATAATCTACTCACATTGCTCCCGTATGCCGTTGCCGACGTCGCCACACGCTTTCTTGTCGTCTTGAAGTCTTCGCGAGGGTACCTACACATTATAACGTAATCGCAATGTGCATTAAAATCCAAGTCAAAACCGAAACGACGCGCTAAAGGCCTATAGGTTAGAACCTATGGACCACGCTTTCAAAACCACCAAATAACACTCGATTTCAACGTGCAAACATCAAGTAATCGAAGTAAATCATAGATACAAAAATCCAGAATGAAAAATACGAAAAACGAAACCCCGAATCAAAACAGCAACTCTTGAAAATGGTCCCAGATTTTACCCCAGGTCAAATTAGTCAATTTTGCATATGCCAAGGGTCTTGTTTACAAGAGATAAAGCTACAGAACCAACACGGATCCCAGAACCCATGCTCTAGCCGCAAATTGCGGCCAGAAAGAATAAATCTGCGGTTAGGTTGAAGAGTCAGGGGCTAGGGTTTTGGGTATATGGTCTAGGTTGCCTGCTGATCTCTCTGTGTTTGCAAAATAATTTTCAGGTCACCCAGGTGTTAGCAGATTTCAATATACACTCACAGAATCCACAATTCCTCTGATATCGGGTTTCTAAATCCGTATTCCGGGGTTCTAGTCTCTGGTTTAGGTCTGAATTCTAGCATTATGGGGTTTGTGAGGCCTCCTCTAAGCTCAATTACACATCGCAACTCTCAAATTCCATAAACCCTAACTAGAATTTCCCAAGTCTCATTAAACATCACTATATCGGTTTAAATTTAACATGGATGTAAAAACAATGGAAATACTAAGCTAATGGTTCAGAAAATACCTCATTTGGCAACTCAAAAATTTTCTTGAGTTGCCCCAAGTGTCCAAAATGCAAGCTTTCTTGGTTCATGGTGTAGCTAGTGAGCTTGTGCATCTTTTTATTGAAATGGGTATTGGGTTTTGAGGTGTTTTTAATGGAGTTTGAGAGGGTTGAAGGGGGGGGGGAGAGTGAGGCAGCAGCAGCAGCAGCAAAGAGAGGGAGGGGAGAGGAAATGAGTGATGAAAATGGTGAGATGAGAGGGTGGCAAGTCAAAGGCAACCCCCTCACCTTTCTCTCTCTCACCCATACCTATTACTATATTCATATCCTTTTCTTTTCTTTTCCTTTTCTTTTTCTTCTCTCCTCAAATTAAAACCCATACCATGCATGATAAAAGAGAAGGCATGAAAGAAAATGTAACAAGTACTAAAAAAAAGACATGTGCATGTTTTGCACCAAACACGCTTAAAACCCGATTAGCGATTTTTAATCGCGATTAGCACTAAATTAGTGTATAATTAATCATAAAAACTTATAATTGGCATGAATCTCATAAAGCGTCCTCTTTTCAGTAATTTTCATATTTTTTTTTAAATTTTCCCCATTTATCGGTATTTAATAATACCGCCCTATTAAAATATTCAATATTTTATTATTAAATTATAAAAATTCCCAAAATAATATTTTATTTTTCTGAAATGTTACAATCTTCCCCCCTTAAAGAAATTCGGTCCCCGAATTTAAATTTAAACCCCTCAAATACTAAAACATTTCAGTAAAAGTCCACGTCGTCGGGGCTCTGAAATCATCAATACATAAAACGCTTCATAGCGCAGTGCATGCGCATGAAGAATGAGCAGATAACTCAAAATCAAAACTCCGTCAAGCATCTCGCAATCATCGGAGTCATGGTGAAGACACCAATATCAAATCCAAAATGAAATCAACATGATATATATGTCAAAAATATACATGTAAATATCATTAAAACATCGGAACAAAATGCATGCCAAATTTTTCAGGTCGCAGTGCGATGTATGTATCACTGCACCGTGGCGGACGTCTATCGTAAGAAAATATCTATATCTATATATATCCTTTGTTTAATATATACGTCCCGCCGTTTTGAAAACAATTTAGAAGGGTTTCCTTGTTTTTAAACGTTTCGTGTCATATCAGACACGTAGGAAAATACTCAGACTATAGTTCCCCTTTTGGAAATCCCTTCAAAAACTATCAATGCATGCAAAATATATCCAGGTATTGTCCTCTGACTAGTCCTGCTCAGCTATTATACCAAATAGCAAATATCATAAAACGTACTGCTCCATAAGAATAAATCCCAAAATGTGCATAAGAAGGCCGCGTGCGTCTGGTGCGCACGGAAATCGAAATCCATGAATGTGCCATACATGTACACAGAAACAACATCTAAGTGCAACGAGTGTGCACAAAACACCTGTCAGAGGCAACGGTGTGCCTGACAGCAATATCAGGTGCATCGGATATGCACCAAGAATCCCGATTTAGTGCATCTGTATGCACCAAAATCGCATCTTATAACATGCGCCCAACATGCGCGAAAATCCAAATCAGGTGCATCCATCATGCACGAATAAAATCTAAATCATGTGCATCCAACATGCACGAAATCATAAAATCCAATATCAAGCGCCGAACATGTGCAAAATCCAATCCAAGTGCGTCAAATATGCCTAAGAATCCAATCAGGTGCACAAGGTGCACAAAAAAAATATCGAGTATCACAATCGAAATCAATGGTATACAACACATCTCAAATCCAAATCAGGTATACCGTGGTATCAAATCTCACAACCATGTGCATCAGCGTACACAAAATCTAATCAAAACACTAAAAGTGCGTGAAAACTATGTCGTAAGCATAAGTCAAATCATATGCATGCCCTAGGCATGAAGTCAAAATCAATACCTCAAATAACATCAAATCGAAGTCCTGTGTAACTGTAGTGCACAAAATACATATCAATGCACTGCAACCATATGTGAACTATACCGAGTGCAAAAACCAAATCGTGTGCATACCATAAGCACAAAATCAACCTATCTGTATGAAACCCATGAAATCATAAACATGTGCAGCCAAGGCACAAAAACGATATCCCGTGCGATAACTATGCACAAATCATAAATCCACACAACGGTGTATAAAGCATAACTCAAGTGTAATAACTATACACAAAATATAAATACCTAGTAGGTGCAGCCATGGTGCACGAAAACAAATATCATGAAACTCGGTCATCAAAACTCAATCATGCGAATAAATCGCCTAAAATACCGAAATCCAAGATGACGGATACATGATAATCGAATAACCAAATCACAAATCATGAATACCGTCGTCGATATTTCCTCCTTCAAGGTCGAGAAGGTGTCGGTGCATCTAATGCTAGCAGAGCAAGATATCTACTTGCATCCTGTTCATGGTCTGGTGCCTGGTGTTTTTAGGCTCTTGTCTCTCACTGTACATTGTATCTATATAGCTCCTCGGCTCAACGGCCCAATATAGAATGACGACGGAAACAGTCCCGCTCTGGCACATCCTCTACAGATCTTTGGCCAACTATCTCGTCGACGATGCCGAACTCTGGCCTGCGGGGTGTGCGCAATATGACCGCTCCTGGGTCTAAGTCTTCTCGTATATTATTCCAGAAAGGTATTGTCGAGGTCTCTCCCAAATCTTGTCTCTACCGAACTGTCCGGAAGTCATCTTCCTTTACTATATCTGTTTCTTATTTCGGAACGGCTGCATACTCATCGCGACTCCTGCTGGAAGATATATCCATAAATAACGCCTCTGTACGCGTGTCACATCTCTGATGTCGGCCGAGTGGAACTTCATCTCATCAAGATCTCGTACGAATCTCTTACTCCACTTTTCTCAAATGTCGACTGCTTTGGACTCATCCCTTCATGGCTGCATAGACTGTGCTCCAATGGCTATATTCGTATCTGGAGTCTCCCAAGCAATGCATCCCATCACATGATATCCGAAAGATGTCGAACCATCCGATCGACTCGTCAAAACCTCAAAATACCCAAAGAGATCAACATCTTGGGTACAGTTTAATAATATCGAGTACATGCCACAGCACCTATGGATCAACCGTAGAAGGGCAAACCCAAGCCTCACAAATGGCACCGCTAAACTGCCGCAAACCCTAAGGTTCAAGGGCGTTCCATGGTCATTACGTCGAGTTAAGGTTTCATTCTTCTAGAGGGTCCGCAGAGTTACTTGCATGTTTTCTTCAAATACTTTAAACTTGGAAAATGGGTTTCTGACATTCGATCGTCTCTATCGACTCCCAACGTATCCGTGTGAAGTCTCCTCAAGCTGAAATCAATCGATCTGATGACCTCGCATCGGGGTAAGCGAACGAATCACATGTCCTAGTCTCTCACCCTCGTGTGACTAGCGATCATCTAACATATCTCTGAGTATAACTCGTACTGCAATAGCTCCAACATCTGGGGCGATATCTCGTCGTTAGCAGCAACAACTGGCTCATTCGTCTACACGCTAAACAGTGCCTCGATCATCATGGATACGCGATACATCAATGGTCATCACATTCTGGCTGGCCTCTATCAGTGGCTCAATCCTCTGGTGCTGATCTGCACATCCGAGAAATCTCATAACAGCGATCCATCAAACGCACATGGCGCGAAAACACAATAAAACGATGCCTCTCTATGCAATCTGTAAGTCGATGTACAACACCCCATGACTTGCGGGGAGGCGGAATAATGAAAAACGATCTTGTTTTAGGCGTGAACATCGACTAACCGAGAATCTTTGCATAAACAATAACTAACAAGAATCCATAGAAGAGTTAACTATTATGATAAGTCATTATACCTGTAGAACCGAGTCCTTCGTCCTGTCGTTCTCCACGTCCTCTCCGGCCTTCTCTATGTAGTAGAAGATCTACCCGAGAGCTTAACTTCAAGCTTCACCTCGAACTTGAGGTAACTAGGTTTCTTAAATCGCTAATCTACGCAACCTAGGTGATATAGAGAATGGTTAAGGATTAAGTAGTCTAATCTAATCCTTGTACTCAACACATGAGAGGGGAGGATTAGGGTTTGAAGAGAGAGAGCTTGAGGAGAGAGAAAGTGAGCAAGAGAATGAAATAAGATAATGAACTATCATAATATATATCAAGCATTATCATTTATCCAATAAAAGAAAAAAAATGATTTACATCCATGCTTGATAAATATCAAAGGGTGATTTATCTCCATGAGTCATTAAGCATTTATGATGCATTAATGTCATGGATGAATCACTCAAATGACTCACTAATCTCATTTAATGCATATGCCACCTTAACCCCCAAGTCACCATCTTCTAGAAGCTTCTCGCGAAATTACGAGAACGCCCCTCCTATCCGTGAAAACACGAAAAAACTTTAGACTGTATAAATCCAATAACCGGATACTAGAAACTGGCTTAAACCAAAGCCGGCTAGTAAAAACTGTCCGGATGTCGTACGTGCGTAAACACACGTATGCGTCCGAACCCTTGTCATAAAACCATACGACCTCTATATCGTTTCGCCTGGAGTAGGGAAACTCTCTGTGTGGGACTCTAAAGACTCGACTACTACACTGGCAGTGGGTTTAACCACAGACCGCAAGCGGCACAAGCTGTACGTAACAGTCCCCAGGTAGATGTCGATAAGAAGGCCGATGAGGAAACCCATCCGAACTCCCACTGAGTCTGATGTGACAATCTCCGTACAGTCCGGTCTGTTCATCTAAGACTATCGCATATCGGGCCTAGGGGGCGGCAAGCGTCAGTCCTCTAATAGTGGTATAAGTCGTATCGGAGCGAAGCCCATTACACCCTGAGAAACTACTGGAACCTACCAGTAAATCTCGCTTGCCCTGGCCAGGGACTTTGCGTAATGGCTCTCTGATACAGCGCGATATCAACTCCTAATACCGGGAGAGACGAATCCTGTCTAACCGCCACTGCCTCCAAGTGCTCGGGATTGCACCCAACTGCTGCCTGTTTGCACGACTCCTTTGAGCCGTGGTAGGGTAGCAATCTAAGAACAGTGGGACACACTCGAGGCGAAGTAGCAGTGTCAAGTCTGCGGACTATGCTGTACTCATGTCACCTGGGAACTGTTAACTGACGACTGGTATAAAACCATCCAACAGTTCCCTGTTAGTCCTGTCCGGTGTACCCGTAACCTAATGAGCACCTGCATACTATCTCCAGTACGACGTACTGACAGCTGTGGGACAGACCATCTCCCCAATTGGGATGAGAAGCATACACACTAGTCTACTCCGGAGTATCGATGCCCTGTCTCGATAATCCTATGACTAGGGACCTGAATAAGGATGTGCTTGTAGACTACCCAGCCCCCACTAGTGTGACTGCCATCACAATGCTGGTAGTCAAGCAAGATCCTAAGAGCTCTATCAATACGTATACTCACATATAAAGATAGAAAAACCAAGTAGCATACTACCATGTTTAGCAAGACTGTTATATACATGTGAATATCCCAAGCTTCCATTAAGTAATATACAAACTAGTATGATACAATAATGGCCCCTACGGCATATACACTAACAATCTCCCACTTGCACTAGGGCCATGTACTGGCATATCGAAGACCGATAATCTCGAGTAGCCTCTCGAACTGAATCTGAGGTAGGGCCTTCGTGAATAGATCAGCAATGTTATCCTTTGTATTTACTCTCTTTACCTCGATCTCCCGGCGATCAACGATCTCCCTGATCAGGTGATACCGCCTTAAGATGTGTCTGGACTTCTGATGGGACCTGGGTTCCTTCGGTAAAGCTATAGCGCCGTTGTTGTCGCAATACAGAGGTATTGGATCAACACTGGTAGGAACCACCTTAAGTTCTGTGAGGAACTTCTTCATCCAGACAGCTTCTTTTGCGGTATCGCAAGCAGCTATATACTCCGCTTCCATCGTTGAGTCAGCAACGGTCTCCTGCTTGGAACTCTTCCAACAGACCGCCCCTCCATTGATGGTAAAGACATAACCCGACATGGACTTGGAGTCATCCTTGTCACTCTGGAAACCGGAGTCAGCAAAGGCCTCGATCTGGAGGTCTTTTCCGCCATACACCAAGAACATCTCCTTAGTCCTCCTCAGGTACTTGAGAATGTTCTTTACCGCTATCCAGTGCTTCTCCCCTGGTTTTGCCTGATACCGGCTTACAAGGCTTAATGCATATGCTACATCTGGTCTGGTACATAACATCGCATACATTATAGAGCCTACCGCAGAAGCGTAGGGTATAATCGACATGCGATCCCTTTCCAAATCAGTCTTAGGAGACATCTCTTTGGGGAGGGTGATTCCGTGACAAGCCGGTAGGTTACCGCGCTTAGAATCTTCCATACTGAATCTTTTCAATATGGTGTCTATGTACCAGGACTGCGAAAGTCCCAACATCCTCTTTGATCTATCACGATAGATCTGGATCCACAGAATGTAGGTGGCATCACCCAGGTCTTTCATGGAGAACTTCTGTGACAAGAATCTTTTGACTGACTGTAGCATAGGAATATCATTTCCTATTAGGAGAATGTCATCCACGTACAAGACGAGGAATACAACAATTCTCCCTACAATCTTACTGTATATGCATGGTTCATCTGGATTTTTGATAAAGTCGAATTCTTTGACAGTATCATCAAAACAGATGTTCCAACTCCGCGATGCCTGCTTGAGTCCATAAATGGACTTAAGCAGCTTGCACACTTTACCGCTTCTCCCACCCTGAATGAATCCCTTTGGCTAATCCATATAGACGCACTCTTCCAAATTACCATTTAGAAAGGCCGTCTTTACGTCCATCTGCCAGATCTCATAATCGTGGAAGGCAGCAATAGCAAGAAGGACCTGAATGGATTTGAGCATAGCCACTGGAGAAAAGGTTTCGTCATAGTCCAAACCAGGTCTTTGACGGAAACCCTTTGCAACAAGTCTAGCCTTATAGGTTTCAACCTGTCCATCTACACCAATCTTCTTTCTGAAGATCCATTTGCATCCTATGGGTTTTCCCCCATCTGGAGCAATGTCCAAAGTCCATACTTTGTTAGTGTACATGGACTCCATTTCGGTCCGCATTGCATCCAGCCATTTTACCGAGTCGCCGCTCTGAATGGCTTGCTGGAAGCTAGTAGGGTCGTCATTATCAATGACGCAATCTTCTCGATCCCCGTCTATGAGAAAACTGTAGTATCTCTTGGGCGGATGAGACTGCCTACTACTTCTGCGGATAGGCGCTGGTATGTCCCTTTCTTCTGAAACTTCTTGTTCTACCAAACTTTTAGTAACAACTTGTGGTTCTGGAATTTCTTCCTGTTCTACTGCGCTCCGACTCTTCTGATTTTCTAAAAATTCAGTTTCTAAGAAGTGGGCATGACGAGAAACAAAACCTTTTGTTCCTCTGCATAATAGAAATAATATCCCTTGGAGTTCTTTGGATATCCCACAAGCTTACACTGTACCAAGCGTGCCTCGAGCTTGTCCGGATGCTGCTTTTTTACAAAAGCTGGACATCCCCATGTCCTAAAGTGTTTTAGACAGGGTTTCTTCCCACTCCACATCTGATATGGTGTGGTAGGCACAGTCTTGGTTGGAACCTGGTTCAAAAGATATGCAGCTGATTCTAGTGCATAACCCCAGAAATATCGCGGTAACTCAGCCTTACTCATCATGAAACGAACCATATCCAATAGGGTTCGATTCCTTCTTTCTGATACACCATTGTGTTGTGGTGTGTATGGAGGAGTAAGCTGAGAGAGAATTCCATTCTCTTTTAAGTATCCCAGGAACTCGGCACTTAAGTATTCACCATCTCGATCAGATCTAAGTGTCTTGATAGTTTTGCCTGTCTGTTTTTCCACTTCATTCTTGTATTCTTGGAATTTCTCAAAGGCCACGGATTTATGCTTCATTAAGAAAATATATCCATACCTAGAGAAATCATCCGTAAAAGTAATGAAGTAGGAATAACCACCTCGCGCATGTGTAGACATTGGACCGCGCACATCACTGTGTACGAGTCCTAAGAGCTCGCTCGCTCTTACTCCGTGTCCAGTAAACGGAGTCTTTGTCATATTTCCCATGAGACAAGATTCACAAGTAGCATAAGATTAATATTCGAACGGATTCAAATATCCTTCTCTATGTAACTTAGTTAATCGTATTTCATTGATGTGACCTAGTCTACAATGCCATAAGAAAGCCTGATTTATTTCTGGAGACTTTCTTTTAAGTGTGTTCTGGACATTGAAAACCTGAGCTTAATTCAATACGTATATACCTTCATCTAATGTACCGGACCCAATCAGAACTTGATTTAGGTGGATGTGAACTACATCGCTTATGAATGTAAAGTCATATCCCTCTCTTAAAAGTGAGGACACTGATATGATATTACAAGTCAAAATAGGTACATACAGACAGTTACGTAGAATCAATATCTGCCCACTTGTCAAACCTAGGCGATATTCTCCCATGGATTCAGCGTCCACGCTCATTCCGTTTGCAACTCTGAGAGACAAATCACCTACCCTTATATCTCTACGGTTTCTCAAAGCATGTAATGAATTACAGATATGAGATCCTGCTCCGGTATCTAGTACCCAGGAAGTAAAGTTAATTGACAAACAGTTCTCAATTACAAACACACTTGAGGCCGAAGCCACAACATGCTTCGTATCCTGGCTACTGGCTTCCAAAACCCTGCAATCCTTCTGCCAATGCCCAATCCCACAACAATAGGAACATCCCTCCTTACCTATACCAAGTCCCGAAACTTTTGCTCTTCCCTTTCCTCCTACTTTACTGACACCGTATATCGGCTTTGTAGAGGTCTTCTTCTTTTCACCTTTTGCTTTCGGCCTGGATGAAGAAGAAGAAGGTCCCCCATTAAGCAGAGCTTGTGTCTCCCTGGTTTCTTTCAGGGTATAAGTAGAGGGTAGGGACTGTGGAAATAAGTCAGCATATGACCTGTTTCCCAACGTGGTCTCCAGGTCCTTGAGCTTATAAATATAGCTAGTCATTGTAAGGACGTTGTCCCCTACATATGATCCGACAGCCATCCTCGCTTGAATTAACTCGTTCGAGGTCTCATATCTCATGATATGAGATTGCTCTCCATATAAATCTTTGTTATGGAGAAAGATGGAGACAGAGTCCATCTTCTCGTGCTGCTTCTGGTATACACCATCAACTGAAGCCAACTGAGTCCGGTTCATTTTGCGTTCGAAATTCTTACGACTTTGCTAATGAGTTAATTATTGTTTAGCGAGGCTCTGATACCACTGTAAGTCGATGTACAACACCTCACGACTAGCGGGGAGGCGGAATAATGAAAAATGATCTTGTTTTAGGCGTGAACATCGACTAACCGAGAATCTTTGCATAAACAATAACTAATAAGAAACCATAGAAGAGTTAACTACTATGATAAGTGATTATACCTGTAGAACCGAGTCCTTCATCTTGTCGTTCTCCACGTCCTATCCGGCCTTCTCTATGTAGAATCCACCCGAGAGCTTAACTTCAAGCTTCACCTCGAACTTGAGGTAACTAGGTTTCTTAAATCACTAATCTAAGCAGCCTAGGTGATATAGAGAATGGCTAAGGATTAAGTAGTCTAATCTAATCCTTGTACTCAACACATGAGAGGGGAGGATTGGGGTTTGAAGAGAGAGAGCTTGAGGAGAGAGAAAGTGAGCAAGAGAATGAAATGAGATAATGAACTATCATAATATATATCAAGCATTATCATTTATCCAATAAAAGAAAAAAAATGATTTACAACTATGCTTGATAAATATCAAAGGGAGATTCATCTCCATAAGTCATTAAGCATTTATGATGCATTAATGTCATGGGTGAATCACTCAAATGACTCACTAATCTCATTTAATGCATATGCCACCTTAACCCCCAAGTCACCATCTTCTAGAAGCTTCTCGCGAAATTACGAGAATGCCCCTCCTATCTGTGAAAACACGGAAAAACTTTAGACTGTATAAATCCTATAACCGGATACTAAAAACTGGCTTAAACCAAAGCCGGCTAGTAAAAACTGTCCGGATGTCATACGTGCGTAAACACACGTATGCGTCCGAACCCTTGTCGTAAAACCATACGACCTCTATATCGTTTCGCCTGGAGTAGGGAAACTCTCTGTGTGGGACTCTAGAGACTCGACTACTACGCTGGCAGTGGGTTTAACCACAGACCGCAAGCGGCACTAGCTGTACGTAACGGTCCCCAGGTAGATGTCGATAAGAAGGCCGATGAGGAAACCCATCCGAACTCCTACTGAGTCTGATGTGACAATCTCCGTACAGTCCGGTCTGTTCGTCTAAGACTATCGCATATCGGGCCTAGGGGCGGCAAGCGTCAGTCCCTTAATAGCGGTATAAGTCGTGTCGGAGCGAAGCCCATTACACCCTGAGAAACTACTGGAACCTACCAGTAAATCTCGCTTGCCCTGGCCAGGGACTTTGCGTAATGGCTCTCTGACACAGTGCGATATCAACTCCCAATACCGGGAGAAATGAATCCTGTCTAACCGCCACTGCCTCCAAGTGCTCGGGACTGCACCCAACTGCTACCTGTTTGCACGACTCCTTTGAGCCGTGGTCGGGTAGCAATCTAAGAACAGTGGGACACACTCGAGGCGAAGTAGCAATGTCAAGTCTGCGGACTATGCTGTACTCATGTCACCTGGGACCTGTTAACTGACGACTGGTATAAAACCATCCAACAGTTCCCTGTGAGTCCTGTCCGGTGTACCCGTAACCTAACGAGCACCTGCATACTATCTCCAGTACGACGTACTGACAGCTGTGGGACAGACCATCTCCCCAACTGGGATGAGAAGCGTACACACTAGTCTACTCCGGAGTATCGATGCCCTATCTCGATAATCCTACGACTAGGGACCTGAATAAGGATGTGCTTGTAGACTACCCAGCCCTCACTAGTGTGACTGCCATCACAACGCTGGTAGTCAAGCAAGATCCTAAGAGCTCTATCAATACGTATACTCACATATAAAGATAGAAAAACCAAGTAGCATACTACCATATTTAGCAAGACTGTTATATACATGTGAATATCCCAAGCTTCCATTAAGTAATATACAAACTAGTATGATACAATAATGGCCCCTAGGGTATATACACTAACACAATCGTATCCCTGGAATCACGCCCTGGTCAGTCCTCGTCCGTTACGAGCTCGTGCTGACCGCAACTCTAGCCGTAGCTCTCTCTGCCCGTGTAATCATGGCAGCAAGACCATAACCAATATCGATGAGGATAGATCAAGAATGAATACAATGTTGTGCAAGGAAATGTACATCCTAAGGCTTCTTAAGAGGAGTTGTGTATCGTAAATATGCCGCGGAACATACGTACGGTACGTCACTCTACTCAAGCTACCTACTCTATCAACCAAGGTCAACCTATGCGACGAAAGTTCGGGTGTAATACCCCCTCGACTAAGTCTATGTTCCGTAAGGTCAAGCCTAGATTCCGTATATATACAACGCCCTAGGCTTCGCATAGTCAAACCTAGACTCGAACTAAGGTTAACCTAGTGCTCTGATACCAACTTTGTCACGACCCGAAATAGCCCGTGACTGGCACTTGAATCATATGAAGTCTACAGGACCACATCTAATTCAAGTAAGCCAAAAGCCCAGAAATCTAAAACCATTTAGGTAAGAATGAACTTATTTTAAAACGAGTCGTTTAAAAGCATAAGCCGAATTATGCGTTTTTAAAACATCAAGTCTTTTCTGAAAATTTCGGCAGAGTTTCCTTTATAAATACTGGCCTCGAACGGGTTACAACATGATAAAAGCATATATAACGATAAAAGGCATCCCCAAGCGGGAGCTAGCTCTTCGTCAATCGACGGCCACAACCACACAAGCAAAATAATATACAACGTCGAAGGGCGAGGATCAAACTCAAAAGGAAACTCAAAAACAGCATGAAATCCAATATACTACAGCGCGCGACTCTAAGGTCGAAAGAATATACATCACTGGTCTCTAAGTCTGAATAAATACACAAGTTTGGTTGATGGAGTTTCTAGATACAACTGAATATAAATAAATACAATGGCAGTCACGATACAAGTGAACCCACCTACCAAAGCAAATCACCCGGAAAGGATGCAGTGTGCCAACAAAGCCGTATCGAAACCTGTACGGCAAAACCTGCAAGAAACTGTGGCACAACGGGGGTGAGTTGCCAACTCGTGAGTAGAAAACATCACAGAGCAGAAATCACATGTATGACACAATCCTAGGTCATACGATCAGTAATATCCTCAAATGATAAAGTCTAAAACATGAAAAGGTGGCAAGGGTAAACATCTAAACATAAGTGTAATCCCAGTGCTCGTGTCAGTGCCTCAGGTAGCAATGTATCATATGTATGAGGTATGAATGTAATGTAATGAAATGAGTGAGACAACTGTTTTCTTTATTTTAATGGGATTTCTGTATGTATATAAAACGAGTATCCTCAATGAAATCAACAGAGAAATCCGTGTCAAGCATCGACACAAAACATAAATCCCAATATCTCAATATCTCAGGTTCTGGCTGCCCGGACTAACCTGTATCATCAAATCTCAATGCCTCAGTGTCTCAAATCTCAAATATCAATATCTCAGGCTCCGCAGAACGGATCAGCCTATAACCGTCTCATGACTCCGTTCGGTATCCTCCGGATAGCCGACGAGTCCAAATAATATCACCGGTAGGTAATGCTCCCCTGCTAGGCTCATCGAATACAACTCGAACTTCTTGCCCCGGGGTACCATACCGGGCCCACTATGTACCCGAGACGGTTCATCCAACTCCTCGAATCGGGTCTCGAAATCCAACAGCAATCATGAAAACTCATGGTGGACGACTCGTACATCATGGGAAAACCGCAATTTTGCATTTAAAAATGATGATACTAACCTTTTATTAAATTCTTGCGGTTTTCCCCCAAATCCAGAAATCTCATGTAAATCCGAAATCATCAAAATCATGATACCAATAAACAGTGAATACCGGCATAAATCTCCATAATACTGCATAACCAATGAATATATGAATGCACCTAATATCATGCAATGAATGCAATATTTAAACTTAGCATATGGAAGCTATAACATATTGCGACTATCAGTTATCAAGCTATGTAAATGAAAAGGTATTTCCTAAAGTGTACGTAACATGGCAACTACCGATGATGATGTGTGTGAACCGGCAAGTAAGTGTATGTGGAACATACGCATCATTGGTAATGGTGCTGGTGTCCTGACAGCATGATCTCAATAATGGCATATGGAAGTACAATATAAACATGCAAATACGATGCGAACAGTAATAATATGCGGGAACTGAATGATAACACAATGATAACTAATCTGCATTTATATAAATATGAGTCATACGGTGGTGCCATTTGAAATAACACGAATCGTGGTGTTTTGAAAATAAGGGCTACGGTATTTTTAAGAAAAGATACGTCCTTTGAAATATCCTTAGAATCCCTTATCCCGTCTTTAAAATACACACGATTCATTAGTTTTTGAAATAGGTATGAGGCGAATCTAATCTATCATTTACATGTACACTACAGGGACAAACAATACAGACTGATCAAAAGGTAAGGAAACCTCTTAACATCTGAGTCGATACATACATATATATATATATATATATATATATATATATATATATAACAGTTGGTGATCCCGCCTCAAAAGTATCCCATACGATACAATATCTATAATATGGCATCCTCAAGTCAAGAGTGCGGATCTATCATCAATATAGCTCGTACGGTAAATCCGTCGTACGACATCCCAAATCTGGGTACGGGTCAAAGTCACATCAATCACATTATTCATTCAGTATCCTCTTTATCAACCATCATGATCCGGGGTACTGACCTACGTCTAGTACAATACTGATACCATCTATGTATGCATGCGTGTGTATGAAACACTACGTCAAAGGACCCGCTAAAACATCATGTCGTATCTCAAATACGAACCCTGTCATATCACCGATCTCACGGCCTCAAATCCAATCTCATCGACTCATCTCAAATCCCAAGTACTATCATCATAATCCAGTATATGTACACATAGTCCTATACCTATGTGTATATATATACATATCCCTATATACGTACATGTAAAGAATGAATGAATGCAAGGGTGTGCGTGTGTGGGTGCAACAACTACTCTAGGGTTTCGCAACTAACACTAAACCAATCCAAGAACACCTAGAATCCATCTTTATCATCAATAAACTCAAATCAACATATAATATATATGTGTGTGTATACGTATTCGTATACATCACAACAAACTGCAGGGGTGCTATACGCCATTCACCCGACTTCTTCCGTAGATATAATCTACTCACATTGCTCCCGTATGTCGTTGCCGACGTCGCCACGCGCTTTCTTGTCGTCTCAAAGTCTTCGCAAGGGTACCTACACATCATAACGTAATCACAATGTGCATTAAAATCCAAGTCAAAACCGAAACGACGCGCTAAAGGCCTATAGGTTAGAACCTATGGACCACGCTTTCAAAACCACCAAATAACACTCGATTTCGACATGCAAATGTCAAGTGATCGAAGTACATCATAGATACAAAAATCCAGAATGCAAAATACATAAAACGAAACCCCGAATCAAAACAGCAACTCTTGAAAATGGTCCCATATTTTACCCTAGGTCAAATTAGTCAATTTTGCATATGCCAAGGGTCTAATTTACAGGAGATAAAGCTACAGAACCAACACGGATCCCAGAACCCATTCTCTGGCCGCAAATTGCGGCTAGAAAGAATAAATCTGCGGCCCAGGTTGATGTAGGGTTACTAGGCACACTAACAAGGCTCTACAAGGCATCGACCATGCCAAAATTAAAATTTTATGTGCCGCACAACCTTAAGCAAGATCGTTAACTAGAGTTTAGGCGAAACTAATGGCAAGTAAACAACTTTACACTAAAGGGAACGCAATATACAACCTTTGTAGATTGGTCATCCACTTCATTTTCTCCTTGTTGAAGTACTTTCGCTGCGATCAAGGTTCTCCCGGGCTCTTGCATGGCTTCACGACACGAAGGATGTGACCTTGCTTTTAGTCTCCGAGGCCGAAGATGATCTACGTCGAGGGAATTCCGACTCAAGCTCCTACTTCACTAACTAGAGAATTAGTGAAGTAAACACCTTAAACTAAAGTGCTAGTCTAGTAGAGGATGGAGAAATAAGAAGTGGATTCTCTTTAGAATTTTGTTTCTCACAAGGATTCTCACTTTGGATCAAACCCTAGCTTGCTTTTTCTTTTTGTTCAATGAAGAAGATGATGAACAAAAGAAAGTGAAGAGGATAATGATCAAGTGAGAAGTCTAACCATGGTGAGTGAGTATCATATACTAACTCTTGTAGAGCCATAACCATAGCAAATTGTGTGATGGTTAGGTTAAAGTCCAAAGTAAAAACAAATCTAGTGGACTTTAGTCAATGCATCCACAAGCTTCCAGAAGCTTCAAGCATTTTCCAATTTCCCACTAATTTTGTAATTACTTTTAAACATTAAACCCAATCATAACAATTAGGATGGTGTATGTCTCATACACACAAGTCATGTGTATCATCAACCATGATACAATATGATAACACATTTTAACATATATCATATACATGTTAAAATAGTGTGCATGTGAGAAAAACCCTAAAGTGAACAAGTGTTAGCAAATGTAAATTAGTATATCTAATATACAATTATACACTTAATTATTAAATCAACACTTGACTTAATAATCCGGTCATATCTCATATAACCGGCTAACATCCATCGTATCGACTTATCGAATCAACACTTGATTCGATAACCCGGTCATATCATATATAACCGACCGATACAAAAAGTCGCGAGAATAGAATACGGTATCATATACTCGCATTTATTCTCGGTCTCGCACATATCACATACGTGCTCCTATTTCGTTTTGCCTGAGCCAGTAAAACCTCTGTGTAGGACTCTAAAGACTCGTCAATACG